>JAHKQU010000031.1:5678628-7098286 GCA_020383195.1 Neomicropteryx cornuta
ATTAAAATGTTACGAAGCAATCCACGTGTAATACTCTGACATACGAATGCAGATATTGTTATTTTTGAAGAATTTTAAATTCAATAAAATTCAATAATATTCTACTTGTGGAATGTATTCCCGTGGAGTTTTTATTTCTTGTAGATTTTGCACATATTTCCTAAACCATTTGACCATTTTATAGCCGTAATTTATTACAATAGCTAAGAAGGAGCGCTGGCGAATGCTCGTTTACGACAGGGCCGACTTAAACGTCTTAACCGACGGGGCTTACTTAAATGTGAGCGTGGGCGTACCTCTTACAGCGGCTCTACGTAGAAAACCGCGCATTACAAACTCTAACGCAGTACTTCCCAAACTAAGGGTCGCGAGCGAATATTGAGTGGGCCTTCGCCACTGTATTCATAATTTTTTAACAATAGGAAGTGATATATTTGATATTTCATTCAGCTATTTATAATTCCTAAAAATTGAAATAAACTCGAGTTACGGAAAATAATAATTATTTGAAATAAATGCTAAACTTCAGTAAGTATGTGATGTGAGACAAGCGCTCGGAGTGAGTGGCGCTGGCCCCGTCTCCAAACGCTTTGGGATGGCTATACTGACAGCTCTGCTTTTCTCTAAGACAGCTAAAACGTGGGTCCCAAGATTGGAAAATTTTGTTAGATGGGTCGGAGCCCAGTCAACATTGGAAACCGCTGCTCTAACGTAATAACTGTCACCGCATGTAGAATAAAATGTTGTCATCAGTTGTCATGCTTCGATGGTAGGTGGTAGATTTGTGCAGAGTAGAGCGCATTTCCCGTAATTAGCTACGGTGCACATGGCAACACTGGCCGAGACACGCATCCATAGTCGTTCTATAAGTTTTAAAAGATCTTTGGTTTCCCCTTTTCATGCCGTCAGATGAGATAAAACGGTGATCGCACCGAAGACATAGAAAAGGTCTTTCGGGAAGAGGCCCCTTAAGCATTGTGAGTTGAAACTAAGTACTTACACTTTGGCATAAAAATAGATTGGCAAAAATATAGGCTGCAAATTCACAGTGCCTTCGGCAAATTATTACTTTAGTTTTCTAATACCATCTCCTGTGGGTTAAAGCATTTTCAAGTAGCGAACTTAGCTTTAAGATAGATACGGCCTTTGTGCGGTCTCAAGAAAATTATTCTCCACCAGATAACCAGTTCAAGTGTTCCAAGAAATGTATCGATCATGCATAAAAAAACGGTAAAGTAATGTCATCCATTAATTAACCAAACTCATTAAAAATATTTCTATCCCAATTTCTCCGTAAGATCGACGTGGCCTGTCGACGAATCCATCGTCACCAAGAAACTTCATGCCTTCCAAGTGGCCTAAGAATTTTTACGCTCACCAGATTCCATTTCGGTAGCGTCCTGGTAAATTCTTTCTTTTTTTCTATCCTCGATCCGAACCCTCAATCTTTTACTTCCTCCATAAAAATCTCATGACCCATCTCACTTCCCATTCTCCTCGCTCACCCCTTCCTTTGTTTCCTACCCCCACCGTTTATCGTCCAACGGCCGGTGGTTTCTATTGGCTCAATTTTGCCCCCATAATGTTTCGTTTTAATTTTGATAATTTTACTAATTTTATTTTGATAGACCTACTTTTATTTTAATTGCGTATTTTTATTTATCTACATCTACCATTTTTTTTTTTGGTTTGAATCTTTAAATTTTTTTTTTAATCTTTATAACAGTTATCGAAGAGGTTTTATTTCTATTCTAAATGTCTTATATTTATTTTCCCGAGTTACAATCGTTAATATCAGTATAAACTTTAAAGATGGCAAACGGATAATTTCCTACCGCCAATATAGAAATACAGAAAAATGGTGTTTGTAAGCTATAAGGTCACGACAGTAACTGAATTTAAGAAGATTAAGCAACAAGAAATTAAGGATTAGTTTTATAAGATTATAATTCTTATTTAGTTCTTGTTTCAAATGATATTGATAAAAATACAATCATGGAGAATGTGTGGAACATTTTATTGATACAATTAGCAATAAGTACGTCGATGAAAGAGGTTCCCAACATTACGCAACGCATCAAAACATATTTAATTAAAAAAATCTGTATGAATTCAACGATCTATAACTGAAAGGAAGAAATGTTATGTGGCAGTTATTCTTCATACTAATTCTAATATAGTATATTTAAGCATAATTATTATAAAAGTTCTATTTACAATTTATATATAATATAAATATTTTTTTTGTGATGTATTTTTAGCTATGTAATACGAGTACGAGTATTATAAATCGTCTTTTTACTTCAAAAATGAGTTAAATGCAGATATGACACTTTTGGAGAAAAATCAATTTAGAAGTTTGAGACTTGAAAACTCATATTGAGGTAAGAAATTAAAAACATTAGGAATGTAGTATATCAAGAAAATTTTAAAATCTTTTGTTATCAAAATTTTTCCTCTCCTCCTCTTGAAATTCCCCTTTTAAATATCTTAATTTCTTTATTATGAGCCACTTAACAATACTACCTTGGTGATCTTTTGTTCGGTTTGTTAATACCAATTCAGCAAGGTGGTTTTGGTCGTAAAATTCGTCATACTTGAACTCTTTCACTTTGTTTTGCGTGTTTTTTGGGATCTAGCTCTCTCAAAAACAGATATCCATTCGTGCATTGCATAAATGGAAGAATTTTCCTTCGCAGATTCTATAGTACTTTGCATCGAATCTACCTCCATGTAGTTAGGTCCAGAGAGAGATGATCAATGTATCGGAGAACAGGCTTACTTCCGTAATGTTGTTTGCTGAGGAAATAGTACAGGATAGATCCTATTTCCGAGCTACCACGCTTTCCATTAATTTCGGACCATGGAAAACAGTAGGTTAGGTAAAGTTAGGTAAAGGACTTTCGTACAGAGTGAGGTTATAAACACATAATTTTCGAACGTAATACAGAAGGCCAACTTTACCATCTGGTATCTGTAAAACTGCCTGTAGGTCAAAAGTTACAGACATAACATTATTTTCTTGGTTCGCACTTCACTTTGGTGGATATTAATTTTCTTTTTATGTGCTCAGTGTACGAGTATGCTAATTCTAAATCTTTCTTGGCACTAAAACTAGCTTTCTCGTAATTAGTACAGATTAGGCACTTATATTATAGTTAAATTATAGTTATTAGAAAATATTCTTCTGTATATTATTTCTGAAACCGGCTTTTCTATATTCATATTATCTTTACAGATTTCCAGATATAAGGCATACATTTTTTTAATACTGAGTGAGCTATCTAGATATTTACGTTTCGAAGATTTTCTGATGTAGTGCCCTTCCATACACGGAAAGCTCTCAATGTGCGATAATATGTGAGTTTGTTTTATTTGGAGGCTCTTTATGACCTCTGTTGTCATTTTCGACATTAATCCAAGTTCAGTTTTCTTCTTATTACATCTGCAGATATGCAAAGAGTTTTACACATCAAACTGGTATCAATAAATCGCCTTTAGGAAAAAAACATTTCTTGGCATACAATCTTGGTTTTCATTGAGATCTAACAAGAAATCGTTCAGGCCCTTGAACGAGTTCATTAGATAATATCTTACTTTTAAAATCAAGTCTCCAGTAATATCTACATAATTGGATACATTCATCAAGGGAAAAAATCTCAGTGCATTTAAATTGGCATTTATCACACTTTGCTGGTTTAGGCACATTTGCAGGCATTATTTCTTTATTGTATGTCATATAAGATAAGCCATCACTGCGTCTACTTTTTGCAACATTACCTGCCCAGCTTTGAGGGTCTTTATTGCGCCATCTCTTTTTTGGTAAGACTTTTAAAACGTTTAAAAAAAAACGTTTAAAGACGTTTAAAACTGTCTCAACTATATTATGTGCTTCTGAAATAATAGAAATGTTTTGGATAGTTGTCATTAAATTTGGCTGTGTCAAGGTATTAAAAAAAACATTTTCTGTTGAATTGCTGTGCCGCGGAGAATTGTTTATCAGAATTAAGGGATAGTCCATATATTCGCCTTCATCTACTCGTGTATCCCTGATGGCTGTTGTGGTGGTAGATGTGTGTCTACGATAGTTCATTATCATCACATTCATCTACCACGCGTTGTTGCTCTTCATTGAGGTCTGAAGAATCACCCTTATGCGCAAAACAGTCTGAAAAAAATGCAATGTATTCATAAAAGTAAAAGGAAATATTTTCAGTGCAGTACGGCACTGTTCAAATCGTCTAAACGTATTTAACTTGTTTTAATAGTCATTAGTGATTAATATAATAGGGTCTATATTACCTGCTCAAAACATTTATAATAACTTAAGGTGTTTTAGCTAATATGTAGAATTATAAAAAAAGTTTTCAGTTAAACAACTAAAATAATTAATTGTAATTTAATGTTTTTTGTTTGTAAAACTGAAATATACATCTAAAAAAAATTACAATATTTAACTCTTTTTACTTAAAATATGATATGTCATGTCACAGAAAATATACTTCAAGGTATTTTGTGTTTTTTTCTAGAATGAATCTAGAAAAAAACTCCTATAAATTTACTTAGAAGATTTGAATTGTAAATATTTCTGCGAATCAATGTATTTAGTCGGTATTTAAACAAGATAACTTCTAAACCAGCCATCGTTTTATTTAGTGTGTTATACCAGTCGATAGAGCTCGAAAAACTGTATTTTTTTCTCATTTTACCCCATTTTGTCATTTAACTTGTTTTTGAACTAAACAGATGAGCCATACCCTCATAAAGCATCTATAGAGTCCAAATATCTGTTGACTGAGATGGGTCAGGACAATATATTTGATTTCGTAAAGCTGAGAATATTTATTTACTTCAAGTAAAAAAACATAATTTTTTAATGTTTGAGTTTCCAAAATTCTTCTGCATTTTATTAAACAAAATGCCTACTTATTATTTTACTTATTTTAAACCAAAATTTGTTTTATTTCATACCAATTTATATCTCACTTATCACTTATAAGACAATCATTATTTGTAAATAATAATGTCCTCATTTCCAATAGTAAATAGTACGTTTTATTTGAAAAAAATGTTATTTGGACATTTGAGTTGAAAAATAAATCACATTATTAACAAACAAAGATATTTTTCATTTTAAACCCTAAAGTAACTAAATTTACTATCAAATAAAAAGTACTAGGAATGAATTTCGCTATAAATAACATTGACAGCGAGAATTATGTTTTTCAAAATTCGAATTGTGGCCTTAAAAGTGACTCAAATCTGTATCTTTGACATTTTGACATTTTAATATTTAACCTAAATAACAACACAATGACAGCGCTGCCAAACAATTCGCAACCATTATATTTATTGCAAAGTAAGCTTTATTAGTTTTAAAATGCACCATTCCAGTTGGGAATTATTTAGTTCAGTTAATCTGAAAAATGAAGAAAATTCTACAAATGAAAACCAAGAAATTAACATAAATCAACAGCGGGAAATTGAAATAGGAGATGTTCAATTTATCAAGAAAGAGCCTGATATTTACAATTTGGCGAATGTCGTGAAATACGAAGAAATTACAAAGAAAATTCCAAAAATAAATGTAAGCGCTTTAGATTTTTCGTGTACGAAGTGCGGGAGTCCTCTAGATAGCACCGCGTCCATTAATGTTCAATGCGATAGATCCGTGTGCAAAGACTTTTTTATTTTTTTATGTAGGTTATGTTTGAACGTAGAAACACCAAATAAAAATAAAATATTTGGACAGTTAGAATGTAACGAATGCTGTAAGTCGTTTGCATTTAAATATCTATTAATCAATCACATCAATACCGTTCATAGCAGTGTAAAAGGAAACAAATGCAGCGAGTGTGATAAAATGTTTATGAGAAAAATAACCTTAAAAACACACATTGATTGTTGTTATCGCAAAATAAAACGATATAAATGCAACGAGTGTGATTATATGTGTATTACGAAAGGACACTTAAAAAGACACATTGATGGTGTCCAACGCAAAATAAAAAGATATAAATGCAGCGAGTGTGATTATATGTGTATTACGAAAGGACACTTAAAAACACACATTGATGGTGTCCATCGCAAAATAAAAAGATATAAATGCAGCGAGTGTGATTATATCTGTTTTAAAAATGGAAACCTAAAAATACACATTGATAGTATTCATCGCAAAATAAAAAAATATAAATGCAGCGAATGTGATTATATGTGTACTCAAAAAGGAACTTTAAAAAGACACATTTATGGTGTTCATCGCCAAATATAATGTTTTTATAATGCAGCAATATGCGTTGGTGTGTCGCGGCTCTGTAATTAATCCTTCCAATCCATCAGCATTTTTTTTTTATCAGCCCAATATGCTTTATGACCTGGTAATTTTGACGTTCCGTAACTTTTACCATAAAAAAAACAATTAATTTTCTACCTTAGTTGCATTACTTAAATCCATTAGTTTATCATTAATTTAAAGTAAATATTTTTTTAATTTTAATAGTCTTTTTATTTTCTTAATGAATGTTTCATTTTAAGAGGTTTTAAACGAAGACGGATAGCTGACGTCAATGCTTTACAACGTTATAATGTTTTTCGTCTATTTCTACTTTTTTTAGTTCCATCGTTCATCATTTCTTTTAATATAAAGTAGGTTCTTTTTTTTAATTTTGATGAAAAGGGTTTGTTTTAACTTTAAGGGTTTGTTTTAACTTCTCATAGCGGGATAATTTACCCAATTTATACTTTCTAACTACTCTTTTAAATTATATTATTTTATTCATTACTTGTAATATGTTTTACTATAGGTACTTATAAGTAATAATTTGAAATGAATGTTTAGATATACCGGGGTTATCCCTATTAGATATGGTTGAAAAGTTAACATAAAATTATATTCCTTCAATGATGTTTTTCTTGAAGCCCCATACATAAATGTTAAAATATTTCACCGTGTGATCCGAAATTGGCCACAGTGTTGCCACATGTTACCTAATCGTATCGACGTATGTAAAATTAAAATGTTACTAAAATATAACTTTAAAACTTCTTATAGGAGGATCCGTTTTAGTGACAGTGATTTTAAATGTATGTTTTATTTATTTTTGTTTATATATATTTCTCAGATGATGAATAATAACATAACCATACCTAACTGGACATTGCCTGTACTAAACATATATGTTTAATTGGAGATGCCTGTAGTCGGCTTAGGTTGTTGATTAATGTGTTAATTAATCAATCAATTATTTGGCACAATTAATTTTGTTTTTTTTTCATTGGTTTTATTTTTAAATAAATAATGCTTTTGTATTCTATTTTGTAATGGAAAAATGTGTACCAATAAATATTATTATTAATAACTGCGACTTCGGCGTGCAACGACTCGTGCCTGCGGCATTTTTTCAGAAATTTTGCTATTCCTCCTTTGCAACGCCTTCTGTTGACTTGGCGATTTTATGCCCTTGGATCAATGTTGATTGCATCATCAGATTTTAGTGGTTTAGTTGTATCTTCAGCTTGTAGAATTGTGTGGACTGTCAGTCAAGCTATTGCTAATTTAAGAAGACATTAAGTTAGATTTAAACCTCTCGACACAGTAATCAGAGAATTCTATGAAATTGCTTAATTAAAAATATTGGCAGAAATAGATTGTACTCATGTTGGAATAGGCCTCTGAATTATTATGATTTTTATATTTAATTTTAAGAAATTTCCTATTATATAACTTCCTATTGTATAGATTGTGTTGTCAGAATATGTTGTTATAGCTTAAAAATTGATTAAAACCACTTTTGTATTGAAAATAAACAATTTTTAAAAAATATATCTATTTATTCAAACTATGTACTTACAAGTCAACATTAACGTTTCGAATCTAAAAATTCTTTTAATTTCATGCGATACTCAAGTTTATTTAACTTCAAATCTATTTTCCTAGTTTCACACTCCACTTCTGAAAATTGTTTTTTTTTTGTTTGATTATTTTGTTCAAGTCTGAAACAAAACAAAGGCAACCAAATTAAAAATACATCAATCGTTATGAAAAAGTGTATGACAACTTAAAATTGAAACCGGCAAATGGTTTTCTTCACGATATAAGGCCGTTCAAAGTAACCACAGAGCGGCGAAAGCACAGGGCAGATGCACGAGGGTAACGAGGTATGAATGCCTACTCACTGCGCCACCGGGTTAGTTTCACTGTTTAAATTTCATAATATAAATTGACTACAATTATTTATTTGATACCGGCAACGGCGTTTTGAATTGAAAGTTTAAATGAATAGTCTCGTTATAGACGTCATCAAAATTTTGAATGTACGAGATAATATTACACGATTCCTCTAATAAGTACGACAGCTGATCGACGCGGTCGCGGTCACCTATTTCAAGATACTACATTTACTATTATTGCATAAAAATACGGGATTATCAAGTCATAAAATTATGACATTTAAGTATGAGACGAACAAATTAAATATTAGTAATTATAGGGATAAACAGAGTGTTTTAAGACTATTCCGGAAGGCTTAAGGGGGTGGTTATGTTCCCCATTACGCGTAAGAAATTGTATGAAAAATGCGAAGCTCGTGTAAACTCCCTTTTTGTATTTCGCTCTTTCAGTGCTCGCTTGCGCACGGTTAAGGTCGGTCAATGACCCGGAGCGGCGTGGCCTCGCAAGCGCACGAAATTACGACAAGAACGATTTAATATTATCACCTAAAGTGTATTTTTTTCACTGAATCCGATATGAAGTCAAAATAAATCATATTTGAAAATGAAGGGCCAATTAGCTGTTTTTTTTGTATCAGGTTTTGGGATCTTTTGATAATATATATATATATTATCAAATTATTCTATTCATGTTTTTACTCTTATTTATTTAATCCTATTGTCTATGTTTATCACGACTAGAATTATTTATATTAAACTTATCTGAATTTTATTATAATTTTCTAATTGTTTGTCAAACAAAGCTTCTTCTAACTTTTTCAATGATGATAGTAAAAAAAAAATATGGACGATTTATTTAATGAAATAAATAACACGGAATTTGTAAAACACTAAATAAAGGTGTTTTTTTTAGAGGCGTGGTTTTCAAGAAGAGATAAAACGTATATAATTTGATGTTATGGCTAAGAATTTATATTTATTACATTATTGACTGTAACATTATGGCCGGCTTCATTTTTGAAGAAATATGGACCAATGATTCCCTCTGCCCATAGAGCACACCAAACGGTGACTTTTTGAGGATGTAACGGCGTCTCAACAATGGCTTGTGGATTGTTATCACTCCAAATATGACAATTTTGCTTATTAACGTACCCATTCAACCAAAAGTTAGCTTCATCGCTGAACAAAATTTTCTTGGGAAAATCGGGATCGGTGGCCATCTCGTTTTGGGCCCATTCACTTAACCTGCGACGCGCTTGATGGTGGTTCGGCTTCAATTCTTGCACGAGTTGGGTTTTGTAAGCCCGCAAACCAAGATCCTTCCATAAAGTGGATGGGCACAGCTCCAATTGTTCCTCGATACTCTGCTCCACAGCAGCAATAGCGTCTTCGGTGCGCACTGTCTGAGGATGCGCATTATCCACAAGAGTAAAGGTGATGCGAAACCGATTCATGATATCTCGAATTACCGACTCTGCTGGGCGATTATGTCGACCGAATATTGGACGCAGCGCGCGAACCATTACTTTGGTTATAAATTTGCACTATTTGCAAACGTTGTTCAGGAGTAAGTCTATTCATTATGAAATGGCAAACCAAACTGAGCATAAATCAAGTGACAGCTGTCAAAAAACCCAACTACGAAAAAAGTAGTGCCAGATTGAAAACCACGCCTCTAAAAAAAACACCCGTTATAAGCTCTCCGCTTAAGTGTAAGACCATATTGAAGGATAATTATGTAATTAAAATACTAAGTTTGAATATACGCAGCTTGTGAAAAAACTTTGATTTAAATATTGTAATTATAATATTAATAGAATGCTGGATTAGCAGCCAAACTCAATTTCCTAATTTGGTAGCTATATTGCATACGGAACGAAGATGGTGTCCTAGTTGACATTAAATCCTATTTGAGTGTGACTATTGATTGATGAATTCGATATTCATGATGCAACGGGTTTTTGCATTAAAGGTCGGGATTTTGCTCTCTTTGCACTTTGCCGCTCTCCATCTCAAAGTAATATTAAGAGATTTTTAACTTCCTTGGACAGCATCTTAAAAAATATGACCTCAAATAGTAGTATTAAACACCTGTACTCGCAGGAGACCTGAAAATATCTACGTACGGACATAATCAACATCATCAGGCTGATGACTACTAAAAATACAGCGACGAGACAACATAATGGTGTAAAAACATGCATAGATCATATTTACATTCGTAGTAATAACAAACCACATCTGCTGTTACACATACAACAATAACAGATCATTACTCCACCCTTCTGGCCATTCAAGGAAGAAATAGAGAACCAAAACCAAAAGTTATAGATATAAAATTAATAAACTATGAAGCATTACGCATAAGTCTAAAAAATGAGGAATGGGCAGTCGTTTATAGCCTTATAAACGCGGACACAGCATTTGAAAAGTTTATAGAAACACTAAATACACACATAAAAAACAATTAAAACAATTAAAACAATACAATTAGAACAATTAAAACTAGACACAACAAACTTAAGCCATGGATGACCGAGGGAATTATAAATAGTATTAAATTTTCGTCAGCAAAGTATTCTAACGAAAAAAGGTTTCTTTTGTCGAATTCGATTTGTAAGCAAAGCGACCATTACAGGCAATTACGCGATTTGTGACACAATTTGTTATTTAATCAAAATATGGCGTCGATACTTTGTTGAAAGCAATTATTATTTTGAAACAGTGGAGGAGGCTGTATCAAATTTACCTTTTAGCCTTTTAATACTTCGCATGTGCTAAAACGGTGACGCGGTCTAAAAAAATATTGCTAACAAATCTAATGAATATTAAAGCATGTGGTATTTTTTAATTCGTACAACTATATAAAGGAATTCCTGAACGATTTGAGCTGATCATTTAATAGGGTAATAATTGGTCCTGCGATTTCCAGTAATATTTGCTAAGAAAGTATATCAAAATACGCCATGGTTAAAACGAACAAAAATAACGTATTGAAAAACGGGTGATTTTAGTTTAAAATCACTTCTTAGTCGTAATAGGTTACACAACACCGCCCTTAAGCCTTCGGGGCAACCTGTATATAAAATAATGCTATACAAATAATGAATAACTAAATATAAATAGACTTAATGGGGTGCTTATGTTCACTATTATAAGAAATGATATTAAAAAAATCCAAACACAAGTTTATTATTCTCATTAAAGCACTGGTGCAAATTATCTTTTTTATAAGCGGCTACCATTGGCCACGTCGATCGGCTGTCGTGCCTATTACAAGAACCGTATAATATTATCACAAAAGGTTTCCTTTTTCTCAGAAATCGTGATGATGTTTTAGAAATGCATCATCAAAAATGAAATATATTTTTGTTGGGAAGTCTGTTGACTATTTTTATTCATTTCGAGTTTATCGAAATATTTTAGGATACTAAAATATTATTAAAATAATCCACCAGTTCACTTATAAGTTGATAACATATATAACTAACATTAGTAATAAAATAAAACTAAATATTGAATTTATGTATTTATTTATAAAATAAGATTCAAAACTAAATTAAGTAACAATCAAACTACTAATGACAAAAAAACAGCTTAAATATTAGAACGAAAAATCTAGGAAATTTTACAAAATTCTTCTTCATAAAAATGCTTTTCCCAATTCACAACATTATTGTTAAAATTTGGCAAATATTATTAATTATTATA
This sequence comes from Neomicropteryx cornuta, assembly GCA_020383195.1. Classification (NCBI taxonomy): domain Eukaryota; kingdom Metazoa; phylum Arthropoda; class Insecta; order Lepidoptera; family Micropterigidae; genus Neomicropteryx; species Neomicropteryx cornuta. The sequence continues at coordinate 5,690,512 of JAHKQU010000031.1, forward strand.
AAAGGCGCTGAAGATTTGTTTATGTTTGCGGGGAAATGATTTTTCTATACCAAAATATATTAATCATTATTAAGAAAAGTTTAAAAAATATTTTTCATACATAAATCGTCGCATCTTGACAAATCCCACGTGAAAAACTAATTCCGGAGAAAACTGCTTTCTGAATCGTATAGTAAAAGTAAACTATTGTGGGCTATTTGGTTATCGGATCGTGAACAGCGGTTCAGACTTCAGCGCTTTTGTGAATACATAATAAATATAGACTACTGCCCTCTAACGTGACCCTAAATCTTAATATATATAAATCTCGTGTCACAATGTTTGTCCTCAATGGACTAATAATAAAATAATGGACTAATAATAAAATTTGAACACCATGTGCAGTTCGATGTGCACTTGAGAGATAGGATAGTTTAAATCTCAAATTATAGTCGCAATTTTAATTTATCGCTAATTTTTTGTCCGTTATTATTTGGCAGTCATAAAACTGACAGATGTCGATACCTTTTTATTTTATGGGCGATTGTGAAGAGCGCGTGACGACTCGGTGCCAGTATAATTTTATTGAACAAGCAGAGGAAAGAGCAATTGTGATATTATTGGAAAATTTTTTAGAAGATCACAATCAACTAATTCAATTGATCAAAAGAGTTTCGCCACGACTGCAAAATGACAATTATCAAATCGTCATAAAAGCCGACAAAGTACCATTAGGTGAACATGCTGGTAGATTCAGTCATAAAACTGACAGATGTCGATACGGAACGGCACGGAACATGCATGCATACAAGATGCGATGACTTACGTACGTCATTACGGCCGACCGGATTTATTTATTACATTCACATGTAATCCGAATTGGGAAGAGATACAAACTTTACTATTGCCAGGACAACAAGCCATTCATCGTCATGATTTAACTGCACGTGTGTTTAAACAAAAATTGAAATCCTTAATTGATTTTATTGTTAAATATACAATTTTTGGTATCACACGTTGTTGGCTGTATACGATAGAGTGGCAAAAGCGAGGTTTGCCTCATGCCCACATTTTGGTTTGGCTTAAAGATAGAATCCGTCCTGAAGAAATCGATCAAATAATTTCAGCCGAAATTCCAGACCCATTAATTGATCAAGAATTATTTGATATTGTCACCAAACACATGATCCATGGGCCATGCGGTGTTTTCAACATGACGTCACCGTGCATGGAAAATGGAAAATGTAAAAAAAACTTCCCAAAGCCGCATACGAATGACACGATCACGGATATTGATGGTTATCCAATGTATCGCCGCAGAAGTACTGAGAATGGTGGCCACACATTTACAATGCGACTGCCGAACTTTCCAAATCAAGTTGAGTTTGATAATCAGTGGGTGGTACCATACTCACCACTACTTTCAAAAACTTACAAAGCTCATATCAATGTTGAGCTTTGCAGTTCTGTTAAATCAATTAAGTATATTTGTAAATATGTAAACAAAGGCAGTGATTTGGCCATATTTGAAGTAAAAAACATAAATAAAAATGACGAAATAGCACGATACCAAATGGGCAGATACATTAGCAGCAATGAAGCTATTTGGCATATTCTCAGCTTTCCCATCCACGAAAGAGATCCTGCTGTCCAACATCTGGCAATACATCTTGAAAACGGTCAACGTGTATACTTCACTGAAGAAAATGTTCTCCAAAGAGCGTTCGAAGCTCCGAAAACGACTCTAACTGAATTTTTTACATTGTGTCAAAAACCTGATGTTTTTGGCCAATTCGCGAAGACATTGGTGTATGGTGATGTTCCACGTTATTTCACATGGAACAAATCCAGTAAAAAATGGGAGCCACGGAAACAAGGAAAACCACATCCTTCCATTACAGGCATATTCAAAGCTAAGACATTGGGGAGACTTTACACGGTACATCCAAAGCAACGTGAGTGCTTCTATTTACGTTTGTTATTGGTGAATGTTCCCGGACCAACGTCTTTTGAATTTTTACGAACAGCTAATGGTCGAGTATTCAATACATACCAGGATGCATGTCGTGAACTGCAATTGCTAGAAGACGATAACCATTGGGACTTAACGCTTGCTGATGCTGCGTTGACATCAACACCGAATAACATTCGTCAGTTGTTTGCAATTATTTTGGCGACATGTTATCCCTCGCAAGCACAAACTTTGTGGGAAAAATATAAAAATTGTATGACAGAAGACATCTTGCACCGAATTAGACAAACAAATCAATGCCAAAACATAGATTATACACCAGAGATGTACAATGAAGCATTGGTCTTGATCGAGGATTTATGTGTTCTTATTTCAAATTTACCACTTAATCATTATGGTATGCCATCACCTAATCGTCCAGCCACCGACTTAGTCAATACCGATTTACAACGAGAAAATCAATATGACCATGGAAGTTTAGCAACAATTATCATGAACAGTGAACCATTACTGACAGCAGAACAAAAAATTATTTATGATCGGATTATGCTGGCTGTTGCTGCTGAACAAGGCGGTTTTTTTTTCTTGGATGCACCCGGTGGAACCGGTAAGACATTTTTAATATCGTTGATTCTTGCCAAAATACGGTCGCAACAAAAACATCGCATTAGCATTAGCATCGTCAGGCATTGCGGCTACTTTACTGGATGGTGGGCGAACAGCACATTCAACATTCAAGCTGCCATTGGACGTTCATAATAAACCAGATGCAATGTGTAACATCAAAAAGAATAGTGGAATAGCTGCAGTGTTGCGGAAGAGTTCTATAATAATTTGGGATGAGTGCACAATGGCACACAAATATTCACTTGAAGCATTAAACAGAACTATGCAAGATTTAAACAGCAATAATAAACTTTTCGGTGGTGCTATCTTACTTTTGTCTGGTGACTTCCGGCAGACCTTACCGGTTATACCTCGCTCTACTTTCGCGGATGAGATTAATGCATGTTTGAAACAATCATTCTTATGGCGAAGTGTTGAAACACTTCGATTGACCATAAATATGCGAGTACAATTGCAAAATGATCCATCAGCACTAATATTTTCCGAACAACTACTAGATATTGGGAACGGTAAAATAAAACTGCAACCAAATACGCAATGCATTAAACTACCAGACAATTTTTGCACTGTTGTTCAGGATAAAACTGAATTGATTCAGAGTATTTTCCCGGATATACAGAATAATTATTTGAATCATGAATGGCTTAGTCAACGGGCGATTTTGGCAGCCAAAAACGTTGATGTTGACGAAATTAACTTCCAGATACAACAGTTGTTACCAGGCGATCTGATGTCTTTTAAATCAATCGATACTGTTGTTGATGAAAATGAAAGTGTAAATTTTCCGATTGAATTTTTAAATTCATTAGATATCCCTGGAATGCCACCACATAATCTTCGATTAAAGATTGGTTCCCCTATTATTCTCCTCCGTAATTTGAATCCACCTCAATTATGTAACGGTACGCGTTTGGTCATCAAAAAGATCACCGGAAACATTCTTGAAGCAACCATTTTGGCTGGGAAGTTTAAAGGAAAAGTGGTCCTGCTGCCACGTATTCCGATGATACCATCAGATTCTACCATACCCTTCAAAAGGCTACAGTTTCCAATTCGTTTAGCTTTCGCCATGTCTATAAATAAATCTCAAGGTCAAACAATGTCCATTTGTGGTTTAGATTTGGAAAATCCATGTTTTTCTCATGGGCAACTATATGTTGCGTGTTCACGTGTTGGGAAACCGTCGAATCTATTTGTGTTAGCTAAAGACAGGTTAACCAAAAACATTGTGCACCGATTGGTGTTAAATTAAATTGAAATTGAAAGTATTTATAATTCAAAAAAAAAAGATATTAATGTTTAAAAGTTTAAGACTGTCTGCCTTGCCTACCTCATTCATGAGTTTAAGCGTCACATGTTATTTACTGTATTATACTGTAATATACTTATATTTGTTATAAAATTAAATGGAAATAATAAATCTGATAAATTTTTATTTTTTACCTATTGATTTCTGCTTAGTATCAAGTGTAAGAACATTTTAATTAATTGTGTTCAACGTACTTCCCCTTCAAATCTCAATCCAGTGAATTTGTATACCAACATCAACATTTTCGTCTTAGTTCGTAAATAATTTCATTGTACTAAAGGGTTATAGTAGTAGAAAGTCAAATAAGGAGATCACCATATTTTTTTACAAATACCATCTGTGTGAAAAAGCATAGTGGACTCCGTGACTGATGTTCTCTTATTGTTCCTCTTAGATTGTTTACTATAATGTAATATAACAAAAACTTTAGCCACAGCAACGCGTGGCCGGGTCAGCTAGTAGTAATATATGTTTTAAAAAATAATAAAATAAAACATAATATATTTTATAAAATGAACCGTTTCAAATTAAACCTACAACCTAAAAACTAAAAAAAAAACAACTATAGATCTGTGCATTAAGTTCTGCCTGTTTTAGGTTAAATAAATACGTTTTAACTGTTCAATTTTTCATAAATGTTAGAAGTTAAGGTCAAATGCTCACCCTAACATAATTTTTGGTGACTTAACTCAAAGAAATCAAACATAGGATAACCAAGTCTTCAATTATTTATCCTACCCTACGCTAGACGCAGCCCAAATGTAACATCAATAATACATTTATGCAAAAAATATATTCAACATTAGTTATAATAAAATTCATTTATGATACAGCTGATATGATACTTATAAATAACTTATACATAGAGAATATAGACAAAGTTATTAACTTTTTGACATTGATTTAACTGAACTTTAATTATACCATGATGCTTTGAAATATTTCATAATTACCAGCATTGGATTGGTCATTTAACTTTTTGTATCTACTGGTATCGCACTAGCATTATTTAAAATATATACCTAACTATACGATGGGCTGTATCTATAATGATACTGTAACAGTTGCTTATATGCACTTATTGCATTTGAATGTTTTATTATGAAATACGATATGGTTTTATAAATATACTTTAGGTGAAGAATTCGGTTCGCACTCACTACATTTAAATTTTCTATTTTTTCCATGAATTATATCGATATGGTTCTGAACTCGGTTTATAAATGCATTCGTGTTTTCTTATGCGCGTATTTAAAATTTTCTTAATTTTTGATGAACTATATCAATATGGGTCTGTTAAAGGTGTTTATATGCAGTCGTGTATTCGCACTCACTGCATTTAAATTGTTTAATGTTTCGATGAACTACGTCGATATGATTCTTTAATAGTTGTTTATAAGCATTCGTGTCTTCGCACTCACTGCATTTAAATTTTCTAATTTTCCGGTGAACTACGTTGATATGGGTCTGTAAATGTCCTTTAAGTGAGAATGTGTGATTGCACTCACTGCATTTAAATTTTTTAATTTTCCGATGAACTACGTCGATATGGGTCTTTAAATTTGCTTTACGTGAGAATGTGTGATTGCACTCACTGCATTTAAATTTCTTAATTCCCTGATGAACTACATCGATATGGGTCTTTAAATTTGTTTTAAGTGAGAATGTGTGATTGCACTCACTGCATTTAAATTTTTTAATTTTCCGATGAACTACGTCGATATGGGTCTGTAAATTTTCTTTACGTGAGAATGTGTGATTGCACTCACTGCATTTAAATTTTTTAATTTTCCGATGAACTATATCGATATGATTCTTTAATAGTTGTTTATAAGCATTCGTGTATTCGCACTCACTGCATTTAAATTTTCTAATTTTCCGATGAACTACGTTGATATGGGTCTGTAAATGTCCTTTAAGTGAGAATGTGTGATTGCACTCACTGCATTTAAATTTTTTAATTTTCCGATGAACTACGTCGATATGGGTCTTTAAATTTGCTTTACGTGAGAATGTGTGATTGCACTCACTGCATTTAAATTTCTTAATTCCCTGATGAACTACATCGATATGGGTCTTTAAATTTGTTTTAAGTGAGAATGTGTGATTGCACTCACTGCATTTAAATTTCTTAATTTTCTGATGAACTACATCAATATGGTTCTGTAAGTGTTGCTTATATGCAGTCGTGTATTCGCACTCACTGCATTCAAATTGTTTAATTTTCCGATGAACTGCGTCGATATGGTTTTGTAAAGTTGCTTTACGTGGACTTGTATATTCGCACTCACTGCATTTAAATTTTATAATTTTCCGATGAACTATATCAATATGGTTCGGTAATTGTTGCTTATATGCAGTCGTATATTCGCACTCACTGCATTTAAATTGTTTAATTTTCCGATGAACTGCGTCGATATGGGTTTGTAAAGTTGCTTTACGTGGACTTGTATATTCGCACTCACTGCATTTAAATTTTATAATTTTCCGATGAACTGCGTCGATATGCTTCTGTAAAAGTTGTTTATATGCAGTCGTGTATTCGCACTCACTGCATTTAAATTTTCTAATTTTCCGATGAACTATATCAATATGGTTCGGTAAGTGTTGCTTATATGCAGTCGTGTATTCGCACTCACTACATTTAAATTGTTTAATTTTCCGATGAACTGCGTCGATATGGGTTTGTAAAGTTGTTTTAAGTGGACTTGTATATTCGCACTCACTGCATTTAAATTTTCTTATTTTTTGATGTACCTTATCGATATAAGTAATAGATTTATCTGAACTTACACCATGTTTCAATTTAAACCGTTCCTTGGTACAACAAGAACTTAAGTTTAAACGATGTTTTCGTTTTTCTTTACAATCCACACATATTAAATATGATTCATCTCGTTTATTAATTCCTTTATTTATAAAACAACTTTTTTCGAGGGTACACTTACAACTGCCACAAGTAAAATCGGTTTTCTTCAATATTAAAGTGGGAATTTTCATGGTTTGTGGTGTTGGACGACAACATTTAAAAGTTGATTCTGCTTTAACACAATGTTGGAAACTCGACTTATTTGGTTCTAATTTAATAAATTTAGTATTTTCTTCTTCAAAATAATCACAATCCTCAGTTTTTATCATTTCTTTTTGGACACAATCGCATCTTTTACCAAAACGAGTGGGATTTAATGAGGTTTCAAGAATATGCTTGCATGATGGCGTTTGTTTACCGTCAAAACGAGAGTCGAATGAATTGCAATCAATGGCTTCCTCATGTTTAAAGCTGATATGGTCATCAATTTGTTCTATTTTAATAGAAGTTTTATTTTTGTTTGGCTCCATATTTGGTGTTTAAGTATAATCGGGCAGGTTGATCGTATGTTGGCAGATTGGTCTAACTATCTACCTAAACGTCATTATTGACAAATAGTAACGTCTTTTTTACATTTTAATATTTGAACACACAAATTAAAACAAAGAAAAGAAATATTTATTTTTTAAATATTAGGAAAGGAATATTTTACTTGGTTAATACAGCCACACGCAGTATTTATCAGTTGTTTTGCTTTCACTTCACAGCCTATATCTATGTTTACAGCCTTGTTCAAAAGCGTTGTCCAGAAACGTCATTTTGACAGGTGTTTAGAGTGCTGCCAGATTATGGATGTAAAATAGCTACGAAAGAAAAATTTAATAATCATATAGTGGCTGGCTGATATATGATAAATATAGGGGAAAATATTTTAAACACAAAATGGTAACAGCAAAACATACACACCTATTGCAAACTGCAAAAGTATTCCTCTTATTTAAATTAAACTCTTACACAAAAGTTGGTTATGTAGAGATTTCCCTTTTGTTTGAACAATATAGGTAGGTATCTATTTATATATATTTATAGGTAGGTATCTGTCAAAGTTTGTAATACATTTAATATCAACTTGTGATAGACAGCAGTCTTTATATTTGCCAACAGTATATCAAAACATTTATTTTTATTAAATGTATATTAAAAGCAATACAGGGTTAGTTAATTTGTAATTATAACAATATTATATTTCTAAATATAATAGTAATTCATAAGAGAAAAAAATAAATATACATAGATTGCCAACCATATGACAAATCATTTATTTATATTAAATGTTTGTTAAAAGCAATATAGTCAGTAAATTATTAGCTAAATATTTCAGTTTTATATTTCATCATCTGACAACAAAATGTTCACTAATTAAATGAATTTATAAACAATATGTCAAATGTTATTTGGAATGATACTCGTGTTTAAAGTTAAATGACTTAATTAAGGCCGGTTTTAAAAATATTAGACCTTTTTTTCCGTTCATTAAAGTCAAGTTATCGAACGGATGAGTAGTAGTAAACCTTATTTACGAACGAGTGTTTTTTAAAATAAAATGGTTCATCCGTTAGTAATCGCAAACGTTTCGTTAAAATACAACAAACTCTATGTCGCAGCGTATGGCTGTGTTTACGAAATTAAAGAAATATTGTTGAAAAGAATTGTGTAAACTTCGCGGAATATCAAACAAGAACCTTTAGAATAAAGGTAAAAACACAAATTTGGGATAACATAGCTAAAACATTGTAGATTAAAATGTTACGAAGCCATCCACGTGCAATACTCTTACATACGAATACAGATATTGTTATTTTTGAAGAATTTTAAATTTAATCAAATTCAATAATATTCTACTTACTTGTGGAATGTATTCCCGTGGAGTTTTTATTTCTTGTTGAGTTTGCACATATTTCCAAAACCATTTGACCATTTTATAGCCGTAATTTAATACAATAGCTAAGTAGGAGCGCTGGCGAATGCTCGTTTACGACAGGGCCGACTTAAACGTCTTAACCGACGGGGCTTACTTAAATGTGAGCGTGGGCGTACCTCTTACAGCGGCTCTACGTAGAAAACCGCGCATTACAAACTCTAAAGCAGTACTTCCCAAACTAAGGGTCGCGAGCGAATATTGAGTGGGCCTTCGCCACTGTATTCATAATTTTTTAACAATAGGAAGTGATATATTTGATATTCCTAAACATTGAAATAAACCTAATTTACGGAAAATAATAACTATTTGAAAAAATGCTAAACTTCAGTAAGTATGTGATGTGAGACAAGCGCTCGGAGTGAGTGGCGCTGGCCCCGTCTCCAAACGCTTTGGGATGGCTATACTGACAGCTCTGCTTTTCTCTAAGACAGCTAAAAGGTGGGTCCCAAGATTCGAAAATATTGTTAGATGGGTCGGAGCCCAGTCAACATTGGAAACCGCTGCTCTAACGTAATAACTGTCACCGCATGTAGAATAAAATGTTGTCATGAGTTGTCATGCTTCGATGGTAGGTGGTAGATTTGTGCAGAGTAGAGCGCATTTCCCGTAATTAGCTACGGTGCACATGGCAACACTGGCCGAGACACGCATCCATAGTCGTTCTATAAGTTTTAAAAGATCTTTGGTTTCCCCTTTTCATGCTAAATAAAATCAGATGAGATAAAACGGTGATCGCACCGGAGACATAGAAAAGGTCTTTCGGGAAGAGGCCCCTTAAGGATTGTGAGTTGAAACTAAGTACTTACACTTTGGCATAAAAATAGATTGGCAAAAATATAGGCTGCAAATTCACAGTGCCTTCGGCAAATTATTACTTTAGTTTTCTAATACCATCTCCTGTGGGTTAAAGCATTTTCAAGTAGCGAACTTAGCTTTAAGATAGATACGGCCTTTGTGCGGTCTCAAGAAAATTATTCTCCTCCAGATAACCAGTACAAGTGTTCCAAGAAATGTATCGATCATGCATAAATAAACGGTAAAGTAATGTCATCCATTAATTAACCAAACTCATTAAAAATATTTCTATCCCAATTTCTCCGTAAGATCGACGTGGCCTGTCGACGAATCCATCGTCACCAAGAAACTTCATGCCTTCCAAGTGGCCTAAGAATTTTTACGCTCACCAGATTCCATTTCGGTAGCGTCCTGGTAAGTTCTTTCTTTTTTTTCTATCCTCGATCCGAACCTTTACTTCCTCCATAAAAATCCCATGACTTATCTCACTTCCCATTCTCCTCGCTCACCCCTTCCTTTGTGTCCTACCCTCACCGTTTATCGTCCAACGGCCGGTGGTTTCTATTGGCTCAGTAGCAACCACCGTTGCTATAATGTTTCGTTTTAATTTTGATAATTTGAATTTTGATAGTTTTGATAGACCTACTTTTATTTTAATTGCGTATTTTTATTTATCTACAACTACCATTTTTTTTTAAATCTTTATAACAGTTATCGAAGAGGTTTTATTGCTATTCTAAATGTCTTATATTTATTTTCCCGAGTTACAATCGTTAAAATCAGTTTAAACTTTGAAGATGGCAAACGGATAATTTCCTACCGCCAATATAGAAATACAGAAACATAAAAATGGTGTTTGTAAGCTATAAGGTCACGACAGTAACTGTATTTAAGAAAATATGATAAGAGTGTAAGCAACAAGAAATTAATGATTAGTTTTATAAGATTATAATTCTTATTTAGTTCTTGTTTCAAATGACATTTATAAAATTACAATCATGGAGAATGTGGCGAACATTTTATTGATACAATTAGCAATAAGTACGTCGATGAAAGAGGTTCCCAACATTGCGCAACGCATCAAAACATATTTAATTAAAAAAATATGTATGAATTCAACGATCTATAACTGAAAGGAAGAAATGTTATATGGCAGTTATTCTTCATACTAATTCTAAAATAGTATATTTAAGCATAATTATAAAACTTCTATTTACTATTTATATATATATTTTTTGTGATGTATTTTTAGCTATGTAATACGAGTACGAGTATTATAAATCGTCTTTTTACTTCAAAAATGAGTTAAATGCAGATATGACACTTTTGGAGAAAAATCAATTTAGAAGTTTGAGACTTGAAAACTCATATTGAGGTAATAAATTAAAAACATTGAATGTAGTTTATCAAGAAAATTTAATAATCTTTTGTTATGTTTTTCTTTACAGCTACAACAACCCAGTAAAGTAAAGTAAAGTTATCAAATAATAAAATTATATTAAACATAAATATAATCAAGGCAATAATATAACATTTAATTATAATAATCTTCGTCTAACGATTCATCCAAAGGTGGTCGTGGCACCCGATCTATTTCAGTGGCAGAGGCATTAAGATCTCTGAACCACCCATCACCTGATCTTCTGGAATAACACCTTTCTGGCATAATTTTAGTAAATCTTGTTTTTTTGTCTGACTTATCGGCAGCGGTTTTTTCTACAATTACCTTAATTGTCCGGGAAGTATATTTATTAGATTAGTCATTGTTTGTGAAGCAGGTAAATTTCGGGAAGCGTATTTGTTTCTAGTAGAGTAGCTTTGAGGAGTATTCGAAATGGCTGTAATATTTATGTAGTTAAATATTTATTCTCAGGTTCTCCTTTTAAATATCTTAATTTCTTTATTTTGAGCCACTTAACAATACTAACTTGGTGATCTTTTGTTCGGTTTGTTAATACCAATTCAGCAAGGTGTTTTAGGTCGAAAAATTCGTCATACTTGAAGTCTTTCACTTTGTACGGTCCGACAGTAACTTTTTTCTTGTTTATTTTGCGTGTTTTTTGGGATCTAGCTCTCTCAAAAACAGATATCCATTCGAGCATTGCATAAATGGAAGAATTTTCCTTCGCAGATTCTATAGTACTATGCATCGAATCTACCTCCATGTAGGTAAGTTCAGAGAGAGATGATCAATGTATCGGAGAACAGGCTTACTTCCGTAATGTTGTTTGCTGAGGTAATAGTACAGGATAGATCCTATTTCCGAGCTACCACGCTTTCCATTAATTTCGGACCATGGAAAACAGTAGGTTAGGTAAAGTTAGGTAAAGGACTTTCGTACAGAGTGAGGTTATAAACACATAATTTCCGAACGTAATACAGAAGGCCAACTTTACCACTTGGTATCTGTAAAACTGCCTGTAGGTCAAAAGTTACAGAGATAACATTATTTTCTTGGTTCGCACTTCTCTTTCGTGGATATTAATTTTCTTTTTATGTGCTCAGTGTACGAGTATGCTAATTCTAAATCTTTCTTGGCACTAGAACTAGCTTTCTCATAATTAGTACAGATTAGGCACTGATCCTTCTTAGGAACGAAGAATCTTAAATTATAGTTATTAGAAAATATTCTTCTGTATATTATTTCTGAAAGCGGCTTTTCTATATTCATATTATCTTTACAGATTTCCAGATATAAGGCATACATTTTTTTAATACTGAGTGAGTTGTCTAGATATTTACGTTTCGAAGATTTTCTGATGTAGTGCCCTTCCATACACGGAAAGCTCTCAATGTGTCATTTTACCTGTGCGATAATATGTGAGTTTGTTTTATTTGGAGGTTCTTTATGACCTCTGTTGTCATTTTCGACATATAATCCAAGTTCAGTTTTCTTCTTATTACATCTGCAGATATGCAAAGAGTTTTACACATCAAACTGGTATCAATAAATCGCCTTTAGGAAAAAAACATTTCTTGGCATACAATCGTTTAGGCCCTTGAACGAGTTCATTAGATAATAGGACATTTTTCTTACTTTTAAAATCAAGCCTCCAGTAATATCTACATAATGGGATACATTCATCAAGGGAAAAAATCTCAGTGCATTTAAATTGGCATTTATCACACTTTGCTGGTTTAGCCACCTTTGCAGGCATTATTTATTTATTGTATGTCATATAAGATAAGCCATCACTGCCTCTACTTTTTGCTACATTACCTGCCCAGCTTTGAGGGTCTTTATTGCGCCATCTCTTTTTTGGTAAGACTTTTAAAACGTTTAAAAAAAACGTTTAAAACTTTCTCAACTATATTAAAAAAAAACATTTTCTGTTGCATTGCTGTGCCGCGGAGAATTGTTTATCAGAATTAAGGGATAGTCCATATATTCGCCTTCATCTACTCGTGTATCCCTGATGGCTGTTGTGGTGGTAGATGTGTGTCTACGATAGTTCATCATCATCACATTCATCTACCACGCGTTGTTGCTCTTCATTGAGGTCTGAAGAGTCACCCTTATGCGCAAAACAGTCTGAAAAAAATGCAATGTATTCATAAAAGTAAAAGGAAATATTTTCAGTGCAGTACGGCACTGTTCAAATCGTCTAAACGTATTTAACTTGTTTTAATAGTCATTAGTGATTACTATAATAGGGTCTATAATACCTGCTCAAAACATTTACAATAACTTAAGGTGTTTTAGCTGATATGAAGAATTATAAAAAAATCCTTCAGTTAAACAACTAAAATAATTAATTGTAATTTAATGTTTTTGCTTTGTAAAATTATATATGAAATATACATCTAAAAAAAAAATAACAATATTTAATTGTTTTTACTTAAAATATGATATGACATGTCACAGAAAATATACTTTCATGTAAAAGCATTCAAGGTATTTTGTGTTTTTTTCCTAGAATGAATCTAGAAAAAAACTCCTATAAATTCATTTAGAAGATATGAATTGTAAATATTTCTGCGAATCAATGTATTTAGTCGGTATTTAAACAAGCTAACTTCTAAACCAGCCATCGTTTTATTTAGTGTGTTATACCAGTCGATAGAGCTCGAAAAACTGATCAAAACTGTATTTTTAACTCATTTTACCCCATTTTGTCATTTAACTTGTTTTTGAACTAAACAGACGATCATACACTCATAAAGCATCTATAGAGTCCAAATATCTGTTGACTGAGATGGGTCAGGACAATATATTTGATTTCGTAAAACTGAGAATATTTAATTACTTCAAGTAAAAAAACATATTTTTTTATTGTTTGAGTTTCCAAAATTCTTCTGCATTTTATTAAACAAAATGCCTACTTATTACTTTAGTGATTTTAAACCAAAATTTATTTTATTTCATACCAATTTATGTCTCACTTATCACTTTAATAGGACACTAATAATTATTTGTAAATAATAATGTCCTCATTTCCAATAGTAAATAGTACGTTTTATTTGAAAAAAATGTTACTTGCACAATAGAGTTGAAAAATAAATCATATTATTAACAATCAAAGATATTTTTCATTATAAACCCTAAGATATCTAAATTTCCTATCAAATAAAAAGTACTACGAATGAATTTCGCTATAAATAACATTGACAGCGAGAATTTTGAACGTTATTAAATCCTCTATAATAGCTAGCAACTTACATCAACTCAATTTTACAATTATTTGTATATAAATGTAGCACCTAAAATAACTTAAATATATAAGGACATAGCTAAAATAAATTCAGCTATATTGGTACTTTAAAAAACACAGAGTAAATGTTATATTAATTTATAGGTCATGTCAACATTTATAAGGATTTGATTATAAATCATTAATCACACAAAAACTTTTTTTAAAGTTGTGTAAAAATATCTTAAATTTTATGATCAATATTTATTTCATCTTGAAATCAAACCGACTTCAATAGAGGAAATATACGAAAAAGAAAATTCATATAGTAGAGGATACTTAAAGCATTTTTAATTGCCTAAAAATTTAAACTTACATAAATACTTACGATTTTTACACTCGATACCCGCAAATCACTTCTTTAATAAATTATTTTAGAGTCGATCAATTTTCCAAAAACAATCTAATGTGTGAGAATGCTAAAAAAATCAAGGTATTAAATTATAAATTGCTAAAATTTAATTACCTATGGTATATTAAAACGGCTATAAATTATGGTTACAATAAAAAAAATCTTAAAAGTTCGTTATAATGGCCAGTTAAATCTCGGATCAAAAATCAGTATTTGTGCTGTGCAAAAAAAAAACTCGCCATTAAAGGTGCCTCCTGTCAAATCGAAATGACATTTCTAAATGCATCGGCACTTTATTTTCACTTCTTCAGAGTTAATTTTGTAGAATTGTTAAAAGAAAAGTGATCTTATTTTGGTTAGTTAAGAACCGTTACTGTAAAGGCAAAAGTCACAATGAAATGGAGGAAAACGGAAATAAAAGTGATGTTGATATTAAACAAACCAAAGGCAATATAATCTTAGAATATGAGCAAAAAAGTGATTGCAATCAATCCAACAGTAATTTTGATGAAACACAAAATCATCTGGAATCCTTATTAAATCCAGGTCGATTTGGTAAAATTAAATCGGAAATCGTTTCCGGAATTGGCTCTGGTTTACTAGAAGACATTGATACAAGTCAACGATGTGATGTTTTCGAAGAAGACAATGTTAAGTTTATTAAACCAGAAACCAAAAGCACGAATGTTCAACATTATAATAAAATAGGATCAGGTAGTAAAGATACAACAGTAAATATTCCATCTATAATATTAAAGGAGATCGATTTTACTTGTATTAATTGCAAATGTACCCTTGAAAAACACTGCTTGATGTATAACGTACTAACCAGTGAAAACAAAGAGACAAATTTATTATGTTTGGAATGCAACGAAAGACAAAAAAATATTTCAACATTGGACAGTTCTCGAAACAACGAAGGTATTAAATTATTAAAGAGTAAAAAGAAACATAAATGTACCGAATGTAATAAAACGTTTATGCGAAAAAATATTTTATTCAGTCATATTAATTCTGTACAAGAGAAAACAAGGTTAAACCGTACGGACAGCAACAAAGATTTATTGATTGATCATTTCGAGGTAAGAAAATTCATATGCAGCGAGTGCGATTACAAATGTTCGCGTAAAGACCGTTTACAAAATCATATTGTTGCAATTCATCAAAATATAAGAAAATTTAAATGTAGCGAATGCTTTTATATGGCTTCAAATAAAAGTAGATTACGAAGGCATATAGATGCAGTACATCGAAAAATAAAAAAAATTATCTGCAGTGAGTGTAATTATACAACTTCACGTAAAGACACTTTGCAGATTCATGTCGATGCAGTTCATCGGAAGATTAGAAAGTTTAAATGCAGTGAGTGCAATTATAAAAGTTCACGAAATGCACGTTTACAAAATCATATTGATGCAGTTCATCGGAAAATAATTAAGTTTATATGCAGTGAATGCGATTATAAAAGTTCACGAAAAGTAAGTTTACAAAATCATATTGATGCAGTTCATCGGAAAATAAGTAAGTTTATATGCAGCGAATGCGATTATAAAAGTTCATATAAAGCAAATTTACAAACACATATTGATGCAGTACATCGAAATATAAGAAAATTTGAATGTAGCGACTGCTTTTATGCCACTTCCTATAAAAGTACTTTACAAAGGCATATAGATGCAATTCATCGGAAAATTAAAAAAAAATAATGCAGCTAGCACAATTATTATTATAAATATTCGAATACAGCAATTCATATTAATCCAGTTATTTGAAAATGAGCGAGGATATTAAAGTTCAAAAGGTCAAAAATAAGTTTTGCCTGTGAAATGTGCCTAAAAATATACAAAAAAATATCTAAAACTGTTCATTTAAATACTATATTAATTTGTATATACAGGCTGTTTTAGAGACAGTGGTCTACCCGAAACCTGGCAATAAGGGATATCTATACAAAGGATCTGAACACTATATAGGATGATCCAAACAGGTTGAGAAGTTTTTCATACTTTCGTGATTAACGAGGAACCTTTCATTACAGAAATTGCCACTGTGCTAAAACTACTTGGTGTATTTATCTATATTTGTTGTCTTCGGGAATGGTCTTTGCAAGAAGCCACTTGAAAATTAACAAATTCTAAAGTCGAGTGACTCTGTAGTGCAAAGGAGGGTAAAAAACACCACCTTAATAAATCCGTCAGAGACATCAAAACTATTTATGAAATAAATATAGATTTTAATTCTTCCTACCAGCTTTCCGAAGTGGTCAAACACCCACCCGGCTAGCAAATTACCTAAAAATTCGCGCACAATCTTTCATCCCAAACTTACTTTTTTTAAGAGGCGTTTTCACCCGAGATTTTTAAGCTCCGTACCAAATTTCATTAAAACGGTTCGACGGTTTGGCCGTGAAAACGCAACAGATATTCGCATTTATTGTTATAATACTGGATTTGACCAGGGCGTAATTGAAATGAATCTTCTTTTAAGTTTACTTTTTAGAAGTAAAACTTCTTTAGGCGCTTTTACTAGGCAGCGAATGAATCTAATTGCTTCACGCTCATTCGGCGAAACTCGAGAGGACGCGCAGAGGTGATGAACTTCGAGCTGTCGCGTTGATTCTTGGTTGTCTGTTAGTTGATTTTAAATAGTATATAAATAAAAGTAGGCAAATCATCACTCCATACTGATAGGGTGATAATTTTGAAATATAATATGAAAAATTTAATCAACTTAACGCGACTGATGTAACCACGCAAACGAAACTCGTGACAATCTAAATTAATATCTATAAAACGCTAAAGAAAGCTGTTTCGTGTTTTTGGCGAGGTCAAAGGCGCCGTTCGAAGAAGAGTGACAGCTGTCAAAAAGTCTGCTATGTGTAACGCTTAGGAATTGACTCTGTTAACTTCATACTTCCCTTAAACACTGTTTTTAAAAAATGTAACATTGTGGCTTTTGGGTAAGGATAGCATAAATATTTATTTATTATTAAAGGTTACTCGAAATAATATTAAAAATACGCAACATATTAATAATTATTCTTAGACACTAAAGTAAAAAAAAAACAATATTCAAATAAAAAGAGAACACCAGATGCATATAAGAGATAAAACTCAGATTTTAATAAATAGAAACATTTTAAATTATGTATTAAACAGGCGTCCCAAGACTATTCCCGAGGAATGTTGTGTAACCTATTATGAGTAAAATCCACAAACTTATTATATTTTTCACAAATGGTGTAATTTCGGTCAAAATATAGTTTCTTAAAAAATCACAAGATGGTAGCCTTAGTCCCAAAGGTAAAACTTATAGCATATTGGGGCAAACTTCATGCAAATAATTATTTCTATAGATATATGCAATTTCTATAGATATAATATAATATTTAAATGTGTTTGTGCATGTTTTCATATGTATTTATTCATTAGTTGTGTTTTTAAATAAAAAAATGAATTATTATCTTGTCTTTTTTTTAAAACAAAACGGATTACTTGCCTTGATACAGACTGTTGTCTAGTTATTAGGGAAGGGCTCGCCAGTGCATTATTGTCAGCAATCTAATCTATTCATTATTTTTAATACACGCCTTACAATACTATTATAATTACCATGATAAATTTAAGTAATCTACCTTAATTAGAGTGTACACTGTAACAGTACTAGGCGGACTTTTTATTCATAGATTTCACCGGCTCAACGTAGGGGATAGGCGAACTCTGTTCGTGCTCAACAGTGCCCATGCGCAGCGAGAGTGCGTATACTTAATCCCTCTGTACTGTGCCCTAAGGGTTGCTCATATCAAAAATTGTTTCAAATAAAAGTTGTAAGGAAATTTCAGGCCTACATTTTACACTTTGAACGAATTTGATCCTGTTCTTATTAAAGAGGGTATGATTTTTTGAATTTTGAAAAACCACTTTTTCTCTTCCCTACTACCAACCGTTGGTGCTATCAAAAAAGTTGACTAAGATAAGTTTTAGGCCCTCATCTGAGGAATAATATAAAATTTAAATGAATTTAATATTTTATATACTAAGAAAGTTATAGCAAAATTTCACTTTTTCGAAAAAACCCCTCATTCATTTGCCCATTAACGAACTTGACCGAGATTTCAAAGTGATTGGTGTGAAATGACGGCAGTTATCGTGTCCACAAGAAAGTGACTGAGGGTGGGTTTGGCTTCTAGGCGTGTGGAACGCGAAGATATGTCGAAATATTCCGGAAGTCCCATCCCAATAGTTAGCTTTCCTAATGAAATCTACCTAAAACCTGTTCATCATAAACGTATTTTCAACATACTAATATAGCGAATTTTTCTATTTAATTTTATTATTTAATTATAATTAAATTAATTATCTCCTGCTCATTTGAAATAAACATTTTGAAAAAGATGTTCTCTCTAGCAACACAGCCTGTGCTAGGATGGGTTCAGCCCGCGGACAACGAAGGAACGAACCCAGAATTGACTTCTCTGGAGACTGCTACGCCAGGTTTCCACTGGTGCACCACTCACCCTACAGAGGCGCCTAGTTCAGAGGAACGGGTTCTCACCGGCGTGCCCAGAAAGTGGAGGAATCCTTCCTTTTTGAGGTATCTAGTAATTTTTGTTAAAAAATCTAGGCAAGCCTGGCTTTGCGGCCTCTATGACAGTGCCGCCACTGCGGGTTCTTCATAGGAAGAACCACAAGTTCTATTATCTAATGTAATTTCAAGTACACTCAAAACCCAAATCAGACTGGCTGTAAAAAAAGTGACAGCCCTAGAATAGAATATCAGGGCTGCCAATGTCGAAACTAATGTATTTATATACTAACTAGTGGTCGATATTCGAAGTAACTCATTAAACTTTTTAGTTTAAGCATTTTTGAGGTTCTTATACCTCAAAATATATATTTTTTATTTTTTTCCAGTGAGTCAGCTACGAGCGCGTACAAATACCTCATTAACCTTATTTCACTGCAATACACTTAGAATTTTAATTTGAATGTTAGTAACAGTTAAAAAAACAACACAACTACTACAATTTTGATACAATTAAATGTCAGTTCTTAAAAGTTTAAGATAGCATTAATAATTATTTTTGCTTGACATTGATTTGAGTCGTATAGAATCAAATTCAGCAAATTGCATTAAACGTGTTTTGTGGCAATTTAATAAAAGCAATTTATATCTAGAATAAGGTAATATCAATTCCTGTTTGTTTTTGAAACTGGTTCTTGCAATTTGCTGTTTTTTTCTCCAACATGTCGCTAATGACGTCACAATAAGTCACAGAGGCGTTTTTTTTTTAAGAAACCATGATAAATGTCACAAATAATACTTACTTAAAAAAGCAAATCAATTTGTACGATTTTTCATGGATCTAAGGACACGTTCTTTAAGTAACTTCTATCTTTATTATTATTATTAAGTAATTACAATATTGAGGAGCTAGCTCATGTGATACTGTTGAGTTTAGTAGGTGAGAAAAAAAAATAATGCTTAACAACTCGCAGCCTACCCTTAAAAACAGCCTTGGAACAAGGAAATGGTCAAATATTGACCTATGAAGATCATTCTAGAAAGAAACGAATTGAACCCAATGTTCCGTTTTCTCACGATAGGTTTTATCTTGGAAGGATGGTCATTACGGCCAATATAAGGAGGCTTAGAGAGCTGGGATCCTATATAGACTAGTTAACCTTAATTCGGAACGCCGTCTACTTAGTGGCTCCCAATTAAGGATTGAAATTAATTCGTAAGGACTAGACATGCCTGTTTGCTTTCCTCTGAACCGCCTCTAGATCGACCTTAGGACACTGGGTGTGAGGATCCCATATTGATTCGAGGGTAGGACGAACCAACGTTTTATATGCCAATCTTTTTCACTACATCACCAACATGAGTTCCCCAATGGAGATTAGAAGACAGGGTAACTCCAAGATGCTTTGTGGAGGATTTCACCAGTAATTTGCCAGCTAGTTCGTATTTGAAATCATCATGGATTGAACCGAACTGTATCAAAGCTGACTTATCCGAATTTATTCGCACGCCATTTTGATTAACCCACTGGACTACTGCACCCAGATTGTTTTGCAGTGTTTCACAATCTGACTTATTCCTAATTATCTAAAAATGAAACTATCATCAGCAAAAAGTTGCATGAGTGAATTAACACACGCAGGTAGGTCATTTATGAAAATAAGAAATAAAATAGGGCCAAGAACACTACCTTGAGGTACTTCGGATGGCACGGAAACTAAATGGGAAAAAGCCTTTCCAACAGAAACCTGTAGACTCCTTTTAGACAAAAATGACTCAATCCAAGAAACCACTTTAGGATCTAGAGATAGATTTCTAAGTTTATTCAAAGCCGCATTGCTCCTGACGAAAGAAACTAGATGAATTACTTATATACTGAACCACTCCAAGATTTTGCAGATTAAGGTAGTTAAGGGGATCGCTTCTTAAGTGACAAAGATAAGTAATACCTAAGTGTTTAATAAGTGTTTATTCATAGCGGGCCAAAGTGTGTGCTATTAAACTAAGGAATCCTGTTCTTCAGTAACATCAGAAGTGGGTAAGTAAGTATACTTAATTGCATTAATGATGGCGCAATGAAGTACAAATTTTTATTAGATATTATAGCCCCAAAATAAGTATAAATTCTACATTTAACAATTTAGGGTGCCAATGTTGTCTAAGCCGCAGAAACCAACATATAAACCTAAAGGTAACACGCCGACTAGGACTTCCTGGAGAGCAAAGGATCTCCCTCAGGATCGAGGTGAAAATAAAAAAAAAATCTGGTTTGCAATTTCAAAAAGTAATAAAAACATTTAATAAAAAAATTATTATCAGAAAAAAAGCGAAGAGTAAATAATGCGAAACTAACTTATAAATAAATAAAACAACACATAACTTATCTGAATAAAAAAAAAAGTTCCATACCGCCCCGCCAATGCCAATAGTAGCGAAATCCCGAAATTAGTAGCGAACCCAAAGGCGTAAGGAACCTTCCCGAAACAAAATGTATGTTTTTTTTTTAAATTAGGGATAAGTAACCTACAATAATTTAGTTAGAGAACGGGTTTAGGGATAGCGCAGTCCTGGCTGGCTAGCTGCGTTTCTTTTATTATTTATTTTTGTAAAATATTCAATCGCGCAGCAAAATTTATAATAAACCTGCGGCCGCCATTCGAGAGCCCTTCACAATCGCCCATCCAAAAGCAGAAACAACTCCGAACTACCTCCCAGAGACCGAAACTAGATTAAAAGCAAACAAGTTTGCATTACAGCTAGGATGCAAACCAAACTAGAGACATTGATAATGATTTAAATAAATAGCAGATGATATTTGTTTGTTTATTCAACTAGATAATTTGTTTATTCGCCATTTCGTTACAACATGCAAAAAAAAAAACATTTTCAAATATACCTAATTTCAATTTGTATTAGTCAATTTCAATTAGTCACAAGAAAAACCACACAATGTTAAATTCAACAACACATGAACAAATTCATGTAATAACACTGCTGGTTCTAATGTTTGTATTTATTTCCAAAATGCGTAAATCTGGTAAACTTCTAATTTCTATATTTTTCAAAGAACTGCAGTTTTGTTAATAATATGTTGTACTTATTCAAGTAAAACATACGTTCACATATATTTATATGTGAATGCACTAACCATACATGGCTTTTTAAAATGATTACACTCATTCGTTTCTAACTTTATCGACATGTCGTCTTAAATCGGATTCTCTATAACTTGCATGATCGCACTCGTAACATTTGAATTCTTTTTTTTTTATGAACTGCATCGATATGACATTTTAAATTTGCTTTGCTAAAACACGTATGATTACACTCGCTGCATTTAAATTTCCTCATTTTTCTATGAACTGCATCGATATGTTGCCATAAATTTCCTTTATAGCAACATGTGTAATCGCACTGGCGGCATTTAAATTTTCCTTTCTTTAGATGAATTGCTTCAATATGTCTCCGTAAATTTGATTTATCCGAAGTTATTTTATCACAATCGTTACTTTTAAATTTTCTCATTTTCCGATGAACTGTATCGACATGTCGTTTTAATACTGCTTTTTGATAACATGCATGATTACACTCGCTGCATTTAAATCTCTTTATTTTTTTATGAATTGCATCAATATGATCCATCAAAGTATATTTTTTTGAAAAGTTTTTAGTACATTCATTGCACTTAAATCGTATTTTTTTATGTGCAGATTTAATGTGACTCTTCAAAAAACACTTCTGCGTAAATGTTTTATCGCACTCGTTGCATTTCAATTTTATTTTTAATAATTTCAACTGATTTTTGTTTCGAGTGGCATTCAGCGTTAAACAAAGCTTTTGTTTTTCCTTACAATCAAAGCATATTAAATTTGACTCATCCCGTTCAGTAATTACGGTATAAATTAAACAGAATTTATCAAGGTTAGACTTGCAACTCGTACAAGTAAAATCGATTTGTTTTAGTTTTAAAAGGGGCATTTTTACATCTGTTATTATGTTTAGGCGATCTTTTAAATGTGGATCACCACTAAAGCAATGTTGGATACTAAAAGTATTGGTTTCTGACTTAATCAATTTTGTATTTTCTTCTACAAAATCATCACGCTGTTGGCTATCAGTAATTTCTTCCCAAACACCAAAGCATAATTTGCCATCAATTTCTGGTTTTCCAAAAGAACCTGGATTTAAGGTTTTGGAATTGCGTTGGCACGGCCTCTGTTCGCCGTCAAAATCATTGCTGGGTCCATTGCAATCAATTTCTTGCTCATACTTTAGGGTGACCTGGTCATCGATTTGTTCCACTTTAATAAGTGATTTATTTTCGTTTCCCTCCATAACTAATTGGTTAGATTGATATAAACTGGTTGTATTATTTCAATGACTTCGTATTTATTATAACCACAATCAACCAAAGAAATATAGTTTTATTTATTTCACCTTGTCATTTGATTTGACGTTTGTGTACAATATTGCCAGATTATTTTTCTTAATAATTTGTGAGATAATGAAGTAAATATTGATTCCACGTCTTAGATATCGCAACAGCAACTAGTTTGTTTAATGTGGAGAAATATATCATAATTGAATAAAAATAAATAAAATGCAAAAAATTATATTTTCTTTGGTACTATTACATAGATCATTTTTGCATCATCGAAAAAACTAATTATTAAGCATCAAATCTTGAACAAATTATGGATCATTTGTATTAATTAAGTACCTAAACCCATAATTTAAAATCTAAGGATAAATACAGTTAACTTCTGATTATAAGTTAAAAAAGTCAATTTACCGAAACGTTAAAATCAGCGTAATTAGTATGTATTAGATTGTATGAATTAGAATGTAAAAATATTAATAAATCTTCTCATGGATTAACATTGAAATCTTTAGATATTTCTTCCTTTGAAAGACTTAATGTTAAATATTAGTTAATAATATATTTAATAACAATGATATTCAAGGTTATTTTTAGAAGAAAAAAATGAGTTAGGTAATTTTAAGCATTATTTTATAATTAATGTTAAATGGTAGATTATCGTCGATGTTAAAATGCCGCAAAAGAGTATTTGTTTGGCGAGAAAACTTTAGAGACCAATTACCTATTCTTAGTAACAATTATGAAAGTCAAAATTTTGATTTGTATTGATCGGTGTAGCGGCTGTAATTTAAAATCTGGAATCGACCAATAGCATCCCTCTTACAACCCCAGAGAAGGGGAAAGAAGTCACCCCTGCTTCTTAGACCGCCCTCTGTTCGACCAGTAGTATCAGACAGCGATCATTTAGCTCCGCCCTAATGGGGCGTTTCGAACAACGCGGCAGGGCATTAACCTCGATCTTGAACGACCGCGGCCTAGTGACCCAGTGACGTACTTATCGGAGGGAGGAGCCATTGAAAGTTCAACATTTTTTTTCTCGAATACCATAATGAATTTTGATATAGTTCCTTAACAAATAACACTAGGAATTGTAGGACCTCTTAGCTATTTTTTTTAATGCGCGGAACCTTGGGACCGTCCTGTATATAGATTTGATGAATTTTATTTTTAAGCTTTCGCCATTCGGCGTCTTCAGAAAAAATATGAAAGATGACGTTTAAAATGCAACCTTCATAAATTCGAAAATCGCATTTTCAACTAAAAGATAAATATATCCAGCCACTACAATTATTATTATATAATTGCAGTTTTGCTAGATAAATCGATCAGTTTTATGAAATGAAACTAATTTCTTAAAAGAATATATCAAGCATCATGCTTTAAATGCTGTTAAGTTAGTTTAATTTTGTCTATTTAGACCTCAGATCTGCAAGCGCTCAAAACCCAAATATGAGAGAGTTCCCATGTCTTCAAATCAATTTCGCGGGCAAAGACTTCAAAACTTTTACATTAAAGCAAGCATCGAAATCCCTGCCGTGAGTTCTCGCGTGAATTGGAACGGGTAAAGCGGAAAGTAATTTGGTACAGGATAATCTATGATTATTAATTCTAATGTTTAATGGCGTCGTAGTCTCACCAACATAGAACGCATCACAAAACTTGCATATCAGCTAATATACAACGTTTCTGGTGGTGCATGTTATGTTTGTGCTAATTTTATATGTATTTTTATTGTTCGCGCTTGAAAATTTATCTACTCTTACAATAATTTTGCATGTTTTACAACGAGGTCTTTTACATGGTTCGACCCCGTTTTTTGGAAGTGTGTTATGTGGTTGGTTACCAAGCGTATATATATATATATATATTCCATGATTTTAGTTTAAAATCATTTTTTAGTCGTAATAGGCTACAAAACACCGCCCTTAAGCCTTCGGGGCAACCTGTATATAAAATAATGTTATGCAAATAATGAATAACTAAATATAAATAGACTTAATGGGGTGCTTATGTTCACTATTATAAGAAATTATATAAAAATAATCCAAACACAAGTTTATAATTCTCATTACTATCTAAAATATTAGTAAAATAATCCACCAGTTAACTTATAAGTTGATAACTTATATAACTAACATTAGTAATAAAATAAAACTAAATATTGAATTTATGTATTTATTTATAAAATAATATTCCAAAACTAAATTAAGTAACAATCAAACTACTAATGACAAAAAAACAGCTTAAATATTAGAACGAAAAATCTAGGAAATATTACAAAATTCTTCTTCATAAAAATGCTTTTTCCAATTCAAAACATTATTGTTAAAAATTGGCAAATATTATTTCTTATTATAAAAGGCGCTGGAGTTTTTTTTTTGATTATGTTTGAGGGGAAATGATTTTTCTATACCAAAATAGTTGAATCATTATTAACAAAAGTTTGAAAAAATATTTTTCATACATAAATCGTCGCATCTTGGCAAGTCCCACGTGAAAAACTAATTCCGGAGAAAACTGCTTTCTGAATCGTATAGTAAAAGTAAACTATTGTGGGCTATTTGGTTATCGGATTGTGAACAGCGGTTCAGACGCAGCGCTTTTGTGAATACATAATAAATATAGACTACTGCCCTCTAACGTGATGCTAAACAATAAGATATGTTTTAAAAAATAATAAAATAAAACATAATATATATTACAAAATTAACCGTTTCAAATTAAGCCTACAACCTAAAAACTAAAAAAAAAACAACTAAAGATCTGTGCATTAAATTCTGCCTGTTTTAGGTTAAATAAATACGTGTAACTGTTCAATTTTTCATAAATGTTAGAAGTTAAGGTCAAATGCTCACCCTAACATAATTTTTGGTGACCTAACTCAAAGAAATCAAACATAGGATAACCAAGTCTTCAATTATTTATCCTACCCTACGCTAAACTCAGCCCAAATGTAACGTCAATAATACATTTATGCAAAAAATATATTCAACATTACTTATAATAAAATTCATTTATGATACAGCTGATATGATACTTATAAATAACTTATACATAGAGAATATAGACAAAGTTATTAACTTTTTGACATTGATTTAACTGAACCTTAATTTTACCATGATGCTTTGAAATATTTCATAATTAAAAGCATTGCATTGGTCCTTTAACTTTTTGTATCTACTGGTATCGCACTAGCATTATTTAAAATATAAACCTAACTATACGATGGGCTGTATTTATAATGATACTGTAATAGTTGCTTATATGCACTTATTGCATTTGAATGTTTTATTAAGAAATACGATATGGTTTTGTAAATATACTTTAGGTGAAGTATTCGGTCGCACTCACTACATTTAAATTTTCATTTTTTCCAAGTATTATATCGATATGGTTCTGAACTCGGTTTATAAATGCATTCGTGTTTTCTTATCCGCTGTATTTAAAATTTTCTTAATTTTTGATGAACTGCATAGATATGGGTCTGTAAATCTGACTACGGTGAACTTGTGACACTACACTCAGTGCATTTAAAAAATAATCATTTTATAATTTTATTATGAACTATATCGATATGGTTTTGTAATTGTTGCTTATATGCAGTCGTGTATTCACACTCACTGCATTTAAATTTTCTAATTTTCCGATGAACTACGTCGATATGGGTCTGTAAATTTGCTTTAAGTGAGAATGTGTGATTACACTCACTGCATTTCAATTTCTTAATTTTCCGATGAACTACGTTGATATGTCTCTGTAAATGTGCTTTACTTGAGCATGTGTGATTACACTCACTGCATTTAAATTTCTTAATTTTCCGATGAACTACGTTGATATGGGTCTGTAAATTTGCTTTAAGTGAGCACGTGAGATTGCACTCACTGCATTTAAATTTCTTAATTTTCCGATGAACTGCGTCGATATGGGTTTGTAAAGTTGCTTTACGTGGACTTGTATATTCGCACTCACTGCATTTAAATTTTATAATTTTTCGATGAACTATATCAATATGGTTCTGTAATTGTTGCTTATATGCAGTCGTATATTCGCACTCACTGCATTTAAATTGTTTAATTTTCCGATGAACTGCGTCGATATGCTTCTGTAAAAGTTGTTTATATGCAGTCGTGTATTCGCACTCACTGCATTTCAATTTTCTTATTTTCCGATGAACTATATCAATATGGGTTTGTAAAGTTGCTTTACGTGGACTTGTATATTCGCACTCACTGCATATAAATTTTCTTATTTTTTGATGTACCCTATCGATATAAGTTATAGATTTATCTGAACTTACACCATATTTCAATTTTAACCGTTCCTTGGTACAACAAGAACTTAATTTTAAACGATGTTTTCGCTTTTCTTTACAATCCACACATATTAAATATGATTCATCTCGTTTATTAATTCCTTTATTTATAAAACAACTTTTATCGAGGGTACACTT
Source organism: Neomicropteryx cornuta (assembly GCA_020383195.1). Lineage (NCBI taxonomy): Eukaryota > Metazoa > Arthropoda > Insecta > Lepidoptera > Micropterigidae > Neomicropteryx > Neomicropteryx cornuta. The sequence continues at coordinate 5,718,382 of JAHKQU010000031.1, forward strand.
ACAACTGCCACAAGTTAAATCGGTTTTCTTCAATATTAAAGTGGGAATTTTCATGGTTTGTGGTGTTGGACGACAACATTTAAAAGTTGTTTCTGCTTTAACACAATGTTGGAAACTCGACTTATTTGGTTCTAATTTAATAAATTTAGTATTTTCTTCTTCAAAATAATCACAATCCTCAGTTTTTATCATTTCTTTTTGGACACAATCGCATCTTTTACCAAAACGAGTGGGATTTAATGAGGTTTCAAGAATATGCTTGCATGATGGCGTTTGTTTACCGTCAAAACGAGAGTCGAATGAATTGCAATCAATGGCTTCCTCATGTTTAAAGCTGATATGGTCATCAATTTGTTCTATTTTAATAGAAGTTTTATTTTCGTTTTCCTCCATATTTGGTGTTTAAGTATAATTGGGCAGGTTGATCGTATGTTGGCAGATTCGTCTAACTATCTACCTAAACGTCATTATTGACAAATAGTAACGTCTTTTTTACATTTTAACATTTGAACACACAAATTAAAACAAAGAAAAGAAATATTTATTTTTTAAATATTAGGAAAGGAATATTTTACTTGGTTAATACAGCCACATGCAGTATTTATCAGTTATTTTGGTTTTCACTTCACAGCCTTTATCTATGTTTACAGCCTTGTTCAAAAGCGTTGTCCAGAAACGTCATTTTGACAGGTGTTTAGAGTGCTGCCAGATTATGGATGTAAAATAGCTACGAAAGAAAAATTGAATAATTATATAGTGGCTGGCTGATATATGATAAATATAGGGAAAAATATTTTAAACACAAAATGGTAACAGCAAAACATACAAACCTAATGCAAACTGCAAAAGTATTCCTCTTATTTAAATTAAACTCTTACACAAAAGTTGGTTATCTATAGACGTTTTTTTTAACAATATAGATAGGTATCTATTTATATATATTTATAGGTAGGTATCTGTCAAAGTTTGTAATACATTTAATATCAACTTGTGACAGACAGCAGTCTTTATATTTGCCAACAATATATCAAAACATTTATTTTTATTAAATGTATATTAAAAGCAATACAGGGTTAGTTAATTTGTAATTATAACAATATTATATTTCTAAATATTAAAGTAATTCATAAGAGAAAAAAAAAATAAATATAGGTACATAGATTTCCAACCATATGACAAATCATTTATTTATATTAAATGTTTGTTAACAGCAATATAGTCAGTAAATTATTAGCTAAATATTTCACTATTATATTTCATCATCTGACAACAAAATGTTCACTAATTAAATGAATTTATAAACAATATGTCAAATCTTATTTAGAATGTTACTCGTGTTTAAAGTTAAATGACTTAATTAAGGCCGGTTTTAAAAATATTAGACTCTTTTTCCGTTCATTAAAGTCAAGTTATCGAACGGATGAGTAGTAGTAAACCTTATTTACGAACGAGTCTTTTTTAAAACAAAATGGTTCATCCGTTAGTAATCGCAAACGGTTCGTTAAAATACAACAAACTCTATGTCGCAGCGTATGCCTGTGTTTACGAAATTAAAGAAATATTGTTGAAAAGAATTGTGAAAACTTCGCGGAATATCAAACAAGAACCTTTAGAATAAAGGTAAAAACACAAATTTGGGTTAACATAGCTAAAACATTATAGATTAAAATGTTACGAAGCCATCCACGTGTAATACTCCGACATACGAATGCAGATATTGTTATTTTTGAAGAATTTTAAATTCAATCAAATTCAATAATATTCTACTTACTTGTGGAATGTATTCCCGTGGAGTTTTTATTTCTTGTTGAGTTTGCACATATTTCAAAACCATTTGACCATTTTATAGCCGTAATTTAATACAATAGCTAAGAAGGAGCGCTGGCGAATGCTCGTTTACTACAGGGCCGACTTAAACGTCTTAACCGACGGGGCTTACTTAAATGTGAGCGTGGGCGTACCTCTTACAGCGGCTCTACGTAGAAAAGCGCGCATTACAAACTCTAACGCAGTACTTCCCAAACTAAGGGTCGCGAGCGAATATTGAGTGGGCCTTCGCCACTGTATTCATAATTTTTTAACAATAGGAAGTGATATATTTGATATTTCATTCAGCTATTTATAATTCCTAAACATTGAAATAAACTTAAGTTACGGAAAATAATAATTATTTGATAAAAATGCTAAACTTCATTAAGTATGTGAGACAAGCGCTCGGAGTGAGTGGCGCTGGCCCCGTCTCCAAACGCTTTGGGATGGCTATACTGACAGCTCTGCTTTTCTCTAAGACAGCTAAAAGGTGGGTCCCAAGATTGGAAAATTTTGTTAGATGGGTCGGAGCCCAGTCAACATTGGAAACCGCTGCTCTAACGTAATAAATGTGGTAGATTTGTGCAGAGTAGAGCGCATTTCCCGTAATTAGCTACGGTGCACATGGCAACACTGGCCGAGACACGCATCCATAGTCGTTCTATAAGTTTTAAAAGATCTTTGGTTTCCCCTTTTCATGCTGTCAGATGAGATAAAACGGTGATCGCACCGGAGACTTAGAAAAGGTCTTTCGGGAAGAGGCCCCTTAAGGATTGTGAGTTGAAACTAAGTACTTACACTTTGGCATAAAAATAGATTGGCAAAAATATAGGCTGCAAATTCACAGTGCCTTCGGCAAATTATTACTTTAGTTTTCTAATACCATCTCCTGTGGGTTAAAGCATTTTCAAGTAGCGAACTTAGCTTTAAGATAGATACGGCCTTTGTGCGGTCTCAAGAAAATTATTCTCCACCAGATAACCAGTTCAAGTGTTCCAAGAAATGTATCGATCATGCATAAAAAAACGGTAAAGTAATGTCATCCATTAATTAACCAAACTCATTAAACATATTTCTATCCCAATTTCTCCGTAAGATCGACGTGGCCTGTCGACGAATCCATCGTCACCAAGAAACTTCATGCCTTCCAAGTGGCCTAAGAATTTTTACGCTCACCAGATTCCATTTCGGTAGTGTCCTGGAAAATTCTTTCTTTTTTTTCTATCCTCGATCCGAACACCCAATCTTTTACTTCCTCCATAAAAATCCCATGACCCATCTCACATCCCATTCTCCTCACTCACCCCTTCCTTTGTTTCCGACGCCCATCGTTTATCCTCAAACGGCCGGTGGTTTCTATTGGCTCAATTTTGCCCCCATAATAAATAAATAAATAAATAATGTTTCGTTTTAATTTTGATAATTTTACTAATTTTATTTTGATAGTTTTGATAGACCTACTTTTATTTTATTTGCGTATTTTTATTTATCTCAACTAACTTTCTTTTTTGAATCATTATAACAGTTATCGAAGAGGTTTTATTTCTATTCTAAATGTCTTATATTTATTTTCCGGAGTTACAATCGTTAATATCAGTATAAACTTTGAAGATGGCAAACGGATAATTTCCTACCGCCAATATAGAAGTATAGAAAAATGGTGTTTGTAAGCTATAAGGTCACGACAGTAACTGAATTTAAGAAGATTAAGCAACAAGAAATTAAGGATTAGTTTTATAAGATTATAATTCTTATTTAGTTCTTGTTTCAAATGACATTTATAAAAATACAATCATGGAGAATGTGGCGAACATTTTATTGATACAATTAGCAATAAGTACGTCGATGAAAGAGGTTCCCAACATTACACAACGCATCAAAACATATTTAATTAAAAAAATCTGATTGAAAGGAAACCTATAATTGAAAGGAAGAAATGTTATGTGGCAGTTATTTTTCATACTAATTCTAAAATAATATATTTAAGCATAATTATAAAACTTCTATTTACAATTTAAAATATATACTCGTAAATATTTTTTTTTATGTATTTTTAGCTATATAATACGAGTACGAGTAGTATAAATCGTCTGTTTACTTCAAAAATGAGTTAAATGCAGATATGACACTTTTGAGAAAAATCAATTTAGAAGTTTGAGACTTGAAAACTCATATTTTGAGGTACAAATTAAAAACATTAAGAATGTAGTTTATCAAGAAAATTTTAAAATCTTTTGTTTTCAACATTTTTTTTTATTAAAGTAATAAAACACGCTTTTTTATTAAAAAAAAACACAAAAATCAAGTAATCTAATAACTAATTAACTCTTTTCCGCCTTTACAGCTACAAACATTTTAGCTTACAAAAAAGATTGCACAATAATAAAATTGAGTTTCTATACTCTTTTTATTTCTTGTCTACAGCAGCAATAATCGTTAACAATGAAATAAAGTTGCAAAAACCATCTAAATTAAATCTTACTTTTTTCTTTACAGCTACAAACACCTAGTAAAGTAAAGTAAAGTTATCATATAATAAAATTATATCAAACAAAAATATTATCAAGGCAATAATATAACATTTAATTATAATAATCTTCGTCTGACGATTCATCCAAAGCTGGTTGTGGCACTCGATCTTTTTCAGTGGCAGAGGCATTAAGATCTCTGAACCACCCATCACCTGATCTCTGAACCACCCATCACCTGATCTTCTGGAATAACACCTTTCTGGCATAATTTTAGTAAATCTTGTTTTTTGTCTGATTTATCGGCAGCGGTTTTTTCTACAATTACCTTAATTGTCCGGGAAGTATATTTATTAGATTAGTCATTGTTTGTGGAGCAGGTGAATTTTGGGAAGCGTATTTGTTTCTAGTAGAGTAGGCTCGAGGAGTATTCGAAATGGCTGCAATATTGAGGTAGTTAAATTTTTGTGACATGTCGTAATTAAAATACACATTCTCAGGTTCTCCTTTTAAATATCTTAATTTCTTTATTTTGAGCCACTTAACAATACTACCTTGGTGATTTTTTGTTCGGTTTTTTAATACCAATTCAGCAAGGTGTTTTAGGTCGAAAAATTCGTCATACTTGAAGTCTTTCCCTTTGTACGGTTCGACAGTAACTTTTTTCTTGATTATTTTGCGTGTTTTTTGGGATCTAGCTCTCTCAAAAACAGATATCCATTCGTGCATTGCATAAATGGAAGAATTTTCCTTCGCAGATTCTATAGTACTATGCATCGAATCTACCTCCATGTAGGTAGGTCCAGAGAGAGATGATCAATGTATCGGAGAACAGGCTTACTTCCGTAATGTTGTTTGCTGAGGTAATAGTACAGGATAGATCCTATTTCCGAGCTACCACGCTTTCCATTAATTTCGGACCATGGAAAACAGTAGGTTAGATAAAGTTAGGTAAAGGACTTTCGTGCAGAGTGAGGGAAACACATAATTTTCGAACGTAATACAGAAGGCCAACTTTACCACTTGATATCTGTAAAACTGCCTGTAGGTCAAAAGTTACAGACATAACATTATTTTCTTGGTTCGCACTTCTCTTTGGTGGATATTAATTTTCTTTTTATGTGCTCAGTGTACGAGTATGCTAATTCTAAATCTTTCTTGGCACTAGAACTAGCTTTCTCATAATTAGTACAGATTAGGCACTGATCCTTCTTAGGAACGAAGAAGCTTAAATTATAGTTATTCGAAAATATTCTTCTGTATATTATTTCTGAAACCGGCTTTTCTATATTCATATTATCTTTACAGATTTCCAGATATAAGGCATACATTTTTTTAATACTGACTGAGCTATCTAGATATTTACGTTTCGAAGATTTTCTGATGTAGTGCCCTTCCATACACGGAAAGCTCTCAATGTGTCATTTTACCTGTGCGATAATATGTGAGTTTGTTTTATTTGGAGGTTCTTTATGACCTCTGTTGTCATTTTCGACATATAATCCAAGTTCAGTTTTCTTCTTATTACATCTGCAGATATGCAAAGAGTTTTACACATCAAACTGGTATCTATAAATCGCCTTTAGGAAAAAAACATTTCTTGGCATACAATTTTGGTTTTCTTTGAGATCTAACAAGAAATCGTTTAGGCCCTTGAACGAGTTCATTAGATAATAAGACATTTTTCTTACTTTTAAAATCAAGCCTCCAGTAATATCTACATAATTGGATACATTTATCAAGGGAAAAATCTCAGTGCATTTAAATTGGCATTTATCACACTTTGCTGGTTGAGGCACCTTTGCAGGCATTATTTTTTTATTGTTTGTCATATAAGATAAGCCATCAATGCTCATAACTTGTTTTAATAGTCATTAGTGATTAATATAATAGGGTCTATATTACCTGCTCAAAACATTTATAATAACTTAAGGTGTTTTAGCTGATATGAAGAATTATAAAAAAAGCATTCAGTTAAACAACTAAAATATAACTAAAACAACTTAATTGTAATTTAATGTTTTTTGTTTCTAAAAGTATATATGAAATATACATCTAAAAAAAATTAACAATATTTAACTGTCTTTACTTAAATAATGATATGTCATGTCACAGAAAATATACTTACATGTAAAAGCATTCAAGGTATTTTGTGTTTTTTTCCTAGAATGAATCTAGAAAAAACCTCCTATAAATTCATTTAGAAGATTTGAATTTAAACATATTTCTGCGAATCAATGTATTTAGTCGGTATTTAAACAAGCTAACTTCTAAACCAGCCATCGTTTTATTTAGTGTGTTATACCAGTGATAGAGCTCGAAAAACTGATCAAAACTGTATTTTTTACCCCATTTTGTCATTTAACTTGTTTTTGAAATATACAGACGAGTCATACACTCAAAAAGCATCTATAGAGTCCAAATATCTGTTGACTGAGATGGGTCAGGACAATATATTTGATTTCGTAAAACTGAGAATATTTATTTACTTCAAGTAAAAAAACATAATTTTTTATTGTTTGAGTTTCCAAAATGCTTTTACATTTTATTAAACAAAACACCTACTTATTACTTTAGTGATTTTAAAACAAAATTTGTTTTATTTCATACCAATTTTTGTCTCACTTATCACTTATAAGACACTAATCATTATTTGTAAATAATAATGTCCTCATTTCCAATAGTAAATAGTACGTTTTATTTGAAAAAATTGTTACTTGGACATTTGAGTTGAAAAATAAATCATATTATTAGCAATCAGAGATATTTTTCATTTTAAACCCTAAGATAAATAAATTTCCTATCAAATAAAAAGTACTACGAATGAATTTCGCTATAAATAACATTGACAGCGAGAATTATGTTTTTCAAAATTCGAATTGTGGCCTTAAAAGTTACTCAAATCTGTATCTTTGACATTTTGACATTTTAATATTTAACCTAAATAACAACACAATGACAGCGCTGCCAAACAATACGCAACCATTATATTTATTGCAAAGTAAGCTTTATTAGTTTTAAAATGCACCATTCCAGTTGGGAATTATTTAGTTCTGTTAATCTGAAAAATGAAGAAAATTCTACAAATGAGAACCAAGAAATTAACATAACTCAACAGCGGGAAATTGAAATAGGAGATGTTCAATTTATCAAGAAAGAGCCTGATATTGACAATTTGGCGAATGTCGTAAAATACGAAGAAATTACAAAGAAAATTCCAAAAATAAATGTAAGCGCTTTAGATTTTTCGTGTACGAAGTGCGGGAGTCCTCTAGATAGCACCGCGTCCATTAATGTTCAATGCGATAGATCCGTGTGCAAAGATTTTTTATTTTTTTATGTAGGTTATGTTTGAACGTCGAAACACCAAATAAAAATAAAATATTTGGACAGTTTAAATGTAACGAATGCTGTAAGTCGTTTGCATTTAAATATCTATTAATCAATCACATCAAAACCGTTCATAGCAGTGTAAAAGGAAACAAATGCAGCGAGTGCGATAATACGTTTATGAGAAAAATAACATTGAAAAGACACATTGATAGTGTTCATCGCAATTTAAAAAGATATAAATGCAGCGAGTGTGAATTTATGTGTACTCAAAAAGGAAACTTAAAAACACACATTGATGGTGTCCATCGCAAAATAAAAAGACATAAATGCAGCGAGTGTGATTATACATATATTCGTAAAGAAAGTTTAAAAAGACACTGATGGTGTCCATCGCAAAATAAAAAGATATAAATGCAGCGAGTGTGATTTTATGTGTACTCAAAAAGGAAACTTAAAAAGACACATTGATGGTGTCCATCGCAAAATAAAAAGACATAAATGCAGTGAGTGTGATTATATGTGTCTTCCAAAAGGAAAGTTAAAAAGACACATTGATGGTGTCCATCGTAAAATAAAAAAATATAAATGCAACGAGTGTGATTATATGTGTATTCAAAAAGGAGACTTAAAAATACACATTGATGGTGTCCATCGTAAAATAAAAAAATATAAATGCAGTGAGTGTGATTATATGTGTACTCAAAAAGGATCCTTAAAAATACACATTGATGGTGTCCATCGCAAAATAAAACGATATAAATGCAGCGAGTGTGATTATATGTGTACTCAAAAAGGAACCTTAAAAATACACATTGATGGTGTCCATCGCAAAAGAAAACGATATAAATGCAGCGAGTGTGATTATATGTGTACTCAAAAAGGAACCTTAAAAACACACATTGATGGTGTTCATCGCAAAATAAAAAAATATAAATGCAGCGAGTGTGATTATATGTGTACTCAAAAAGGAACTTTAAAAACACACATTGATGGTGTTCATCGCAAAATAAAAAAATATAAATGCAGCGAGTGTGATTATATGTGTACTCAAAAAGGAACCTTAAAAAGACACATTGATGGTGTCCATCGTAAAATTAATAGATATAAATGCAGCGAGTGTGATTATATATGTATTCGTAAAGAAAGCTTAAAAAGACACATTGATGGTGTTCATCGCCAAATATAATGTTTTTATAATGCGGGAATGTGCGGTCCGCGCGTTTTACGAATGGTAAAAACAATTAATTTTTTACCTTAGTTGCATTACTTAAATCCATTAGTTTATCATTAATTTAAAGTAAATATTTTTTTTATTTTAATTTAGTCTTTTTATTTTCTTAATGAATGTTTGATTTTAAGAGGTTTTAAACGAAGACGGAAAGCTGACGTCAATGCTTTACAATGTTATAATGTTTTTCGTCTATTTTCACTTTTTTTTTGTTCCATCTTTCATCATTTCTTTTAGTATAAAGTAGATTCTTTTTTTTTAATTTTGATGAAAAGGGTTTGTTTTAATTTCTTATAGCGGGATAATTTACCCAATTTATACTTTCTAACTACTGTTTTAAATTATATTATTTTATTCATTACTTATAATATGTTTTACTATAGGTACTTATAAGTAATAATTTGAAATGAATGTTTAGATATACCGGGGTTATCCCTATTAGATATGGTTGAAAAGTTAAGATAAAATTATATTCCTTCAATGATGTTTTTCTTGAAGCCCCATACATAAATGTTAAAATATTTCACCGTGTGATCCGAAATTGGCCACAGTGTTGGCACATGTTACCTAATCGTATGTAAATTAAAATGTTACTAAAATATAACTTTAAAACTTCTTATAGGAGGATCCGTTCTAGTGACAGTGATTTTAAATGTATGTTTTATTTATTTTTGTTTTTACATATTTCTTAGATGATGAATAATAACATAACCATACCTAACTGGACATTGCCCGTACTAAACATATATGTTTAATTGGAGATGCCTGTAGTCGGCTTAGGTTGTTGATTTATGTGTTAATTAATCAATCAATTATTTGGCATAATTAATTTTGTTTTTTTTTTCATTGGTTTTATTTTTAAATATATAATGCTTTGGTATTCTATTTTGTAATGGAAAAATGTGTTCCAATAAATATTATTATTAATAACTGCGACTTCGGCGTGCACCGACTCGTGCCTGCGGCATATTTTCAGAAATTTACCTATTCCTCCTTTGCAACGCCTTCTGTTGACTTGGCAATTTTATGCCCTTGGATCAATGTTGATTGCATCATCAGATTTTAGTGGTTTAGCTGTATCTTCAGCTTGTAGAATTGTGTGGACTGTCAGTAAAGACATTGCTAATTTAAGAAGACATTATGTTAGCTTTAAACCTCTCGACACAGTAATCAGAGAATTCTATGAAATTTCTTAAATTCCAAAAATATTGGCAGAAATAGATTGTACGCATGTTAGAATAGGCCTCTGGAATATTATGATTTTAATATTTAATTTTAAGAAATTTCCTATTATATAACTTCCTATTGTATATAGATTGTATTGTCAGAATATGTTGTCATAGTAGCCTTAAAAATTGACTAAAACCACTTTTGTATTGAAAATAAAACAAATTTTAAAAAATATATCTATTTATTCAAACTATGTACAAGTCAACATTATCGTTTCGAATCTAAAAATTCTTTTAATTTCGTGCGATACTCAAGTTTATTTAACTTCAAATCTATTTTCCTAGTTTCACACTCCACTTCTAAAAATTGTTTTTTTTTTTGTTTGATTATTTTGTTCAAGTCTGAAACAAAACAAAGGCAACCAATTAAAAAATACATCAATCGTTATGAAAAAGTGTATGACAACTTAAAATTGAAACCGGCAAATGGTTTTCTTCACGATATAAGGCCGTTCAAAGTAACCACAGAGCGGCGAAAGCACAGGGCAGATGCACGAGGGTAACGAGGTATGAATGCCTACTCACTGCGCCACCGGTTTAGTTTCACTGTTTAAATTTCATAATATAAATTGACTACAATTATTTATTTGATACCGGCAACGGCGTTTTGAATTGAAAGTTTAAATGATCTCTCAGTTGAATGAATAGTCTCGTTATAGACGTCATCAAAATTTTGAATATTCGTGATAATATTACACGATTCTTTTAATAAGTACGACAGCTGATCGACGCGGTCGCGGTCACCTATTTCAAGATGCTACATTTAATATTAATGAATAAATATAAGGGATCATCAAGTCATAAAATTATGACATTTAAGTATGAGACGAATAAATTAAATATTAGTAATTATAGGGATAAACAGGGTGTTTTAAGACTATTCCGGGAGGCTTAAGGGGGTGGTTATGTTCCCCATTACGCGTAAGAAATTGTATGAAAAATGCGAAGCTCGTGTAAACTCCCTTTTTGTATTTCGCTCTTTCAGTGCCCGCTTGCGCACGGCCAAGGTCGGTCAATGACCTGGAGCGGCGTGGCCTCGCAAGCGCACGAAATTACGACAAGAACGATTTAATATTATCACCTAAATTGTATTTTTTTTTCACTGAATCCGATATGAAGTCAAAATAAATCATATTTGAAAACGCAGGGCCAATTAGCTGTTTTTTTTTTATCAGGTCTTGGGATATTTTGCTAATATATATATATATTATCAAATTATTCTATTCAGATTTTTACTCTTTTTTATTTAATCTTATTTAGTCTATGTTTATCACGACTAGAATTATTTACTTTAAACTTATCTGAATTTTATTATAATTTTCTAATTGTTTGTCAAACAAAGCTTCTTCTAACTTTTTCAATGATGATAGTAAAAAAAAATATGGACGATTTATTTAATGAAATAAATAACACGGAATTTGTAAAACACTAAATAAAGGATGTTTTTTTTAGAGGCGTGGTTTTCAAGAAGAGATAAAACGCATATAATTTGATGTTATGGCTAAGAATTTAGTTTTATTATAAAGATAAGGGTTTGCCATTATGTTTTAAAAATGATTTCGGGTAAGTGGCCGCCGCGGCTGACTCGAACAAATTCCAGCCGAGAGGCCCAATTTTCAACCACTTTTTGCAGCAAGTTGGGCCGTATGTCAGCAATAACGCGCCGAATATTCTCTTCCAAGGCGTTAATCGTGTCCGGCTTATCTGCGTAGACAAGCGACTTCACATAACCCCACAAAAAATAGTCCAGCGGTGTTAAATCGCACGATCTTGGAGGCCACGCCACAGGCCCACGACGCGAGATAATGCGCTCACCAAAAGTTTCCTTCAATAAATTGATTGTTTCGTTGGCTGTATGGAACCAAAGGTCGCCCACACCAACATCCTCCAATTCAGGCACGAAAAAGTCATTAATCATTGCTCCATAGCGTTCCCCATTGACTGTAACATTATGGCCGGCTTCATTTTTGAAGAAATATGGACCAATGATTCCCTCTGCCCATAGAGCACACCAAACAGTGACTTTTTGAGGATGTAACGGCGTCTCAACAATGGCTTGTGGATTGTTATCACTCCAAATACGACAATTTTGCTTATTAACGTCCCCATTCAACCAAAAGTGAGCTTCATCGCTGAACAAAATTTTCTTGTGAAAATCGGGATCGGTGGCCATCTCGTTTTGGGCCCATTCACTTAACCTGCGACGCGCTTGATGGTCGTTCGGCACGAGTTGGATTTTGTAAGCCCGCAAACCAAGATCCTTCCATAAAGTGGATGGGCACAGCTCCAATTGTTGCGCGCGATGGCGGATGGACTCATTCGGGTCTTCCTCGATACTCTGCTCCACAGCAGCAATAGCGTCTTCGGTGCGCACTGTCTGAGGATGCGCATTATCCACAAGAGTAAACGTGATGCGAAACCGATTCATGATATCTCGAATTACCGACTCTGCTGGGCGATTATGTCGACCGAATCTTGGACGCAGCGCGCGAACCATTATTTTGGTAATAAATTTGCACTATTTGCAAACGTTGTTCAGGAGTAAGTCTATTCATTATTAAATGGCAAAAACCAAACTGCGCATAAATCAAGTGACAGCTGTCAAAAACACCAACTACGAAAAAAGTAGTGCCAGATTGAAAACCACGCCTCTAAAAAAAACACCCGTATAAGCTCTCCGCTTAAGTGTAAGACCATATTTAAGGATAATTATGTAATTAAAATACTAAGTTTGAATATACGCAGCTTGCAAAAAAACTTTGATCAGCTAAATCTTCATCATCTGCATCAAGTAGATTTAAATATTGAAATTATAATATTAACAGAATGCTGGATTAGCAGCCAAACTCAATTTCCTAATTTGGTAGCTATATTGCATACGGAACGAAGATGGTGTTCTAGTTGACATTAAATCCTATTTGAGTGTGACTATTGATTGATGAATTCGATATTCATGATGCAACGGGTTTTTGAATTAAAGGGCGGGATTTTGCTCTCTTTGCACTTTGCCGCTCTCTATCTCAAAGTAATATTAAGAGATTTTTAACTTCCTTGGACAGCAACTTAAAAAATATGACCTCAAATAGTAGTATTAAACACCTGTACTCGCAGGAGACCTGAAAATATCTACGTACGGACATAATCAACATCATCAGGCTGATGACTACCATAAATACAACGACGAGACAACATAATGGTGTAAAAACATGCATAGATCATATTTACATTCGTAGTAATAACAAACCACATCTGCTGTTACACATACAACAATAACAGATCATTACTCCACCCTTCTGGCCATTCAAGGAAGAAATAGAGAACCAAAACCAAAAGTTATAGATATCAAATTAATAAACTATGAAGAATTACGCATAAGTCTAAAAAATGAGGAATGGGCAGTCGTTTATAGCCTTATAAACGCGGACACAGCATTTGAAAAGTTTATAGAAACACTAAATAAACACATAAAAAACAATTAAAACAATTAAAACTAAACACAACAAACTTAAGCCATGGATGACCGAGGGAATTATAAATATTATTAAATTTTCGTCAGCAAAGTATTCTAACGAAAAAAGGTTTCTTTTGTCGAATTCGATTTGTAAGCAAAGCGGCCATTACAGGCAATTACGCGATTTGTGACACAATTTATTATTTAATCAAAATATGGCGTCGATACTTTGTTGAAAGCAATTATTATTTTGAAACAGTGGAGGAGGCTGTATCAAATTTACCTTTTAACCTTTTAATAATTCGCATGTGCTAAAAGGGTGACACGGTCTAAAAAATATTGGTAACAAATCTAATGAATATTAAAGCATGTGGTATTTTTTTTATTCGTACAACTATATAGAGGTATTCCTGAACGATAAGAGTTGATCATTTTATTAAAAATTTAATTTGAACATAAATAGGTAAAATTAAATTACAAATTATAGGAAATAAATAGGCAATAGGCTAATAATTGGTTTCCAGTAATATTTGCTAAGAAAGTATATCAAAATACGCCATGGTTAAAACGAACAAAAATAACGTATTGAAAAACGTGTGATTTTAGTTTAAAATCACTTCTTAGTCGTAATAGGTTACACAACAACGCCCTTAAGCCTTCGGGGCAACCTGTATATAAAATAATGCTATACAAATAATGAATAACTAAATATAAATAGACTTAATGGGGTGCTTATGTTCACTATTATAAGAAATTATATAAAAAAAATGTAAAAATAATCCAAACACAAGTTTATTATTCTCATTAAAGCACTGGTGCAAATTATCTTTTTTATAAGCGGCTACCATTGGCCAAGCCGCGGCCACGTCGATCGGCTGTAGTGCCTATTACAAGAACCGTATAATATTATCACAAAAGGTTTCCTTTTTCTCAGAAATCGTGATGATGTTTTAGAAATGCATCATCAAAAATGAAATATATTTTTGTTGGGAAGTCTGTTGACTATTTTTTATCCATTTCGAGTTTATCAAAATATTTTAGGATACTTATCTAAAATATTAGTAAAATAATCCACCAGTTAACTTATAAGTTGATAACTTATATAACTAACATTAGTAATAAAATAAAACTAAATATTGAATTTATGTATTTATTTATAAAATAAGATTCAAAACTAAATTAAGTAACAATCAAACTACTAATGACAAAAAAACAGCTTAAATATTAGAACGAAAAATCTAGGAAATATTACAAAATTCTTCTTCATAAAAATGCTTTTTCCAATTCACAACATTATTGTTAAAAATTGGCAAATATTATTTCTTATTATAAAAGGCGCTGGAGATTTATTTTTTATTATGTTTGAGGGGAAATGATTTTTCTATACCAAAATATTTGAATCATTATTAACAAAAGTTTGAAAAAATATTTTTCATACATAAATCGTCGCATCTTGGCAAGTCCCACGTGAAAAACTAATTCCGGAGAAAACTGCTTTCTGAATCGTATAGTAAAAGTAAACTATTGTGGCCTATTTGGTTATCGGATCGTGAACAGCGGTTCAGACGCAGCGCTTTTGTGAATACATAATAAATATAGACTACTGCCCTCTAACGTGATGCTAAACAACAAGATGTGTTTTAAAAAATAATAAAATAAAACATATTAAACCTACAACCTACAAACTAAACTAAATTAAACCTACAACCTAAAAACTAAAAAAAACAACAAAAGATCTGTGCATTAAATTCTGCCTGTTTTAGGTTAAATAAATACGTTTTAACTGTTCAATTTTTCATAAATGTTAGAAGTTAAGGTCAACTGCTTACCCTAACATCATTTTTGGTGACCTAACTCAAAGAAATCAAAAAAAGGATAACCAAGTCTTCAATTATTTATCCTACCCTACGCTAGACGCAGCCCAAATGTAACATCAATAATACATTTATGCAAAAAATATATTCAACATTACTTATAATAAAATTCATTTATGATACAGCTGATATGATACTTATAAATAACTTATACATAAAGAATATAGACAAAGTTATTAACTTTTTGACATTGATTTATCTGAACTTTAATTTTACCATGATGCTTGATGAACTGCATAGATATGGGTCTGTAAATCTGACTTCGAGGAACTTGTGACACTACACTCAGTGCATTTAAAAATTAATCATTTTATAAATTTTTTATGAACTATATCGATATGGTTTTGTAATTGTTGCTTATATGCAGTCGTGTATTCACACTCACTGCATTTAAAATTTCTAATTTTACGATGAACTACGTCGATATGGGTCTGTAAGCGGTGTTTATAAGCATTCGTGTATTTGCACTCACTGCATTTAAATTTTATAATTTTTCGATGAACTACGTCGATATGGTTCTGTAAATGTGCTTTACGTGAGAATGTGTGATTGCACGCACTGCATTTAAATTTCTTAATTTCCTGATGAACTGCATCGATATGGGTCTTTAAATGTTGCTTATATGCAGTCGTATATTCGCACTCACTGCATTTAAATTTCTTAATTTTCCGATGAACTACGTTGATATGTCTCTGTAAATGTGCTTTACTTGAGTATGTGTGATTGCACTCACTGCATTTAAATTTTATAATTTTTCGATCAACTATATCAATATGGTTCTGTAATTGTTGCTTATATGCAGTTGTATATTCGCACTCACTGCATTTAAATTGTTTAATTTTCCGATGAACTACGTCGATATGGTTCTGTAAATGTGCTTTACGTGAGAATGTGGATTGCACTCACTGCATTTAAATTTCTTAATTTCCTGATGAACTGCATCGATATGGGTCTTTAAATGTTGCTTATATGCAGTCGTATATTCGCACTCACTGCATTTAAATTTCTTAATTTTCCGATGAACTACGTTGATATGTCTCTGTAAATGTGCTTTACTTGAGTATCTGTGATTGCACTCACTGCATTTAAATTTTATAATTTTTCGATCAACTATATCAATATGGTTCTGTAATTGTTGCTTATATGCAGTTGTATATTCGCACTCACTGCATTTAAATTGTTTAATTTTCCGATGAACTGCGTCGATATGATTTTGTAAAGTTGCTTTACGTGGACTTGTATATTCGCACTCACTGCATTTAAATTGTTTAATGTTTCGATGAACTACGTCGATATGAGTCTGTAAATTTCCTTTAAGTGAGAATGTGTGATTGCACTCACTGCATTTAAATTTTATAATTTTCCGATGAACTATATCGATATGGTTCTGTAATTGTTGCTTATATGCAGTCGTATATTCGCACTCACCGCATTTAAATTGTTTAATTTTCCGATGAACTACGTCGATATGGTTCTGTAAATGTGCTTTACGTGAGAATGTGTGATTGCACTCACTGCATTTAAATTTCTTAATTTCCTGATGAACTGCATCGATATGGGTCTTTAAATGTTGCTTATATGCAGTCGTATATTCGCACTCACTGCATTTAAATTTCTTAATTTTCCGATGAACTACGTTGATATGTCTCTGTAAATGTGCTTTACTTGAGTATGTGTGATTGCACTCACTGCATTTAAATTTTATAATTTTTCGATCAACTATATCAATATGGTTCTGTAATTGTTGCTTATATGCAGTTGTATATTCGCACTCACTGCATTTAAATTGTTTAATTTTCCGATGAACTGCGTCGATATGATTTTGTAAAGTTGCTTTACGTGGACTTGTATATTCGCACTCACTGCATTTAAATTTCTTAATTTTCCGATGAACTACGTTGTTATGTCTCTGTAAATGTGCTTTACTTGGGTATGTGTGATTGCACTCACTGCATTTAAATTTTATAATTTTTCGATGAACTATATCAATATGGTTCTGTAATTGTTGCCTATATGCAGTCGTATATTCGCACTCACTGCATTTAAATTTTCCTATTTTTTGATGTACCTTATCGATATAAGTTTTAGATTTATCTGAACTTACACCATATTTCAATTTAAACCGTTCCTTGGTACAAAAAGAACCTAATTTTAAACGATGTTTTCGTTTTTCTTTACAATCCACACATATTAAATATGTTTCATCTTGTTTATTAATTCCTTTATTTATAAAACAACTTTTATCGAGGCTAGACTTACAACTGCCACAAGTTAAATCGGTTTTCTTCAATATTAAAGTGGGAATTTTCATGGTTTGTGGTGTTGGACGATAACATTTAAAAGTTGATTCTGCTTTAACACAATGTTGGAAACTCGACTTATTTGGTTCTAATTTAATAAATTTAGTATTTTCTTCTTCAAAATAATCACAATCCTCAGTTTTTATCATTTCTTTTTGGACACAATCGCATCTTTTACCAAAACGAGTGGGATTTAATGAGGTTTCAAGAATATGCTTGCATGATGGCGTTTGTTTACCGTCAAAACGAGAGTCGAATGAATTGCAATCAATGGCTTCCTCATGTTTATTGCTGATATGGTCATCAATTTGTTCTATTTTAATAGAAGTTTTATTTTCGTTTTCCTCCATATTTGGTGTTTAAGTATAATCGGGCAGGTTGATCGTATGTTGGCAGATTGGTCTAACTATCTACCTAAACGTCATTATTGACAAATAGTAACGTCGTTTTTACATTTTAACATTTGAACACACAAATTAAAACAAAGAAAAGAAATATTTATTGTTTAAATATTAGGAAAGGAATATTTTACTTAATAAATACAGCCACATGCAGTATTTATCAGTTGTTATGGTTTTCACTTCACAGCCTATATCTATGTTTACAGCCTTGTTCAAAAGCGTTGTCCAGAAACGTCATTTTGACAGGTGTTTAGAGTGCTGCCAGATTATGGATGTAAAATAGCTACGATAGAAAAATTTAATAATCATATAGTGGCTGGCTGATATATGATAAATATATGGGAAAATATTTTAAACACAAAATGGTAACAGCAAAACATACAAACCTAATGCAAACTGCAAAAGTATTCCTATTATTTAAATTAAACTCTTACACAAAAGTTGGTTATCTAGAGACCTACTTTTTTTAACAATATAGGTAGGTATCTATTTATATATATTTATAGGTAGGTATCTGTCAAAGTTTGTAATACATTTAATATCAACTTGTGACAGACAGCAGTCTTTATATTTGCCAACAATATATCAAAACATGTATTTTTATTAAATGTATATTAAAAGCAATACAGGGTTAGTTAATTGGTAATTATAACAATATTATATTACTAAATATTAAAGTAATTCATAAGAGAAAAAAATAAATATACATAGATTGCCAACCATATGACAAATCATTTATTTATATTAAATGTTTCTTAAAAGCAATATAGTCAGTAAATTATTAGCTAAATATTTCAGTATTATATTTCATCATCTGACAACAAAATGTTCACTAATTAAATGAATTTATGAACAATATGTCAAATCTTATTTGGAATGATACTCGTGTTTAAAGTTAAATGACTTAATTAAGGCCGGTTTTAAAAATATTAGACCTTTTTCCGTTCATTAAAGTCAAGTTATCGAACGGATGAGTAGTAGTAAACCTTATTTAGGAACGAGTGTTTTTTAAAAGAAAATGGTCCATCCGTTAGTAATCGCAAACGGTTCGTTAAAATACAACAAACTATGTCGCAGCGTATGGCTGTGTTTACGAAATTAAAAAAATATTGTTGAAAAGAATTGTGAAAACTTCGCGGAATATCAAACAAGAACCTTTAGAATAAAGGTAAAAACACAAATTTGGGTTAACATAGCTAAAACATTATAGATTAAAATGTTACGAAGCCATCCACGTGCAATACTCTGACATACGAATGCAGATATTGTTATTTTTGAAGAATTTTAAATTCAATAAATTCATATATAGCATATATTTGAGAATTTTTTATAATCCAAAAGAGGGCTGTGTTTTATAATCCTGGGTTTAGGCCCAGGTGAGTCTTGCCAATCACACTTTCGGAACTTGGGAATTCTCACAATATATGGTATCTTCATCTACGAAACCCTTTGTGATTTTTTCTTAAAGAAAGAGGCTGCTTCAACACATAGCAATGTTCATTCGCACGACACAAAAACAATTATGTTCAACCAATTAAAGCTCGTGCAACACAATTTCAGAATACAAGTGTTTATAGGGGGGTAGATTTAATTAATAATCTCCCCAATAATATAAAAACATTACAAAGATATCACAGCTTTAAGTCTGCTTTAATTATTGTACTATTTTGTTTTTACAAGTTTTTGCATGTATTTGAATAACTGTGAGTAAAGTGTAGGTATGCTAGTCTTAATTACTATATTTGTTGTTTGTATCTTGTTATTGTTATATTGTTCTATTTACTTTTATTGTTTTATGTTACTCATTTCTGTCTTTCATACACAACTGAAAAGTTGTTTTTTGAAATAAAAATACTTATACTGAATTAATATTCTACTTACTTGTGGAATGTACTCCTGTGGAGTTTTTATTTCTTGTTGAGTTTGCACATATTTCCAAAACCATTTGACCATTTTATAGCCGTAATTTAATACAATAGCTAAGAAGGAGCGCTGGCGAATGCTCGTTTACGACAGGGCCGACTTAAACGTCTTAACCGACGGGGCTTACTTAAATGTGAGCGTGGGCGTACCTCTTACAGCGGCTCTACGTAGAAAACCGCGCATTACAAACTCTAACGCAGTACTTCCCAAACTAAGGGTCGCGAGCGAATATTGAGTGGGCCTTCGCCACTGTATTCATAATTTTTTAACAATAGGAAGTGATATATTTGATATTTCATTCAGCTATTTATAATTCCTAAAAATTGAAATAAACTTATGTTACGGAAAATAATAATTATTTGAAAAAAATGCTAAACTTCAGTCAGTATCTGAGACAAGCACTCGGAGTGGCGCTGACCCCGTCTCCAAACGCTTTGGGATGGCTATACTGACAGCTCTGCTTTTCTCTAAGACAGCTAAAAGGTGGGTCCCAAGATTGGAAAATTTTGTTAGATGGGTCGGAGCCCAGTCAACATTGGAAACCGCTGCTCTAACGTAATAACTGTCACTGCATGTAGAAAAAAATGTTGTCATCAGTTGTCATGCTTCGATGGTAGGTCGAAAAGGTCTTTCGGGAAGAGGCCCCTTAAGGATTGTGAGTTGAAACTAAGTACTTACACTTTGGCATAAAAATAGATTGGCAAAAATATAGGCTGCAAATTCACAGTGCCTTCGGCAAATTATTACTTTAGTTTTCTAATACCATCTCCTGTGGGTTAAAGCATTTTCAAGTAGCGAACTTAGCTTTAAGATAGATACGGCCTTTGTGCGGTCTCAAGAAAATTATTCTCCACCAGATAACCAGTTCAAGTGTTCCAAGAAATGTATCGATCATGCATAAAAAACGGTAAAGTAATGTCATCCATTAATTAACCAAACTCATTAAAAATATTTCTATCCCAATTTCTCCGTAAGATCGACGTGGCCTGTCGACGAATCCATCGTCACCAAGAAACTTCATGCCTTCCAAGTGGCCTAAGAATTTTTACGCTCACCAGATTCCATTTCGGTAGCGTTCTGGTAAATTCTTTCTTTTTTTTTCTATCCTCGATCCGAACACACAATCTTTTACTTCCTCCATAAAAATCCCATGACCCATCTCACATCCCATTCTCCTCACTCACCCCTTCCTTTGTTTCCGACCCCCACCGTTTATCCTCAAACGGCCGGTGGTTTCTATTGGCTCAATTTTGCCCCCATAATAAATAAATAAATAAATAATGTTTCGTTTTAATTTTGATAATTTTACTAATTTTATTTTGATAGTTTTGATAGACCTACTTTTATTTTATTTGCGTATTTTTATTTATCTCAACTAACTTTCTTTTTTGAATCATTATAACAGTTATCGAAGAGGTTTTATTTCTATTCTAAATGTCTTATATTTATTTTCCGGAGTTACAATCGTTAATATCAGTTTAAACTTTGAAGATGGCAAACGGATAATTTCCTTCCGCCAATATAGAAATACAGAAAAATGGTGTTTGTAAGCTATAAGGTCACGACAGTAACTGAATTTAAGAAGATTAAGCAACAAGAAATTAAGGATTAGTTTTATAAGATTTCTATTTAGTTCTTTAGTTAAGATATTCTTATTTAGTTCTTGTTTCAAATGACATTTATAAAAATACAATCATGGAGAATGTGGCGAACATTTTATTGATACAATTAGCAATAAGTACGTCGATGAAAGAGGTTCCCAACATTACGCAACGCATCAAAACATATTTAATTAAAAAAATCTGATTGAAAGGAAACCTATAATTGAAAGGAAGAAATGTTATGTGGCAGTTATTTTTCATACTAATTCTAAAATAATATATTTATTTATTTATTTATTTATTATTGACATGTAAGCATACAGCGTAACAATATTAGTATATACATTTTACAAAGGGTTAATTATAAGGCCAATTAAAGCTTACGCCTTTGTACAAAATATTCTGAGCTTAACGCTACTTTAGAAGGTGTATGTGTGTACGGTGTAAAAGTGTCAGTGAGGGTGTGTGGTTGTGTGAGATGGTGTGTGGTTGTGTGTGTGCATGTTTGTATGTATGAACATCATATGTGTTGCGCATAGATAATTAATTTTATTATGCAACGCTTTTATTTTGAGTCAGATTGGCATGAAATACTCCGGATTTTTGAAAGAATATTTAAGCATAATTATAAAACTTCTATTTACAATTTAAAATATATACTCGTATATATTTTTTTTTATGTATTTTTAGCTATATAATACGAGTACGAGTAGTATAAAACGTCTGTTTACTTCAAAAATGAGTTAAATGCAGATATGACACTTTTGAGAAAAATCAATTTAGAAGTTTGAGACTTGAAAACTCATATTGAGGTAACAAATTAAAAACATTAAGAATGTAGTTTATCAAGAAAATTTTAAAATCTTTTGTTTTCAACATTTTTTTTTATTAAAGTAATAAAACACGCTTTTTTATTAAAAAAAAACACAAAAATCAAGTAATCTAATAACTAATTAACTCTTTTCCGCCTTTACAGCTACAAACATTTTAGCTTACAAAAAAGATTGCACAATAATAAAATTGAGTTTCTATACTCTTTTTATTTCTTGTCTACAGCAGCAATAATCGTTAACAATGAAATAAAGTTGCAAAAACCATCTAAATTAAATCTTACTTTTTTCTTTACAGCTACAAACACCTAGTAAAGTAAAGTAAAGTTATCATATAATAAAATTATATCAAACAAAAATATTATCAAGGCAATAATATAACATTTAATTAAAATAATCTTCGTCTGACGATTCATCCAAAGCTGGTTGTGGCACTCGATCTTTTTCAGTGGCAGAGGCATCAAGATCTCTGAACCACCCATCACCTGATCTCTGAACCACCCATCACCTGATCTTCTGGAATAACACCTTTCTGGCATAATTTTAGTAAATCTTGTTTTTTGTCTGACTTATCGGCAGCGGTTTTTTCTACAATTACCTTAATTGTCCGGGAAGTATATTTATTAGATTAGTCATTGTTTGTGGAGCAGGTGAATTTTGGGAAGCGTATTTGTTTCTAGTAGAGTAGGCTCGAGGAGTATTCGAAATGGCTGCAATATTGAGGTAGTTAAATTTTTGTGACATGTCGTAATTAAAATATACATTCTCAGGTTCTCCTTTTAAATATCTTAATTTCTTTATTTTGAGCCACTTAACAATACTACCTTGGTGATTTTTTGTTCGGTTTTTTAATACCAATTCAGCAAGGTGTTTTAGGTCGAAAAATTCGTCATACTTGAAGTCTTTCCCTTTGTACGGTTCGACAGTAACTTTTTTCTTGATTATTTTGCGTGTTTTTTGGGATCTAGCTCTCTCAAAAACAGATATCCATTCGTGCATTGCATAAATGGAAGAATTTTCCTTCGCAGATTCTATAGTACTATGCATCGAATCTACCTCCATGTAGGTAGGTCCAGAGAGAGATGATCAATGTATCGGAGAACAGGCTTACTTCCGTAATGTTGTTTGCTGAGGTAATAGTACAGGATAGATCCTTTTTCCGAGCTATCACGCTTTCCATTAATTTCGGACCATGGAAAACAGTAGGTTAGGTAAAGTTAGGTAAAGGACTTTCGTACAGAGTGAGGTTATAAACACATAATTTCCGAACGTAATACAGAAGGCCAACTTTACCACTTGGTATCTGTAAAACTGCCTGTAGGTCAAAAGTTACAGAGATAACATTATTTTCTTGGTTCGCACTTCTCTTTGGTGGATATTAATTTTCTTTTTATGTGCTCAGAGTAGGCTAATTCTAAATCTTTCTTGGCACTAGAACTAGCTTTCTCATAATTAGTACAGATTAGGCACTGATCCTTCTTAGGAACGAAGAATCTTAAATTATAGTTATTAGAAAATATTCTTCTGTATATTATTTCTGAAACCGGCTTTTCTATATTCATATTATCTTTACAGATTTCCAGATATAAGGCATACATTTTTTTAATACTGAGTGAGTTGTCTAGATATTTACGTTTCGAAGATTTTCTGATGTAGTGCCCTTCCATACACGGAAAGCTCTCAATGTGTCATTTTACCTGTGCGATAATATGTGAGTTTGTTTTATTTGGAGGTTCTTTATGACCTCTGTTGTCATTTTCGACATATAATCCAAGTTCAGTTTTCTTCTTATTACATCTGCAGATATGCAAAGAGTTTTACACATCAAACTGGTATCAATAAATCGCCTTTAGGAAAAAAACATTTCTTGGCATACAATCGTTTAGGCCCTTGAACGAGTTCATTAGATAATAGGACATTTTTCTTACTTTTAAAATCAAGCCTCCAGTAATATCTACATAATGGGATACATTCATCAAGGGAAAAAATCTCAGTGCATTTAAATTGGCATTTATCACACTTTGCTGGTTTAGCCACCTTTGCAGGCATTATTTATTTATTGTATGTCATATAAGATAAGCCATCACTGCCTCTACTTTTTGCTACATTACCTGCCCAGCTTTGAGGGTCTTTATTGCGCCATCTCTTTTTTGGTAAGACTTTTAAAACGTTTAAAAAAAACGTTTAAAACTTTCTCAACTATATTAAAAAAAAACATTTTCTGTTGCATTGCTGTGCCGCGGAGAATTGTTTATCAGAATTAAGGGATAGTCCATATATTCGCCTTCATCTACTCGTGTATCCCTGATGGCTGTTGTGGTGGTAGATGTGTGTCTACGATAGTTCATCATCATCACATTCATCTACCACGCGTTGTTGCTCTTCATTGAGGTCTGAAGAGTCACCCTTATGCGCAAAACAGTCTGAAAAAAATGCAATGTATTCATAAAAGTAAAAGGAAATATTTTCAGTGCAGTACGGCACTGTTCAAATCGTCTAAACGTATTTAACTTGTTTTAATAGTCATTAGTGATTACTATAATAGGGTCTATATTACCTGCTCAAAACATTTACAATAACTTAAGGTGTTTTAGCTGATATGAAGAATTATAAAAAAATCCTTCAGTTAAACAACTAAAATAATTAATTGTAATTTAATGTTTTTGCTTTGTAAAATTATATATGAAATATACATCTAAAAAAAAAATAACAATATTTAATTGTTTTTACTTAAAATATGATATGACATGTCACAGAAAATATACTTTCATGTAAAAGCATTCAAGGTATTTTGTGTTTTTTTCCTAGAATGAATCTAGAAAAAAACTCCTATAAATTCATTTAGAAGATATGAATTGTAAATATTTCTGCGAATCAATGTATTTAGTCGGTATTTAAACAAGCTAACTTCTAAACCAGCCATCGTTTTATTTAGTGTGTTATACCAGTCGATAGAGCTCGAAAAACTGATCAAAACTGTATTTTTAACTCATTTTACCCCATTTTGTCATTTAACTTGTTTTTGAACTAAACAGACGATCATACACTCATAAAGCATCTATAGAGTCCAAATATCTGTTGACTGAGATGGGTCAGGACAATATATTTGATTTCGTAAAACTGAGAATATTTAATTACTTCAAGTAAAAAAACATATTTTTTTATTGTTTGAGTTTCCAAAATTCTTCTGCATTTTATTAAACAAAATGCCTACTTATTACTTTAGTGATTTTAAACCAAAATTTATTTTATTTCATACCAATTTATGTCTCACTTATCACTTTAATAGGACACTAATAATTATTTGTAAATAATAATGTCCTCATTTCCAATAGTAAATAGTACGTTTTATTTGAAAAAAATGTTACTTGCACAATAGAGTTGAAAAATAAATCATATTATTAACAATCAAAGATATTTTTCATTATAAACCCTAAGATATCTAAATTTCCTATCAAATAAAAAGTACTACGAATGAATTTCGCTATAAATAACATTGACAGCGAGAATTTTGAACGTTATTAAATCCTCTATAATAGCTAGCAACTTACATCAACTCAATTTTACAATTATTTGTATATAAATGTAGCACCTAAAATAACTTAAATATATAAGGACATAGCTAAAATAAATTCAGCTATATTGGTACTTTAAAAAACACAGAGTAAATGTTATATTAATTTATAGGTCATGTCAACATTTATAAGGATTTGATTATAAATCATTAATCACACAAAAACTTTTTTTAAAGTTGTGTAAAAATATCTTAAATTTTATGATCAATATTTATTTCATCTTGAAATCAAACCGACTTCAATAGAGGAAATATACGAAAAAGAAAATTCATATAGTAGAGGATACTTAAAGCATTTTTAATTGCCTAAAAATTTAAACTTACATAAATACTTACGATTTTTACACTCGATACCCGCAAATCACTTCTTTAATAAATTATTTTAGAGTCGATCAATTTTCCAAAAACAATCTAATGTGTGAGAATGCTAAAAAAATCAAGGTATTAAATTATAAATTGCTAAAATTTAATTACCTATGGTATATTAAAACGGCTATAAATTATGGTTACAATAAAAAAAATCTTAAAAGTTCGTTATAATGGCCAGTTAAATCTCGGATCAAAAATCAGTATTTGTGCTGTGCAAAAAAAAAACTCGCCATTAAAGGTGCCTCCTGTCAAATCGAAATGACATTTCTAAATGCATCGGCACTTTATTTTCACTTCTTCAGAGTAAAATTGTAGAATTATTAAAAGAAAACTGATTTTAAGTTAGTTAGTTACGAACTGTTAGTGTAAAGCCAAAAGTCACAACGAAATGGAGGAAAACGGAAATAAAAGTGATGTTGATATTAAACAAACCAAAGGCAATATAATCTTAAAATATGAGCAAAAAAGTGATTGCAATCAATCCAACAGTAATTTTGATGAAACACAAAATCAATCACCTATTAATTATCGTGAATCCTTATTAAATCCAGGTCGATTTGGTAAAATTAAATCGGAAATTGTTTACGAAATTGGCTCTGGTTTACTAGAAGACATTGATACAAGTCAACGATGTGATGTTTTCGAAGAAGACAATGTTAAGTTTATTAAACCAGAAACCAATAGCTGGAATGTTCAACATTATAATAAAATAGGATCAGGTAGTAAAGATACAACAGTAAATATTCCATCTATAATATTAAAGGAGATCGATTTTACTTGTATTAATTGCAAATGTACCCTTGAAAAACACTGCTTGATGTATAACGTACTAACCAGTGAAAACAAAGAGACAAATTTATTATGTTTGGAATGCAACGAAAGACAAAAAAATATTTCAACATTGGACAGTTCCCGAAACAACGAAGGTATTAAATTATTAAAGAGTAAAAAGAAACATAAATGTACCGAATGTAATAAAACGTTTATGCAAAAAAATATTTTATTAAATCATGTTAATTCTGTACATGAGAAAATAAGGTTAAACCGTACGGACAGCAACAAAGATTTATTGATTGATCATTTCGAGGTAAGAAAATTCATATGCAGCGAGTGCGATTACAAATGTTCGCGTAAAGCACGTTTACAAAATCATATTGATGCAATTCATCGAAATATAAGAAAATTTAAATGTAGCGAATGCTTTTATACTGCTTCAAATAAAACTAGTTTACGAAGGCATATAGATGCAGTACATCGAAAAATAAAAAAAATTATCTGCAGTGAGTGTAATTATACAACTTCACGTAAAGACACTTTGCAGATTCATGTCGATGCAGTTCATCGGAAGATTAGAAATTTTATATGCGGTGAGTGCGATTATAAAAGTTCACGAAATGCACGTTTACAAAATCATATTGATGTAGTTCATCGGAAAATAAGTAAGTTTATATGCAGTGAATGCGATTATAAAAGTTCACGAAAAGTAAGTTTACAAAATCATACTGATGCAGTTCATCGGAAAATAAGTAAGTTTATATGCAGTGAATGCGATTATAAAAGTTCACGAAAAGTAAATTTACATAATCATATTAAAGCAGTTCATCGTAAAGTAGTTAAATTTATATGCAGCGAATGCGATTATAAAAGTTCATATAAAGCAAATTTACAAACACATATTGATGCAGTACATCGAAATATAAGAAAATTTGAATGTAGCGACTGCTTTTATGCCACTTCCTATAAAAGTACTTTACGAAGGCATATCGATGCAGTTCATCGAAAAATAAGGAAGTTTAAATGCAGTGAGTGCAATTATAAATGTACACGAAAAGCACATTTACAAAGGCATATAGATGCAATTCATCGGAAAATTAAAAAAAAATAATGCAGCCAGCACAATTATTATTATAAATATTCGAATACAGCAATTCATATTAATCCAGTTATTTGAAAATGAGCGGGGATATTAAAGTTCAAAAGGTCAAAAATAAGTTTTGCCTGTGAAATGTGCCTAAAAATATACAAAAAAATATCTAAAACTGTTCATTTAAATACTATATTAATTTGTATATACAGGCTGTTTTAGAGACAGTGGTCTACCCGAAACCTGGCAATAAGGGATATCTATACAAAGGATCTGAACACTATATAGGATGATCCAAACAGGTTGAGAAGTTTTTCATACTTTCGTGATTAACGAGGAACCTTTCATTACAGAAATTGCCACTGTGCTAAAACTACTTGGTGTATTTATCTATATTTGTTGTCTTCGGGAATGGTCTTTGCAAGAAGCCACTTGAAAATTAACAAATTCTAAAGTCGAGTGACTCTGTAGTGCAAAGGAGGGTAAAAAACACCACCTTAATAAATCCGTCAGAGACATCAAAACTATTTATGAAATAAATATAAATTTTAATTCTTCCTACCAGCTTTCCGAAGTGGTCAAACACCCACCCGGCTAGCAAATTACCTAAAAATTCGCGCACAAACTTTCATCCCAAACTTACTTTTTTTAAGAGGCGTTTTCAGCCGAGATTTTTAAGCTCCGTACCAAATTTCATTAAAACGGTTCGGCGGTTTGGCCGTGAAAACGCAACAGATATTCGCATTTATTGTTATAATACTGGATTTGACCAGGGCGTAATTGAAATGAATCTTCTTTTAAGTTTACGTTTTAGAAGTAAAACTTCTTTAGGCGCTTTTACTAGGCAGCGAATGAATCTAATTGCTTCACGCTCATTCGGCGAAACTCGAGAGGACGCGCAGAGGTGATGAACTCCGAGCCGTCGCGTTGATTCTTGGTTGTCTGTTAGTTGATTTTAAATAGTATATAAATAAAAGTAGGCAAATCATCACTCCATACTGATAGGGTGATAATTTTGAAATATAATATGACAAATTTAATCAACTTAACGCGACTGATGTAACCACGCACACGAAACTCGTGAAGATCTAAATTAATATCCGTAAAATGCTAAAGAAAGCGGTTTCGTGTTTTTGGCGAGGTCAAAGGCGCCGTTCGAAGAAGAGTGACAGCTGTCAAAAAGTCTGCTATGTGTAACGCTTAGGAATTGACTCTGTTAACTTCATACTTCCCTTACACACTGTTTTTAAAAAATGTAACATTGTGGCTTTTGGGTAAGGATAGCATAAATATTTATTTATTATTAAAGGTTAATCGAAATAATATTAAAAATACGCAACATATTAATAATTATTCTTAGACACTAAAGTAAAAAAAAAACAATATTCAAATAAAAAGAGAACACCAGATGCATATAAGAGATAAAACAAAAATTTTAATAAATAGAAACATTGTAAATTATATATTAAACAAGCGTCCTAAGACTATTCCCGAGGAATGTTGTGTAACCGATTATGAGTAAAATCCACAAACTTATTATATTTTTCACAAATGGTGTAATTTCGGTCAAAATATAGTTTCTTAAAAAATCACAAGATGGTAGCCTTAGTCCCAAAGGTAAAACTTATAGCATATTGGGGCAAACTTCATGCAAATAATTATTTCTATAGATATATGCAATTTCTATAGATATAATATAATATTTAAATGTGTTTGTGCATGTTTTCATATGTATTTATTCATTAGTATTTTTAAATAAAAAAAAGAATTATTATCATGTCTTTCTTTCAAAACAAAACGGATTACTTGTCTTGATACAGACTGTTGTCTAGTTATTAGGGAAGGGGTCGCCAGTGCATTATTGTCAGCAATCTAATCTATTCATTATTTTTAATACACGCCTTACAATACTATTTTAATTACCATGATAAATTTAAGTAATCTACCTTAATTACAGTGCACACTGTAACAGTACCCAGGCGGACTTTTTATTCATAGATTTCACCGGATCAACGTAAGGGATAGGCGAACTTCTGTTCGTGCTCAACAGTGCCCATGCGCAGCGAGAGTGCGTATACTTAATCCCTCTGTACTGTGCCCTAAGGGTTGCTCATATCAAAAATTGTTTCAAATAAAAGTTGTAAGGAAATTTCAGGCCTACATTTTACACTTTGAACGAATTTGATCCTGTTCTTATTAAAGAGGGTATGATTTTTTGAATTTTGAAAAACCACTTTTTCTCTTCCCTACTACCAACCGTTGGTGCTATCAAAAAAGTTGACTGAGATAGTTTTAGGCCCTTATCTGAGGAATAATATAAAATTTAAATGAATTCAATATCTTATATACTAAGAAAGTTATAGCAAAATTTCACTTTTTCGAAAAAAACCCTCATTCATTTGCCCATTAACGAACTTGACCGAGATTTCAAAGTGTTTGGTGTGAAATGACGGCAGTTATAGTGTCCACAAAAAAGTGACTGAGGGTGCTAGGATGGGTTCAACGAAGGAACGAACCCACCATAGACTTCTCTGGAGACTGCTACGCCAGGTTTCCACTGGTGCACCACTCACCCACGGCAGACTACAGAGGCGCCTAGTTCAGAGGAACGGGTTCTCACCGGCGTGCCCAGAAAGTGGGGGAATCCTTCCTTTTTGAGGTATCTAGTAATTTTTGTTAAAAAATCTAGGCAAGCCTGGCTTTGCGGCTTCTATGAGAGTGCCACCACTGCGGGTTCTTCATAGGCAGAACCACAAGTTCTATTATCTAATGTAATTTCAAGTCCACTCAAAACCCAAATCAGACTGGCTGTAAAAAAAGTGTCAGCCCTAGAATAGAATATCAGGGCTGCCAATGTCGAAACTAATGTATTTATACTAACTAGTGGTCGATATTCGAAGTAACTCATTAAACCTTTTAGTTTAAGCATTTTTGAGGTTCTTATACCTCAAAATATATATTTTTTATTTTTTTCCAGTGAGTCAGCTACGAGCGCGTACAAATACCTCATTAACCTTATTTCACTGCAATACACTTAGAATTTTAATTTGAATGTTAGTAACAGTTAAAAAAACAACACAACTACTACAATTTTGATACAATTAAATGTCAGTTTTATTTTTTTCATTTAAAAATGAGACCTGACCTTCTTAAAAGTGTAAAATAGCATTAATAATTATTTTTGCTTGACATTGACGGACTATTGATAACATTTGAGTCGTAAACGCGTTTTGTGGCAATTTAATAAAAACAATTTACATATAGAAGAAGGTAATATCAATTCCTGTTTGTTTTTGAAACTGGTTCTAGCAATTTGCTGTTTTTTTCCCCAACATGTCGCTAATGACGTCACAATAAGTCACAGAGGCGTTTTTTTTTTTAGGAAACCATGATAAATGTCACAAATAATACTTACTTGACAAAGCAAATCAATTTGTACGATTTTTCATGGATCTAAGGACACGTTCTATAAGTAACTTCTATCTTTATTATTATTATTAAGTAATTACAATATTTAGGAGCTAGCTCATGTGATACTGTTGAGTTTAGTAGGTGAGGAAAAAAAGTTATTGCTCAACAACTCGCAGCCTACGCTTAAAAACAGCCTTGGAACAAGGAAAAGGGTCAAATATTGACCTATGAAGATCATTCTAGAAAGAAACGAATTGAACCCAATGTTCCGTTTTCTCAAGATAGGTTTTATCTTGGAAGGATGGTCATTACGGCCAATATAAGGAGGCTTAGAGAGCTGGGATCCTATATAGACTAGTTAACCTTAATTCGGAACGCCGTCTACTTAGTGGCTCCCAATTAAGGATTGAAAATAATTCGTAAGGACTAGACATGCCTGTTTGCTTTCCTCTGAACCGCCTCTAGATCGACCTTAAGACACTGGGTGTGAGGATCCCATATTGATGCGCAGTATTCGAGGGTAGGACGAACCAACGTTTTATATGCCAATGCTCGCGCTGAACCTTTTTCACTACATCACCAACATGAGTTCCCCAATGGAGATTAGAAGACAGGATAATTCCAAGATGCTTTGTGGTAGAGGATTTCACCAGTGATTTGCCAGCTAGTTCGTATTTGAAATCATAATTGATTGAACCGAACTGTATCAAAGCTGACTTATCCGAATTTATTCGCACGCCATTTTGATTAACCCACTGGACTAATGCATCCAGATCGTTAGGCAGTGTTTCACAATTTGATTTATTCCTAATTATCTTAAATATGACACTATCATCAGCAAAAAGTTGCACGAGTGAATTAACACAAGCAGGTAGGTCATTTATGAAAACAAGAAATAAGATAGGGCCAAGAACACGACCTTGAGGTACTCCGGATGGCACAGAAACTAAATGGGAAACAGCCTTTTCAACAGAAACCTGTAGACTCCCTTTAGACAAAAATGACTCAATCCAAGAAACCACTTTAGGATCTAGAGATAGATTTCTAAGTTTATTCATCAAACCCGAATGAGGGACGGCGTCAAAAGCTTTCGCGAAGTCTAAAAATATAGAATGAACCTCAAGTCCACCATCTAAGGCGATAGCTATAGTTTGAGATAGATTAGTAAGAGTCGCCTCCCATGAAAACCCTTTGCGAAAGCCGCATTGCTCCTGACGAAAGAAACTAGATGAATTACTTATATACTGAACCACTCCAAGATTTTGCAGATTAAGGTAGTTAAGGGGATCGCTTCTTAAGTGACAAAGATAAGTAATACCTAAGTATTTAATAAGTGTTTATAGCGGGCCAAAGTGTGTGATATTAAACTAAGGAATCCTGTTCTTCAGTAACATCAGAAGTGGGTAAGTAAGTATACTTAATTGCACTAATGTTGGCGCAATGAAGTACAAATTTTTATTAGACATTATATCCCCAAAATAAGTATAAATTCTACATTTAACAATTTAGGGTGCCAATGTTGTCTAAGCCGCAGAAACCAACATATAAACCTAAAGGTAACACGCCGACTAGGACTTCATGGAGAGCAAAGGGTCTCCCTCAGGATCGAGGTGAAAATAAAAAATATCTGGTTTGCAATTTCAAAAAGAAATAAAAAAAATTAATAAAAAAAATATTATCAGATAAAAAGCGAAGAGTAAATAATGCGAAACTAACTTATAAATAAATAAAACAACTCATAACTTATCTGAATAAAAAAAAAAAGTTCCAGGACGCCCGTTCGATGCCATTAGTAGCGAAATCCCGAAATTAGTAGTGCTATTCTAGAAATCTCCTGGAACGTCAACGCGAACCCAAAGGCGTAAGGAACCTTCCCGAAACAAAATGTATGTTTATTTTTTTTAAATTGGGATAAGTAACCTACAATAATTTAGTTAGAGAACGGGTTTAGGGATAGCGCAGTCCTGGCTGGCTAGCTGCGTTGCTTTTATTATTTATTTTTGTAAAATATTCAATCGCGCAGCAAAATTTATAATAAACCTGCGGCCGCCATTCGAGAGCCCTTCACAATCGCCCATCCAAAAGCAAAATCAAAATCCGAACTACCTCCCAGAGACCGAAACTAGATTACCAGCAAACAAGTTTGCATTACAGCTAGGATGCAAACCAAACTAGAGACATTGATAATGATTTAAATAAATAGCAGATAATATTTGTTTGTTTATTCGCCATTTCGTTACAACATGCAAAAAAAAAACATTTTCAATTAAACCTAATTTCAATTTGTATTATTAGTGACAAGAAAAACCTCACAATGTTAAATTCAACAAAACATGAACAAATTCATGTAATAACACTGCTGGTTCTAATGTTTGTATTTATTTCCAAAACGCGTAAATCTGTTTAATTTCTAATTTCTATATTTTTCGATGAACTGCATTTTTGTTAATATGTTGTACTTATTCAAGTAGAACATATATTCATACGTTCACATATATTTATATGTGAATGCACTAACCATACATGGCTTTTTAAAATGATTACACTCATTCGTTTCTAACTGTATCGACATGTCGTCTTAAATCGGATTCTCTATAACTTGCATGATCGCACACGCCTAAATTCTTTTTTTTTTATGAACTGCATCGATATGACATTTTAAATTTGCTTTACTAAAACATATATGATTACACTCGCTGCATTTAAATTTTCTCATTTTTCTATGAACTGCATCGATATGTTGCCATAAATTTCCTTTATAGCAACATGTGTAATCGCACTGGCGGCATTTAAATTTTCCTTTCTTTAGATGAATTACTTCAATATGTCTCCGTAAATTTGATTTATCCGAAGTTATTTTATCACAATTATCACTTTTAAATTTTCTCATTTTCTGATAAACTGTATCGACATGTCGTTTTAAATCGGATTCTCTATTACTTGCATGATTACACTCGCTGCATTCAAAATTCTTTATTTTTCTATGAACTGCATCGATATGGCGTTTTAAAACGGTTTTACTGGAAAATGCACGATCGCACTCGCTGCATTTAAATTTTCTTTTTTTTAGATAAACTGTATTGATATGTGCTTGTAAATTAGATTTATGTGAACTTGTATGTTCACACTCACCGCATTCATATTTTTTGATATTTTTATGAATTGCATTAATATGATCCATCAAACTATATTTTGTTGAAAAGTTGTTAGTACATTCATTGCACTTAAATCGTATTTTTTTATGTGCAGATTTAATGTGACTCTTTAAAAAACACTTCTGCGTAAATGTTTTATCGCACTCGCTGCATTTAAATTTTATTTTTAATAATTTCAACTGATTTTTGTTTCGAGTGACATTCAGCGTTAAACAAAGTTTTTGTTTTTCCTTACAATCAAAGCATATTAAATTTGACTCAACCCGTTCAGTAATTACGGTATGAATTAAACAGAATTTATCAAGGTTAGACTTGCAACTCGTACAAGTAAAATCGATTTGTTTTAGTTTTAAAAGGGGCATTTTTACATCTGTTATTATGTTTAGGCGATCTTTTAAATGTGGATCACCACTAAAGCAATGTTGGATACTAAAAGTATTGGTTTCTGACTTAATCAATTTTGTATTTTCTTCTACAAAATCATCACGCTGTTGGCTATCAGTAATTTCTTCCCAAACACCAAAGCATAATTTGCCATCAATTTCTGGTTTTCCAAAAGAACCTGGATTTAAGGTTTTGAGATTGCGTTGGCACGGCCTCTGTTCGCCGTCAAAATCATTGCTGGGTCCATTGCAATCAATTTCTTGCTCATACTTTAGGTCATCGATTTGTTCCATTTTAATAAGTGATTTATTTTCGTTTCCCTCCATAACTAATTGGTTAGATTGATATAAACTGGTTGTATTATTTCAATGACTTCGTATTAATTATAACCAAAATCAACCAAAGAAATATAGTTTTATTTATTTCACCATGTGATTTGATTTGACGTTTGTGTACAATATTGCCAGATTATTTTTCTTAATAATTTGTGAGATAATGAAGTAAATATTGATTCCATATCTTAGATATTGCAACAGCAACTAGTTTGTTTAATGTGGTGAAATATATCATAATTGAAAAAAAATTATATTTTCTTTGGTACTATTACATACTCGTAGATCATTTTTGCATCATGGAAAAAACTAATTATTAAGCAACAAATCTTGAGCAAATTATGGATCATTTGTATTAATTAAGTACCTAAACCCATAATTTAAAATCTAAGGATAAATACAGTTAACTTCTGATTGTTAGTTTAAAAATTCAATCTACCGAAACGTTAAAATCAGCGTAATTAAAATGTATTAGATTGTAAGAATTAGAATGTAAAAATATTAATAAAACTTCTCATGGATTAACATTGAAATCTTTGGATCTTTCTTCCTTTGAAAGACTTAATGTTAAATTAGTTAATAATATATTTAATAACAATGAATTTCAAGGTTATTTTTAGAAGAAAAAAATGATTTAGGTAATATTTAAGGAATATTTTAGAATTAATACTAAATGGTAGATTAATACCTGCTGGAAGAATAGCAATCAATATCTTACAATATTCAGATACACTAAATATTCATAATTCATCAGTTCTAGTTGATTTTATATCTGTAAATGTCTGGATTGATGAGGCTTAAGACTCATTGAAAACATAAGTGCTAAAGCTATTTAAAAACCTTTTTCCTACCTTTTGCGGGTAGTCTTAGTTTAACTTCTGTGGCGCGTAGTGATTTGCTGAAAATAATCATGGTATTTCTTTGGCATTTTCTTTCATAAAAAACTGTGCTCATGAGCTATCACTTCCTCTTTTCATAATATTTAATAAATCCTTACAAAAGGGATTTTTTCCTGATGTATGGAAATTAGCTAACATCGTTCCATTATACAAAAGTGGTGACAACTCCTTTGTTGATAATTATAGACCTATTAGTCTAATATCCTGTTTTGCTAAAGTCTTAATTTACGAGCCGTTTTATGTGCCATAAAGGCATTTTAAACCTGCTTTAAGCGCATCGCAACACGGGTTTGTTCCGAAAAGGTCTATAACTTCAAATCTCTTGGAATACACTGAATATATATGTTCATCTTTTAATAAAAGAGTACAAGTAGATGCCGTGTACACTGACTTTAGAAAAGCATTCGATAAAGTCAATCATCAAATATTATTAAAGAAGCTAAAGATCTACAATTACCTTAATTGTCCGGGAAGTATATTTATTAGATTAGTCATTATTTGTGGAGCAGGTGAATTTTGGGAAGAGTATTTGTTTCTAGTAGAGTAGGCTGCAGTATTGAGGTAGTTAAATTTTTGTGACATGTCGTAATTAAAATACACATTCTCAGGTTCTCCTTTTAAATATCTTAATTTCTTTATTTTGAGCCACATAACAAAACTACCTTGGTGATCTTTTGTTCGGTTTGTTAATACCAATTCAGCAAGGTGTTTTAGGTCGAAAAAATCGTATATCGTTTTAGGTCGAAAATATTTGAACTCTTTCACTTTGTACGGTCCGACAGTAACTTTTTTCTTGTTTATTTTGCGTGTTTTTTGGGATCTAGCTCTCTCAAAAACAGATATCCATTCGTGCATTGCATAAATGGAAGAATTTTCCTTCGCAGATTGTATAGTACTATGCATCGAATCTACCTCCATGTAGGTAGGTCCAGAGAGAGATGATCAATGTATCGGAGAACAGGCTTACTTCCGTAATGTTGTTTGCTGAGGTAATAGTACAGGATAGATCCTTTTTCCGAGCTATCACGCTTTCCATTAATTTCGGACCATGGAAAACAGTAGGTTAGGTAAAGTTAGGTAAAGGACTTTCGTACAGATTGAGGTTATAAACACATAATTTTCGAACGTAATACAGAAGGCCAACTTTACCACTTGGTATCTGTAAAACTGCCTGTAGGTCAAAAGTTACAGACATAACATTATTTTCTTTTTATGTGCTCAATGTACGAGTATGCTAATTCTAAATCTTTCTTGGCACTAGAACTAGCTTTCTCATAATTAGTACAGATTAGGCACTGATCCTTCTTAGGAACGAAGAATCTTAAATTATAGTTATTAGAAAATATTCTTCTGTATATTATTTCTGAAACCGGCTTTTCTATATTCATATTATCTTTACAGATTTCCAGATATAAGGCATACATTTTTTTAATACTGAGTGAGCTATCTAGATATTTACGTTTCGAAGATTTTCTGATGTAGTGCCCTCAGCCCTTCCATACACGGAAAGCTCTCAATGTGCGATAATATGTGAGTTTGTTTTATTTGGAGGCTCTTTATGACCTCTGTTGTCATTTTCGACATATAATCCAAGTTCAGTTTTCTTCTTATTACATCTGCAGATATGCAAAGAGTTTTACACATCAAACTGGTATCAATAAATCGCCTTTAGGAAAAAAACATTTCTTGGCATACAATTTTGGTTTTCTTTGAGATCTAACAAGAAATCGTTCAGGCCCTTGAACGAGTTCATTAGATAATAAGACATTTTTCTTACTTTTAAAACCAAGCCTCCAGTAATATCTACATAATTGGATACATTTATCAAGGGAAAAAATTGGCATTTTAATTGGCATTTATCACACTTTGCTGGTTTCGGCACCTTTGCAGGCATTATTTTTTTATTGTATGTCATATAAGATAAGCCATCACTGCGTCTACTTTATGCTACATTACCTGCCCAGCTTTGAGGGTCTATATTGCGCCTTCTTTTTTTTTTGGTAAGACTTTTAAAACGTTTAAAAAAAACGTTTAAAGACGTTTTAAACTGTCTCAACTATATTATGTGCTTCTGAAATAATAGAAATGCTTTGGATACTTGTCATTAAATTTGGCTGTGTCAAGGTATTAAAAAATACATTTTCTGTTGAATTGCTGTGCCGCGGAGAATTGTTTATCAGAATTAAGGGATAGTCCATATATTCGCCTTCATCTACTCGTGTATCCCTGATGGCTGTTGTGGTGGTAGATGTGTGTCTAGGATAGTTCATCATCATCACATTCATCTACCACGCGTTGTTGCTCTTCATTGAGGTCTGAAGAGTCACCCTTATGCGCAAAACAGTCTGAAAAAAATGCAATGTATTCATAAAAGTAAAAGGAAATATTTTCAGTGCAGTACGGCTGGCCGAAACGTCGCACAAGTGAACTCTTCAAATCGTCTAAACGTATTTAACTTGTTTTAATAGTCATTAGTGATTAATATAATAGGGTCTATATTACCTGTTCAAAACATTTATAATAACATAAGGTGTTTTAGCTAATATGTAGAATTATAAAAAAAGCATTCAATTAAACAACTAAAATAGTTAATTGTAATTTAATGTTTTTTGTTTGTAAAAGTATATATGAAATATACATATAAAAAAAATAACAATATTTAACTGTTTTTACTTAAAATATGATATGTCATGTCACAGAAAATATACTTACATCTAAAAGCATTCAAGGTATTTTGTGTTTTTTTCCTAGAATAAATTTAGAAAAAACTCCTATAAATTCATTTAGAAGATTTGAATTTAAACATATTTCTGCGAAACAATGTATTTAATCGGTATTTAAACAAGATAACTTCTAAACCAGCCATCTTTTTATTTAGTGTCTTAAACCAGTCGATAGAGCTCGAAAAACTGATCAAAACTGTATTTTTAACTCATTTTACCCCATTTTGTCATTTAACTTGTTTTTGAACTAAACAGACGAGTCATACACTCATAAAGCATCTATAGAGTCCAAATATCTGTTGACTGAGATGGGTCAGGACAATAGATTTGATTTCGTGAAGCTGAGAATATTTATTTACTTCAAGTAAAAAAACATAATTTTTTATTGTTTGAGTTTCCAAAATTCTTCTGCATTTTTTTAAACAAAATGCCTACTTATTATTTTAGTGATTGTAAACCAAAATTTGTTTTATTTCATACCAATTTATGTCTCACTTATCACTTTAATAGGACACTAATCATTATTTGTAAATAATAATGTCCTCATTTCCAATAGTAAATAGTACGTTTTATTTGAAAAAAATGTTACTTAGACAAAAGAGTTGAAAAATAAACCATATTATTAACAATCAAAGATATTTTTCATTTTAAACCCTAAGATAAATAAATTTCCTATCAAATAAAAAGTACTAGGAATGAATTTCGCTATAAATAACATTGACAGCGAGAATTATGTTTTTCAAAATTCGAATTTTGGCCTTAAAAGTGACTCAAATCTTTATCTTTGACATCAATAGTAATATTTAACCTAAATAACAACACAATGACAGCGCTGTCAAACAATTCGCAACCATTATATTTATTGCAAAGTAAGCTTTATTAGTTTTAAAATGCACCATTCCAGTTGGGAATTATTTAGTTCAGTTAATCTGAAAAATGAAGAAAATTCTACAAATGAAAACCAAGAAATTAACATAAATCAACAGCGGGAAATTGAAATAGGAGAAGTTCAATTTATCAAGAAAGAGCCTGATATTTACAATTTGGCGAATGTCGTAAAATACGAAGAAATTACAAAGAAAATTCCAAAAATAAATGTAAGCGCTTTAGATTTTTCGTGTACGAAGTGCGGGAGTCCTCTAGATAGCACCGCGTCCATTAATGTTCAATGCGATAGATCCGTGTGCAAAGATTTTTTTATTTTTTTATGTAGGTTATGTTTGAACGTCGAAACACCAAATAAAAATAAAATATTTGGACAGTTAAAATGTAACGAATGCTGTAAGTCGTTTGCATTTAAATATCTATTAATCAATCACATCAAAACCGTTCATAGAAGTGTAAAAGGAAACAAATGCAGCGAGTGTGATAATATGTTTTTGAGAAAAATAACCTTAAAAACACACATTGATGGTGTCCATCGCAAAATAAAAAGATATAAATGCAGCAAGTGTGATTATATGTGTACTCAAAAAGGAAACTTAAAAAGACACATTAATGGTATCCATCGCAAAATAAAAAGATATAAATGCAGCGAATGTGATTATATGTTTTTGAGAAAAATAACCTTAAAAACACACATTGATGGTGTCCATCGCAAAATAAAAAGATATAAATGCAGCAAGTGTGATTATATGTGTACTCAAAAAGGAAACTTAAAAAGACACATTAATGGTATCCATCGCAAAATAAAAAGATATAAATGCAGCGAGTGTGATTATATGTGTATTACAAAAGATCACTTAAAAAGACACATTGATGGTGTCCATCGAAAAATAAAAAGATATGAATGTAGCGAGTGTGATTATATGTGTACTGAAAAAGGAACCTTAAAGAGACACATTAATGGTGTCCATGGCAAAATAAAAAAATATAAATGCAGCGAGTGTGATTATATGTGTATTCAAAAAGGAGACTTAAACAGACACATTGATGGTGTCCATCGCAAAATAAAACGATATAAATGCAGCGAGTGTTATTATATCAGTTTTCAAAAAGGAAACTTAAAAATACACATTGATTGTTGTCATCGCAAAATAAAACGATATAAATGCAGCGAGTGTGATTATATGTGTACTCTAAAAGGAACCTTAAAAACACACATTGATGGTGTTCATCGCAAAATAAAAAAATATAAATGCAGCGAGTGTGATTATATGTGTTTTAAGAAAGGACACTTAAAAATACACATTGATGGTGTCCATCGTAAAATAAAAAGATATGCATGCAGCGAGTGTGACTATATGTGTAACCAAAAAGGAAACTTAAAAAGACACATTGATGGTGTCCATCGCAAAATAAAACGATGTAAGTAAATGCAGTTAGTGTGATATATGTGTTTTCTTTAAACTGATTTAAAAACACATATTGATGGTGTTCATCGCAAAATTAAAAGATATAATATAAATTAAATATAATGTTTTTATAATTCGGCAATGTGCGTTCCGCGCGTTTTACGTATGGTAAAAAACAATTAATTTTCTACCTTTGTTGCATTACTTAAATCCATTAGTTTATCATTAATTTAAAGTAAATATTTTTTAAAATTTTAATTTAGTCTTTTTATTTTCTTAATGTAAGTATTTGATTTTAAGAGGTTTTTAACGAAGACGGATAGCTGACGTCAATGCTTTACAACGTTATAATGTATTTCGTCTATTTCCACTTTTATTTAGTTCCATCTTTCATCATTTCTTTTAGTATAAAGCAGGTTCTTTTATTTAATTTTGATGAAAAGGGTTTGTTTTAACTTCTTATAGCGGGATAATTTACCCAATTTATACTTTCTAACTACTGTTTTAAATTATATTATTTTATTCATTACTTATAATATGTTTTACTGTAGGTACTTATAAGTAATCATTTGAAATGAATGTTTAGATATACCGGGGTTATCCCTATTAGATATGGTTGAAAAGTTAACATAAAATTATATTCCTTCAATGATGTTTTTCTTGAAGCCCCATACATAAATGTTAAAATATTTCACCGTGTGATCCGAAATTGGCCACAGTGTTGCCACATGTTACCTAATCGTATCGACGTATGTAAAATTAAAATGTTACTAAAATATAACTTTAAAACTTCTTATAGGAGGATCCGTTCTAGTGACAGTGATTTTAAATGTATGTTTTATTTATTTTTGTTTTTACATATTTCTTAGATGATGAATAATAACATAACCATACCTAACTGGACATTGCCTGTACTAAACATATATGTTAAATTGGAGATGCCTTTAGTCGGCTTAGGTTGTTGATTAATGTGTTAATTAATCAATCAATTATTTGGCATAATTAATATTGTTTTACTTTCATTGGTTTTATTTTTAAATAAATAATGCTTTGGTATTCTATTTTGTAATGGAAAATTGTGTACCAATAAATATTATTTTAATAACTGCGACTTCGGCGTGCAAGAAATTTCCTATTATATAACTTCCTATTTATTGTTTTGTCAGAATATGTTGTTATAGCAGCCTTAAAAAATAAGTAAAACCACCTTTTGTATTGAAAATAAACAATTTTTAAAAAATATATCTATTTATTCAAACTATGTACTTACAAGTCAACATTAACGTTTCGAATCTAAAAATTCTTTTAATTTCTTGCGATACTCAAGTTTATTTAACTTCAAATCTATTTTCCTAGTTTCAACTCCACTTCTAAAAATTGTTTTTTTTTTGTTTGATTATTTTGTTCAAGTCTGAAACAAAACAAAGGCAACCAATTGAAAAATACATCAATCGTTATGAAAAAGTGGAGGACAACTTAAAATTGAAACCGGCAAATGGTTTTCTTCACGATATAAGGCCGTTCAAAGTAACCAGAGAGCGGCGAAAGCACAGGGCAGATGCACGAGGGTAACGAGGTATGAATGCCTACTCACTGCGCCACCGGTTTAGTTTCACTGTTTAAATTTCATAATATAAATAGTCTCGTTATAGACATCATCAAAATTTTGAATATTCGTGATAATATTACACGATTCTTCTAATAAGTACGACAGCTGATCGACGCGGTCGCGGTCACCTATTTTAAGATACTACATTTACTATTATTGCATAAATATAAGGGATCATCAAGTCATAAAATTATGACATTTAAGTATGAAACGTTTAAATCAAATATTAGTCAATATACGGATAAACAGGGTGTTTTAAAACTATTCCGGAAGGCTTAAGGGGGTGTAAATATAGTAAATATATTTTGTACATAGTGTATTTTTCTTTATATATCTTACATATATTTAGTTGCCTTGACAATTTGATGTGTGGAAACAATATATAAGTAATAAAATAAAACATTTATTGGACAAAAATAAATGTTTTATTCGATTATTAGATTCAATTTTCGTTTTGAAAACCATCTACAGAGTATATGACATGTTTACGGTAAGAACCTTGTAATTTTTATTTTACTTTTTAATAAATACCGAAAATTTCTGGAAATTTTTTTAGTTTTAGGGTTTAAGGTTTATGTTGAAGATGTTTACTTTACTTTAAATACATTTAATTAATTTGACTTTTTTGTACATTTTCTAAATATTCATCGTAAAATTCGCATTCTAAAATCTGTTTGTATTTTAAATTATGATATCAATATGAAATTTTATTTTTATTTTATTTTATATTTCACCGGATCAACGTAGGGGATAGGCGAACTTCTGTTCGTGCTCAACAGTGCCCATGCGCAGCGAGAGTGCGTATACTTAATCCCTCTGTACTGTGCCCTAAGGGTTGCTCATATCAAAAATTGTTTCAAATAAAAGTTGTATGGAAATTTCAGGCCTACATTTTACACTATGAACGGATTTGATCATGTTCTTTTTAAAGAGGGTATGATTTTTTTTGAATTTTGAAAAACCACTTTTTCTCTTCCCTACTACCAACCGTTGGTGCTATCAAAAAAGTTGTCTAAGATAAATTTTAGGCCCTTATCTGAGGTATAATAAAATTTAAATGAATTTATTATCTTATATACTAAAAAAGTTATAGCAAATTTTCACTTTTTCGAAAAAACCCCTCATTCATTTGCCCATTAATAAACTTGACCGAGATTTCAAAGTGATTGGTGTGAAATGACGGCAGTTATCGTGTCCACAAAAAAGTGAATGAGGGTGCTAGGATGGGTTCAACGAAGGAACGATCCCACCATAGACTTCTCTGGAGACTGCTACGCCAGGTTTCCACTGGTGCACCACTCACCCACGGCAGACTATAGAGGCGCCTAGTTCAGAGGAACGGGTTCTCACTGGCGTGCCCAGAAAGTGGAGGAATCCTTCCTTTTTGAGGTATCTAGTAATTTTTGTTAAAAAATCTAGGCAAGCCTGGCTTTGCGGCTTCTATGACGGTGCCGCCACTGCGGGTTCTTCATAGGCAGAACCACAAGTTCTATTATCTAATGTTATTCAAGTCCACTCAAAACCCAAATAAGACTGGCTGTAAAA
The DNA here is from genome assembly GCA_020383195.1 of Neomicropteryx cornuta. NCBI lineage: Eukaryota > Metazoa > Arthropoda > Insecta > Lepidoptera > Micropterigidae > Neomicropteryx > Neomicropteryx cornuta. Next base: position 5,762,988 of record JAHKQU010000031.1, read on the forward strand.
AAAGTGTCAGCCCTAGAATAGAATATCAGGGCTGCCAATGTCGAAACTAATGTATTTATACTAACTAGTGGTCGATATTCGAAGTAACTCATTAAACTTTTTAGTTTAAGCATTTTTGAGGTTCTTATACCTCAAAATATATATTTTTTATTTTTTTCCAGTGAGTCAGCTACGAGCGCGTACAAATACCTCATTAACCTTATTTCACTGCAATACACTTAGAATTTTAATTTGAATGTCAGTAACAGTTAAAAAAACAACACAACTACTACAATTTTGATACAATTAAATGTCAGTTCTTAAAAGTGTAAGATAGCATTAATAATTATTTTTGCTTGACATTGATTTGAGTCGTATAGAATCAAATTCAGCAAATTGCATTAAACGTGTTTTGTGGCAATTTAATAAAAGCAATTTATATCTAGAATAAGGTAATATCAATTCCTGCTGTTTTTGAAACTAGTTCTAGCAATTTGCTGTTTTTTCCCCAACATGTCGCTAATGACGTCACAATAAGTCACAGAGGCGTTTTTTTTTAAGAAACCATGAAAATGTCACAAATAATACTTACTTAAAAAAGCAAATCAATTTGTACGATTTTTCATGGATCTAAGGACACGTTCTATAAGTAACTTCTATCTTTATTATTATTATTAAGTAATTACAATATTTAGGAGCTAGCTCATGTGATACTGTTGAGTTTAGTAGATGAGGAAAAAAAGTTATTGCTCAACAACTCGCAGCCTACCCTTAAAAACAGCCTTGGAACAAGGAAAAGGGTCAAATATTGACCTATGAAGATCATTCTAGAAAGAAACGAATTGAACCCAATGTTCCGTTTTCTCAAGATAGGTTTTATCTTGGAAGGATGGTCATTACGGCCAATATAAGGAGGCTTAGAGAGCTGGGATCCTATATAGACTAGTTAACCTTAATTCGGAACGCCGTCTACTTAGTGGCTCCCAATTAAGGATTGAAATTATTCGTAAGGACTAGACATGCCTGTTTGCTTTCCTCTGAACCGCCTCTAGATCGACATTAAGACACTGGGTGTGAGGATCCCATACTGATGAGCAGTATTCGAGGGTAGGACGAACGAACGTTTTATATGCCAATGCTCGCGCTGAACCTTTTTCACTACATCACCAACATGAGTTCCCCAATGGAGATTAGAAGACAGGATAATTCCAAGATGCTTTGTGGTAGAGGATTTCACCAGTGATTTCGTATTTCGTATTTCTATGAACTACATCGATATGTTGCCATAAATTTCCTTTATTTCCATAAATTTTCTTATTTTCCGATGAACTGTATCGACATGTCGATTTAAATCGGATTCTCTATTACTTGCATGATTACACTCGCTGCATTTAAATTTCCTCATTTTTCTATGAACTGCATCGATATATTGCCATAAATTTCCTTTATAGCAACACGTGTAATCGCACTCGCTGCATTTAAATATTCTTTTCTTTAGATGAATTGTTTCAATATGTCTCCGTAAATTTGATTTATCCGAAGTTAGTTTATCATAATCGTTACATTTAAATTTTCTTAAGTCAAAAAATAGTCCAGCGGTGTTAAATCGCACGATCTTGGAGGCCACGCCACAGGCCCACGACGCGAGATAATGCGCTCACCAAAAGTTTCCTTCAATAAATTGATTGTTTCGTATGGAACTAAAGGTCGCCCACACCAACATCCTCCAATTCAGGCACGAAAAAGTCATTAATCATTGCTCCATAGCGTTCCCCATTGACTGTAACATTATGGCCGGCTTCATTTTTGAAGAAATATGGACCAATGATTCCCTCTGCCCATAGAGCACACCAAACGGTGACTTTTTGAGGATGTAACGGCGTCTCAACAATGGCTTGTGGATTGTTATCACTCCAAATATGACAATTTTGCTTATTAACGTACCCATTCAACCAAAAGTGAACAAAATTTTCTTGTGAAAATCGGGATCGGTGGCCATCTCGTTTTGGGCCCATTCACTTAACCTGCGACGCGCTTGATGGTCGTTCGGCACGAGTTGGATTTTGTAAGCCCGCAAACCAAGATCCTTCCATAAAGTGGATGGGCACAGCTCCAATTGTTGCGCGCGATGGCGGATGGACTCATTCGGGTCTTCCTCGATACTCTGCTCCACAGCAGCAATAGCGTCTTCGGTGCGCACTGTCTGAGGATGCGCATTATCCACAAGAGTAAACGTGATGCGAAACCGATTCATGATATCTCGAATTACCGACTCTGCTGGGCGATTATGTCAACTTTATTTTGGTTATAAATTTGCATTATTTGCAAACGTTGTTCAGGAGTAAGTCTATTCATTATGAAATGGCAAACCAAACTGAGCATAAATCAAGTGACAGCTGTCAAAAACATCAACTACGAAAAAAGTAGTGCCAGATTGAAAACCGCGCCTCTAAAAAAAACACCCGTTATAAGCTCTCCGCTTAAGTGTAAGACCATATTTAAAGATAATTATGTAATTAAAATACTAAGTTTGAATATACGCAGCTTGCAAAAAAACTTTGATCAGCTAAATCTCCTTACTGCATCAACTAGATTTAAATATTGAAATTATAATATTAACAGAATGCTGGATTAGCAGCCAAACTCAATTTCCTAATTTGGTAGCTATATTGCATACGGAACGAAGATGGTGTTCTAGTTGACATTAAATCCTATTTGAGTGTGACTATTGATTGATGAAGTCGATATGCATGATGCAACGGGTTTTTGCATTAAAGGGCGGGATTTTGCTCTCTTTGTACTTTGCCGCTCTCCATCTCAAAGTAATATTAAGAGATTTTTAACTTCCTTGGACAGCATCTTAAAAAATATGACCTCAAATAGTAGTATTAAACACCGTGACTCGCAGGAGACCTGAAAATATCTACGTACGGACATAATCAACATCATCAGGCTGATGACTACTTTAAATACAGCGACGAGACAACATAATGGTGTAAAAATATGCTTAGATCATATTTACATTCGTAGTAATAACAAACCACATCTGCTGTTACACATACAACAATAACAGATCATTACTCCACCCTTCTGGCCATTCAAGGAAGAAATAGAGAACCAAAACCAAAAGTTATAGATATAAAATTAATAAACTATGAAGAATTACGCATAAGTCTAAAAAATGAGGAATGGGCAGTCGTTTATAGCCTTATAAACGCGGACACAGCATTTGAAAAGTTTATAGAAACACTAAATAAACACATAAAAAACAATTACAACAATTAAAACTAGAAACAACAAACTTAAGCCTTGGATGACCGAGGGAATTATAAATAGTATTAAATTTTCGTCAGCAAAGTATTCTAACGAAAAAAGGTTTCTTTTGTCGAATTCTATTTGTAAGCAAAGCGACCATTACAGGCAATTACGCGATTTGTGACACAATTTGTTATTTAATCAAAATATGGCGTCGATACTTTGTTGAAAGCAATTATTATTTTGAAACAGTGGAGGAGGCTGTATCAAATTTACCTTTTAACCTTTTAATACTTCGCATGTGCTAAAACGGTGACACCGTCTAAAAAATATTGGTAACAAATCTAATGAATATTAAAGCATGTGGTATTTTTTTATTCGTACAACTATATAAAGGAATTCCTGAACGATTTGAGCTGATCATTTAATAGGGTAATAATTGGTCCTGCGATTTCCAGTAATATTTGCTAAGAAAGTATATCAAAATACGCCATGGTTAAAACGAACAAAAATAACGTATTGAAAAACGGGTGATTTTAGTTTAAAATCACTTCTTAGTCGTAATAGGTTACACAACACCGCCCTTAAGCCTTCGGGGCAACCTGTATATAAAATAATGCTATACAAATAATGAATAACTAAATATAAATAGACTTAATGGGGTGCTTATGTTCACTATTATAAGAAATTATATTAAAAAAATCCAAACACAAGTTTATTATTCTCATTAAAGCACTGGTGCAAATTATCTTTTTTATAAGCGGCTACCATTGGCCACGTCGATCGGCTGTCGTGCCTATTACAAGAACCGTATAATATTATCACAAAAGGTTTCCTTTTTCTCAGAAATCGTGATGATGTTTTAGAAATGCATGATCAAAAATGAAATATATTTTTGTTGGGAAGTCTGTTGACTAATTTTTATCCATTTCGAGTTTATTAAAATATTTTAGGATACTTATCTAAAATATTAGTAAAATATCAACCAGTTAACTTATAAGTTGATAACTTATATAACTAACATTAGTAATAAAATAAAACTAAATATTGAATTTATGTATTTATTTATAAAATAAGATTCAAAACTAAAATAAGTTACAATCAAACTACTAATGACAAAAAAACAGCTTAAATATTAGAACGAAAAATCTAGGAAATATTACAAAATTCTTCTTCATAAAAATGCTTTTCCCAATTCACAACATTATTGTTAAAAATTGGTAAATATTATTTCTTATTATAAAAGGCGCTGGAGATTTGTTTATGTTTGAGGGGAAATGATTTTTCTATACCAAAATATTTGAATCGTTATTAACAAAAGTTTGAAAAAATATTTTTCATACATAAATCGTCGCATCTTGGCAAGTCCCACGTGAAAAACTAATTCCGGAGAAAACTGCTTTCTGAATCGTATAGTAAAAGTAAACTATTGTGGCCTATTTGGTTATCGGATCGTGAACAGCGGTTCAGACGCAGCGCTTTTGTGAATACAAAAAAAATATAGACTACTGCCCTCTAACGTGATGCTAAACAATAAGATATGTTTTAAAAAATAACAAAATAAAACATAATAAATTTTACAAAATGAAACGTTTCAAATTAAGCTTACAACCTAAAATTTACAAAAAAAACAACTAAAGATCTGTGCATTAAATTCTGCCTGTTTTAGGTTAAATAAATACGTTTTAACTGTTCAATTTTTCATAAATGTTAGGAGTTAAGGTCAAATGCTCACCCTAACATAATTTTTGGTAAACTAACTCAAAGAAATCAAACATAGGATAACCAAGTCTTCAATTATATTTATCCTACCCCACGCTAGACGCAGCCCAAATGTAACATCAATAATACATTTATGCAAAAAATATATTCAACATTACTTATAATAAATAATATTAATTTATGATATCGCTGAAATGATACGTAAAGATAAACTTATACATAGAAAATATAGACAAAGTAATTATAATTAACTTTTTGACATTGATTTAACTGAACTTTAATTATACCATGATGCTTTGAAATATTTCATAATTAACAGCATTGCATTGGTCTTTTAACTTTTTGTATCTACTGGTATCGCACTAGCATTATTTAAAATATATACCTAACTATACGATTAGCTGTATCTATATATAATGATACTGTAACAGTTGCTTATATGCACTTATTGCATTTGAATGTTTTATTATGAAATACGATATAGTTTTGTAAATATACTTTAGGCGAAGAATTCGGTTCGCACTCACTACATTTTAATTTTCTATTTTTTCCATGAATTATATTGATATGGTTCTGAACTCGGTTTATAAATGCATTCGTGTTTTCTTATTCGCTGTATTTAAAATTTTCTTAATTTTTGATGAACTGCATAGATATGTCTCTGTAAATTTCCTTTACGTGAGAATGTGTGATTGCACTCACTGCATTTAAATTTTATAATTTTTCGATGAACTATATGAATATGGTTCTGTAATTGTTGCTTATATGCAGTCGTATAGTCGCACTCACTGCATTTAAATTGTTTAATTTTCCGATGAACTGTGTCGATATGGGTTTGTAAAGTTGCTTTACGTAGACTTGTATATTCGCACTCACTGCATTTAAATTTTCTTATTTTTTGATGTACCTTATCGATATAAGTTATAGATTTATCTGAACTTACACCATATTTCAATTTAAACCGTTCCTTGGTACAACAAGAACTTAATTTTAAACGATGTTTTCGTTTTTCTTTACAATCCACACATATTAAATATGATTCGTCTTGTTTATTAATTCCTTTATTTATAAAACAACTTTTATCGAGGGTAGACTTACAACTGCCACAAGTTAAATCGGTTTTCTTCAATATTAAAGTGGGAATTTTCATGGTTTGTGGTGTTGGACGACAACATTTAAAAGTTGATTCTGCTTTAACACAATGTTGGAAACTCGACATATTTGGTTCTAATTTAATAAATATAGTATTTTCTTCTTCAAAATAATCACAATCCTCAGTTTTTATCATTTCTTTTTGGACACAATCGCATCTTTTACCAAAACGAGTGGGATTTAATGAGGTTTCAAGAATATGCTTGCATGATGGCGTTTGTTTACCGTCAAAACGAGAGTCGAATGAATTGCAATCAATGGCTTCCTCATGTTTATTGCTGATATGGTCATCAATTTGTTCTATTTTAATAGAAGTTTTATTTTCGTTTTCCTCCATATTTGGTGTTTAAGTATAATTGGGCAGGTTGATCGTATGTTGGCAGATTGGTCTAACTATCTACCTAAACGTCATTATTGACAAATAGTAACGTATTTTTTACATTTTAACTTTTGTACACACAAATTAAAACAAAGAAAAGAAATATTTATTGTTTAAATATTAGGAAAGGAATATTTTACTTGGTTAATACAGCCACATGCAGTATTTATCAGTTGTTATGGTTTTCACTTCACAGCCTTTATCTATGTTTACAGCCTTGTTCAAAAGCGTTGTCCAGAAACGTCATTTTGACAGGTGTTTAGAGTGCTGCCAGATTATGGATGTAAAATAGCCATTAAAGAAAAAAATAATAATCATATAGTGGCTGGCTGATATATGATAAATATAGGGGAAAATATTTTAAACACAAAATGGTAACAGCAAAACATACAAACCTAATGCAAACTGCAAAAGTATTCCTCTTATTTAAATTAAACTCTTAAACAAACGTTGGTTATCTAGAGATTTCCCTTTTGTTTGAACAATATAGGTAGGTATCTATTTATATATATTTATAGGTAGGTATCTGTCAAAGTTTGTAATACATTTAATATCAACTTGTGACAGACAGGAGTCTTTATATTTGCCAACAATATATCAAAACATTTATTTTTATTAAATGTAATATTAAAAGCAATACAGGGTTAGTTAATTTGTAATTATAGCAATATTATATTTCTAAATATTAAAGTAATTCATAAGAGAAAAAAAAATAAATATACATAGATTGCCAACCATATGACAAATCATTTAATTATATTAAATGTTTGTTAGAAGCAATATAGTCAGTAAATTATTAGTTAAATATATCAGTATTATATTTCATCATCTGACAACAAAACGTTCACTAATTAAATTAATTTATAAACAATATGTCAAATCTTATTTGGAATGATACTCGTGTTTAAAGTTAAATGACTTAATTAAGGCCGGTTTTAAAAATATTAGACCTTTTTCCGTTCATTAAAGTCAAGTTATCGAACGGATGAGTAGTAGTAAACCTTATTACGAACGAGTGTTTTATAAAAGAAAATGGTTCATCCGTTAGCAATCGCAAACGGTTCGTTAAAATACAACAAACAAATACAACAAACAATACAACAAATACTATGTCGCAGCGTATGGCTGTGTTTACGAAATTAAAGAAATATTGTTGAAAAGAATTGCGAAAACTTCGCGGAATATCAAACAAGAACCTTTAGAATAAAGGTAAAAACACAAATTTGGGATAACATAGCTAAAACATTATAGATTAAAATGTTACGAAGCCATCCACGTGTAATACTCCGACATACGAATGCAGATATTGTTATTTTTGAAGAATTTTAAATTCAATCAAATTCAATAAATTCATATATAGCATATATTCAAGAAAGTTTTATAATCCAAAAGAGGGCTGTGTTTTATAATCCTGGGTTCAGGCCCAGGTGAGTCTTGCCAATCACACTTTCGGAACTTGGGAATTTTCACAATATATGGTATCTTCATCTACGGAACCCTCTGTGATTTTTTCTTAAAGAAAGAGGCGGCTTCAACACATAGCAATGTTCATTCGCACGACACAAAAACAATTATGTTCAACCAATTAAAGCTCGTACAACACAATTTCAGAATACAAGTGTTTATAGGGGGGTAGATTTATTTAATAATTTCCCCAATAATATAAAAACATTACAAAGATATCACAGCTTTAAGTCTGCTTTGAAAAAATATTTTATTGAAAAAACTTTGTACAGTCTTGACCTTAATTGAAGTTTATTTAATTTTTATTGCATTTACTGATTTATTATTGTTTTTCTATAAATTTTATAAGATTATTGTACTTTTTAGTTTTTACAAGTATTTGCATGTTTTGAATAACTGTGTGTAAAGTGTAGGTATGCTAGTCTTAATTACTATATTTGTTGTTTGTATCTTGTTATTGTTATATTGTTCAATTTACTTTTATTGTTTTAAAACAAACCTGACCTGAAAAAAATAAGCTGGTTTGTCAGGTACTTTTAATTGTCAGTGCAGGATCTAGAATAGTGGAATATTAATTTGGTGTTTAGACCCTGTAGTGTCGGTTATTTGAGAAAGGTGGAAGGCAAGATGGCCAGCTACCATTTAGGTATTTGGTTCGTTACATTAATGGTTGAAGGTTTTTAATTGTTAATATTGATGTAACTAATTTTTAAACTTATTTAATAGGTATTTATTCTGGAAAACACCGTGTCTTCTTTTTCTAAATACGTTTTCTATATAGTAGGTACCTATATAATAAGTAAACATTTCAAAAATTGTTTATATTTAATGTGACTATCTGCTTTATAGTACATGCTCTCTCCCTCTCTCTATCATTGCCTCTCGTTCGCACACATGGCGTTATTTAGGTAGTATGGCGAATATAAGAGATGGATCGTGCATTCCTTGCAGGTGTTTATGAACCGGTTGAACGTGACAAACGCTGTCGTCTCACGCCTCAACGGATGATGCAACGAACTACAGTCCCTGTAGGTACGCAAAATATATTGTTTATAAACGACAGACGCTGAGAAATTATCGTATTTTTGGAGTGTAAACCGACGCATCATTTTTAGACTGATTTTAAAAAGTTGTTTTCCTCATTGGGTGCAATTTCATAATTAAAATATAAAAAAAATGATTAAAATAAATACAAACTGAGTTTACGCTCCGAGGGTTCCGTGCCGAATCTTTTTTCTTTTACAATTTTATTATGAAATTGTTTCATTTTTCCACACATATTTCCAACCGAAGTTTTTTCATGAATTCTTGCCTCGCGATACAGTACTTTACGACTTAAAGTTCGGTGTTCAGTTATAGTATATGTAGAGTATCTTGAGTAGGTAACTTCAAATCAGTAGAACGTATTTAGTAAGAGTTTCTTAGCTTTTACTGCCTGCAACATTCGATCACGAACTCCATGTGTCTCAACTAGTTCTGAGTTTCTAGGACCTTTGACTAGGACAGAGGGACACGTCTCCACGTTCTGGCCATTATTAGGTATATTTTAATAATATTTTCGTCGCGCTTTTCTGGAACGTTTTGTATTTCCAGGTTATTAAAATGGCTTCGCTGGTCCATTTCGTCCAAACGTTCTTTAACAGAACTAATTTCCAATTTGAGCGTTGTATTCTCTGCAATGAGTGCTCGACTTTTTTCATTTTTACTTTGAAATCTTTTAGTTTTTGATCTTTATCTTAAATCTTTAGTGTTTGAGTCTTGTAAGCTTGTGTATAAATTACTGGTTTCATTATCCACATGTTTATTAAGGTCAGAAACCTCCCTTAACATTTCTTTAAACCTCATATCAATTTTATCTTAGAATAAGTTTATTTTAGTATGAATTGTCTCCATTAGCTTCGAATAATCCAGTCCTGAGGATATTGCATGTCCATCTTGGCGTACCGAGGGACTAAGAGTGCTGGGTTTGGCCTGTATAGCCGATGTTTTCTCCGTAGTACAGGTAGTATTCCCTCCCTTACAGGATCGACAACGCCAATTAGATCTCTTCTCCCCAAGTTTACGATAATTCGTTTCGCTTATAATGTCACAAGCAAACTTAAATTACCCTAAACATATATATAAGTATTCAATTCTAAATGATTAATCAATACACTAAAATAAAAAATAAAAGTAGAGTGAGTTATGCAAACAATGCGAACTTGCCAGCTAGTCGTCGAACTTACCTGCACGTGTGTGCGTTTAAATAACCAGTGACAACCACGCACACCGCCACAATCTTGTTGCCGCGGCCTTTGATCACAACGAATGAACGGCGGGTAGTTAAATTGATTTGATATTTTCAAGGAGAAGTTGATTTATCGTTTTGTGAATGTTGAAGCTAATCTCAAAAGTCACACCAACACTCGCCGCATTTAAACTTTCTTATTTTCCGATGAACGGCGTCAAAATGCATCATTAAATTTCTTTTAGTCGAAGTTGTATAATCGCATACATTTACATATCGCAGTGTGTGTGTATGTATGTATAAACATAGAATATTTTGTGTATAGATAAATTGATTTTAATATAAAATACTTTTATTTTGAATCAGATTGGCATGAAATACTTCGGATTTTTGAAAGAAACTCGCCGCGATTTAGGTCAATACATCAACCTCGTTGAATTTAGTGTTGAGTAAACGGTACAGAACAGAGTTTCTGGCATAGTTTGCATTGCGCCTTGGCACCTGGAACAGAGTAGAAGGCACTCGCAGGTTGATACCTGATACAAGATCTGGACTGTCCGCTCTGTTATGTAATAGATCGTGTAGATGTGCCATATCCGCTGTGGTACGTCAGTCCTCGAGAGTCTGTATATGATAATGATTAGCCATCTCGTCATATGTGTTGAATTCCAGGTCTAATGAACCGTTTCTGAATGCGTTCCACTCTGTTCTTGTACACATCATATTGCGGAGACCAGATAGGAGAAACAGACTGCGAAGGTACGCAAAGTATAGGGTCATGTGTGTCTGTGTCCTCGAAAAAGACTTGCATGACCTAAATATGAAGCCAAGTGTTTTGTATGCTTTGTCAACAATGTAGGATATATGTTGATCGCCGATTCATTTATGACCTAAATCTACACCCAGATCACATACATATGTGGCTTCAATTATGTCGTCTTTAGTCGCACCGATGGTATAAGTGAAATCGGTTTTTATAACATTTCGCGTATAAGATATCTTGTTGCACTTAGTTCAATTTATGTCAGTTATTATTTGTCTTGCTGCATATTAATTCAATCGTCCAAATTAGAGATTACTGAATACATTTTCATGTCATCAGCGTAGAGGTTGTGTTCGGAAGTGTAAAAACCGTTACCAATATCGCTGATATAAGCATTAAACAGTAAAGGCCCTAAGCGAGTTCCTTGAGGAACACCAGATGGAATTATTACAATATTTGAACCATCTAAGAAGATCACCTAATGCTTCGAGCTTGGCAATTAGGATACGGTGATTGAGTTTGTAATTTAAATACTATATTAAAGAAAAATTGTACTTTATGCAACGAATTGTTTAAAATACCTCACATAAACAATATATTTAATTGGGTATAGACCAATATTTTAGGAAATGATTTTCTTTTTCGTACTACAGGTTTAGATGTCGGATATAGATAAACCTCCTAAAAGAAGTGCCATGAATTTGAAATACCCTGTTAATTACATCTAAATTCGCTGAAAACTAAACTAAAAAATAGTGAAAAACCTCCTTAAATTCCATCTGTTGCTTTAGAAGATTAGCGCCGACTTATTCTATAATATTTACTACGTAAAAAAAAAAAAAATAAACTTACGTTTCGGAAATAAATATTTTCTTTTTACCCTTTTTCTTTTATCTATATAATTTTATTGTTTTCAAATTTACAATAACGTGTTTTGGTTAGTTTAATTTGAGCAATAGTCGTGTGTTATTTAAGTCTTTTCATAGTACTTATTTTTTGTATGATTTGGATAAATAAATTATGCGGCCAAAGGAATCGCGTTCACTCTCAGTGCGTAACCCCACTGCAGGCACTTTGTATAGTCCTAGTCTACCCTTAAATGTAATGAAGTTACTCAAGAATTGCAAAAAGGTTGCTTTTGACTATCGGTCGCCTACATGTCTACAAATAAAAAAACTGTTTTTTTCGGCATATTTATTAAACCGCAATTAGGAGAAATTGTACAATTAACTATTTATAATCGTCAAACCCACTAAAATTTAATGTTTTTCGTTGACAACTTTCAATATGCCAATCTTATGTTTTTATTTCTCGTAGTAGCATGATCATACTAACTGCATTAAAACTTTAATATTTTTCGGTGAACGCTTTCAATATGTTTCTTTAAATTTCCATTAGTTGAACTCATATAATCGCACTCGCTGCATTTAAACTTTCTTATTTTCCGATGAATGGCGTCAATGTGTAACTGTAAAGATGACTTTCTTGCAGTGGCATGATCGCACTTGCTGCATTTAAACTTTCTTATTTTCCGATGAATGGCGTCAATGTGTAACTGTAAAGATGACTTTCTTGCAGTGGCATGATCGCACTTGCTGCATTTAAACTTTCTTATTTTCCGATGAACGGCGTCAATATGTGTTGTTAAATCTTTTCTAGTTGAACTCATATAATCGCACTCGCTGCATTTAAACTTTCTTATTTTCCGATGAACGGCGTCATTGTGTAACTGTAAGGATGACTTTCTTGCAGTGGCATGATCGCACATGCTGCATTTGAATTTTTTTATCTTCTGATGAACCTCGTCAATATGTCTTGTTAAATTTCTTTTAGCCGACGTTGTATAATCGCACTGGGTGCATTTAAACATTTTTATTTTTAAGTGATCAGTGTTTAAATGTCTTAATAAACTGTGTCGCCTTGTAAACATCCTATTACATTCGCTACATTGTAATCTTTTTATTGATTGTTGTCCAAGGTCCATGTGTTCTAATAAAACCTTTGTTTTATAATCACTAAAAAGGCATTCGAAACAAAAAAGTTTATTCTTCAAATACATACACCGTACGTTTAGAAAACCCTTGCAATTCGAACAGGTAAAGTCAATTTTCTTTAATAGCACTTTAACGCATTTTATGTTATTGACTATTTTTTCGAGACCGATACTATTTTCTAATTTTATAAATTTGATATTTTCCTCCATAAAAAGATCATCTTGTTGATTTGTTATCATAGTATTACACTGCTGCGGACCAAAGCAATCTTTGCTATCGATGTCTGATTTAAGAAGTGGTCCTGAGACTTTTGAAACACTATTGTTGTCCGATTTAGACATTCGCGAATTGTTAAAATCACTGCAGCTTGGTTTGCAATCATACCCTTGCTCAGAAATATAATCTTTTTCTATTTTAACAGCAGTCTCAGTGCATTCCTCCATTTTTTAACTCAATCGATGGTATTTCTTATATTGTAAAGGTCCCTGTAAGGTGATTATTAATAGTTATTAATACAGTGCTGATGATGTCTGGCACTAGGTTACATAAGACTCGGGATTTGACTCCATAATAGTAAAGACACGAAAGATCCGTGGAGTAACAGCCGGAAGATTCTTCAGCAAGCGCCTCCTGGCGCTGAGCTATTAAGATGGCGGTCGCGTCGCTGGTTATAGAATGTTTGCACACGGGCGCGAATTATGGACTCTGTGAAGGCTGTGAGGGATGTCCTTGCGATATCTACTATTAATATTTTAACGGTTATTTATTTAACATTTTATAAAGTACAATCTTAAACAATGATTAGAGCGAAGCTCTCATAAGACGACTCCAATTAGAACTTTGTCACGGGCTAACTTGGTCATTCCTTGACCGATTTGAAAAATTTTTGATTTTGAGAGAATCTACATGAAAAAGTGAAGGTCGTGACGGAGCTTGATTTTAAATATTGTCAAAAATAAAAATTTTGGGGTCAAAAGAAAATTGTCTATGGGAATATCCATTATAAAAAAGTCACGCGCTTTTTTGAAAATTTTTTATTCGAAAATAATTAATCGAATTTTATTTTAAATTGTACGACAATTCACTGACAATTACGATATGTCAGTGAAGGAGAAATAATGACTGATGAACTTGAACAAGATTCATTGAATGAAAATTGTGTTCCTGAATTTTATATACAAAAATGAATTTCTCTTTTTGTATATAAAAGATTTCAAGAACCTCATTTTAGAAAATTATCCATTCGTTGAAAAGTTATGTTTTCAATTTCCCGATGAAATTCTCTTGTACATTAGTATTGAAGATATTTTAAGTACCTCATTTTAGAAAATTATCAAAATCTATCCCGTCGTTAAAAAGTTATGCTGTTGATTTCCGGATGAATTTTTTTTGTGCATTTGTATCAAAGAGATTTCAAATACCTCATTATAGAAAATTAACAAAATCTATCCCGTCGTTAAAAAGTTATTGTCACAGACTAAATTTTATTTAGAAAATTTTAGTAAATCGCTTCGCTCTAATATGTGCTGCAGCGAAGCAAAATGCGAGCGACTGCGGCGACCTAGTTTAGAAAGGAATCTATCCACCATCTGACAAATGACAGTTCCGTTTTAAACGAAGGTTTGGAATCGTAATGCAATGTTGCTCTTTCAAAATGTTTTTTTTTTATTTTAAAGGCATTAGCATTTATTTATAATTAAGCTACTATTTATTAAATTATGTAACTATTTAAAATTAATAATGTGTTAATATGCCATTCTAAAAAGAAATAGCCTTTTGTTTTCACGGAACACTTAGGTAGCAATCTTCACAGATTGTAGTATTATGTGTATTATTAGTATTAGGTACTTGCGTATTTAGCCATCAAAAAAATAATTCATAAAATATAGGTAGGCGATAAAGGTAATTAAAAAATATACATATTATGAAAAATGATACACTAAAGAAAGAGAATTTGCAATTTTGTGGCCTTGGTACTTTTTAAAAAGACAACTTTAACTTTAACTCATAGCTTCGAATAAAAATCTTCTTTCACTTGTACAGGAGACAAAAAATAGTTTTAAAAAAAAGATATATGCTACAATATGTCAATTTCTACCTTATTTTGAACATTGTAAACACATCAAAGCCAGATTGAATTAGAATCAATTTAAGTTATTACCCAATCTAAATTTTAAACGTCAAGGTGTGGCAACAAATTATAAAAAATATTTGTTTCTCAGAAGAACAATTTTAATTGTTGTAGATGTTTATATATTGTCCAGATTTGTTTACTCTGAATAGTGTGGGATTACCAACTGGTACTGTCATGTTCTTCAGACGTCTTGGCAGTGCCTTGAGGTTGTCATGAAAATTAACTTAGTAAAAAATTCAAATACCGTCGTAGGAGAAACAAAGTGGTATAAGTCGGTTAATAATCTAACATTCGGTTAAAATAAAAATCTGGCGCAAACTTCATATTTAGCAGCATCACTGTAAAATCACCAAAGGTTCCGTTTATACTCTTAATATTAAGATTTAAAATCATAAGATTATATTTAAAATCTTGTAATCCTGTTGTATTAAATTGTGAAATGTCATCTAGATCGTCATAAATCTTAATATTTATGTTTTCTGAATAGCATAATTTTATAGAGCAATAAGGAGAATTTAAATAAATAACTACAGCACCGCGGTAGAAGAAAAAAAATAGGATATACAAAATATAAATTAATAATATAATAATAAGAACATAAAATATGAATAAAAAATATATATCAATATAATAAGGAAACTTGCTGTAGTACTCGTATAAAAATGATATTAGCTTATATGGCGAAAAATATTATGTATGATCTAACATTAATATTATTTAAGGGAATATTATTATTATATATTGGCAGTAGATATAAAAGGTTTTACAATCACAAAGTATAACGAAATAAAGTTCAAAAAATATGAACAAAATAACCAACACGCTAAATTATGCAAATATTTTGTTAAACAGAAATTAAGTTTAATTTTAAATGTACCTTGTACTATTAAAATAGTTAGCATTAAAGTCTTAAAAAGTAACATAATCACCACAAGTGTAGCACAAAAGTGAAAATAAAGATTGTATAAGCAAAGAGGAAGAATCCGTGTAATATTGAGAAGATCTTTGCGAGCGTTGAGAGCCAGTATATCGTGAGGTGAGCTCCGGTTATTTTTGTTCTATAATATGGAGACGTTTGATGTCCTGAATAGCCCATACCAATTAGCATCCGCAAACGATGTCACAGTCCAATCGGTTAAAGGCCACAGTCACAGCCAGGGCACTATCAGTTAACTATGCAACATCTGCTCCAAACCATCAACCTGGACAAGGCTCAGAGACAGGTAGGGCAGTGCACTGCCTCAGCCTCCGCTTCTTAACTGGATTGATGACAGGCCACTGCAGATTAAACAGGCACCTTACTACCTCGGGTATTACTGATCTGATATCCTCGTCTGCAGAGGCTCCAACGTAGAGGAAGGGACTGCAAAACACGTAATCTGTCACTGTCCAGCCCGACTTCAAGAAGAAGCGCTCCCAGGCCGAAATTCGCAGCAAGAATACGGTCTATAACCTGCGACTCGTATTGAAGACGGATTAGTTTTAGATTCGAAGCTGCACTTCGAAGATATACAAATTGGGCCCCAAAACAATGGCCAAGTGCAGCAGTCACTCGACTGCCTTCCATTCATAACTCCAAGCAGCCCATAAACTCGTGTCTAAGGTTAGACTACTCACGCAGTTCTACAATAGATTGGGTATCACATTTAGTGTTTCTGTATTCCGAAGAGAAAGTCTTTGTGCATTTGTATCTACAGGTATTACAAACTATTGCCTGAGGCTGTTTTGGAGGCAATATTTTCTTCTGCATTTAAGGCAATCACGCCACAGGTCTTCGTTTCTAATATTCATAGCCCAGTTGGTAGATCCAGCTCCTTGCCACCACTTTGAAGGCCTAAGAGATTTCCAAATTGTTTAAACTACATCGTCCAGAATGGATTTAGCAATTTGCAACGCATCTTCAGCAGTTAATGGGTCAGACTCTTCAATAACTTTGCTATTGGCTAATATTGTATGCTATAGTAGCGAGCGCGGATCCCTGGAGGGTAAAGGGGTAATTACCCTCCCCCCTCCTAAGAACATTCAATCAAAATCACTAGTACATGTTATGTAGTGTTCGTTTCATAGTCATACACCAGAAATATTAATTTTAAATGGTTTTTAAAGCGGGATAAAATCGAAAAATAAATTAACCCTAATACCAAACAAAATTTATTTTTGTAGTTTTTTATTTGTTTTTCTCTATACAATATACAATTCTAAAGAAAGCAAGAAATAAATAAATGTGGAAATGTCTGCTAGAAATTCGTCTAATTACTATTCATCCAACTACAATGTATCTTTTCAGAGAGAGTTCTAGACGAATTGTATTAAACGAATTTATTGTAAATAGACGAATTTTCCATGGGTGTCCTTCACATTTTACCCCCAAGATTTTTTCCAAATCCGCCCCTGTATGATAGCTGGCCATCTTGCCTTCTCACCTTTCTCAAATAACCGACACTACAGGGTCTAAACACCTAATTAATATTTCACGATCCTTGATCCTGCACTGACTAAACCCAGGCTGCTAATGTCAGCCACAGGTCAATACATCTGTAGGTTCTTGGACGCCATTGCATTTCTCATTTTCTGAGCAGTCGGTGCACTCGAGATTTTATTAATTCTGTGAACAATCTTGTGCAATGTGTGTTTTAAATTAATTCTATGAGTAAACGATTTGTTACACTAGTTGCACGTACTACTTTTTAATAATTCTATGAACAGTATCAATGTGTATCATCAAGGTACTTCTTTTAGGAAACGATTTGTTACACTCGTTGCACGTATATTTTTTGATATTTCTGTGAACAGAATCAATGTGTATCTTCAAGTGACTTCTTCTACAAAACGATTTGTTACACTCGTTACACCTTTTCTTTTTAATATTTCTGTGAACAGTATCAATGTGTATCCTCAAGCCCCTTCTTTGAGTAAACGAGTTGCTACACTCGCTGCACGTATATTTTTTGATATTTCTGTGAACAGTATCAAAATGTATGTTTAAGTTTTGTCTTGTAGTATACGATTTATTACATTCGCTACACGTGAAGTTTTTAAAGTTTCTGTGAACAGTATCAATGTGTGTCTTCAAGTTATTTCTTTGAGTAAAAAAATTGTTACACTCGCTGCACGTAAACTTTTTAATATGTCTGTGAACACTATCAATGTGTGCGTTTAGGGTTTTTTTTTCAGTAAACGATTTGTTACATTTACTGCACTTAAATTTTTTAATTTTTTTGTGAACAGTATCGATGTGTGTCTTTAAATTACTTTTTTGACAAAACGAGTTGCTACATTCGCTGCACTTGAACTTTTTAATATTTCTGTGAACATAATCAATGTGTGTCTTCAAGTAACTTTTACGAGAAAACGTTTTATTACACTCGTTACACGTACCACTTTTAATTTTTCTATGAACAGTATCAATGTGTGTCTTCAAGGTTTGTCTTCTAGTATAAGATTTATTACACTCGTTACACGTACCACTTTTAATTTTTCTATGAACAGTATCAATGTGTGTCTTCAAGGTTTGTCTTCTAGTATAAGATTTATTACATTCGCTGCACGTCAACCTTTTAATATTTCTGTGAACATAATTAATGTGTGTATTCAAACTACTTTTTCGAGTAAACGAGTTGTTACATTCGCTGCACGTGATTTTTTTTATATTTCTATGAACGGTATCAATGTGTATCTTCAAGTGACTTTGTTGAGTAAACGAGTTGTTACATTCGCTGCACGTGAATTTTTTTATATTTCTATGAACAGTATCAATGTGTACCTTTAAATTCCTTCTTTGAGTAAACGAGTTGTTACATTCGCTGCACGTGAATTTTTTTATATTTCTATGTACAGTATCAATGTGTATCTTCAAGTGACTTTTTTGAGTAAATGAGTTGTTACATTCGCTGCACGTGAATATTTTTATATTTCTATGAACAGTATCAATGTGTATCTTCAAGTAACTTTTTTGAGTAAACGAGTTGTTACATTCGCTGCACGTACTACTTTTAATATTTCTATGAACAGTATCAATGTGTATCTTCACGTTATTTTTTTGAGTAAACGATTTGTTACACTCGTTACACTTGTACTTTTTAATAATTCTGTGAACCGTATCAATGTGTATCCTCAAGTCACTTTTTTGAGTAAACGAGTTGTTACATTCGCTGCACGTATATTTTTTGATATTTCTGTGAACAGTATCAATGTGTATATTTAAGTTTTGCTTTCCAGTATATGATTTGTTACATTCATTGCAGGTATATTTTTTAATTTTTCTATGAACAGAATCAACGTGTATCCTCAAGTCACTTCTTTGAGCAAACGAGTTGTTACATTCGCTGCACGTGAATTTTTTGATATTTCTGTGAACAGTATCAATGTGTCTCTTCAATTTACTTTTTCCAGAAAACGATTTGTTACACTCGCAGCAAGTATATTTTTTAATATTTTTATGAACAGTGTCAATGGGTGTCTTCAAGTGACCTTTTTGTGTATACAATTTGTTATATTCGCTGCATATGAACTTTCTATTACGTTTGTTATGAGAATCAACCTCTTTAATTTCACTCTTCAGTTGATCGAGTGTTCCTAATACTCGTATTGTATCAATTTTACAATCTTTTATTGGGTCGAATGTTTGAGGCTCAGTTTTGACGAACGTTATATCGCCTATCTCAATCTCATCTTGAACAGTGATATGATCATAGCTACTTTCCTCATTTTTCAGTATATTATTGGTAGAATTGATTATGTTACTAATATTCAGATCGAATTCATTTAACCCGTGCGAACTGTCAGCGGGATAGTCTTCCGCACTAATTTCTGTTGACTTTGTTGGTTCATGAATATTCATCAATTCATTATCATCAATGCATTCTGCTTTGATGATATCTTGTCGGGACATGTTTCTTTATGTGCACAAACAAAATAACGAATCTAGTTCAGACTTGTAGAGTTGATGGAAAAGAATAAACTTGGTTCCGTCTGTCACCAAAAGTGGAATATTTAGGGTTGCCACATTTGATATTAATATCATTACCATAACGATATGTTTGCGCTTTTTCCAGTTTTACCGAATGATTATTATTCTTGAGTTGGATATTATGACCACCATAAAAAAAATAATAATGATAATAAATTATTACAATGAAAATGATTATTTTTTTTTCTATTGTTGAACACATCTCTTCTTAGATAGTATTAATCGATCATTTTAATAACACTTAGTATGTGGTCAGAAGTAGGTAATTTCGTGCATTAAAAACCATTTGAGTAAGATTTTTGATGTTTGATGTAAACCACTTTAAAACTAAATACTTTGGCAAGCATTTTATAGTGCAGAAAGCTAACATTACAGTGTTACAAATAATTAAATTAAATATCTTCAAACGTTCATACTAGTGACAGATAGACTGAAGTGACAACTTAGATTACAACTTTCACAAAGTAAATATATTCTTGACTGAAATAAATAAATTTGAAATGAAGAATATTATGAAATATTAAATTTGAGCCTAAAAATAATATAAATTTGAAATGTTGTTTAATAAAATAACATTTAATTAAATTAAACTATCAAAAGTACTCAACAGATGGCCTAGCTTGATATGTTTTTAAAGATTGTCTTCGCAGTAGACGATCTATGCGACAGATGGCGCTGAACTATAAAAATATTACAATTTAAATAAATTAAAGAGAACTAAAATAATGTTAATAGAAGTGACGACTGTTTTCACCAAACTAAAATTTTAAAGAAATGTGAACGAAAAAAATAATAATAATTATTTAAACTTATAACGATTATTCTTTCAAAGAATTAATAACATTTAATATATTTACTTAAACAGTTATTTACTAATATAATAAGCAATGCTTTACTTTTCTTAAATTTTATTTATTTAATTAAAATATATTATTCCTCGTAATACAGTTACACTTTTTCTAAAACAACCCAATTTCTTTAAGTCGCCATACAACGTTAAGTTTTAACGTGAACTCATTACACTAGCTAATGTCGAGGCATCTGGTACCATGTTTAGCTAACTATATCTGAACATCTGTTCTAAGGTAAACTTTACTTCCTTAATCGATAATGGCCTTGACACTATTACGGCGTACGCTGAAATCTGAACGCTCATAATAACATGATCCTTTTATCATTTTCACAAAAAGTACCAAAATTTAACTTAGTTGAGTAGCGTCCAAATTAATTGAATATTACCTAGTCATAACAGTTCTTTTAAATATATGTACAGGTTGGACTTTTCCCCGTGCGAATTCTTTTATGGAGGTCATTCTATACTTCAAACTGATCAACTTTTGTTCGACAAGTTGAGCAAAAAGAGTAGAAAGCAAAATGCTATTAGCGTTTATTTTATTTTTTTATTAAGAAATCATGTTGGCCGATGGGGACTAATCTATAACCTTCCTAACTAGGTAAAAGGTTACCTGTTTAAACGCATAGTTACTCCTCCTGGGATATTATTTATTTGGTATGGACAAAAATGTGACTTCAAACATTCTTATAATATAGTTTTGATATTTATATACTCCGAGAGACTCTTCCCTACATAGGAAGAATATCTTTTGTATTCCATCAACACATTATAAAATTATATTTATCTATTTAAATGAGTTGCAAATATTTTGAACTTTACCTCAACATGTATTCTGAAGTTTATAATTCTTTTATAATAATATAATAAAAAAAAGTTTATTTTTTTAGTTATGACTCGCTAGATAATTCACCAGAATATAAATTTGAAACTATATGTAAACATATGTAACAGCATTTTATGTAATTTCTGTACAATTTCAATTAAAATGTATTAATTTAATATTAGATATGTTTTTCTAATAAGTAAACAATAAATCTGCTATTTCGTTGACATTATAGAGTATAGTTTCATGTTTCAGAAATCATCTCAATTGCAAAGGATTAGGCCTGAACAATGCCACTACAAATTGTTTAACAATCTGCATCGACGCATTGTTAAACAATACAAATCTTCTGTTTTTATATAAGAATACTATTATTAAGATGAAATCGGCTTTCCACGATTACTAACCGACGTCTCGAGTCACTCAAATCATTACTTTATGAATCCGGCAAAGTTGCCTACCCTTTATTGTAATATTTAAGTTCTTTGCTGAAAAACTGTGACTTTTTAGTTAGCAAGCGATTGCTGTTCTTTAGATAAAGTATTAAAATCATGAATGACTCGAAGTTCATTCACAGGATTCCAAAAGTTATTTTTCACATCAACATTGGAAATGCTTAAAGAAATTAACCGTCAAAATAAAAAGTTGAAATATCCGGAGCAACTAATGCTTTTATTACATGAGAAATATTATTAAATCTAAAAGGCAAATTCGTATTTCCTAAAGGTTTAACGACAGATGAGTTGGCTGTGCTAAGATTAATATTTTCTATAGAACTAAGAGTATAACCCAATTTTAGCAATCTAAGGTGAGAGTTAGCACCAAATATAGTGGCAACACTTTCACTGTCAAGAAGACCACAAACTTTAATATCGACTGGATCAACTTCTAAATAAGGGCGCCGAGAATCTTTTTCATTCTCAAAATAAACAGAGGCTGCTTCCAGAAAAGCCCAAAACAACCAAAATATCGTTCCATTAGTGGCACAAACACATGCATAGGGTCATCAGGTTCTTGATGTCTAGAGCCCAAAAATCCCAAAAGATTATAATCGTAATCACTAACACCAAAATCTAACCTCAATTTTGAAACTAACTGACCAATTTGAAAAATTATTGATATTACCACGAAGCCAAATTAATGCATTTTCAATAAATATATGATAAACATTTCGTAGGAATATTTCTTGCTAACCGTAATTCTTCAATAAGTTCTAAAGATTTAAGAACACAAGTTTTTCCATTAAACTGAATCCCTAAGTTCAAAGGTTTATTACACTCATTACTTCAAGAAGGAACATTTAACGGTAAAACAACAGAAGGTGGTGGTACGACTGACTCACTCTGAATAACTAAAATCTTAATAGACGAAATGCTTTTTTCTTTTTCTTAATCTCTCAATCGACAGCGAATCTTCAGTCAAAATCCTATTAAGCCTATGATATAAATGAGCAGATTAAGCACTAACGCGTCTTCCCTGATTTTTATCAGGAATAAAAGAAACATCTTCCAGAAAACAACTTAAATCGTCCAGCCTAATTTCGCATTCGTGAATTTCAGGTTCGCATAAAAAGCTTGTAGATTTTATAGATTCGCTTGGTTTTTCTTTGCCAAGTGTAACTATCTGTCTACATAAAATATCCACTGAGTCAGCAGGTGTTTGGTCTCTAATGCTGACCTCACACTGCAACTCTGACTTCGAAAGACAGTTCCAGGAAATTAATAGAATCGACATTTTGTATAAAAAAAGCAATATTTGAAAAAATAAAAAAATAAAATGAAATTGAGAGTAAGTCACCAATTTATAGGCACAACACTTTGCTTGGCCGCTACTATGCGATCGACCAGTCGGCTTACAAAACAGAAGAAAATATTCAGTTAGGTATCTGAAAATATATAAAAAAGTTTAAACAATTGCAAAAAAGCTTGAAAACAAAAATAAACACAATTTAAACATTCAATAGCAAAAATGTACCGTTCATAATCGCTATTTCTTTATAAAAACCTTATAAAAAAAAGACATTTATAAAATGAAAATACTAACCACTTCTAACAAAAAACGTATTAAAAACAAACCAATAGTAAACATGTTGTCTTTAAACGAAATATAATGCTTACTGTACTGTACCAGTTCAAAGGTAAGTACCTAAGAACTAATTACAATTAATTACAAATAAAATAGGTGTTTTTTAAAAAACGGACATTTAAATATTTACTAATATAATGTAACACTCATGGCGTTATTAAAAATAACTCACCTCAAAAAACGATAACAAATATTTAGTGACTTTTTAATGGTGGCAATAATAACCAAAAAAATAATATTCAATCAGTAAAATTAGGAAAAAAACCGCACACATAGGTATGCAAACTAATATTAAACGTGGCAACCCCAAAAATACCACTTTTAGTGACAGGAATCGGGACATTAGATAGAGTATATTTTCCAACAAACCTACAAGTCTGTACTAGATTCATTGTTTTGTTCGTGCTCATAAAGAAACATGTACCGACAAGATATCATCAAAGAAGAAAGCATTGATGATAAAGTATTGATGGATATTCATCAACCAACAACGTCAACAGAAGATAGTGCGGAAAACTATCCCGCTAACAGTTGACACGGGTTAAATGAATTCGATCTGAATATTAGTAACATTCTGCCAATAATATACCGAAAACTGAGGAAAGTAGCTATGATCATATCACTGTCAAAGATGAGATTGAGATAGGCGATATAACGTTCGTCAATTTGAGACTCAAACATTCGAACCAATAAAAGATTGTAAAATTGATACAATACGAGTATTAAGTACACTCGATCAACTGAAGAGTGAAATTAAAGAAGTTGATTCTCGCAACAAACGTAATATAAAGTTCAAATGCAGCGAGTGTAATAAATCGTTTACTCAAAGAAGTAACTTGAAGAAACATATTAAAACTGTTCATGGAAATATTAAAAGATTCACGTGTAGCAAATGTAACAACTCGTTTACTCGAAGAAGTAACTTGAAGAAACATATTAAAACTGTTCACAGAAACATTAAAAAATGTAGGTGTAACGAATGTAACAAATCGTTTGCTGAAAGAAGATACTGGAAAATACACATTGATACTGTTCACAGACATATTACAAAGTTCACGTGCAAAGAATGTAGTAAATCGTTTAGTCAAAAAAGTAATTTAAAGACTCACATCGATAATGTTCACAAAAAAATTAAAAAATTTACGTGCAGTGAATATAACAAATCGTATACAGGAAAAAAAATCCTAAGCGCACATATTGATACTGTTCACAAAAATATTAAAAAATTTAAATGCAGTGAATGTATCAAATCGTATACTGAAAAAAAACCCTAAGCGCACATATTGATACTTTTCACAGAAACACATTTTTTACGTGCAGCGAATGTAACAAATCATATAGTCAAAGAAGTTACATAAAGACACACATTGATACTGTTCACAGAAATATTAAAAAGTTCATGTGCAGCGAGTGTAACAAATAGTTTACTCAAAGAAATAGCTTGAGGATACACATTGATATTATTCATAGAAAAATTAAAAGTCTGAAAAGATTCATTGTAGTTGGATGAATTCTAATTAGACGAATTGTTTTAGACGAATTTCCAGCAGACTCACATTTCCACATTTATTTATTTCTTGCTTTCTTTGGAATATACACAGCGAAAAGCAAATAAACTATAAAAATAATATTTGTTTGTAATTAGGGTTGATTTATTTTTCGTTTTTATCCCGCTTTAAAAAACCATTTAAAATTAATATTTCTGGTGGTATGACTATGGTATAGCGCACTATGAAACGAACACTACATAACATGTACTGGTGAGTGTTATTGAATGTTCTTAGGGCGTAATGTTTTCAATTGTTAATATTTGTAAAACTTTTAATCTAATGATTTTTAATTTAAACGATTTGTCTTCTTTTTCTAATCATTTTTTCTATATTCAAGTAAGGTAACCACCCCAATCATGGTCAGTTAAGGATAAATTTTGCCAATTTTTTAAATTACTTGTATATTTATGAATGTTTTCGATCATCGAATGGTTTAAGTTAAGGTTACATAATTAAATTATGTTTTGATAAATTGAAATTGATAGTCAAACCTTAAAACACCATTTAAAATTAATATTTCTGGCGGTATGACTATGGTATAGTACACTATGAAACGAACACTACTTAACGTGTACCGGTGATTGTTATTGAATGTTCTTAGGGGGGGGGGGGGGTAATTACCCCTTTAGCCCCTGGGATCCGCGCTCGCTACCATAGCATACAATATTAGCCAATAGCAAAGTTATTGAAGAGTGTTGAAGATGCGTTGCAAATTGCTAAATCCATTCTGAACGATGTAGTTTAAACAATTTGGAAATCTGATAGGCCTTCAAAGAGGTGGCAATGAGCTGGATCTACCAACTGGGCTATCAATATTAGAAACGAAGACCTGTGGCGTGATTGCCTTAAATGCTGAAGAAATTATTGCCTCCAAAACTGCCTCAGGCAATAGTTTGTAATGCCTGTAGATACAAATGCACAAAGACTTTCTCTTCGGAATACAGAAACACTAAATGTGATACCCAATCTATTGTAGAACTGCGTGAGTAGTCTAACCTTAGACACGTGTGTTCTTATGGGCTGCTTGGAGTTATGAATGGAAGACAGTCAAGTGACTGCTGCACTTGGCCATTGTTTTGGGGCCCAATTTGTATATCTTCGAAGTGCAGCTTCGAATCTAAAACTAATCCGTCTTCAATACGAGTCGCAGGTTATAGACCGTATTCTTGCTGCGAATTTCGGCCTGGGAGCGCTTCTTCTTGAAGTCGGGCTGGACAGTGACAGATTACGTGTTTTGCAGTCCCTTCCTCTACGTTGGAGCCTCTGCAGACGAGGATATCAGATCAGTAATGCCCGAGGTAGTAAGGTGCCTGTTTAATCTGCAGTGGCCTGTTATCGATCCAGTTAAGAAGCGGAGGCTGAGGCAGTGCACTGACCTACCTGTCTCTGTCCCTTGTCCAGGTTAATGGTTTGGAGCAGATGTTGCATAGTTAACTGATAGTGCCCTGGCTGTGACTGTGCCCTTTAACCGATTGGACTGTGACATCGTTTGCGGATGCTAATTGGTATGGGCTATTCAGGACATCAAACGTCTCCATATTATAGAACAAAAATAACCGGAGCTCACCTCACGATATACTGGCTCTTAACGCTCTCAAAGATCTTCTCAATATATATTACACGGATTCTTCCTCTTTGCTTATACAATCTTTATTTTCACTTTTGTGCTACACTTGTGGTGATTATGTTACTTTTTAAGACTTTAATGCTAACTATTTTAATAGTACAAGGTACATTTAAAATTAAAGTTAATTTCTGTTTAACAAAATATTTGCATAATTTAGCGTGTTGGTTATTTTGTTCATATTTTTTGAACTTTATTTCGTTATACTTTGTGATTGTAAAACCTTTTATATCTACTGCCAATATATAATAATAATATTCCCTTAAATAATATTAATGTTAGATCATACATAATATTTTTCGCCATATAAGCTAATATCATTTTTATACGAGTATTACAGCAAGTTTCCTTATTATGTTGATATATATTTTTTATTCATATTTTATGTTCTTATCATTATATTATTCATTTATATTTTGTATATCCTATTTTTATCTTCTACCGCGGTACTGTAGTTATTTATATAAATTCTCCTTATTGCTCTATAAAATTATGCTATTCAGAAAACATAAATATTAAGATTTATGACGATCTAGATGACATTTCACAATTTAATACAACAGGATTACAAGATTTTAAATATAATTTTATGATTTTAAATCTTAATATTAAGAGTATAAACGGAACCTTTGGTGATTTTACAGTGATGCTGCTAAATATGAAGTTTGCGCCGGACTTTCATTTTAACCGAAAGTTGGATTATTAACCGACTTATACCACTTTGTTTCTCCTACGACGGTATTTGTATTTTTTACTAAGTTAATTTTCATGACAACCTCAAGGCACTGCCAAGGCGTCTGAAGAACATGACAGTACCAGTTGGTAATCCCACACTATTCAGAGTAAACAAATCTGGACAATATATAAACATCTACAACAATTAAAATTGTTCTTCTGAGAAACAAATATTTTTTATAATTTGTTGCCACAGCTTGACGTTTAAAATTTAGATTGGGTAATAACTTAAATTGATTCTAATTCAATCTGGCTTTTATGTGTTTACAATGTTCAAAATAAGGTAGAAATTGACATATTGTAGCATATATCTTTTTTTTAAAACTATTTTTTGTCTCCTGTACAATTGAAAGAAGATTTTTATTCGAAGCTATGAGTTAAAGTTAAAGTTATCTTTTTAAAAAGTACCAAGGCCACAAAATTGCAAATTCTCTTTCTTTAGTGTATCATTTTTCATAATATGTATATTTTTTAATTACCTTTATCACCTACCTATATTTTATGAATTATTTTTTTGATGGCTAAATACGCAAGTACCTAACAATTACACATAATACTACAATCTGTGAAGATTGTTCCGTGAAAACAAAAGGCTATTTCTTTTTAGAATGGCATATTATCACATTATTATTTTAAATAGTTACATAATTTAATAAATAGTAGCTTAATTATAAATAAATGTTAATGCATTTAAAATTAAAAAAAAAACATTTTGAAAGGGCAACATTGCATTACGATTCCAAACCTTCGTTTAAAACGGAACTGTCATTTGTCAGATGGTGGATAGATTCCTTTCTAAATCATTGTTTAAGATTGTATTTTATAAAATGTTAAATAAATAACCGTGCGTATAGATTAAAATATTAATAGTAGATATCGCGAGGACATCCCTCACAGCCTTCACAGAGTCCATAATTCGCGCCCGTGTGCAAACATTCTATAACCAGCGACGCGACCGCCATCTTAATAGCTCAGCGCCAGGAGGCGCTTGCTGAAGAATCTTCCGGCTGTTACTCCACGGATCTTTCGTGTCTTTACTGTTATGGAGTCAAATCCCGAGTCTTATGTAACCTAGTGCCAGACATCATCAGCACTGTATTAATAACTATTAATAATCACCTTACATATAAGAAATACCATCGATTGAGTTAAAAAATGGAGGAATGCACTGAGACTGCTGTTAAAATAGAAAAAGATTATATTTCTGAGCAAGGGTATGATTGCAAACCAAGCTGCAGTGATTTTAACAATTCGCGAATGTCTAAATCGGACAACAATAGTGTTTCAAAAGTCTCAGGACCACTTCTTAAATCAGACATCGATAGCAAAGATTGCTTTGGTCCGCAGCAGTGTAATACTATGATAACAAATCAACAAGATGATCTTTTTATGGAGGAAAATATCAAATTTATAAAATTAGAAAATAGTATCGGTCTCGAAAAAATAGTCAATAACATAAAATGCGTTAAAGTGCTATTAAAGAAAATTGACTTTACCTGTTCGAATTGCAAGGGTTTTCTAAACGTACGGTGTATGTATTTGAAGAATAAACTTTTTTGTTTCGAATGCCTTTATAGTGATTATAAAACAAAGGTTTTATTAGAACACATGGACCTTGAGCAACAATCAATAAAAAGATTACAATGTAGCGAATGTAATAGGATGTTTACAAGGCGACACAGTTTATTAAAACATTTAAACACCGATCACTTAAAAATTAAAATGTTTAAATGCACCCAGTGCGATTATACAACGTCGGCTAAAAGAAATTTAACAAGACATATTGACGAGGTTCATCAGAAGATAAAAAAATTCAAATGCAGCGAGTGCGATCACGCTACTACGAGAAAGTCATCCTTACAGTTACACATTGACGCCGTTCATCGGAAAATAAGAAAGTTTAAATGCAGCAAGTGCGATCATGCCACTGCAAGAAAGTCATCTTTACAGTTACACATTGACGCCATTCATCGGAAAATAAGAAAGTTTAAATGCAGCGAGTGCGAGTATATGAGTTCAACTAGAACACATTTAACAAGACATATTACCGCCGTTCATCTGAAAATAAAAAAGTTTAAATGTAGCGAGTGCGAGTATATGAGTTCAACTAGAAGAGATTTAACGTTGCATATTGACGCCGTTCATCGGAAGATAAGAAAATTTAAATGCAGCGAGTGCGATTATATGAGTTCAACTAGAACACATTTAACGATGCATATTGACGCCGTTCATCGGAAGATAAGAAAGTTTAAATGCAGCGAGTGCGATCATGCCACTACGAGAAAGTCATTCTTACAGATACACATTGACGCCGTTCACCGGAAGATAAGAAAGTTTAAATGCAGCGAGTGCGATTATATGAGTTCAACTAGAACACATTTAACAAGACATATTGACGCCGTTCATCGGAAAATAAAAAAGTTTAAATGCAGCGAGTGCGAGTATATGAGTTCAACTAGAAGAGATTTATCTTTGCATATTGACGCCGTTCATCGGAAGATAAGAAAGTTTAAATGCAGTGAGTGCGTTTATATGAGTTCAACTAGAACACTTTTAACGTTGCATATTGACGCCGTTCATCGAAAGATAAGAAATTTTAAATGCAGCGAGTGCGATCATGCCACTACGAGAAAGTCATTCTTACAGATACACATTGACGCCGTTCACCGGAAGATAAGAAAGTTTAAATGCAGCGAGTGCGATTATATGAGTTCAACTAATGGAAATTTAAAGAAACATATTGAAAGCGTTCACCGAAAAATATTAAAGTTTTAATGCAGTTAGTATTATCATGCTACTACGAGAAATTAAAACATAAGATTGGCATATTGAAAGTTGTCAACGAAAAACATTAAATTTTAGTGGGTTTGACGATTATAAATAGTTAATTGTACAATGAAATTGTTTCATTTTTTCCTCGAGAGGAAGAGGCATGCTTTGTACTGAAGTTGCATTTGTACTTTTAAATCCACAAAGAAAGAGTTAACTTTGAGGCTCCTGAAATTAGGCAGGAAAAACCTGAAAAGATATTAAAATAAATCGATATGTTAATATTTATATTGTTATTATTTATACTTTTAGTATAACCAATATTGTAATCTTTATAGTCTTGATTCTTAAAGGTACTTAAAGAAATATGTTGGCGGTGTTGGGGCTAACAATTGCTTCAGTAATGCGGCATGCGGCCTCGCTGCTTATCATTACGGAATATCTTTGGGTTGGACATGTTCTGGGAAGTTGACATTACTTCAGGAAGACCTCAGCTAGACCCAGAAAACTGGTGATTTATTCGGACGCCGTGAGCATTTTCAGGTTTATAAATATAATACAATCTGAATTCAGCCATTATCAGGAAAATGAATTGAAGGTTTTTGCTCAAGGCCAAATAAAATTATTAAATGTTTAATAAATTAAAGTATATTAATCGTTAAAAAACGTTCATTTAGTGAAATGCCCCTGTCTCGCTTTATGGTACCCTTTGCGTACCATAAACACCCTCTCTTTGTAGTTAAACAACTATAGTTTTTTTACTTTATTACTTTAGCAACTGGTTGTTGCATGTAAAAGAATTTATAGCAATCTGACTGACCATCACATGAACTGACGAGGGTTTGCAATGCGTGATCTATTTATTTATCTATTTATCTTTATTAGGGAAATAAAACAGTTACATGAGAAAAATCATATATAGGCAATACATATACAATTATATAAAAACAATCGTACCAACTTTTAAGTATAAACTAAAACCAATTATATATTTCCACCGAGTGAGTATACAATTAGTGCTTATTCTAAAAAATGCAAGATGAATGGATGAGGAGAAGGAGGGAGTGGAAAGGGGAATTTGACGTTATAGTTTTATTTTTATAAGGTTTTTGAACGCCACTAAATTAACATTAAATGCATCAATATCTGAATATTTTAAATTTAAGGTAAAATATATTCTATACAAGGGTTCGTTTTGCCCTTAATTGGTTCTACGACGTGGGATGTCTAGCAAATCGTTTGATCTTGTCGCACGTGAAGGTACCCTGAGTCCCATCAGCTCAAGCAGAGAGCTGCACTTAACTGCACCTGACATTATTTTAAAAAAGTTTAAATGCTGCAAATGTAATTACTCTACTTCTAGCAAATCTTATATGCAGAAACATGTTGACGGAATTCATCAAAAAATAAGAAAATTTTAATGCAGCGAATGTGATTACTCGAGTTCAAACCATAACGATTTACAGAAGCATGTTAGAGGAGTTCATCGAAAAATTAAAAATAATAAATGCAACGAGTGTGAATAGTCTAGTTTTACCAACTCCGATTTGCAGAAACATATTGACGCAGTTCATCTAAATATAAAAAAAGTTTAAATGTAACGAGTGTAATTACTCCAGTTCATTTAAGTCTGTTTTGCAGAAACATATTAGAAGAGTTCATCAAAAAACACGAAGGTTTAAATGCGACGAGTGTGATCACTCTAGTACAAACAACTCGGATTTGCAGAAACATATTAACGTAGTTCATCGGAAAATAAAAAAGTTTAAATGCAACGAGTGTGATTACTCTAGTACAAAATATACTGGTTTAAAAAGACACATTGACACAGTTCACTTTCTAAACAATTGGCACTTTCAAAATCGTATTGACAAGGAGATGCATTTGCATTTAATATTATTTTATGCATCAATCTCTAATTATATTCAATCGGACAACCCTAGTTTAGGAAGTGTTTTATGCGGTTGTATGTATTGACTAGGTCCAGTTTGTATTATTTAACCACAATTTATTAATAAAATAATAAATATAATATTTTGGGTACCTACCTAGAACTATCTAACTTATTGACACAAGCCTATTCTATGTATCGCTTAATCTAGGTTATTATTTGAATCGAAAGGTGTTTATAGGCAAGCAGTTTGTATGTTTTTATTTTTAAATAGTACAAATGGAGTGTATAAATAGTTTGGTTAGGTTTAAAATATTTATTTGGTTTAGTACTTTTATTCTTAAACGAAAAAAATATTATAATTAGGTTTATTAATATCGCATTTAATCGTGTTTGCTTGCTTGATTTAATAAATTTTGAAAATATTTTGTAGTAAGTACGAACATTTGACACATTCGCCTTAGGTTTTTTTTTTATAGATTTTTATTAAAAGTTATAATATGGATAATTTGTATTTTGTTTACCGATTTTCAATAATGATAGCACTTTAATGGTGTCTGCAAAATCAATACCTTTTTTATTAAACAAAATGGAACTGCCTTCTTCATTGTAGTATCGCAAAACCTACCAGTTTTAGACCACTATGTACTAAAGAATCACATTGATTATGACACAAATATAAATATAATATTAGACATTACTACATATAATACACGGTGCGTATGTAACTTGTGATTTCTTAGATAATAAGTTAGGTTTTGTAGATCATCCGATTTGAGGCAATTAGCTTTCTAATTTGGGGAGAGCTAAGGAAAAACTTTCGCAATTAGCAAGTAGCAATTAGCGCTCAAATATGTCATTATAAACTTTGATTTTGAGATCGTAATCCGTTAAATAGTTAAAGAACAACTATTTCATAAAACCAAATAAAACTGCTTAGATTCTAATGTTTTGAGATATTGTTTCATTTCTACAGGGTGTTCCAAGACCACTACCGATTAAAAAATCCTGCTCTTTGGCCCTGCGATTCCAAACATTATTTGTTGCGACATTCTATCAAAATTCGTCATGGTTTCAGTATCAGATTTTTTTTGTTGATGTATTATCCTTATTTGATGGCACTAATTATTTAGGTACTAGTAGGCGAAGTCAAATAAAATTATAATTAATTCAAATAATATTAAATTTAAATGCGTACCTACCTAACAAGGTCACCGTGGAATTTATCACGTGCGTCAGGTTATTACGACCGGTGGCATTTTTGATTCGGAAAAATGTTCCGACTAACACGACCAACGCGCTAGGCGTCGGACGTGTCGAGTGCCGTCAAACAAATATCTAGTGTTTATTTCAGAGGAAAACATTTTAAATGTTGTTTAAATGACCGATGTTGTGGTACAACAACATATTGTAAATGCGACTGTACATTGTACTAAGAACAGCGAATCGTGCTAAAAACACGGTTCTAACTTTCCTTGCACGCGATGGAATACATTTCTCCTTCAGAGATCCCCTCGTTGCTACTATAATTGATGGGTGAATTTTAAATAATTGTTAGCTTTAAATACATTTGACCATTGCTTAAGACTTGAGAATTTATACTGTTTGAATATGGCCTTAAAAGTCCGCGTGACTATTTGACCTATAAGAAAGTAGCAGTTGAAATGCAAATATTCACTTGATATAGAACCAGACGAAAGGCAATTTAACGTGAATTTTAACTGTCGTGTATTTTTGGTAGGTTTGAGCTACCTATTGCAATGGGTACCATGTCTTGACTTCCGGAGAATTTCGACATATCTACTTAAATTACATTCTTGTGGAAATTGTAGACTATTGAAAAAATAACATTTGAAATCACACAAAATTTACAGCTCGAAACTCACTTCACTAGTACGAACGATTGAAGATATTTAATTTAATTATTTGTAATATTAGCTTTCTGCACTCCTCCGTATAAACTTTAACTAGGCATGCCATCTCACTCTCCTCCGTGCGCGCTTAAAAGGGGTAAATACAGGATCTAATCTTTAAGTATTAATATTATCGATAAATTGCTTGCCAAAGTATTTTGTTTTAAAAAGGTTTTCATCAAACATCAAAAATCTCACTTAAATGGTTTTTAGTGCACGAAATTACCTACATCTGGCCAAATACTAAGAGTTATTAAAATGATCGATTAATACAATCTAAGAAGAGATGTTTCAACAATAGAAAAAAAATAATCATTTTTATTGTAATAAGTTATTATCTATAATATATTTTTAATGGTGGTAATAATATCCAACTCAATAATAATAATCATTCGGTAAAACTGGAAAAAAGAGTACGAACATATCATTATGGTAATGATATTAATATCAAATGTGGCAACCCTAAATATTTCACTTTTGGTGACAGCCGGAACCTAGTTTAATCTTTTCCATAAACTCTACAAGTCTGTAATAGATTCATTGTTTTGTTCGTACACCTAAAGAAACATGTACCGACAAGATATCATCAAAGCAGAATGCATTGATGATAATGTATTGATGGATATTCATCAACCAACAACGTCAACAGAAAATAGTGCGGAAGACTATCCCGCTAACAGTCCACACGGGGTAAATGAATTCGAATTGAAAAATAGTAAAATAATAAAATCTGACAGTATTATAGCGAAAAATGAGGAATGTCAGGATGATAATGTAATTATAAAAAATGAGAATATAAGCGATATAACGTTGGTAAAAACTGAGACTCAAACATTCGACCCAATAAAAGATTGTAAAATTGATACAATACGAGTATTAAGTACACTCGATCAACTGAAGAGTAAAATTAAAAATGTTGATTCTCCCGACAAACGTAATACAAATTTCATATGCAGCGAGTATAACAAATCGTTTACTATAAAAAGTAATTTGAAGACACATGAAGAATTTGATACTGTTCATAGAAATATTCAAATGTTGACGTGCAGCGAGTGTAACAACTCGTTTACTCGAAGAAGTAACTTGAGGATACACATTGATACTGTTCATAAAAATATTAAAAGGTTGACGTGCAGCGAGTGTAACAAATCGTTTACTCAAAGAGGTAACTTGAAGAAACACATTGATACCGTTCACAGAAATATCAAAAAATATACGTGCAGCGAGTGTAACAACTCGTTTACTGAAAGAAGTACTATGGAGAGACACGTTGATACTGTTCATAGAAATATTAAAAAGTTCAAGTGCAGCGAGTGTAATACCTCGTTTACTCGAAGACCTAACCTCAGGATACACATTGATACTGTTCACAGAAATATCAAAAAATATACGTGTAGCGAGTGTAACAAATCGTTTACTCGTAGAGGTAACATGAAGAAACACATTGATAACATTCACAGAAATATCAAATAATTCACGTGCAGCGAGTGTAATAAATCATTTGTTAATAAAAGTAACTTGAAGATACATATTGGTACTTGTTCACAAAAATATTAAAAAGTGCAGCGAGTGTAACAACTCGTTCACTCAAAGAGTTTATTTGAAAACACACATTGCACAAGACTGTTCACAGAATTATTGAAATCCCGAGTGCAACGAGTCCTCAAAAAATGAAAAATGCAATGGCGTCCAAAAACCTACAGATGTATTGAACTGTGGCTGACATTAGCAGCTTGGGTTTAGTCAGTGCAGGATCAAGAATCGTGAAATATTAATTAAGTGTTTAGACCCTGTAGTGTCGGTTATTTGAGAAAGGTGGAAGGCAAGATGGCCAGCTACCATGGAGGTATTTGGTCCGTTACATTATGATATTTAATGTTTTCAATTGTAAATATTGATGTAACTAATTGTTTAAACTTATATAATTGGTATTATTATGGAAAACACTGTGTCTTCTTTTTCTAAACATGTTTTTTCTATATAGTAGCTACTTATATAATAATCAAACATTTCAAAAATTGTTTATATCTAATGTTAATACCTCCTTAATGGTACATGCTCTCTCTCTCTCTCTATTATTGTACATCTTGCCTCTCGCTCGCTCACACGGCGTCATTTATATATAAACATTTTGAACTTGTCCCTTTCATGAGAAAAAACATATATAGGCAGTAAATATGCAATCATATAAAAACAATGAAAACAATGGTACCAACTTATGAGTATAAACTAAAACCAATATATATTTCCACCGAGTGAGTATACAATTAGTGCTTAACCTAAAAAATGCACGATGAAGGGATGAGGAGAAGGGAGGGAGAGAAAAGGGAAATTGTTTAATTTCAGCTGAGATGCTTTCAATATCGACAGTCACCGAGTGCATATCTGCTGGACCTATCCCGGTTTTTCCTTGACAGGTAACTTGAAAGGGAAAACCGTGAGATTTAGATTTTACGAAAGACCAAAAACTATTTTTTTATATTTTGTGCAATTTTAATTCCTAATCTCCCTAAGCTATCATAAAATATAAGGAATTCAGGTTCAATTTTTATTTTAAAATGTGGAGTTGTGAGCCATTTAAGTACCTATTTAATGTTGTCTATGGCGCTTGTATTTTGGTCTAGCTTTTCCTGGGATTACAACTTTCACAAAGTAAATATATTCATGACTGAAATAAATAATTTTAAAATGAAGAATATTATGAAATAATAAATTTGAGCCTAAAAATAATATAAATTTGGAATATTGTTTAATAAAATACACTTAATTTTAAAAAAACTTTCCTAAGTACTCAACAGATGGCCTTAAGTTGATATTTTTTTAAAGATTCTCTTCGCAGTAGACGAGCTATGCGACAGATGGCGCTGAACTAAGAAAATTACAATTTAAATAAATTAAAGAGCACTAAAATAATGTTAATAGTAGTGACGACTATTTTCACCAAATAAAAACGAAAAAAAATAAATATTCATTATTTAAACTTATAACGATTATTCTTTCAAAAAATTCATAACATTAATATATTTACTTAAACAGTTATTTACTAATATAATAAGCAATTCTTTACTTTTATTAAATTTTATTTACTTAAATAAAATATACAATTCCTGGTAATACAGTAACGCTTTTTCAAAAACAAACCCAATTTCTTATAAGTCGCCATACAACGTTAAGTTTTAACGTGAACTCATTCCACTAGCTAATGTCGAGGCATCTGGTACCGTGTTTAGCTAACTATATGTGAACATCTGTTCTAAGGTAAACTTTACTTCCTTAGTTGGAAAATAAACTTTGAATTATGAAATAGTAAAAATGATTGAAAAAAAAGCCAATTCTTCTAAATTCTATTAAATGACTTGGTAATTCAATCTTCCCACTTCTAGGTGGCAAAAATCATCTCCTCAAAAACAGTCTGAAGATATGCTTTTGATAGTCTGAAAATATGTATTTGACGCTATTTCTCCTTTACTTTTATTAAACTATATATTTTTATTAAATGCTTTTAATTATTTGCCGCCATCTGTTATTATCAAAAGAAAGTATCGATTTTCTCTTTAAATTTATCAGTTTTAATTCAGATGGCGCTAGCATTAAACTTAATAATTAAACTTATTCATACTGTAATACAATTCAATTTGTATTTCCACGAATATATAACATATTTTAGATACCTACTTTCATCACTTATGATCACAAGATATCAACATTAAGTAGGATTTAAACAAACACTTTGGTATTTAAGGGTTCTCTTGAATGGAAATGCTAGTGACAATCACTTACTTATAAATAAAAAAAAAACAGGTGAAAGCACTACCGCAGCAGTCACATCTGCGAAGAATCTCATTGGCCAGAGAGTACTCAAAACTTACTTTACGCTCAAGGCTCGTGAGAAAGATTCCGCTACACATTTAGAGGCATTAAATTGCAATTTATTATCTGCGGCCACTTTAAGAGACGATTGACGTCATCTTGTCAAAAAATGACGTCACTCACTGGTTTATCTTCACATCGACCACATCCAGTAACAAACTACATTTTTTCACTGCGGTAAAAATATTATTAATAGAATAAAAATAAACCACTTAGTGCGGCCCTTTGCTGGATACCAGATTATATATATTTTAGTTTTAATTGTCTGTTTATCATACCTTTAATACAATGCTATTTTCTATAAAAAAAAATGTATATTTTTATAATCGTTAATAAAAAATTGTTCAACATGATGGATCACTATTACCGCATTATTAATGGTAAAATTCTATACGACCATGGACCTAGCATTATGTTCAAAACATCGACTACTCAGAAACTCTACCCAGAGTTTTGTCAATATTGTTATTAAACATCTTAAGATTTAAGGTTTATCCGTCGATCACAAAGGCTGGTTTCAGAGCCGTGACGGTTACGGAACCCCCGCAACGCAACGGAGGGCCCGCATGCAATCCTATAAGTATAAGAAATTAGTTTATCCCTTACTCGCAGAGATGGCTGTATGTTTCTATTATCTATTTGTCATATTGACATCAATGTAGATATTATAATATATATATTACTATTTATTTTGAAAAGTAATCATTATTTGTTTATTTTTTATATCTTTAAATTAATTATATTATGTTAGAAATATATATTTAATATAATACATATATATATAGGTTTATAGACACTTTTAAAATACTTCGATCGAGTTAATAATTCTATTATCCACAGAGATTTATACTACAGTATAAAGAATGGTAGAGAAGTTCTCTTCAAACAAAAGTGAGACGACACCCTGCGAGTGCTCCAATGCTGAACAATATAACATCAGGAGTACCACGGGGTTCACAACCGGGACTCTTATTATTATATATAAATGTAACGTTTTTTAAAGTTTGAACACATTTCGTATGCAGATGATTTGAAAATTTATTCTAAGGTGGTTAATGAGAACAATTGTCTAGGAATTTGAACTGATGTGAATCTTCTTAAGACTGCTGTGATAAAAACTGTATTTTCTAGAATTCATTATAGAATTAGGGTGGAAATTTGTTAAACAACTTGAATCTAAGACCTTAGTATTATGCTAATATGTGCAATACAAACTGCCAAAAAGATATATTTTACAAGAGCAAATTAATATTTTTAAAGGAATTGCAAGCATCTCTGAAACCCCGATATAATTTATGAATCTAACGGGACCTAATGATTGACGAATTGTCACTAATCTCAGGTTAAATGATAATGAACTTGCAGTTTTTAAATAAACATGTGCAGAAACACAATTTTCGACATATTCTAAACACTGCTTTACGACGTTTATTGATAGTTAATTTAATATTTAAATTTACTATAATATATTTTATACCACTTGACATAGCATAACGCGGAAGAATATTTCTAGAATAGGGTTGCCATTCGTCCCGGGACACCGGGACATGTCACCGGTTTAGAGCCTCGGTCCCGGTTGTCCCGTTTGATCCTCCATATGTCCCGGTAAACGAATGATCATGGTTTTATATGATTGCTCAAATTATGTGAAGAATTCGTGGGACGACGTTAGATCACGTTGGCTGGCGGTGAAAGTGATGTATTGACATTTTACCAATATTTTTCCATATTTACAGTACGGAATGAAACACTGAAATAACTTTGTGAGGCAGCTGATGTAATTCATGGTAATTTACGATCTCACTCAAAAACTAGGCTGTTAACTGTCTTTGTTGCCGGCCATTGAACATATTCTGAAATGTAGGAACCATTGAAAGATTTCCTTTTTTCACAAACCAGATTGCGCGCTTTGAGGGAGCGGTTTCCTTCCCCCTCCTCCTTCTATAACTCCCTTATATTTCCTCCTATTTGATATCAGTCCCGGTCGGAGCCAAACCATTTATGGCAAACCTATTCTAGAATCAACGATCTAGAATGTTCTGAAGCATGTCCGAAAAATCGAGGAATCAGTTAAGTCCGATTTATTTTTCCGATGCATTTTAATCAAAGCAAAATACCAAGTTAGTAAATAGTACTTCCTGCGTGGTTTAAATAACCATAAAGTAACATAAATATTCGCGTAACGCGAAATATCCGTACAAATCACGTCTGCAAAACTGCAAAACGTCAAAGTGACAGCTTCGGTCCATTTTTCATCATTTTATCGACACGTCGAAAGAGTGAGCGACGCAACCCTAGAGGGTAGGTACAATCAATATTCTACTTACTAATATTTACT
This sequence comes from Neomicropteryx cornuta, assembly GCA_020383195.1. Lineage (NCBI taxonomy): Eukaryota > Metazoa > Arthropoda > Insecta > Lepidoptera > Micropterigidae > Neomicropteryx > Neomicropteryx cornuta. Next base: position 5,803,480 of record JAHKQU010000031.1, read on the forward strand.
TATTCTAATAAATATTGCTCGGCTATTATAAAATAGGAAATTGAAGAAAGTACAATGAAATTAAAATAATACAACCCAGACTGACAAAAGATTGAAAAATATTTTTTAATCTATTAATTTGTTATTATTAATATATTTGTAGAGAAAATTTAATAGTGTCAATAATATCCAACTAAAACATAACAAACAGTCGTAAAATTGGGTAAAAGACCGCACATATATGCATTCTGATATTAAACGTGGCAACCCCAAAAATACCACTTTTAGTGACAGTCAGAATCGGGACATTAGATAGAGTATATTTTCCAAAAACCCTACAAGTCTGTACTAGATTCATTGTTTTGTTCGTGCACCTAAAGAAACATGTCCCGACAAGATATCATCAAAGCAGAATGCATTGATGATAATGTATTGATGAATATTCATCAACCAACAACGTCAACAGAAAATAGTGCGGAAGACTATCCCGCTAACAGTTCACACGAGTTAAATAATTTCGATATGAATATTAATAACAAAAGCAATTCTACCAATAATATACCGAAAACTGAGGAAAGTAGCTATGATCATATCACTGTACAAGATGAGATTGAGATAGGCGATATAACGTTCGTCAAAACTGAGACTCAAACAAACGACCCAATAAAAGATTGTAAAATTGATACAATACGAGTATTAGGTACACTCGATCAACTGAAGAGAGAAATTAAAGAGGTTTATTCTCATAACAAACGTAATAGAAAGTTCTTAAGCAGCGAATATAACAAATCGTTAACTATAAAACGTAATTTGACGACACACATTGATAATGTTCGTGAAAATATTAAAATGATGACGTGCAGAGAGTGTAACAAATCATTTTCTGGAAGAAGTCACTTGAAGAAACACATTGATACTGTTCACAGAAATATTAAAAAGTACATTTGTAACGAGTGTAACAAATCGTTTTCTAGAAGAAGTGACATGAAGAAACACATTGATACTGTTCATAGAAAAATTAAAAGTAGTATGTGCTACGAGTGTAACAAATCGTTTACTGGAAAAAGTTACTTGAAGATACACATAGATACTGTTCACAGAAATATCAAAAAATATACGTGCAGCGAGTGTAACAGGTCGTTTACTTGTAAAGGTTACTTGAAGAAACACATTGATACTGTTCACAGAAATATTAAAAAATTCACATGCAACGAGTGTAACAAATCGATTTCTAGAAGAAGTGACTTGAAGAAACACATTGATACTGTTCATAGAAATATTAAAAGTAGTACGTGCTACGAGTGTAACAAATCGTTTTCAAGAAGAAGTGACTTGAAGATACACATTGATACTGTTCATAGAAAAATTAAAAGTAGTATGTGCTACGAGTGTAACAAATCGTTTACTGGAAAAAGTTACTTGAAGATACACATAGATACTGTTCACAGAAATGTTAAAAAATTCACGTGCAACGAGTGTATCAAATCGTTTTCTAGAAGAAGTGACTTGAAGAAACACATTGATACTGTTCATAGAAATATTAAAAAATTCACATGCAACGAGTGTAACAAATCGTTTTCTAGAAGAAGTGACTTGAAGAAACACATTGATACTGTTCATAGAAAAATTAAAAGTAGTATGTGCTACGAGTGTAACAAATCGTTTACTGGAAAAAGTTACTTGAAGATACACATTGATACTGTTCACAGATATGTTAAAAAATTCACGTGCAACGAGTGTAACAAATCGTTTTCTGGAAGAAGTCACTTGAAGAAACACATTGATACTGTTCATAGAAATATTAAAAGTAGTACGTGCTACGAGTGTAACAAATCGTTTTCTAGAAGAAATGACTTGAAGATACACATTGATACTGTTCATAGAAAAATTAAAAGTAGTATGTGCTACGAGTGTAACAAATCGTTTACTGGAAAAAGTTACTTGAAGATACACATTGATACTGTTCACAGATATGTTAAAAAATTCACGTGCAACGAGTGTAACAAATCGTTTTCTGGAAGAAGTCACTTGAAGAGACACATTGATACTGTTCACAGATACATTAAAAAGTACATGTGTAACGAATGTAACAAATCGTTTTCTGGAAGAAGTAACTTAAAGAGACACATTGATACTGTTCACAGAAACATTAAAAAGTACATGTGTAACGAATGTAACAAATCGTTTTCTGGAAGAAGTGACTTGAAGAGACACATTGATACTGTTCACAGAAACATTAAAAAGTACATGTGTAACGAATGTAACAAATCGTTTTCTGGAAGAAGTAACTTAAAGAGACACATTGATACTGTTCACAGAAACATTAAAAAGTACATGTGTAACGAATGTAACAAATCGTTTTCTGGAAGAAGTGACTTGAAGATACACATTGATACTGTTCACAGAAATATCAAAAAATATACGTGCAGCAAGTGAAATATTAATTAGGAGTTTAGACCCTGTAGTGTCGGTTTTAATATTCATATTGTTATTATTTATAATTTTATTATAACCAATACATTATATTTTTATCTTTATAGTCTTGATTCTTAAAAGTACCTTAAGATATATGTTATAGTAAGAAAATATTTATTAGTATATAGAATTTACTCTAAAATAGCTTTTTTGTTCAACACAGCATTGAAAAGTATAAACATCGTCCTAACTATCGTCCTAATAAGCGTCACTAGTAAAGCTATGGAAAGAATTATCATTTGCAATTTACGGCAATTTCTGGCTAAACATCAGGGTATTCCCCATGAGCAGCATGGATTTGTTCCCGAGAGATCTACAGTCACCAACCTACCCCAATGTGTCGATGGTTGGCCTACCGACATAATGTACCTAGACTACGAGAAGGAATTTAATCGCGTCCCCATATATCGAATTCTACATAAATTGGAACATTTCGGAATAGGAGGAAAACTCTTAAAATGGATCAAAGATTTCTTGACAGGTCGAACCTTCCAAGTCGGAGAAGTTCTTAGCGGTGTTCCACAGGGCTCGGTAATCGGTCCGTCCTTTTCACAATATTTTTGATTGATCTTTTAGAACTCGTTAAGTCGGGAAAAAAATCATTTGCAGACGATACTAAGTTATTCGCTAACCCCTTAAGTAGTTCGCAAATACAAAATGACCTGAACAGAATCACGCTATGGACATCTGAATGGCTACTAAGCCTGAACGTTGAAAAGTGCATATCGGGAAGAAAAACCCAAAATATTCCATACTTCATAGGAAACACTCGACTCAAAATAGTTCAGTCACAAAAAGATCTCGTCAGATCTTAGTAAGCACATCACCTCAATCGCTAAAAAGGCAAATTCCTTAATAAGGAAGGCTTTCCATAATTTGCTGTGGACGATTTCTTAAAGATCTATAAATCATACATAAGACCAATACTGAAATATGCATATCAAGTATGAAATCCCTAATTCACTGAAGACATAGATCTCATAGAAAAGGTACAGTCAACCGAAAAATCTGGAATATGAAGAAAGGCTAAACATACTTGGACTGACAACATTAAAGCAAAGGCGGGCGAGAGGCGATCTTATAGAGACCTGCAAGATATTTACCCACTTTTATGATCTTCCAAATGTTGAAACCATAGACACAATTAATACAAATTCGCACTTGCAACCTTTAGTTCTAATCCGAGGTAGAATTTCATGTCAAACAGAGTGCTGATGCATGGAATAAGTTACCAAGTGCAGTGATAAGTGCCAAAAATGTGATCGAATTTAAGAACAGACTCGACAAGTTTATCAGATACATTAACAGAGTACTTATATTATCATATGCATTTTTTTTAGCCATATGGAAACTCGTATCTGGATTCACCTCTTGAAACATTTTTGACTGTGGATATGACATTTGTAAAAATAATATTAAAAGAGTTATCCGTATAGTCGATTTAAATTAATTTATCCTGTATAGAATATAATTAACAAACTATAGTTATTCACGCTAATGTTAACAGAGAGTCTTCTGCCTGAAAATGGCGAATAAAAGAGTCATCAAGGTGAGTGACGTCATCAGTTTTGAAGCACCTGAAAGGAGAAATGAATCACTTAATTCATATCATTATAGTTAGTGTTCAATTTTCGATTGCATCCAATAGTATTTACAGCTGATGATAAAAAATTGTATCGTATGGTATGGATTCATCCAATTCAATAAGATTATCATCAAAGAATTTTTTGGCGTAAATCAGCTAGTTCAAGATTACCGCCTTAACTTATTATGGTGTGGCGTCATCACCATTTCTTGCCCTTAGAAGTCTTTATCAACCAGCTTTAGAAGGTGAAACAGCCTTTGCTGAAGCTTCTTAACGCAAAATTGACATTTTTGGAGACGACATTGGAAGTGGTGCTAGTTCTCTATCAGCTCCATTAGAACTTCAACAACAATTAATAGAAATCATCCTGCTATTCTCGAGAACAGCTCACCTTGCTCAGCTCGAGAACTCATCCTTTTCACTGGATGGAGACAGTGTTATTAAAATTCTAGGTTTAGAGTGGAACCCTACAACTGATTGTTTTTCTTATCACGTTGAACAAAGAATTTCTGTTGTAACCAAACTTTCAATATTATCAGGTATAGCTAAAATTGTCGATCCACTTGGTTGGTTGTCACCAGTTACTCTGACAGCTAATGCCATTCTTAGGCGGCTTTGGAAATTAGGTCTAGGGTGAGACGAAACGGCCCATGATGGCATCTACAAGGTATGGACAAAGATCACCGAAGAACTGCCATCCTTATCAGCAGCAAAGCTTGTAAGGCATATCAACACAATGGACCATGGTTGTGCACTTCATAGATTCAGTGACAGTTCACCAACTGGATAGGTATGCAGCTGTTATCTACATTACTGTGAAAACGCATTTCGTGTCCTATCTCCGAACCCAGGTGAAGCGAGATACTTCTTCAAAGCGTCCGCTTTAGGAACTGATGGTTCTGTCAGAGTGGTTGTAACCTGGTCAACCGGAAGTAGTTTTTGGTGTCCAGCGTCTGGGCGGAACAAAAAACTACCACCCTGGATACTAGCCTGCTCTAGGCTTTTGACATTCATTGGATCGGCATCACTAAATTTACTTTCCGCGAGAGAAACGGTCTTAAAGGGTTGAGCAACCTCTCTAACGAAAACAGAAATTTCGGTCACTTGGTTCTTCATTCATTTTTCTTTTTCTGGTATTGTCCGTAGAGCTGGATCCAGACGAAGGTGACGAGGTTCTGGACGTTTTTTAGGCGTCGGGTTGTTATATTCTCCGAAAAGACCACTTTTTCTCTTTCGGGCTCATCCGAAAACACTCGCGGGCTTTCGATATTATTAAACCAAAACTAAATGGAATTAGATTGCCAAATCGCCAACGAAGAAAGACATCAAGCAGTCAAACAGTGAACGCATGATTTCCCGCCAAAGTTCCCAGACCAGAGACAATTCGACCATAGATGTGAAATATTTAGGGAGTCGTGGGAGTCCCATATGCAGCAAGAGAGAACTGCGTTCTCACTGCATTGTATATATATCAGGAATAAAATAGGTCTCAGGTAATGGTTCAAGACACATAATTTCTAAATATAGCTTATTATCACTAGTAAACAAAATTTATTACGACAATAAACAACGGAGACGTGCAGACAGGTTTCGCGCGGGTAGGTACAATCAATATTCTACTTACTAATATTTACTTAATCTTAATAAATTACTTTTAGTTTATTGCTCGGCTGTTAAAAAATAGAAAATTGAAGAAAATACAATGAAATGAATAAAATACAACCCAGACGGACAAAAGATTGATAAAATATTTTTTAATTTTTTTATCTATTAATTTGTTATTATTAATATATTTGTAGAAAAATTTTAATGGTGTCAATAATATCCATCTAAATCATAATAAACAATCGTAAAATTGGGGAAAAAACCGCACACATATGCATTCTGATATTAAACGTGGCAACCCCAAAAATACCACTTTTAGTGACAGTCAGAATCGTGACATTAGATAGAGTATATTTTCCAAAAAACCCTACAAGTCTGTACTAGCTTCATTGTTTTGTTCGTGCACATAAAGAAACATGTCCCGACAAGATATCATCAAAGCAGAATGCATTGATGATAATGTATTGATGGATATTCATGAACCAACAACGTCAAAAGTAGATATTGCGGAAAACTATCCCGCTAACAGTTCACACGGGTTAAATGAATTCGATCTGAATATTAGTAACATAATCAATTCTACCAATAATATACTGAAAAATGAGGAAAGTAGCTATGATCATATCACTGTCAAAGATGAGATTGAGATAGGCGATATAACGTTCGTCAAAACTGAGACTCAAACATTCGACCCAATAAAAGATTGTAAAATTGATACAATACGAGTATTAAGTACACTCGATCAACTGAAGAGGGAAATTAAAGAGGTTGATTCTCATAACAAACATAATAGAAAGTTCTTAAGCAGCGAATATAACAAATCGTTAACTATAAAACGTAATTTGACGACACACATTGATACTGTTTACAGAAAAAATAAAAAACACTTGTGTAACGAGTGTAACAACTCGTTTACTCAAAGAAGTAACTTGAAGAAACACATTGATACTGTTCATAGAAATATTAAAAAGTACATGTGTAACGAGTGTAACAAATCGTTTTCTAGAAGAAGTGACTTGAAGATACACATTGATACTGTTCACAGAAATATCAAAAAATATACGTGCAGCGAGTGTAACAACTCGTTTACTCAAAGAAGTAACTTGAAGAAACACATTGATACTGTTCATAGAAATATTAAAAAGTACATGTGTAACGAGTGTAACAAATCGTTTACTCAAAGAGGTAACTTGAAGATACACATTGATACTGTTCACAGAAATATCAAAAAATATACGTGCAGCGAGTGTAACAACTCGTTTACTCAAAGAAGTCACTTGAAGAAACACATTGATACTGTCCATAGAAATATTAAAAAATTCACGTGCTACGAGTGTAACAAATCGTTTTCTAGAAGAAGTGACTTGAAGAAACACATTGATACTGTCCACAGAAATATTAAAAAATTCACGTGCTACGAGTGTAACAAATCGTTTTCTGGAAGAAGTAACTTGAAGAAACACATTGATACTGTTCATAGAAATATTAAAAAGTACATGTGTAACGAGTGTAACAAATCTTTTTCTGCAAGAAGTAACTTGAAGATACACATTGATACTGTTCACAGAAATATTAAAAAATATACGTGCAACGAGTGTAATAAATCGTTTACTCGTAGAGATTACTTGAAGATACACATTGATACTGTTCACAGAAATATTAAATAGTACATGTGTAACGAGTGTCACAAATCGTTTTCTGGAAGAAGTCACTTGAAGAAACACATTGATACTGTTCACAGAAATATAAAAAAATATACGTGCAGCGAGTGTAACAACTCGTTTACTCAAAGAAGTAACTTGAAGAAACACATTGATACTGTTCATAGAAATATTAAAAAGTACATGTGTAACGAGTGTAACAAATCGTTTACTCAAAGAGGTAACTTGAAGAGACACATTGATACTGTTCACAGAAATATCAAAAAATATACGTGCAGCGAGTGTAACAACTCGTTTACTCAAAGAAGTAACTTGAAGAAACACATTGATACTGTTCATAGAAATATTAAAAAGTACATGTGTAACGAGTGTAACAAATCGTTTACTCAAAGAGGTAACTTGAAGATACACATTGATACTGTTCACAGAAATATCAAAAAATATACGTGCAGCGAGTGTAACAACTCGTTTACTCAAAGAAGTAACTTGAAGAAACACATTGATACTGTTCATAGAAATATTAAAAAGTACATGTGTAACGAGTGTAACAAATCGTTTACTCAAAGAGGTAACTTGAAGATACACATTGATACTGTTCACAGAAATATCAAAAAATATACGTGCAGCGAGTGTAACAACTCGTTTACTCAAAGAAGTCACTTGAAGAAACACATTGATACTGTCCATAGAAATATTAAAAAATTCACGTGCTACGAGTGTAACAAATCGTTTTCTGGAAGAAGTAACTTGAAGAAACACATTGATACTGTTCATAGAAATATTAAAAAGTACATGTGTAACGAGTGTAACAAATCTTTTTCTGCAAGAAGTAACTTGAAGATACACATTGATACTGTTCACAGAAATATCAAAAAATATACGTGCAACGAGTGTAATAAATCGTTTACTCGTAGAGATTACTTGAAGATACACATTGATACTGTTCACAGAAATATTAAATAGTACATGTGTAACGAGTGTCACAAATCGTTTTCTGGAAGAAGTCACTTGAAGAAACACATTGATACTGTTCACAGATATATTAAAAAATACATGTGTAACGAGTGTAATAAATCGTTTTCTGGAAGAAGTCTATTGAAGAGACACATTGATACTGTTCACAGAAATATCAAAAAATATACGTGCAGCGAGTGTAACAACTCGTTTACTCAAAGAAGTAACTTGAAGAAACACATTGATACTGTTCATAGAAATATTAAAAAGTACATGTGTAACGAGTGTAACAAATCGTTTACTCAAAGAGGTAACTTGAAGATACACATTGATACTGTTCACAGAAATATCAAAAAATATACGTGCAGCGAGTGTAACAACTCGTTTACTCAAAGAAGTCACTTGAAGAAACACATTGATACTGTCCATAGAAATATTAAAAAATTCACGTGCTACGAGTGTAACAAATCGTTTTCTAGAAGAAGTGACTTGAAGAAACACATTGATACTGTTCACAGAATTATTAAAATATTCACATGCAACGAGTGTAACAAATCGTTTTCTGGAAGAAGTAACTTGAAGAAACACATTGATACTGTTCATAGAAATATTAAAAAGTACATGTGTAACGAGTGTAACAAATCTTTTTCTGCAGGAAGTAACTTGAAGATACACATTGATACTGTTCACAGAAATATCAAAAAATATACGTGCAACGAGTGTAATAAATCGTTTACTCGTAGAGATTACTTGAAGATACACATTGATACTGTTCACAGAAATATTAAATAGTACATGTGTAACGAGTGTCACAAATCGTTTTCTGGAAGAAGTTACTTGAAGAAACACATTGATACTGTTCACAGAATTATTAAAATATTCACATGCAACGAGTGTAACAAATCGTTTTCTGGAAGAAGTAACTTGAAGAAACACATTGATACTGTTCATAGAAATATTAAAAAGTACATGTGTAACGAGTGTAACAAATCTTTTTCTGCAGGAAGTAACTTGAAGATACACATTGATACTGTTCACAGAAATATCAAAAAATATACGTGCAACGAGTGTAATAAATCGTTTACTCGTAGAGATTACTTGAAGATACACATTGATACTGTTCACAGAAATATTAAATAGTACATGTGTAACGAGTGTAATAAATCGTTTTCTGGAAGAAGTCTATTGAAGAGACACATTGATACTGTTCACAGAAATATCAAAAAATATACGTGCAGCGAGTGTAACAAATTATTTGTTAATAAAAGTAAGTTGAAGATGCATATTGATACTGTTCACAGAAATATTAAAAAGTTCACGTGCAGCGCGTGTAACAACTCGTTCACTCAAAGAATTTATTTGAAAACACATATTGCACAAGATTGTTCACAGAATTAATAAAATCCCGAGTGCAACGAGTGCTCAGAACATGAGAAATGCAATGGCGTCCAAGAACCTACAGATGTATTGAACTGTGGCTGACATTAGCAGCCTGGGTTTAGTCAGTGCAGGATCAAGAATCGTGAAATATTAATGAAGTGTTTAGACCCTGTAGTGTCGGTTATTTGAGAAAGGTGGGTAGACAAGATGGCCAGCTACCATGTAGGTATTTGGTCCGTTACATTATGGTATTTAATGTTTTCAATTGTTAATATTGATGTAATTAATTTTTAAACTTATGTAATAGATATTATTGTGGAAAACACTGTGTCCTCTTTTTCTAAACATGTTTTTTCTATATACGTTGTCTATATAGTAGGTACTTATATAATAAGCAAACATTTCAAAAATTGGTTTATATCTTCAAATTCAATATCTTTATTTCACATATTTTAAGTACCCAAGCAGTTTACAAGTCCTGGAAGAGCCTGCTGACTCGTCTACCAGATACCAGTATACCTAGACATTATCTAGCAACATGTTACTTAAATATTTATTTTTTTTTATTACATACACCTTAACCTATTGTTAAAAACATTTCATTAGCAAGATGAATGACTTGAGAAATATAAGTATAATTTTAGATCTTTTTTTACATCACTATTTTTTTTAAATTTCTTTAAACAACTTTAGTTTGCCTTTCTCCATACACATTTTTATATTTGGGTATATTGAGTATTTGTGATGCTAATTGCCTTGTCGAGTACTTATGTGAAAAAGACATTGAATTCTTCACGTGAGAAATACTCTATAAATATTTTATAATTAAACATTTGAGATACCATGAAGACCTTGCAGAATTCAAAGAGCCCTCCAACATCGTTTTTACTTTGTTGGGTACAATTGTTTTAAGTATACGAAACTGTAGAGATTGTATTTTATAATTGTAAGATATTTTCGAAAAACATTTACCATCGATCACAAAAGTTTTTAATAAACCCCATAAGCCTTGGATTACAGCCACTGTTAAAAAAATGATGTTGCTTCGGGACAGAGCCTATGCTCGGTACATAAAAACCATACTTAGTGGACATTATGAATATTATAAGCAATTTAGAAACCTTGTTACTGCCTCGATTAGACGGGAGAAGAAAGCATATTTTGATTTTGGTCAGGTTTAGAAAAGGTAATAAAGATACCCATTTACCGCCAGACCTCAATGACCCTGGTAAAATTAATAAGTACTTTATTTCAGCAACATCCTCAAACTGTCATGATGTAGAAATAGAAAAAAATATAATCCCCACAGACTAGACGAAACAAAAGAATGCTTTGACTTCAATAAAGTCACTCACGATGAAGTCTCACGCTCAATTAATAGTATAAAATTAAATTCACAAGATATTAATAATATATTAATAATATATGATTAAACTCACACTTCCCTACCCTCTGTCAGCAATCACATGCATTATTAATAAATCCTTGACGGATACTTCCATGTCTATCGAAAGCTCTTGAAAAGATTGTAAACAATCAAATAATGTCATTTTTAGATAGCAACAATTTACTGCCACCAATGCAATCTGGTTTTAGAAAATACCATAGTACCGTTTCTGCTCTTAGTAGTGTTACCGACGACATACTCACTGCAACAGATGAGGGAAAAGTTACTACTCTAGTTTCCTTAGATTATAGCAAAGCTTTTGACTCGGTGTCCCAAAAACTACTACTGGCAAAGCTTAAGCACATGGGTATGTCACATAATGTCACATAATGTCTGTAAATGGTTTGAAAGCCACTTAATTAATCGCTCTCAAAAAACTGTATGTAAAGCAAATTCAGGACAAGACATCTCATCTGACATTGCAGTATTAAAGATAGGCATACCACAAGGTACAGTACTTGCTCCTATGCTATATACGATCTACACATTTGATATGCTGTCATATTTTGATAGCTGTGAGGGCCATATGTATGCGGATGACACTCTGATTATTCTGACAGCTGTAAAAAATAAATGCGGACCTAGAATTAATTAATAAATGGTCTACAAAACATAGTCTTAAAACTTAACCCCAAGAAATGTGAAGTTTCTCTTATCGGCACGAAGCAATAAGTTCTAAAATGTAAAAATAACTATTCAAGTTCTATATCCATTTCTGGAACAGCGTTGCCAATTGTAGAAGTATCTAGGAATCTAGGCATCTACTTGGACTGGCAACTTAATTTTGAAGAGCACGTTAAAAGGAAAACACAACGGTGCTTTGCACGTCTTAAAACGCTTTAAAAAATTAGAGGATATCTATCTTTTCCCGTAAGGACTCACTCCTGTAACGGACTCCCTAATCCTTTCATTCTTAGACTATGGTGATGGCCCACGCTTATCCAAAAAAGTACAAAAAAAAAAATCCAAAGTGTCCAAAATGCCTGCACATGCTTTTATTTTCGGATCCCCAGGCGAACCCATATTCTAAATATGGTCAATCGCAGAAATCTCCACTTTGCTTGTTTCGTATTTAAAATATATTACAGCGAGAGACCAACCTATCTATATAAAAAAATAATAAAATCACGGGACAATCACAATCACATAACACGTGCGAGAGATCACCTTTTAATCGTCCCTCGCCATAAGCTGACAGTTTATGAGGGTTCCTTTAAATTTTGTACATCGAAGATCTGGAGCGACTTAGCTCCTTCAGGACCAGGTGTCGACAATGGCTTCTGGAGCTGCAAACTACCAACACTTAGTTACGTTTTATATACTTCTCTATGCTGGTCATACATTTTGTATTATGTTTTGTATATGTTACCAATGAGCATGTGAGGATTACAATAAATAAGTGTGAATTATATATTATATATAATGAAACCGGATGTGCTGAAAATCAGCACCCTCCTCTCTCCGAAAGGGGGGCAACTGAGCACACTCCTTTTATTGGAAAATGCGATTAATTTTTATGTACAAACCATTTATTTTTCTTTTACATTTTTCAATAAAGAAACATTTTCTTTCTTTCTTTCTTTCTTTCTTTCTTTCTTTCTTTCTTTCTTTCATCTATATGATGTGCTTCTGAAATAATAGAAATGTTTTGGATACTTGTCATTAAATTTGGCTGTGTCAAGGTATTAAAAAAAACATTTTTGCCGCGGAGAATTGTTTATCAGAATTAAGGGATAGTCCATATATTCGCCTTCATCTACTCGTGTATCCCTGATGGCTGTTGTGGTGGTAGATGTGTGTCTACGATAGTTCATCATCATCACATTCATCTACCACGCGTTGTTGCTCTTCATTGAGGTCTGAAGAGTCACCCTTATGCGCAAAACAGTCTGAAAAAAATGCAATGTATTCATAAAAGTAAAAGGAAATATTTTCAGTGCAGTACGGCTGGCCGAAACGTCGCACAAGTGAACTCTTCAAATCGTCTAAACGTATTTAACTTGTTTTAATAGTCATTAGTGATTATTATAATAGGGTCTATATTACCTGCTCAAAACATTTATAATAACTTAAGGTGTTTTAGCTGATATGAAGAATTATAAAAAAAGCATTCAATTAAACAACTAAAATAATTAATTGTAATTTAATGTTTTTTGTTTGTAAAAGTATATATGAAATATACATCTAAAAAATAACAGTATTTAACTGTTTTTACTTAAAATATGATATGTCATGTCACAGAAAATATACTTTCATGTAAAAGCATTCAAGGTATTTTGTGTTTTTTTCCTAGAATGAATCTAGAAAAAAACTTCTATAAATTCACTTAGAAGATTTGAATAGTTCATATTTCTGCGAATCAATGTATTTAGTCGGTATTTAAACAAGATAACTTCTAAACCATCTATCGTTTTATTTAGTGTTTTATACCAGTCGATAGAGCTCGAAAAACTGTATTTTTTTCTCATTTTACCCCATTTTGTCATTTAACTTGTTTTTGAAATAAACAGACGATCATACACTCATAAAGCATCTATAGAGTCCAAATATCTGTTGACTGAGATGGGTCAGGACAATATATTTGATTTCGTAAAGCTGAGAATATTTATTTACTTCAAGCAAAAAAACATAATTTTTTATTGTTTGAGATTCCAAAATTCTTCTGCATTTTTTTAAACAAAATGCCTACTTTTTATTTTAGTGATTTTATACCAAAATTTGTTTTATTTCATACCAATTTATGTCTCACTTATCACTTATAAGACACTAATCATTATTTGTAAATAATAATGTCCTCATTTCCAATAGTAAATAGTACGTTTTATTTGAAAAAATTGTTACTTGGACATTTGAGGTGAAAAATAAATCATATTATTAACAATCAAAGATATTTTTCATTTTAAACCCTAAGATAAATAAATTTCCTATCAAATAAAAAGTACTACGAATGAATTTCGCTATAAATAACATTGACAGCGAGAATTATGTTTTTCAAAATTCGAATTGTGGCCTTAAAAGTGACTCAAATCTGTATCTTTGACATTTAACCTAAATAACAACAAAATGACAGCGCTGCCAAACAATTCGCAACCATTATATTTATTGCAAAGTAAGCTTTATTAGTTTTAAAATGCACCATTCCAGTTGGGAATTATTTAGTTCTGTTAATCTGAAAAATGAAGAAAATTCTAGAAATGAAAACCAAGAAATTAACATAAATCATCAGCGGGAAATTGAAATAGGAGATGTTCAATTTATCAAGAAAGAGCCTGATATTGACAATTTGGCGAATGTCGTAAAATACGAAGAAATTACAAAGAAAATTCCAAAAATAAATGTAAGCGCTTTAGATTTTTCGTGTACGAAGTGCGGGAGTCCTCTAGATAGCACCGCGTCCATTAATGTTCAATGCGATAGATCCGTGTGCAAAGACTTTTTTATTTTTTTATGTAGGTTATGTTTGAACGTAGAAACACCAAATAAAAATAAAATATTTGGACAGTTAAAATGTAACGAATGCTGTAAATCGTTTGCATTTAAATATCTATTAATCAAACACATCAAAGACGTTCATAGCATTGTAAAAGCAAACAAATGCAGCGAGTGTAATAATACGTTTTTGAGAAAAGATACCTTGAAAAGACACATTGATGGTGTCCATCGCAAAATAAAAAGATATAAATGCAACGAGTGTGATTATATGTGTTTTACGAAAGGACACTTAAAAATACACATTGATGGTGTTCATCGCAAAATAAAAAGACATAAATGCAGAGAGTGTGATTATATGTGTACTACGAAAGGACACTTAAAAACACACATTGATGGTGTCCATCGCAAAATAAAAAGATATAAATGCAGCGAGTGTGATTATATCTGTTTTACGAAAGGACACTTAAAAATACACATTGATGGTGTTCATCGCAAAATAAAACGATATAAATGCAGCGAATGTGTTTATATATGTACTCAAAAAGTACACTTAAAAATACACATTGATGGTGTTCATCACAAAATAAAAAAATATAAATGCAGCGAGTGTGATTATATGTGTTTTAATAAAGGAAACCTCAAAAGACACATTGATGGTGTTCATCGCCAAATATAATGTTTTTATAATGCGGCAATGTGGTGTGTCGCGGCTCTGTAATTAATCCTTCCAATCCATCATCATTTTTTTTTTATCAGCCCAATATGCTTTATGACCTGGTAATTTTGACGTTCCGTAACTTTTACCATAAAAAAAACAATTAATTTTCTACCTTAGTTGCATTACTTAAATCCATTAGTTTATCATTAATTTAAAGTAAATATTTTTTTAATTTTAATAGTCTTTTTATTTTCTTAATGAATGTTTCATTTTAAGAGGTTTTAAACGAAGACGGATAGCTGACGTCAATGCTTTACAACGTTATAATGTTTTTCGTCTATTTCCACTTTTTTTTAGTTCCATCGTTCATCATTTCTTTTAGTATAAAGTAGGTTCTGTTTTTAATTTTGATGAAAAGGGTTTGTTTTAACTTTAAGGGTTTGTTTTAACTTCTCATAGCTGGATAATTTACCCAATTTATACTTTCTAACTACTCTTTTAAATTATATTATTTTATTCATTACTTATAATATGTTTTACTATAGGTACTTATAAGTAATCATTTGAAATGAATGTTTAGATATACCGGGGTTATCCCAATTAGATATGGTTGAAAACTTAACATACAATTATATTCCTTCAATGATGTTTTTCTTGAAGCCCATAAATGTTAAAATACAATATTAAAATACAATACAATATTGATACATAAATGTTAAAATATTTCACCGTGTGATCCGAAATTGGCCATAGTGTTGCCACATGTTACCTAATCGTATCGACGTATTAAATGTTACTAAAATATAACTTTAAAACTTCTTATAGGAGGATCCGTTTTAGTGACAGTGATTTTAAATGTATGTTTTATTTATTTTTGTTTATATATATTTCTTAGATGATGAATAATAACATAACCATACCTAACTGGACATTGCCTGTACTAAACATATATGTTAAATTGGAGATGCCTGTAGTCGGCTTAGGTTGTTGATTAATGTGTTAATTAATCAATCAATTATTTGGCATAATTAATATTGTTTTTTTTTTTATTGGTTTTATTTTTAAATAAATAATGCTTTGGTATTCTATTTTGTAATGGAAAAATGTGTACCAATAAATATTATTATTAATAACTGCGACTTCGGCGTGCAACGACTCGTGCCTGCGGAATATTTTCAGAAATTTTGCTATTCCTCCTTTGCAACGCCTTCTGTTGACTTGGCGATTTTATGCCCTTGGATCAATGTTGATTGCAGCATCAGATTTTTGTGGTTTAGCTGTATCTCCAGCTTGTAGAATTGTGTGGACTGTCAGTCAAGCTATTGCTAATTTAAGAAGACATTAAGTTAGATTTAAACCTCTCGACACAGTAATCAGAGAATTCTATGAAATTGCTTAATTTCCAAAAATATTGGCAGAAATAGATTGTACGCATGTTAGAATAGGCCTCTGAAATATTATGATTTTAATATTTAATTTTAAGTAATTTCCTATTATATAACTTCCTATTGTATAGATTGTGTTGTCAGAATATGTTGTTATAGTATCCTTAAAAATTGACTAAAACCACCTTTTGTAATGAAAATAAAACAAATTTTAAAAAATATATCTATTTATTCAAACTATGTACTTACAAGTCAACATTAACGTTTCCTAGTTTCACACTCCACTTCTAAAAAGTGTTTTTTTTTTTGTTTGATTATTTTGTTCAAGTCTGAAACAAAACAAAGGCAACCAATTAAAAAATACATCAATCGTTATGAAAAAGTGTATGACAACTTAAAATTGAAACCGGCAAATGGTTTTCTTCGCGATATAAGGCCGTTCAAAGTAACCACAGAGCGGCGAAAGCACAGGGCAGATGCACGAGGGTAACGAGGTATGAATGCCTACTCACTGCGCCACCGGTTTAGTTTCACTGTTTAAATTTCATAATATAAATTGACTACAATTATTTATTTGATACCGGCAACGGCGTTTTGAATTGAAAGTTTAGTATCAAAAGTTTAAATGAACTCTCAGTTGAATGAATAGTCTCGTTATAGACGTCATCAAAATTTTGAATATTCGTGATAATATTACACGATTCTTCTAATAAGTACGACAGCTGATCGACGCGGTCGCGGTCACCTATTTCAAGATACTACATTTACTATTATTGCATAAATATACGGGATCATCAAGTCATAAAATTATGACATTTAAGTATGAAACGATTAAATCAAATATTAGTCAATATACGGATAAACAGGGTGTTTTAAAACTATTCCGGAAGGCTTAAGGGTGTGGTTATGTTCCCCATTACGCGTAAGAAATTGTATGAAAAATGCGAATCTCGTGTAAACTCCCTTTTTGTATTTCGCTCTTTCAGTGCCCGCTTGCGCACGGCCAGGGTCGGTCAATGACCCGGAGCGGCGTGGCCTCGCAAGCGCACGAAATTACGACAAGAACGATTTAATATTATCACCTAAAATGTATTTTTTTTTACTGAATCCGATATGAAGTCAAAATAAATCATATTTGAAAACGCAGGGCTAATAAGCTGTTTTTTTTAACAGGTCTTGGGATTTTTTGATAATATATATATATATATATATATTATCAAATTATTCTATTCATGTTTTTACTCTTATTTATTTAATCTTATTGTCTATGTTTATTACGACTAGAATTCTTTACTTTAAACTTATCTGAATTTTATTATAATTTTCTAATTGTTTGTCAAACAAAGCTTTTTATAACTTTTTCAATGATGATAAAAAAAATATGGAGGATTTATTTAATGAAATAAATAACACGGAATTTGTCAAAACACTAAATATAAGCTCTCCGCTTAAGTGTAAGACCATATTTAAAGATAATTATGTAATTAAAATACTAAGTTTGAATATACGCAGCTTGCAAAAAAACTTTGATCAGCTAAATCTCCTTACTGCATCAACTAGATTTAAATATTGTAATTATAATATTAACAGAATGCTGGATTAGCAGCCAAACTCAATTTCCTAATTTGGTAGCTATATTGCATACGGAACGAAGATGGTGTCCTAGTTGACATTAAATCCTATTTGAGTGTGACTATTGATTGATGAATTCGATATTCATGATGCAACGGGTTTTTGCATTAAAGGGCGGGATTTTGCTCTCTTTGCACTTTGCCGCTCTCCATCTCAAAGTAATATTAAGAGATTTTTAACTTCCTTGGACAGCATCTTAAAAAATATGACCTCAAATAGTAGTATTAAACACCTGTACTCGCAGGAGACCTGAAAATATCTACGTACGGACATAATCAACATCATCAGGCTGATGACTACCATAAATACAGCGACGAGACAACATAATGGTGTAAAAACATGCATAGATCATATTTACATTCGTAGTAATAACAAACCACATCTGCTGTTATAAATACAACAATAACAGATCATTACTCCACCCTTCTGGCCATTCAAGGAAGAAATAGAGAACCAAAACCAAAAGTTATAGATATAAAATTAATAAACTATGAAGAATTACGCATAAGTCTAAAAAATGAGGAATGGGCAGTCGTTTATAGCCTTATAAACGCGGACACAGCATTTGAAAAGTTTATAGAAACACTAAATAAACACATAAAAAACAATTACAACAATTAAAACTAGACACAACAAACTTAAGCCATGGATGACCGAGGGAATTATAAATAGTATTAAATTTTCGTCAGCAAAGTATTCTAACGAAAAAAGGTTTCTTTTGTCGAATTCGATTTGTAAGCAAAGCGGCCATTACAGGCAATTACGAGATTTGTGCCACAATTTGTTATTTAATCCCAATATGGCGTCGATACTTTGTTGAAAGCAATTATTATTTTGAAACAGTGGAGGAGGCTGTATCAAATTTACCTTTTAACCTTTTAATACTTCGCATGTGCTAAAACGATGACACGGTCTAAAAAAATATTGGTAACAAATCTAACGAATATTAAAGCATGTGGTATTTTTTTATTCGTACAACTATATAAAGGAATTCCTGGACGATTTGAACTGATCATTTAATAGGGTAATAATTGTTCCTGCGATTTCCAGTAATATTTGCTAAGAAAGTATATCAAAATACGCCATGGTTAAAACGAACAAAAATAACGTAATTTTAGTTTAAAATCACTTCTTAGTCGTAATAGGTTACACAACACCGCCCTTAAGCCTTCGGGGCAACCTGTATATAAAATAATGCTATACAAATAATGAATAACTAAATATAAATAGACTTAATGGGGTGCTTATGTTCACTATTATAAGAAATTATATAAAAAAATCCAAACACAAGTTTATTATTCTCATTAAAACACTGGTGCAAATTATCTTTTTTATAAACGGCTACCATTGGCCACGTCGATCGGCTGTCGTGCCTATTACAAGAACCGTATAATATTATCACAAAAGGTTTCCTTTTTCTCAGAAATCGTGATGATGTTTTAGAAATGCATCATCAAAAATGAAATATATTTTTGTTGGAAAGTCTGTTGACTAATTTTTATCCATTTCGAGTTATCTTAACTTATCTAAAATATTAGTAAAATAATCCACCAGTTAACTTATAAGTTGATAACTTATATAACTAACATTAGTAATAAAATAAAACTAAATATTGAATTTATGTATTTATTTATAAAATAAGATTCAAAACTAAATTAAGTAACAATCAAACTACTAATGACAAAAAAACAGCTTAAATATTAGAACGAAAAATCTAGGAAATATTACAAAATTCTTCTTCATAAAAATGCTTTTCCCAATTCACAACATTATTGTTAAAAATTGGCAAATATTATTTCTTATTATAAAAGGCGCTGGAGATTTGTTTATGTTTGCAAGGAAATGATTTTTCTATACCAAAATATATAAATCATTATTAACAAAAGTTTGAAAATATATTTTTCATACATAAATCGTCGCATCTTGGCAAGTCCCACGTGAAAAACTAATTCCGGAGAAATCTGCTTTCTGAATCGTATAATAAAAGTAAACTATTGTGGCCTATTTGGTTAACGGATCGTGAACAGAACTTTTGTGAATACATAATAAATATAGACTACTGCCCTCTAACGTGATGCTAAACAATAAGATATGTTTTAAAAAATAATAAAATAAAACATAATATATTTTACAAAATGAACCGTTTCAAATTAAGCCTACAACCTAAAAACTAAAAAAAACAACTTAAGATCTGTGCATTAAATTCTACCTGTTTTAGGTTAAAAAAATACGTTTTAACTGTTCAATTTTTCATAAATGTTAGAAGTTAAGGTCAAATGCTCACCCTTACATAATTTTTGGTGACCTAACTCAAAGAAATGAAACACAGGATAACCAAGTCTTCAATTATTTATCCTACCCTACGCTAGACGCAGCCCAAATGTAACATCAATAATACATTTATGCAAAAAATATATTCAACATTACTTATAATAAAATTAATTTATGATACAGCTGATATGATACTTATAAATAACTTATACATAGAGAATATAGATAAAGTAATTATAATTAACTCTTTGACAGTGATTTAACTGAACCTTAATTTTACCATGATGCTTTGAAATATTTCATAATTAACAGCATTGCATTGGTCCTTTAACTTTTTGTATCGATTGGTATCGCACTAGCATTATTTAAAATATATACCTAACTATACGATGGGCTGTATCTATAATGATACTGTAACAGTTGCTTATATGCACTTATTGCATTTGAATGTTTTATTATGAAATACGATATGGTTTTGTAAATATACTTTAGGTGAAGAATAGGTTTCGCACTCACTACATTTAAATTTTTTATTTTTTCCATGAATTATATCGATATGGTTCTGAACTCGGTTTATAAATGCATTCGTGTTTTCTTATCCGCTGTATTTAAAATTTTCTTAATTTTTGAGGAACTGCATAGATATGGGTCTGTAAATCTGACTTCGGTGAACTTGTGACACTACACTCAGTGCATTTAAAAATTAATCATTTTATAATTTTATTATGAACTATATCGATATGGTTTTGTAATTGTTGCTTATATGCAGTCGTGTATTCACACTCACTGCATTTAAATTTTCTAATTTTCCGATGAACTACGTCGATATGGGTCTGTAAATGTGCTTTGCGTGAGAATGTGTGATTGCACTCACTGCATTTAAATTTTCTAATATTCCGATGAACTACATCATTATGGTTCTGTAATTGTTGCTTATATGCAGTTGTGTATTCGCACTCACTGCATTTAAATTGTTTAATGTTTCGATGAACTATGTCAATATGTCTCTGTAAATTTCCTTTAAATGAGAATGTGTGATTGCACTCACTGCATTTAAATTTTATAATTTTCCGATGAACAACGTTGATATGTCTCTGTAAATGTGCTTTACTTGAGCATGTGTGATTGCACTCACTGCATTTAAATTTTCTAATATTCCGATGAACTACATCATTATGGTTCTGTAATTGTTGCTTATATGCAGTTGTGTATTCGCACTCACTGCATTTAAATTGTTTAATGTTTCGATGAACTATGTCAATATGTCTCTGTAAATTTCCTTTAAATGAGAATGTGTGATTGCACTCACTGCATTTAAATTTTATAATTTTCCGATGAACAACGTTGATATGTCTCTGTAAATGTGCTTTACTTGAGCATGTGTGATTGCACTCACTACATTTAAATTTTCTTATTTTTTGATGTACCTTATCGATATAAGTTAAAGATTTATCTGAACTTACACCATATTTCAATTTAAACCGTTCCTTGGTACAACAAGAACTTAATTTTAAACGATGTTTTCGTTTTTCTTTACAATCCACACATATTAAATATGATTCGTCTTGTTTATTAATTCCTTTATTTATAAAACAACTTTTATCGAGGGTACACTTACAACTGCCACAAGTTAAATCGGTTTTCTTCAATATTAAAGTGGGAATTTTCATGGTTTGTGGTGTTGGACGATAACATTTAAAATTTGATTCTGCTTTAACACAATGTTGGAAACTCGACATATTTGGTTCTAATTTAATAAATTTAGTATTTTCTTGTTCAAAATAATCACAATCCTCAGTTTTTATCATTTCTTTTTGGACACAATCGCATCTTTTACCAAAACGAGTGGGATTTAATGAGGTTTCAAGAATATGCTTGCATGATGGCGTTTGTTTACCGTCAAAACGAGAGTCGAATGAATTGCAATCAATGGCTTCCACATGTTTAAAGCTGATATGGTCATCAATTTGTTCTATTTTAATAGAAGTTTTATTTTCGTTTTCCTCCATATTTGGTGTTTAAGTATAATTGGGCAGGTTGATCGTATGTTGGCAGATTGGTCTAACTATCTACCTAAACGTCATTATTGACGAATAGTAATGTATTTTTTACATTTTAACATTTGGCACACAAATTAAAACAAAGAAAAGGAATATTTATTTTTTAAATATTAGGACAGGAATATTTTACTTAATAAATACAGCCACATGCAGTATTTATCAGTTGTTATGGTTTTCACTTCACAGCCAATATCTATGTTTACAGCCTTGTTCAAAAGCGTTGTCCAGAAACGTCACTTTGACAGGTGTTTAGAGTGCTGCCAGATTATGGATGTAAAATAGCTACGAAAGAGAAATTTAATAATCATATAGTGGCTGGCTGATATATGATAAATATAGGGAAAAATATTTTAAACACAAAATGGTAACAGCAAAACATACAAACCTAATGCAAACTGCAAAAGTATTCCTCTTATTTAAATTAAACTCTTACACAAAAGTTGGTTATCTAGAGATTTACCTTTTTTTTGAACAATATAGGTAGGTATCTATTTATATATATTTATAGGTAGGTATCTGTCAAAGTTTGTAATACATTTAATATCAACTTGTGAGAGACAGCAGTCTTTATATTTGCCAACAATATATCAAAACATTTATTTTTAATAAATGTGTATTAAAAGCAATACAGGGTTAGTTAATTTGTAATTATAACAATACTAGGTCGCCGCAGTCGCTCGCATTTTGCTTCGCTGCAGCACATATTAGAGCGAAGCGATCTACTAAAATTTTCTAAATAAAATTTAGTCTGTGACAATAACTTTTTAACGACGGGATAGATTTTGATAATTTTCTATAATGAGGTATTTGAAATCTCTTTGATACAAATGCACAAAAAAAATTCATCCGGAAATCAACAGCATAACTTTTTAACGACGGGATAGATTTTGATAATTTTCTAAAATGAGGTACTTAAAATATCTTCAATACTAATGTACAAGAGAATTTCATCGGGAAATTGAAAACATAACTTTTCAACGAATGGATAATTTTCTAAAATGAGGTTCTTGAAATCTTTTATATACAAAAAGAGAAATTCATTTAACAATTATTTAAATATAAGACAAATGAATTTATTTTAAAGAAATGTTTAAAGTTAAGACAATGAAATCAAGCGTTGCAGTTCTCGACGTTTGGAAGGTAATCCTTTCTTATCATTGATTTTGAGTAGTCTTTCAAGGGGGAACGATGGAGAAATAAATAATCCTTCAAGACTCCTAACCCTTGAGAAGGCAACATAAGATAACCCTAGTGCAAATTCTATGTTTCCAATATCGACAACTGCTTCGTCCAAAGTCAAACCTTGGGAACGATGGATGCTGATTGCATATGCAAGTTGAAGGGGGAATTGCTTTCGCGTGAAAGAATTTGTTCCTCTGCGGAATGAAACTGTTGATGGTGGAATAGGTATTGCATTCGTATTGTTAAATTTTGGACCAGTGTACCCTTTGAAATGCACTAACACACATAATGGGAATGCGTTTATATATTGTCCATCAGTATTTTCAGGGTAAATGATGTCAATTACATGACCTATCGATCCATTACATAATCCAGCAGCAGTGAATAGATTTTGTCTAAGAATAATTTGAGCACCTTTACAGATGTACAATTTATTTGACAAACCTCTTGCTTCATCCGAGCTGGCCATCGCTCCACGTGGATCATTATGTATTGCATTTATTTCTGCAACTGGCTTACCAGTACGTCGTAGCTTTTCAAGATTAAACTCATTGATTTCCGCATTGCGAGAAATCAAGTGTATTATGCTATTGACTTTTTCTCCTAGAGCTTGATGATTAACTATGAAGCGGGTCTTCAACAAGTTGTAGTCATTTTCATTTATCTCACCATTTGCGATTCTACAAAGAGTTTCTTTAAAATTGGCTTGCTCAATACCAACTTGGCGCATTATCTGAGAAAGTCTGAAAACTGTCTTGATGTGTCTATATACTAATTGTCCTTGTATTGAAATAGTATCGTTGTTTCTTGGTTGATCATAGAGAGATTTGTCCCCAACTGGCTGAAGCTGATTAAAATCACCGAAAAAGATAACAATATAACCTCCCATTAATTCATTTAGAGGTCTTGCTTTACGCAATTGTTGGTCAACTTTTCCTAAAAGTTTCAATCCAATCATTGAAAATTCATCTATAATTATGATTTTAACTGTGGACATCTCTTCCTGATACTGTCGTAATAATTCGTCGGACATGTCACGGCCTGAATAATTCGAAATACGTAGAGCACTATGTAATGTATTGCCATTTATATTATTTGCAGCAACACCTGTGGGTGCCATTAAGAGCACTTTATCATTACCAATTTTTCTGACGATTTCATTGATAATGCAAGATTTTCCAGTCCCCGCTGCTCCAATCACCATAGCTAATCTTTCAACTGTGTTATCTATCAATGTTCTTTCCACAAAATCAATAACCTTTTTCTGCTCATCATTAAGAACTATAGAAGTTTCAGTATTTGTATTGATACGCATGAAGCTTTCTTTAGCTGATTTTATGAAGTTAACATTGTCGCGAATATTCTCAATATTTTCAATATTGGAATGCCAGTCCATTTCTCTGTCAATGTCTCTGTAACCAAGCTCAACTCTATCTGGTACTTGACCTGGATGTGTAGCAGCTAGAACCATCCAATCGTGTGGCTCAATTTCAATATCAACAACAGGATCATCATCAGATGTTATTTCCTCGATTTCTGGTAGATCCCAAATATCGAGTGATAATGCAGAATAAGAATCAGTCCATGTGTTATGAGTTTTGAGAAGATCCATTTCACGCCAAGCTTTATTAGCAACAAGTCTTTGTTTGCAAAAGATCTCATCAGTTTGGAAACTTTTACCAAATGTGACTCTTGGGATAATTTGTACTACTCTTTCTATCCTGTTACAGCTTCCAGTTGCTGAATATTTTTTACCATATTCCATTAAAGTTAATGATTCCATAGAGAGAGGACGGCGTGAATAAGCAGAAATTAATTTATTCGTTAAACCATTTTCTTCTCCGTTCTGTCTTCCTATTTGGACATATTGTTCTGTCGATATGAATAATTTAACATACTGCCTCGATGAATGGTAAAGGGGTTCTCCACTCAAAATATGCATTACTTCACATGCAGACACATCTCTTTCTGATATTAGTTTCATCAGCACCTTCACTACAGCTTTGGATGCCGGGTCATTATTGTTCAAATTTTCGACCAGACCACTAAATGTTTCTCTGAAATTTTGAGAACATGGTTCTCCTTTAGAAGCATACTTTGTAATATAATTCACAATTGCGTGCTCTGAAGCAATTATTTGACAATCACTATTAGCTCTCCATAGAGTGGTTACAAATCTATTATATTGATTCAACCACGCGTCATTTCTTTTGGGTGTGAATACGAAGTTTCCTTGGCTGTCCTTCTCTAGTTTAGATTCATTAGATAATTCTTTAGGGAATCCGAATCTACATTGCAAATTTGTTTCAGGACCTCTCAGGCAATATTGTTGTGAGCATTTCGTGTGTCGTTGAACGCGATTAAGAAGTTCAGATAGCTGCAAATCATTTCCAACTTCTATATCTAACTCTGAAAGTCTCGATGGGTGTATCATTGCTTTTTCTGCTAAAGGTACCGGATTCGTGGCGCTAACTAAATTATCATAATATTTCAAACAATCGCCTAATTCTTCTTCAGACATTGAATGGAAATTTCTGACATCAGGTGCATCTCTTATCCAGAAAACACCATGTATATGAGGACTTCCCCTATGTTGATACTCAAATCGGAACCAGAAATCAGTAATGTCATATTTTTTCTTCAACGTTTCTAAGAATACAGTGACTCTCTTTGCAAAATATTCATCTGCGATGAGAGGATTTGCAGAAAGCAATCTTTGCATGTCTCTAGCAATAATCGATTCAGATTTACCAGTAACATCATAGTCAAAATGCTTTGTCATGCATTTCCACCACAAATCAGCTGAACTCAATGTGAGAAATAATGTTGGAACACCCAGTTGCTTTACCATTGCTTCTAACTCCATTCTACGCTGATACCAATATGAACTCGTTCCAGTTACTTGAGCACCAACATGTAATAAACGTTTAAGCATCGCAGAGTTTTCATTGCAACCTCTCACTAGATCCTCGACTGAATGAAATTGAAATTACTGAAATTAAATGAATTAAATTAAATTAAATGAAATGAAATTACTTATGTTTGCATATATTGTACCTCGTTTCAACGCATCGTGACGCTGGATTGTATTAAGACAGAAATAGCGAAATCTAGGATCTTGTGCAAAGCGTTTATCACTACTCCTGAGCATATGGAGACACCATTCCCTGAAAGTTACTTTAACAGAACGTGAAGTGTCGTTAAAATCTGTTTTCCCATCAGGAAAAAGATGTGGGAAAGCCTTGACAATGTAACCAGCATATCTGAACTCATTTACAGCTTCTTGGTCAGCAACTGGCCATGTTAGAGCAGTTGTTATTAAATCTCTTTGATTACGAATAGGGTTCATAACAGGAACACAATTTTCATTCAATGAATCTTGTTCAAGTTCATCAGTCATTATTTCTCCTTCACTGACATATCGTAATGGATATTCCCATAGACAATTTTCTTTTGACCCCAAAAATTTTATTTTTGACAATATTTAAAATCAAGCTCCGTCACGACCTTCACTTTTTCATGTAGATTCTCTCAAAATCAAAACTTTTTCAAATCGGTCAAGGAATGACCAAGTTAGCCCGTGACAAAGTTCTAATTGGAGTCATCTTATGAGAGCTTCGCTCGCTCCGCTCGCTTCGCTCTAATCACAGCTTTAATTCTACTTTGAAAAAATATCTTATTGAAAAAACTTTGTACAGTTTTGACCTTAATTGAAGTTTATTTAATTTTTATTGCATTTACTGTTGTATTATTGTTTTTCTATAAATTTTATAATATTATTGTACTTTTTAGTTTTTACAAGTATTTGCATGTATTTGAATAACTGTGTGTAAAGTGTAGGTATGCTAGTCTTAATTACTATATTTGTTGTTTGTATCTTGTTATTGTTATATTTTTCTATTTACTTTTATTGTTTTAAAACAAACCTGACCTGAAAAAAGTAAGCTGGTTTGTTAGGTACTTTTAATTGTCAGTGCAGGATCTAGAATAGTGAAATATTAATTAGGTTTTTAGACCTTGTAGTGTCGGTTATTTGAGAAAGGTGGAAGGCAAGATGGCCAGCTACCATTTAGGTATTTGGTCCGTTACATTATGGTATTTAATGTTTTAAATTGTAAATATTGATGACTATTGGTAAAGATTGACTCATTTTTAAACTTATTTAATAGGTATTATTCTGGAAAACACCGTGTCTTCTTTTTCTAAACATGTTTTTTCTTTATACGTTTTTTTTATAGTAGGTACCTATATATTAAGCAAACATTTCAAAAATTGTTTATTTTTAATGTGACTATCTGCTTTATAGTACATGCTCTCTCCCTCTCACATGCTCTCTCTCTACATGCTCTCTCTCTACATGCTCTCTCTCTATCATTGCCTCTCGTTCGCACACATGGCGTTATTTAGGTAGAATCGCGAATAAAAGAGATGGATCGTGCATTCCTTGCAGGTGTTTATGAACCGGTTGAACGTGACAAACGCTGTCGTCTCACGCCTCAACGGATGATGCAACGAACTACAGTCCCTGTAGGTACGCGAAATATATTGTTTATATACGATAGACGCTGAGAAAGTATCGTATTTTTGGAGTGTAAATCAGTTTTGGACTGATTTTAAAATTTTTTTTTCATCATTGGGTGCAATTTCATAATAAAAATAAAAAAATATAAGAAATGATTAAAATGAAAACAAACTGAGTTTACGCTTTCCGAGGGTTCCGTGCCGAATATTTTTTCTTTTACAATTTTATTATGAAATTGTTTCATTTTTCCACATATATTTCCAACCGAAGTTTTTTGCATGAATTCTTGCCTCGCGATACAGTAGTTTACGACTTGAAGTTCGGTGTTCAGTTATAGTATATGTAGAGCAGGGGTGCTCAAACGGTCGATCGCGATCGACTGGTCGATCGCGAGTGCTTTTTGAGTAGATCTCGAGAACAAAAAAATTTTTAATAAGTAGGTAGGTAGGGTGTATCGTGTATGTACGACAACCCTGCATCACACACACTTGCAGTCTCTCAGAGTCGATCGTACGTAGTCTAAAAATATTGAGGTAGATCGCCAGCAGTTCAAGTTTGAGCACCCCTGATGTAGAGTATCTTGAGTAGGTAACTTCAAATCAGTAGAGCGTACTTAAGCATTTCTTAGCTTTTACTGCCTGCAACATTCGATCAGGAACTCCATGTGTCTCAACTAGTTCTGAGTTTCTAGGACCTTTGACTAACTACCCTCACACAGCGGGCCACGTCTCCACGTTCTGGCCATTATTAGGTATTTTTTAATAATATTTTCGTCGCGCTTTTCTGAAACGTTTTGTATTTCTAGGTTATTAAAACGGCTTCGCTGGTCCATTTCGTCCAAATGTTCTTTAACAGAACTAATTTCCAATTTGAGCGTTGTATTCTCTGCAATGATTGCTCGACTTTTTTCATTTTTACCTCCCAACATTTTAGTTTTTGATCAAAGTCAGTAATTTTATCACTGCAAAAAGTGTTCGAGTCTTGTAAGCTTGTGTATAAATTACTGATTTCATTATCCACATGTTTATTAAGGTCAGAAACCTCCCTTAACATTTCTTTAAACCTGATATCAATTTTATCTTAGAATAAGTTTATTTTTGTATCAATTGTCTCCATTAATTAGCTTCGAATAATCCAGTCCTGAGGATATTGCATGTCCATCTTGGCGTACCGAGGGACTAAGAGTGCTGGGTTTGGCCTGTATAGCCGATGTTTTCTCCGTAGTACAGGTTCCCTCCCTTACAGGATCGACAACGCCAATTAGATCTCTTCTCCCCAAGTTTACGATAATTCGTTTCGGTTATAATGTCACAAGCAAACTTAAATTACCCTAAACATATACAATTCTAAATGATTAATCAATAAACTAAAATAAAAAATAAAAGTAAAGAGTGAGTAATGCAAACAATGCGAACTTGCCAGCTATTGAGTCGTCGAACTTAACTGCACGTGTGTGCGTTTAAATAACCAGTGACAACCACGCACACCGCCACAATCTTGATGCCGCGGCCTTTGATCACAACGAATGAACGGCGGGTAGTTAAATTGATTTGATATTTTCAAGGAGAAGTTGATTTATCGTTTTGTGAATGTTGAAGCTAATCTCAAAAGTCACACCAACACTCGCCGCATTTAAACTTTCTTATTTTCCGATGAACGGCGTCAAAATGCATCATTAAATTTCTTTTAGTCGAAGTTGTATAATCGCATACATTTACATATCGCAGTGTGTGTGTATGTATGTATAAACATAGTATATTTTGTGTATAGATAAATTGATTTTAATATACAACGCTTTTATTTTGAATCAGATTGGCATGAAATACTTCGGATTTTTGAAAGAAACTCGCCACGATTTAGGTCAAGTACATCAACCTCGTTGAATTTAGTGTTGTAGGTATTGAGTAAACGGTACAGAACAGAGTTTCTGGCATAGTCTGCATTGCGCCTTGGCACCTGGAACAGAGTAGAAGGCACTCGCAGGTTGATACCTGATACAAGATCTGGACTGTCCGCTCTGTTATGTAATAGATCGTGTAGAATTGCCATATCCGCTGTGGTACGTCAGTCCTCGAGGGTCTGCATATGATAATGATTAGCCATCTCGTCATATGTGTTGAATTCCAGGTCTAATGAACCGTTTCTGAATGCGTTCCACTCTGTTCTTGTACACATCATATTGCGGAGACCAGATAGGAGAAACAGACTGCGAAGGTACGCAAAGTATAGGGTCATGTGTGCCTGTGTCCTCGAAAAAGACTTGCATGACCTAAATATGAAGCCAAGTGTTTTGTATGCTTTGTCAACAATGTAGGATATATGTTGATCGTCGATTCATTTATGACCCAAATCTACACCCAGATCACATACATATGTAGTTTCAATTATGTCGTCTTTAGTCGCACCGATGGTATAAGTGAAATTGGTTTTTATAACATTTCGCGTATAAGATATCTTGTTGCACTTAGTTCAATTTATGTCAGTTATTATTTGTCTTGCTGCATATTAATGCAATCGTCCAAATTAGAGATTACTGAATACATGTTCATGTCATCAGCGTAGAGGTTGTGTTCGGAAGTGTAAAAACCGTTACCAATATCGCTGATATAAGCATTAAACAGTAAAGGCCCTAAGCGAGTTCCTTGAGGAACACCAGATGGAATTATTACAATATTTGAACCATCTAAGAAGATCACCTAATGCTTCGAGCTTGGCAATTAGGATACGGTGATTGAGTTTGTAATTTAAATACTATATTATAGAAAGATTGTACTTTATGCAACGAATTGTTTAAAATACCTCACATAAACAATATATTTAATTGGATTTAGACCAATATTTTAGGAAATGATTTTCTTTTTCGTACGACAGGTTTAGATATCGGATATAGATAAACCTCCTAAAAGAAGTGCCATGAATTTGAAATACCCTGTTAATTACATCTAAACCCGCTGAAAACTAAACTAAAAAATAGTGAAAAACCTCCTTAAATTCCATCTGTTGCTTTAGAAGATTAGCGCCGACTTATTCTGTAATATTTACTACGTAGAAAAAAAAATATAAACTTACGTTTCGGAAATATATATTTTCTTTTTACCCTTTTTCTTTTATCTATATAATTTTATTGTTTTCAAATTTACAATAACGTGTTTTGGTTAGTTTAATTTGAGCAATAGTCGTGTGTTATTTAAGTCATTTCATAGTACTTATTTTTTGTATGATTTGGATAAATAAATTATGCGGCCAAAGGAATCGCGTTCACTCTCAGTGCGTAACTCCACTGCAGGCACTTTGTATAGTCCTAGTCTACCCTTAAATGTAATGAAGTTACTCAAGAATTGCAAAAAGGTTGCTTTTGACTATCGGTCGCCTACATGTCTACAAACAAAAAAACTGTTTTTTTGGTATTCGACATATTTATTAAACCGCAATTAGGAGAAATTGTACAATTAACTATTTATAATCGTCAAACCCACTAAAATTTAATGTTTTTCGTTGACAACTTTCAATATGCCAATCTTATGTTTTAATTTCTCATAGTAGCATGATCATACTAACTGCATTAAAACTTTAATATTTTTCGGTGAACGCTTTCAATATGTTTCTTTAAATTTCCATTAGTTGAACTCATATAAACGCACTCGCTGCATTTAAACTTTCTTATTTTCCGATGAACGGCGTCAATATGCATCGTTAAATGTTGTCTAGTTGAACTCATATAATCGCACTTGCTGCATTTAAACTTTCTTATTTTCCGATGAACGGCCTCAATATGCATCGTTAAACGTTGTCTAGTTGAACTCATATAATCGCACTCGCTGCATTTAAACTTTCTTATCTTCCGATGAACGGCGACATTATGCAACGTTAAATCTCTTCTAGTTAAACTCATATAATCGCACTCGCTGCATTTAAACTTTCTTATTTTCCGATGAACGGCGTCAATGTGTAACTGTAAGGATGACTTTCTCGCAGTGGCATGATCGCACTTGCTGCATTTAAACTTTTTTATTTTCCGATGAACGGCGTCAATATGCATCGTTAAACCTTGTCTAGTTGAACTCATATAATCGCACTCGCTGCATTTAAACTTTCTTATTTTCCGATGAACGGCGTCAATATGCATTGTTAAATGTGTTCTAGTTGAACTCATATAATCGCACTCGCTGCATTTAAACCTTCTTATCTTCCGATGAACGGCGTCAATATGCATCGTTAAATTTGTTTTAGTTAAACTCATATAATCGCACTCGCTGCATTTAAACTTTCTTATTTTCCGATGAACGGCGTCAATATGCATCGATAAATACGTTTTAGTTAAACTCATAAAATCGCACTCGCTGCATTTAAACTTTCTTATCTTCCGATGAACGGCGTCAATATGCATCGTTAAATTTGTTTTAGTTAAACTCATAAAATCGCACTCGCTGCATTTAAACTTTCTTTTTTTCCGATGAACGGCGTCAATATGCATCGTTAAATATTGTCTAGTTGAACTCATATAATCGCACTCGCTGCATTTAAACTTTCTTATCTTCCGATGAACGGCGACATTATGCAACGTTAAATCTCTTCTAGTTAAACTCATATAATCGCACTCGCTGCATTTAAACTTTCTTATTTTCCGATGAACGGCGTCAATGTGTAACTGTAAGGATGACTTTCTCGCAGTGGCATGATCGCACTTGCTGCATTTAAACTTTTTTATTTTCCGATGAACGGCGTCAATATGCATCGTTAAACGTTGTCTAGTTGAACTCATATAATCGCACTCGCTGCATTTAAACTTTCTTATTTTCCGATGAACGGCGTCAATATGCATTGTTAAATGTGTTCTAGTTGAACTCATATAATCGCACTCGCTGCATTTAAACCTTCTTATCTTCCGATGAACGGCGTCAATATGCATCGTTAAATTTGTTTTAGTTAAACTCATATAATCGCACTCGCTGCATTTAAACTTTCTTATTTTCCGATGAACGGCGTCAATATGCATCGTTAAATACGTTTTAGTTAAACTCATAAAATCGCACTCGTTGCATTTAAACTTTCTTATCTTCCGATGAACGGCGTCAATATGCATCGTTAAATTTGTTTTAGTTAAACTCATAAAATCGCACTCGCTGCATTTAAACTTTCTTATTTTCCGATGAACGGCGTCAATGTGTAATTGTAAGGATGACTTTCTCGCAGTGGCATGATCGCACTCGCTGCATTTAAACTTTTTTATTTTCCGATGAACGGCGTCAATATGCATCGTTAAACGTTGTCTAGTTGAACTCATATAATCGCACTCGCTGCATTTAAACTTTTTTATTTTTTGATGAACGGCGTCAATATGCAACGTTAAAAGTGTTCTAGTTGAACTCATATAAACGCACTCGCTGCATTTAAACTTTCTTATCTTCCGGTGAACGGCCTCAATATGCATCGTTAAATGTGTTCTAGTTGAACTCATATAATCGCACTCGCTGCATTTGATTTTTTTTATCTTCTGATGAACCTCGTCAATATGTCTTGTTAAATTTCTTTTAGCCGACGTTGTATAATCGCACTGGGTGCATTTAAACATTTTTATTTTTAAGTGATCGGTGTTTAAATGTCTTAATAAACTGTGTCGCCTTGTAAACATCTTATTACATTCGCTACATTGTAATCTTTTTATTGATTGTTGCTCAAGGTCAATGTGTTCTAATAAAACCTTTGTTTTATAATCACTATAAAGGCATTCGAAACAAAAAAGTTTATTCTTCAAATACATACACCGTACGTTTAGAAAACCCTTGCAATTCGAACAGGTAAAGTCAATTTTCTTTAATAGCACTTTAACGCATTTTATGTTATTGACTATTTTTTCGAGACCGATACTATTTTCTAATTTTATAAATTTGATATTTTCCTCCATAAAAAGATCATCTTGTTGATTTGTTATCATAGTATTACACTGCTGCGGACCAAAGCAATCTTTGCTATCGATGTCTGATTTAAGAAGTGGTCCTGAGACTTTTGAAACACTATTGTTGTCCGATTTAGACATTCGCGAATTGTTAAAATCACTGCAGCTTGGTTTGCAATCATACCCTTGCTCAGAAATATAATCTTTTTCTATTTTAACAGCAGTCTCAGTGCATTCCTCCATTTTTTAACTCAATCGATGGTATTTCTTATATTGTAATGGTCCCTGTAAGGTGATTATTAATAGTTATTAATACAGTGCTGATGATGTCTGGCACTAGGTTACATAAGACTCGGGATTTGACTCCATAATAGTAAAGACACGAAAGATCCGTGGAGTAACAGCCGGAAGATTCTTCAGCAAGCGCCTCCTGGCGCTGAGCTATTAAGATGGCGGTCGCGTCGCTGGTTATAGAATGTTTGCACACGGGCGCGAATTATGGACTCTGTGAAGGCTGTGAGGGATGTCCTCGCGATATCTACTATTAATATTTTAATCTATACGCACGGTTATATATTTAACATTTTATAAAGTACAATCTTAAACAATGATTTAGAAAGGATTCTATCCACCATCTGACAAATGACAGTTCCGTTTTAAACGAAGGTTTGGAATCGTAATGCAATGTTGCTCTTTCAAAATGTTTTTTTTTTATTTTAAAGGCATTAGCATTTATTTATAATTAAGCTACTATTTATTAAATTATGTAACTATTTAAAATTAATAATGTGATAATATGCCATTATAAAAAGAAATAGCCTTTTGTTTTCACGGAACACTTAGGTACCAATCTTCACAGATTGTAGTATTATGTGTAATTGTTAGGTACTTGCGTATTTAGCCATCAAAAAAATAATTCATAAAATATAGGTAGGCGATAAAGGTAATTAAAAAATATACATATTATGAAAAATGATACACTAAAGAAAGAGAATTTGCAATTTTGTGGCCTTGGTACTTTTTAAAAAGATAATTGCTTTTACCTTTAACTCGTGGAAAAGAATAAAAATATACTTTCAATTGTACAGGAGACAAAAAATAGTTTAAAAAAAAAGATATATGCTACAATATGTCAATTTCTACCTTATTTTGAACATTGTAAACACATCAAAGCCAGATTGAATTAGAATCAATTTAAGTTATTACCCAATCTAAATTTTAAACGTCAAGGTGTGGCAACAAATTATAAAAAATATTTGTTTCTCAGAAGAACAATTTTAATTGTTGTAGATGTTTATATATTGTCCAGATTTGTTTACTCTGAATAGTGTGGGATTACCAACTGGTACTGTCATGTTCTTCAGACGCCTTGGCAGTGCCTTGAGGTTGTCATGAAAATTAACTTAGTACAAAATACAAATACCGTCGTAGGAGAAACAAAGTGGTATAAGTCGGTTAATAATCCAACTTTCGGTTAAAATGAAAGTCCGGCGCAAAGTTCATATTTAGCAGCATCACTGTAAAATCACCAAAGGTTCCGTTTATACTCTTAATATTAAGATTTAAAATCATAAGATTATATTTAAAATCTTGTAATCCTGTTGTATTAAATTATGAAATGTCATCTAGATCGTCATAAATCTTTATATTAATCTTTATATCTGAATAGCATAATTTTATAGAGCAATAAGGAGCATTTAAATAAATAACTACAGCACCGCGGTAGAAGAAAAAAAATAGGATATACAAAATATAAATTAATAATATAATGATAGGAACATAAAATATGAATAAAAAATATATATCAATATAATAAGGAAACTTGCTGTAGTACTCGTATAAAAATGATATTAACTTATATGGCGAAAAATATTATGTATGATCTAACATTAATATTATTTAAGGAAATATTATTATTATATATTGGCAGTAGATATAAAAGGTTTTACAATCACAAAGTATAACGAAATAAAGTTCAAAAAATATGAACAACATAACCAATACGCTAAATTATGCAAATATTTTGTTAAACAGAAATTAAGTTTAATTTTAAATGTACCTTGTACTATTAAAATAGTTAGCATTAAAGTCTTAAAAAGTAACATTATCACCACAAGTGTAGCACAAAAGTGAAAATAAAGATTGTATAAGCAAAGAGGAAGAATCCGTGTAATATTGACAAGATCTTTGCGAGCGTTAAGAGCCAGTATATCGTGAGGTGAGTTCCGGTTATTTTTGTTCTATAATATGGAGACGTTTGATGTCCTGAATAGCCCATACCAATTAGCATCCGCAAACGATGTCACAGTCCAATCGGTTAAAGGGCACAGTCACAGCCAGGGCACTATCAGTTAACTATCCGACATCTGCTCTAAACCATCAACCTGGACAAGGCACAGAGACAGGTAGGGCAGTGCACTGCCTCAGCCTCCGCTTCTTAACTGGATTGATAACAGGCCACTGCAGATTAAACAGGCACCTTACTACCTCGGGCCTTACTGACCTGATATCCTCGTCTGCTGAGGCTCCAACGTAGAGGAAGGGACTGCAGAACACGTAATCTGTCACTGTCCAGCCCGACTTCAAGAAGAAGCGCTCCCAGACCGAAATTCGCAGCAAGAATACGGTCTATAACCTGCGACTCGTATTGAAGACGGATTCGTTTTAGATTCGAAACTGCACTTCGAAGCTATACAAATTGGGCCCCAAAACCATGGCCAAGTGCAGCAGTCACTTGACTGTCTTCCATTCATGACTCCAAGCAGCCCATAAGAACACTCGTGTCTAAGGTTAGACTGCTCACGCAGTTCTACAATAGATTGGGTATCACATTTAGTGTTTCTGTATTCCTAAGAGAAAGTCTTTGTGCATTTGTATCTACAGGTATTACAAACTATTGCCTGAGGCAGTTTTGGAGGCAATATTTTCTTCAGCATTTAAGGCAATCACGCCACAGGTCTTCGTTTCTAATATTGATAGGCCAGTTGGTAGATCCAGCTCATTGCCACCTCTTTGAAGGCCTAAGAGATTTCCAAATTGTTTAAACTACATCGTTCAGAATGGATTTAGCAATTTGCAACTCATCTTCAACACTCTTCAATAACTTTGCTATTGGCTAATATTGTATTTTATGGTAGCGAGCGCGGATCCCAGGGGGGTAAAGGGGTAATTCCCCCCCCACCCCAAAGAACATTCAATAACAATCACCGGTACAAGTTAAGTAGTGTTAGTTTCATAGTGTACTATAACATAGTCATATCACCAGAAATATTAAATTTAAATGGTTTTTTAAAGCGGGATAAAATCGAAAAATAAATTAACCCTAATACCAAACAAATTTATTTTTGTAGTTTTTTATTTGCTTTTCTCTATACAATATACAATTCTAAAGAAAGCAAGAAATAAATAAATGTGGAAATGTCCGCTGGAAATTCGTCTAATTACTATTCATCCAACTATCTTCTATCTTTTCAGAGAGAGTTCTAGGCGATTTGTATTAAACGAATTTTATTGTAAATAGATGAATTTCCCCCCCCCCCAAGATTTTTTCCAAATCCGCCCCTGTATGATAGCTGGCCATGTTGCCTTCCACCTTTCTCAAATAACCGACACTACAGGGTCTAAACACCTAATTAATATTTCAAGATCCTTGATCCTGCACTGACTAAACCCAGGCTGCTAATGTCAGGCACAGTTCAATACATCTGAAGGTTCTTGGACGCCATTGCATTTTTCATTTTCTGAATTTTGAATTTTTTTTTTTTTTTTGTTTTACCTGTGAACAGTATCAATGTGTATCTTCATCTTACTTTTTTGCGTAAACGATTTGTTACACTCGTTACACACGTACCTTTTAATTTTTCTATGAACAGTATCAATGTGATTCTTCAAGTAATCCCTACAAGTAAACGATTTGTTGCACTCGTTACAAATATACTTTTTAATATTTCTGTGAACAGTATCAATGTGTTTCTTCAAGTCACTTTTTCCAGAAAACGATTTATTATACTCGTTACACATGTATTTTTTAATATTTCTGTGAACATTATCAATGTGTTTCTTCAAGTAATCCCTACAAGTAAATGATTTGTTACACTCGTTACAAATATACTTTTTAATATTTCTGTGAACAGTATCAATGTGTTTCTTCAAGTCACTTTTTCCAGAAAACGATTTATTATACTCGTTACACATGTATTTTTTAATATTTCTGTGAACAGTATCAATGTGTTTCTTCTAGTAATCCCTACAAGTAAATGATTTGTTACACTCGTTACAAATATACTTTTTAATATACTCGTTACACATGTATTTTTTAATATTTCTGTGAACAGTATCAATGTGTCTCTTCAAGTTACCTCTTAGAGTAAACGATTTGTTACACTCGTAACACATGTATATTACTCGTAACACACTCGTAACACTCGTAAATATTTTTTGATTTTTCTGTGAACAGTATCAATGTGCATCTTCAAGTGACTTCTTCCAGAAAACGATTTGTTACACTCGTTACAAATGTACTTTTTAATATTTCTGTGAACATTGTCAATGTGTATCCTCAAGTGACTTCTTTGAGTAAACGAGTTGTTACACTCGCTGCACGTATATTTTTTGATATTTCTGTGAACAGTATCAATGTGTATATTTAAGTATTGTCTTCCAGTATATGATTTGTTACATTCATTGCAGGTATATTTTTTAATATTTCTATGAACAGTATCAATGTGTCTATTCAATTGATATTTTTCAGAAAACGATTTGTTACACTCGCTGCACAAGAACCTTTTAATATTTTTATGAACAGTGTCAATGGGTGTCTTTAAGTGACCTTTTTGAGTATACAATTTGTTATATTCGCTGCATATGAACGTTCTATTACGTTTGTTATGAGAATCAACCTCTTTAATTTCACTCTTCAGTTGATCGAGTGTACTTAATACTCGTATTGTATCAATTTTACAATCTTTTATTGGGTCGCATGTTTGAGTCTCAGTTTTGACGAACGTTATATCGCCTATCTCAATCTCATCTTTGACAGTGATATGATCATAGCTACTTTCCTCATTTTTCGGTATATTATTGGTTGAATTGCTTATGTTATTAATATTCAGATCGAATTCATTTAATCCGTGTGAACTGTTAGCGGGATAGTCTGTCGCACTATTTTCTGTAGACTTTGTTGGTTCATGAATATCCATCAATACATTATCATCAATGCATTCTGCTTTGATGATATCTTTTCGGGACATGTTTCTTTAGGAGTACGAACAAAACAATGAATCTATTA
Source organism: Neomicropteryx cornuta (assembly GCA_020383195.1). NCBI lineage: Eukaryota > Metazoa > Arthropoda > Insecta > Lepidoptera > Micropterigidae > Neomicropteryx > Neomicropteryx cornuta. Next base: position 5,842,891 of record JAHKQU010000031.1, read on the forward strand.
CAGACTTGTAGAGTTGATGGAAAAGATTAAACTAGGTTCCGGCTGTCAAAAAAGTGGAATATTTGGGGTTGCCACATTTGATATTAAGTACACTCGATCAACTGAAGAGTGAAATTAAAGATGTTGATTCTCATAACAAACGTAATATAAAGTTCATATGCAGCGAATATAACAAATTGTATACTCAAAAAGGTCACTTAAAGACTAAAGACACTCATTGACACTGTTGACAGAAATATTAAAAAATATACGTGCAGCGAGTGTAACAAATCGTTTACTCGTAGAGATAACTTGAACACACACATTGATACTGTTCACAGAAATATTAAAAACACTGTGTAACGAGTGTAACAAATCGTTTTCTGGAAGAAGTCTATTGTTTTCAATTGTAAATATTAATGTAACTAATTTTTAAACTTATATAATTGGTGTTATTGAGGAAAACACTGTGTCTTCGTTTTCTAAACATTTTTTTTTCTATATACGTTTTCTATATTGTAGGTACCTATATAATAAGCAATCATTTCAAAAATTGTTTATATTTAATGTGACTATCTGCTTTATACTACATGCTCTCTCCCTCTCTCTATCATTGTCTCTCGTTCGCACACATGGCGTTATTTAGGTAGTATGGCGAATATAAGAGATGCATCGTGCATTCCTTGCAGGTGTTTATGAACCGGTTGAACGTGACAAACGCTGTCGTCTCACGCCTCAACGGATGATGCAACGAACTACAGTCCCTGTAGATACGCGAAATATATTGTTTATAAACGATAGACGCTGAGAAATTATCGTATTTTTGGAGTGTAAATCATTTTTAGACTGATTTTAAAAAGATTTTTTCCTCATTGGGTGCAATTTCATAATTAAAATATAAAAAAAATGATTAAAATAAATACAAACTGAGTTTACGCTCCGAGGGTTCCGTGCCGAATCTTTTTTCTTTTACAATTTTATTATGAAATTGTTTCATTTTTTCACAGATATTTCCAACCGAAGTTTTTTACATGAATTCTTGCCTCGCGATACAGTAGTTTACGTTTTAAAGTTCGGTGTTCAGTTATAGTTTAAGTAGAGTATCTTGAGTAGGTAACTTCAAATCAGTAGAACGTATTTAGTAAGAGTTTCTTAGCTTTTACTGCCTGCAACATTCGATCAGGAACTCCATGTGTCTCAACTAGTTCTGAGTTTCTAGGACCTTTGACTAACTACCCTCACACAGAGGGACACGTCTCCACGTTCTGGCCATTATTAGGTATATTTTAATAATATTTTCGTCGCGCTTTTCTGGAACGTTTTGTATTTCCAGGTTATTAAAATGGCTTCGCTGGTCCATTTCGTCCAAACGTTCTTTAACAGAACTAATCTCCAATTTGAGCGTTGTATTCTCTGCAATGAGTGCTCGACTTTTTTCATTTTTACCTCCCAATCTTTTAGTTTTTGATCAAAGTCAGTAATTTTATCACTGCAAAAAGTGTTCGAGTCTTGTAAGCTTGTGTATAAATTACTGGTTTCATTATCCACATGTTTATTAAGGTCAGAAACCTCCTTTAACATTTCTTTAAACCTCATATCAATTTTATCTTAGAATACGTTTATTTTAGTATGAATTGTCTCCATTAGCTTCGAATAATCCTGTCCTGAGGATATTGCATGTCCATCTTGGCGTACCGAGGGACTAAGAGTGCTGGGTTTGGCCTGTATAGCCGATGTTTTCTCCGTAGTACAGGTTCCCTCCCTTACAGGATCGACAACGCCAATTAGATCTCTTCTCCCCAAGTTTACGGTAATTCGTTTCTATAATAATGTCACAAGTAAACTTAAATTACCCTAAACATATATATAAGTATTCAATTCTAAATGATTAATAAAAGTAAAGAGTGAATAGTGCAAACAATGCGAACTTGCCAGCTATTGAGTCGTCGAACTTAGCTGCACGTGTGTGCGGTTAAATAACCAGTGACAACCACGCACACCGCCACAATCTTGATGCCGCGGCCTTTGATCACAACGAATGAACGGCGGGTAGTTAAATTGATTTGATATTTTCAAGGAGAAGTTGATTTATGGTTTTGTGAATGTTGAAGCTAATCTCAAAAGTCACACCAACACTCGCCGCATTTAAACTTTCTTATTTTCCGATGAACGGCGTCAAAATGCATCATTAAATTTCTTTCAGTCGGAGTTGTATAATCGCATACATTTACATATCGTAGTGTGTGTGTATGTATGTATAAACATAGTATATTTTGTGTATAGATAAATTGATTTTGATGATACTTCGGATTTTTGAAAGAAACTCGCCACGATTTAGGTCAATACATCAACCTCGTAGAATTTAGTGTTGTAGGTATTGAGTAAACGGTACAGAACAGAGTTTCTGGCATAGTCTGCATTGCGCCTTGGCACCTGGAACAGAGTAGATGGCACTCGCAGGTTGATACCTGATACAAGATCTGGACTGTCCGCTCTGTTATGTAATAGATCGTGTAGAAGTGCCATATCCGCTGTGGTACTTCGGTCCTCGAGGGTCTGCATATGATAATGATTAGCCATCTCGTCATATGTGTTGAATTCCAGGTCTAATGAACCGTTTCTGAATGCGTTCCACTCTGTTCTTGTACACATCATATTGCGGAGACCAGATAGGAGAAACAGACTGCGAAGGTACGCAAAGTATAGGGTCATGTGTGCCTGTGTCCCCGAAAAAGACTTGCATGACCTAAATATGAAGCCAAGTGTTTTGTATGCTTTGTCAACAATGTAGGATATATGTTGATCGCCGATTAATTTATGATCTAAATCTACACCCAGATCACATACATATGTGGCTTCAATTATGTTGTCTTTGGTCCCACCGATGGTATAAGTGAAATTGGTTTTTATAACATTTCGCGTATAAGATATCTTGTTGCACTTAGTTCAATTAATGTCAGTTATTATTTGTCTTGCTACATATTAATGCAATCGTCCAAATTAGAGATTACTGAATACATTTTCATGTCATCAGCGTAGAGGTTGTGTTCGGAAGTGTAAAAACCGTTACCAATATCGCTGATATAAGCATTAAAACAGTAAAGGCCCTAAGCGAGTTCCTTGAGGAACACCAGATGGAATTATTACAATATTTGAACCATCTAAGAAGATCACCCAATGCTTCGAGCTTGGCAATTAGGATACGGTGATTGAGTTTGTAATTTAAATACTATATTAAAGAAAAAATGTACTTTATGCAACGAATTGTTTAAAATACCTCACATAAACAATATATTTAATTGGGTTTAGACCAATATTTTAGGAAATGATTTTCATTTTCGTACTACAGGTTTAGATATCGGATATAGATAAACCTCCTAAAAGAAGCCATGAATTTGAAATACCCTGTTAATTACATCTAAACCCGCTGAAAACTAAACTAAAAAATAGTGAAAAACCTCCTTAAATTCCATCTGTTGCTTTAGAAGATTAGCGCCGACTTATTCTATAATATTTACTACGTAGAAAAAAAAAATATAAACTTAGGTTTCGGAAATATATATTTTCTTTTTATCCTGAAGGTAATATCTATATAATTTTATTGTTTTCAAATTTACAATAACGTGTTTTGGTTAGTTTAATTTGAGCAATAGTCGTGTGTTATTTAAGCCTTTTCATAGTACTTATTTTTTATATGATTTGGATAAATAAATTATGCGGCCAAACGAATCGCGTTCACTCTCAGTGCGTAACCTCACTGCAGGCACTTTGTATAGTCCTAGTCTACCCTTAAATGTAATGAAGTTACTCAAGAATTGCAAAAAGGTTGCTTTTGACTATCGGTCGCCTACATGTCTACAAACAAAAAAACTGTTTTTTTCGGTATACGACATATTTATCAAACCGCAATTAGGAGAAATTGTACAATTAACTATTTATAATCGTCAAACCCACTAAAATTTAATGTTTTTCGTTGACAACTTTCAATATGCCAATCTTATGTTTTAATTTCTCGTAGTAGCATGATCATACTAACTGCATTAAAACTTTAATATTTTTCGGTGAACGCTTTCAATATGTTTCTTTAAATTTCCATTAGTTGAACTCATATAAACGCACTCGCTGCATTTAAACTTTCTTATTTTCCGATGAACGGCGTCAATATGCATCGTTAAACGTTGTCTAGTTGAACTCATATAATCGCACTCGCTGCATTTAAACTTTCTTATCTTTCGATGAACGGCGTCAATATGCACCGTTAAATGTGTTCTAGTTGAACTCATATAATCGCACTCGCTGCATTTCAACTTTCTTATCTTCCGGTGAACGGCGTCAATGTGTAACTGTAAGGATGACTTTCTCGCAGTGGCATGATCGCACTTGCTGCATTTAAACTTTCTTATTTTCCGATGAACGGCGTCAATATGCAACGTTAAATCTCTTCTAGTTGAACTCATATAAACGCACTCGCTGCATTTAAATTTTCTTATCTTCCGATGAACGGCGTCAATATGCAACGTTAAAAGTGTTCTAGTTGAACTCATATAAACGCACTCACTGCATTTAAACTTTCTTATCTTCCGGTGAACGGCGTCAATGTGTAACTGTAAGGATGACTTTCTCGCAGTGGCATGATCGCACTTGCTGCATTTAAACTTTCTTATTTTCCGATGAACGGCGTCAATATGCATCGTTAAACGTTGTCTAGTTGAACTCATATAATCGCACTCGCTGCATTTAAACTTTCTTATCTTTCGATGAACGGCGTCAATATGCAACGTTAAATGTGTTCTAGTTGAACTCATATACTCGCACTCGCGGCATTTAAACTTTTTTATTTTCCGATGAACGGCGTCAATATGTCTTGTTAAATGTTTTCTAGTTGAACTCATATACTCGCACTCGCTGCATTTAAACTTTTTTATTTTTTGATGAACGGCGTCAATATGCAACGTTAAAAGTGTTCTAGTTGAACTCATATAAACGCACTCGCTGCATTTAAACTTTCTTATCTTCCGGTGAACGGCCTCAATATGCATCATTAAATTTGTTCTAGTTGAACTCATATAATCGCACTCGCTGCATCTAAACTTTCTTATCTTTCGATGAACGGCGTCAATATGTATCGTTAAATTTCTTTTAGCCGACGTTGTATAATCGCACTGGGTGCATTTAAACATTTTAATTTTTAAGTGATCGGTGTTTAAATGTCTTAAGAAACTGTGTCGCCTTGTAAACATCTTATTACATTCGCTACATTGTAATCTTTTTATTGATTGTTGCTCAAGGTCCATGTGTTCTAATAAAACCTTTGTTTTATAATCACTATAAAGGCATTCGAAACAAAAAAGTTTATTCTTCAAATACATACACCGTACGTTTAGAAAACCCTTGCAATTCGAACAGGTGAAGTCAATTTTCTTTAATAGCACTTTAACGCATTTTATGTTATTGACTATTTTTTCTAGACCGATACTATTTTCTAATTTTATAAATTTGATATTTTCCTCCATAAAAAGATCATCTTGTTGATTTGTTATCATAGTATTACACTGCTGCGGACCAAAGCAATCTTTGCTATCGATGTCTGATTTAAGAAGTGGTCCTGAGACTTTTGAAACACTATTGTTGTCCGATTTAGACATTCGCGAATTGTTAAAATCACTGCAGCTTGGTTTGCAATCATACCCTTGCTCAGAAATATAATCTTTTTCTATTTTAACAGCAGTCTCAGTGCATTCCTCTATTTTTTAACTCAATCGATGGTATTTCTTATATTGTAAGGTGATTATTAATAGTTATTAATACAGTTCTGATGATGTCTGGCACTAGGTTACATAAGACTCGGGATTTGACTCCATAATAGTAAAGACACGAAAGATCCGTGGAGTAACAGCCGGAAGATTCTTCAGCAAGCGCCTCCTGGCGCTGAGCTATTAAGATGGCGGTCGCGTCGCTGGTTATAGAATGTTTGCACACGGGCGCGAATTATGGACTCTGTGAAGGCTGTGAGGGATGTCCTCGCGATATCTACTATTAATATTTTAATCTATACGCACGGTTATATATTTAACATTTTATAAAGTACAATCTTAAACAATGATTTAGAAAGGATTCTATCCACCATCTGACAAATGACAGTTCCGTTTTAAACGAAGGTTTGGAATCGTAATGCAATGTTGCTCTTTCAAAATGTTTTTTTTTATTATTTTAAATGTTTTAACATTTATTTATAGTTAAAGCTACTATTGATTAAATTATGTAACTATTTAAAATTAATAATGTAATAATATGCCATTCTAAAAAGAAATAGCCTTTTCTTTTCACGGAACACTTAGCTACCAATCTTCACAGATTGTAGTATTAAATGTAATTGTTAGGTACTTGCGTATTTAGCCATCAAAAAAATAATTCATAAAATATAGGTAGGTGATAAAGGTAATTAAAAAATATACATATTATGAAAAATGATACACTAAAGAAAGAGAATTTGCAATTTTGTGGCCTTGGTACTTTTTAAAAAGATAATTGCTTTTACCTTTAACTCGTGGAAAAGAATAAAAATATACTTTCAATTGTACAGGAGACAAAAAATAGTTTTAAAAATAAGATATATGCTACAATATGTCAATTTCTACCTTATTTTGAACATTGTAAACACATAAAAACCAGATTGAATTAGAATCAATTTAAGTTATTACCCAATCTAAATTTTATTTTTATTTTACCCGTTATTAAACGTCAAGGTGTAGCAACAAATTATAAAAAATATTTGTTTCTCAGAAGAACAATTTTAATTGTTGTAGATGTTTATATATTGTCCAGATTTGTTTACTCTGAATAGTGTGGGATTACCAACTGGTACTGTCATGTTCTTCAGACGCCTTGGCAGTGCCTTGAGGTTGTCATGAAAATTAACTTAGTAAAAAATACAAATACCGTCGTAGGAGAAACAAAGTGGTATAAGTCGGTTAATAATCCAACTTTCGGTTAAAATGAAAGTCCGGCGCAAACTTCATATTTAGCAGCATCACTGTAAAATCACCAAAGGTTCCGTTTATACTCTTAATATTAAGATTTAAAATCATAAGATTATATTTAAAATCTTGTAATCCTGTTGTATTAAATTGTGAAATGTCATCTAGATCGCCATAAATCTTTATATTCATCTTTTCTGTATAGCATAATTTTATAGAGCAACTAGCTGACCCGGCCACGCGTTGCTGTGGCTAAAGTTTTTGTTATATTAAGGATAAGGATTTCAATTTTTGTTTAAACACACGTGCAGTTAAATCATGACGATGAATGGCTTGTTGTCCTGGCAATAGTAAAGTTTGTATCTCTTCCCAATTCGGATTACATGTGAATGTAATAAATAAATCCGGTCGGCCGTAATGACGTACGTAAGTCATCGCATCTTGTATGTATTCCTGCATGTTCCGTGGACTGCCGATGTAGCTTGAAGGTAAAATGAAAGCATTACCGATGTCATTGGGATTTAAATTTCCATCGATGTTTCCAGCAACAGCATCTCGTAAGTGAATATATTCTTCCGATCGTAGTTTTGCCTGGTTGAATCGAAGGAATCGCAAGCGTTCGCTTTCGACCTTAGCATACATATCAACAATGTATTGATGGAACAGCTGACGATATCGAAGGATATAATTGTCTTGATGTTGTCTAACCATTATTCGGTGTGCGTAGTAGTTCATTGAGCTAACTTTATTATTTCTGTAATCACCTAAAAAAATAAATAATAAAATGCAATACGAAATTAAAATCTATACATACAGTAAGAAAGTAAATAGATAATTGTCAAATTTACCGGTATTTGGATCATACTGTTTGATATTAAGGTGATATTCATCTTGTCCTTGCCAAAATATCAATGGATATTGTAGTGCGTCATATGAACGGTGTAGATCCGAAATCGTACTGACAGTGTTGTCTCGTCGTGTAATGTTTATAGATCTTTTGTCAACTGGATCACCAACCATGATAACAGCAACCTCATCAACAGTTGGAGCGTTGAATCTACCAGCATGTTCACCTAATGGTACTTTGTCGGCTTTTATGACGATTTGATAATTGTCATTTTGCAGTCGTGGCGAAACTCTTTTGATCAATTGAATTAGTTGATTGTGATCTTCTAAAAAATTTTCCAATAATATCACAATTGCTCTTTCCTCTGCTTGTTCAATAAAATTATACAGGCACCGAGTCGTCACGCGCTCTTCACAATCGCCCATAAAATAAATTTGAAGAAATTTCGGATTGTTATCAGGCATTGGCATCAGTGATCCGATTTTATGGTACACCTGGCCTTGAATTTTGAATGTAGTTTTTCAAAATTACGTCCATCGGATGCACGATCGCATATTACAGTATAATACAGTAAATAACATGTGACGCTTAAACTCATGAATGAGGTAGGCAAGGCAGACAGTCTTAAACTTTTAAACATTAATATATTTTTTTTTGAATTATAAATACTTTCAATTTCAATTTAATTTAACACCAATCGGTGCACAATGTTTTTGGTTAACCTGTCTTTAGCTAACACAAATAGATCCGACGGTTTCCCAACACGTGAACACGCAACATATAGTTGCCCATGAGAAAAACATGGATTTTCCAAATCTAAACCACAAATGGACATTGTTTGACCTTGAGATTTATTTATAGACATGGCGAAAGCCAAACGAATTGGAAACTGTAGCCTTTTGAAGGGTATGGTAGAATCTGATGGTATCATCGGAATACGTGGCAGTAGGACCACTTTTCCTTTAAACTTCCCAGCCAAAATGGTTGCTTCAAGAATGTTTCCGGTGATCTTTTTGATGACCAAACGCGTACCGTTACATAATTGAGGTGGATTCAAATTACGGAGGAGAATAATAGGTGAACCAATCTTTAATCGAAGATTATGTGGTGGCATTCCAGGGATATCTAATGAATTTAAAAATTCAATCGGAAAATTTACACTTTCATTTTCATCAACAACAGTATCGATTGATTTAAAAGACATCAGATCGCCTGGTAACAACTGTTGTATCTGGAAGTTAATTTCGTCAACATCAACGTTTTTGGCTGCCAAAATCGCCCGTTGACTAAGCCATTCATGATTCAAATAATTATTCTGTATATCCGGGAAAATACTCTGAATCAATTCAGTTTTATCCTGAACAACAGTGCAAAAATTGTCTGGTAGTTTAATGCATTGCGTATTTGGTTGCAGTTTTATTTTACCGTTCCCAATATCTAGTAGTTGTTCGGAAAATATTAGTGCTGATGGATCATTTTGCAATTGTACTCGCATATTTATGGTCAATCGAAGTGTTTCAACACTTCGCCATAAGAATGATTGTTTCAAACATGCATTAATCTCATCCGCGAAAGTAGAGCGAGGTATAACCGGTAAGGTCTGCCGGAAATCACCAGACAAAAGTAAGATAGCACCACCGAAAAGTTTATTATTGCTGTTTAAATCTTGCATAGTTCTGTTTAATGCTTCAAGTGAATATTTGTGTGCCATTGTGCACTCATCCCAAATTATTATAGAACTCTTCCGCAACACTGCAGCTATTCCACTATTCTTTTTGATGTTACACATTGCATCTGGTTTATTATGAACGTCCAATGGCAGCTTGAATGTTGAATGTGCTGTTCGCCCACCATCCAGTAAAGTAGCCGCAATGCCTGACGATGCTAATGCTAATGCGATTTTTTGTTGCGACCGTATTTTGGCAAGAATCAACGATATTAAAAATGTCTTACCGGTTCCACCGGGTGCATCCAAGAAAAAAAAACCGCCTTGTTCAGCAGCAACAGCCAGCATAATCCGATCATAAATAATTTTTTGTTCTGCTGTCAGTAATGGTTCACTGTTCATGATAATTGTTGCTAAACTTCCATGGTCATATTGATTTTCTCGTTGTAAATCGGTATTGACTAAGTCGGTGGCTGGACGATTAGGTGATGGCATACCATAATGATTAAGTGGTAAATTTGAAATAAGAACACATAAATCCTCGATCAAGACCAATGCTTCATTGTACATCTCTGGTGTATAATCTATGTTTTGGCATTGATTTGTTTGTCTAATTCGGTGCAAGATGTCTTCTGTCATACAATTTTTATATTTTTCCCACAAAGTTTGTGCTTGCGAGGGATAACATGTCGCCAAAATAATTGCAAAATAACTGACGAATGTTATTCGGTGTTGATGTCAACGCAGCATCAGCAAGAGTTAAGTTCCATTGGTTATCGTCTTCTAGCAATTGCAGTTCACGACATGCATCCTGGTATGTATTGAATACTCGACCATTAGCTGTTCGTAAAAATTCAAAAGACGTTGGTCCGGGAACATTCACCAATAACAAACGTAAATAGAAGCACTCACGTTGCTTTGGATGTACCGTGTAAAGTCTCCCCAATGTCTTAGCTTTGAATATGCCTGTAATGGAAGGATGTGGTTTTCCTTGTTTCCGTGGCTCCCATTTTTTACTGGATTTGTTCCATGTGAAATAACGTGGAACATCACCATACACCAATGTCTTCGCGAATTGGCCAAAAACATCAGGTTTTTGACACAATGTAAAAAATTCAGTTAGAGTCGTTTTCGGAGCTTCGAACGCTCTTTGGAGAACATTTTCTTCAGTGAAGTATACACGTTGACCGTTTTCAAGATGTATTGCCAGATGTTGGACAGCAGGATCTCTTTCGTGGATGGGAAAGCTGAGAATATGCCAAATAGCTTCATTGCTGCTAATGTATCTGCCCATTTGGTATCGTGCTATTTCGTCATTTTTATTTATGTTTTTTACTTCAAATATGGCCAAATCACTGCCTTTGTTTACATATTTACAAATATACTTAATTGATTTAACAGAACTGCAAAGCTCAACATTGATATGAGCTTTGTAAGTTTTTGAAAGTAGTGGTGAGTATGGTACCACCCACTGATTATCAAACTCAACTTGATTTGGAAAGTTCGGCAGTCGCATTGTAAATGTGTGGCCACCATTCTCAGTACTTCTGCGGCGATACATTGGATAACCATCAATATCCGTGATCGTGTCATTCGTATGCGGCTTTGGGAAGTTTTTTTTACATTTTCCATTTTCCATGCACGGTGACGTCATGTTGAAAACACCGCATGGCCCATGGATCATGTGTTTGGTGACAATATCAAATAATTCTTGATCAATTAATGGGTCTGGAATTTCGGCTGAAATTATTTGATCGATTTCTTCAGGACGGATTCTATCTTTAAGCCAAACCAAAATGTGGGCATGAGGCAAACCTCGCTTTTGCCACTCTATCGTATACAGCCAACAACGTGTGATACCAAAAATTGTATATTTAACAATAAAATCAATTAAGGATTTCAATTTTTGTTTAAACACACGTGCAGTTAAATCATGACGATGAATGGCTTGTTGTCCTGGCAATAGTAAAGTTTGTATCTCTTCCCAATTCGGATTACATGTGAATGTAATAAATAAATCCGGTCGGCCGTAATGACGTACGTAAGTCATCGCATCTTGTATGTATTCCTGCATGTTCCGTGGACTGCCGATGTAGCTTGAAGGTAAAATGAAAGCATTACCGATGTCATTGGGATTTAAATTTCCATCGATGTTTCCAGCAACAGCATCTCGTAAGTGAATATATTCTTCCGATCGTAGTTTTGCCTGGTTGAATCGAAGGAATCGCAAGCGTTCGCTTTCGACCTTAGCATACATATCAACAATGTATTGATGGAACAGCTGACGATATCGAAGGATATAATTGTCTTGATGTTGTCTAACCATTATTCGGTGTGCGTAGTAGTTCATTGAGCTAACTTTATTATTTCTGTAATCACCTAAAAAAATAAATAATAAAATGCAATACGAAATTAAAATCTATACATACAGTAAGAAAGTAAATAGATAATTGTCAAATTTACCGGTATTTGGATCATACTGATTGATATTAAGGTGATATTCATCTTGTCCTTGCCAAAATATCAATGGATATTGTAGTGCGTCATATGAACGGTGTAGATCCGAAATCGTACTGACAGTGTTGTCTCGCCGTGTAATGTTTATAGATCTTTTGTCAACTGGATCACCAACCATGATAACAGCAACCTCATCAACAGTTGGAGCGTTGAATCTACCAGCATGTTCACCTAATGGTACTTTGTCGGCTTTTATGACGATTTGATAATTGTCATTTTGCAGTCGTGGCGAAACTCTTTTGATCAATTGAATTAGTTGATTGTGATCTTCTAAAAAATTTTCCAATAATATCACAATTGCTCTTTCCTCTGCTTGTTCAATAAAATTATACAGGCACCGAGTCGTCACGCGCTCTTCACAATCGCCCATAAAATAAATTTGAAGAAATTTCGGATTGTTATCAGGCATTGGCATCAGTGATCCGATTTTATGGTACACCTGGCCTTGAATTTTGAATGTAGTTTCAAAATTACGTCCATCGGATTGCACGATCGCAAATTTTAGTTGCCCCAAATGACGTCATTTGGAAGCAAGAATTAAATTTGCGTATCTTACGCAAAAATAATTTGGAATCATCTGAATTGCCAGTAAGAAGGGATAATAAAGGCTCCGGCGGAGCGGGTAGAGGTGACAGCACAACTTTTCCTGATGCGCAGCACATGCCGGCTGCTTCATTCCGAAATTTCAATGCCTGACAATATTGACATACTATATCCATTCCACCGATAGCAGTTTTTGAATGCGCTGAGTAGTTAATATCTGGTGCATATTCAAAGGCAAGCCGAACGAATGATGCACGTGTTAATGAGCGGCTGATCCGTTGCCTTTGTCGATCTAGTACTCGTACTGTAGCTATGTTTCGTTTTCGTGCCGCTCTTGTTCTCGTAATATTCTGTTGCAGACGTTCGTCACACTGTTCTTGAGATTCTCGTGCACGACTTTCTGCAGTCCTGATTCTTTGTGCTGCATTTCTTGGTTCGATTTGTTCTGGTAATTGCTGAGCTCTTTCAACACGTTTGCGTCGTGTCCCTTTGCCGCTCGCGTTGTTGAGGTTAGATTTTTTCGGTGGCATTTGACTGAAAATAATAATTTTCTTGTTCTTATGATATTCTCTTGAAGACGTTCGTTACACTGTTCTTGAGATTCTTGTGCATGACCTGCTGTCCTGATTCTTTGAGCTAGATTTCTTGATTCAATTTGTTTTGCCAACTGATGGGCTCTTTTAATACGTTTGCGTCGAATAACTGTCACTGTCAAATAATAACAGACATTAGCGCCATCAACCCAGTCGAAAGGTATCGACATCTGTCAGTTTTATGACTGCCAAATAATAACGGACAAAAAATTAGTGATAAATTAAAATTGCGACTATAATTTGAGATTTAAACTATCCTATCTCTCAAGTGCACATCGAACTGCACATGGTGTTCAAATTTTATTATAATCGGTTAAGTGTTTTAGGAGTCCATTGAGGACAAACATTGTGACACGAGATTTATATATATTAAGATAAGGAAAATTTAAATAAATAACTACAGCACCGCGGTAGAAGAAAAAAATAGGATATACAAAACATAAATTAATAATATAATGATAAGAACATAAAATATGAATAAAAAATATATATCAATATAATAAGGAAACTTGCTGTAGTACTCGTATAAAAATGATATTAGCTTATATGGCGAAAAATATTATGTATGATCTAACATTAATATTATTTAAGGGAATATTATTATTATATATTGGCAGTAGATATAAAAGGTTTTACAATCACAAAGTATAACGAAATAAAGTTCAAAAAATACGAACAAATTAACCAACACGCTAAATTATGCAAATATTTTGTTAAACAAAAATTAAGTTTATTTTTAAATGTACCTTGTACTATTAAAATAGTTAGCATTAAAGTCTTAAAAAGTAACATAATCACCACAAGTGTAGCACAAAAGTGAAAATAAAGATTGTATAAGCAAAGAGGAAGAATCCGTGTAATATTGACAAGATCTTTGCGAGCGTTAAGAGCCAGTATATCGTGAGGTGAGCTCCGGTTATTTTTGTTCTATAATATGGAGACGTTTGATGTCCTGAATAGCCCATACCAATTAGCATCCGCAAACGATGTCACAGTCCAATCGGTTAAAGGGCACAGTCACAGCCAGGGCACTATCAGTTAACTATGCAACATCTGCTCCAAACCATTAACCTGGACAAGGCACAGAGACAGGTAGGTCAGTGCACTGCCTCAGCCTCCGCTTCTTAACTGGATTGATGACAGGCCACTGCAGATTAAACAGGCACCTTACTACCTCGGGCATTACTGATCTGATATCCTCGTCTGCTGAGGCTCCAACGTAGAGGAAGGGACTGCAAAACACGTAATCTGTCACTGTCCAGCCCGACTTCAAAAAGAAGCGCTCCCAGGCCGAAATTCGCAGCAAGAATACGGTCTATAACCGTATTGAAGACGGATTAGTTTTAGATTCGAAGCTGCATTGCGAAGATATACAAATTGGGCCCCAAAACCATGGCCAAGTGCAGCAGTCACTTGACTGTCTTCCATTCTTAACTCCAAGCAGCCCATAAGAACACACGTGTCTAAGGTTAGACTGCTCACGCAGTTCTACAATAGATTGGGTATCACATTTAGTGTTTCTGTATTCCGAAGAGAAAGTCTTTGTGCATTTGTATCTACAGGTATTACATACTATTGCCTGAGGCAGTTTTGGAGGCAATAATTTCTTCTGCATTTAAGGCAATCACGCCACAGGTCTTCGTTTCTAATATTGATAGCCCAGTTGGTAGATCCAGCTCATTGCCACCTCTTTGAAGGCCTAAGAAATTTCCAAATTGTTTAAACTACATCGTTCAGAATGGATTTAGCAATTTGCAACGCATCTTCAGCAGGTAATGGGTCCGACTCTTCAATAACTTTGCTATTGGCTAATATTGTATTTTATGGTAGCGAGCGCGGATCCCAGGGGGTAAAGGGGTAATTACCCCCCCCCCCCCTAAGAACATTCAATAACAATCACCGGTACACGTTAAGTAGTGTTCGTTTCATAGTGTAAGTCATACCACCAGAAATATTAATTTTAAATGGTGTTTTAAAGCGGGATAAAATCGAAAAATAAATTAACCCTAATATCAAACAAAATTTATTTTTGTAGTTTTTTATTTGTTTTTCTCTATACAATATACAATTCCAAAGAAAGCAAGAAATAAATAAATGTGGAAATATCAGCTGGAAATTCGTCTAATTACTATTCATCCAACTACATTGTATCTTTTCAGAGAGAGTTCTAGACGAATTGTAATTAAGGAATTTATTGTAAATAGACGAATTTTCCATGAGTGTCCTTCACATTTTACCACCCCAAGATTTTTTCCAAATTCGCCCCTGTATGGTAGCTGGCCATCTTGCCTTCCACCTTTCTCAAATAACCGACACTACAGGGTCTAAATACCTAATTAATATTCCACTATTCTAGATCCTGCACTGACTAAACCCAGGCTGCTAATGTCGGCCACAGTTCAATACAACTGCAGGTTCTTGGACGCCATTGCATTTCACATTTTCTGAGCACTCGTTGCACTCGGGATTTTATTAATTCTGTGAACAGTCTTGTGCAAACTGTGTTTTAAATTAATTCTATGAGTAAACGATTTGTTACACTTGTTACACTATATTTCTGTGAACAGTATCAATGTGTATCCTCAAGCTACTTCTTTGAGTAAACGAGTTGCTACACTCGCTGCACGTATGTTTTTTGATATTTCTGTGAATAGTATCAATGTGTGTCTTCAAGTTACTTCTTTTAGCAAAAGATTTGTTACACTCGCTGCACGTATGTTTTTTGATATTTCTGTGAATAGTATCAATGTGTGTCTTCAAGTTACTTCTTTTAGCAAAAGATTTGTTACACTCGCTGCACGTATGTTTTTTGATATTTCTGTGAATAGTATCAATGTGTGTCTTCAAGTTACTTCTTTTAGCAAAAGATTTGTTACACTCGCTGCACGTATGTTTTTTGATATTTCTGTGAATAGTATCAATGTGTGTCTTCAAGTTACTTCTTTTAGCAAAAGATTTGTTACACTCGCTGCACGTATGTTTTTTGATATTTCTGTGAATAGTATCAATGTGTGTCTTCAAGTTACTTCTTTGAGTAAACAATTTGTTACACTCGCTGCACGTATGTATTTTGATATTTCTGTGAATAATATCAATGTGTGTCTTCAAGTTACTTCTTTGAGTAAACAATTTGTTACACTCGCTGCACGTATGTTTTTTGATATTTCTGTGAATAGTATCAATGTGTGTCTTCAAGTTACTTCTTTTAGCAAAAGATTTGTTACACTCGCTGCACGTATGTTTTTTGATATTTCTGTGAATAGTATCAATGTGTGTCTTCAAGTTACTTCTTTGAGTAAACAATTTGTTACACTCGCTGCACGTATGTTTTTTGATATTTCTGTGAATAGTATCAATGTGTGTCTTCAAGTTACTTCTTTTAGCAAAAGATTTGTTACACTCGCTGCACGTATGTTTTTTGATATTTCTGTGAATAGTATCAATGTGTGTCTTCAAGTTACTTCTTTGAGTAAACAATTTGTTACACTCGCTGCACGTATGTATTTTGATATTTCTGTGAATAATATCAATGTGTGTCTTCAAGTAACTTCTTTTAGCAAAAGATTTGTTACACTCGCTGCACGTATGTTTTTTGATATTTCTGTGAACATTATCAATGTGTATCCTCAAGCTACTTCTTTGAGTAAACAATTTGTTACACTCGCTGCACGTATGTATTTTGATATTTCTGTGAATAGTATCAATGTGTGTCTTCAAGTAACCTTTGTGAGTAAACGGTTTTTTACACTCGCTGCACGTATATTTTTTTATTTTTCTGTGAACAGTTTCAATGTGTGTCTTTAAGTTACCCTTTTGAGTATATAATTTGTTACAGTCACTACACATAAACCTTTTAATATTTCTATGAACAGTATCAATGTGTTTCTTCAAGTTACCTCTTAGAGTAAACGATTTATTACACTCTCTGCATATGAACTTTCTATTACGTTTGTTATGAGAATCAACCTCTTTAATTTCACTCTTCAGTTGATCGAGTGTACTTAATACTCGTATTGTATAAATTTTACAATCTTTTATTGGGTCTCATGTTTGAGTCTCAGTTTTGACGAACGTTATATCGCCTATCTCAATCTCATCTTTGACAGTGATATGATCATAGCTACTTTCCTCATTTTTCGGTATATTATTGGTTGAATTGCTTATGTTACTAATATTCAGATCGAATTCGTTTAATCCGTGTGAACTGTTAGCGGGATAGTCTTCTGAACTATTTTCTGTTGACGTTGTAGGTTGATGAATATCAATCAATACATTATCATCAATGCATTCTCCTTTGATGATATCTTGTCGGTACATGTTTCTTTAGGAGTACGAACAAAACAATGAATTTATTACAGACTTGTAGAGTTGATGGAAAAGATTAAACTATGTTCCGGCTGTCACCAAAAGTGGAATATTTGGGGTTGCCACATTTGATATTAATATCATTACCATAATGACATGTTCGCGCTCTTTTTTCCAGTTTTACCGAATGTTTATTATTCTTGAGTTGGATATTATTGCCACTATTAAAAATATATTAATGATAATAAATGATTACATTGAAAATTAAAAATATTTTTTTTTATCTACTGATTAACACATCTCTTCTTATATTGTATTAATCGATCGCTTTAATGGCACAGTTAACACTAATATTTATGTGGTCAGATGTAGGTAATGTCGTGCAAACTAAAATAACACTAAACACCATTTAAGTAAGATGTTTGATGTAAACCATTTTAAAACAAAATACTTTGGCAAGCATTTTATCTATAATATTAATACGAGAAGAGGAAACTTGTACTTAACCCTTTTAAGCCAATAGTAAGACGAAATGCCTAGTTAAAGTTTATACGGAAGAGTGCAGAAAGTTAATAATACAGTGTTACAAATAATTAAATTAAATATTTTAAAACCTTCATACTATTGACAGTAAGACTGAATGAGTTTCGAGCTGTCAATTATGTGTGATTTCAAATGTTGTTTTTTTCAATAGGTAGTCTACAGTTCCTAAAAAAAGGTTGGTTGGTTAATCTCAAAATTTTTCGGAATATTTTAGGTAGCTTTCCTGATTAAATCTACCAAAAATTCACGTTTAATTGCCTTTCAAGTGAATATTTGCAATTCAAACTGCTACTTTCTTATAGGTCAAATAGTCACGCGAACTTTTAAGGCCATATTCAAACAGTATAAATTCTCAAGTCTTAAGCAATGGTCAAATGTATTTAAAGCTAACAATTATTTTAAATTCACCCATCAATTATAGTAGCAACGAGGGGATCTCTGAAGGAGGTTTTGGAAAGGGAAGGAGAAATGTATTCCATCGCGTGCAAGGAAAGTTAGAACCGTGTTTTTAGCACGATTCGCTGTTCTTAGTACAATGTACAGTCGCATTCACAATTTGTGTTGTACCACAACATCGGTCAATTAAACAAAATTTAAAATATTTTTCTCTGAAATAAAAACTAGACATTTTTGTGAAGGCACTCGACACGTGCGTCTGATCGTGTTAGTCGGATCATTTTTCTGAATCAAAAATGCCACCGGTCGTAATAACCTGACGCACGTGATAAATTCTACGGTGACCTTGTTAGGTAGGTACGCATTTAAATTTAAAATTATTTGAATTAATTATTATTTTATTTAAATTGACTTCGCCTGCTAGTACCTAAATAATTAGTGCCATCAAAAAAGGATAATACATCAACAAAAAAAATCTGATACTGAAACCATGACGAATTTTGATATAAGGTCGCAAGAAATCATGTTTGGAATCGCAGGGCCAATGAGCGGATTTTTTAATTGGTAATGGTCTTGGAACACCCTGTAGAAATGAAACAATATCTCAAAATATTAGAAACTAACCAGTTTTATTTGGTTTTATGAAATAGTTGTTCTTTACCTATTTAACGGATTACGATCTCAAAATCAAAGTTTATAATGACATATTTGAGCGCTAATTGCTACTTGCTAATTGCAAAAGTTTTTCCTTAGCTCTCCCCAAATTAGAAAGCTAAGTGGTTCAAATCGGATGATCTACAAAACCTAACTTATTATCTAAGAAATCACAATTTAAATACGCGCCGTGTATTATATGTAGTAATGTCTAATATTATATTTATATTTGTGTCATAATCAATGTGATTCTTTAGTACATAGTAGTCTAAACTGGTAGGCTTTGCGATACTACAATGAAGAAGGCAGTTCCATCTTGTTTAATAAAAAAGGTATTGATTATGCAGACACCATTAAAGTGATATCATTATTGAAAATCGGTAAACAAAATACAAATTATCCATATTATAACTTTTAATAAAATTCTATAAAAAAAAAAAACCTAAGGCGAATGTGTGAAATGTTCGTACTTAGTACAAAATATTTTCAAAATAACGTGAATTGCATTGACAAATATTAGTAAATCAAGCAAGCAAGCACGATTAAATGCGATATTAATAATCCTTATTACAATATGTTTTTCGTTAAAAAATAAAAGTTCTAAACCAAATAAATATTTTAAACCTAACCAAACTATTTATACGCTCCATATGTACTATTTAATAATAAAAACATACAAACTGCTTGCCTATAAACACCTTTCGATTCAAATATTAACCTAGATTAAGCGATACATAGAATAGGCTTGTGTCGATAAGTTAGATAGTTCTAGGTAGTTACCCAAAATATTAAATTTATTATTTTATTAATAAATTGTGGTTAAATAACACAAACTGTACCTAGTCAATACATACAACCGTATAAAACACATCATAAACTAGGGTTGTCCGATTGGTTCTTAAAAATAATAATAATAATAATAATAATAATTTATTTTCCAAAAACAAACATAAATTGTATAGGAATGACATTTGCAATTTAAAACAGTAAATACATAAAACAGCGGTTAAAACATAAGAAAAAGCATTTACGCACCTTTATCCTATAAAGGTGCATATATAAACCAGTAACATACATATATATTTTTAAACAGACAAATATGATGACATCCATTGATGAAGTTCATAGTCTTTTGATAAAAAATAATACTGAATAAAATTAACAGATAGTAGAAAAAACTAAGTGATGGACGAATTGCTTACGGAACTAGAATCCATGTTCTAGTCTTCGTGTGTGTTTTTACTTTTTCTACTATGTTTACCTGTTATATTAATTTGATTTACTTAATATCTATATAATGATAACTATAATATAATGAATTTTTTTTTTTTATGGTATAAAGATTACAAAACGTGTCACTTGTTTCTGCAAAATAAGGTCTATAAGTTATAAATAAGGTCTCTTAAATTTATTTTTACAATTTTTTAATCAATTTGTTTGTAAGATTTTCTAACCAAAAAAATATTTTATACTCTCGTATCTGTGTAATATATATTGTACAAAACTATTTTTTTTTCACAATACAGTTGCTAAATTTCAAATTTAAACAAACTTCTCAAATTATATAATGTACTTATAATAGACATTAAAAAATAAATCTGTTTAAATTTAACTAAAACATTGTCATAAATAATTTAAATTTCCTAAACTTCATATTGTGGCACAAAGGACATTCTAATATATAAATGTTTGTGGTAGATTAATAGTAATATTTTGACATGACCATCACGAATGAGAACTATTTAAATTCATTAAAGCTATAAATGTTTTGCTCAATAATATATTTCTTCAATGCACCTTTAAATTGATTGAACTCAGTTATTTTTTTAATGTTTTCAGGCAGCATATTAAAATATTTTAGGCCTAAATACTGACTATTCTTTTGGAATAAAGTTGTACGGGCTAGTATGGTTGGTACATAATCTTCCTTGAAACGCGTATTGTGTTCGTGAATGTTGCTGTGTGTAGATGCATTTTGCTTATTTAAGAAGAAGTGGCATGTTGCTTCTAATATATACAGCCCATATATTGTCAATAGGCCTAATCTTTTAAAATATGGTCTGCATGACACTCTTTGATTTAAGGCTAAAATAGCTCTTACAGCCTTTTTTTGTAATTTAAATATATCTGAAATATACGGAGCAGTACCCCAAACCAGTATGCCGTATCTTAGATGCGACTCTATGAGCGAATAATATGCCGATAAAGCTGTTTCATAGCTCATGATCTTTTTTATCTTTGACAGGACATATACCGCAGAAGACAACTTAGATTTAAGGTGTTCAAAGTGCTTATTCCAATTCAACTTTCTATCGATGTAGACTCCTAAGAATTTAGCATCATCTTTAACTTCTACCAAGTGTTGAATTCTGATGTCACTATTCTTATATTTGGAGAAGTTGAGAACGACTGTTTTAGACATATTCATTGACAATTTGTTTGCCTTAAACCAGTCTTCGATATCATCTAAGGTTTTGGTAATTTTATTTAGGAGTTGCTCAAATGTATCCGCCTTAATGACACAGCTCGTATCGTCGGCAAATAAAGTCAATTCAGCATCTGATGTTGCTAAGCACAGATCATTTATATAAATTATAAAAAGTAAAGGTCCGAGAATTGTACCTTGAGGAACTCCTATGATAATTTGCTTGAAAATCGATAATATGGAATGTTCGTATTTGTTGTCACGGATATGCGTTAACTCGACACTTTGTTTTCGACCCGTGAGATAACTACGAAATAATTCAAGTGCTACACCTCTTATACCATAATATTCAAGCTTTTTTAGTAGAATATCTATCTGAACACAGTCAAATGCTCGACTAAGGTCACATAAAATGGCAGCTGACATCTTTTTGCTATTCAGGCATTCATGTATAGAGTTTACACACTTCACTATAGCCATTTGAGTGGATCTATTTTTTATAAATCCGAACTGGTTATCAGATAATATATTAAACCTATTTAAAAAATTTGATAATCTTTTTCCTATAGCTTTTTCTAAAAGTTTGGAGAAAATGCTCAGAAGAGAAATGGGTCTGTAGTTTTCAATATTTTGAGGGTCACCTTTTTTAAAAACAGGGACGATTTTTGAAATCTTATACCTATCTGGAAAAATGCCGTTTGCTATACAGAGATTAAACAGATAAGTTAACGGTTTAATAAAGATTTCTTTATGTTTTTTCAAAACATGAACCGGGAAGTTATCAATACCTGTAGACCTTTTATTTTTTAATGAAGTAATAGTTTTATCTATTTCCGATTCTGAAATTGGTTGCAGGAATATTGAGTTGTCATTTTGTTTACAGTGTTTCAATTTCGAAAAAAATGATGTGTTTGGAGCCGGTATCGATGAGGCTAACTGTTTTGGTTTGTTAATAAAGAAATCATTAAACTCGTGACTCAATATTATTGGATCTTCTACAACAGTGCCGTTCAACGTGAGCGAAATAGATTTCTTCAAACATTTTAACTTTCGTCCTGTTTCCTGATTTATGAAAGCCCAGGCTGTTTTTACTTTATTTGTTGAAGTATTCATTTTCCTTGAATAGAAATCGCACTTAGCTTGCCTAATACCTTTGTTTATTTGAGTGGTAATTGTTTTAAGAAAGCTTCTGATATGTGGCTTCGATTTCATATGCACATTTTTCAGTATATTCCTTTTTGTCTTACATTTCTTCAGAAGCGATTTAGTAATCCAATAATAATCCAATAGTAATCCAATAATTAGAGGTTGATGCATAAAATAATATTAAATGCAAATGCAGCTCTTAGTCAATACGATTTTGAAAGTGCCAATTGTTTAGAAAGTGAACTGTGTCAATGTGTCTTTTTAAACCAGTATTTTTTTTGAACTGAAGTGATCACACTCATTGCACTTAATCTTTTTTATTTTCTAATGAACTACGTCAATATGTTTCTGTAAATCCGAGTTGTTTGTACTAGAGTGATCACACTCGTCGCATTTAAACCTTCGTGTTTTTTGATGAACTCTTCTAATATGTTTCTGCAAAACAGACTTAAATGAACTGGAGTAATTACACTTCTTTATGTTTCTGCAAATCGGCGTTGGAAAAACTAGAGTAATCACACTCGTTGCATTTATAGTTTTTAATTTTTCGAAGAACTCCTCTAACTTGCTTCTGTAAATCGCTATTGTTTGAACTCGCGTAATCACATTCGCTGCATTCAAATTTTCTTATTTTTTGATGAATTCCGTCAACATGTTTCTGCATATAAGATTTGCTAGAAGTAGAGTAATTACATTTGCAGCATTTAAACTTTTTTAAAATAATGTCAGGTGCAGTTAAGTGCAGCTCTCTGCTTGAGCTAATGCGTCTCAGACTACCCTCATGTGCTACAAGAACAAACGATTTGCTAGACATCCCACGTCGTAGAACCAATTATGGGCAAAACGAACCCATTTATAGAATGTCTTTTTCCTTAAATTTAAAATATTCAGATGTTGATGCATTTAATGTTAATTTAGTGGCGTTCAAAAACCTTATAAAAATGAAACGTTAACGTCAAATTCCCCTTTCCACTCCCTCCCTTCTCCTCAACCCTCATCTTGCATTTTTTAGGTTAAGCACTAATTGTATACTCACTCGGTGGAAATATATAATTGGTTTTAGTTTATACTTATAAGTTGGTACGATTGTTTTTATATAATTGTATATGATTTTTCTCATGTAACTGTTTTATTTCCCTAATAAGGATAAATAGATAAATAATAAACCCTGGTCAGTTCATGTGATGGTCAGTCAGATTGCTATAAATTCTCTTACATGCAACAATCAGTTGCTAAAGTAGTAAAGTAAAAAAACTATAGTTGTTTAACTACAAAGGGAGGGTGTTTATGGTACGCAAAGGGTACCATAAAGCGAGTCACGAAATCCACGTATTTTAACGATGGCGATTAATTCACTTTAATTTATTAAACATTTAATAATTTTATTTGGCCTTGCGCAAAAACCTTCAAATCATTTTCCTGATAATGGCTGAATTCAGATTGTATTATATTTATAACCCTGAAAATGCCGACGGCGTCCGAATAAATCACAAGTTTTCTGGGTCTAGCTGAGATCTTCCTGAAGTAATGTCAACTTCCCAGAAAATGTCCAACCCAATGATATTCCGTAATGATAAGCAGCGAGGCCGCATGCCGCATTACTGAAGCAATTGTTAGCCCAAACACCGCCAACATATTTCTTTAAGTACCTTTAAGAATCAAGACTATAAAGATTACAATATTGGTTATAATAAAAGTATAAATAATTACAATATAAATATTAACATATCATTTTATTTTAATATCTTTTTAGTTCCTTTCCTGCCTAATTTCAGAAGCCTCAAAGTTAACTCTTTCTTTGTGGATTTAAAAGTACAAATGCAACTTCAGTACAAAGCATGCCTCTTCCTCTCAAGGAAAAAATGAAACAATTTCATAATAAAATTGTAAAAGAAAAAATATTCGGAACGGAACCCTCGGAGCGTAAACTCAGTTTGTATTTATTTTAATCATTTCTTATATTTTTTTTATTTAATTATGAAATTGCACCCAATGAGAAAAACTCTTTTAAAATTAGTCTAAAAATGATGCCTCAATTTACACTCCAAAAATACGATAATTTCTCAGCGTCTATCGTTTATTTGTTTGCTTATTATATAGGTACCTACTATATAGACAACGTATATAGAAAAAACATGTTTAGAAAAAGAAGACACAGTGTTTTTCATAATAATATCTATTATATAAGTTTAAAAATTAGTTACATCAATATTTACAATTGAAAACATTCGATATCATAATGTAACGACCAAATACCTAAATGGTAGCTGGCCATCTTGCCTTCCACCTTTCTCAAATAACCGACACTACAGGGTCTAAACACCTCATTAATATTTCACGATTCTTGATCCTGCACTGACTAAACCCAGGCTGCTAATGTCAGCCACAGTTCAATACATCTGTAGGTTCTTGGACGCCATTGCATTTCTCATTGCACTTGGGATTTTATTAATTCTGTGAACAGTCTTGTGCCAACTGTGTTTTCAAATAAACTCTTTGAGTGAACGAGTTGTGTAACAACTCGTTCACTCGTACACTCACTGCACGTGAATTATTTGATATTTCTGTGAATGGTATCAATGTGTTTCTTCATGTTACCTCTACGAGTAAACGATTTGTAACACTCGCTGCACGTATATTTTTTGATATTTCTGCGAACAGTATCAATGTGTTTGTTCAAGTTACCCCTTTGAGTAAACGATTTGTTACACTCGTTACAAATGTACTTTTTAATATTTCTGTGAACAGTATCGATGTGAGTCTTCAAGTTACGTTTTATAGTTAACGATTTGTTATATTCGCTGCTTAAGAACTTTATATTACGTTTGTTATGAGAACCAACCTCTTTAATTTCACTCTTCAGTTGATCGAGTGTACCTAATACTCGTATTGTATCAATTTTACAATCTTTTATTGGGTCGAATGTTTGAGTCTCAGTTTTGACGAACGTTATATCGCCTATCTCAATCTCATCTTGTAAAGTGATATGATCATAGCTACTTTCCTCATATTTCGGTATATAATTGGTTGAATTGCTTATGTTATTAATATTCAGATCGAAATTATTTAACCCGTGTGGACTGTTAGCGGGATTGTCGGGATGGTTCATGAATCTTCATCAATATGAATGCATGAATCATCAATGCATTCTGCTTTGATGATATCTAGTCGGTACATGTTTCTTTATGTGCACGAACAATACAATGAATCTATTACAGCCTTTTAGGGTTGTTGGAAAATATACTCTATAGTTAGAGTCAGAATCGTGACATTAGTATGTCACGATTCTGACTGTCACTTTAAGTGGTATTTTTGGGGTTGCCACGCTTAATATCAGTATTCATATGTGTGCGGTCTTTTCCCCAATTTGACTTATTGTTTATTATGTTTTAGTTGGATATTATTGCCACCATTAAAATTTTTCAACAAATATATTAATAATAAAAAAATTATAGATTAAAAAATGAGAAAAATATTTTTCAATCTTTTGTCAGTTTGGGTTGTATTTTCTTCAATTTCTTATTTTTTTAACAGCCGAGCAAAAAACTTACAGTAATTTATTAAGAATAAGTAAATATTAGTAAGTAGAATATTGATTTTACCTACCCTCTAGGGTTGCGTCGCTCACTCATTTGAAGTGTCGATAAAATAACGAAAAAATGGACCGAAGTGTCACTTTGACGTTTTCTCTTTAATATATCATTTTTTTTATTTAATTTTAATGCAGTTTTGCGGACGTGATTTGTACGGATATTTCGCGTTACGCGAATATTTGAGTTACTTCATGGTTATTTAAATCATGTAGGAAGTACTATTTACTAACATAGTATTTTGCTTTGATTAAAATCCATCTGAAAAATAAATCGGACCTAACTGAATTCTCGATTTTTGGGACATGCTTCAGAACATTCTAGACAACGATAGATCGTTGATTCTAGAAGTATTCTACCATGTTACGCTATGCCAAGTGGTACAAAATATAGTATAGTAAATTTAAATATTAAATTTACTATCAATAAACGGTATAAAGCAGTGTTTAAAATAAGTCGAAAATTGTGTATCTGCACATGTTTATTTAAAAACTGCAAGTTCATTATTATTTAACCTGAGATTAGTGACAATTCGTCAATCATTAGGTCCCGTTTTATTCATAAATTATATTGGGGGTTTCAGAGATGCTTGCAATTCCTATAAAAATATAAATTTACTCATATAAAATATATCTTTTTGGCAGTTTGTATTGCACATATTAGCTTATTATCAGCATAATATAAGGTCTTAGATTCAAGTTTGACAAATTTCCACCCTAATTCTATAATTAATTTCACTTTTATTTCCAGAAAAAAAAACAGTTTTTATCACAGTAGTGTTAAAATGATTCATATCGATTCAAATGCCTAGATTAACCTAGATTAAATTTTCAAATCATCTTCATACAAAATGTGTTCAAAGTTTAAAAAACGTTACATTTACATTAAATAATAAGAGTCCCGGTTGTGAATCCTGTGGTAGGTAGCACACTTCGCCAACATTTAGAAAATGATGTTTCCCTTAGGTTTGGTATTCCTCAAACAGTAATAGCTGATAATGGAAAACAGTTTGTCAGTAAGGATTTTCATAATTTAATGGCAAAATATAAAGTGCCAAATGTCCATTTCTGTCCACTGTATACTCCACAGGTTAATAAGACCGAATGAACTAACAGGACAGTCGGCACTGCGCTGGCATTAGTCATTAAAGATGACCATCGTAGGTGGGATTTACTCCTTCCAAAAGTTCAATTTGGTATTAACTCTGCCGTTAATGAGACTAAGAATTTTAGTCCACATTTCCTAGTACATGGGCAAGAACCCATACTAAGTGGCTCCTTTTATTCTCATTCTCCTGTATTGCAATATGAGGGAATATTCGGTAGTTGCCAAAACTTTGCGCAAGATCTTGGTGAATTGGCCGACATTTTCCAACAAGTTAGAGTTCGTCTAGTTGAATCGCATGGCAGAAACAAAGCTTTCTACGATAAAAAGCGAAGACATGCTGATTTAAATGCAGGAGACTTTGTTTGGAAAAGGGATTATCAACAAAGTAAAGCTGGTCAGTATTTCATTGCCAAATTTGCACCTAAATTCATCAAATGCCGTGTCGTCCGAAAATTATCATCGCTGGTGTACGAATTATCTGATTTTAATGGCCGTAAATTAGGTCAGCGGCATGTTAAAGGCCTTAAATTGTTAGTATCAATCCTATCACATTTACTACTGTTTTATTTTCAATGTTAGGCGTAATACACTATTATTGAAGTGATTATAGCTGTGAGTATGTTTCCTGTAGTTTGTAAGCATAGAGTGATCGTTGAATGGGAGATCCTTTAAGTGATGAAGAATGAATGGGTGAGTTGAAAATAATAAGGGCTTTCTTAGCGTGGTTAATAGGAACGCTTTCACAAACACCTTTCTATTCCAAATTTTCTGTTTTGTGTTTCAAAGTCGCGTTTTCTAAGTCAAACTAAGTCAACGTAGCAATGTGATTGTTCTAACAGATGTCTTGGTTATATTCCTATGTGATAACTTACTAGTAATTTCAGTTGTTGATCTTTCTTTAATTTCATGCTTTGATGCAATGCTATGATCTGCATTAAGGGCAATGCTCGTCGTTCTCTGGTTTTGCCACCAGATCGCAAACTTGTTTGCTGGTAATCAAGTTTCAGTCTCTGGGAGGTAGTTCGGATTTTGTTTTTGCTTTGCTAATTAATATTTCACGATCCTTGATCCTGCACTGACTAAACCCAGGCTGCTAATGTCAGCCACAGTTCAATACATCTGCAGGTTCTTGGACGCCATTGCATTTCTCATTTTATTTATTCTGTGAACAGTCTCGTGCAATGTGTGGTTTCAAATAAATTCTTTGAGTAAACGGATTGTTACACTCGCTGCACGTAAACTTTTTAATATTTATGTGAACAGTATCTATATGTAACATCAACTTACTTTTATTAACAAATGATTTATTACGCTCGCTGCAGGTGAATTATTTGATATTTCTGTGAACAGTATCAATGTGTCTCTTCAAGTTACTTCTTAGAGTAAAAGAGTTATTACACTCACTGCACGTATATTTTTTGATATTTCTGTGAACAGTAATATCAAATAATTTCCTTGAGGCGTGAGACGTCACGTTAAACCGATTCCTAAACACCTGCAAGGAATGCACGATCCATCCCTTTTATTCGCGATTCTACCTCAAAGGGACAAGTTCAAAGTGTTCACATATAAATAATGCCGTGTGTGCGAGGGAGAGGCAAGATGTACAATGATAGAGTGAGGGAGAGAGCATGTACCATAAAGCAGATAGTAACATTAGATATAAACATTTTTTGAAATGATTGCTTATTATATAGGTACCTACTATATAGAAAACGTACATAGGAAAAAAAATGTTTAGAAAAAGAAGACACGGTGTTTTCCAGAATAATACCTATTATATAAGTTTAAAAATTAGTTATATTAATATTTACAATTGAAAACAATAGACTTCTTCCAGAAAACGATTTGTTCCACTCGTTACACATCTGTTTTTAATATTTCTATGAACAGTATCAATGTGTTTCTTCAACTTATCTCTACGAGTAAACGATTTGTTACACTCGGTGCACTTACTACTATTAATCTTTCTGTGAACAGTATCAATGTGTCTCTTCAAGTGACTTCTTCCAGAAAACGATTTGTTACACTCGTTACACATGTACTTTTTAATTTTTCTATGAACAGTATCAATGTGTTTCTTCAACTTATCTCTACGAGTAAACGATTTGTTACACTCGGTGCACTTACTACTATTAAATCTTTCTGTGAACAGTATCAATGTGTCTCTTCAAGTGACTTCTTCCAGAAAACGATTTGTTACACTCAATACACATGTACTTTTTAATTTTTCTATGAACAGTATCAATGTGTATCCTCAAGCTACTTCTTTGAGTAAACGAGTTGTTACACTCGCTGCACGTGAATTTTTTAATTTTTCTGTGAACAGTATCAATGTGTTTCTTCAAGTTATCTCGACGAGTAAACGATTTGTTACACTCGGTGCACTTACTACTATTAATCTTTCTGTGAACAGTATCAATGTGTTTCTTCAAGTGACTTCTTCCAGAAAACGATTTGTTACACTCGTTACACATGACCTTTTTAAAATTTCTATGAACAGTATCAATGTGTTTCTTCAAGTAACCTTTACAAGTAAACGACCTGTTACACTCGCTGCACGTATATTTTTTGATATTTCTGTGAACAGTATCAATGTGTTTCTTCAAGTAACCTTTACAAGTAAACGACATGTTACACTCGCTGCACGTATATTTTTTGATATTTCTGTGAACAGTATCAATGTGTATATTTAAGTGTTGTCTTTTAGTATATGATTTGTTACATTCACTGCACGTAAATTTTTTAATATTTCTATGAACAGTATCAATGTGTATCCTCAAGCTACTTCTTTGAGTAAACGATTTGTTACACTCGCTGCACGTGAATTTTTTAATATTTCTGTGAACAGTATCAATGTGTTTCTTCAAGTAACCTTTACAAGTAAACGACCTGTTACACTCGCTGCACGTATATTTTTTGATATTTCTGTGAACAGTATCAATGTGTAACTTCAAGTTACCTCTTAGAGTAAACGATTTGTTACACTCGTTACACACGTTCCTTTTAATTTTTCTATGAACAGTATCAATGTGTCTCTTCAAGTTACTTCTTCGAGTAAACGAGTTGTTACATTCGCTGCATTTGAACTTTCTATTACGTTTGTTGCGAGTATTAATCTCTTTAATTTCACTCTTCAGTTGATCGAGTGTACCTAATACTCGTAATGTATCAATTTTACAATCTTTTATTGGGTCGTTTGTTTGAGGCTCAGTTTTGACGAACGTTATATCGCCTATCTCAATCTCATCTTGAACAGTGATATGATCATAGCTACTTTCCTCAGTTTTCGGTATATTATTGGTTGAATTACTTATCTTACTAATATTTAGATTGAATTCATTTAACCCGTGTGAACTGTTAGCAGGATAGTCTTCTGCGCTATTTTCTGTTGTCGTTGTTGGTTCATGAATATCAATCAATACATTATCATCAATGCATTCTGCTTTGATGATATCTTGTCGGTACATGTTTCTTTATGTGCACGAACAAAACAATGAATCTAGTACAGACTTGTAGGTTTGTTGGAAAATATACTCTAATGTCTCGATTCTGACTGTCACTAAAAGAGGTATTTTTGGGGTTGCCACGTTTAATATCAATAAGCATATATGTGCGGTTTTTTTCACCAATTTTACCGATTGTTTATTATTTTTTAGTTGTTTATTATTACCACCATTAAAAATTCACTAAAAATTAATTAATGATAAAAAATAATAGTTTAAAAATTTTTAAAAATGTTTTTTTCAATCTTTTGTCCGTCCTGGTTGTATCTTATTATTTTCTTTTATATCCTATTTTTATAACAGCCGAGCAATAAATTAAAAGTAATTTATTAAGAATAAGTAAATATTAGTAAGTAGAATATTGATTGTACCTACCCTCTAGGGTTGCGTCGCTCACTCTTTCGACGTGTCGATAAAATGATGAAAAATGGACCGAAGCTGTCACTTTGACGTTTTGTCTGTAATTTGTCATTTATTGCAGTTTTCAGACGGAATTTGTACGGATATTTCGCGTTACGCGAATATTTAAGTTACTTCATGGTTATTTAAATTATTTACTAACTTGGTATTTTGCTTTGATTAAAATCCATCGGAAGAATAAATCGGACGTAACTGAATTCTCGATTTTTGGGACATGCTTCAGAACATTCTAGACCGTCGATAGATCGTTAATTCTAGACGTGTTCTTCTACAAAATATACTATAGTACAAAATATACTATAGTACAAAATATACTATAGTAAATGTAACTATTCAATTAACTATCAATAAACTGAATAAAGCAGTGTTTAAAATAAGTCGAAAATTGTGTTTCTGCACATAGTAACAATTGAGAATAGTGACAATTCGTCAATCATTAGGTCCCGTTATATTCATAAATTATATTGGGGTTTCAGAGATGCTTGCACTTCCTTTAAAAATATCAATTTACTCATATAAAATATATCTTTTTGGCAGTTTGTATTGCACATATTAGCATAATACTAAGGTCTCAGATTCAAGTTGTTTAACAAATTTCCACCCTAATTCTATAATTAATTCTAGAAAATACAGTTTTTATCACAGTAATGTTAAGAAGATTCACATCAGTTCAAATGCCTAGACAATTGTTCTCATTAACCTTAGAATAAATTTTCAAATCATCTGCATACGAAATGTGTTCAAACTTTAAAAAACGTTACATTTATATATAATAATAAGAGTCCCGGTTGTGAACCCCGTGGTACTCCTGATGTTATATTGTTCAGCATTGGAGCACTCGCAGGGTGTCGTCTCACTTTTGTTCCAAGAGAACTTCTGTACCATTCTTTATACTGTAGTATAAATCTCTGTGGATAATAGAATGATTAACTCGATCGAAGCATTTTAAAAGTGTCTATAAACCTATTTACATATGTATTATAATAAATATGTATTTCTAACATAATATAATTAATTTAAAGGTATCAAAAATAAATAAATAATATAATTACTTTTCAAAATAAATAGGAATACCTATGTATATTAAAATATCTACATTGATGTCTATATGAAAAATAGATAATATAAACATAAATGGCCGTTTTCACCATCACTGGTTAAGTGCCAGTTTCAATAACCGAAAGTTAACTGACAGTCATAACGTTGTTTTCGTTTTCACAACTTCAGGTTAAGTGACGGTTGAGACAACCTCCGGTTATCTTTCGGTCAAACGTCAAAAAATGTAACAGCCGCATTTTCGGTCGGTCAGCGCGTGTGACCGGCGGTTGCGCGTGATATAATATATATTATAAAATGCCACTCCTAAATCTTTTATTTTCTGATAGCGACGAAGAAAACGTTGTAGAAAGACGACCCAGAATAATTAAAGAAAGGATAAATTATTTTGATATTCCAGATGATGTGGCCTTTAGAATACGTTTTCGTATATCTAAATCAGTAGTTGAAGAATTGCTTCCTCACTAGACGGAATAAAACCAGCATGTGAAAGGTAATGTAACTTTTGTTCAATTTGTATATTTGCCTTAAAAGTATTTATACTAATAATTAACATGTGACCAATATTTTCAGAAATTTTGCTATTCCTCCTTTGCAACGCCTTCTGTTGACTTGGCGATTTTATGCCCTTGGATCAATGTTGATTGCATCATCAGATTTTAGTGGTTTAGCTGTATCTTCAGCTTGTAGAATTGTGTGGACTGTCAGTCAAGCTATTGCTAATTTAAGAAGACATTATGTTAGATTTAAACCTCTCGACACAGTAATCAGAGAATTCTATGAAATTGCTTAATTTCCAAAAATATTGGCAGAAATAGATTGTACGCATGTTAGAATACAGTCTCCAGGTATTAAGAGTGAATCACAGCATGCTTAACTATGAAGTTAATGATAAACTAAAAATTAATGTTCTTGTGGTTTTATTTTAGGAGGACCTGATGCTGAGGAATATAGAAATAGAAAATCTTACTTTTCTTTAAATATACAGACTGTGTGCGATGCAAATTTATGCATAATGGATATTGTGTCTAGTTGGCCTGTATCTTCACATGATTCCAATATCTTTCACAATTCTCTTTTAAAAAGTAAATCTATTAAAATTGTATTACTGCTTCCTATGGAGTTATGTATTGTAAAGAATACCAATGTGCAAACAATGCTATCATAAATTTTAAACTGCGTTTCATATTTGATTCCAGGTCGCCTACGAGCTGGTCAATTTGGAGATAACTGGATGTTAGGCGATTCGGGATATCCTCTATGCAATTATTTATTAACTCCTTATCTTAATCCAACATCACCAGCCCAGGAATTATATAATAAATCACACATACGAACAAGAAATTGCGTTGAAAGGTAAGTAGCGCAGGTGCCAAACTCTAAAGAAAAAAGTAAAGCGGGTTCAATTTTTTCCTTCCGAAAAACCAGTAGAAACAGAACTTCAATTAAACGATATGCCTGAGGAAATATATAATCAAAATAATCAAGAAGCAGTGGTAACTAAAAGAGACAGGCTTGTTAGGGATTACTTTCAAAGGTATTTCTCACTTATGGCAGCAACAAATTAACAGTTATAACATATTTATTTATAAAGATTTAAAATCATTTTTCATTTTCAGATTCATTTGAGTTGCGGTACAACGGCAGGGCCTCTGGAATATTATGATTTTAATATTTAATTTTAAGAAACTTGAGTAGTAGTACTGGTTGTTACACAGCGGCAATTATAAGGTTCATAAGGTTAATAATATAATAACTATCCTGAAATTAATAATTGATTGTTTAGCATAACTTCCTTTTGAATAGACTGTGTTGTCAGAATATGTTGTGGCACTAGCCTTAAAAATTAACTAAAAACAACTTTTGTATTGAAAATAAAACAAATTTTAAAAATTATGTCTATTTATTCAAACTTTGTACTTACAAGTCAACATTAACGTTTTGAATCTAAAAATTCCTTTAATTTCATTCGATACTCAAGTTTTTTCAACTTTAAATCCATTTTTCTATTTTCTGTCTCCACTTCTAATAATTTGATTTTTTTTTGCTTGATTATTGTGTCCAAGTCTGAAACAAAACAAAGAAAACCAATTAAAAAATACATCAATCATTATGAAAAAGTGGATGATAATACTGATAATATTAAATTTCATAATACTGATAATAAAAAATAGATTACAATTATTTATTTGATACCGACAATGGCGTTTTGAATTGCGTTTAGTATCAAAAGTTTAATTGAACCTTGGCGATGAAGGTAACATGGCATAACTATGTTTGTAAATGCACTTAATATGCGGAATGTGTCAGAAACATTTCAAATTGTCGCTTGATTGCAGAAAAACCATACGTTATTCTTTCATTTAGCCAGTCGTTTAGATTATTACACACAAAATGTTAATAGGGTAGTACATACTTTTTTTTCTTGCTTTTGGCTTGCAACATAAAGTGTCTTTCTTCGTCTCTTGCTTATTTGTCGACAATGTTTCTGAAAATGTCAAAATTATTTATATCATTATGCTAAGTACTAAAATTAAAAAAATGTTGGCATAGGTTGGGAATAATGGTTGGCAAGAAAATGGTTTATGGGTCGCACACAATTAAATTATTAAGGTATTACCTGTACATTTTTTCTCCTCGATATGCGCATCTCCGAAATCGTTGCCTTCCTCGTCTACTATGCGATAAACTGTGTCATGCAGAGTATTATTATCTAAAAGTAAAAAAATACATAAGTACTTCTGGGTACCATAAATTAACATTATAATATAAAGAGTTCAATGCAAACTCACCTACAACACCTGAAATAAAAACGCCCTCCGTTTGAGGTGGTGGCGAACTACAATCTAAAACAAAAATATAATGATCAAAAAAGTATAATTTAAACCAGTGGTTCTTAACCGGGGCGCCAGCGCCCCCTTGTGGGCGTTTTAAAGGTCTGGCGGGGCGTTTTTAAATTTTTAGCATTTATGGGGCGCTGCGGCAGTTGAAGTGGGCGTTGTGTCGCTTCTGCATATTGCACGAGTCTGGGCCGGCTGGGCGCTCGCAGCGCGCGCGGCGGCGAGCGGGCCAACTGCACGGAGCGCGGCGGCGAGGCCGGGGTTGGGGGGAAGCGCAGGCCGCTAGCTCCGTCGCTATATCGGCGGGTCTCACCAACGCACCAACACACGCACAGCTATTCGTACGATAGACAGAGTCTTTGAGTGTGTGTGAGCGTAGTTCTCATAATCTGGGAGCACTGATGCACTTAGTCATCTCTGTCAATCCGTTGGAGACGGTCGCGTTCACTTATAAGCGTTAGTTTATCTGAGGGGTTCGGCATTAAATTCGCAAATCGGCCTTTATTTCAAGATGACAACCAAACAGAAAAGATGTCGACAATATTCTATTGACTATTTAAAATTCGGTTTTATTCCATCTCCTACAAATCAACAACTGCCAATGTGTTTACTCTGTCAACACGTATTTTCTAATGAGGCAATGAAGCCATCGCGGTTAAATGAACATTTTTTAAAGAAACATCCCGACAAGAATAATAAAGATATATTGTACTTTCAAGAACTTAAGAAAACATTTGAAAGCCGTAATACTCTCAGTAATGTTTTTAAGAAGATTTCAAGTCGGAACGATAAAGGACTAATAGTATCTTATGAAATAGCACAAATTATTGCAAAATGTGGTGCACCACATATATATGGAGAAAAATTAATACTACCAGCTATACGTGTATTCATTAATAATATGATCGGACAAAATCAGCAAGAGATTCTTTCTTCAGTCCCATTGAGCAATGACACGGTTTCAAAAAGAATTGATGAGATGGCAAATGATATCGAAATTCAGTTATGTGATGAACTACAGTCCAACGATTTTTCATTACAATTGGATGAGAGTACTCTGCGTGATAATGAATCTCTACTACTTGCTTATGTACGATTTGTGAAGAATGAAAAAATTATCGAAGAAATGTTATTTTCAAAATTACTTACTACTGACACGAAAGGTTCGTTAGTATTTGAAACCCTTGAAAACTTTTTCACTGAAAAAAAGATTCCCTTTACTAATGTTATTGCCTGTGCTACTGACGGAGCACCAGCTATGGTTGGTCGGCATCGTGGTTTTATATCAAGGTTGAAGAACGTTGCACCAAATGTTCTAGCAATTCACTGCGTCATTCACCGTCAACATTTAGTCGCAAAGAAGATTAATGGAAGACTTCATAAATCGCTGAGTATTGTTATAAATGTCATCAATAAAATAAAGTCTCATCCCTTGAATGATAGATTATTTCGTCAACTGTGTAAAGAAAATGATGAAGAATTCGAACGACTTATCTTACATACAGAAGTAAGATGGCTATCAAAAGGAAATTGTTTAAAAAGATTTTATGCATTATTTGATACAATTGTGGAATTTTTGGAAGTAAACAATGAAAACGTATGCTATGAATTAAAATTACTGCGAAATGATGTGGCCTATCTTTCGGATATATTCGAAAAGATGAATGAAAATCTCCTGAAGCTTCAAGGAAACAATATCAGCCTTATTAAAGCCAAAGGTGTTGTACTGAGCTTTATTAACAAACTCAAATAATTTAAAGATAATCTTTGTCGGCGAGAACTCCATCAGTTTCCTTCTTTACAACAATTAAAAAAAGATATACTTAAGGATTCTGATTTGGAAACATACTGTAGCCACATTGACGCCCTTATCGAAGATATGATAATACGATTCAAAGACTTGTATGAACTTTTAATACCAGATTGGATAATTAATCCATTTTTATCAAATGTAGAAAATGTCAGTGAAAATTTAAAAGAGCAGTTTATTGAGCTACAAAATGACTGTGAAGCTAAAATTGTGTTCAATCAATGTAATTATGATGTTTTTTGGGTCCATTTTCGCCATCAATACCCTCTTCTGTGGAAAGA
Organism: Neomicropteryx cornuta; assembly: GCA_020383195.1. Taxonomy (NCBI): domain Eukaryota; kingdom Metazoa; phylum Arthropoda; class Insecta; order Lepidoptera; family Micropterigidae; genus Neomicropteryx; species Neomicropteryx cornuta. The sequence continues at coordinate 5,880,092 of JAHKQU010000031.1, forward strand.
GGTAAAATTGTCCATCGTAGCATTTCCTTCATCATATTTAGTGGAAAAGGGTTTTAGCGCAGTAACGCATATATTAAAAAAATCCCGAAATCGATTACAGATAAGCCAAAGAGGAGATTTAAGACTATATTTAACTAAACTTGAACCTAATATTACGAAAATAGCCCAATCACATGAGGCTCAAGGATCTCATTAATTTTTTTAATAAAAATTCTCATTTCCATTGAATTATTTACTTTTTAGTTAAAATAATAATATAATTTTGTATGTAATGTTAATATGACATAAATGGCAATAAATACATAATTTTTATAAAAATAATCATGTTTTTTATTTGTTTTTCTTATAATTTTTTATTTGTAAAGAAAATCATTGCATGAAATTCATAAAAAAGAGAGTATTTTTTTTTGTGGGGAGGGGGGGCGCTGGATAATTTTACTGTGGTAAAGGGGGCGATTCTTTCAATATGGTTAAGAAACACTGATTTAAACAAATTCCATTAATATTAGGTTCTGATAAATTCATTAAATTACCAGAATCAAATCGGGTACTCAACCCCGTGCAATTGGGTCCCATAACCCCAATCACTCTGTCCAACATGGGATCTTCTTTTATATCGCTTTTTCCCCCGCCTGTTTTATAAGAGGAGGCTCTGATATCTCCATATCTTACGCGAGCCTTTTTCTTCATCATGTCCCATTTGTTTTTAAGGGAATTCGCCTCGCGACTTTGAAATTTCGATTGAATTTTTTTCCATGTTTCCTCCTTCTGAGCCCAAGAAACAGAATTTGTTTCTTTGTTTAAAATTATACTTCTGTACTCCTCCACAGACTCTACACAAAGTTTACGATAATTAGTTTCGGTTATAATGTCACAAGCAAACTTAAATTACCCTAAACATATATATAAGTATTCAATACTAAATGATTAATCAATTAGCAATAAAAGTAAAGAGTGAAAAGTGCAAACAATGCGAACTTGCCAGCTATTGAGTCGTCGAACTTAGCAGCACGTGTGTGCGTTTAAATAACCAGTGACAACCACGCACACCGCCACAATCTTGATGCCGCGGCCTTTGATCACAACGAATGAACGGCGGGTAGTTAAATTGATTTGATATTTTCAAGGAGAAGTTGATTTATCGTTTTGTGAATGTTGAAGCTAATCTCAAAAGTCACACCAACACTCGCCGCATTTAAACTTTCTTATTTTCCGATGAACGGCGTCAAAATGCATCATTAAATTTCTTTTAGTCGAAGTTGTATAATCGCATACATTTACATATCGCAGTGTGTGTGTATGTATGTATAAACATAGAATATTTTGTGTATAGATAAATTGATTTTAATATACAACGCTTTTATTTTGAATCAGATTGGCATGAAATACTTCGGATTTTTGAAAGAAACTCGCCGCGATTTAGGTCAAGTACATCACCTCGTTGAATTTAGTGTTGTAGGTATTGAGAAACCGGTACAGAACAGAGTTTCTGGCATAGTCTGCATTGCGCCTTGGCACCTGGAACAGAGTAGAAGGCACTCGCAGGTTGTTACCTGATACAAGATCTGGACTCTCCGCTCTGTTATGTAATAGATCGTGTAGAAGTGCCATATCCGCTGTGGTACGTCAGTCCTCGAGGGTCTGCATATGATAATGATTAGCCATCTCGTCATATGTGTTGAATTCCAGGTCTGATGAACCGTTTCTGAATGCGTTCCACTCTGTTCTTGTACACATCATATTGCGGAGACCAGCTAGGAGAAACAGACTGCGAATGAACGCAAAGTATAGGGTCATGTGTGCCTGTGTCCCCGAAAAAGACTTGCATGACCTAAATATGAAGCCAAGTGTTTTGTATGCTTTGTCAACAATGTAGGATATATGTTGATCGCCGATTCATTTATGACCTAAATCTACACCCAGATCACATACATATGTAGTTTCAATTATGTCGTCTTTAGTCGCACCGATGGTATAAGTGAAATCGGTTTTTATAACATTTCGCGTATAAGATATCTTGTTGCACTTAGTTCAATTTATGTCAGTTATTATTTGTCTTGCTGCATATTAATGCAATCGTCCAAATTAGAGATTACTGAATACATTTTCATGTCATCAGCGTAGAGGTTGTGTTCGGAAGTGTAAAAACCGTTACCAATATCGCTGATATAAGCATTAAACAGTAAAGGCCCTAAGCGAGTTCCTTGAGGAACACCAGATGGAATTATTACAATATTTGAACCATCTAAGAAGATCACCTAATGCTTCGAGCTTGGCAATTAGGATACGGTGATTGAGTTTGTAATTTAAATACTATATTATAGAAAAATTGTACTTTATGCAACGAATTGTTTAAAATACCTCACATAAACAATATATTTAATTGGGTATAGACCAATATTTTAGGAAATGATTTTCTTTTTCGTACTACAGGTTTAGATGTCGGATATAGATAAACCTCCTAAAAGAAGTGCCATGAATTTGAAATACCCTGTTAATTACATCTAAATTCGCTGAAAACTAAACTAAAAAATAGTGAAAAACCTCCTTAAATTCCATCTGTTGCTTTAGAAGATTAGCGCCGACTTATTCTATAATATTTACTACGTAAAAAAAAAAAAAATAAACTTACGTTTCGGAAATAAATATTTTCTTTTTACCCTTTTTCTTTTATCTATATAATTTTAATGTTTTAAAATTTATAATAACGTGTTTTGGTTAGTTTAATTTGAGCAATAGTCGTGTGTTATTTAAGTCTTTTCATAGTACTTATTTTTTGTATGATTTGGATAAATAAATTATGCGGCCAAAGGAATCGCGTTCACTCTCAGTGCGTAACCCCACTGCAGGCACTTTGTATAGTCCTAGTCTACCCTTAAATGTAATGAAGTTACTCAAGAATTGCAAAAAGGTTGCTTTTGACTATCGGTCGCCTACATGTCTACAAATAAAAAAACTGTTTTTTTCGGCATATTTATTAAACCGCAATTAGGAGAAATTGTACAATTAACTATTTATAATCGTCAAACCCACTAAAATTTAATGTTTTTCGTTGACAACTTTCAATATGCCAATCTTATGTTTTTATTTCTCGTAGTAGCATGATCATACTAACTGCATTAAAACTTTAATATTTTTCGGTGAACGCTTTCAATATGTTTCTTTAAATTTCCATTAGTTGAACTCATATAATCGCACTCGCTGCATTTAAACTTTCTTATTTTCCGATGAATGGCGTCAATGTGTAACTGTAAAGATGACTTTCTTGCAGTGGCATGATCGCACTTGCTGCATTTAAACTTTCTTATTTTCCGATGAATGGCGTCAATGTGTAACTGTAAAGATGACTTTCTTGCAGTGGCATGATCGCACTTGCTGCATTTAAACTTTCTTATTTTCCGATGAACGGCGTCAATATGTGTTGTTAAATCTTTTCTAGTTGAACTCATATAATCGCACTCGCTGCATTTAAACTTTCTTATTTTTCGATGAACGGCGTCATTGTGTAACTGTAAGGATGACTTTCTTGCAGTGGCATGATCGCACATGCTGCATTTGAATTTTTTTATCTTCTGATGAACCTCGTCAATATGTCTTGTTAAATTTCTTTTAGCCGACGTTGTATAATCGCACTGGGTGCATTTAAACATTTTTATTTTTAAGTGATCAGTGTTTAAATGTCTTAATAAACTGTGTCGCCTTGTAAACATCCTATTACATTCGCTACATTGTAATCTTTTTATTGATTGTTGCTCAAGGTCCATGTGTTCTAATAAAACCTTTGTTTTATAATCACTATAAAGGCATTCGAAACAAAAAAGTTTATTCTTCAAATACATACACCGTACGTTTAGAAAACCCTTGCAATTCGAACAGGTAAAGTCAATTTTCTTTAATAGCACTTTAACGCATTTTATGTTATTGACTATTTTTTCGAGACCGATACTATTTTCTAATTTTATAAATTTGATATTTTCCTCCATAAAAAGATCATCTTGTTGATTTGTTATCATAGTATTACACTGATGCGGACCAAAGCAATCTTTGCTATCGATGTCTGATTTAAGAAGTGGTCCTGAGACTTTTGAAACACTATTGTTGTCCGATTTAGACATTCGCGAATTGTTAAAATCACTGCAGCTTGGTTTGCAATCATACCCTTGCTCAGAAATATAATTTTTTTCTATTTTAACAGCAGTCTCAGTGCATTCCTCCATTTTTTAACTCAATCGATGGTATTTCTTATATTGTAAAGGTCCCTGTAAGGTGATTATTAATAGTTATTAATACAGTGCTGATGATGTCTGGCACTAGGTTACATAAGACTCGGGATTTGACTCCATAATAGTAAAGACACGAAAGATCCGTGGAGTAACAGCCGGAAGATTCTTCAGCAAGCGCCTCCTGGCGCTGAGCTATTAAGATGGCGGTCGCGTCGCTGGTTATAGAATGTTTGCACACGGGCGCGAATTATGGACTCTGTGAAGGCTGTGAGGGATGTCCTTGCGATATCTACTATTAATATTTTAACGGTTATTTATTTAACATTTTATAAAGTACAATCTTAAACAATGATTTAGAAAGGAATCTATCCACCATCTGACAAATGACAGTTCCGTTTTAAACGAAGGTTTGGAATCGTAATGCAATGTTGCTCTTTCAAAATGTTTTTTTTTTATTTTAAAGGCATTAGCATTTATTTATAATTAAGCTACTATTTATTAAATTATGTAACTATTTAAAATTAATAATGTGTTAATATGCCATTCTAAAAAGAAATAGCCTTTTGTTTTCACGGAACACTTAGGTAGCAATCTTCACAGATTGTAGTATTATGTGTATTATTAGTATTAGGTACTTGCGTATTTAGCCATCAAAAAAATAATTCATAAAATATAGGTAGGTGATAAAGGTAATTAAAAAATATACATATTATGAAAAATGATACACTAAAGAAAGAGAATTTGCAATTTTGTGGCCTTGGTACTTTTTAAAAAGACAACTTTAACTTTAACTCATAGCTTCGAATAAAAATCTTCTTTCACTTGTACAGGAGACAAAAAATAGTTTTAAAAAAAAGATATATGCTACAATATGTCAATTTCTACCTTATTTTGAACATTGTAAACACATCAAAGCCAGATTGAATTAGAATCAATTTAAGTTATTACCCAATCTAAATTTTAAACGTCAAGGTGTGGCAACAAATTATAAAAAATATTTGTTTCTCAGAAGAACAATTTTAATTGTTGTAGATGTTTATATATTGTCCAGATTTGTTTACTCTGAATAGTGTGGGATTACCAACTGGTACTGTCATGTTCTTCAGACGCCTTGGCAGTGCCTTGAGGTTGTCATGAAAATTAACTTAGTAAAAAATACAAATACCGTCGTAGGAGAAACAAAGTGGTATAAGTCGGTTAATAATCTAACATTCGGTTAAAATAAAAATCTGGCGCAAACTTCATATTTAGCAGCATCACTGTAAAATCACCAAAGGTTCCGTTTATACTCTTAATATTAAGATTTAAAATCATAAGATTATATTTAAAATCTTGTAATCCTGTTGTATTAAATTGTGAAATGTCATCTAGATCGTCATAAATCTTAATATTTATGTTTTCTGAATAGCATAATTTTATAGAGCAATAAGGAGAATTTAAATAAATAACTACAGCACCGCGGTAGAAGAAAAAAAATAGGATATACAAAATATAAATTAGTAATATAATAATAAGAACATAAAATATGATTAAAAAATATATATCAATATAATAAGGAAACTTGCTGTAGTACTCGTATAAAAATGATATTAGCTTATATGGCGAAAAATATTATGTATGATCTAACATTAATATTATTTAAGGGAATATTATTATTATATATTGGCAGTAGATATAAAAGGTTTTACAATCACAAAGTATAACGAAATAAAGTTCAAAAAATATGAACAAAATAACCAACACCCTAAATTATGCAAATATTTTGTTAAACAGAAATTAAGTTTAATTTTAAATGTACCTTGTACTATTAAAATAGTTAGCATTAAAGTCTTAAAAAGTAACATAATCACCACAAGTGTAGCACAAAAGTGAAAATAAAGATTGTATAAGCAAAGAGGAAGAATCCGTGTAATATTGACAAGATCTTTGCGAGCGTTAAGATCCAGTATATCGTGAGGTGAGCTCCGGTTATTTTTGTTCTATAATATGGAGACGTTTGATGTCCTGAATAGCCCATACCAATTAGCATCCGCAAACGATGTCACAGTCCAATCGGTTAAAGGCCACAGTCACAGCCAGGGCACTATCAGTTAACTATGCAACATCTGCTCCAAACCATCAACCTGGACAAGGCTCAGAGACAGGTAGGGCAGTGCACTGCCTCAGCCTCCGCTTCTTAACTGGATTGATGACAGGCCACTGCAGATTAAACAGGCACCTTACTACCTCGGGTATTACTGATCTGATATCCTCGTCTGCAGAGGCTCCAACGTAGAGGAAGGGACTGCAAAACACGTAATCTGTCACTGTCCAGCCCGACTTCAAGAAGAAGCGCTCCCAGGCCGAAATTCGCAGCAAGAATACGGTCTATAACCTGCGACTCGTATTGAAGACGGATTAGTTTTAGATTCGAAGCTGCACTTCGAAGATATACAAATTGGGCCACAAAACAATGGCCAAGTGCAGCAGTCACCTGGCTGTCTTCCATTCATAACTCCAAGCAGCCCATAAGAACACTCGTGTCTAAGGTTAGACTGCTCACGCAGTTCTACAATAGATTGGGTATCACATTTAGTGTTTCTGTATTCCGAAGAGAAAGTCTTTGTGCATTTGTATCTACAGGTATTACAAACTATTGCCTGAGGCAGTTTTGTAGGCAATATTTTCTTCAGCATTTAAGGCAATCACGCCACAGGTCTTCGTTTCTAATATTGATAGCCCAGTTGGTAGATCCAGCTCATTGCCACCTCTTTGAAGGCCTATCAGATTTCCAAATTGTTTAAACTACATCGTTCAGAATGGATTTAGCAATTTACAACGCATCTTCAGCAGGTAATAGGTCAGACTCTTCAATAACTTTGCTATTGGCTAATATTGTATGCTATGGTAGTGAGCGCGGATCCCAGGGGGGTAAAGGGGTAATTACCCCCCCCACCCCCTAAGAACATTCAATAACAATCACCGGTACACGTTAAGTAGTGTTCGTTTCATAGTGTACTATACCATAGTCATACCGCCAGAAATATTAATTTTAAATGGTGTTTTAAGGTTTGACTATCAATTTCAATTTATCAAAACATAATTTAATTATGTAACCTTAACTTAAACCATTCGATGATCGAAAACATTCATAAATATACAAGTAATTTGAAAAATAGGCAAAATTTATCCTTAAACTGACCATGATTGGGGTGGTTACCTTACTTGAATATAGAAAAAATGATTAGACAAAGAAGACAAATCGTTTAAATTAAAAATCATTAGATTAAAAGTTTTACAAATATTAACAATTGAAAACATTACACCCTGAGAACATTCAATAACAATCACCAGTACATGTTATGTAGTGTTCGTTTCATAGTGCGCTATACCATAGTCATACCACCAGAAATATTAATTTTAAATGGTTTTTTAAAGCGGGATAAAAACGAAAAATAAATCAACCCTAATTACAAACAAATATTATTTTTATAGTTTATTTGCTTTTCGCTGTGTATATTCCAAAGAAAGCAAAAAATAAATAAATGTGGAAATGTGAGTCTGCTGGAAATTCGTCTAAAACAATTCGTCTAATTACAATTCATCCAACTACAATGAATCTTTTCAGACTTTTAATTTTTCTATGAATAATATCAATGTGTATCCTCAAGCTATTTCTTTGAGTAAACGATTTGTTACACTCGCTGCACGTGAATTTTTTAATATGTCTGTGAACAGTATCAATGTGTATCTTTAAATGACCTCCTTGAGCAAACGAGGTATTACACTCGCTGCACATGAACTTTTTAATATTTCTGTGAACAGTATCAATGTGTGTCTTTATGTAACTTCTTTGACTATATGATTTGTTACATTCGCTGCACGTAAAAAATGTGTTTCTGTGAAAAGTATCAATATGTGCGCTTAGGGTTTTTTTTTTCAGTATACGATTTGATACATTCACTGCATTTAAATTTTTTAATATTTTTGTGAACAGTATCAATATGTGCGCTTAGGATTTTTTTTCCTGTATACGATTTGTTATATTCACTGCACGTAAATTTTTTAATTTTTTTGTGAACATTATCGATGTGAGTCTTTAAATTACTTTTTTGACTAAACGATTTACTACATTCTTTGCACGTGAACTTTGTAATATGTCTGTGAACAGTATCAATGTGTATTTTCCAGTATCTTCTTTCAGCAAACGATTTGTTACATTCGTTACACCTACATTTTTTAATGTTTCTGTGAACAGTATCAATGTGTCTCTTCAAGTTACTTCTTCGAGTAAACGAGTTGTTACATTTGCTACACGTGAATCTTTTAATATTTCCATGAACAGTTTTAATATGTTTCTTCAAGTTACTTCTTTGAGTAAACGATTTATTACACTCGCTGCATTTGAACTTTATATTACGTTTGTTGCGAGAATCAACTTCTTTAATTTCACTCTTCAGTTGATCGAGTGTACTTAATACTCGTATTGTATCAATTTTACAATCTTTTATTGGGTCGCTTGTTTGAGTCTCAGTTTTGACGAACGTTATATCGCCTATCTCAACCTCATCTTTTACAGTGATATGATCATAGCTACTTTCCTCAGTTTTCGGTATATTATTGGCAGAATGTTACTAATATTCAGATCGAATTCATTTAACCCGTGTCAACTGTTAGCGGGATAGTTTTCCGCACTATCTTCTGTTGACGTTGCTGGTTGATGAATATCCATCAATACTTTATCATCAATGCTTTCTTCTTTGATGATATCTTGTCTTTGATGATATCTTGTCTTGTCATATGTTTCTTTATGAGCACGAACAAAACAATGAACCTAGTACAGACTTGTAGGTTTGTTGGAAAATATACTCTATCTAATGTCCCGATTCCTGTCACTAAAAGTGGTATTTTTGGGGTTGCCACGTTTAATATTAGTATGCATACCTATGTGTGCGGTTTTTTTCCTAATTTTACTGATTGTTTATTATTTTTTTGGATATTATTGCCACCATTAAAAAGTCACTAAATATTTGTTATCGTTTTTTGAGGTGAGTTATTAGTAAATATTTAAATGTCCGTTTTTTAAAAAACACCTATTTTATTTGTAATTAATTGTAATTAGATCTTAGGTACTTTACTTTTGAACTGGTACAGTACAGTAAGCATTATATTTCGTTTAAAGACAACATGTTTACTATTGGTTTGTTTTTAATACGTTTTTTGTTAGAAGTGGTTAGTATTTTCATTTTTTAAAGGTCTTTTTTTTATAAGGTTTTTATAAAGAAATAGCGATTATGAACGGTACATTTTTGCTATTGAATGTTTAAATTGTGTTTATTTTTGTTTTCAAGCTTTTTTGCAATTGTTTAAACTTTTTTATATATTTTCAGATACCTAACTGAATATTTTCTTCTGTTTTGTAAGCCGACTGGTCGATCGCATAGTAGCGGCCAAGCAAAGTGTTGTGCCTATAAATTGGTGACTTACTCTCAATTTCATTTTATTTTTTTATTTTTTCAAATATTGCTTTTTTTATACAAAATGTCGATTCTATTAATTTCCTGGAACTGTCTTTCGAAGTCAGAGTTGCAGTATGAGGTCAGCATTAGAGGTTAAACGCCTCCTGACTCAGTGGATATTTTATGTAGACAGATAGTTACACTTGGCAAAGAAAAACCAAACGAATCTATAAAATCTACAAGCTTTTTATGCGAACCAATTCACGAATGCAAAATTAGGTTGGCCGATTTAAGTTGTTTTCTGGAAGATGTTTCTTTTATTCCTGATAAAAATCAGGGAAGACGCGTTAGTGCTTAATCTGCTCATTTATATCATAGGCTTAATAGGATTTTGACTGAAGATCCGCTGTCGATTGAGAGATTAAGAAAAAAGAAAAAAGCATTTCGTCTATTAAGATTTTAGTTCTTCAGAGTGAGTCAGTCGTACCACCTTCTGTTGTTTTACCGTTAAATGTTCCTTCTTGAAGTAATGAGTGTAATAAACCGGTGAACTTAGGCATTCAGTTTAATGGAAAAACTTGTGTTCTTGAATCTTTAGAACTTATTGAAGAATTACGGTTAGCAAGAAATATTCCTACGAAATGTTTATCATATATTTATTGAAAATGCATTAATTTAGCATCGTGGTAATATCAATAATTTTTCAAATTGGTCAGGTAATTTCAAAATTGAGGTTAGATTTTGGTGTTAGTGATTACGATTATAATCTTTTGGGATTTTTGGGCTCTAGACATCAAGAACCTGATGACCCTATGCATGTGTTTGTGCCACTAATGGAACGATATTTTGGTCGTTTTGGGCTTTTTTGGAAGCAGCCTCTGTTTATTTTGAGAATGAAAAAGATACTCGTCGCCCTTATAAAGAAGTTGATCCAGGCGATATTAAAGTTTGTGGTCTTCTTGACAGTGAAAATGTTGGCATTATATTTGGTGCCCCCTATTTGGTGATTTGGTATCACCTAAGATTACTAAAATTAGGTTACACCCTTAGTTCTATAGGAAATATTTACCTTAGCACAACTAACTCATGTGTCGTTAAACCTTTAGGAAATATGTACCTATTTGCCTTTTTTAGGTAATAAAATCATTAGTTAATCCGGATATTTCAACTTCTCTTATTTTGGGGGTTAATTTCTTTAAGCATTTTCAATGTTATGTGAAAGTTAACTTTTGGAATCATGTGAATGAACTTCGAGTTATTCTAAAGAACAGCAATCGTTTGCTAACTAAAAAGTCATAGTTTTTCCGCAAAGAACTTAAATATTTAGGCTATATCGTTGATGAAAATGGTTTGCGTACAGATCCACAAAAAGTACAATCTATAATGGACGCCTTATTCGTAACTTTTCAGTCTAACGAGCTCAAAAAAAGGTACACCACCTTTTCGTTGGTCGTTTTAGTTACCAGTCCAGTTCTAGCATATCCTGACTATAGTAAACCCTTTTCAGTTCATACAGATGCATCAGCCTTTGACTTGGGTGGTATGATAACGCAGAGTTTCGATGGCGTAGAGGTAGACCATCCGATTGCGTATTATTCTGTTCACTTTTACCGGCAGAAACGCGTTATTCTGCTACGGAACGCGAGGCCCTTACTGTCATCTTTGCAGCAGAACGTTTCCGTCGATATTTGGAAGGCGCACCAAAGTTTACCATTTAACTATCACTTCTTTTAACTATGAAACTGTCCATCGTAAGGGCATAGACAATGTTGTCCCTGATGGCTTATCTCGTTTGTTACCATTTACTCAAATATCAGCACTATCTAATGATGCCTGGTATACAAAGCTTTTTGAAGCAGTGTCAGACCCAAGTGGTAATGCAAATTTCAATGTAAAAGTAAATATTAACTTACTAGCTCTCATGATTGGAAACTGGTAGTTCCATTCGAAGCCAGGGAAGGTCTAATTAAAGATAATCACGAGTTCAAAATATCATGTCATTTTGGCATATTTAAAACTCATAAGAGAGATATTAGATATTAAGTTTAAGATATTTAGTTTGAGATACTTTTGGTCTTCTATGCATGATGTGTCGAAATTTATAAATAAGTTTGACAATTGTCAAGATAATCCCTTAGGATTAATGGGTAATCCTAAAATTTGTAATAGACCCTTCCAGATGATTTCCACGGATTTGCTTGGACCTTATCCAATGACAAGAAACCGAAACATGTATGTTTTACTCGTTACTAACTGTTTTTCTAAATAATGCCTTTTTCTGTTTAATGGCAAAATATAAAGTGCCAAATGTTCAATTCTGTCCACAGGTTAATACGACCGAACGAACTAACAGGACAGTCGTCACTGCGCTAGCATTAATCATTACAGATGTCCATCGTAGCTGGGATTTACTCCTTCCAAAAGTTCAATTTGGTATTAACTCTGCCGTTAATGAGACTACGAATTTTAGTCCACATTTCCTAGTACATGGGCAAGAACGCATACTAAGTGGCTCCTTTTATTCTCATTCTCCTGTATTGCAAGATGAGGGAATATTCGGTAGTTGCCAAAACTTTGCGCAAGATCTTGGTGAATTGATAGACATTTTCCAACAACGGATGGCACAAACATAGCTTTATACTATAAAAAGCGAAGATATCCCGATTTAAACGCAGGAGACTTTGTTTGAAAAAGGGATTATCAACAAAGTAAAGCTGGTAAGTATTTCATTGCCAAATTTGCACCTAAATTCATCAAATGCCGTGTCGTCCGAAAATTATCCTCGCTGGTGTACGAATTATCTGATTTTAATGGCCGTAAATTAGGTCAGCGGCATGTTAAAGACCTTAAATTGTTAGTATCAATCCTATCACATTTACTACTTTTTTATTTTCAATGTTAGGCGTAATACACTATTATTGAAGTGATTATAGCTGTGAGTATGTTTCCTGTAGTTTGTAAGCATAGAGTGATCGTTGAATGGGAGATCCTTTAAGTGATGAAGAATGAATGGGTGAGTTGAAAATAATAAGGGCTTTCTTAGCGTGGTTAATAGGAACGCTTTCAAAAGCAGATTTCTATTCCAAATATTCTGTTTTGTTTTTCAAAGTACCGTTTTCTAAGTCAAACTAAGTCAACGTAGCAATGTGATTGTTCTAACAGATGTCTTGGTTATATTCCTATGTGATAACTTACTAGTAATTTCAGTTGTTGATCTTTCTTTAATTTGATGCAATGCTATGATCTGCATTGAGGGCAATGCTCGTCGTTCTCTGGTTTTGCCACCAGATCGCAAACTTGTTTGCTGGTAATCAAGTTTCGGTCTCTGGGATTTGTTTTTGCTTTTGGATGGGCGATTGTGAAGGGCTCTCGAATGGCGGCCGCAGGTTTTTTATAAATTTTGCTGTGCGATTGAATATTTAAAAAAATAAATAATAAAAGGAACGCAGCTGGCCAGCCAGTACTGCGTTATCCCTAAATCCGTTCTCCCGATGGAAACGGTAAGTAGTTATTCGGTTTACCATTGATTTAGTTCTCTACCTTTTGATGTCGAGTTTAACTGCATTTTTTGCTCGTATTTCAGGATAAGTACTACGTTATTGTGGGTCCCTAATTTAATAAAAAAACATACATTTTGATTCGGGAAGGTCCCTTAGGCTTTTGGGCTCGCGATGGCGTTCCAGGAGATTTCTAGAATAGCACTACTAATTTCGGGATTTCGCTACTAATAGCATCGACCATGGCATACGTTATGTGTTTTTTATTTATTTATAAGTTTATTTAGTTTCGCATTATTTACTCGTAATGCTTTTTTTTGGTAATAGTTTTTTTATTAAATGTTTTTATTTCGTTTTGAAATTGCAAACCAGATAATTTTTAATTATCACCTCAATCCTGAGGGAGATCCGTTACTCTCCATGAAGTCCTAGTCGGAGTGTTACCTTTGGGTTAATGGTCCTTTATTTTCTGTGATTTATTCCACAGTGGCGCCTTAATTTCTTGAATAAAGAATTTAAATTTATTTTGGGGCTATAAAACGTATATAGAAAAAAAAAGACATAGAAAAAGAAGAGACAGTGTTTCCCACAATAATATCTATTACATAAGTTTAAAAATTAGTTACATCAATATTTACAATTGAAAACATTCAATATCATAATGTAACGACCAAATACCTAAATGATAGATGGCCATCTTGCCTTCCACCTTTCTCAAATAACCGACACTACAGGGTCTAAACACCTCATTAATATTTCACGATCCTTGATTCTGCACTGACTAAACCCAGGCTGCTAATGTCAGCCACTGTTCAATACATCTGTAGGTTCTTGGACGCCATTGCATTTTCATTTTCTCAGCACTCGGTTCACTCGGGATTTTATTGATTCTGTAAACAGTCTTGTGCAATGTGTGGTGTCAAATAAATTCTTTGAGTAAACGAGTTATTACACTCGCTGCACGTAAACTTTTTAATATTTATGTGAACAGTATCAATATGTAACATCAACTTACTTTTATCAACAAATGATTTGTTACACTCGCTGCTGGTGAATTATTTGAAATTTCTGTGAACAGTATCAATGTGTCTCTTCAAGTTACTTCTTAGAGTAAAAGAGTTATTACACTCACTGCACGTATATTTTTTGATATTTCTGTGAATGATATCAATATGTGTATTTAAGTTTTGTCTTCCAGTATACGATTTGTTACATTCGCTGCACGTATATTTTTTGATATTTCTGTGAACAGTATCAATATGTCTCTTCAAGTGACTTCTTCCAGAAAACGATTTGTTACACTCGTTGCACTTACTACTTTTAATATTTCTATGAACAGTATCAATGTGCATCTTCAAATGACTTCTTTGAGTAAACCAGTTGTTACACTCGCTGCACGTATATTTTTTTATATTTCTGTGAACAATATCAATGTGTCTCTTCAAGTTACCTCTTTGAGTAAACGATTTGTTACACTCGTTACATATGTACTTTTTAATATTTTTATGTACAGTATCAATGTGTGTCTTCAAGTAACCTTTTTGAGTATACAATTTGTTATATTCGCTGCATATGACATTTGTATTACGTTTGTTGCAAGAATCAACCTCTTTAATTTCACTTTTCATTTGATCGAGTGTACTTAATACTCGTATTGTATCAATTTTACAATCTTTTATTGGGTCGCATGTTTGAGGCTCAGTTTTTACCAAAGTAATATTGCTTAAATTAATCTCATGTTTATTAATTATATTATCATCTTGAAATGCCTTATTTTTCGCTTTAATACTGTTAGATTTTATTATTTTACTATTTTTCAATTCGATTTCATTTAACACGTGTGGACTGTTAGCGGAATAGTCTTCCGCACTATTTTCTGTTGAAGTTGTTGGTTCATGAATATCCATCAATACATTATCATCAATGCATTCTGCTTTGATGATATCTTGTCGGTACATGTTTCTTTATGTGCACGAACAAAACAATGACTTGTAGAGTTTATGGAAAAGATTAAACTAGGTTTCGGCTGTCACTAAAAGTGGAATATTTGGGGTTGCCACATTTAATATTAATATCATTACCATAATGATATGTTCGCACTCTTTTTTCCAGTTTTACGGAATGATTATTATTCTTGGGTTGAATATTATTACCACCATTTAAAAAAATATTAATGATAATAAATTATTACAATGAAAATAATTATTTTTTTTCTATTTTTGAACACATCTCTTCTTAGATTGTATTAATCGATCATTTTAATAACACTTAGTATGTGGTCAGATGTAGGTAATTTCGTGCATTAAAAACCATTTAAGTAAGATTTTTGTTGTTTGATGTAAACCACTTTAATACAAAATACTTTGGCAAGCATTTTATCTATAATATTAATACGAGAAGAGGAAACTTGTACTTAACCCTTTTAAGCCAATAGTAAGACGAAATGCCTAGTTAAAGTTTATACGGAAGAGTACAGAAAGTTAATATTACAGTGTTACAAATAATTAAATTAAATATTTTAAAACCTTCATACTACTGACAGTAAGACTGAATGAGTTTCGAGCTGTGAATTTTGTGTGATTTCAAATGTTGTTTTTTCAATAGGTAGTCTACAGTTTCTAAAAAAAGGTTGGTTGGTTAATGTCGACATTTTCCAGAATATTTTAGGTAGATTTCCTGATTAAATCTACCAAAAATTCACGTTTAATTGCCTTTCAAGTGAATATTTGCAATTCAAACTGCTACTTTCTTATAGGTCAAATAGTCACGCGAACTTTTAAGGCCATATTCAAACAGTATAAATTCTCAAGTCTTAAGCAATGGTCAAATGTATTTAAAGCTAACAATTATTTAAAATTTACCCATCAATTATAGTACCAACGAGGGGATCTCTGAAGGAGGTTTTGGAAAGGGAAGGAGAAATGTATTCCATCGCGTGCAAGGAAAGTTAGAACCGTGTTTTTAGCACGATTCGCTGTTCTTAGTACAATGTACAGTCGCATTCACAATATGTTGTTGTACCACAACATCGGTCATTTCAACAACATTTAAAATGTTTTCCTCTGAAATAAACATCAGACATTTTCGTGACGGCACTCGACACGTGCGTCTGGTCGTGTTAGTCGGAACATTTTTCCGAATCAAAAATGCCACCGGTCGTAATAACCTGATGCACGTGATAAATTCTACGGTGACCTTGTTGGGTAGGTACGCATTTAAATTTAAAATTATTTGAATTAATTATTATTTTATTTTATTTGACTTCGCCTGCTAGTACCTAAATAATTAGTGCCATCAAAAAAGGATAACCCATCAACCAAAAAAATCTGATACTCGAAATTATAAATTTAATTTATTCAATTTTGTATATACTAATGGTAAAATAAGATAAAATTTATTTTTCGAGGTAACAAAAATATACATACGAATGACATAATAACTTATACCATACAACAATGTGAAACAAAAATACATGATGAATGTAATAAAATAAAATTGCACTAAAAGTTTTTTATAAAAAGAAAATAAAACAAATTTAATTTAACATGTCAAAAAAACCAATACTTAGTGAGATCTAATAAGGTACCTACACGGAAAACAAAAGATACGAAATTTAATCAAATATAATTTAAACTAAAAAGAGAATGAATTTTACTATCCACGTGGTTAAATTGAAATCAAATAAATGAGATGACTTGCACCTCCGCCCTGGGGAACCCCGCATTTTATAGAAGGCAATTCAATTTATTATAAAAGACAGGTTATGCAATGTGAAGTAGTTATATTAAAAAATATATTATATGTAAAGTAAAGGTAAATTAAAGAATAATACTACACTAAATTAACTGTTTTTCCGCTTTATATCTACTATTTATATATTTTTTTCACAGATTCCGTCAATCAACCTGAAAATGCAAATGTTAAGGCGCCACCAGTCCCTAAAACGTGTTTTGTAACGTATTTTGGTGCATTTTGTTGAAGTTATTCCCAACAAATGGCTAAAACTAAAAATACCACAATATTCTACATATATTAATTTAGTACTTTGCTTAAAAAAAAAAACGAAATACACCTTATTATAGTAATGAAAATAAATAAATAAGAAAGTGTTGTTTTTTTCTTGCAACGATTTTCTTTCAAGTTGTGTAAGTGACGCGAACCTAATTTTTCTTTCTAAAGATAGACAATATAATAATCTAGGACATTACTTAAAAAAAAACATTTTTTTCAAATGATAATAATTATTTAAATACAAAAAACATGTTTCATCGATTCCAAATGTAACGAATTCGCGTTCGGTGAGTATATCCGTCTCTTTTTTACACGTCAATGTTCGAATAAAGCTTACTCTTTCAAATCTCAAGGACAAATGCGTCCCGGGGCGCCTTAAGCTATTCAAATGCAACATTAAAATTCTGGGTTTTTAATTCCCTCCGATTATCCAAACACGATTAGAGTGAAGTTAATATTGAAAATTTGATTTGACCAGAAATAGATAATCTGCACCTAAACATAATAAAAACCTACTAAAAATAATAACTTCAATATAACGTGAAATGCATTGACAAATATTATATATATGTATAATACAAGCCTGATTAAATCTAGTATTAATGAATGAATTTATTAAGTGGGTACCTAAGTAGGTATTTCATTTATAAATCAAAATTTTAAATTATGTTTAATAAACCTACCTATACAATTACAATCTAAGGATTTCTTTTGAAATATTAACTTACAATAAGCAATTAAGTAAGTTAACACTACTATGCAACAAGGCTTCTGTTCTTGGTAGAGATAGGTATAGTAGGTACCTTATAAATTAGGTTTATTATGTTATTTATATATTAGAACAGAAACTTTACCTACTCAAAACAGACAATAGTATGAAAGAACGTACGTAATTTCAAGTAATCACTTCTTAAACTAAGTCTGATTGGCTATAGAAGATAAGTAGAGGTCGATGCAAAGAATTATAGAAAATTATCGATCAAAGTGTCAAATGCAGCCCATTTTTAATACGTTTTTGCAAGTGTCAAATGTTTAGGAATTGAACTGAGTCAATGTTATTTTTAAACAAGTATCTTTTGAACCGGAGTAATCACACTCGTTGCATTTAAACTTTTTTATTTTCCAATGAACTACGTCATTAGGTCTCTATACATCAGCATTGATAACATTAGAGTGATTACACTCGTTATATCGAAACTTTCGTGTATTTCGATGAATTCTTAAAATTTGTTTTTGTAAAGAGGCTTGAATGAACCAGAGTAATTACATTCGTTGCAATTATTGTTTTTAATTTTCCTGATGAACTCATCTAATATATTTCTGCAAAGCAGTTAAACTAGTTTATATTACTATAAACATAGGTATTTTTCGAACTGAAGTGGTAGTATTTGTTGCCTTTAACATTTAATTCTTTGGCGAACTGCGCTAATATGTTTCTGCAAATTTCGTTTCCTTAAACTAGAGTAATCACACTCGTAGCATTTAAACTTCTTTATTTTCCAATGAACTGCGTCGACATGTCTTTTTAAATCGGCATTTTTTGAACTGGAGTAATCACACTCGTTGCATTCAAACATTTTTTTTTTTTTTTTCTTAACTTCTTCCTTATGTTTTTGTAAATTACAATTATCTGATCCTGGATAATGGAAGTTGCTAGTTGTATCCATTATGTTTTCAAATTGGTTATGTTTTATGTCGTAGTCTTTACGCATAACAGGTTCTATAACGATTCTCTTACTATTAGTTTCTAATTTAATCGATTCATTATTATATTGTTGAATTACGTCACTATCGCCGCTATTGTCAAATATTTCTGATTTAATATACATTTATTTTACCAAATTCTTTAACGTCCGATTTCGTCACGTGTGTTTCATCACTATTACTATAGCTTTGATACGAAATGTTTGCTTGCTATATTTTATTAGTCCCAACTTTGTATTTCTCCATTTTAAAACGATTAAATATGAACTGCAATCTTGAACTCGTTAAGAGACTGACATTGTAGGTAAATATGTGTAATTATATATTCTGCTTATTAGTGTAAAAACTAGTCAAATGTGTGTAATTAATTCCTAAGATCGCGTTTCTGACATGTGATGTAAATTTCTGACGTCAGTGCTAAGGACCAAGAAAGTTTATTCGGCAATGCTATTTTTTGACCATAGACCATTGCATTACAGGGTCGAGCATTGACGAAATTTATACTTATTACTATATATATGTCCATTCGCCACAGATTGGTACTCTTATATGTATAACAATTATATTATTGGTACCTTAAATACATTTCTAAATCTCATTGTGAAACATGTTCGTGTTATTAAAAATACCTCGAGGCTAGGAATTGAATGTACCTAGCTCAATTCTAATAATTTTTAAAAGCAAATATAAATTAAGTGAATTGTGAATTTCAAAATAATTAACTATATGAATTGTATATGTCTGAAGGCAAAGAGGAACATAGCTTTAATCCAGTATCCAATCATTTTAGAAATATCCAAGTAAATTTCGGATTTTAAGAAAAATATACGATTCTTTGTTGTCGATTGTTTGTCATGCACAAAATTCAAATATAATTTTAATATTAGCAGTTTTAAAACATCAGAAATAGACTGTATATTTCAAAAAGCAATGTTGTCAATATTTTAGAAGACTTTAACGATTTTAAATTTTCTAAAGTTTATATTATCAAATAATTCACTTCTTAACAATTCGAATGAAAAAATGATTGCAGAACACGATTAAACTGGTTTTGATAAACTGAAAAAGTACTGATTTTATTTTAACTCAACATTTAAGTAGCACATCTCTTCGTTTCGGAATGCTCTCGACATAACATTTTTTAGTGAAATATTTAGTCGTACTGTATTATAATAGGCTCAATGTATTAATTGCATTAATGTTTTCCATGTTGTTTTATTGTAACCTACAGATAGCAAGATTAATTCGTATATTTTCCTACTGCCCTCTGGCGTGGATCGCGAGAACGCCGAGCCAAACAAAAAAAAAACATTTCAATCACTTACTTCAATTACGCGTTGCTAGATGTCGCTAACGCTGTCTAATAAGAAGAAATTCATTAGGCCGATGATCATATGATAATATTTTTGTCAATCTGTCTTCTTGTGAAGTCCTAAATATTTAATTGATTCTACTATTTCAAGGGATGGACATTTGCAATTATTATACGCCAAAGAGATACACAGTTGCGTATTTTCAGAGGAAAGTTATCTGTGACTGCATTTTGCCAATTATCTTAAATCTCATATATTTACTTAGTATTGTCAGTATTTAATGTCAATAATTAATTATATAATAACCTAAAACTGTTTTCGGCCTTACATATAGTTTTGTGTCTTACCTTTGACCTAACTACTTAATATTA
Organism: Neomicropteryx cornuta; assembly: GCA_020383195.1. NCBI lineage: Eukaryota > Metazoa > Arthropoda > Insecta > Lepidoptera > Micropterigidae > Neomicropteryx > Neomicropteryx cornuta. The sequence goes on from JAHKQU010000031.1 coordinate 5,900,649, forward strand.
TTTTTTTTACATTTGTGTCATAATCAATGTGATTCTTTAGTACATAGTGGTCTAAAACTGGTAGGTTTTGCGATACTACAATGAAGAAGGCAGTTCCATCTTGTTTAATAAAAAAGGTATTGATTTTGCAGACACCATTAAAGTGATATCATTATTGAAAATCGGTAAAAAAAATTACAAATTATTTATTTATTTATTCTTTATTGAAAAATCCACAGTATTAATAAACTTAAGTTACGGAAAATAATAATTATTTGAAAAAAATGCTAAACTTCAATAAGTATGTGAGACAAGCGCTCGGAGTGAGTGGCGCTGGCCCCGTCTCCAAACGCTTTGGGATGGCTATACTGACAGCTCTGCTTTTCTCTAAGACAGCTAAAAGGTGGGTCCCAAGATTGGAAAATTTTGTTAGATGGGTCGGAGCCCAGTCAACATTGGAAACCGCTGCTCTAACGTAATAACTGTCACTGCATGTAGAATAAAATGTTGTCATCAGTTGTCATGCTTCGATGGTAGGTGGTAGATTTGTGCAGAGTAGAGCGCATTTCCCGTAATTAGCTACGGTGCACATGGCAACACTGGCCGAGACACCACCCATAGTCGTTCCATAAGTTTTAAAAGATCTTTGGTTTCCCCTTTTCATGCCGTCAGATGAGATAAAACGGTGATCCCACCGAAGACATAGAAAAGGTCTTTCGGGAAGAGGCCCCTTAAGGATTGTGAGTTGAAACTAAGTACTTACACTTTGGCATAAAAATAGATTGGCAAAAATATAGGCTGCAAATTCACAGTGCCTTCGGCAAATTATTACTTTAGTTTTCTAATACCATCTCCTGTGGGTTAAAGCATTTTCAAGTAGCGAACTTAGCTTTAAGATAGATACGGCCTTTGTGCGGTCTCAAGAAAATTATTCTCCACCAGATAACCAGTTCAAGTGTTCCAAGAAATGTATCGATCATGCATAAAAAAACGGTAAAGTAATGTCATTCATTAATTAACCAAACTCATTAAAAATATTTCTATCCCAATTTCTCCGTAAGATCGACGTGGCCTGTCGACGAATCCATCGTCACCAAGAAACTTCATGCCTTCCAAGTGGCCTAAGAATTTTTACGCTCACCAGATTCCATTTCGGTAGCGTCCTGGTAAATTCTTTCTTTTTTTTCTATCCTCGATCCGAACCTTTACTTCCTCCATAAAAATCCCATGACTTATCTCACTTCCCATTCTCCTCGCTCACCCCTTCCTTTGTTTCCTACCCTCACCGTTTATCGTCCAACGGCCGGTGGTTTCTATTGGCTCAGTAGCAACCACCGTTGCTATAATGTTTCGTTTTAATTTTGATAATTTGAATTTTGATAGTTTTGATAGACCTACTTTTATTTTAATTGCGTATTTTTATTTATCTACAACTACCATTTTTTTTTAAATCTTTATAACAGTTATCGAAGAGGTTTTATTTCTATTCTAAATGTCTTATATTTATTTTCCCGAGTTACAATCGTTAAAATCAGTATAAACTTTGAAGATGGCAAACGGATAATTTCCTACCGCCAATATAGAAATACAGAAACATAAAAATGGTGTTTGTAAGCTATAAGGTCACGACAGTAACTGTATTTAAGAAAATATGATAAGAGTGTAAGCAACAAGAAATTAATGATTAGTTTTATAAGATTATAATTCTTATTTAGTTCTTGTTTCAAATGACATTTATAAAATTACAATCATGGAGAATGTGGCGAACTTTTTATTGATACAATTAGCAATAAGTACGTCGATGAAAGAGGTTCCCAACATTGCGCAACGCATCAAAACATATTTAATTAAAAAAATCTGTATGAATTCAACGATCTATAACTGAAAGGAAGAAATGTTATGTGGCAGTTATTCTTCATACTAATTCTAAAATAGTATATTTAAGCATAATTATAAAACTTCTATTTACTATTTATATATATATTTTTTGTGATGTATTTTTAGCTATGTAATACGAGTACGAGTATTATAAATCGTCTTTTTACTTCAAAAATGAGTTAAATGCAGATATGACACTTTTGGAGAAAAATCAATTTAGAAGTTTGAGACTTGAAAACTCATATTGAGGTAATAAATTAAAAACATTGAATGTAGTTTATCAAGAAAATTTAATAATCTTTTGTTATGTTTTTCTTTACAGCTACAACAACCCAGTAAAGTAAAGTAAAGTTATCAAATAATAAAATTATATTAAACATAAATATAATCAAGGCAATAATATAACATTTAATTATAATAATCTTCGTCTGACGATTCATCCAAAGCTGGTTGTGGCACTCGATCTTTTTCAGTGGCAGAGGCATTAAGATCTCTGAACCACCCATCACCTGATCTCTGAACCACCCATCACCTGATCTTCTGGAATAACACCTTTCTGGCATAATTTTAGTAAATCTTGTTTTTTTGTCTGACTTATCGGCAGCGGTTTTTTCTACAATTACCTTAATTGTCCGGGAAGTATATTTATTAGATTAGTCATTGTTTGTGGAGCAGGTGAATTTTGGGAAGCGTATTTGTTTCTAGTAGAGTAGCTTCGAGGAGTATTCGAAATGGCTGTAATATTTATGTAGTTAAATATTTATTCTCAGGTTCTCCTTTTAAATATCTTAATTTCTTTATTTTGAGCCACTTAACAATACTAACTTGGTGATCTTTTGTTCGGTTTGTTAATACCAATTCAGCAAGGTGTTTTAGGTCGAAAAATTCGTCATACTTGAAGTCTTTCACTTTGTACGGTCCGACAGTAACTTTTTTCTTGTTTATTTTGCGTGTTTTTTGGGATCTAGCTCTCTCAAAAACAGATATCCATTCGAGCATTGCATAAATGGAAGAATTTTCCTTCGCAGATTCTATAGTACTATGCATCGAATCTACCTCCATGTAGGTAGGTCCAGAGAGAGATGATCAATGTATCGGAGAACAGGCTTACTTCCGTAATGTTGTTTGCTGAGGTAATAGTACAGGATAGATCCTATTTCCGAGCTACCACGCTTTCCATTTATTTCGGACCATGGAAAACAGTAGGTTAGGTAAAGTTAGGTAAAGGACTTTCGTACAGAGTGAGGTTATAAACACATAATTTTCGAACGTAATACAGAAGGCCAACTTTACCACTTGGTATCTGTAAAACTGCCTGTAGGTCAAAAGTTACAGAGATAACATTATTTTCTTGGTTCGCACTTCTCTTTGGTGGATATTAATTTTCTTTTTATGTGCTCAGTGTACGAGTATGCTAATTCTAAATCTTTCATGGCACTAGAACTAGCTTTCTCATAATTAGTACAGATTAGGCACTGATCCTTCTTAGGAACGAAGAATCTTAAATTATAGTTATTAGAAAATATTCTTCTGTATATTATTTCTGAAACCGGCTTTTCTATATTCATATTATCTTTACAGATTTCCAGATATAAGGCATACATTTTTTTAATAATGAGTGAGCTGTCTAGATATTTACGTTTCGAAGATTTTCTGATGTAGTGCCCTTCCATACACGGAAAGCTCTCAATGTGTCATTTTACCTGTGCGATAATATGTGAGTTTGTTTTATTTCGACATATAATCCAAGTTCAGTTTTCTTCTTATTACATCTGCAGATATGCAAAGAGTTTTACACATCAAACTGGTATCAATAAATCGCCTTTAGGAAAAAAACATTACTTGGCATACAATCTTGGTTTTCTTTGAGATCTAACAAGAAATCGTTTAGGCCCTTGAACGAGTTCATTAGATAATAAGACATTTTTCTTACTTTTAAAATCAAGCCTCCAGTAATATCTACATTATTGGATACGTTCATCAAGGGAAAAAATCTCAGTGCATTTAAATTGGCATTTATCACACTTTGCAGGCATTATTTTTTTATTGTTTGCCATATAAAATAAGCCATCACTGCCTCTACTTTATGCTATATTACCTGCCCAGCTTTGAGGGTCTTTATTGCGCCATCTCTTTTTTTGGTAAGACTTTTAAAACGTTTAAAACTGTCTCAACTATATTATGTGCTTCTGAAATAATAGAAATGTTTTGGATACTTAAATTATTACTTAAAAAAGGTATTAAAAAAAACATTTTCTGTTGCATTGCTGTGCCGCGGAGAATTGTTTATCAGAATTAAGGGATAGTCCATATATTCGCCTTCATCTACTCGTGTATCCCTGATGGCTGTTGTGGTGGTAGATGTGTGTCTACGATAGTTCATCATCATCACATTCATCTACCACGCGTTGTTGCTCTTCATTGAGGTCTGAAGAGTCACCCTTATGCGCAAAACAGTCTGAAAAAAATGCAATGTATTCATAAAAGTAAAAGGAAATATTTTCAATGCAGTACGGCTGGCCGAAACGTCGCACAAGTGAACTCTTCAAATCGTCTAAACGTATTTAACTTGTTTTAATAGTCATTAATATAATAGGGTCTTTATTACCTGCTCAAAACATTTATAATAACTTAAGGTGTTTTAGCTGATATGAAGAATTATAAAAAAGCATTCAGTTAAACAACTAAAATAATTAATTGTAATTTAATGTTTTTTGTTTGTAAAAGTATATATGAAATATACATCCAAAAAAAATAACAATATTTAACTCTTTTTACTTAAAATATGATATGACATGTCACAGAAAATATACTTTCATGTAAAAGCATTCAAGGTATTTTGTGTTTTTTTCCTTAAATGAATCTAGAAAAAAACTCCTATAAATTCACTTAGAAGATTTGAATTTTACATATTTCTGCGAATCAATGTATTTAGTCGGTATTTAAACAAGCTAACTTCTAAACCATCTATCGTTTTATTTAGTGTTTTATACCAGTCGATAGAGCTCGAAAAATTGATCAAAACTGTATTTTTAACTCATTTTACCCCATTTTGTCATTTAACTTGTTTTTGAACTAAACAGACGAGTCAAACACTCATAAAGCATCTATAGAGTCCAAATATCTGTTGACTGAGATGGGTCAGGACAATATATTTGATTTCGTAAAGCTGAGAATATTTATTTACTTCAAGTAAAAAAACATAATTTTTTATTGTTTGAGTTTCCAAAATTCTTCTGCATTTTATTAAACAAAATGCCTACTTATTATTTTAGTGATTTTAAACCAAATTTTGTTTTATTTCGTACCAATTTATGGCTCACTTATCACTTTAATAGGACACTAATCATTATTTGTAAATAATAATGTCCTCATTTCCAATAGTAAATAGTACGTTTTATTTGAAAAAATTGTTTCTTGGACATTTGAGTTGAAAAATAAATCACATTATTAACAATCAAAGATATTTTTCATTTTAAACCCTAAGATAAATAAATTTCCTATCAAATAAAAAGTACTAGGAATGAATTTCGCTATAAATAACATTGACAGCGAGAATTATGTTTTTGAAAATTCGAATTGTGGCCTTAAAATTGAATCAAAACAAGACACGTTTCTGTGGTGGGGGTTTTGTATCCATGAATGGTAATTTATTTAATTGTATGACGAAAAGTCTATTCATAGTTAACTTTAAATTGCTCTTGGCTGTACATAGACACATAATATTAAGTAGGTTTCTTTTAATTCCATTTTATCATACTTTACTTGACTTATATGTAATTTGAAATTTTGTATTTTGGTGAAAGTACCTATGTTTATTTTATTGCTTAATAAATAAATTATGTTTTGAATTATTAAATGAAATATGTTTTTCAAAATTCGAATTGTGGCCTTAAAAGTGACTCAAATCTGTATCTTTAACATTTTGACATTTTAATATTTAACCTAAATAACAACACAATGACAGCGCTGCCAAACAATACGCAACCATTATATTTATTGCAAAGTAAGCTTTATTAGTTTTAAAATGCACCATTCCAGTTGGGAATTATTTAGTTCTGTTAATCTGAAAAATGAAGAAGATTCTAGAAATGAAAACCAAGAAATTAACATTAATCAACAGCGGGAAATTGAAATAGGAGATGTTCAATTTATCAAGAAAGAGCCTGATATTGACAATTTGGCGAATGTCGTAAAATACGAAGAAATTACAAAGAAAATTCCAAAAATAAATGTAAGCGCTTTAGATTTTTCGTGTACGAAGTGCGGGAGTCCTCTAGATAGCACCGCGTCCATTAATGTTCAATGCGATAGATCCGTGTGCAAAGACTTTTTTATTTTTTTATGTAGGTTATGTTTGAACGTAGAAACACCAAATAAAAATAAAATATTTGGACAGTTAAAATGTAACGAATGCTGTAAGTCGTTTGCATTTAAATATCTATTAATCAATCACATCAAAGACGTTCATAGCAGTGTAAAAGGAAACAAATGCAGCGAGTGTGATAATATGTTTATGAGAAAAATAACCTTAAAAAGACACATTGATGGTGTCCATCGCAAAATAAAAAAATATAAATGCAGTGAGTGTGATTATATGTGTACTGAAAAAGGAAACATAAGAAAACACATTGATGGTGTCCACAGCAAAATAAAAAGATATAAATGCAGCGAATGTGATTATATCTGTTTTAAAAAAGGAAACTTAAAAATGCACATTGATGGTGTCCATCGCAAAATAAAAAAATATGAATGCAGCGAGTGTGATTATATGTGTACTCAAAAAGGAACCTTAAAAACACACATTGATGGTGTTCATCGCAAAATAAAAAGATATAAATGCAGCGAGTGTCATTATATGTGTATTACAAAAGGAAACTTAAAAAGACACGTTGATGATGTCCATCGCAAAATAAAAAAATATAAATGCAGCGAGTGTGATTATATGTGTACTCGAAAAGGATCCTTAAAAACACACATTGATAGTGTTCATCGCAATATAAAAAAATATAAATGCAGCGAGTGTGATTATTCGTGTACTCAAAAAGGACACTTAAAAACACACATTGATGGTGTCCATCGCAAAATAAAAAGATATAAATGCAGCGAGTGTGATTATATTTGTAACCAAAAAGAAAACTTAAAAACACACATTGATGGTGTTCATCGCAAAATAAAAAAATATAAATGCAGCGAGTGGGATTATATCTGTACTCAAAAAGGAACCTTAAAAAGACACATTGATGGTGTCCATCGCAAAATAAAAAGATATAAATGCAGCGAGTGTGATTATATCTGTTTTAAAAAAGGAAACTTGAAAATGCACATTGATGGTGTCCATCGCAAAATAAAAAGATATAAATGCAGCGAGTGTGATTATATGTGTAACCAAAAAGGAAACATAAAAAGACACATTTATGGTGTTCATCGCCAAATATAATGTTTTTATAATGCGGCAATGTGGTGTGTCGCGACTCTGTAATTAATCCTTCCAATCCATCAGCATTTTTTTTTTTTATCAGCCCAATATGCTTTATGACTTGGTAATTTTGACGTTCCGTAAGTTTTACCATAAAAAAAAAACAATTAATTTTCTACCTTAGTTGCATTACTTAAATCCATTAGTTTATCATTAATTTAAAGTAAATATATTTTTTAATTTTAATTTAGTCTTTTTATTTTCTTAATGTAAGTATTTGATTTTAAGAGGTTTTAAACAAAGACGGATAGCTGACGTCAATGCTTTACAATGTTATAATGTTTTTCGTCAATTTCTACTTTTTTTTAGTTCCATCGTTCATCATTTCTTTTAGTATAAAGTAGGTTCTTTTTTTTAATTTTGATGTAAAGGGTTTGTTTTAATTTCTTATAGCGGGATAATTTACCCAATTTATACTTTCTAACTACTGTTTTAAATTATATTATTTTATTCATTACTTATAATATGTTTTACTATAGGTACTTATAAGTAATAATTTGAAATGAATGTTTAGATATACCGAGGTTATCCCTATTAGATATGGTTGAAAAGTTAACATAAAAATATATTCTTCAATGATGTTTTTCTTGAAGCCCATAAATGTTAAAATACAATATTAAAATACAATACAATATTGATACATAAATGTTAAAATATTTCACCGTGTGATCCGAAATTGGCCACAGTGTTGGCACATGTTACCTAATCGTATGTAAATTAAAATGTTACTAAAATATAACTTTAAAACTTCTTATAGGAGGATCCGTTCTAGTGACAGTGATTTTAAATGTATGTTTTATTTATTTTTGTTTTTACATATTTCTTAGATGATGAATAATAACATAACCATACCTAACTGGACATTGCCTGTACTAAACATATATGTTAAATTGGAGATGCCTGTAGTCGGCTTAGGTTGTTGATTAATGTGTTAATTAATCAATCAATTATTTGACATAATTAATTTTGTTTTTTTTTTTATTGGTTTTATTTTTAAATAAATAATGCTTTGGTATTCTATTTTGTAATGGAAAAATGTGTACCAATAAATATTATTATTAATAACTGCGACTTCGGCGTGCAACGACTCGTCCCTGCGGCATATTTTCAGAAATTTTGCTATTCCTCCTTTGCAACGCCTTCTGTTGACTTGGCGATTTTATGCCCTTGGATCAATGTTGATTGCAGCATCAGATTTTAGTGGTTTAGCTGTATCTTCAGCTTGTAGAATTGTGTGGACTGTCAGTCAAGCTATTGCTAATTTAAGAAGATATTATGTTAGCTTTAAACCTCTCGACACAGTAATCAGAGAATTCTATGAAATTGCTTAATTTCCAAAAATATTGTCAGAAATAGATTGTACGCATGTTAGAATAGGCCTCTGAAATATTATGATTTTAATATTTAAATTTAAGAAATTTCCTATTATATAACTTCCTATTGTATAGATTGTGTTGTCAAATTATGTTGTTATAGCAGCCTTAAAAATTGACTAAAACCACCTTTTGTATTGAAAATAAAACAAATTTTAAAAAATATATCTATTTATTCAAACTATGTACTTTTCGAATCTAAAAATTCTTTTAATTTTATGCGATACTCATGTTTTTTCAACTTCAAATCTATTTTCTTAGTTTCACACTCCACTTCTAAAAATAGTTTTTTTTTTGTTTGATTATTTTGTTCAATTCTGAAACAAAACAAAGGCAACCAATTAAAAAATACATCAATCGATATGAAAAAGTGTATGACAACTTAAAATTGAAACCGGCAAATGGTTTTCTTCACGATATAAGGCCGTTCAAAGTAACCAGAGAGCGGCGAAAGCACAGGGTAGATGCACGAGGGTAACGAGGTATGAATGCCTACTCACTGCGCCACCGGTTTAGTTTCACTGTTTAAATTTCATAATATAAATAGTCTCGTTATAGACGTCATCAAAATTTTGAATTTACGAGATAATATTACACGATTCATCTAATAAGTACGACAGCTGATCGACGCGGTCGCGGTCACCTATTTCAAGATACTACATTTACTATTATTGCATAAATATAAGGGATCATCAAGTCATAAAATTATGACATTTAAGTATGAAACGATTAAATCAAATATTAGTCAATATACGGATAAACAGGGTGTTTTAAGACTATTCCGGAAGGCTTAAGGGGGTGGTTAAGTTCCCTATTATGCGTAAGAAATTGTATGAAAAATGCGAAGCTCGTGTAAACTCCCTTTTTGTATTTCGCTCTTTCAGTGCCCGCTTGCGCACGGCCAAGGTCGGTCATTGACCCGGAGTTTTTTTTTTCACTGAATACGATATGAAGTCAAAATAAATCATATTTGAAAACGCAGGGCCAATTAGCTGTTTTTTTTATTAGTTCTTGGGACACGGTGTACACCCTATATATATATATATATCTTAATTATGTCAAAATACAAAAAGTTCATTCACCGAAAATTGTTGAGAAAATAATCAGATATATTTGTGATGGATATTATATTATTATGTATTAAACGGATTTCATTTCAAATACCTATATTTATCCAATAATCTAGTATGTTAATAAAAATATAGGTGTGTCCGGAATACGGGAATTTGTGGTCGCCCCATAAGTGGATAACTACACTTAAAGACACGCTTTTTGATCTTCCCTCTCCCTCACGCAAAGTAATCTGCACGCGCATTGCTTTGAGCGCCGCTGGATATGACAATTGCGACGAGTTATAATTTGAGTTCATTAATTAAGTTTATTCTAATTATATCTAATTATAACCGGATTGATGATCTAAAAAGAATTAGTGTCTTTAGTTTTCGTACGGATTTTCATAAATAAGCACAAAATATCAGCGGCCCTGTCGATATATTCTTTTTTCTGAACCACCCTATAGGGGCTCGGCATATTTCTGAAAGAAAAATCCGTAAAAAAGGCGTTGAATAGTATTTATTCAGATTAAACATTGAAATAGTACCCTCTTTCTATACAATATATTATTTAATTCTCCTACTGAGGAATGGTTTCTTCCCAGCATTATTTGACTACAGACGGAAGTTATTAATTTTGACTTTTATAAATGCACCAAAACGCATTATAAATGTAATTAAAATAGTTTATAGGTAGTTGATTTAATATTACTTTAAAAAGGCTATTTAAATAATTATTAAAATAGAACTAATTTTGTTTTGATAGGTTGCGTATTTTTATTTATCTACAACTAGCATTTTTTTTAGTTTCAATCTTTATAACAGCGGTTGTCGATGTAGTTTTTATTTCTATTCTAAATGTCTTATATTTATTTTTCCGAGTTACAATCGTTAATATCAGTATTAAATCCTATTTGAGTGTGACTATTGATTGATGAATTCGATATTCATGATGCAACGGGTTTTTGCATTAAAGGGCGGGATTTTACTATATTTGCACTTTGCCGCTATCCATCTCAAAGTAATATTAAGAGATTTTTAACTTCCTTGGACAGCATCTTAAAAAATATGACCTCAAATAGTAGTATTAAACACCGTGACTCGCAGAAGACCTGAAAATATCTACGTACGGACATAATCAACATCATCAGGCTGATGACTACCATAAATACAGCGACGAGGCAACATAATGGTGTAAAAACATGCATAGATCATATTTACATTCGTAGTAATAACAAACCACATCTGCTGTTACACATACAACATTAACAGATCAATACTCCACCCTTCTGGCCATTCAAGGAAGAAATAGAGAACCAAAACCAAAAGTTATAGATATAAAATTAATAAACTATGAAGCATTACGCATAAGTCTAAAAAATGAGGAATGGGCAGTCGTTTATAGCCTTATAAACGCGGACACAGCATTTGAAAAGTTTATAGAAACACTAAATAAACACATAAAAAACAATTACAACAATTAAAACTAGACACAACAAACTTAAGCCATGGATGACCGAGGGAATTATAAATAGTATTAAATTTTCGTCAGCAAAGTATTCTAACGAAAAAAGGTTTCTTTTGTCGAATTCGATTTGTAAGCAAAGCGACCATTACAGGCAATTACGCGATTTGTGACACAATTTGTTATTTAATCAAAATATGGCGTCGATACTTTGTTGAAAGCAATTATTATTTTGAAACAGTGGAGGAGGCTGTATCAAATTTACCTTTTAATACTTCGCATGTGCTAAAACGGTGACACGGTCTAAAAAAATATTGGTAACAAATCTAATGAATATTAAAGCATGTGGTATTTTTTTATTCGTACAACTATATAGAGGTATTTCTGAACGATTTGAGCTGATCATTTAATAGGGTAATAATTGGTCCTGCGATTTCCAGTAATATTTGCTAAGAAAGTATATCAAAATACGCCATGGTTAAAACGAACAAAAATAACGTATTGAAAAACGGGTGATTTTATTTTAAAATCACTTCTTAGTCGTAATAGGTTACACAACACCGCCCTTAAGCCTTCGGGGCAACCTGTATATAAAATAATGCTATACAAATAATGAATAACTAAATATAAATAGACTTAATGGGGTGCTTATGTTCACTATTATAAGAACACAAGTTTATTATTCTCATTAAAGCACTGGTGCAAATTATCTTTTTTATAAGCGGCTACCATTGGCCACGTCGATCGGCTGTCGTGCCTATTACAAGAACCGTATAATATTATCACAAAAGGTTTCCTTTTTCTCAGAAATCGTGATGATGTTTTAGAAATGCATCATCAAAAATGAAATATATTTTCGTTGGGAAGTCTGTTGACTATTTTTTATCCATTTCGAGTTTATCAAAATATTTTAGGATACTTATCTAAAATATTAGTAAAATAATCCACCAGTTAACTTATAAGTTGATAACTTATATAACTAACATTAGTAATAAAATAAAACTAAATATTGAATTTATGTATTTATTTATAAAATAAGATTCAAAACTAAATTAAGTAACAATCAAACTACTAATGACAAAAAAACAGCTTAAATATTAGAACGAAAAATCTAAGAATTATTACAAAATTCTTCTTCATAAAAATGCTTTTCCCAATTCACAACATTATTGTTAAAAATTGGCAAATATTATTTCTTATTATAAAAGGCGCTGGAGATTTATTTATTATTATGTTTGAGGGGAAATGATTTTTCTATACCAAAATATTTGAATCATTATTAACAAAAGTTTGAAAAAATATTTTTCATACATAAATCGTCGCATCTTGGCAAGTCCCACGTAAAAAACTAATTCCGGAGAAAACTGCTTTCTGAATCGTACAGTAAAAGTAAGCTATTGTGGCCTATTTAGTTAACGGATCGTGAACAGCGGTTCAGATGCAGCGCTTTTGTGAATACAAAAAAAATATAGACTACTGCCCTCTAACGTGATGCTAAACAATAAGATAAGTTATAAAAAATAATAAAATAAAACAAAATATATTTTACAAAATGAACCGTTTCAAATTAAGCCTACAACCTAAAAACTAAAAAAAAACAACTAAAGATCAGTGCATTAAATTCTGCCTGTTTTAGGTTAAATAAATACGTTTTAACTGTTCAATTTTTCATAAATGTTAGAAGTTAAGGTCAAATGCTCACCCTAACATAATTTTTGGTGAACTAACTCAAAGAAATCAAACACAGGATAACCAAGTCTTCAATTATTTATCCTACCCTACGCTAGACGCAGCCCAAATGTAACATCAAAAATACATTTATGCAAAAAATATATTCAACATTACTTATAATAAATAATATTAATTTATGATATAGCTGAAATGATACTTAAAGATAACTTATACATAGAAAATATAGACAAAGTAATAATAATTATATTTTTGACATTGATTTAACTGAACTTTAATTATACCATGATGCTTTGAAATATTTCATAATTAAAAGCATTGCATTGGTCCTTTAACTTTTTGTATCTACTGGTATCGCACTAGCATTATTTAAAATATATACCTAACTATACGATGGGCTGTATTTATAATGATACTGTAATAGTTGCTTATATGCACTTATTGCATTTGAATGTTTTATTATGAAATACGATATGGTTTTGTAAATATACTTTAGTTGAAGAATTCGGTTCGCACTCACTACATTCAAATTTTCTATTTTTTCCACGAATTATATCGATATGGTTCTGAACTCGGTTTATAAATGCATTTAAAATTTTCTTAATTTTTGATGAACTGCATAGATATGGGTCTGTAAATCTGACTTCGGTGAACTTGTGACACTGCACTCAGTGCATTTAAAAATTATTCATTTTATAATTTTATTTTATTATGAACTATATCGATATGGTTTTGTAATTGTTGCTTATATGCAGTCGTGTATTCGCATTCACTGCATTTAAATTGTTTAATGTTTCGATGAACTACGTCGATATGAGTCTGTAAATTTCCTTTAAGTGAGAATGTGTGATTACACTCACTGCATTTAAATTTTCTAATTTTCCGATGAAATACGTCGATATGAGTCTGTAAATTTCCTTTAAGTGAGAATGTGTGATTGCACTCATTGCATTTAAATTTCTTATGTTTCCGATGAACTACGTTGATATGTCTCTGTAAATGTGCTTTACTTGAGCATGTGTGATTGCACTCACTGCATTTAAATTTTATAATTTTCCGATGAACTATATCGATATGGTTCTGTAAGCGGTGTTTATAAGCATTCGTGTATTCGCACTCACTGCATTTAAATTTCTTAATTTCCTGATGAACTACATTGATATGGGTCTTTAAATGTTGTTTATATGCAGTCGTGTATTCGCACTCACTGCATATAAATTTCTTAATTTCCTGATGAACTACATCGATATGGGTCTTTAAATGATGCTTATATGCAGTCGTGTATTCGCACTCACTGCATTTAAATTGTTTAATTTTCCGATGAACTATATCGATATGGTTCTGTAATTGTTGCTTATATGCAGTCGTGTATTCGCACTCACTGCATTTAAATTGTTTAATTTTCCGATGAACTGCGTCGATATGGGTTTGTAAAATTGCTTTACGTGGACTTGTATATTCGCACTCACTGCATTTAAATTTTCTTATTTTTTGATGTACCTTATCGATATAAGTTATAGATTTATCTGAACTTACACCATATTTCAATTTAAACCGTTCCTTGGTACAACAAGAACATAATTTTAAACGATATTTTTGTTTTTCTTTACAATCCACACATATTAAATATGATTCATCTCGTTTATTAATTCCTTTATTTATAAAACAACTTTTATCGAGGGTACACTTACAACTGCCACAAGTTAAATCGGTTTTCTTCAATATTAAAGTGGGAATTTTCATGGTTTGTGGTGTTGGACGATAACATTTAAAAGTTGATTCTGCTTTAACACAAAGTTGGAAACTCGACATATTTGGTTCTAATTTAATAAATTTAGTATTTTCTTCTTCAAAATAATCACAATCCTCAGTTTTTATCATTTCTTTTTGGACACAATCGCATCTTTTACCAAAACGAGTGGGATTTAATAAGGTTTCAAGAATATGCTTGCATGATGGCGTTTGTTTACCGTCAAAACGAGAGTCGAATGAATTGCAATCAATGGCTTCCTCATGTTTAAAGCTGATATGGTCATCAATTTGTTCTATTTTAATAGAAGTTTTATTTTCGTTTTCCTCCATATTTGGTGTTTAAGTATAATTGGGCAGGTTGATCGTATGTTGGCAGATTGGTCTAACTATCTACCTAAACGTCATTATTGACGAATAGTAACGTATTTTTTACATTTTAACATTTGGCACACAAATTAAAACAAAGAAAAGAAATATTTATTTTTTAAATATTAGGACAGGAATATTTTACTTAATAAATACAGCCACATGCAGTATTTATCAGTTGTTATGGTTTTCACTTTACAGCCAATATCTATGTTTACAGCCTTGTTCAAAAGCGTTGTCCAGAAACGTCATTTTGACAGGTGTTTAGAGTGCTGCCAGATTATGGATGTAAAGTAGCTACGAAAGAAAAATTTAATAATCATATAGTGGCTGGCTGATATATGATAAATATAGGGAAAAATATTTTAAACACAAAATGGTAACAGCAAAACATACAAACCTAATGCAAACTGCAAAAGTATTCCTCTTATTTAAATTAAACTCTTACACAAAAGTTGGTTATCTAGAGATTTACCTTTTTTTTGAACAATATAGGTAGGTATCTATTTATATATATTTATAGGTAGGTATCTGTCAAAGTTTGTAATACATTTAATATAAACTTGTGACAGACAGCAGTCTTTATATTTGCCAACAATATATCAAAACGTTTATTTTTATTAAATGTATATTAAAAACAATACAGGGTTAGTTAATTTGTAATTATGACAATATTATATTACTAAATATTAAAGTAATTCATAAGAGAAAAAAATGAATATACATAGATTGCCAACCATATGACAAATCATTTATTTATATTAAATGTTTGTTAAAAGCAATATAGTCAGTAAATTATTAGCAAAATATTTCAGTATTACCTATATTTCATCATCTGACAACAAAATGTTCACTAATTAAATGAATTTATAAACAATATGTCAAATCTTATTTGGAATGATACTCGTGTTTAAAGTTAAATGACTTAATTAAGGCCGGTTTTAACAATATTAGACCTTTCTTCCGTTCATTAAAGTCAAGTTATCGAACGGATGAGTAGTAAGTAAACCTTATTTACGAACGAGTCTTTTTTAAAACAAAATGGTTCATCCGTTAGTATGCCTGTGTTTACGAAATTAAAGAAATATTGTTGAAAAGAATTGTAAAAACTTCGCGGAATATCAAACAAGAACCTTTAGAATAAAGGTAAAAACACAAATTTGGGATAACATAGCTAAAACATTGTAGATTAAAATGTTACGAAGCCATCCACGTGTAATACTCCGACATACGAATGCAGATATTGTTATTTTTGAAGAATTTTAAATTCAATTAAATTCAATAAATTCATTTAAAGCATATATTTAAGAAATTTTTATAATTCAAAAGAGGGCTGTGTTTTATAATCCTGGGTTCAGGCCCAGGTGAGTCTTGCCAATCACACTTTCGGAACTTGGGAATTCTCACAATATATGGTATCTTCATCTACGGAACCCTCTGTGATTTTTTCTTAAAGAAAGAGGCTGCTTCAACACATAGCAATGTTCATTCGCACGACACAAAAACAATTATGTTCAACCAATTAAAGCTCGGACAACACAATTTCAGAATACAAGTGTTTATAGGGGGTAGATTTATTTAATAATCTCCCCCAATAATATAAAAACATTAAAAATATATCACAGCTTTAATTCTACTTTGAAAAAATATCTTATTGAAAAAACTTTGTACAGTTTTGACCTTAATTGAAGTTTATTTAATTTTTATTGCATTTTCTGTTGTATTATTGTTTTTCTATAAATTTTATAAGATTATTGTACTATTTAGTTTTTACAAGTATTTGAATAACTGTGTGTAAAGTGTAGGTATGCTAGTCTTAATTACTATATTTGTTGTTTGTATCTTGTTATTGTTATATTTTTCTATTTACATTTATTGTTTTAAAACAAACCTGACCTGAAAAAAGTAAGCTGGTTTGTCAGGTACTTTTAATTGTCAGTGCAGGATCTAGAATAGTGAAATATTAATTTGGTGTTTAGACCCTGTAGTGTCGGTTATTTGAGAAAGGTGGAAGGCAAGATGGCCAGCTACCATGTAGGTTTTTGGTTCGTTACATTAATGGTTGAAGGTTTTTAATTGTTAATATTGATGTAACTAATTTTTAAACTTATTTAATAGGTATTATTCTGGAAAACACTGTCTTCTTTTTCTAAACATGTTTTTTCTTTATACGTTTTCTATATAGTAGGTACCTATATAATAAGTAAACATTTCAAAAATTGTTTATATTTATTGTGACTATCTGCTTTATAGTACATACTCTCTCCCTCTCTCTATCATTGCCTCTCGTT
Source organism: Neomicropteryx cornuta (assembly GCA_020383195.1). Classification (NCBI taxonomy): domain Eukaryota; kingdom Metazoa; phylum Arthropoda; class Insecta; order Lepidoptera; family Micropterigidae; genus Neomicropteryx; species Neomicropteryx cornuta. The sequence continues at coordinate 5,917,973 of JAHKQU010000031.1, forward strand.
CGCACACATGGCGTTATTTAGGTAGTATGGCGAATATTGCTTGCAGGTGTTTATGAACCGGTTTAACGTGACAAACGCTGTCGTCTCACGCCTCAACGGATGATGCAACGAACTACAGTCCCTGTAGGTACGCGAAATATATTGTTTATAAACGATAGACGCTGAGAAATTATCGTATTTTTGGAGTGTAAATCATTTTTAGACTGATTTTAAAAAGATTTTTTCCTCATTGGGTGCAATTTCATAATTAAAATATAAAAAAAATGATTAAAATAAATACAAACTGAGTTTACGCTCCGAGGGTTCCGTTCCGAATCTTTTTTCTTTTACAATTTTATTATGAAATTGTTTCATTTTTCCACACATATTTCCAACCGAAGTATTTTGCATGAATTCTTGCCTCGCGATACAGTACTTTACGACTTAAAGTTCGGTGTTCAGTTATAGTATATGTAGAGTATCTTGAGTAGGTAATTTCAAATCAGTAGAGCGTACTTAAGCGTTTCTTAGCTTTTACTGCCTGCAACATTCGATCAGGAACTCCATGTGTCTCAACTAGTTCTGAGTTTTTGGACCTTTGACTAACTACCCTCACACAGCGGGCCACGTCTCCACGTTCTGGCCATTATTAGGTATATTTTAATAATATTTTCGTCGCGCTTTTCTGGAACGTTTTGTGTTTCCAGGTTATTAAAACGGCTTCGCTGGTCCATTTCGTCCAAACGTTCTTTAACAGAACTAATTTCCAATTTGAGCGTTGTATTCTCTGCAATGAGTGCTCGACTTTTTTCATTTTTACCTCCCAATCTTTTAGTTTTTGATCAAAGTCAGTAATTTTATCACTGCAAAAAGTGTTCGAGTCTTGTAAGCTTGTGTATAAATTACTGATTTCATTATCCACATGTTTATTAAGGTCAGAAACCTCCCTTAACATTTCTTTAAACCTCATATCAATTTTATCTTAGAATACGTTTATTTTAGTATGAATTGTCTCCATTAGCTTCGAATAATCCAGCCCTGAGGATATTGCATGTCCTTCTTGGCGTACCGAGGGACTAAGAGTGCTGGGTTTGGCCTGTATAGCCGATGTTTTCTCTGTAGTACAGGTAGTATTCCCTCCCTTACAGGATCGACAACGCCAATTAGATCTCTTCTCCCCAAGTTTACGATAAATCCTTTCGGTTATAATATCACAAGCAAACTTAAATTACCCTAAACATATACAATTCTAAATGATTAATCAATAAACTAAAGTAAAAAATAAAAGTAAAGAGTGAGTAATGCAAACAATGCTAACTTGCCAGCTATTGAGTCGTCGAACTTAGCAGCACGTGTGTGCGTTTAAATAACCAGTGACAACCACGCACACCGCCACAATCTTGATACCGCGGCCTTTGATCACAGCGAATGAACGGCGGGTAGTTGAATTGATTTGATATTTTCAAGGAGAAGTTGATTTATCGTTTTGTGAATGTTGAAGCTAAACTCAAAAGTCACACCAACACTCGCCGCATTTAAACTTTCTTATTTTCCGATGAACGGCGTCAAAATGCATCATTAAATTTCTTTTAGTCGAAGTTGTATAATCGCATACATTTACATATCGCAGTGTGTGTGTATGTATGTATAAACATAGTATATTTTGTGTATAGATAAATTGATTTTAATATACAACGCTTTTATTTTGAATCAGATTGGCATGAAATAATTCGGATTTTTGAAAGAAACTCGCCACGATTTAGGTCAATTACATCCACCTCGTTGAATTTAGTGTTGTAGGTATTGAGAAACCGGTACAGAACAGAGTTTCTGGCATAGTCTGCATTGCGCCTTGGCACCTGGAACAGAGTAGAAGGCACTCGCAGGTTGATACCTGATACAAGATCTGGACTGTCCGCTCTGTTATGTAATAGATCGTGTAGAAGTGCCATATCCGCTGTGGTACTTCGGTCCTCGAGGGTCTGCATATGATAATGATTAGCCATCTCGTCATATGTGTTGAATTCCAGGTCTAATGAACCGTTTCTGAATGCGTTCCACTCTGTTCTTGTACACATCATATTGCGGAGACCAGATAGGAGAAACAGACTGCGAAGGTACCCAAAGTATAGGGTCATGTGTGCCTGTGTCCCCGAAAAAGACTTGCATGACCTAAATATGAAGCCAAGTGTTTTGTCAACAATGTAGGATATATGTTGATCGCCGATTCATTTATGACCTAAATCTACACCCAGATCACATACATATGTGGCTTCAATTATGTCGTCTTTAGTCGCACCGATGGTATAAGTGAAATTGGTTTTTATAACATTTCGCGAATAAGATATTTTGTTGCACTTAGTTCAATTTATGTCAGTTATTATTTGTCTTGCTGCATATTAATGCAATCGTCCAAATTAGAGATTACTGAATACATTTTCATGTCATCAGCGTAGAGGTTGTGTTCGGAAGTGTAAAAACCGTTACCAATATCGCTGATATAAGCATTAAACAGTAAAGGCCCTAAGCGAGTTCCTTGAGGAACACCAGATGGAATTTTCATGTCATCAGCGTAGAGGTTGTGTTCGGAAGTGTAAAAACCGTTACCAATATCGCTGATATAAGCATTAAACAGTAAAGGCCCTAAACGAGTTCCTTGAGGAACACCAGATGGAATTATTACAATATTTGAACCATCTAAGAAGATCACCTAATGCTTCGAGCTTGGCAATTAGGATACGGTGATTGAGTTTGTAATTTAAATACTATATTATAGAAAGATTGTACTTTATGCAACGAATTGTTTAAAATACCTCACATAAACAATATATTTAATTGGGTTTAGACCAATATTTTAGGAAATGATTTTCTTTTTTGTACTACAGGTTTAGATATCGGATATATATAAACCTCCTAAAAGAAGCCATGAATTTGAAATACCCTGTTAATTACATCTAAACCCGCTGAAAACTAAACTAAAAAATAGTGAAAAACCTCCTTAAATTCCATCTGTTGATTTAGAAGATTAGCGCCGACTTATTCTGTAATATTTACTACGTAGAAAAAAAAATATAAACTTACGTTTCGGAAATATATATTTTCTTTTTACCCTGAAGGTAATATCTATATAATTTTATTGTATTTAAATTTACAATAACTTGTTTTGGTTAGTTTAATTTGAGCAATAGTCGTGTGTTATTTAAGTCTTTTCATATTACTTATTTTTTATATGATTTGGATAAATAAATTATGCGGCCAAAGGAATCGCGTTCACTCTCAGTGCGTAACCCCACTGCAGGCACTTTGTATAGTCCTAGTCTACCCTTAAATGTAATGAAGTTACTCAAGAATTGCAAAAAGGTTGCTTTTGACTATCGGTCGCCTACATGTCTACAAATAAAAAAAAAGGTTTTTTTCGGTATACGACATATTTATCAAACCGCAATTAGGAGAAATTGTACAATTAACTATTTATAATCGTCAAACCCACTAAAATTTAATGTTTTTCGTTGACAACTTTCAATATGCCAATCTTATGTTTTAATTTCTCGTAGTAGCATGATCATACTAACTGCATTAAAACTTTAATATTTTTCGGTGAACGCTTTCAATATGTTTCTTTAAATTTCCATTAGTTGAACTCATATAAACGCACTCGCTGCATTTAAACTTTCTTATTTTCCGATGAACGGCGTCAATATGCATCGTTAAACGTTGTCTAGTTGAACTCATATAATCGCACTCGCTGCATTTAAACTTTCTTATCTTCCGGTGAATGGCGTCAATGTGTAACTGTAAGGATGACTTTCTCGCAGTGGCATGATCGCACTTGCTGCATTTAAACTTTCTTATTTTCCGATGAACGGCGTCAATATGCAACGTTAAATGTGTTCTAGTTGAACTCATATAAACGCACTCGCTGCATTTAAATTTTCTTATCTTCCGATGAACGGCGTCAATATGCAACGTTACATCTCTTCTAGTTGAACTCATATAAACGCACTCGCTGCATTTAAAATTTCTTATCTTCCGGTGAACGGCGTCAATATGCATCGTTAAACGTTGTCTAGTTGAACTCATATAATCGCACTCGCTGCATTTAAACTTTCTTATCTTCCGATGAACGGCGTCAATATGAATCGTTAAATGTGTTCTAGTTGAACTCATATACTCGCACTCGATGCATTTAAACTTTTTTATTTTCCGATGAACGGCGTCAATATGTCTTGTTAAATGTTTTCTAGTTGAACTCATATAAACGCACTCGCTGCATTTAAACTTTCTTATCTTCCGGTGAACGGCGTCAATATGCAACGTTAAATCTCTTCTAGTTGAACTCATATATTCGCACTCGCTGCATTTAAACTTTCTTATCTTCCGGTGAATGGCGTCAATGTGTAACTGTAAGGATGACTTTCTCGTAGTGGCATGATCGCACTTGCTGCATTTAAACTTTCTTATTTTCCGATGAACGGCGTCAATATGCAACGTTAAAAGTATTCTACTTGAACTCATATAAACGCACTCGCTGCATTTAAAATTTCTTATCTTCCGGTGAACGGCGTCAATGTGTAACTGTAAGGATGACATTCTCGCAGTGGCATGATCGCACTTGCTGCATTTAAACTTTCTTATTTTCCGATGAACGGCGTCAATATGCAACGTTAAAAGTGTTCTACTTGAACTCATATAAACACACTCGCTGCATTTAAAATTTCTTATCTTCCGGTGAACGGCGTCAATGTGTAACTGTAAGGATGACTTTCTCGCAGTGGCATGATCGCACTTGCTGCATTTAAACTTTCTTATTTTCCGATGAACGGCGTTAATATGCAACGTTAAAAGTGTTCTACTTGAACTCATATAAACGCACTCGCTGCATTTAAAATTTCTTATCTTCCGGTGAACGGCGTCAATGTGTAACTGTAAGGATGACTTTCTCGCAGTGGCATGATCGCACTTGTTGCATTTAAACTTTCTTATTTTCCGATGAACGGCGTCAATATGCATCGTTAAACGTTGTCTAGTTGAACTCATATAATCGCACTCGCTGCATTTAAACTTTCTTATCTTCCAGTGAACGGCCTCAATATGCATCGTTAAATTTGTTCTACTTGAACTCATATAATCGCACTCGCTGCATTTAAACTTTCTTATCTTCCGGTGAACGGCGTCAATATGCATCGTTAAATTTGTTCTAGTTGAACTCATATAATCGCACTCGCTGCATTTAAACTTTCTTATCTTCCGGTGAACGGCGTCAATATGCATCGTTAAATTTGTTCTACTTGAACTCATATAATCGCACTCGCTGCATTTAAACTTTCTTATCTTCCGGTGAACGGCGTCAATATGCATCGTTAAATGTGTTCTAGTTGAACTCATATAATCGCACTCGCTGCATTTAAACATTCTTATCTTTCGATGAACGGCGTCAAAATGCAACGTTAAAATTGTTCTAGTTGAACTCTTATAATCGCACTCGCTGCATTTAAACTTTCTTATCTTTCGATGAACGGCGTCAATATGTCTTAATAAACTGTGTTGCCTTGTAAACATCTTATTACATTCGCTACATTGTAAACTTTTTATTGATTGTTGTTCGAGGTCCATGTGTTCTAATGAAACCTTTGTTTTATAATCACTATAAAGGCATTCGAAACAAAAAAGTTTATTCTTCAAATACATACACCGTACGTTTAGAAAACCCTTGCAATTCGAACAGGTAAAGTCAATTTTCTTTAATACCACTTTAACGCATTTTATGTTATTGACTATTTTTTCGAGACCGATACTATTTTCTAATTTTATAAATTTGATATTTTCCTCCATAAAAAGATCATCTTGTTGATTTGTTATCATAGTATTACACTGATGCGGACCAAAGCAATCTTTGCTATCGATGTCTGATTTAAGAAGTGGTCCTGAGACTTTTGAAACACTATTGTTGTCCGATTGAGACATTCGCGAATTGTTAAAATCACTGCAGCTTGGTTTGCAATCATACCCTTGCTCAGAAATATAATCTTTTTCTATTTTAACAGCAGTCTCAGTGCATTCCTCCATTTTTTAACTCAATCGATGGTATTTCTTATATTGTAAAGGTCCCTGTAAGGTGATTATTAATAGTTATTAATACAGTGCTGATGATGTCTGGCACTAGGTTACATAAGACTCGGGATTTGACTCCATAATAGTAAAGACACGAAAGATCCGTGGAGTAACAGCCGGAAGATTCTTCAGCAAGCGCCTCCTGGCGCTGAGCTATTAAGATGGCGGTCGCGTCGCTGGTTATAGAATGTTTGCACACGGGCGCGAATTATGGACTCTGTGAAGGCTGTGAGGGATGTCCTCGCGATATCTACTATTAATATTTTAATCTATACGCACGGTTATTTATTTAACATTTTATAAAGTACAATCTTAAACAATGATTTAGAAAGGAATCTATCCACCATCTGACAGTTCATCTGACAGTTCCGTTTTAAACGAAGGTTTGGAATCGTAATGCAATGTTGCTCTTTCAAAATGTTTTTTTTTTTTTTTTAAGACATTAGCATTTATTTATAATTAAGCTACTATTTATTAAATTATGTAACTATTTAAAATTAATAATGTGATAATATGCCATTCTAAAAAGAAATAGCCTTTTGTTTTCACGGAACACTTAGGTACCAATCTTCACAGATTGTAGTATTATGTGTAATTGTTAGGTACTTGCGTATTTAGCCATCAAAAAAATAATTCATAAAATATAGGTAGGCGATAAAGGTAATTAAAAAATATACATATTATGAAAAATGATACACTAAATAAAGAGAATTTGCAATTTTGTGGCCTTGGTACTTTTTAAAAAGATAATTGCCTTTTACTCATAGCTTCGAATAAAAATTGTACAGGAGACAAAAGATAGTTTAAAAAAAAAGCGCTCTTAGACCGAAATTCGCAGCAAGAATACGGTCTATAACCTGCGACTCGTACTGAAGACGGATTAGTTTTAGATTCGAAACTGCACTTCGAAGCTATACAAATTGGGCCCCAAAACAATGGCCAAGTGCAGCAGTCACCTGGCTGCCTTCCATTCATAACTCCAAGCAGCCCATAAGAACACTCGTGTCTAAGGTTAGACTGCTCACGCAGTTCTACAATAGATTGGGTATCACATTTAGTGTTTCTGTATTCCGAAGAGAAAGTCTTTGTGCATTTGTATCTACAGGTATTACAAACTATTGCCTGAGGCAGTTTTGGAGGCAATATTTTCTTCTGCATTTAAGGCAATCACGCCACAGGTCTTCGTTTCTAATATTGATAGCCCAGTTGGTAGATCCAGCTCATTGCCACCTCTTTGAAAGCCTAAGAGATTTCCAAATTGTTTAAACTACATCGTTCAGAATGGATTTAGCAATTTGCAACGCATCTTCGGCAGTTAATGGGTCAGACTCTTCAATAACTTTGCTATTGGCTAATATTGTATGCTATGGTAGCGAGCGCGGATCCCAGGGGGGCAAAGGGGTAAATACCCCCCCAACCCCTAAGAACATTCAATAACAATCACCGGTACACGTTAAGTAGTGTTCGTTTCATAGTGTAAGTCATACCACCAGAAATATTAATTTTAAATGGTGTTTTAAAGCGGGATAAAATCGAAATATAAATTAACCCTAATACCAAACAAAATTTATTTTTGTAGTTTTTTATTTGCTTTTCTCTATTCAATATACAATTCTAAAGAAAGCAAGAAATAAATAAATGTGGAAATGTCTGCTGGAAATTCGTCTAATTACTATTCATCCAACTACAATATATCTTTTCAGAGAGAGTTCTAGACGAATTGTATTAAACGAATTTTATTGTAAATAGACGAATTTTCCCCCCCCCAAGATTTTTTCCAAATCCGCCCCTGTATGATAGCTGGCCATCTTGCCTTCTCACCTTTCTCAAATAACCGACACTACAGGGTCTAAACACCTAATTAATATTTCATTTAATTATATTTATATATTTATCGATTTAGCCAAGGCATTTCACACTATCTCTATTTTTTTTGATATTTCTGTGAACAGTATCAATGTGTATATTTAAGTATTGTCTTCCAGTATATGATTTGTTACATTCATTGCAGGTATATTTTTTAATATTTCTATGAACAGTATTAATATGTGTGTTCAAGTAATCTCTACGAGTAAACGATTTGTTACACTCGTTACACATGTGCTGTTTAATTTTTCTGTGAACAGTATCAATGTGTGTCTCTAAGTTACGTTTTAAAGTAAACGATTTGTTACATTCGCTGCATATGAACTTTCTATTACGTTTGTTATGAGAATCAACACTAACACTGGCACAGTTAACACTAATATTTATGTGGTCAGATGTAGGTAATGTCGTGCAAACTAAAATAACACTAAAAACCATATAAGTAAGATTTTTGTTGTTTGATGTAAACCACTTTAAAACAAAATACTTTGGCCAGCATTTTATCTATAATATTAATACGCGAAGAGGAAACTTTTATTTACTCAAACAGTATAAATTCTCAAGTCTTAAGCAATGGTCAAATGTATTTAAAGCTAACAATTATTTAAAATTCACCCATCAATTATGGTAGCAACGAGGGGATCTCTGAAGGAGGTTTTTGAAAGGGAAGGAGAAATGTATTCCATCGCGTGCAAGGAAAGTTAGAACCGTGTTTTTAGCACGATTCGCTGTTCTTAGTACAATGTACAGTCGCATTCACAATATGTTGTTGTACCACAACATCGGTCAATTAAACAACATTTAAAATGTTTTCCTCTGAAATAAACACTAGATATTTTGTTTGACGGCTCTCGACACGTGCGTCTGGTCGTGTTAGTCGGAAGATTTTTCCGAATCAAAAATGCCACCGGTCGTAATAACCTGACGCACGTGATAAATTCTATGGTGACCTTGTTAGGTAGGTACGCATTTAAATTTAAAATTATTTGAATTAATTATAATTTTATTTTATTTGACTTCGCCTGCTAGTACCTAAATAATTAGTGCCATCAAAAAAGGATAATACATCAACCAAAAAAATCTGATACTCAAAATTCTATATAATCAATTTTGTACATACTAATGATAAAATAAGATAAAATTTATTTTTCGAGATCATAAAACTTAGCACTGATGAACTCACTAATATGTCTCTGTAAATTTCGTTTCATTAAACTGAAGTAATCACACTCGTTGCATTCAAAATTTTTATTTTTTCATTTTTACCTCCCAATCTTTTAGTTTTTGATCAAAGTCAGTAATTTTATCACTGCAAAAAGTGTTTGAGTCTTGTAAGCTTGTGTATAAATTACTGATTTCATTATCCACATGTTTTTTAAGGTCAGAAACCTCCCTTAATATTTCTTTAAACCTCATATCAATTTTATCATAGGATAAGTTCATTTTAGTAACAATTGTCTCCATTAGCTTCGAATAATCCAGTCCTGAGGATATTGCATGTCCATCTTGGCGTGCCGAGGGACTAAGAGTGCTGGGTTTAGCCTGTATAGCCGATGTTTTCTCCGTAGTACAGGTTCCCTCCCTTACAGGATCGACAACGCCAATTAGATCTCTTCTCCCCAAGTTTACGGTAATTCGTTTCGGTTATAATGTCACAAGCAAACTTAAATTACTCTAAACATATATATAAGTATTCAATTCTAAATGGTTAATCAATACACTAAAATAAGCAATAAAATTAAAGAGTGAATAGTGCAAACAATGCGAACTTGCCAGCTATTGAGTCGTCGAACTTAGCTGCACGTGTGTGCGTTTAAATAACCAGTGACAACCACGCACACCGCCACAATCTTGATGCCGCGGCCTTTGATCACAACGAATGAACGGCGGGTAGTTAAATTGATTTGATATTTTCAAGGAGAAGTTGATTTATCGTTTTGTGAATGTTGAAGCTAATCTCAAAAGTCACACCAACACTCGCCGCATTTAAACTTTCTTATTTTCCGATGAACGGCGTCAAAATGCATCATTAAGTATAATCGCATACATTTACATATCGCAGTGTGTGTGTATGTATGTATAAACATAGTATATTTTGTGTATAGATAAATTGATTTTAATATACAACGCTTTTATTTTGAATCAGATTGGCATGAAATACTTCGGATTTTTGAAACAAACTCGCCACGATTTAGGTCAATTACATCAACCTCGTTGAATTTAGTGTTGTAGGTATTGAGAAACCGGTACAGAACAGAGTTTCTGGCATAGCCTGCATTGCGCCTTGGCACCTGGAACAGAGTAGAAGGCACTCGCAGGTTGATACCTGATACAAGATCTGGACTGTCCGCTCTGTTATGTAATAGATCGTGTAGAAGTGCCATATCCGCTGTGGTACGTCAGTCCTCGAGGGTCTGCATATGATAATGATTAGCCATCTCGTCATATGTGTTGAATTCCAGGTCTAATGAACCGTTTCTGAATGCGTTCCACTCTGTTCTTGTACACATCATATTGCGGAGACCAGATAGGAGAAACAGACTGCGAAGGTACGCAAAGTATAGGGTCATGTGTGCCTGTGTCCTCGAAAAAGACTTTCATAACCTAAATATGAAGCCAAGTGTTTTGTATGTTTTGTCAACAATGTAGGATATATGTTGATCGCCGATTCATTTATGACCTAAATCTACACCCAGATCACATACATATGTAGTTTCAATTATGTCGTCTTTAGTCGCACCGATGGTATAAGTGAAATTGGTTTTTATAACATTTCGCGTATAAGATATCTTGTTGCACTTAGTTCAATTTATGTCAGTTATTATTTGTCTTGCTGCATATTAATGCAATCGTCCAAATTAGAGATTACTGAATACATTTTCATGTCATCAGCGTAGAGGTTGTGTTCGGAAGTGTAAAAACCGTTACCAATATCGCTGATATAAGCATTAAACAGTAAAGGCCCTAAGCGAGTTCCTTGAGGTACACCAGATGGAATTATTACAATATTTGAACCATCTAAGAAGATCACCTAATGCTTCGAGCTTGGCAATTAGGATACGGTGATTGAGTTTGTAATTTAAATACTATATTATAGAAAGATTGTACTTTATGCAACGAATTGTTTAAAATACCTCACATAAACAATATATTTAATTGGATTTAGACCAATATTTTAGGAAATGATTTTCTTTTTCGTACTACAGGTTTAGATATCGGATATAGATAAACCTCCTAAAAGAAGTGCCATGAATTTGAAATACCCTGTTAATTACATCTAAACCCGCTGAAAACTAAACTAAAAAATAGTGAAAAACCTCCTTAAATTCCATCTGTTGCTTTAGAAGATTAACGCCGACTTATTCTATAATATCTACTAAGTAGAAAAAAAAATATAAACTTACGTTTCGGAAATATATATTTTCTTTTTACCCTGAAGGTAATATCTATATAATTTTATTGTATTTAAATTTACAATAACTTGTTTTGGTTAGTTTAATTTGAGCAATAGTCGTGTGTTATTTAAGTCTTTTCATAGTAATTATTTTTTATATGATTTGGATAAATAAATTATGCGGCCAAAGGAATCGCGTTCACTCTCAGTGCGTAACCCCACTGCAGGCACTTTGTATAGTCCTAGTCTACCCTTAAATGTAATGAAGTTACTCAAGAATTACAAAAAGGTTGCTTTTGACTATCGGTCGCCTAAATGTCTACAAACAAAAAAACAGTTTTATTCGGTATGCGATATATTTATCAAACCGCAATTAGGAGAAATTGTACAATTAACTATTTATAATCGTCAAACCCACTAAAATTTATTGTTTTTCGTTGACAACTTTCAATATGCCAATCTTATGTTTTAATTTCTCGTAGTAGCATGATCATACTAAATGCATTAAAACTTTAATATTTTTCGGTGAACGCTTTCAATATGTTTCTTTAAATTTCCATTAGTAGAACTCATATAAACGCACTCGTTGCATTTAAACTTTCTTATTTTCCGATGAACGGCGTCAATGTGTGACTGTAAGGATGACTTTCTCGCAGTTGCATGATCGCACTTGCTGCATTTAAACTTTCTTATTTTCCGATGAACAGCGTCAATATGCATCGTTAAATGTGTTCTAGTTGAACTCATATAATCGCACTCGCTGCATTTAAACTTTCTTATCTTCCGATGAACGGCGTCAATATGCATCGTTAAAAGTGTTCTAGTTGAACTCATATAATCGCACTCGCTGCATTTAAACTTTCTTATCTTCCGATGAACGACGTCAATATGCATCGTTAAATTTGTTTTAGTTAAACTCATATAATCGCACTCGCTGCATTTAAACTTTCTTATCTTCCGATGAACGGCGTCAATATGCATCGTTAAATGTGTTCTAGTTGAACTCATATAATCGCACTCGCTGCATTTAAATTTTCTTATCTTCCGATGAACGGCGTCAATATGCAACGTTAAATCTCTTCTAGTTGAACTCATATACTCGCACTCGCTACATTTAAACTTTTTTATTTTCAGATGAACGGCGGTAATATGTCTTTTTAAATGTGTTCTAGTTGAACTCATATACTCGCACTCGCTGCATTTAAACTTTTTTATTTTCCGATGAACGGCGTCAATATGCAACGTTAAAAGCGTTCTAGTTGAACTCATATAATCGCACTCGCTGCATTTAAACTTTCTTATCTTCCGGTGAACGGCCTCAATATGCATCGTTAAATTTGTTCTAGTTGAACTCATATAATCGCACTCGCTGCATTTGAAATTTTTTATCTTCTGATGAACCTCGTCAATATCTCTGTTTAAATTTCTTTTAGCCGACGTTGTATAATCGCACTGGGTGCATTTAAACATTTTAATTTTTAAGTGATCGGTGTTTAAATGTCTTAATAAACTGTGTCGCCTTGTAAACATCTTATTACATTCGCTACATTGTAATCTTTTTATTGATTGTTGCTCAAGGTCCATGTGTTCTAATAAAACCTTTGTTTTATAATCACTATAAAGGCATTCGAAACAAAAAAGTTTATTCTTCAAATACATACACCGTACGTTTAGAAAACCCTTGCAATTCGAACAGGTAAAGTCAATTTTCTTTAATAGCACTTTAACGCATTTTATGTTATTGACTATTTTTTCGAGACCGATACTATTTTCTAATTTTATAAATTTGATATTTTCCTCCATAAAAAGATCATCTTGTTGATTTGTTATCATAGTATTACACTGCTGCGGACCAAAGCAATCTTTGCTATCGATGTCTGATTTAAGAAGTGGTCCTGAGACTTTTGAAACACTATAGTTGTCCGATTTAGACATTCGCGAATTGTTAAAATCACTGCAGCTTGGTTTGCAATCATACCCTTGCTCAGAAATATAATCTTTTTCTATTTTAACAGCAGTCTCAGTGCATTCCTCCATTTTTTAACTCAATCGATGGTATTTCTTATATTGTAAGGTGATTATTAATAGTTATTAATACAGTGCTGATGATGTCTGGCACTAGGTTACATAAGACTCGGGATTTGACTCCATAATAGTAAAGACACGAAAGATCCGTGGAGTAACAGCCGGAAGATTCTTCAGCAAGCGCCTCCTGGCGCTGAGCTATTAAGATGGCGGTCGCGTCGCTGGTTATAGAATGTTTGCACACGGGCGCGAATTATGGACTCTGTGAAGGCTGTGAGGGATGTCCTCGCGATATCTACTATTACTATTTTAATCTATACGCACGGTTATTTATTTAACATTTTATAAAGTACAATCTTAAACAATGATTTAGAAAGGAATCTATCCACCATCTGACAAATGACAGTTCCGTTTTAAACGAAGGTTTGGAATCGTAATGCAATGTTGCTCTTTCAAAATGTTTTTTTTTTTATTTTAAAGGCATTAGCATTTATTTATAATTAAGCTACTATTTATTAAATTATGTAACTATTTAAAATTAATAATGTGATAATATGCCATTCTAAAAAGAAATAGCCTTTTGTTTTCACGGAACACTTAGGTACCAATCTTCACAGATTGTAGTATTATGTGTAATTGTTAGGTACTTGCGTATTTAGCCATCAAAAAAATAATTCATAAAATATAGGTAGGCGATAAAGGTAATTAAAAAATATACATATTATGAAAAATGATACACTAAAGAAAGAGAATTTGCAATTTGGTGGCCTTAGTACTTTTTAAAAAGATAATTGCTTTTACCTTTAACTCGTGGAAAAGAATAAAAATCTTCTTTCAATTGTACAGGAGACAAAAAATAGTTTTAAATAAAAGATATATGCTACAATATGTCAATTTCTACCTTATTTTGAACATTAAGCCATGGAAATTATGTGTTCCTAGGATTTATGTGTTCTTAGCATCTGTGACATAGGAAGTAAGTAAATAAGTCAATATTTCGTACATATTTATTGCGAAATAGAAGTCAAAAATAATACCTATATAAATTATTTTTATATTTTGAACATTGTAAACACATCAAAGCCAGATTGAATTAGAATCAATTTAAGTTATTACCCAATCTAAATTTTAAACGTCAAGGTGTGGCAACAAATTATAAAAAATATTTGTTTCTCAGAAGAACCATTTTAATTGTTGTAGATGTTTATATATTGTCCAGATTTGTTTACTCTGAATAGTGTGGGATTACCAACTGGTACTGTCATGTTCTTCAGACGCCTTGGCAGTGCCTTGAGGTTGTCATGAAAATTAGCTTAGTAAAAAATACAAATACCGTCGTAGGAGAAACAAGGTCAGAAATTAATGAGATGATGGGTAAATCGAAAAATAATGTTGATGATGTAATAATCCAATACATGGGTAGTAATAACACGGACGTAGAGATAGCAAATAAGTTTGTCGAAAATTTCATAAGTGAAACGACAAAAATTAAAAAAATATGTAACGTTCAGATTGAAAAAAATAATGACATTGACTTTGATTGTAACATGTCAATATTTTACCAAAAAGCAAATAAAGAAAGTATTATTAAAATCATAGATAGTCTTCATTCACGAAAATCTCCGGGATTTGACTCAATAAGAATGTGCGATTTAAAAATTATTAAGAACGAAATATCCACCGATATCGCTAAATTAATAAACATGTCCGTTTACGAAGGTAACGTTCCAGACGAATTGAAGATATCAATTGTTCGACTTATATACAAAAACGGGAATCATAAAATTTATGGAAACTACAGACCGATATCAATATTATCAGCCATTAACAAAATTATGGAAAAACATATTGGGAACCAAATTGCACAATTTGTAAGTAAAAATAACATATTGCACGAAAGGCAATTTGGATTTCAAAGTAATAAAAGTACAACGCAACTCCTATCGATATTTGGGAACTATGTCAATACATGTCTTAATGATAAAAAACATGTAATAGTACTCATGATTGACTTCTCTAAAGCTTTCGATACTTTAGAACATGATTTGTTATTAAACAGAATTGAGACATGCGGAATTAGAGGACCACTACTTAATTGGTTCAAAAATTACTTAAATAATCGTAAGATATCAGTAAAAATTAGGAACAAAGTCAGCAATCACAAAATAATAAAATATGGAGCACCGCAAGGTGCAGTATTAGCACCGATTTTATATCTTATGTATGTGAATAATATGGCCAGAGTTATTAAAGAATGTGAGATACTAAAATTCGCGGACGACACTTGTCTAGTGACAGCGGACAATGATATCGTAGAAGCTCAAAAAAAAATGCAAAATGCATACGACTCAATATGTAAATGGGCTCACGATAGTGGATTAGTCATAAATTCGAGTAAAACTAATTACATTCATATTCACAGCACCCACAACAAAAGCAACCACAGTATAGAAATAAAATCACACCTCGACGCGTGTCTACATAGCATACAAAAGCCTTGCTCTTGTCCCTCCCTAAATAAGGTCGCTACAAATAGATATTTAGGACTGACCATTGATGAAAAGTTTAATTGGGGTCCACATATCGAACAAGTATGTAAAAACCTACGTGCAATACTAAGCAAACTATCGGTTTTAAGATATAAAGTACCCTATAAAATACTAAGATTATTATATATATCACTTGCGGAAACACGAATAACATATGGAATTAGTACTTATGGTCTAACATTTAAAACATACATTCAAAAAATTAAAAAACTTCAGCTTCAAATAATAAAAACTATAGTACCAAAAAAAATTAAAAATAAATTAATAAGTGAGGAAAATAAGTTATTTAAATATTGTAATACATTACCAATAGAAAAAAAAATTGATTATCAGGTAATATTGGAACAATTTTACTCTATGAAATATAAACAGAAAATACCGCACAGTATAAAAACAAGGCAAACAACAAATGGAATTTTGGAAGTGGCCAAATTCAACAATGAATATGGCAAAAGAAGGCTGGAGAGAATTGTTCCAATTTTATTTAATAACCATACGAGTAATATAAAGCAATCTAATAACTTATCTAATTACGTTTTAAAAAAAGAATTAAAAAAAATATATTGTAAATAGTATTTTGTTGATGAATGTACTCGAAGCGACCGGTGTGAGATGTACTCGTACCGATTTCATTATAATTACACCGACGCGACTGGAAGTGACCGTTTTTTTATAAATAAACAATTAAAGACAGTCTGGAGAGATACCGTCATGTGTAGCTCATCATTGCTAAAAGTGTTTTTTTAAGTGAATATTGAATATGTTTTGTATATATAAATGTTATTAAATAAGTTAAATTAGGAACGAATGAGTTCACATAAAAACCCGCAAGGGTTTTGTGAACAAACAAATTAAATATGTATTTTGTTTATAAATACAAAACTTATAAAAATAAAAAAAAAAAAAAGTAGTATAAGTCGGTTAATAATTCAACTTTCGGTTAAAATGAAAGTCCGGCGCAAAGTTCATATTTAGCAGCATCACTGTAAAATCACCAAAGGTTCCGTTTATACTCTTAATATTAAGATTTAAAATCATAAGATTATATTTAAAATCTTGTAATCCTGTTGTATTAAATTGTGAAATGTCATCTAGATCGTCATAAATCTTTATATTCATGTTTTCTGAATAGCATAATTTTATAGAGCAATAAGGAGAATTTAAATAAATAACTACAGTACCGCGGTAGAAAAAAAAATAGCATATACAAAATACAAATTAATAATATAATGATAAGAACATAAAATATGAATAAAAAATATATATCAATATAATAAGGAAACTTGCTGTAGTACTCGTATAAAAATGATATTAGCTTATATGGCGAAAAATATTATGTATGATCTAACATTAATATTATTTAAGGGAAAATTATTATTATATATTGGCAGTAGATATAAAAGGTTTTACAATCACAAAGTATAACGAAATAAAGTTCAAAAAATATGAACAAAATAACCAACACGCTAAATTATGCAAATATTTTGTTAAACAGAAATTAAGTTTAATTTTAAATGTACCTTGTACTATTAAAATAGTTAGCATTAAAGTCTTAAAAAGTAACATAATCACCACAAGTGTAGCACAAAAGTGAAAATAAAGATTGTATAAGCAAAGAGGAAGAATCCGTGTAATATTGACAAGATCTTTGCGAGCGTTAAGAGCCAGTATATCGTGAGGTGAGCTCCGGTTATTTTTGTTCTATAATATGGAGACGTTTGATGTCCTGAATAGCCCATACCAATTAGCATCCGCAAACGATGTCACAGTCCAATCGGTTAAAGGGCACAGTCACAGCCAGGGCACTATCAGTTAACTATGCAACATCTGCTCCAAGCCATTAACCTGGACAAGGCACAGAGACAGGTAGGGCAGTGCACTGCCTCAGCCTCCGCTTCTTAACTGGATTGATGACAGGCCACTGCAGATTAAACAGGCACCTTACTACCTCAGGCCTTACTGATCTGATATCCTCGTCTGCTGAGGCTCCAACGTAGAGGAAGGGACTGCAAAACACGTAATCTGTCACTGTCCAGCCCGACTTCAAGAAGAAGCGCTCCCAGGCCGAAATTCGCAGCAAGAATACGGTCTATAACCTGCGACTCGTATTGAAGACGGATTAGTTTTAGATTCGAAGCTGCACTGCGAAGATATACAAATTGGGCCCCAAAACAATGGCCAAGTGCAGGAGTCACTCGACTGCCTTCCATTCATAACTCCAAGCAGCCCATAAACTCGTGTCTAAGGTTAGACTACTCACGCAGTTCTACAATAGATTGGGTATCACATTTAGTGTTTCTGTATTCCGAAGAGAAAGTCTTTGTGCATTTGTATCTACAGGTATTACAAACTATTGCCTGAGGCAGTTTTGGAGGCAATATTTTCTTCTGCATTTAAGGCAATCACGCCACAGGTCTTCGTTTCTAATATTCATAGCCCAGTTGGTAGATCCAGCTCCTTGCCACCACTTTGAAGGCCTAAGAGATTTCCAAATTGTTTAAACTACATCGTCCAGAATGGATTTAGCAATTTGCAACGCATCTTCAGCAGTTAATGGGTCAGACTCTTCAATAACTTTGCTATTGGCTAATATTGTATGCTATAGTAGCGAGCGCGGATCCCTGGAGGGTAAAGGGGTAATTACCCTCCCCCCTCCTAAGAACATTCAATCAAAATCACTAGTACATGTTATGTAGTGTTCGTTTCATAGTCATACACCAGAAATATTAATTTTAAATGGTTTTTAAAGCGGGATAAAATCGAAAAATAAATTAACCCTAATACCAAACAAAATTTATTTTTGTAGTTTTTTATTTGTTTTTCTCTATACAATATACAATTCTAAAGAAAGCAAGAAATAAATAAATGTGGAAATGTCTGCTAGAAATTCGTCTAATTACTATTCATCCAACTACAATGTATCTTTTCAGAGAGAGTTCTAGACGAATTGTATTAAACGAATTTATTGTAAATAGACGAATTTTCCATGGGTGTCCTTCACATTTTACCCCCAAGATTTTTTCCAAATCCGCCCCTGTATGATAGCTGGCCATCTTGCCTTCTCACCTTTCTCAAATAACCGACACTACAGGGTCTAAACACCTAATTAATATTTCACGATCCTTGATCCTGCACTGACTAAACCCAGGCTGCTAATGTCAGCCACAGGTCAATACATCTGTAGGTTCTTGGACGCCATTGCATTTCTCATTTTCTGAGCAGTCGGTGCACTCGAGATTTTATTAATTCTGTGAACAATCTTGTGCAATGTGTGTTTTAAATTAATTCTATGAGTAAACGATTTGTTACACTAGTTGCACGTACTACTTTTTAATAATTCTATGAACAGTATCAATGTGTATCATCAAGGTACTTCTTTTAGGAAACGATTTGTTACACTCGTTGCACGTATATTTTTTGATATTTCTGTGAACAGAATCAATGTGTATCTTCAAGTGACTTCTTCTACAAAACGATTTGTTACACTCGTTACACCTTTTCTTTTTAATATTTCTGTGAACAGTATCAATGTGTATCCTCAAGCCCCTTCTTTGAGTAAACGAGTTGCTACACTCGCTGCACGTATATTTTTTGATATTTCTGTGAACAGTATCAAAATGTATGTTTAAGTTTTGTCTTGTAGTATACGATTTATTACATTCGCTACACGTGAAGTTTTTAAAGTTTCTGTGAACAGTATCAATGTGTGTCTTCAAGTTATTTCTTTGAGTAAAAAATTTGTTACACTCGCTGCACGTAAACTTTTTAATATGTCTGTGAACACTATCAATGTGTGCGTTTAGGGTTTTTTTTTCAGTAAACGATTTGTTACATTTACTGCACTTAAATTTTTTAATTTTTTTGTGAACAGTATCGATGTGTGTCTTTAAATTACTTTTTTGACAAAACGAGTTGCTACATTCGCTGCACTTGAACTTTTTAATATTTCTGTGAACATAATCAATGTGTGTCTTCAAGTAACTTTTACGAGAAAACGTTTTATTACACTCGTTACACGTACCACTTTTAATTTTTCTATGAACAGTATCAATGTGTGTCTTCAAGGTTTGTCTTCTAGTATAAGATTTATTACATTCGCTGCACGTCAACCTTTTAATATTTCTGTGAACATAATTAATGTGTGTCTTCAAACTACTTTTTCGAGTAAACGAGTTGTTACATTCGCTGCACGTGATTTTTTTTATATTTCTATGAACGGTATCAATGTGTATCTTCAAGTGACTTTGTTGAGTAAACGAGTTGTTACATTCGCTGCACGTGAATTTTTTTATATTTCTATGAACAGTATCAATGTGTACCTTTAAATTCCTTCTTTGAGTAAACGAGTTGTTACATTCGCTGCACGTGAATTTTTTTATATTTCTATGTACAGTATCAATGTGTATCTTCAAGTGACTTTTTTGAGTAAATGAGTTGTTACATTCGCTGCACGTGAATATTTTTATATTTCTATGAACAGTATCAATGTGTATCTTCAAGTAACTTTTTTGAGTAAACGAGTTGTTACATTCGCTGCACGTACTACTTTTAATATTTCTATGAACAGTATCAATGTGTATCTTCACGTTATTTTTTTGAGTAAACGATTTGTTACACTCGTTACACTTGTACTTTTTAATAATTCTGTGAACCGTATCAATGTGTATCCTCAAGTCACTTTTTTGAGTAAACGAGTTGTTACATTCGCTGCACGTATATTTTTTGATATTTCTGTGAACAGTATCAATGTGTATATTTAAGTTTTGCTTTCCAGTATATGATTTGTTACATTCATTGCAGGTATATTTTTTAATTTTTCTATGAACAGAATCAACGTGTATCCTCAAGTCACTTCTTTGAGCAAACGAGTTGTTACATTCGCTGCACGTGAATTTTTTGATATTTCTGTGAACAGTATCAATGTGTCTCTTCAATTTACTTTTTCCAGAAAACGATTTGTTACACTCGCAGCAAGTATATTTTTTAATATTTTTATGAACAGTGTCAATGGGTGTCTTCAAGTGACCTTTTTGTGTATACAATTTGTTATATTCGCTGCATATGAACTTTCTATTACGTTTGTTATGAGAATCAACCTCTTTAATTTCACTCTTCAGTTGATCGAGTGTTCCTAATACTCGTATTGTATCAATTTTACAATCTTTTATTGGGTCGAATGTTTGAGTCTCAGTTTTGACGAACGTTATATCGCCTATCTCAATCTCATCTTGAACAGTGATATGATCATAGCTACTTTCCTCATTTTTCAGTATATTATTGGTAGAATTGATTATGTTACTAATATTCAGATCGAATTCATTTAACCCGTGCGAACTGTCAGCGGGATTGTCTTCCGCACTAATTTCTGTTGACTTTGTTGGTTCATGAATATTCATCAATTCATTATCATCAATGCATTCTGCTTTGATGATATCTTGTCGGTACATGTTTCTTTATGTGCACAAACAAAATAACGAATCTAGTTCAGACTTGTAGAGTTGATGGAAAAGAATAAACTTGGTTCCGTCTGTCACCAAAAGTGGAATATTTAGGGTTGCCACATTTGATATTAATATCATTACCATAACGATATGTTTGCGCTTTTTCCAGTTTTACCGAATGATTATTATTCTTGAGTTGGATATTATGACCACCATAAAAAAAATAATAATGATAATAAATTATTACAATGAAAATGATTATTTTTTTTTCTATTGTTGAACACATCTCTTCTTAGATAGTATTAATCGATCATTTTAATAACACTTAGTATGTGGTCAGAAGTAGGTAATGTCGTGCATTAAAAACCATTTGAGTAAGATTTTTGATGTTTGATGTAAACCACTTTAAAACTAAATACTTTGGCAAGCATTTTATAGTGCAGAAAGCTAACATTACAGTGTTACAAATAATTAAATTAAATATCTTCAAACGTTCATACTAGTGACAGATAGACTGAAGTGACAACTTAGATTACAACTTTCACAAAGTAAATATATTCTTGACTGAAATAAATAAATTTGAAATGAAGAATATTATGAAATATTAAATTTGAGCCTAAAAATAATATAAATTTGAAATGTTGTTTAATAAAATAACATTTAATTAAATTAAACTATCAAAAGTACTCAACAGATGGCCTAGCTTGATATGTTTTTAAAGATTGTCTTCGCAGTAGACGATCTATGCGACAGATGGCGCTGAACTATAAAAATATTACAATTTAAATAAATTAAAGAGAACTAAAATAATGTTAATAGAAGTGACGACTGTTTTCACCAAACTAAAATTTTAAAGAAATGTGAACGAAAAAAATAATAATAATTATTTAAACTTATAACGACTATTCTTTCAAAGAATTAATAACATTTAATATAATTACTTAAACAGTTATTTACTAATATAATAAGCAATGCTTTACTTTTCTTAAATTTTATTTATTTAATTAAAATATATTATTCCTCGTAATACAGTTACACTTTTTCTAAAACAACCCAATTTCTTTAAGTCGCCATACAACGTTAAGTTTTAACGTGAACTCATTACACTAGCTAATGTCGAGGCATCTGGTACCATGTTTAGCTAACTATATCTGAACATCTGTTCTAAGGTAAACTTTACTTCCTTAATCGATAATGGCCTTGACACTATTACGGCGTACGCTGAAATCTGAGCGCTCATAATAACATGATCCTTTTATCATTTTCACAAAAAGTACCAAAATTTAACTTAGTTGAGTAGCGTCCAAATTAATTGAATATTACCTAGTCATAACAGTTCTTTTAAATATATGTACAGGTTGGACTTTTCCCCGTGCGAATTCTTTTATGGAGGTCATTCTATACTTCAAACTGATCAACTTTTGTTCGACAAGTTGAGCAAAAAGAGTAGAAAGCAAAATGCTATTAGCGTTTATTTTATTTTTTTATTAAGAAATCATGTTGGCCGATGGGGACTAATCTATAACCTTCCTAACTAGGTAAAAGGTTACCTGTTTAAACGCATAGTTACTCCTCCTGGGATATTATTTATTTGGTATGGACAAAAATGTGACTTCAAACATTCTTATAATATAGTTTTGATATTTATATACTCCGAGAGACTCTTCCCTACATAGGAAGAATATCTTTTGTATTCCATCAACACATTATAAAATTATATTTATCTATTTAAATGAGTTGCAAATATTTTGAACTTTACCTCAACATGTATTCTGAAGTTTATAATTCTTTTATAATAATATAATAAAAAAAAGTTTATTTTTTTAGTTATGACTCGCTAGATAATTCACCAGAATATAAATTTGAAACTATATGTAAACATATGTAACAGCATTTTATGTAATTTCTGTACAATTTCAATTAAAATGTATTAATTTAATATTAGATATGTTTTTCTAATAAGTAAACAATAAATCTGCTATTTCGTTGACATTATAGAGTATAGTTTCATGTTTCAGAAATCATCTCAATTGCAAAGGATTAGGCCTGAACAATGCCACTACAAATTGTTTAACAATCTGCATCGACGCATTGTTAAACAATACAAATCTTCTGTTTTTATATAAGAATACTATTATTAAGATGAAATCGGCTTTCCACGATTACTAACCGACGTCTCGAGTCACTCAAATCATTACTTTATGAATCCGGCAAAGTTGCCTACCCTTTATTGTAATATTTAAGTTCTTTGCTGAAAAACTGTGACTTTTTAGTTAGCAAGCGATTGCTGTTCTTTAGATAAAGTATTAAAATCATGAATGACTCGAAGTTCATTCACAGGATTCCAAAAGTTATTTTTCACATCAACATTGGAAATGCTTAAAGAAATTAACCGTCAAAATAAAAAGTTGAAATATCCGGAGCAACTAATGCTTTTATTACATGAGAAATATTATTAAATCTAAAAGGCAAATTCGTATTTCCTAAAGGTTTAACGACAGATGAGTTGGCTGTGCTAAGATTAATATTTTCTATAGAACTAAGAGTATAACCCAATTTTAGCAATCTAAGGTGAGAGTTAGCACCAAATATAGTGGCAACACTTTCACTGTCAAGAAGACCACAAACTTTAATATCGACTGGATCAACTTCTAAATAAGGGCGCCGAGAATCTTTTTCATTCTCAAAATAAACAGAGGCTGCTTCCAGAAAAGCCCAAAACAACCAAAAGATTATAATCGTAATCACTAACACCAAAATCTAACCTCAATTTTGAAACTAACTGACCAATTTGAAAAATTATTGATATTACCACGATGCCAAATTAATGCATTTTCAATAAATATATGATAAACATTTCGTAGGAATATTTCTTGCTAACCGTAATTCTTCAATAAGTTCTAAAGATTTAAGAACACAAGTTTTTCCATTAAACTGAATCCCTAAGTTCAAAGGTTTATTACACTCATTACTTCAAGAAGGAACATTTAACGGTAAAACAACAGAAGGTGGTGGTACGACTGACTCACTCTGAATAACTAAAATCTTAATAGACGAAATGCTTTTTTCTTTTTCTTAATCTCTCAATCGACAGCGGATCTTCAGTCAAAATCCTATTAAGCCTATGATATAAATGAGCAGATTAAGCACTAACGCGTCTTCCCTGATTTTTATCAGGAATAAAAGAAACATCTTCCAGAAAACAACTTAAATCGTCCAGCCTAATTTCGCATTCGTGAATTTCAGGTTCGCATAAAAAGCTTGTAGATTTTATAGATTCGCTTGGTTTTTCTTTGCCAAGTGTAACTATCTGTCTACATAAAATATCCACTGAGTCAGCAGGTGTTTGGTCTCTAATGCTGACCTCACACTGCAACTCTGACTTCGAAAGACAGTTCCAGGAAATTAATAGAATCGACATTTTGTATAAAAAAAGCAATATTTGAAAAAATAAAAAAATAAAATGAAATTGAGAGTAAGTCACCAATTTATAGGCACAACACTTTGCTTGGCCGCTACTATGCGATCGACCAGTCGGCTTACAAAACAGAAGAAAATATTCAGTTAGGTATCTGAAAATATATAAAAAAGTTTAAACAATTGCAAAAAAGCTTGAAAACAAAAATAAACACAATTTAAACATTCAATAGCAAAAATGTACCGTTCATAATCGCTATTTCTTTATAAAAACCTTATAAAAAAAAGACATTTATAAAATGAAAATACTAACCACTTCTAACAAAAAACGTATTAAAAACAAACCAATAGTAAACATGTTGTCTTTAAACGAAATATAATGCTTACTGTACTGTACCAGTTCAAAGGTAAGTACCTAAGAACTAATTACAATTAATTACAAATAAAATAGGTGTTTTTTAAAAAACGGACATTTAAATATTTACTAATATAATGTAACACTCATGGCGTTATTAAAAATAACTCACCTCAAAAAACGTTAACAAATATTTAGTGACTTTTTAATGGTGGCAATAATAACCAAAAAAATAATATTCAATCAGTAAAATTAGGAAAAAAACCGCACACATAGGTATGCAAACTAATATTAAACGTGGCAACCCCAAAAATACCACTTTTAGTGACAGGAATCGGGACATTAGATAGAGTATATTTTCCAACAAACCTACAAGTCTGTACTAGATTCATTGTTTTGTTCGTGCTCATAAAGAAACATGTACCGACAAGATATCATCAAAGAAGAAAGCATTGATGATAAAGTATTGATGGATATTCATCAACCAACAACGTCAACAGAAGATAGTGCGGAAAACTATCCCGCTAACAGTTGACACGGGTTAAATGAATTCGATCTGAATATTAGTAACATTCTGCCAATAATATACCGAAAACTGAGGAAAGTAGCTATGATCATATCACTGTCAAAGATGAGATTGAGATAGGCGATATAACGTTCGTCAATTTGAGACTCAAACATTCGAACCAATAAAAGATTGTAAAATTGATACAATACGAGTATTAAGTACACTCGATCAACTGAAGAGTGAAATTAAAGAAGTTGATTCTCGCAACAAACGTAATATAAAGTTCAAATGCAGCGAGTGTAATAAATCGTTTACTCAAAGAAGTAACTTGAAGAAACATATTAAAACTGTTCATGGAAATATTAAAAGATTCACGTGTAGCAAATGTAACAACTCGTTTACTCGAAGAAGTAACTTGAAGAAACATATTAAAACTGTTCACAGAAACATTAAAAAATGTAGGTGTAACGAATGTAACAAATCGTTTGCTGAAAGAAGATACTGGAAAATACACATTGATACTGTTCACAGACATATTACAAAGTTCACGTGCAAAGAATGTAGTAAATCGTTTAGTCAAAAAAGTAATTTAAAGACTCACATCGATAATGTTCACAAAAAAATTAAAAAATTTACGTGCAGTGAATATAACAAATCGTATACAGGAAAAAAAATCCTAAGCGCACATATTGATACTGTTCACAAAAATATTAAAAAATTTAAATGCAGTGAATGTATCAAATCGTATACTGAAAAAAAACCCTAAGCGCACATATTGATACTTTTCACAGAAACACATTTTTTACGTGCAGCGAATGTAACAAATCATATAGTCAAAGAAGTTACATAAAGACACACATTGATACTGTTCACAGAAATATTAAAAAGTTCATGTGCAGCGAGTGTAACAAATAGTTTACTCAAAGAAATAGCTTGAGGATACACATTGATATTATTCATAGAAAAATTAAAAGTCTGAAAAGATTCATTGTAGTTGGATGAATTCTAATTAGACGAATTGTTTTAGACGAATTTCCAGCAGACTCACATTTCCACATTTATTTATTTCTTGCTTTCTTTGGAATATACACAGCGAAAAGCAAATAAACTATAAAAATAATATTTGTTTGTAATTAGGGTTGATTTATTTTTCGTTTTTATCCCGCTTTAAAAAACCATTTAAAATTAATATTTCTGGTGGTATGACTATGGTATAGCGCACTATGAAACGAACACTACATAACATGTACTGGTGAGTGTTATTGAATGTTCTTAGGGCGTAATGTTTTCAATTGTTAATATTTGTAAAACTTTTAATCTAATGATTTTTAATTTAAACGATTTGTCTTCTTTTTCTAATCATTTTTTCTATATTCAAGTAAGGTAACCACCCCAATCATGGTCAGTTAAGGATAAATTTTGCCAATTTTTTAAATTACTTGTATATTTATGAATGTTTTCGATCATCGAATGGTTTAAGTTAAGGTTACATAATTAAATTATGTTTTGATAAATTGAAATTGATAGTCAAACCTTAAAACACCATTTAAAATTAATATTTCTGGCGGTATGACTATGGTATAGTACACTATGAAACGAACACTACTTAACGTGTACCGGTGATTGTTATTGAATGTTCTTAGGGGGTGGGGGGGGTAATTACCCCTTTACCCCCCTGGGATCCGCGCTCGCTACCATAGCATACAATATTAGCCAATAGCAAAGTTATTGAAGAGTGTTGAAGATGCGTTGCAAATTGCTAAATCCATTCTGAACGATGTAGTTTAAACAATTTGGAAATCTGATAGGCCTTCAAAGAGGTGGCAATGAGCTGGATCTACCAACTGGGCTATCAATATTAGAAACGAAGACCTGTGGCGTGATTGCCTTAAATGCTGAAGAAATTATTGCCTCCAAAACTGCCTCAGGCAATAGTTTGTAATGCCTGTAGATACAAATGCACAAAGACTTTCTCTTCGGAATACAGAAACACTAAATGTGATACCCAATCTATTGTAGAACTGCGTGAGTAGTCTAACCTTAGACACGTGTGTTCTTATGGGCTGCTTGGAGTTATGAATGGAAGGCAGTCGAGTGACTCCTGCACTTGGCCATTGTTTTGGGGCCCAATTTGTATATCTTCGTAGTGCAGCTTCGAATCTAAAACTAATCCGTCTTCAATACGAGTCGCAGGTTATAGACCGTATTCTTGCTGCGAATTTCGGCCTGGGAGCGCTTCTTCTTGAAGTCGGGCTGGACAGTGACAGATTACGTGTTTTGCAGTCCCTTCCTCTACGTTGGAGCCTCAGCAGACGAGGATATCAGATCAGTAAGGCCTGAGGTAGTAAGGTGCCTGTTTAATCTGCAGTGGCCTGTTATCAATCCAGTTAAGAAGCGGAGGCTGAGGCAGTGCACTGACCTACCTGTCTCTGTGCCTTGTCCAGGTTAATGGTTTGGAGCAGATGTTGCATAGTTAACTGATAGTGCCCTGGCTGTGACTGTGCCCTTTAACCGATTGGACTGTGACATCGTTTGCGGATGCTAATTGGTATGGGCTATTCAGGACATCAAACGTCTCCATATTATAGAACAAAAATAACCGGAGCTCACCTCACGATATACTGGCTCTTAACGCTCTCAAAGATCTTCTCAATATATATTACACGGATTCTTCCTCTTTGCTTATACAATCTTTATTTTCACTTTTGTGCTACACTTGTGGTGATTATGTTACTTTTTAAGACTTTAATGCTAACTATTTTAATAGTACAAGGTACATTTTAAATTAAAGTTAATTTCTGTTTAACAAAATATTTGCATAATTTAGCGTGTTGGTTATTTTGTTCATATTTTTTGAACTTTATTTCGTTATACTTTGTGATTGTAAAACCTTTTATATCTACTGCCAATATATAATAATAATATTCCCTTAAATAATATTAATGTTAGATCATACATAATATTTTTCGCCATATAAGCTAATATCATTTTTATACGAGTATTACAGCAAGTTTCCTTATTATGTTGATATATATTTTTTATTCATATTTTATGTTCTTATCATTATATTATTCATTTATATTTTGTATATCCTATTTTTATCTTCTACCGCGGTACTGTAGTTATTTATATAAATTCTCCTTATTGCTCTATAAAATTATGCTATTCAGAAAACATAAATATTAAGATTTATGACGATCTAGATGACATTTCACAATTTAATACAACAGGATTACAAGATTTTAAATATAATTTTATGATTTTAAATCTTAATATTAAGAGTATAAACGGAACCTTTGGTGATTTTACAGTGATGCTGCTAAATATGAAGTTTGCGCCGGACTTTCATTTTAACCGAAAGTTGGATTATTAACCGACTTATACCACTTTGTTTCTCCTACGACGGTATTTGTATTTTGTACTAAGTTAATTTTCATGACAACCTCAAGGCACTGCCAAGGCGTCTGAAGAACATGACAGTACCAGTTGGTAATCCCACACTATTCAGAGTAAACAAATCTGGACAATATATAAACATCTACAACAATTAAAATTGTTCTTCTGAGAAACAAATATTTTTTATAATTTGTTGCCACAGCTTGACGTTTAAAATTTAGATTGGGTAATAACTTAAATTGATTCTAATTCAATCTGGCTTTTATGTGTTTACAATGTTCAAAATAAGGTAGAAATTGACATATTGTAGCATATATCTTTTTTTTAAAACTATTTTTTGTCTCCTGTACAATTGAAAGAAGATTTTTATTCGAAGCTATGAGTTAAAGTTAAAGTTATCTTTTTAAAAAGTACCAAGGCCACAAAATTGCAAATTCTCTTTCTTTAGTGTATCATTTTTCATAATATGTATATTTTTTAATTACCTTTATCACCTACCTATATTTTATGAATTATTTTTTTGATGGCTAAATACGCAAGTACCTAACAATTACACATAATACTACAATCTGTGAAGATTGTTCCGTGAAAACAAAAGGCTATTTCTTTTTAGAATGGCATATTATCACATTATTATTTTAAATAGTTACATAATTTAATAAATAGTAGCTTAATTATAAATAAATGTTAATGCATTTAAAATTAAAAAAAAAACATTTTGAAAGGGCAACATTGCATTACGATTCCAAACCTTCGTTTAAAACGGAACTGTCATTTGTCAGATGGTGGATAGATTCCTTTCTAAATCATTGTTTAAGATTGTATTTTATAAAATGTTAAATAAATAACCGTGCGTATAGATTAAAATATTAATAGTAGATATCGCGAGGACATCCCTCACAGCCTTCACAGAGTCCATAATTCGCGCCCGTGTGCAAACATTCTATAACCAGCGACGCGACCGCCATCTTAATAGCTCAGCGCCAGGAGGCGCTTGCTGAAGAATCTTCCGGCTGTTACTCCACGGATCTTTCGTGTCTTTACTGTTATGGAGTCAAATCCCGAGTCTTATGTAACCTAGTGCCAGACATCATCAGCACTGTATTAATAACTATTAATAATCACCTTACATATAAGAAATACCATCGATTGAGTTAAAAAATGGAGGAATGCACTGAGACTGCTGTTAAAATAGAAAAAGATTATATTTCTGAGCAAGGGTATGATTGCAAACCAAGCTGCAGTGATTTTAACAATTCGCGAATGTCTAAATCGGACAACAATAGTGTTTCAAAAGTCTCAGGACCACTTCTTAAATCAGACATCGATAGCAAAGATTGCTTTGGTCCGCAGCAGTGTAATACTATGATAACAAATCAACAAGATGATCTTTTTATGGAGGAAAATATCAAATTTATAAAATTAGAAAATAGTATCGGTCTCGAAAAAATAGTCAATAACATAAAATGCGTTAAAGTGCTATTAAAGAAAATTGACTTTACCTGTTCGAATTGCAAGGGTTTTCTAAACGTACGGTGTATATATTTGAAGAATAAACTTTTTTGTTTCGAATGCCTTTATAGTGATTATAAAACAAAGGTTTTATTAGAACACATGGACCTTGAGCAACAATCAATAAAAAGATTACAATGTAGCGAATGTAATAGGATGTTTACAAGGCGACACAGTTTATTAAGACATTTAAACACCGATCACTTAAAAATTAAAATGTTTAAGTGCACCCAGTGCGATTATACAACGTCGGCTAAAAGAAATTTAACAAGACATATTGACGAGGTTCATCAGAAGATAAAAAAATTCAAATGCAGCGAGTGCGATTATATGAGTTCAACTAGAACAAATTTAACGATGCATATTGAGGCCGTTCACCGGAAGATAAGAAAGTTTAAATGCAGCGAGTGCGATTATATGAGTTCAACTAGAACGCTTTTAACGTTGCATATTGACGCCGTTCATCGGAAAATAAAAAAGTTTAAATGCAGCGAGTGCGAGTATATGAGTTCAACTAGAACACATTTAACAAGACATATTACCGCCGTTCATCTGAAAATAAAAAAGTTTAAATGTAGCGAGTGCGAGTATATGAGTTCAACTAGAAGAGATTTAACGTTGCATATTGACGCCGTTCATCGGAAGATAAGAAAATTTAAATGCAGCGAGTGCGATTATATGAGTTCAACTAGAACACATTTAACGATGCATATTGACGCCGTTCATCGGAAGATAAGAAAGTTTAAATGCAGCGAGTGCGATCATGCCACTACGAGAAAGTCATTCTTACAGATACACATTGACGCCGTTCACCGGAAGATAAGAAAGTTTAAATGCAGCGAGTGCGATTATATGAGTTCAACTAGAACACATTTAACAAGACATATTGACGCCGTTCATCGGAAAATAAAAAAGTTTAAATGCAGCGAGTGCGAGTATATGAGTTCAACTAGAAGAGATTTATCTTTGCATATTGACGCCGTTCATCGGAAGATAAGAAAGTTTAAATGCAGTGAGTGCGTTTATATGAGTTCAACTAGAACACATTTAACGTTGCATATTGACGCCGTTCATCGAAAGATAAGAAATTTTAAATGCAGCGAGTGCGATCATGCCACTACGAGAAAGTCATTCTTACAGATACACATTGACGCCGTTCACCGGAAGATAAGAAAGTTTAAATGCAGCGAGTGCGATTATATGAGTTCAACTAATGGAAATTTAAAGAAACATATTGAAAGCGTTCACCGAAAAATATTAAAGTTTTAATGCAGTTAGTATTATCATGCTACTACGAGAAATTAAAACATAAGATTGGCATATTGAAAGTTGTCAACGAAAAACATTAAATTTTAGTGGGTTTGACGATTATAAATAGTTAATTGTACAATGAAATTGTTTCATTTTTTCCTCGAGAGGAAGAGGCATGCTTTGTACTGAAGTTGCATTTGTACTTTTAAATCCACAAAGAAAGAGTTAACTTTGAGGCTCCTGAAATTAGGCAGGAAAAACCTGAAAAGATATTAAAATAAATCGATATGTTAATATTTATATTGTTATTATTTATACTTTTAGTATAACCAATATTGTAATCTTTATAGTCTTGATTCTTAAAGGTACTTAAAGAAATATGTTGGCGGTGTTGGGGCTAACAATTGCTTCAGTAATGCGGCATGCGGCCTCGCTGCTTATCATTACGGAATATCTTTGGGTTGGACATGTTCTGGGAAGTTGACATTACTTCAGGAAGACCTCAGCTAGACCCAGAAAACTGGTGATTTATTCGGACGCCGTGAGCATTTTCAGGTTTATAAATATAATACAATCTGAATTCAGCCATTATCAGGAAAATGAATTGAAGGTTTTTGCTCAAGGCCAAATAAAATTATTAAATGTTTAATAAATTAAAGTATATTAATCGTTAAAAAACGTTCATTTAGTGAAATGCCCCTGACTCGCTTTATGGTACCCTTTGCGTACCATAAACACCCTCTCTTTGTAGTTAAACAACTATAGTTTTTTTACTTTATTACTTTAGCAACTGGTTGTTGCATGTAAAAGAATTTATAGCAATCTGACTGACCATCACATGAACTGACGAGGGTTTGCAATGCGTGATCTATTTATTTATCTATTTATCTTTATTAGGGAAATAAAACAGTTACATGAGAAAAATCATATATAGGCAATACATTTATTTATTATTATTTATTATTATTATATCCATAAAAAATTATATCATTACATGTATATTAATATATCGCATGTTATTGATATTCCATAAAAGAAAAGTACAGTTTGTGTGGATACATATACAATTATATAAAAACAATCGTACCAACTTTTAAGTATAAACTAAAACCAATTATATATTTCCACCGAGTGAGTATACAATTAGTGCTTATTCTAAAAAATGCAAGATGAATGGATGAGGAGAAGGAGGGAGTGGAAAGGGGAATTTGACGTTATAGTTTTATTTTTATAAGGTTTTTGAACGCCACTAAATTAACATTAAATGCATCAATATCTGAATATTTTAAATTTAAGGTAAAATATATTCTATACAAGGGTTCGTTTTGCCCTTAATTGGTTCTACGACGTGGGATGTCTAGCAAATCGTTTGATCTTGTCGCACGTGAAGGTACCCTGAGTCCCATCAGCTCAAGCAGAGAGCTGCACTTAACTGCACCTGACATTATTTTAAAAAAGTTTAAATGCTGCAAATGTAATTACTCTACTTCTAGCAAATCTTATAT
This sequence comes from Neomicropteryx cornuta, assembly GCA_020383195.1. NCBI lineage: Eukaryota > Metazoa > Arthropoda > Insecta > Lepidoptera > Micropterigidae > Neomicropteryx > Neomicropteryx cornuta. The sequence goes on from JAHKQU010000031.1 coordinate 5,951,282, forward strand.
GCAGAAACATGTTGACGGAATTCATCAAAAAATAAGAAAATTTTAATGCAGCGAATGTGATTACTCGAGTTCAAACCATAACGATTTACAGAAGCATGTTAGAGGAGTTCATCGAAAAATTAAAAATAATAAATGCAACGAGTGTGAATAGTCTAGTTTTACCAACTCCGATTTGCAGAAACATATTGACGCAGTTCATCTAAATATAAAAAAAGTTTAAATGTAACGAGTGTAATTACTCCAGTTCATTTAAGTCTGTTTTGCAGAAACATATTAGAAGAGTTCATCAAAAAACACGAAGGTTTAAATGCGACGAGTGTGATCACTCTAGTACAAACAACTCGGATTTGCAGAAACATATTAACGTAGTTCATCGGAAAATAAAAAAGTTTAAATGCAACGAGTGTGATTACTCTAGTACAAAATATACTGGTTTAAAAAGACACATTGACACAGTTCACTTTCTAAACAATTGGCACTTTCAAAATCGTATTGACAAGGAGATGCATTTGCATTTAATATTATTTTATGCATCAATCTCTAATTATATTCAATCGGACAACCCTAGTTTAGGAAGTGTTTTATGCGGTTGTATGTATTGACTAGGTCCAGTTTGTATTATTTAACCACAATTTATTAATAAAATAATAAATATAATATTTTGGGTACCTACCTAGAACTATCTAACTTATTGACACAAGCCTATTCTATGTATCGCTTAATCTAGGTTATTATTTGAATCGAAAGGTGTTTATAGGCAAGCAGTTTGTATGTTTTTATTTTTAAATAGTACAAATGGAGTGTATAAATAGTTTGGTTAGGTTTAAAATATTTATTTGGTTTAGTACTTTTATTCTTAAACGAAAAAAATATTATAATTAGGTTTATTAATATCGCATTTAATCGTGTTTGCTTGCTTGATTTAATAAATTTTGAAAATATTTTGTAATAAGTACGAACATTTGACACATTCGCCTTAGGTTTTTTTTTTATAGATTTTTATTAAAAGTTATAATATGGATAATTTGTATTTTGTTTACCGATTTTCAATAATGATAGCACTTTAATGGTGTCTGCAAAATCAATACCTTTTTTATTAAACAAAATGGAACTGCCTTCTTCATTGTAGTATCGCAAAACCTACCAGTTTTAGACCACTATGTACTAAAGAATCACATTGATTATGACACAAATATAAATATAATATTAGACATTACTACATATAATACACGGTGCGTATGTAACTTGTGATTTCTTAGATAATAAGTTGGGTTTTGTAGATCATCCGATTTGAGGCAATTAGCTTTCTAATTTGGGGAGAGCTAAGGAAAAACTTTCGCAATTAGCAAGTAGCAATTAGCGCTCAAATATGTCATTATAAACTTTGATTTTGAGATCGTAATCCGTTAAATAGTTAAAGAACAACTATTTCATAAAACCAAATAAAACTGCTTAGATTCTAATGTTTTGAGATATTGTTTCATTTCTACAGGGTGTTCCAAGACCACTACCGATTAAAAAATCCTGCTCTTTGGCCCTGCGATTCCAAACATTATTTGTTGCGACATTCTATCAAAATTCGTCATGGTTTCAGTATCAGATTTTTTTTGTTGATGTATTATCCTTATTTGATGGCACTAATTATTTAGGTACTAGTAGGCGAAGTCAAATAAAATTATAATTAATTCAAATAATATTAAATTTAAATGCGTACCTACCTAACAAGGTCACCGTGGAATTTATCACGTGCGTCAGGTTATTACGACCGGTGGCATTTTTGATTCGGAAAAATGTTCCGACTAACACGACCAACGCGCTAGGCGTCGGACGTGTCGAGTGCCGTCAAACAAATATCTAGTGTTTATTTCAGAGGAAAACATTTTAAATGTTGTTTAAATGACCGATGTTGTGGTACAACAACATATTGTAAATGCGACTGTACATTGTACTAAGAACAGCGAATCGTGCTAAAAACACGGTTCTAACTTTCCTTGCACGCGATGGAATACATTTCTCCTTCAGAGATCCCCTCGTTGCTACTATAATTGATGGGTGAATTTTAAATAATTGTTAGCTTTAAATACATTTGACCATTGCTTAAGACTTGAGAATTTATACTGTTTGAATATGGCCTTAAAAGTCCGCGTGACTATTTGACCTATAAGAAAGTAGCAGTTGAAATGCAAATATTCACTTGATATAGAACCAGACGAAAGGCAATTTAACGTGAATTTTAACTGTCGTGTATTTTTGGTAGGTTTGAGCTACCTATTGCAATGGGTACCATGTCTTGACTTCCGGAGAATTTCGACATATCTACTTAAATTACATTCTTGTGGAAATTGTAGACTATTGAAAAAATAACATTTGAAATCACACAAAATTTACAGCTCGAAACTCACTTCACTAGTACGAACGATTGAAGATATTTAATTTAATTATTTGTAATATTAGCTTTCTGCACTCCTCCGTATAAACTTTAACTAGGCATGCCATCTCACTCTCCTCCGTGCGCGCTTAAAAGGGGTAAATACAGGATCTAATCTTTAAGTATTAATATTATCGATAAATTGCTTGCCAAAGTATTTTGTTTTAAAAAGGTTTTCATCAAACATCAAAAATCTCACTTAAATGGTTTTTAGTGCACGAAATTACCTACATCTGGCCACATACTAAGAGTTATTAAAATGATCGATTAATACAATCTAAGAAGAGATGTTTCAACAATAGAAAAAAAATAATCATTTTTATTGTAATAAGTTATTATCTATAATATATTTTTAATGGTGGTAATAATATCCAACTCAATAATAATAATCATTCGGTAAAACTGGAAAAAAGAGTACGAACATATCATTATGGTAATGATATTAATATCAAATGTGGCAACCCTAAATATTTCACTTTTGGTGACAGCCGGAACCTAGTTTAATCTTTTCCATAAACTCTACAAGTCTGTAATAGATTCATTGTTTTGTTCGTACACCTAAAGAAACATGTACCGACAAGATATCATCAAAGCAGAATGCATTGATGATAATGTATTGATGGATATTCATCAACCAACAACGTCAACAGAAAATAGTGCGGAAGACTATCCCGCTAACAGTCCACACGGGGTAAATGAATTCGAATTGAAAAATAGTAAAATAATAAAATCTGACAGTATTATAGCGAAAAATGAGGAATGTCAGGATGATAATGTAATTATAAAAAATGAGAATATAAGCGATATAACGTTGGTAAAAACTGAGACTCAAACATTCGACCCAATAAAAGATTGTAAAATTGATACAATACGAGTATTAAGTACACTCGATCAACTGAAGAGTAAAATTAAAAATGTTGATTCTCCCGACAAACGTAATACAAATTTCATATGCAGCGAGTATAACAAATCGTTTACTATAAAAAGTAATTTGAAGACACATGAAGAATTTGATACTGTTCATAGAAATATTCAAATGTTGACGTGCAGCGAGTGTAACAACTCGTTTACTCGAAGAAGTAACTTGAGGATACACATTGATACTGTTCATAAAAATATTAAAAGGTTGACGTGCAGCGAGTGTAACAAATCGTTTACTCAAAGAGGTAACTTGAAGAAACACATTGATACCGTTCACAGAAATATCAAAAAATATACGTGCAGCGAGTGTAACAACTCGTTTACTGAAAGAAGTACTATGGAGAGACACGTTGATACTGTTCATAGAAATATTAAAAAGTTCAAGTGCAGCGAGTGTAATACCTCGTTTACTCGAAGACCTAACCTCAGGATACACATTGATACTGTTCACAGAAATATCAAAAAATATACGTGTAGCGAGTGTAACAAATCGTTTACTCAAAGAGGTCAATTGAAGAGACACATTGATACTGTTCACAGAAATATCAAAAAATATACGTGTAGCGAGTGTAACAAATCGTTTACTCGTAGAGGTAACATGAAGAAACACATTGATAACATTCACAGAAATATCAAATAATTCACGTGCAGCGAGTGTAATAAATCATTTGTTAATAAAAGTAACTTGAAGATACATATTGGTACTTGTTCACAAAAATATTAAAAAGTGCAGCGAGTGTAACAACTCGTTCACTCAAAGAGTTTATTTGAAAACACACATTGCACAAGACTGTTCACAGAATTATTGAAATCCCGAGTGCAACGAGTCCTCAAAAAATGAAAAATGCAATGGCGTCCAAAAACCTACAGATGTATTGAACTGTGGCTGACATTAGCAGCCTGGGTTTAGTCAGTGCAGGATCAAGGATCGTGAAATATTAATGAGGTGTTTAGACCCTGTAGTGTCGGTTATTTGAGAAAGGTGGAAGGCAAGATGGCCAGCTACCATGGAGGTATTTGGTCCGTTACATTATGATATTTAATGTTTTCAATTGTAAATATTGATGTAACTAATTGTTTAAACTTATATAATTGGTATTATTATGGAAAACACTGTGTCTTCTTTTTCTAAACATGTTTTTTCTATATAGTAGCTACTTATATAATAATCAAACATTTCAAAAATTGTTTATATCTAATGTTAATACCTCCTTAATGGTACATGCTCTCTCTCTCTCTCTATTATTGTACATCTTGCCTCTCGCTCGCTCACACGGCGTCATTTATATATAAACATTTTGAACTTGTCCCTTTCATGAGAAAAAACATATATAGGCAGTAAATATGCAATCATATAAAAACAATGAAAACAATGGTACCAACTTATGAGTATAAACTAAAACCAATATATATTTCCACCGAGTGAGTATACAATTAGTGCTTAACCTAAAAAATGCACGATGAAGGGATGAGGAGAAGGGAGGGAGAGAAAAGGGAAATTGTTTAATTTCAGCTGAGATGCTTTCAATATCGACAGTCACCGAGTGCATATCTGCTGGACCTATCCCGGTTTTTCCTTGACAGGTAACTTGAAAGGGAAAACCGTGAGATTTAGATTTTACGAAAGACCAAAAACTATTTTTTTATATTTTGTGCAATTTTAATTCCTAATCTCCCTAAGCTATCATAAAATATAAGGAATTCAGGTTCAATTTTTATTTTAAAATGTGGAGTTGTGAGCCATTTAAGTACCTATTTAATGTTGTCTATGGCGCTTGTATTTTGGTCTAGCTTTTCCTGGGATTACAACTTTCACAAAGTAAATATATTCATGACTGAAATAAATAATTTTAAAATGAAGAATATTATGAAATAATAAATTTGAGCCTAAAAATAATATAAATTTGGAATATTGTTTAATAAAATACACTTAATTTTAAAAAAACTTTCCTAAGTACTCAACAGATGGCCTTAAGTTGATATTTTTTTAAAGATTCTCTTCGCAGTAGACGAGCTATGCGACAGATGGCGCTGAACTAAGAAAATTACAATTTAAATAAATTAAAGAGCACTAAAATAATGTTAATAGTAGTGACGACTATTTTCACCAAATAAAAACGAAAAAAAATAAATATTCATTATTTAAACTTATAACGATTATTCTTTCAAAAAATTCATAACATTAATATATTTACTTAAACAGTTATTTACTAATATAATAAGCAATTATTTACTTTTATTAAATTTTATTTACTTAAATAAAATATACAATTCCTGGTAATACAGTAACGCTTTTTCAAAAACAAACCCAATTTCTTATAAGTCGCCATACAACGTTAAGTTTTAACGTGAACTCATTCCACTAGCTAATGTCGAGGCATCTGGTACCGTGTTTAGCTAACTATATGTGAACATCTATTCTAAGGTAAACTTTACTTCCTTAGTTGGAAAATAAACTTTGAATTATGAAATAGTAAAAATGATTGAAAAAAAAGCCAATTCTTCTAAATTCTATTAAATGACTTGGTAATTCAATCTTCCCACTTCTAGGTGGCAAAAATCATCTCCTCAAAAACAGTCTGAAGATATGCTTTTGATAGTCTGAAAATATGTCCCCAATATGTGTATGTAGTCTCCAAATAAGTTTACGTTCTTCACTATGAAATTTGGGCGCCACTGTGCACTAAGGCACAGAAAACAACATTTTAAAATAAAGAATTATAAAACATAAAGGTAACACACCGACTAGTAACTCCGGGAGGAGAGCAACGGGTCTCCCTCAGGATCGTGGTAAAAAATAAAAAGATCTGGTTTGCAATTAAAAAAAAAAGGAATGAAAGATTTAATAAAAAAACTGTTATAAAAAAAAACAATATAAGTAAACTTATATTTAAAAAAAAATAATCAACACATAACCAAGTTGAACAAAAGATTCCAGGCCGCCTGATCGATCCCTTTAGTTGTGAAATCCCGTTTTTCCTTTCCATACATTTCCTGGAATGCCGTTCGCAAGCCCAAAGGCGCAAGGGTCCTTCCCGAAATGAAATGTATGTTTTTTTTTCCTTCTTCAAATAAATAAGGGGGTAAATATCCCACGACAACCTATTGGCCTATAGGAGCCTATAGTATTCCATAGTAGCTGATAAAAGTAGCTGTTCAAAAGTAGCTGTTCAAAAGTAGCTGTTAAAACCCTGAAATGCGAGCAAAAAAAGAAATTAACTCGACATCAAAAGGTGGAGAACTAGATCAATTGAAAATCGAGTAACTACTTACCGCTTCCATCTGGAGAACGGGTTTATAGATAGCGCAGTCCTGGCTGGCTAGGTGCGTATCTTTTAATTTCCTCGCACAGCAAAATTTATGATTAAAACTGCGGCCGCCATTCGGGAGCCCTTCACAAACGCCCATGCAACCAAAACGAATGAAAAAATAATATCCAAAAAACTACCTCCGTGAACGAAACCAGATTACCAGCAGGCAAGCAACAGATTTGCATTAAAGCTAGGAATCAAACCGGAGACATAGATAATAATCGAAATAAACGGCAGATGGCGTTTGTTGGTTTAATCAAGGGGGAAATTCGCTATTTCGTTACAGCCTCCCTCCATAAGAAGTGATCTGGTAGGAAAACCAGAGAACGACGAGCATTGCCCTCAATGCAAACCATACCATTGCATCGAAGCATGAAATTAAAGAAAGAGCGATAACTAAAATTACTACTACGTTATCACATAGGAATATAACTACGACATCTGATAGAACAATCACGGTGCTACGTTGACTTACGTTAGCTTAAAACAGGAAAATAACGCATCAGGAAGACCAAAACCAACAGAATATCCTTTGTTTAGATGTTTACAAATAACAAGTAAAGAAGTGACATCGAATAACAAAAACAGGAAATGTGGAAGAGAAATCTAACTGTGAAAGCGTTCCTATTAACAAAGTTAAGAAAGTCATTATTATTTTCAACTCACCCATTCATTCATCATCACTTAAAGGACCTCCCATACAACGTTCGCTCAAGGCTTACAAACTACAGGAAGACTCATAAGATTGAGAACCTTGCTGACCAAACATACTCGCAGCTATAATCACTTCAATAATAGTGAATTACGCCAAACATTGAAAATAAAAAGTAGTAAATGTGATAGGATTGATGCTAACAGAAAAACGAAAGTCTAGTATCGAGTCTAATAGGAATGATTAAGTTTGATTCGGTAACAATTTAAAGTCTTTAACATGCCACTGACCTAATTTACGGCCATTCAAATCCGATAATTCATACACAAGTGAGGATAATTTTCGAACGACACGGCATTTGATGAATTTAGGTGCAAATTTGGAAATGAAATACTGACCAGCTTTACTTTGTTGATAATTCCTTTTCCAAACAAGGTCTCCTACGTTTAAATCAGCATGTCTTCGCTTTTTATCGTAGAAAGCTTTGTTTCTGTCATGCGATTCGACTAGACGAACTCTAACTTGTTGGAAAATGTCGGCCAATTCACCAAGATCTTGCGCAAAGTTTTGGCAACTACCGAATATTACTTCATCTTGCAATACCGGAGAATGAGAATAAAAGGAGCCACATAGTATGGGTTCTTGCCCATGTACTAGGAAATGTGGACTAAAATTCGTAGTCTCATTAACGGCAGAGTTAATACCAAATTGAACTTTTGGAAGGAGTAAATCCCAGCTACGATGGTCATCTTTAATGAATAATGCCAGCGCAGTGACGATTGTCCTGTTAGTTCGTTCGGTTGTATTAACCTGTGGAGTATACAGTGGACAGAATCGGACATTTGGCACTTTATATTTTGCCATCAAATTATGAAAATCCTTACTGACAAACTGTTTTCCATTATCAGCTATTACTGTTTGAGGAATACCAAACCTAAGGAAAACATCATTTTCTAAATGTTGGCAAACTGTGCTTCCCAAGGCACGCTTCAACGGAAATAGAAGGCAATATTTAGAAAAACAGCAAGTTACAACTAAAACATAAATGTTTCTGTTTCTTGTCATTGGATAAGGTCCAAGTAAATCCATGGATATCATCTGGAAGGGTCTAGTACACATTTTAGGATTACCCATTAATCCTAAGGGTGATTTATTTGAATATTTATAAGCTTGACAATTGTCACACTTATTTATAAATTTTGTAACATCACGATACATAGAAGGCCAAAAATATCTCAAACTAAGTCTCTTATGAGTTTTAAATATGCCAAAATGACATGATATTTCGGACTCGTGATTATCTTTAATTAGACCTTCCCTAGCTTCGAATGGAACTACCAATTTCCAATCATGAGAGCTAGTAAGTTGATATTTACTTTTACAAAAACGAAAAAGTTGGTTATCTTTTACATTGAAATTTGCATAACCACTTGGGTTTGAAGACACTGCTTCAAAAAGCTTAGTATACCAGGTATCATTAGATAGTGCTGATATTTGAGTAACTGGTAACAAACGAGATAAGCCATCAGGGACAACATTGTCTACACCCTTACGATGGACAATTTCATAATTAAAAGAAGCAAGACGGAGACCCCATCGAGCTAATCTACCTGTTGGGTTTTTCAATTTTAAAAACCACTTCAAACTAGAATGATCGGTATAAATGGTAAATTTTGGTCCACCTTCCAAATATGGACGAAAACGTTCTACTGCAAAAATGACAGCAAGAGCCTCGCGTTCCGTAGCAGAGTAACGCGTTTCTGCTGGTAGAAGTGAACGAGAACAATACGCAATTGGATGGTCTACGCCATCGAAATTCTGCGTTATCATACCACCCAAGCCAAAGGCTGATGCATCTGTATGAACCGAAAAAGGTTTACTATAGTCAGGACATGCTAGAACTGGACTAGTAACCAAAGCAGTTTTTAATTTCTGAAATGAATTTTCTGCTTCATCAGACCATCGAAAAGGTGGTGTACCTTTTTTTGAGCTTGTTAAACGAGAAAGAGGTGCTGCTATAGCAGAAAAGTTACGAATAAAGCGACGATACCAACCAGCGGTACCTAAGAAACCTTTTACTTCTTTAGAAGTTTTGGGCGTAGGAAAATCCATAATAGATTGTACTTTTTGTGGATCTGTACGCAAACCGTTTTCATCAACGATATAGCCTAAATATTTAAGTTCTTTGCGAAAAAACTGTGACTTTTTACTATTAATAGAAAGATTTGCTAATTTCAAACGTTCATAAACGCGATTCAGCAGAGAGAGGTGCTCATCGAAAGTCGAACTCACAATGATTATATCATCAAGGTAGCAAAACACTTTTCCTGCAAAACTGGGATCGAATAGTATGTCCGCTAACCGTTGCATAGTGGCAGGGCTATTACATAGACCAAATGCGGCAACAGTAAATTGAAACAAATTTCGACCAGGTACTGTAAAAGCAGTTTTCTCTTTAGAAGATTCATCCATTGGAAGCTGAAAAAATGCCATGCTCAGATCGATTGATGATAAAAATCGAGCATCCCTTAAACTATCCAAAATAGTTGAAATATATGGTAATGGATACGCATCTGTGCGTGTAACAGAATTAAGTTTTCTACTATCCAAACAAAATCTTAAGGATCCATCTGATTTAGGAACAAACAATGTTGGATTATTCCACGAACTCTGTGATGGTTCTATTACTTTTAATTCAAGTAGTCTGTCAACTTCGTCATTTAATAGTTTTAAACGAGCAGGAGATAAAGGATAATACCTTTGTTTGATCGGAGGAGAATCACCGGTATCTATCGTATGAGTAATTAAAGATGTACGGCCTAAACCCATAACATCTGTGGAAATTCCATCAAACTGTTTTAAAACACAAGTAGCAAGCGATTGCTGTTCTTTAGATAAAGTATTAAAATCGTGAATGACTCGAAGTTTATTCACAGGATTCCAAAAGTTATCCTTTACATCAACATCAAATTTAATTAATTTTACCAATTCAGGAGCTAATTGGAAATGCTTAAAGAAATCAACTCCTAAAATAAGAGAAGCTGAAATGTCCGGAGCAACTAATGCTTTTATTACATGAGAAATATTATTAAATCTAAAAGGCAAATACATATATCCTAAAGGTTTAACGACAGACGAATTGGCTGTGCTAAGATTAATATTTTCTATAGGATTAAGAGTATAACCTAATTTTAGTAATCTAAGGTGAGAGTTAGCACCTAATATAGTGGCAACACTTCCACTATCAAGAAGACCACAAACTTTAATATCGCCTAGATCAACTTCTAAATAAGGACGACGAGAATCTTTTTCGTTCTCAAAATAAACAGAGGCTGCTTCCAAAAATGCCGCATAACAACCTCGAGAAGTTAGTTTTTTGAATTGGATGATGAATTGGAAGGTTCATTATCAGAATTCCTGTTTGGATTGCAATCGGGACACGTGAATTTGGTAAATCCAGGTTTATTGCAATTATAGCACTTTTTTGAAAAGTTACGTGCTATATTTTTCTGATTAGCATTACGTTTTTTAAAACATCTGTCAACCACGTGACCTTCCCGCTTACAGAAAGTACAAGATAAAGAAACACTAGAAAGAGGCAGTGGTTGAGCACTTACCTTGCTATAATTACCTCTATTATCCTTTTTTGTAATTTTATTCTCAACTGTCAAAGAGGAACTAAAATTGTCTGTGAGCAATTTCATGTCTTCAATTTTTCTGCCTACAGATAATAAATCAGTAATCGAATCAATAGGAGACAAAGCAAGTTGGCGCAAATAAAATGGTCTAATGTTATGCATATAGATTTTAATCTTTTCAGACTCGGAAAGAGGATTAGATAAACGACCAAAATATCGTTCCATTAGTGGCACGAACACATGCATAGGCTCATCAGGTTCTTGATGTCTGGAGCGCAAAAATCCCAAAAGATTATAATCGTAATCACTAACACCAAAATCTAACCTCAATTTTGAAACTAACTGTGACCAATTAGAAAAATTATTGATATTACCACGATACCAAATTAATGCATTTTCTATAAATAAATTATACCCTTCGCGAAGCAACCGCTCTGTAGGAATATTTCTTGCTAACCGTAATTCTTCAATTAGTTCTAAAAATTCAATAACGCAAGTTTTTCCATTATAATGTATGCCTAAATTCAACGGTTTATTACACTCGTTACTTGAAGTAGGAACATTTAACGGTAAAACAGGAGTAGAAGTAGAAGTTCCCGCGTCAACAACAAAAGAATGTGGTACGACTGGTTCACTCTGAAGAACTAACAACAAAATAGATGAAATGCTTTTTTTCATTTTTTTCAATCTCTCGATCAGCAATGGATCTTCAGTCAAAATCCTATTAAGCCTATGATATAAATGAGCAGATTTAGCACTAACGCGTCTTCGCTGATTTTTATCAGAAATAAAAGAAACATCTTCCAGAAAACAACTTAAATCGTCCAACCTAATTTCGCATTCGTGAATTTCAGGTTCGCATAAAAAGCTTGTAGATTTTATAGATTCGCTTGGTTTTTCTTTGCCAAGTGTAACTATTTGTTTACGTAAAATATCCACTGAGTCCGCAGGCGTTTGACCTCTGATGCTAACCTCATATTGCAACTCTGACTTCGAAAGACAGTTCCAGGAAATTAATGGAATCGACATTTTGTATAAAAATGCAATATTTAAAAAATGAATAAAAAAAGAAATTAAATTGAGAGTACGTCACCAATTTACAGGCACAACACTTTGCTTAGCCGCTACTATGTGATCGACCAGTCGGCTTACAAGACAGTAGAAAATATTCAGTTAGGTATCTGAAAATATTTAAAAAAGTTTAAACAATAGCCAAAAAAGCTTAAACACAAAAATAAACACAGTTTAAATATACAATAGCCAAAATGTACTATTCATAATAGGTAGGTATTTGTTTATAAAACCCTTACAAAAAAGAAATGACATTTATGAAATGAAAAAAAATGAACCTCTTCTAACAAAAAAAATATAACCAAACATAATAAACATGTTGTCTCTAAACGAAATATAATGGCTTTGTAACCATTAATAACAAAAAAGAAAAAAATGTGATAAAACATTTTATGGACAGTATCTGACTGTACCCGTTCAAAAGTAATGTACATAATATGTAATTGCAATTGATTACAAATATAGTAAGTTTTTTTTTTTTAAAAAAACATTTAAATATTTACCAATTTACAATGTATATGGGAAGAAACACTCATGGCGTTACTAAAAATAACTCACGTCAAAAACAATAACAAATTCGTTAAATTTGTAGGTAGCAGTTAACTAAAATGGTACATAATAAACTTACAAAAAAGTTAGGCATTTAAATTACAATCTACAATAATAATTGAAAACCAGATTTTTATTTTTTCAAAAGGCCGTCACGTTGGGAGCCAATTTTTTATATGTAACCTCCAAATAAGTTTACGTTCTTCACTATGAAATTTGGGCGCCACTGTGCACTAAGGCACAGAAAACAACATTTTAAAATAAAGAATTATAAAACATAAAGGTAACACACCGACTAGTAACTCCGGGAGGAGAGCAACGGGTCTCCCTCAGGATCGTGGTAAAAAATAAAAAGATCTGGTTTGCAATTAAAAAAAAAAGGAATGAAAGATTTAATAAAAAAACTGTTATAAAAAAAAACAATATAAGTAAACTTATATTTAAAAAAAAATAATCAACACATAACCAAGTTGAACAAAAGATTCCAGGCCGCCTGATCGATCCCTTTAGTTGTGAAATCCCGTTTTTCCTTTCCATACATTTCCTGGAATGCCGTTCGCAAGCCCAAAGGCGCAAGGGTCCTTCCCGAAATGAAATGTATGTTTTTTTTTCCTTCTTCAAATAAATAAGGGGGTAAATATCCCACGACAACCTATTGGCCTATAGGAGCCTATAGTATTCCATAGTAGCTGATAAAAGTAGCTGTTCAAAAGTAGCTGTTCAAAAGTAGCTGTTAAAACCCTGAAATGCGAGCAAAAAAAAGAAATTAACTCGACATCAAAAGGTGGAGAACTAGATCAATTGAAAATCGAGTAACTACTTACCGCTTCCATCTGGAGAACGGGTTTATAGATAGCGCAGTCCTGGCTGGCTAGGTGCGTATCTTTTAATTTCCTCGCACAGCAAAATTTATGATTAAAACTGCGGCCGCCATTCGGGAGCCCTTCACAAACGCCCATGCAACCAAAACGAATGAAAAAATAATATCCAAAAAACTACCTCCGTGAACGAAACCAGATTACCAGCAGGCAAGCAACAGATTTGCATTAAAGCTAGGAATCAAACCGGAGACATAGATAATAATCGAAATAAACGGCAGATGGCGTTTGTTGGTTTAATCAAGGGGGAAATTCGCTATTTCGTTACAATGTATTTGACGCTATTTCTCCTTTACTTTTATTAAACTATATATTTTTATTAAATGCTTTTAATTATTTGCCGCCATCTGTTATTATCAAAAGAAAGTATCGATTTTCTCTTTAAATTTATCAGTTTTAATTCAGATGGCGCTAGCATTAAACTTAATAATTAAACTTATTCATACTGTAAAACAATTCAATTTGTATTTCCACGAATATATAACATATTTTAGATACCTACTTTCATCACTTATGATCACAAGATATCAACATTAAGTAGGATTTAAACAAACACTTTGGTATTTAAGGGTTCTCTTGAATGGAAATGCTAGTGACAATCACTTACTTATAAATAAAAAAAAAACAGGTGAAAGCACTACCGCAGCAGTCACATCTGCGAAGAATCTCATTGGCCAGAGAGTACTCAAAACTTACTTTACGCTCAAGGCTCGTGAGAAAGATTCCGCTACACATTTAGAGGCATTAAATTGCAATTTATTATCTGCGGCCACTTTAAGAGACGATTGACGTCATCTTGTCAAAAAATGACGTCACTCACTGGTTTATCTTCACATCGACCACATCCAGTAACAAACTACATTTTTTCACTGCGGTAAAAATATTATTAATAGAATAAAAATAAACCACTTAGTGCGGCCCTTTGCTGGATACCAGATTATATATATTTTAGTTTTAATTGTCTGTTTATCATACCTTTAATACAATGCTATTTTCTATAAAAAAAAATGTATATTTTTATAATCGTTAATAAAAAATTGTTCAACATGATGGATCACTATTACCGCATTATTAATGGTAAAATTCTATACGACCATGGACCTAGCATTATGTTCAAAACATCGACTACTCAGAAACTCTACCCAGAGTTTTGTCAATATTGTTATTAAACATCTTAAGATTTAAGGTTTATCCGTCGATCACAAAGGCTGGTTTCAGAGCCGTGACGGTTACGGAACCCCCGCAACGCAACGGAGGGCCCGCATGCAATCCTATAAGTATAAGAAATTAGTTTATCCCTTACTCGCAGAGATGGCTGTATGTTTCTATTATCTATTTGTCATATTGACATCAATGTAGATATTATAATATATATATTACTATTTATTTTGAAAAGTAATCATTATTTGTTTATTTTTTATATCTTTAAATTAATTATATTATGTTAGAAATATATATTTAATATAATACATATATATATAGGTTTATAGACACTTTTAAAATACTTCGATCGAGTTAATAATTCTATTATCCACAGAGATTTATACTTCAGTATAAAGAATGGTACAGAAAGTTCTCTTGGAACAAAAGTGAGACGACACCCTGCGAGTGCTCCAATGCTGAACAATATAACATCAGGAGTACCACGGGGTTCACAACCGGGACTCTTATTATTATATATAAATGTAACGTTTTTTAAAGTTTGAACACATTTCGTATGCAGATGATTTGAAAATTTATTCTAAGGTGGTTAATGAGAACAATTGTCTAGGAATTTGAACTGATGTGAATCTTCTTAAGACTGCTGTGATAAAAACTGTATTTTCTAGAATTCATTATAGAATTAGGGTGGAAATTTGTTAAACAACTTGAATCTAAGACCTTAGTATTATGCTAATATGTGCAATACAAACTGCCAAAAAGATATATTTTACAAGAGCAAATTAATATTTTTAAAGGAATTGCAAGCATCTCTGAAACCCCGATATAATTTATGAATCTAACGGGACCTAATGATTGACGAATTGTCACTAATCTCAGGTTAAATGATAATGAACTTGCAGTTTTTAAATAAACATGTGCAGAAACACAATTTTCGACATATTCTAAACACTGCTTTACGACGTTTATTGATAGTTAATTTAATATTTAAATTTACTATAATATATTTTATACCACTTGACATAGCATAACGCGGAAGAATATTTCTAGAATAGGGTTGCCATTCGTCCCGGGACACCGGGACATGTCACCGGTTTAGAGCCTCGGTCCCGGTTGTCCCGTTTGATCCTCCATATGTCCCGGTAAACGAATGATCATGGTTTTATATGATTGCTCAAATTATGTGAAGAATTCGTGGGACGACGTTAGATCACGTTGGCTGGCGGTGAAAGTGATGTATTGACATTTTACCAATATTTTTCCATATTTACAGTACGGAATGAAACACTGAAATAACTTTGTGAGGCAGCTGATGTAATTCATGGTAATTTACGATCTCACTCAAAAACTAGGCTGTTAACTGTCTTTGTTGCCGGCCATTGAACATATTCTGAAATGTAGGAACCATTGAAAGATTTCCTTTTTTCACAAACCAGATTGCGCGCTTTGAGGGAGCGGTTTCCTTCCCCCTCCTCCTTCTATAACTCCCTTATATTTCCTCCTATTTGATATCAGTCCCGGTCGGAGCCAAACCATTTATGGCAAACCTATTCTAGAACCAACGATCTAGAATGTTCTGAAGCATGTCCGAAAAATCGAGGAATCAGTTAAGTCCGATTTATTTTTCCGATGCATTTTAATCAAAGCAAAATACCAAGTTAGTAAATAGTACTTCCTGCGTGGTTTAAATAACCATAAAGTAACATAAATATTCGCGTAACGCGAAATATCCGTACAAATCACGTCTGCAAAACTGCAAAACGTCAAAGTGACAGCTTCGGTCCATTTTTCATCATTTTATCGACACGTCGAAAGAGTGAGCGACGCAACCCTAGAGGGTAGGTACAATCAATATTCTACTTACTAATATTTACTTATTCTAATAAATATTGCTCGGCTATTATAAAATAGGAAATTGAAGAAAATACAATGAAATTAAAATAATACAACCCAGACTGACAAAAGATTGAAAAATATTTTTTAATCTATTAATTTGTTATTATTAATATATTTGTAGAGAAAATTTAATAGTGTCAATAATATCCAACTAAAACATAACAAACAGTCGTAAAATTGGGTAAAAGACCGCACATATATGCATTCTGATATTAAACGTGGCAACCCCAAAAATACCACTTTTAGTGACAGTCAGAATCGGGACATTAGATAGAGTATATTTTCCAAAAACCCTACAAGTCTGTACTAGATTCATTGTTTTGTTCGTGCACCTAAAGAAACATGTCCCGACAAGATATCATCAAAGCAGAATGCATTGATGATAATGTATTGATGAATATTCATCAACCAACAACGTCAACAGAAAATAGTGCGGAAGACTATCCCGCTAACAGTTCACACGAGTTAAATAATTTCGATATGAATATTAATAACAAAAGCAATTCTACCAATAATATACCGAAAACTGAGGAAAGTAGCTATGATCATATCACTGTTCAAGATGAGATTGAGATAGGCGATATAACGTTCGTCAAAACTGAGACTCAAACAAACGACCCAATAAAAGATTGTAAAATTGATACAATACGAGTATTAGGTACACTCGATCAACTGAAGAGTGAAATTAAAGAGGTTTATTCTCATAACAAACGTAATAGAAAGTTCTTAAGCAGCGAATATAACAAATCGTTAACTATAAAACGTAATTTGACGACACACATTGATAATGTTCGTGAAAATATTAAAATGATGACGTGCAGAGAGTGTAACAAATCATTTTCTGGAAGAAGTCACTTGAAGAAACACATTGATACTGTTCACAGAAATATTAAAAAGTACATTTGTAACGAGTGTAACAAATCGTTTTCTAGAAGAAGTGACATGAAGAAACACATTGATACTGTTCATAGAAAAATTAAAAGTAGTATGTGCTACGAGTGTAACAAATCGTTTACTGGAAAAAGTTACTTGAAGATACACATAGATACTGTTCACAGAAATATCAAAAAATATACGTGCAGCGAGTGTAACAGGTCGTTTACTTGTAAAGGTTACTTGAAGAAACACATTGATACTGTTCACAGAAATATTAAAAAATTCACATGCAACGAGTGTAACAAATCGATTTCTAGAAGAAGTGACTTGAAGAAACACATTGATACTGTTCATAGAAATATTAAAAGTAGTACGTGCTACGAGTGTAACAAATCGTTTTCAAGAAGAAGTGACTTGAAGATACACATTGATACTGTTCATAGAAAAATTAAAAGTAGTATGTGCTACGAGTGTAACAAATCGTTTACTGGAAAAAGTTACTTGAAGATACACATAGATACTGTTCACAGAAATGTTAAAAAATTCACGTGCAACGAGTGTATCAAATCGTTTTCTAGAAGAAGTGACTTGAAGAAACACATTGATACTGTTCATAGAAATATTAAAAAATTCACATGCAACGAGTGTAACAAATCGTTTTCTAGAAGAAGTGACTTGAAGAAACACATTGATACTGTTCATAGAAAAATTAAAAGTAGTATGTGCTACGAGTGTAACAAATCGTTTACTGGAAAAAGTTACTTGAAGATACACATTGATACTGTTCACAGATATGTTAAAAAATTCACGTGCAACGAGTGTAACAAATCGTTTTCTGGAAGAAGTCACTTGAAGAAACACATTGATACTGTTCATAGAAATATTAAAAGTAGTACGTGCTACGAGTGTAACAAATCGTTTTCTAGAAGAAATGACTTGAAGATACACATTGATACTGTTCATAGAAAAATTAAAAGTAGTATGTGCTACGAGTGTAACAAATCGTTTACTGGAAAAAGTTACTTGAAGATACACATTGATACTGTTCACAGATATGTTAAAAAATTCACGTGCAACGAGTGTAACAAATCGTTTTCTGGAAGAAGTCACTTGAAGAGACACATTGATACTGTTCACAGATACATTAAAAAGTACATGTGTAACGAATGTAACAAATCGTTTTCTGGAAGAAGTAACTTAAAGAGACACATTGATACTGTTCACAGAAACATTAAAAAGTACATGTGTAACGAATGTAACAAATCGTTTTCTGGAAGAAGTGACTTGAAGAGACACATTGATACTGTTCACAGAAACATTAAAAAGTACATGTGTAACGAATGTAACAAATCGTTTTCTGGAAGAAGTAACTTAAAGAGACACATTGATACTGTTCACAGAAACATTAAAAAGTACATGTGTAACGAATGTAACAAATCGTTTTCTGGAAGAAGTGACTTGAAGATACACATTGATACTGTTCACAGAAATATCAAAAAATATACGTGCAGCAAGTGAAATATTAATTAGGTGTTTAGACCCTGTAGTGTCGGTTTTAATATTCATATTGTTATTATTTATAATTTTATTATAACCAATACATTATATTTTTATCTTTATAGTCTTGATTCTTAAAAGTACCTTAAGATATATGTTATAGTAAGAAAATATTTATTAGTATATAGAATTTACTCTAAAATAGCTTTTTTGTTCAACACAGCATTGAAAAGTATAAACATCGTCCTAACTATCGTCCTAATAAGCGTCACTAGTAAAGCTATGGAAAGAATTATCATTTGCAATTTACGGCAATTTCTGGCTAAACATCAGGGTATTCCCCATGAGCAGCATGGATTTGTTCCCGAGAGATCTACAGTCACCAACCTACCCCAATGTGTCGATGGTTGGCCTACCGACATAATGTACCTAGACTACGAGAAGGAATTTAATCGCGTCCCCATATATCGAATTCTACATAAATTGGAACATTTCGGAATAGGAGGAAAACTCTTAAAATGGATCAAAGATTTCTTGACAGGTCGAACCTTCCAAGTCGGAGAAGTTCTTAGCGGTGTTCCACAGGGCTCGGTAATCGGTCCGTCCTTTTCACAATATTTTTGATTGATCTTTTAGAACTCGTTAAGTCGGGAAAAAAATCATTTGCAGACGATACTAAGTTATTCGCTAACCCCTTAAGTAGTTCGCAAATACAAAATGACCTGAACAGAATCACGCTATGGACATCTGAATGGCTACTAAGCCTGAACGTTGAAAAGTGCATATCGGGAAGAAAAACCCAAAATATTCCATACTTCATAGGAAACACTCGACTCAAAATAGTTCAGTCACAAAAAGATCTCGTCAGATCTTAAGTAGGACCTTAAAGGACGTCAGATCTTAGTAAGCACATCACCTCAATCGCTAAAAAGGCAAATTCCTTAATAAGGAAGGCTTTCCATAATTTGCTGTGGACGATTTCTTAAAGATCTATAAATCATACATAAGACCAATACTGAAATATGCATATCAAGTATGAAATCCCTAATTCACTGAAGACATAGATCTCATAGAAAAGGTACAGTCAACCGAAAAATCTGGAATATGAAGAAAGGCTAAACATACTTGGACTGACAACATTAAAGCAAAGGCGGGCGAGAGGCGATCTTATAGAGACCTGCAAGATATTTACCCACTTTTATGATCTTCCAAATGTTGAAACCATAGACACAATTAATACAAATTCGCACTTGCAACCTTTAGTTCTAATCCGAGGTAGAATTTCATGTCAAACAGAGTGCTGATGCATGGAATAAGTTACCAAGTGCAGTGATAAGTGCCAAAAATGTGATCGAATTTAAGAACAGACTCGACAAGTTTATCAGATACATTAACAGAGTACTTATATTATCATATGCATTTTTTTTAGCCATATGGAAACTCGTATCTGGATTCACCTCTTGAAACATTTTTGACTGTGGATATGACATTTGTAAAAATAATATTAAAAGAGTTATCCGTATAGTCGATTTAAATTAATTTATCCTGTATAGAATATAATTAACAAACTATAGTTATTCACGCTAATGTTAACAGAGAGTCTTCTGCCTGAAAATGGCGAATAAAAGAGTCATCAAGGTGAGTGACGTCATCAGTTTTGAAGCACCTGAAAGGAGAAATGAATCACTTAATTCATATCATTATAGTTAGTGTTCAATTTTCGATTGCATCCAATAGTATTTACAGCTGATGATAAAAAATTGTATCGTATGGTATGGATTCATCCAATTCAATAAGATTATCATCAAAGAATTTTTTGGCGTAAATCAGCTAGTTCAAGATTACCGCCTTAACTTATTATGGTGTGGCGTCATCACCATTTCTTGCCCTTAGAAGTCTTTATCAACCAGCTTTAGAAGGTGAAACAGCCTTTGCTGAAGCTTCTTAACGCAAAATTGACATTTTTGGAGACGACATTGGAAGTGGTGCTAGTTCTCTATCAGCTCCATTAGAACTTCAACAACAATTAATAGAAATCATCCTGCTATTCTCGAGAACAGCTCACCTTGCTCAGCTCGAGAACTCATCCTTTTCACTGGATGGAGACAGTGTTATTAAAATTCTAGGTTTAGAGTGGAACCCTACAACTGATTGTTTTTCTTATCACGTTGAACAAAGAATTTCTGTTGTAACCAAACTTTCAATATTATCAGGTATAGCTAAAATTGTCGATCCACTTGGTTGGTTGTCACCAGTTACTCTGACAGCTAATGCCATTCTTAGGCGGCTTTGGAAATTAGGTCTAGGGTGAGACGAAACGGCCCATGATGGCATCTACAAGGTATGGACAAAGATCACCGAAGAACTGCCATCCTTATCAGCAGCAAAGCTTGTAAGGCATATCAACACAATGGACCATGGTTGTGCACTTCATAGATTCAGTGACAGTTCACCAACTGGATAGGTATGCAGCTGTTATCTACATTACTGTGAAAACGCATTTCGTGTCCTATCTCCGAACCCAGGTGAAGCGAGATACTTCTTCAAAGCGTCCGCTTTAGGAACTGATGGTTCTGTCAGAGTGGTTGTAACCTGGTCAACCGGAAGTAGTTTTTGGTGTCCAGCGTCTGGGCGGAACAAAAAACTACCACCCTGGATACTAGCCTGCTCTAGGCTTTTGACATTCATTGGATCGGCATCACTAAATTTACTTTCCGCGAGAGAAACGGTCTTAAAGGGTTGAGCAACCTCTCTAACGAAAACAGAAATTTCGGTCACTTGGTTCTTCATTCATTTTTCTTTTTCTGGTATTGTCCGTAGAGCTGGATCCAGACGAAGGTGACGAGGTTCTGGACGTTTTTTAGGCGTCGGGTTGTTATATTCTCCGAAAAGACCACTTTTTCTCTTTCGGGCTCATCCGAAAACACTCGCGGGCTTTCGATATTATTAAACCAAAACTAAATGGAATTAGATTGCCAAATCGCCAACGAAGAAAGACATCAAGCAGTCAAACAGTGAACGCATGATTTCCCGCCAAAGTTCCCAGACCAGAGACAATTCGACCATAGATGTGAAATATTTAGGGAGTCGTGGGAGTCCCATATGCAGCAAGAGAGAACTGCGTTCTCACTGCATTGTATATATATCAGGAATAAAATAGGTCTCAGGTAATGGTTCAAGACACATAATTTCTAAATATAGCTTATTATCACTAGTAAACAAAATTTATTACGACAATAAACAACGGAGACGTGCAGACAGGTTTCGCGCGGGTAGGTACAATCAATATTCTACTTACTAATATTTACTTAATCTTAATAAATTACTTTTAGTTTATTGCTCGGCTGTTAAAAAATAGAAAATTGAAGAAAATACAATGAAATGAATAAAATACAACCCAGACGGACAAAAGATTGATAAAATATTTTTTAATTTTTTTATCTATTAATTTGTTATTATTAATATATTTGTAGAAAAATTTTAATGGTGTCAATAATATCCATCTAAATCATAATAAACAATCGTAAAATTGGGGAAAAAACCGCACACATATGCATTCTGATATTAAACGTGGCAACCCCAAAAATACCACTTTTAGTGACAGTCAGAATCGTGACATTAGATAGAGTATATTTTCCAAAAAACCCTACAAGTCTGTACTAGCTTCATTGTTTTGTTCGTGCACATAAAGAAACATGTCCCGACAAGATATCATCAAAGCAGAATGCATTGATGATAATGTATTGATGGATATTCATGAACCAACAACGTCAAAAGTAGATATTGCGGAAAACTATCCCGCTAACAGTTCACACGGGTTAAATGAATTCGATCTGAATATTAGTAACATAATCAATTCTACCAATAATATACTGAAAAATGAGGAAAGTAGCTATGATCATATCACTGTCAAAGATGAGATTGAGATAGGCGATATAACGTTCGTCAAAACTGAGACTCAAACATTCGACCCAATAAAAGATTGTAAAATTGATACAATACGAGTATTAAGTACACTCGATCAACTGAAGAGGGAAATTAAAGAGGTTGATTCTCATAACAAACATAATAGAAAGTTCTTAAGCAGCGAATATAACAAATCGTTAACTATAAAACGTAATTTGACGACACACATTGATACTGTTTACAGAAAAAATAAAAAACACTTGTGTAACGAGTGTAACAACTCGTTTACTCAAAGAAGTAACTTGAAGAAACACATTGATACTGTTCATAGAAATATTAAAAAGTACATGTGTAACGAGTGTAACAAATCGTTTTCTAGAAGAAGTGACTTGAAGATACACATTGATACTGTTCACAGAAATATCAAAAAATATACGTGCAGCGAGTGTAACAACTCGTTTACTCAAAGAAGTCACTTGAAGAAACACATTGATACTGTCCATAGAAATATTAAAAAATTCACGTGCTACGAGTGTAACAAATCGTTTTCTAGAAGAAGTGACTTGAAGAAACACATTGATACTGTCCACAGAAATATTAAAAAATTCACGTGCTACGAGTGTAACAAATCGTTTTCTGGAAGAAGTAACTTGAAGAAACACATTGATACTGTTCATAGAAATATTAAAAAGTACATGTGTAACGAGTGTAACAAATCTTTTTCTGCAAGAAGTAACTTGAAGATACACATTGATACTGTTCACAGAAATATCAAAAAATATACGTGCAACGAGTGTAATAAATCGTTTACTCGTAGAGATTACTTGAAGATACACATTGATACTGTTCACAGAAATATTAAATAGTACATGTGTAACGAGTGTCACAAATCGTTTTCTGGAAGAAGTCACTTGAAGAAACACATTGATACTGTTCACAGAAATATAAAAAAATATACGTGCAGCGAGTGTAACAACTCGTTTACTCAAAGAAGTAACTTGAAGAAACACATTGATACTGTTCATAGAAATATTAAAAAGTACATGTGTAACGAGTGTAACAAATCGTTTACTCAAAGAGGTAACTTGAAGAGACACATTGATACTGTTCACAGAAATATCAAAAAATATACGTGCAGCGAGTGTAACAACTCGTTTACTCAAAGAAGTAACTTGAAGAAACACATTGATACTGTTCATAGAAATATTAAAAAGTACATGTGTAACGAGTGTAACAAATCGTTTACTCAAAGAGGTAACTTGAAGATACACATTGATACTGTTCACAGAAATATCAAAAAATATACGTGCAGCGAGTGTAACAACTCGTTTACTCAAAGAAGTAACTTGAAGAAACACATTGATACTGTTCATAGAAATATTAAAAAGTACATGTGTAACGAGTGTAACAAATCGTTTACTCAAAGAGGTAACTTGAAGATACACATTGATACTGTTCACAGAAATATCAAAAAATATACGTGCAGCGAGTGTAACAACTCGTTTACTCAAAGAAGTAACTTGAAGAAACACATTGATACTGTTCACAGAAATATCAAAAAATATACGTGCAGCGAGTGTAACAACTCGTTTACTCAAAGAAGTAACTTGAAGAAACACATTGATACTGTTCATAGAAATATTAAAAAGTACATGTGTAACGAGTGTAACAAATCGTTTACTCAAAGAGGTAACTTGAAGATACACATTGATACTGTTCACAGAAATATCAAAAAATATACGTGCAGCGAGTGTAACAACTCGTTTACTCAAAGAAGTCACTTGAAGAAACACATTGATACTGTCCATAGAAATATTAAAAAATTCACGTGCTACGAGTGTAACAAATCGTTTTCTGGAAGAAGTAACTTGAAGAAACACATTGATACTGTTCATAGAAATATTAAAAAGTACATGTGTAACGAGTGTAACAAATCTTTTTCTGCAAGAAGTAACTTGAAGATACACATTGATACTGTTCACAGAAATATCAAAAAATATACGTGCAACGAGTGTAATAAATCGTTTACTCGTAGAGATTACTTGAAGATACACATTGATACTGTTCACAGAAATATTAAATAGTACATGTGTAACGAGTGTCACAAATCGTTTTCTGGAAGAAGTCACTTGAAGAAACACATTGATACTGTTCACAGATATATTAAAAAATACATGTGTAACGAGTGTAATAAATCGTTTTCTGGAAGAAGTCTATTGAAGAGACACATTGATACTGTTCACAGAAATATCAAAAAATATACGTGCAGCGAGTGTAACAACTCGTTTACTCAAAGAAGTAACTTGAAGAAACACATTGATACTGTTCATAGAAATATTAAAAAGTACATGTGTAACGAGTGTAACAAATCGTTTACTCAAAGAGGTAACTTGAAGATACACATTGATACTGTTCACAGAAATATCAAAAAATATACGTGCAGCGAGTGTAACAACTCGTTTACTCAAAGAAGTCACTTGAAGAAACACATTGATACTGTCCATAGAAATATTAAAAAATTCACGTGCTACGAGTGTAACAAATCGTTTTCTAGAAGAAGTGACTTGAAGAAACACATTGATACTGTTCACAGAAATATTAAAAAATTCACGTGCTACGAGTGTAACAAATCGTTTTCTAGAAGAAGTGACTTGAAGAAACACATTGATACTGTTCACAGAATTATTAAAATATTCACATGCAACGAGTGTAACAAATCGTTTTCTGGAAGAAGTAACTTGAAGAAACACATTGATACTGTTCATAGAAATATTAAAAAGTACATGTGTAACGAGTGTAACAAATCTTTTTCTGCAGGAAGTAACTTGAAGATACACATTGATACTGTTCACAGAAATATCAAAAAATATACGTGCAACGAGTGTAATAAATCGTTTACTCGTAGAGATTACTTGAAGATACACATTGATACTGTTCACAGAAATATTAAATAGTACATGTGTAACGAGTGTCACAAATCGTTTTCTGGAAGAAGTCACTTGAAGAAACACATTGATACTGTTCACAGAATTATTAAAATATTCACATGCAACGAGTGTAACAAATCGTTTTCTGGAAGAAGTAACTTGAAGAAACACATTGATACTGTTCATAGAAATATTAAAAAGTACATGTGTAACGAGTGTAACAAATCTTTTTCTGCAGGAAGTAACTTGAAGATACACATTGATACTGTTCACAGAAATATCAAAAAATATACGTGCAACGAGTGTAATAAATCGTTTACTCGTAGAGATTACTTGAAGATACACATTGATACTGTTCACAGAAATATTAAATAGTACATGTGTAACGAGTGTAATAAATCGTTTTCTGGAAGAAGTCTATTGAAGAGACACATTGATACTGTTCACAGAAATATCAAAAAATATACGTGCAGCGAGTGTAACAAATTATTTGTTAATAAAAGTAAGTTGAAGATGCATATTGATACTGTTCACAGAAATATTAAAAAGTTCACGTGCAGCGCGTGTAACAACTCGTTCACTCAAAGAATTTATTTGAAAACACATATTGCACAAGATTGTTCACAGAATTAATAAAATCCCGAGTGCAACGAGTGCTCAGAACATGAGAAATGCAATGGCGTCCAAGAACCTACAGATGTATTGAACTGTGGCTGACATTAGCAGCCTGGGTTTAGTCAGTGCAGGATCAAGAATCGTGAAATATTAATGAAGTGTTTAGACCCTGTAGTGTCGGTTATTTGAGAAAGGTGGGTAGACAAGATGGCCAGCTACCATGTAGGTATTTGGTCCGTTACATTATGGTATTTAATGTTTTCAATTGTTAATATTGATGTAATTAATTTTTAAACTTATATAATAGGTATTATTGTGGAAAACACTGTGTCCTCTTTTTCTAAACATGTTTTTTCTATATACGTTGTCTATATAGTAGGTACTTATATAATAAGCAAACATTTCAAAAATTGGTTTATATCTTCAAATTCAATATCTTTATTTCACATATTTTAAGTACCCAAGCAGTTTACAAGTCCTGGAAGAGCCTGCTGACTCGTCTACCAGATACCAGTATACCTAGACATTATCTAGCAACATGTTACTTAAATATTTATTTTTTTTTATTACATACACCTTAACCTATTGTTAAAAACATTTCATTAGCAAGATGAATGACTTGAGAAATATAAGTATAATTTTAGATCTTTTTTTACATCACTATTTTTTTTAAATTTCTTTAAACAACTTTAGTTTGCCTTTCTCCATACACATTTTTATATTTGGGTATATTGAGTATTTGTGATGCTAATTGCCTTGTCGAGTACTTATGTGAAAAAGACATTGAATTCTTCACGTGAGAAATACTCTATAAATATTTTATAATTAAACATTTGAGATACCATGAAGACCTTGCAGAATTCAAAGAGCCCTCCAACATCGTTTTTACTTTGTTGGGTACAATTGTTTTAAGTATACGAAACTGTAGAGATTGTATTTTATAATTGTAAGATATTTTCGAAAAACATTTACCATCGATCACAAAAGTTTTTAATAAACCCCATAAGCCTTGGATTACAGCCACTGTTAAAAAAATGATGTTGCTTCGGGACAGAGCCTATGCTCGGTACATAAAAACCATACTTAGTGGACATTATGAATATTATAAGCAATTTAGAAACCTTGTTACTGCCTCGATTAGACGGGAGAAGAAAGCATATTTTGATTTTGGTCAGGTTTAGAAAAGGTAATAAAGATACCCATTTACCGCCAGACCTCAATGACCCTGGTAAAATTAATAAGTACTTTATTTCAGCAACATCCTCAAACTGTCATGATGTAGAAATAGAAAAAAATATAATCCCCACAGACTAGACGAAACAAAAGAATGCTTTGACTTCAATAAAGTCACTCACGATGAAGTCTCACGCTCAATTAATAGTATAAAATTAAATTCACAAGATATTAATAATATATTAATAATATATGATTAAACTCACACTTCCCTACCCTCTGTCAGCAATCACATGCATTATTAATAAATCCTTGACGGATACTTCCATGTCTATCGAAAGCTCTTGAAAAGATTGTAAACAATCAAATAATGTCATTTTTAGATAGCAACAATTTACTGCCACCAATGCAATCTGGTTTTAGAAAATACCATAGTACCGTTTCTGCTCTTAGTAGTGTTACCGACGACATACTCACTGCAACAGATGAGGGAAAAGTTACTATAGTTTCCTTAGATTATAGCAAAGCTTTTGACTCGGTGTCCCAAAAACTACTACTGGCAAAGCTTAAGCACATGGGTATGTCACATAATGTCTGTAAATGGTTTGAAAGCCACTTAATTAATCGCTCTCAAAAAACTGTATGTAAAGCAAATTCAGGACAAGACATCTCATCTGACATTGCAGTATTAAAGATAGGCATACCACAAGGTACAGTACTTGCTCCTATGCTATATACGATCTACACATTTGATATGCTGTCATATTTTGATAGCTGTGAGGGCCATATGTATGCGGATGACACTCTGATTATTCTGACAGCTGTAAAAAATAAATGCGGACCTAGAATTAATTAATAAATGGTCTACAAAACATAGTCTTAAAACTTAACCCCAAGAAATGTGAAGTTTCTCTTATCGGCACGAAGCAATAAGTTCTAAAATGTAAAAATAACTATTCAAGTTCTATATCCATTTCTGGAACAGCGTTGCCAATTGTAGAAGTATCTAGGAATCTAGGCATCTAATTGGACTGGCAACTTAATTTTGAAGAGCACGTTAAAAGGAAAACACAATGGTGCTTTGCACGTCTTAAAACCCTTTAGAAAATTAGAGGATATCTATCTATTCCCGTAAGGACTCACTCCTGTAACGGACTCCCTAATCCTTTCATTCTTAGACTATGGTGATGGCCCACGCTTATCCAAAAAAGTACAAAAAAAAAATCCAAAGTGTCCAAAATGCCTGCACATGCTTTTATTTTCGGATCCCCAGGCGAACCCATATTCTAAATATGGTCAATCGCAGAAATCTCCACTTTGCTTGTTTCGTATTTAAAATATATTACAGCGAGAGACCAACCTATCTATATAAAAAAATAGGAAAATCACGGGACAATCACAATCACATAACACGTGCGAGAGATCACCTTTTAATCGTCCCTCACCATAAGCTGACAGTTTATGAGGGTTCCTTTAAATTTTCGGCATCGAAGATCTGGAGCGACTTGGCTCCTTCAGGACCAGGTGTCGACAATGGCTTCTGGAGCTGCAAACTCCCAACACTTAGTTACGTTTTATATACTTCTCTATGCTGGTCATACATTTTGTATTTTGTATTATGTTTTGTATATGTTACCAATGAGCATGTGAGGATTACAATAAATAAGTGTGAATTATATCTTAATATATATAAATCTCGTGTCACAATGTTTGTCCTCAATGGACTCCTAAAACACTTAACCGATTATAATAAAATTTGAACACCATGTGCAGTTCGATGTGCACTTGAGAGATAGGATAGTTTAAATCTCAAATTATAGTCGCAATTTTAATTTATCGCTAATTTTTTGTCCGTTATTATTTGGCAGTCATAAAACTGACAGATGTCGATACCTTTCGACTGGGTTGATGGCGCTAATGTCTGTTATTATTTGACAGTGACAGTTATTCGACGCAAACGTATTAAAAGAGCCCATCAGTTGGCAGAACAAATTGAATCAAGAAATCCAGCTCAAAGAATCAGGACAGCAGAAGGTCATGCACAAGAATCTCAAAAACAGTGTAACGAACGTCTTCAAGAGAATATCATAAGAACAAGAAAATTATTATTTTCAGTCAAATGCCACCGAAAAAATCTAACCTCAACAACGCGAGCGGCAAACGTCAAAACGCAAACGTCAAAACTACGATCGGAATAATATATTCACTTACGAGATGCTGTTGCTGGAAACATCGATGGAAATTTAAATCCCAATGACATCGGTAATGCTTTCATTTTACCTTTAAGCTACATCGGCAGTCCACGGAACATGCAGGAATACATACAAGATGCGATGACTTACGTACGTCATTACGGCCGACCGGATTTATTTATTACATTCACATGTAATCCGAATTGGGAAGAGATACAAACTTTACTATTGCCAGGACAACAAGCCATTCATCGTCATGATTTAACTGCACGTGTGTTTAAACAAAAATTGAAATCCTTAATTGATTTTATTGTAAAATATACAATTTTTGGTATCACACGTTGTTGGCTGAATACGATAGAGTGGCAAAAGCGAGGTTTGCCTCATGCCCACATTTTGGTTTGGCTTAAAGATAGAATCCGTCCTGAAGAAATCGATCAAATAATTTCAGCCGAAATTCCAGACCCATTAATTGATCAAGAATTATTTGATATTGTCACCAAACACATGATCCATGGGCCATGCGGTGTTTTCAACATGACCTCACCGTGCATGGAAAATGGAAAATGTAAAAAAAACTTCCCAAAGCCGCATACGAATGACACGATCACGGATATTGATGGTTATCCAACTAAATCAACTAATTCAATTGATCAAAAGAGTTTCGCCACGACTGCAAAATGACAATTATCAAATCGTCATAAAAGCCGACAAAGTACCATTAGGTGAACATGCTGGTAGATTCAACGCTCCAACTGTTGATGAGGTTGCTGTTATCATGGTTGGTGATCCAGTTGACAAAAGATCTATAAACATTACACGGCGAGACAACACTGTCAGTACGATTTCGGATCTACACCGTTCATATGACGCACTACAATATCCATTG
Source organism: Neomicropteryx cornuta (assembly GCA_020383195.1). Taxonomy (NCBI): domain Eukaryota; kingdom Metazoa; phylum Arthropoda; class Insecta; order Lepidoptera; family Micropterigidae; genus Neomicropteryx; species Neomicropteryx cornuta. Next base: position 5,981,862 of record JAHKQU010000031.1, read on the forward strand.
ATATTTTGGCAAGGACAAGATGAATATCACCTTAATATCAAACAGTGTGATCCAAATACCGGTAAATTTGACAATTATCTATTTACTTTCTTACTGTATGTATAGATTTTAATTTCGTATTGCATTTTATTTTTTATTTTTTTAGGTGATTACAGAAATAATAAAGTTAGCTCAATGAACTACTACGCACACCGAATAATGGTTAGACAACATCAAGACAATTATATCCTTCGATATCGTCAGCTGTTCCATCAATACATTGTTGATATGTATGCTAAGGTCGAAAGCGAACGCTTGCGATTCCTTCGATTCAACCAGGCAAAACTACGATCGGAAGAATATATTCACTTACGAGATGCTGTTGCTGGAAACATCGATGGAAATTTAAATCCCAATGACATCGGTAATGCTTTCATTTTACCTTCAAAATTCAAGGCCAGGTGTACCATAAAATCGGATCACTGATGCCAATGCCTGATAACAATCCGAAATTTCTTCAAATTTATTTTATGGGCGATTGTGAAGAGCGCGTGACGACTCGGTGCCTGTATAATTTTATTGAACAAGCAGAGGAAAGAGCAATTGTGATATTATTGGAAAATTTTTTAAAAGATCACAATCAACTAATTCAATTGATCAAAAGAGTTTCGCCACGACTACAAAATGACAATTATCAAATCGTCATAAAAGCCGACAAAGTACCATTAGGTGAACATGCTGGTAGATTCAACGCTCCAACTGTTGATGAGGTTGCTGTTATCATGGTTGGTGATCCAGTTGACAAAAGATCTATAAACATTACACGGCGAGACAACACTGTCAGTACGATTTCGGATCTACACCGTTCATATGACGCACTACAATATCCATTGATATTTTGGCAAGGACAAGATGAATATCACCTTAATATCAAACAGTGTGATCCAAATACCGGTAAATTTGACAATTATCTATTTACTTTCTTACTGTATGTATAGATTTTAATTTCGTATTGCATTTTATTTTTTATTTTTTTAGGTGATTACAGAAATAATAAAGTTAGCTCAATGAACTACTACGCACACCGAATAATGGTTAGACAACATCAAGACAATTATATCCTTCGATATCGTCAGCTGTTCCATCAATACATTGTTGATATGTATGCTAAGGTCGAAAGCGAACGCTTGCGATTCCTTCGATTCAACCAGGCAAAACTACGATCGGAAGAATATATTCACTTACGAGATGCTGTTGCTGGAAACATCGATGGAAATTTAAATCCCAATGACATCGGTAATGCTTTCATTTTACCTTTAAGCTACATCGGCAGTCCACGGAACATGCAGGAATACATACAAGATGCGATGACTTACGTACGTCATTACGGCCGACCGGATTTATTTATTACATTCACATGTAATCCGAATTGGGAAGAGATACAAACTTTACTATTGCCAGGACAACAAGCCATTCATCGTCATGATTTAACTGCACGTGTGTTTAAACAAAAATTGAAATCCTTAATTGATTTTATTGTTAAATATACAATTTTTGGTATCACACGTTGTTGACTGTATACGATAGAGTGGCAAAAGCGAGGTTTGCCTCATGCCCACATTTTGGTTTGGCTTAAAGATAGAATCCGTCCTGAAGAAATCGATCAAATAATTTCAGCCGAAATTCCAGACCCATTAATTGATCAAGAATTATTTGATATTGTCACCAAACACATGATCCATGGGCCATGCGGTGTTTTCAACATGACGTCACCGTGCATGGAAAATGGAAAATGTAAAAAAAACTTCCCAAAGCCGCATACGAATGACACGATCACGGATATTGATGGTTATCCAATGTATCGCCGCAGAAGTACTGAGAATGGTGGCCACACATTTACAATGCGACTGCCGAACTTTCCAAATCAAGTTGAGTTTGATAATCAGTGGGTGGTACCATACTCACCACTACTTTCAAAAACTTACAAAGCTCATATCAATGTTGAGCTTTGCAGTTCTGTTAAATCAATTAAGTATATTTGTAAATATGTAAACAAAGGCAGTGATTTGGCCATATTTGAAGTAAAAAACATAAATAAAAATGACGAAATAGCACGATACCAAATGGGCAGATACATTAGCAGCAATGAAGCTATTTGGCATATTCTCAGCTTTCCCATCCACGAAAGAGATCCTGCTGTCCAACATCTGGCAATACATCTTGAAAACGGTCAACGTGTATACTTCACTGAAGAAAATGTTCTCCAAAGAGCGTTCGAAGCTCCGAAAACGACTCTAACTGAATTTTTTACATTGTGTCAAAAACCTGATGTTTTTGGCCAATTCGCGAAGACATTGGTGTATGGTGATGTTCCACGTTATTTCACATGGAACAAATCCAGTAAAAAATGGGAGCCACGGAAACAAGGAAAACCACATCCTTCCATTACAGGCATATTCAAAGCTAAGACATTGGGGAGACTTTACACGGTACATCCAAAGCAACGTGAGTGCTTCTATTTACGTTTGTTATTGGTGAATGTTCCCGGACCAACGTCTTTTGAATTTTTACGAACAGCTAATGGTCGAGTATTCAATACATACCAGGATGCATGTCGTGAACTGCAATTGCTAGAAGACGATAACCATTGGGACTTAACGCTTGCTGATGCTGCGTTGACATCAACACCGAATAACATTCGTCAGTTGTTTGCAATTATTTTGGCGACATGTTATCCCTCGCAAGCACAAACTTTGTGGGAAAAATATAAAAATTGTATGACAGAAGACATCTTGCACCGAATTAGACAAACAAATCAATGCCAAAACATAGATTATACACCAGAGATGTACAATGAAGCATTGGTCTTGATCGAGGATTTATGTGTTCTTATTTCAAATTTACCACTTAATCATTATGGTATGCCATCACCTAATCGTCCAGCCACCGACTTAGTCAATACCGATTTACAACGAGAAAATCAATATGACCATGGAAGTTTAGCAACAATTATCATGAACAGTGAACCATTACTGACAGCAGAACAAAAAATTATTTATGATCGGATTATGCTGGCTGTTGCTGCTGAACAAGGCGGTTTTTTTTTCTTGGATGCACCCGGTGGAACCGGTAAGACATTTTTAATATCGTTGATTCTTGCCAAAATACGGTCGCAACAAAAAATCGCATTAGCATTAGCATCGTCAGGCATTGCGGCTACTTTACTGGATGGTGGGCGAACAGCACATTCAACATTCAAGCTGCCATTGGACGTTCATAATAAACCAGATGCAATGTGTAACATCAAAAAGAATAGTGGAATAGCTGCAGTGTTGCGGAAGAGTTCTATAATAATTTGGGATGAGTGCACAATGGCACACAAATATTCACTTGAAGCATTAAACAGAACTATGCAAGATTTAAACAGCAATAATAAACTTTTCGGTGGTGCTATCTTACTTTTGTCTGGTGACTTCCGGCAGACCTTACCGGTTATACCTCGCTCTACTTTCGCGGATGAGATTAATGCATGTTTGAAACAATCATTCTTATGGCGAAGTGTTGAAACACTTCGATTGACCATAAATATGCGAGTACAATTGCAAAATGATCCATCAGCACTAATATTTTCCGAACAACTACTAGATATTGGGAACGGTAAAATAAAACTGCAACCAAATACGCAATGCATTAAACTACCAGACAATTTTTGCACTGTTGTTCAGGATAAAACTGAATTGATTCAGAGTATTTTCCCGGATATACAGAATAATTATTTGAATCATGAATGGCTTAGTCAACGGGCGATTTTGGCAGCCAAAAACGTTGATGTTGACGAAATTACTTCCAGATACAACAGTTGTTACCAGGCGATCTGATGTCTTTTAAATCAATCGATACTGTTGTTGATGAAAATGAAAGTGTAAATTTTCCGATTGAATTTTTAAATTCATTAGATATCCCTGGAATGCCACCACATAATCTTCGATTAAAGATTGGTTCACCTATTATTCTCCTCCGTAATTTGAATCCACCTCAATTATGTAACGGTACGCGTTTGGTCATCAAAAAGATCACCGGAAACATTCTTGAAGCAACCATTTTGGCTGGGAAGTTTAAAGGAAAAGTGGTCCTACTGCCACGTATTCCGATGATACCATCAGATTCTACCATACCCTTCAAAAGGCTACAGTTTCCAATTCGTTTGGCTTTCGCCATGTCTATAAATAAATCTCAAGGTCAAACAATGTCCATTTGTGGTTTAGATTTGGAAAATCCATGTTTTTCTCATGGGCAACTATATGTTGCGTGTTCACGTGTTGGGAAACCGTCGGATCTATTTGTGTTAGCTAAAGACAGGTTAACCAAAAACATTGTGCACCGATTGGTGTTAAATTAAATTGAAATTGAAAGTATTTATAATTCAAAAAAAAATATATTAATGTTTAAAAGTTTAAGACTGTCTGCCTTGCCTACCTCATTCATGAGTTTAAGCGTCACATGTTATTTACTGTATTATACTGTAATATACTTATATTTGTTATAAAATTAAATGGAAATAATAAATCTGATAAATTTTTATTTTTTACCTATTGATTTCTGCTTAGTATCAAGTGTAAGAACATTTTAATTAATTGTGTTCAACGTACTTCCCCTTCAAATCTCAATCCAGTGAATTTGTATACCAACATCAACATTTTCGTCTTTGTTCGTAAATAATTTCATTGTACTAAAGGGTTATAGTAGTAGAAAGTCAAATAAGGAGATCACCATATTTTTTTACAAATACCATCTGTGTGAAAAAGCATAGTGGACTCCGTGACTGATGTTCTCTTATTGTTCCTCTTAGATTGTTTACTATAATGTAATATAACAAAAACTTTAGCCACAGCAACGCGTGGCCGGGTCAGCTAGTATTATATATAATGAAACCGGATGTGCTGAAAATCAGCACCCTCCTCTCTCCGAAAGGGGGGCAACTGAGGACACTCCTTTTATTGGAAAGTGCGATTAATTTTTATGTACAAACCATTTATTTTTCTTTTACATTTTTCAATAAAGAAACATTTTCTTTCTTTCTTTCTTTCTTTCTTTCTTTCTTTCTTTCTTTCTTTCTTTCTTTCTTTATTTCTTTCTTTCTTTCTTTCATCTATATGATGTGCTTCTGAAATAATAGAAATGTTTTGGATACTTGTCATTAAATTTGGCTGTGTCAAGGTATTAAAAAAAACATTTTTGCCGCGGAGAATTGTTTATCAGAATTAAGGGATAGTCCATATATTTGCCTTCATCTACTCGTGTATCCCTGATGGCTGTTGTGGTGGTAGATGTGTGTCTACGATAGTTCATCATCATCACATTCATCTACCACGCGTTGTTGCTCTTCATTGAGGTCTGAAGAGTCACCCTTATGCGCAAAACAGTCTGAAAAAAATGCAATGTATTCATAAAAGTAAAAGGAAATATTTTCAGTGCAGTACGGCTGGCCGAAACGTCGCACAAGTGAACTCTTCAAATCGTCTAAACGTATTTAACTTGTTTTAATAGTCATTAGTGATTAATATAATAGGGTCTATATTACCTGTTCAAAACATTTATAATAACATAAGGTGTTTTAGCTAATATGTAGAATTATAAAAAAAGCATTCAATTAAACAACTAAAATAGTTAATTGTAATTTAATGTTTTTTGTTTGTAAAAGTATATATGAAATATACATATAAAAAAAATAACAATATTTAACTGTTTTTACTTAAAATATGATATGTCATGTCACAGAAAATATACTTACATCTAAAAGCATTCAAGGTATTTTGTGTTTTTTTCCTAGAATAAATTTAGAAAAAACTCCTATAAATTCATTTAGAAGATTTGAATTTAAACATATTTCTGCGAAACAATGTATTTAATCGGTATTTAAACAAGATAACTTCTAAACCAGCCATCTTTTTATTTAGTGTCTTAAACCAGTCGATAGAGCTCGAAAAACTGATCAAAACTGTATTCTTAACTCATTTTACCCCATTTTGTCATTTAACTTGTTTTTGAAATAAACAGACGAGTCATAAACTCATAAAGAATCTATAGAGTCCAAATATCTGTTGACTGAGATGGGTTAGGACAATATATATGATTTCGTAAAGCTGAGAATATTTATTTACTTCAAGTAAAAAAACATAATTTTTTATTGTTTGAGTTTTCAAAATTCTTCTGCATTTTGTTAAACAAAATGCCTACTTATTATTTTAGTGATTTTATACCAAAATTTGTTTTATTTCATACCAATTTATGTCTCACTTATCACTTATAAGACACTAATCATTATTTGTAAATAATAATGTCCTCATTTCCAATAGTAAATAGTACGTTTTATTTGAAAAAATTGTTACTTGGACATTTGAGGTGAAAAATAAATCATATTATTAACAATCAAAGATATTTTTCATTTTAAACCCTAAGATAAATAAATTTCCTATCAAATAAAAAGTACTAGGAATGAATTTCGCTATAAATAACATTGACAGCGAGAAAATTGTTTTTCAAAATTCGAATTGTGGCCTTAAAAGTGACTCAAATCTGTATCTTTGACATTTTGACATTTTAATATTTAACCTAAATAACAACAAAATGACAGCGCTGTCAAACAATTCGCAACCATTATATTTATTGCAAAGTAAGCTTTATTAGTTTTAAAATGCACCATTCCAGTTGGGAATTATTTAGTTCTGTTAATCTGAAAAATGAAGAAAATTCTACAAATGAGAACCAAGAAATTAACATAAATCAACAGCGGGAAATTGAAATAGGAGAAGTTCAATTTATCAAGAAAGAGCCTTATAATTACAATTTGGCGAATGTCGTAAAATACGAAGAAATTACAAAGAAAATTCCACAAATAAATGTAAGCGCTTTAGATTTTTCGTGTACGAAGTGCGGGAGTCCTCTAGATAGCACCGCGTCCATTAATGTTCAATGCGATAGATCCGTGTGCAAAGACTTTTTTATTTTTTTATGTAGGTTATGTTTGAACGAAGAAACACCAAATAAAAATAAAATATTTGGACAGTTAAAATGTAACGAATGCTGTAAGTCGTTTGCATTTAAATATCTATTAATCAATCACATCAAAACCGTTCATAGCAATGTAAAAGGAAACAAATGCAGCGAGTGTGATAATATGTTTTTGAGAAAAATAACTTTGAAAAGACACATTGATAGGGTCCATCGCAAAATAAAAAAATATAAGTGCAGCGAATGTGATTATAAGTGTATTACAAAAGGAAACTTAAAAATGCACATTGATGGTGTCCATCGCAAAATAAAAAAATATGAATGCAGCGAGTGTGATTATAAGTGTATCACAAAAGGAAACTTAAAAAGACACATTGATAGTGTACATCGCAAAATAAAAAGATATAAATGCAGCGAATGTGATTATAAGTGTATTACAAAAGGAAACTTAAAAAGACACATTGATAGTGTCCATCGCAAAATAAAAAAATATAAATGCAGCGAGAGTGATTATAAGTGTATTACAAAAGGAAACTTAAAAATACACATTGATGGTGTTCATCGCAAAATAAAAAGACATAAATGCAGCGAGTGTAATTATATGTGTACTCAAAAAGGAACCTTAGGAAGACACATTGATGGTGTCCATCGCAAAATAAAACGTTATAAATGCAGCGAGTGTGATTATATGTGTACTCAAAAAGGAACCTTAAAAACACACATTGATGGGGTCCATAGCAAAATAAAAAACAATAAATGCAGCGAGTGTGATTATATGTGTACTCAAAGAGGACACTTAAAAACACACATTGATGGTGTTCATCGTAAAATAAAAAGACATAAATGCAGCGAATGTGATTATATTTGTACTGAAAAAGGAACCATAAGAAAACATATTGATGGTGTCCATCGCAAAATAAAAAAATATGAATGCAGCGAGTGTGATTATAAGTGTATTACAAAAGGAAACTTAAAAATGCACATTGATGGTGTCCATCGCAAAAGAAAAAACAATAAATGCAGCGAGTGTGATTATATGTGTACTCAAAGAGGACACTTAAAAACACACATTAATGGTGTTCATCGTAAAATAAAAAGACATAAATGCAGCGAATGTGATTATATTTGTACTGAAAAAGGAAACTTAAGAAAACATATTGATGGTGTCCATCGCAAAATAAAAAAATATAAATGCAGCGAGTGTGATTATATGTGTACTCAAAAAGGAACCTTAAAAACACACATTGATGGTGTTCATTGCAAAATAAAAAAATATAAATGCAGCGAGTGTGATTATATGTGTTTTAAAAAAGGAAACTTAAAAATACACATTGATGGTGTCCATCGCAAAATAAAAAGATATAAATGCAGCGAGTGTGATTATATGTGTATTACAAAAGGACACTTAAAAAGACACATTGATGGTGTCCATCGTAAAATAAAAAGATATGCATGCAGCGAGTGTGATTATACATGTATTCGTAAAGAAAGCTTAAAAAGACACTTTGGTGGTGTTCATCGCCAAACATAATGTCTTTATGGTAATGTAGTATAATGGTATGGTAATATAATGGTGTGTCGCGCCTCTGTAATTAATCCTTCCAATCCATCAGCATTTTTTTTTTATCAGCCCAATATGCTTTATGACTTCGTAGTTTCGACGTTCCGTAACTTAAAAAAACAATTAATTTTCTACCTTAGTTGCATTACTTAAATTCATTAGTTTATCATCAAAGTAAATATTTTTTTAAATTTTAATTTAGTCTTTTTATTTTCCTAATGTAAGTATTTGATTTTAAGAGGTTTTAAACGAAGACGGATAGTTGACTTCAATGCTTTAAAATGTTATAATGTTTTTCGTCTATTTCCACTTTTTTTTAGTTCCATCGTTCATCATTTCTTTTAGTATAAAGTAGTTTCTTTTTTTTAATTTTGATGAAAAGGGTTTGTTTTAACTTTGAGGGTTTGTTTTAACTTCTTATAGCGGGATAATTTACCTAATTTATACTTTCTAACTACTGTTTTAAATTATATTATTTTATTCATTACTTATAATATGTTTTACTATAGGTACTTATAAGTAATCATTTGAAATGAATGTTTAGATATACCGGGGTTATCCCTATTAGATATGGTTGAAAAGTTAACATAAAATTATATTCCTTCAATGATGTTTTTCTTAAAGCCCATAAATGTTAAAATACAATATTAAAATACAATACAATATTGATACATAAATGTTAAAATATTTCACCGTGTGATCCGAAATTGGCCATAGTGTTGCCACATGTTACCTAATCGTATCGACGTATGTAAAATTAAAATGTTACTAAAATATAACTTTTAAACTTCTTATAGGAGGATCCGTTTTAGTGACAGTGATTTTAAATGTATGTTTTATTTATTTTTGTTTTTACATATTTCTTAGATGATGAATAATAACATAACCATACCTAACTGGACATTGCCTGTACTAAACATATATGTTAAATTGGAGATGCCTGTAGTCGGCTTAGGTTGTTGATTAATGTGTTAATTAATCAATCAATTATTTGCCATAATTAATTTTGTTTTTTTTCATTGGTTTTATTTTTAAATAAATAATGCTTTGGTATTCTATTTTGTAATGGAAAAATGTGTACCAATAAATATTATTATTAATAACTGCGACTTCGGCGTGCAACGACTCGTGCCTGCGGCATATTTTCAGAAATTTTGCTATTCCTCCTTTGCAACGCCTTCTGTTGACTTGGCGATTTTATGCCCTTGGATCAATGTTGATTGCATCATCAGATTTTAGTGGTTTAGTTGTATCTTCAGCTTGTAGAATTGTGTGGACTGTCAGTCAAGCTATTGCTAATTTAAGAAGACATTATGTTAGATTTAAACCTCTCGACACAGTAATCAGAGAATTCTATGAAATTGCTTAATTTCCAAAAATATTGTCAGAAATAGATTGTACGCATGTTAGAATAGGCCTCTGGAATATTATGATTTTAATATTTAATTTTAAGAAATTTCCTATTATATAACTTCCTATTGTATAGATTGTGTTGTCAGAATATGTTATTATAGTAGCCTTAAAAATTGACTAAAACCACCTTTTGTATTGAAAATAAAACAAATTTTAAAAAATATATCTATTTATTCAAACTATGTACTTACAAGTCAACATTAACGTTTCGAATCTAAAAATTCTTTTAAATTCGTGCGATACTCAAGTTTATTTAACTTCAAATCTATTTTCCTAGTTTCACACTCAACTTCTAAACATTTTTTTTTTTTGTTTGATTATTTTGTTCAAGTCTGAAACAAAACAAAGGCAACCAATTAAAAAATACATCAATCGTTATGAAAAAGTGTATGACAACTTAAAATTGAAACCGGCAAATGGTTTTCTTCACGATATAAGGCCGTTCAAAGTAACCAGAGAGCGGCGAAAGCACAGGGCAGATGCACGAGGGTAACGAGGTATGAATGCCTACTCACTGCGCCACCGGTTTAGTTTCACTGTTTAAATTTCATAATATAAATAGACTACAATTATTTATTTGTTTTGAATTGAAAGTTTAGTATCAAAAGTTTAAATGAACTCTCAGTTGAATGAATAGTCTCAAAATTTTGAATATTCGTGATAATATTACACGATTCTTCTAATAAGTACGACAGCTGATCGACGCGGTCGCGTTCACCTGTTTCAAGATACTACATTTACTATTATTGCATAAATATAAGGGATCATCAAGTCATAAAATTATGACATTTAAGTATGAAACGATTAAATCAAATATTAGTCAATATACGGATAAACAGGGTGTTTTAAAACTATTCCGGAAGGCTTAAGGGGGTGTAAATATAGTAAATATATTTCGTGTATTATCTTTATATATCTTACATAGATTTAGTTTCCATGACAATTTGATGCGTGGAAACAATATATATATAAGTAATAAAATAAAACATTTATTGGACAAAAATAAATGTTTTATTCGATTATTAGATTCAATTTTCGTTTTGAAAACCATCTACAGAGTATATGACATGTTTACGGTAAGAACCTTTAATTTTTATTTTACTTTTTAATAATTACCGAAAATTTCTGGAAATTATTTTAGTTTTAGGGTTTAAGGTTTATGTTGAAGATGGTTACTTTATTTTAAGTACATTTAATTAATTTGACCTTGGACTTTTTTGTACATTTTCTAAATATTAATCGTTAAATTCGCATTCTATAATCTGTTTGTATTTTAAATTATGATATTAATATGAAATTTTATTTTTATCGATTATAGCTCAGTGCCGGCTCACTAGACGTGACCGCGTGACACTTTTAATGTGTTCTAACTTTGAGTAGGAATTTATTTCCTTAAATTATCAGATTTCTCAGCAACTGTTGGTTCCTTAGTAGGGTTCCTACTTTAATTCATTTTTATCCACAAGTAACACTTCGTTGCATCATAGATGTTTGCAAAAATGTCATTATTTTTTATGCAACTGTTGGCAAAATAGTCAAACAATACATTACAGGCAAAACATTACAATACATTAATAATATATATATATTATCAAATTATTCTATTCATATTTTTACTCTTATTTATTTAATCTTATTGTCTATGTTTATAACGGCTAGAATTATTTACTTTAAACTTATCTGAATTTTATTATAATTTTCTAATTGTTTGTCAAACAAAGCTTCTTCTAACTTTTTCAATGATGATAGTAAAAAAAAAATATGGAGGATTTATTTAATGAAATAAATAACACGGAATTTCTCAAAACACTAAATATAAACTCTCCGCTTAAGTGTAAGACCATATTTAAGGATAATTATGTAATTAAAATACTAAGTTTGAATATATTAACGCAGTTTGCAAAAAAACTTTGATCAGCTAAATCTTCATCATCTGCATCAACTAGATTTAAATATTGAAATTATAATATTAACAGAATGCTGGATTAGCAGCCAAACTCAATTTCCTAATTTGGTAGCTATATTGCATACGGAACGAAGATGGTGTTCTAGTTGACATTAAATCCTATTTGAGTGTGACTATTGATTGATGAATTCGATATTCATGATGCAACGGGTTTTTGCATTAAAGGGCGGGATTTTGCTCTCTTTGCACTTTGCCGCTCTCCATCTCAAAGTAATATTAAGAGATTTTTAACTTCCTTGGACAGCATCTTAAAAAATATGACCTCAAATAGTAGTATTAAACACCGTGACTCGCAGAAGACCTGAAAATATCTACGTACGGACATAATCAACATCATCAGGCTGATGACTACCATAAATACAGCGACGAGACAACATAACGGTGTAAAAACATGCATAGATCATATTTACATTCGTAGTAATAACAAACCACATCTGCTGTTACACATACAACAAAAACAGATCATTACTCCACCCTTCTGGCCATTCAAGGAAGAAATAGAGAACCAAAACCAAAAGTTATAGATATAAAATTAATAAACTATGAAGAATTACGCATAAGTCTAAAAAATGAGGAATGGGCAGTCGTTTATAGCCTTATAAACGCGGACACAGCATTTGAAAGGTTTATAGAAACACTAAATAAACACATAAAAAACAATTACAACAATTAAAACTAGACACAACAAACTTAAGCCATGGATGACCGAGGGAATTATAAATAGTATTAAATTTTCGTCAGCAAAGTATTCTAACGAAAAAAGGTTTCTTTTGTCGAATTCGATTTGTAAGCAAAGCGACCATTACAGGCAATTACGCGATTTGTGACACAATTTGTTATTTAATCCCAATATGGCGTCGATACTTTGTTGAAAGCAATTATTATTTTGAAACAGTGGAGGAGGCTGTATCAAATTTACCTTTTAACCTTTTAATACTTCGCATGTGCTAAAACGGTGACGCGGTCTAAAAAATATTGGTAACAAATCTAATGAATATTAAAGCTTGTGGTATTTTTTAATTCGTACAACTATATAAAGGAATTCCTGAACGATTTGAGCTGATCATTGAATAGGGTAATAATTGGTCCTGCGATTTCCAGTAATATTTGCTAAGAAAGTATATCAACATACGCCATGGTTAAAACGAACAAAAATAACGTATTGAAAAACGGGTGATTTTAGTTTAAAATCACTTCTTAGTCGTAATAGGTTACACAACACCGCCCTTAAGCCTTCGGGGCAACCTGTATATAAAATAATGCTATACAAATAATGAATAACTAAATATAAATAGATTTAATGGGGTGCTTATGTTCACTATTATAAGAAATTATATAAAAAAAATCCAAAAACAAGTTTATTATTCTCATTAAAGCACTGGTGCAAATTATCTTTTTTATAAGCGGCTACCATTGGCCACGTCGATCGGCTGTCGTGCCTATTACAAGAACCGTATAATAGTATCACAAAAGGTTTCCTTTTTCTCAGAAATCGTGATGAAGTTTTAGAAATGCATAAAAAAAGAATATGTTTTGGCCTAATTTGGTGCTTTTAAAAAAACATTTAGCGACAAAAACGTTGCCGGAGTTGGGAAGTCTTATCTAAATTATTAGGGAAATAATCCACTAGTTAACTTATAAGTTGATAACTTATATAACTAACATTAGTAATAAAATAAAACTAAATATTGAATTTATGTATTTATTTATAAAATAAGATTCAAAACTAAATTAAGTAACAATCAAACTACTAATGACAAAAAAACAGCTTAAATATTAGAACGAAAAATCTAGGAAATATTACAAAATTCTTCTTCATAAAAATGCTTTTCCCAATTCACAACATTATTGTTAAAAATTGGCAAATATTATTTCTTATTATTAAAGGCGCTGGAGATTTATTTATGTTTGCGGGGAAATGATTTTTCTATACCAAAATATATGAATCATTATTAACAAAAGTTTGAAAAAATATTTTTCATACATAAATCGTCGCATCTTGGCAAGTCCCACGTGAAAAACTAATTCCGGAGAAAACTGCTTTCTGAATCGTATAGTAAAAGTAAACTATTGTGGCCTATTTGGTTATCGGATCGTGAACAGCGGTTCAGACGCAGCGCTTTTGTGAATACAAAAAAAATATAGACTACTGCCCTCTAACGTGATGCTAAACAATAAGATATGTTTTAAAAAATAACAAAATAAAACATAATATATTTTACAAAATGAAACGTTTCAAATTAAGCTTACAACCTAAAATCTAAAAAAAAAACAACTAAAGATCTGTGCATTAAATTCTGCCTGTTTTAGGTTAAATAAATACGTTTTAACTGTTCAATTTTTCATAAATGTTAGAAGTTAAGGTCAAATGCTCACCCTAACATAATTTTTGGTAAACTAACTCAAAGAAATCAAACATAGGATAACCAAGTCCTCAATTATTTATCCTACCCTACGCTAAACTCAGCCCAAATGTAACATCAATAATACATTTATGCAAAAAATATATTCAACATTACTTATAATAAATAATATTAATTTATGATATCGCTGAAATGATACGTAAAGATAAACTTATACATAGAAAATATAGACAAAGTAATTATAATTAACTTTTTGACATTGATTTAACTGAACTTTAATTATACCATGATGCTTTGAAATATTTCATAATTAACAGCATTGCATTGGTCTTTTAACTTTTTGTATCTACTGGTATCGCACTAGCATTATTTAAAATATATACCTAACTATACGATTAGCTGTATCTATATATAATGATACTGTAACAGTTGCTTATATGCACTTATTGCATTTGAATGTTTTATTATGAAATAAGATATGATTTTGTAAATATACTTTAGGTGAAGAATTCGGTTCGCACTCACTACATTTAAATTTTCTATTTTTTTCATGAATTATATCGATATGGTTCTGAACTCGGTTTATAAATGCATTCGTGTTTTCTTATCCGCGTATTTAAAATTTTCTTAATTTTTGATGAACTACGTCGATATGTCTCTGTAAATGTGCTTTACGTGAAAATATGTGATTGCACTCACTGCATTTAAATTTTATAATTTTTCGATGAACTATATGAATATGGTTCTGTAATTGTTGCTTATATGCAGTCGTATAGTCGCACTCACTGCATTTAAATTGTTTAATTTTCCGATGAACTGCGTCGATATGGGTTTGTAAAGTTGCTTTACGTAGACTTGTATATTCGCACTCACTGCATTTAAATTTTCTTATTTTTTGATGTACCTTATCGATATAAGTTATAGATTTATCTGAACTTACACCATATTTCAATTTAAACCGTTCCTTGGTACAACAAGAACTTAATTTTAAACGGTGTTTTCGTTTTTCTTTACAATCCACACATACTAAATATGATTCATCTTGTTTATTAATTCCTTTATTTATAAAACAACTTTTATCGAGGCTAGACTTACAACTGCCACAAGTTAAATCGGTTTTCTTCAATATTAAAGTGGGAATTTTCATGGTTTGTGGTGTTGGACGACAACATTTAAAAGTTGATTCTGCTTTAACACAATGTTGGAAACTCGACATATTTGGTTCTAATTTAATAAATTTAGTATTTTCTTCTTCAAAATAATCACAATCCTCAGTTTTTATCATTTCTTTTTGGACACAATCGCATCTTTTACCAAAACGAGTGGGATTTAATGAGGTTTCAAGAATATGCTTGCATGATGGCGTTTGTTTACCGTCAAAACGAGAGTCGAATGAATTGCAATCAATGGCTTCCTCATGTTTATTGCTGATATGGTCATCAATTTGTTCTATTTTAATAGAAGTTTTATTTTCGTTTTCCTCCATATTTGGTGTTTAAGTATAATCGGGCAGGTTGATCGTATGTTGGCAGATTGGTCTAACTATCTACCTAAACGTCATTATTGACAAATAGTAACATCTTTTTTACATTTTAACATTTGAACACACAAATTAAAACAAAGAAAAGAAATATTTATTTTTTAAATATTAGGACAGGAATATTTTACTTAATAAATACAGCCACATGCAGTATTTATCAGTTGTTATGGTTTTCACTTTACAGCCTTGTTCAAAAGCGTTGTCCAGAAACGTCATTTTGACAGGTGTTTAGAGTGCTGCCAGATTATGGATGTAAAATAGCTACGAAAGAAAAATTTAATAATCATATAGTGGCTGGCTGATATATATAAATATAGGGAAAATATTTTAAACACAAAATGGTAACAGCAAAACATACACACCTATTGCAAACTGCAAAAGTATTCCTCTTATTTAAATTAAACTCTTACACAAAAGTTGGTTATCTAGAGATTTCCCTTTTGTTTGAACAATATAGGTAGGTATCTATTTATATATATTTATAGGTAGGTATCTGTCAAAGTTTGTAATACATTTAATATCAACTTGTGACAGACAGGAGTCTTTATATTTGCCAACAATATATCAAAACATTTATTTTTATTAAATGTAATATTAAAAGCAATACAGGGTTAGTTAATTTGTAATTATAGCAATATTATATTTCTAAATATTAAAGTAATTCATAAGAGAAAAAAAAATAAATATACATAGATTGCCAACCATATGACAAATCATTTATTTATGTTTGTTAAATGCAATATAGTCAGTAAATTATTAGTTAAATATATCAGTATTATATTTCATCATCTGACAACAAAACGTTCACTAATTAAATTAATTTATAAACAATATGTCAAATCTTATTTGGAATGATACTCGTGTTTAAAGTTAAATGACTTAATTAAGGCCGGTTTTAAAAATATTAGACCTTTTTTCCGTTCATTAAAGTCAAGTTATCGAACGGATGAGTAGTAGTAAACCTTATTAGGAACGAGTGTTTTATAAAAGAAAATGGTTCATCCGTTAGTAATCGCAAACGGTTCGTTAAAATACAACAAACTCTATGTCGCAGCGTATGCCTGTGTTTACGAAATTAAAGAAATATTGTTGAAAAGAATTGTGAAAACTTCGCGGAATATCAAACAAGAACCTTTAGAATAAAGGTAAAAACACAAATTTGGGATAACATAGCTAAAACATTGTAGATTAAAATGTTACGAAGCCATCCACGTGCAATACTCTGACATACGAATGCAGATATTGTTATTTTTGAAGAATTTTAAATTCAATCAAATTCAATAAATTCATATATAGCATATATTCAAGAATTTTTTATAATCCAAAAGAGGGCTGTGTTTTATAATCCTGGGTTCAGGCCCAGGTGAGTCTTGCCAATCACACTTTCGGAACTTGGGAATTTTCACAATATATGGTATCTTCATCTACGGAACCCTCTGTGATTTTTTCTTAAAGAAAGAGGCGGCTTCAACACATAGCAATGTTCATTCGCACGACACAAAAACAATTATGTTCAACCAATTAAAGCTTGTACAACACAATTTCAGAATACAAGTGTTTATAGGGGGGTAGATTTATTTAATAATCTCCCCAATAATATAAAAACATTACAAAGATATCACAGCTTTAAGTCTGCTTTGAAAAAATATCTTATTGAAAAAACTTTGTACAGTCTTGACCTTAATTGAAGTTTATTTAATTTTTATTGCATTTACTGTTTTATTATTGTTTTTCTAAAAATTTTATAAGATTATTGTACTTTTTAGTTTTTACAAGTATTTGCATGTATTTGAATAACTGTGTGTAAAGTGTAGGTATGCTAGTCTTATATTACTATATTTGTTGTTTGTATCTTGTTATTGTTATATTTTTCTATTTACTTTTATTGTTTTAAAACAAACCTGACCTGAAAAAAATAAGCTGGTTTGTCAGGTACTTTTAATTGTCAGTGCAGGATCTAGAATAGTGAAATATTAATGAGGTGTTTAGACCCTGTAGTGTCGGTTATTTGAGAAAGGTGGAAGGCAAGATGGCCAGCTACCATTTAGGTATTTGGTTCGTTACATTATGGTATTTAATGTTTTCGATTGTAAATATTGATGTAACTAATTTTTAAACTTAAATATGTATTATTGTGGAAAACACTGAGTCTTCTTTTTCTAAATACGATTTCTATAAAGTAGGTACCTATATAATAAGCAAACTTTTCAAAAATTGTTTATATCTAATGTTACTATCTGCTTTATGGTACATACTCTCTCTCTCTCTCTCTGTTGTACAACTTGCCTCTCGCTCGCACACACGGCGTTATTTATATATAAACCCTTTGAAGTTGTCCCTTTGAGGTAGAATCGCGAATAAAAGAGATGGATCGTGCATTCCTTGCAGGTGTTTATGAACCGGTTGAACGTGACAAACGCTGACGTCTCACGCCTCAACGGATGATGCAACGAACTACAGTCCCTGTAGGTACGCGAAATATATTGTTTATAAACGATAGACGCTGAGAAATTATCGTATTTTTGGACTGTAAATCGAGGCATCATTTTGAGACTGATTTTAAAAAGGTTTTTTCCTCATTATAAATAAATAATATACGAAATGATTAAAATAAATACAAACTGAGTTTACGCTCCGAGGGTTCCGTGCCGAATATTTTTTCTTTTACAATTTTATTATGAAATTGTTTCATTTTTCCACACATATTTCCAACCGAAGTTTTTTCATGAATTCTTGCCTCGCGATACAGTACTTTACGACTTAAAGTTCGGTGTTCAGTTATAGTATATGTAGAGTATCTTGAGTAGGTAACTTCAAATCAGTAGAGCGTACTTAAGCGTTTCTTAGCTTTTACTGCCTGCAACATTCGATCAGGAACTCCATGTGTCTCAACTAGTTCTGAGTTTTTGGACCTTTGACTAACTACCCTCACACAGAGGGCCACGTCTCCACGTTCTGGCCATTATTAGGTATATTTTAATAATATTTTCGTCGCGCTTTCCTGGAACGTTTTGTGTTTCCAGGTTATTAAAACGGCTTCGCTGGTCCATTTCGTCCAAACGTTCTTTAACAGAACTAATTTCCAATTTGAGCGTTGTATTCTCTGCAATGAGTGCTCGACTTTTTTTATTTTTACCTCGAAATCTTTTAGTTTTTGATCTTTATCTTAAATCTTTAGTGTTTGAGTCTTGTAAGCTTGTGTATAAATTACTGATTTCATTATCCACATGTTTATTAAGGTCAGAAACCTCCCTTAACATTTCTTTAAACCTCATATCAATTTTATCTTAGAATACGTTTATTTTAGTATGAATTGTCTCCATTAGCTTCGAATAATCCAGTCCTGAGGATATTGCATGTCCATCTTGGCGTACCGAGGGACTAAGAGTGCTGGGTTTGGCCAGTATAGCCGATGTTTTCTCCGTAGTAGAGGTAGTATTCCCTCCCTTACAGGATCGACAACGCCAATTAGATCTCTTCTCCCCAAGTTTACGATAATTCGTTTCGCTTATAATGTCACAAGCAAACTTAAATTACCCTAAACATATATATAAGTATTCAATTCTAAATGATTAATCAATAAACTAAAATAAAAAATAAAAGTAGAGTGAGTTATGCAAACAATGCGAACTTGCCAGCTATTGAGTCGTCGAACTTACCCGCACGTGTGTGCGTTTAAATAACCAGTGACAACCACGCACACCGCCACAATCTTGATGCCGCGGCCTTTGATCACAACGAATGAACGGCGGGTAGTTAAATTGATTTGATATTTTCAAGGAGAAGTTGATTTATCGTTTTGTGAATGTTGAAGCTAATCTCAAAAGTCACACCAACACTCGCCGCATTTAAACTTTCTTATTTTCCGATGAACGGCGTCAAAATGCATCATTAAATTTCTTTTAGTCGAAGTTGTATAATCGCATACATTTACATATCGCAGTGTGTATGTATGTATACAACATCAAGTCAAGTACATCAACCTCGTTGAATTTAGTGTTGAGTAAACGGTACAGAACAGAGTTTCTGGCATAGTCTGCATTGCGCCTTGGCACCTGGAACAGAGTAGAAGGCACTCGCAGGTTGATACCTGATACAAGATCTGGACTGTCCGCTCTGTTATGTAATAGATCGTGTAGAAGTGCCATATCCGCTGTGGTACGTCGGTCCTCGAGGGTCTGCATATGATAATGATTAGCCATCTCGTCATATGTGTTGAATTCCAGGTCTAATGAACCGTTTCTGAATGCGTTCCACTCTGTTCTTGTACACATCATATTGCGGAGACCAGATAGGAGAAACAGACTGCGAAGGTACGCAAAGTATAGGGTCATGTGTGCCTGTGTCCTCGAAAAAGACTTTCATAACCTAAATATGAAGCCAAGTGTTTTGTATGTTTTGTCAACAATGTAGGATATATGTTGATCGCCGATTCATTTATGACCTAAATCTACACCCAGATCACATACATATGTAGTTTCAATTATGTCGTCTTTAGTCGCACCAATGGTATAAGTGAAATTGGTTTTTATAACATTTCGCGTATAAGATATCTTGTTGCACTTAGTTCAATTTATGTCAGTTATTATTTGTCTTGCTGCATATTAATGCAATCGTCCAAATTAGAGATTACTGAATACATTTTCATGTCATCAGCGTAGAGGTTGTGTTCGGAAGTGTAAAAACCGTTACCAATATCGCTGATATAAGCATTAAACAGTAAAGGCCCTAAGCGAGTTCCTTGAGGAACACCAGATGGAATTATTACAATATTTGAACCATCTAAGAAGATCACCTAATGCTTCGAGCTTGGCAATTAGGATACGGTGATTGAGTTTGTAATTTAAATACTATATTATAGATAAATTGTACTTTATGCAACGAATTGTTTAAAATACCTCACATAAACAATATATTTAATTGGGTTTAGACCAATATTTTAGGAAATGATTTTCTTTTTCGTACTACAGGTTTAGATATCGGATATAGATAAACCTCCTAAAAGAAGTGCCATGAATTTGAAATACCCTGTTAATTACATCTAAATTCGCTGAAAACTAAACTAAAAAATAGTGAAAAACCTCCTTAAATTCCATCTGTTGCTTTAGAAGATTAGCGCCGACTTATTCTATAATATTTACTACGTAGAAAAAATAATATAAACTTACGTTTCGGAAATATATATTTTCTTTTTACCCTGAAGGTAATATCTATATAATTTTATTGTTTTCAAATTTACAATAATGTGTTTTGGTTAGTTTAATTTGAGCAATAGTCGTGTGTTATTTAAGTCTTTTCATAGTACTTATTTTTTATATGATTTGGATAAATAAATTATGCGGCCAAAGGAATCGCGTTCACTCTCAGTACGTAACCCCACTGCAGGCACTTTGTATAGTCCTAGTCTACCCTTAAATGTAATGAAGTTACTCAAGAATTGCAAAAAGGTTGCTTTTGACTATCGGTCGCCTACATGTCTACAAACAAAAAAACAGTTTTTTTCGGTATACGACATATTTATCAAACCGCAATTAGGAGAAATTGTACAATTAACTATTTATAATCGTCAAACCCACTAAAATTTAATGTTTTTCGTTGACAACTTTCAATATGCCAATCTTATGTTTTAATTTCTCGTAGTAGCATGATCATACTAACTGCATTAAAACTTTAATATTTTTCGGTGAACGCTTTCAATATGTTTCTTTAAATTTCCATTAGTTGAACTCATATAAACGCACTCGCTGCATTTAAACTTTCTTATCTTCCGGGGAACGGCGTCAATATGCATCGTTAAATGTGTTCTAGTTGAACTCATATAATCGCAATCGCTGCATTTAAACTTTCTTATCTTCCGGTGAACGGCGTCAATGTGTAACTGTAAGGATGACTTTCTCGAAATGGCATGATCGCACTCAGTGCATTTAAAATTTCTTATCTTTCGATGAACGGCGTCAATATGCAACGTTAAACGTTGTCTAGTTGAACTCATATAATTGCACTCGCTGCATTTAAACTTTCTTATCTTCCGATGAACGGCGTCAATATGCATCGTTAAACGTTGTCTAGTTAAAGTCATATACACGCACTCGCTGCATTTAAACTTTTTTATTTTCCGATGAACGGCGTCAATATGCAACGTTAAATCTCTTCTAGTTAAACTCATATAATCGCACTCGCTGCATTTAAACTTTCTTATCTCCCGGTGAACGGCCTTAATATGCATCGTTAAATGTGTTCTAGTTGAACTCATATAATCGCACTCGCTGCATTTAAACTTCTTTATTTTCCGATGAACGGCGTCAATATGCAACGTTAAAAGTGTTCTAGTTGAACTCATATAAACGCACTCGCTGCATTTAAACTTTCTTATTTTCCGATGAACGGCGTCAATATGCATCGTTAA
This sequence comes from Neomicropteryx cornuta, assembly GCA_020383195.1. Lineage (NCBI taxonomy): Eukaryota > Metazoa > Arthropoda > Insecta > Lepidoptera > Micropterigidae > Neomicropteryx > Neomicropteryx cornuta. The sequence continues at coordinate 6,004,101 of JAHKQU010000031.1, forward strand.
ACGTTGTCTAGTTGAACTCATATAATCGCACTCGCTGCATTTAAACTTTTTTATTTTCCGATGAACGGCGTCAAAATGCAACGATAAATCTCTTCTAGTTGAACTCATATACTCGCACTTGCTGCATTTAAACTTTTTTATTTTCCGATGAACGGCGTCAATATGCAACGATAAATCTCTTCTAGTTGAACTCATATACTCGCACTCGCTGCAATTAAACTTTCTTATCTTCCGATGAACGGCGTCAATATGCAACGTTAAATGTGTTCTAGTTGAACTCATATAAACGCACTCGCTGCATTTAAACTTTCTTATCTTCCGGTGAACGGCGTCAATGTGTATCTGTAAGTATGACTTTCTCGTAGTGGCATGATCGCACTTGCTGCATTTAAAATTTCTTATCTTTTGATGAACGGCGTCAATATGCATCGTTAAATGTGTTCTAGTTGAACTCATATAAACGCACTCGCTGCATTTAAACTTTCTTATCTTCCGTTGAACGGCGTCAAAGTGTATCTGTAAGAATGACTTTCTCGTAGTGGCATGATCGCACTCGCTGCATTTAAAATTTCTTATCTTTCGATGAACGGCGTCAATATGCAACGTTAAAAGTGTTCTAGTTGAACTCATATAAACGCACTCACTGCATTTAAACTTTCTTATCTTCCGATGAACGGCGTCAATATGCAAAGATAAATCTCTTCTAGTTGAACTCATATACTCGCACTCGCTGCATTTAAACTTTTTTATTTTCCGATGAACGGCGTCAATATGTCTTGTTAAATGTGTTCTAGTTGAACTCATATAAACGCACTCGCTGCATTTAAACTTTCTTATCTTCCGGTGAACGGCGTCAATGTGTATCTGTAAGAATGACTTTCTCGTAGTGGCATGATCGCACTTGCTGCATTTAAAATTTCTTATCTTTTGATGAACGGCGTCAATATGCATCGTTAAATGTGTTCTAGTTGAACTCATATAAACGCACTCGCTGCATTTAAACTTTCTTATCTTCCGTTGAACGGCGTCAAAGTGTATCTGTAAGAATGACTTTCTCGTAGTGGCATGATCGCACTCGCTGCATTTAAAATTTCTTATCTTTCGATGAACGGCGTCAATATGCAACGTTAAAAGTGTTCTAGTTGAACTCATATAAACGCACTCACTGCATTTAAACTTTCTTATCTTCCGATGAACGGCGTCAATATGCAAAGATAAATCTCTTCTAGTTGAACTCATATACTCGCACTCGCTGCATTTAAAATTTCTTATCTGTTGATGAACGGCGTCAATATGTCTTGTTAAATGATTTCTAGTTGAACTCATATAATCGCACTCGCTGCATTTAAACTTTCTTATCTTTCGATGAACGGCGTCAATATGTATCGTTAAATTTCTTTTAGCCAACGTTGTATAATCGCACTGGGTGCATTTAAACATTTTTATTTTTAAGTGATCAGTGTTTAAATGTCTTAATAAACTGTGTCGCCTTGTAAACATCCTATTACATTCGCTACATTGTAATCTTTTTATTGATTGTTGCTCAAGGTCCATGTGTTCTAATAAAACCTTTGTTTTATAATCACTATAAAGGCATTCGAAAAAAAAAGTTTATTTTTCAAATACATACACCGTACGTTTAGAAAACCCTTGCAATTCGAACAGGTAAAGTCAATTTTCTTTAATAGCACTTTAACGCATTTTATGTTATCGACTATTTTTTCGAGACCGATACTATTTTCTAATTTTATAAATTTGATATTTTCCTCCATAAAAAGATCATCTTGTTGATTTGTTATCATAGTATTACACTGCTGCGGACCAAAGCAATCTTTGCTATCGATGTCAGATTTAACAAGTGGTCCTGAGACTTTTGAAACACTATTGTTGTCCGATTTAGACATTCGCGAATTGATAAAATCACTGCAGCTTGGTTTGCAATCATACCCTTGCTCAGAAATATAATCTTTTTCTATTTTAACAGCAGTCTCAGTGCATTCCTCCATTTTTTAACTCAATCGATGGTATTTCTTATATTGTAAGGTGATTATTAATAGTTATTAATACAGTGCTGATGATGTCTGGCACTAGGTTAAATAAGACTCGGGATTTGACTCCATAATAGTAAAGACACGAAAGATCCGTGGAGTAACAGCCGGAAGATTCTTCAGCAAGCGCCTCCTGGCGCTGAGCTATTAAGATGGCGGTCGCGTCGCTGGTTATAGAATGTTTGCACACGGGCGCGAATTATGGACTCTGTGAAGGCTGTGAGGGATGTCCTCGCGATATCTACTATTACTATTTTAATCTATACGCACGGTTATTTATTTAACATTTTATAAAGTACAATCTTAAACAATGATTTAGAAAGGAATCTATCCACCATCTGACAAATGACAGTTCCGTTTTAAACGAAGGTTTGGAATCGTAATGCAATGTTGCTCTTTCAAAATATTTTTTTTTTTATTTTAAATGCATTAACATTTATTTATAATTAAGCTACTCTTTATTAAATTATGTAACTATTTAAAATTAATAATGTGATAATATGCCATTCTAAAAAGGAATAGCCTTTTGTTTTCACGGAACACTTAGGTACCAATTTTCACAGATTGTAGTATTATGTGTAATTGTTAGGTACTTGCGTATTTAGCCATCAAAAAAATAATTCATAAAATATAGGTAGGCGATAATGGTAATTAAAAAATATACATATTATGAAAAATGATACACTAAAGAAAGAGGATTTGCAATTTTGTGGCCTTGGTACTTTTTAAAAAGACAACTTTAACTTTAACTCATAGCTTCGAATAAAAATCTTCTTTCAATTGTACAGGAGACAAAAAATAGTTTTAAAAAAAAGATATATGCTACAATATGTCAATTTCTACCTTATTTTGAACATTAAGCCATGGAAATTATGTGTTCCTAGGATTTACAGAAATCTGTGATATAGGAAGTGCTCTATGACATAGGAGGAAAGTGAATAAGTCAATATTTCGTACATATTTATTGCGAAATAGAAGTCAAAAATAATACCTATATAAATTATTTTTTTATTTTGAACATTGTAAACACATCAAAGCCAGATTGAATTAGAATCAATTTAAGTTATTACCCAATCTAAATTTTAAACGTCAAGGTGAGGCAACAAATTATAAAAAATATTTGTTTCTCAGAAGAACAATTTTAATTGTTGTAGATGTTTATTTATTGTCCAGATTTGTTTACTCTGAATAGTGTGGGATTACCAACTGGTACTGTCATGTTCTTCAGACGCCTTGGCAGTGCCTTGAGGTTGTCATGAAAATTAACTTAGTACAAAATACAAATATCGTCGTAGGAGAAACAAAGTGGTATAAGTCGGTTAATAATCCAACTTTCGGTTAAAATGAAAGTCCGGCGCAAACTTCATATTTAGCAGCATCACTGTCAAATCACCAAAGGTTCCGTTTATACTCTTAATATTAAGATTTAAAATCATAAGATTATATTTAAAATCTTGTAATCCTGTTGTATTAAATTGTGAAATGTCATCTAGATCGTCATAAATCTTTATATTCATGTTTTCTGAATAGCATAATTTTATAGAGCAATAAGGAGAATTTAAATAAATAACTACAGTACCGCGGTAGAAGATAAAAATAGGATATACAAAATATAAATTAATAATATAATGATAAGAACATAAAATATGAATAAAAAATATATATCAACATAATAAGGAAACTTGCTGTAATACTCGTATAAAAAAGATATTAGCTTATATGGCGAAAAATATTATGTATGATCTAACATTAATATTATTTAAGGGAATATTATTATTATATATTGGCAGTAGATATAAAAGGTTTTACAATCACAAATTATAACGAAATAAAGTTCAAAAAATATGAACAAAATAACCAACACGCTAAATTATGCAAATATTTTGTTAAACAGAAATTAAGTTTAATTTTAAATGTACCTTGTACTATTAAAATAGTTAGCATTAAAGTCTTAAAAAGTAACATTATCACCACAAGTGTAGCACAAAAGTGAAAATAAAGATTGTATAAGCAAAGAGGAAGAATCCGTGTAATATTGACAAGATCTTTGCGTCTTTAAATTACTTTTTTGACTAAACGAGTTGCTACATTCGCTGCACGTGAACTTTTTGATATTTCTATGAACAGTATTAATGTGTGTATTTAAGTTTAGTCTTGTGTATCTTGTGTATCTTCAAGTTACTTCTTTGAGTAAACAAGTTGTTACATTCGCTGCACGTATATTTTTTAATATTTCTGTGAATAGTGTTAATATGTGTATTTAAGTTTAGTCTTGTGGTATACGATTTATTACATTCACTGCATGAGAATTTTTTAATATTTTTGTGAACAGTATCAATATGTGTCTTCAAGTGACATCTTTCATAGAACCATTTGTTACACTCGTTACACATGTGCTTTTTAATATTTCTATGAACAGTATCAATGTGTATCTTCAAGTTACTTCTTTGAGTAAACGAGTTGTTACATTCGCTGCACGTATATTTTTTAATATTTCTGTGAATAGTGTTAATATGTGTATTTAAGTTTAGTCTTGTAGTATACGATTTATTACATTCGCTGCATGGGAATTTTTTAATATTTTTGTGAGCAGTATCAATATGTGTCTTCAAGTGACATCTTTCATAGAACCATTTGTTACACTCGTTACATATGTACTTTTTAATATTTCTATGAACAGTATCAATGTGTATCTTCAAGTTACTTCTTTGAGTAAACGAGTTGTTACATTCGCTGCACGTATATTTTTTAATATTTCTGTGAATAGTGTTAATATGTGTATTTAAGTTTAGTCTTGTGGTATACGATTTATTACATTCACTGCATGAGAATTTTTTAATATTTTTGTGAACAGTATCAATATGTGTCTTCAAGTGACATCTTTCATAGAACCATTTGTTACACTCGTTACACATGTGCTTTTTAATATTTCTATGAACAGTATCAATGTGTATCTTCAAGTTACTTCTTTGAGTAAACGAGTTGTTACATTCGCTGCACGTATATTTTTTAATATTTCTGTGAATAGTGTTAATATGTGTATTTAAGTTTAGTCTTGGAGTATACGATTTATTACATTCGCTGCATGGGAATTTTTTAATATTTTTGTGAGCAGTATCAATATGTGTCTTCAAGTGACATCTTTCATAGAACCATTTGTTACACTCGTTACACATGTGCTTTTTAATATTTCTATGAACAGTATCAATGTGTATCTTCAAGTTACTTCTTTGAGTAAACGAGTTGTTACATTCGCTGCACGTATATTTTTTAATATTTTTGTGAACATTATCAATGTGTGTCTTCAAATTAAGTTTTATAGTTAACGATTTGTTATATTCGCTGCATAAGAACTTTCTATTACGTTTGTTATGAGAATCAACCTCTTTAATTTCACTCTTCAGTCGATCGAGTGTACTTAATACTCGTATTGTATCAATTTTACAATCTTTTATTGGGTCGAATGTTTGAGTCTCAGTTTTGACGAACGTTATATCGCCTATCTCAATCTCATCTTGAACAGTGATATGATCATAGCTACTTTCCTCAGTTTTCGGTATATTATTGGTAGAATTGATTATGTTATTAATATTCAGATCGAAATTATTTAACCCGTGTGAACTGTTAGCGGGATAGTCTTCCGCACTATTTTCTGTTGACGTTGTTGGTTGATGAATATCCATCAATACATTATCATCAATGCATTCTGCTTTGATGATATCTTGTCGGGACATGTTTCTTTATGTGCACGAACAAAACAATGAATCTAATACAGACTTGTAGGGTTTTTGGAAAATATACTCTATCTAATATCCCGGTTCTGACAGTACCTAAAAAATGGGATTTTTGGTGTTACCAGATTGGATATCATATAACCCTCAAAATAAGTTTAAGTTCTTCGTTTAACAAATTAGGGCGCCACTGGGCACTAAGCCACAGAAAACAAGATTTAAAATAAAGAACCATAACTCAAAGGTTACACACCGACTAGTACTTCCGGGAGAGCAACGGATCTCCCTCAGGATCGAGGTAAAAAATAAAAAAGTCTGGTTTGCAATTTCAAAAGGAAATTAAAACATTTAATGAAAAAACTATTATCTGGTAAATTTATAAACTAATAAATTAAAATAAAGTATAATAAATATAATAAAGTAAACTGGTAAACTTATAAATAAATTAAAAAAAAAACACCACATCCGAATAGAAGAAAAAATGTTCCAGGCCGCCTGGTCGATCCCCTTAGTAGCGAAATCCCGTTTGTCTAGAAAATTCCTGGAATGCAATCGCGAGCGCGCAAGGGACCTTCCCGAAACAAAATGTATGGTTTTTTTTTCTTCACATTAGGGATAAATAACCCACGACAACCTAATAGCCTATAGGGGCCTATAGTATCCTATAGTAGCTTATAGTATCCTATAGCATCCTATAGTACCCTGAAATACGAGAAAAAAAATCAATTAACTCGTCATCAAAAGGTGGAGAACTAGATCAATGGTAAATCGAATAACTACTTACCGTTTCCATCGGGAGAACGGGTTTATGGATAGCGCAGTCCTGGTTGGCTAGCTGCGTTCCTTTTAATTCCCTCGCACAGCAAAATTTATAATTAAACTGCGGCCGCCATTCGGGAGCAGTTCATAATCGCCCATCCAACCAAACGAAAAAAATCCAAAAACTACCTCTCCGTGAGCGAAACCCGATTACCAGCCAACAAGCAACAATTTGCATTACAGCTAGGAATCAAACCAAACTGGAGACATAGATAATGATCGAACTAAACGGCAGATGGCATTTGTTTGTCTATTCAAGGGTGGGAATTCGCGATTTCGTTACAATCAATATCAATAATGTTATATTAATCCTTAATATATATATATATATATATATATATTAGAGAAACGTTGTTTATCAGCTTCTATGTGAGTTTTATGATGCGTTTTATCTTGGTGAAACTACGACGCCACTAAACATTAGAATTAATAATCATAGATTATCCTGTAACAAATTACTTTCTTACTTTCCGCTTTACCCGTTCCGATTCACGCGAGAACTCACGGCAGGGATTTCGATGCTTGCTTTAATGTAAAAGTTTTGAAGTCTTTGCCCGCGAAATTGATTTGAAGACATGGGAACTCTCTCACATTTGGGTCTTGGGCGCTTGCAGATCTGTAGGTCTAAATAGACAAAATTAAACTAACTTAACGGCATTTAACGCGTGATACTTAACGCGATATATTCTTATAAGAAATTAGTTTCATTTCATAATACTGATTGATTTATCTAGCAAAACTGCAATTAAAGTAAAAAAAATAAACTAAAATAAAACGTAATTTTTAATTAATACATAAAATAAAATACTTTGATTAATATTTTCAAAACTGGTAATTCAAATAATATTCATACTAAACAATAAAAAGAAGTAATCATTTTGAATTTGTAAGTTATATTTCATACGATTCTTAATGCTTTGGGTCTGATAGAGACGTCAGTCCTCAAAGTCGCCAATAATTTTATTATCACTCATCGAGCATTATAAAAGACTCCCGTCATTCGAAGCTCAGATAACATTTATTTGTTGTTTTTTATATTTGTTGACATTGTTTAAAACCCTAGTTTTGTCATGTTCCTCTGTGCGGGAAATATTTACCGTTTAATTACTATTTTTCCTAAGGCTAAATGTCGTTTATAAGAGAGCAATTCGACTAAAAAAGAACTAGGTATGAGAAGTTTGTAATTTATTATATTTCTCTGAAAAACAATTGAATTTTAAACATTTTTTTGTTGATTAAATATATAATGTTTACCAAAAAATGTTAGCCATTGAAAAAACGGTCGAAATGAATCGAAATTAATATTTATCTCATGGCTTCAGGTCAAAACAGAGGAAAACCGCTCGCCCCAAGCGAATTAAATATAAGAAAACCCTATAAAAATAATTTACAAAAAATATATTAAAAATTCTCATTTTTTTTATGTGTTTAACACTGTTTTCTTTTCATAAGATAACCAAATGATATTGTTGGACTAGAACAATAAACGTAAGTAGTAAAATTATCATTTTTTGAATGATTATTTATATTTGCGATCTTTCTTAACCCGATATCAGACAAGACTCGTGGCTCTACGGGCATTTGGAAATAGTAAAATAATTCAAGGCCTAGTCTCAAACTATAAAGTAACACAACGTTGGTGGTCAATCGACTGACAATTTAAAAAGCTTTGTTTATTTATTTTTGAACGATCCTTTTCGCTAATTAACCTTGGTAAGTTACTCACCAGTAGTTAAAAACTGTAGTAGTAAAACTGTGTATAGTTATTGTCATATCTTTGACTTACAAATGCAAGTGCATTAGCATCGCCAACCTCTCTAAAGTAGTCATGCGCGTTATTAGGCGACACTGTTTAAATCACACTATTAATCTAGCGCAACGAATAGCCGCGTTACTGAAGCTGGCTCATAGCGGTGACGAAATCGCGTTCAGTCACAGCTATTGCTACATTCCTCCTATACATCCTACAGTTGCAACACAGTGACGAGTTCAGACAAAAGTCACGGAGTTATTTTGTTGTCATTTAAGTATTAGACTATTTTGAAATCGCGTATAACGTAACCCCAGTTATATGATTATCGCGTTAAGGGCCACTTCTACTCTGAATTAGCCGGCGAAGATGACACTTCATTCAACTATGGAATCATTTCTATGCTGAAAACTAATGAAATAAAAAAAATACAGTAATGGTTATCTAACTCAAACAACAATTAAGTACATTATACTCACAATTATATTTTCCAACCTATAAAAAACATCGATAAACCCTTTTAAAATTATGAAATTAAGACTTTGAAATTAAGATTTTTGTACTAATTACTTGTATTATCGCACTCAATACATATAATATATGCTGTCCGGAAATTGTTATTTAATGATTTGATTAAAATGGACGTCACCAATATGTCAACGTTATTAAATCCTCTATAATAGCTAGCAACTTACATCAACTCAATTTTACAATTATTTGTATATAAATGTAGCACCTAAAATAACTTAAATATATAAGGACATAGCTAAAATAAATTCAGCTATATTGGTACTTTAAAAAACACAGAGTAAATATTATATTAATTTATAGGTTATGTCAACATTTATAAGGATTTGATTATAAATCTTTAATCACACAAAAACTTTTTTTAAAGTTGTGTAAAAATATCTTAAATTTTATGATCAATATTTATTTCATCTTGAAATCAAACCGACTTCAATAGAGGAAATATACGAAAAAGAAAATTCATATAGTAGAGGATACTTAAAGCATTTTTAATTGCCTAAACATTTAAACATTACATAAATACTTACGATTTTTACACTCGATACCCGCAAATCACTTCTTTAATAAATTATTTTAGAGTCGATCAATTTTCCAAAAACAATCTAATGTGTGAGAATGCTAAAAAAATCAAGGTATTAAATTATAAATTGCTAAAATTTAATTACCTGTGGTATATTAAAACGGCTATAAATTATGGTTACAAAAAAAAATCTTAAAAGTTCGTTATAATGGCCAGTTTAATCTCGGATCAAAAATCAGTTTTTGTGCTGTGCAAAAAAAAAGTTGTCATAAAAGGTGCCTCCTGTCAAATCGAAATGACATTTCTAAATGCGTCGGCACTTTATTTTCACTTCTTCGGAGTAAAATTGTAGAATTATTAAAAGAAAACTGATTTTAAGTTAGTTAGTTACGAACTGTTAGTGTAAAGCCAAAAGTCACAACGAAATGGAGGAAAACGGAAATAAAAGTGATGTTGATATTAAACAAACCAAAGGCAATATAATCTTAAAATATGAGCAAAAAAGTGATTGCAATCAATCCAACAGTAATTTTGATGAAACACAAAATCAATCACCTATTAATTATCGTGAATCCTTATTAAATCCAGGTCGATTTGGTAAAATTAAATCGGAAATTGTTTACGAAATTGGCTCTGGTTTACTAGAAGACATTGATACAAGTCAACGATGTGATGTTTTCGAAGAAGACAATGTTAAGTTTATTAAACCAGAAACCGATAGCTGGAATGTTCAACATTATAATAAAATAGGATCAGGTAGTAAAGATACAACAGTAAATATTCCATCTATAATATTAAAGGAGATCGATTTTACTTGTATTAATTGCAAATGTACCCTTGAAAAACACTGCTTGATGTATAACGTACTAACCAGTGAAAACAAAGAGACAAATTTATTATGTTTGGAATGCAACGAAAGACAAAAAAATATTTCAACATTGGACAGTTCCCGAAACAACGAAGGTATTAAATTATTAAAGAGTAAAAAGAAACATAAATGTACCGAATGTAATAAAACGTTTATGCAAAAAAATATTTTATTAAATCATGTTAATTCTGTACATGAGAAAATAAGGTTAAACCGTACGGACAGCAACAAAGATTTATTGATTGATCATTTCGAGGTAAGAAAATTCATATGCAGCGAGTGCGATTACAAATGTTCGCGTAAAGCACGTTTACAAAATCATATTGATGCAATTCATCGAAATATAAGAAAATTTAAATGTAGCGAATGCTTTTATACTGCTTCAAATAAAAGTAGATTACGAAGGCATATAGATGCAGTACATCGAAAAATAAAAAAAATTATCTGCAGTGAGTGTAATTATACAACTTCACGTAAAGACACTTTGCAGATTCATGTCGATGCAGTTCATCGGAAGATAAGAAATTTTATATGCGGTGAGTGCGATTATAAAAGTTCACGAAATGCACGTTTACAAAATCATATTGATGTAGTTCATCGGAAAATAAGTAAGTTTATATGCAGTGAATGCGATTATAAAAGTTCACGAAAAGTAAGTTTACAAAATCATACTGATGCAGTTCATCGGAAAATAAGTAAGTTTATATGCAGTGAATGCGATTATAAAAGTTCACGAAAAGTAAATTTACATAATCATATTAAAGCAGTTCATCGTAAAGTAGTTAAATTTATATGCAGCGAATGCGATTATAAAAGTTCATATAAAGCAAATTTACAAACACATATTGATGCAGTACATCGAAATATAAGAAAATTTGAATGTAGCGACTGCTTTTATGCCACTTCCTATAAAAGTACTTTACGAAGGCATATCGATGCAGTTCATCGAAAAATAAGGAAGTTTAAATGCAGTGAGTGCAATTATAAATGTACACGAAAAGCACATTTACAAAGGCATATAGATGCAATTCATCGGAAAATTAAAAAAAAATAATGCAGCCAGCACAATTATTATTATAAATATTCGAATACAGCAATTCATATTAATCCAGTTATTTGAAAATGAGCGGGGATATTAAAGTTCAAAAGGTCAAAAATAAGTTTTGCCTGTGAAATGTGCCTAAAAATATACAAAAAAATATCTAAAACTGTTCATTTAAATACTATATTAATTTGTATATACAGGCTGTTTTAGAGACAGTGGTCTACCCGAAACCTGGCAATAAGGGATATCTATACAAAGGATCTGAACACTATATAGGATGATCCAAACAGGTTGAGAAGTTTTTCATACTTTCGTGATTAACGAGGAACCTTTCATTACAGAAATTGCCACTGTGCTAAAACTACTTGGTGTATTTATCTATATTTGTTGTCTTCGGGAATGGTCTTTGCAAGAAGCCACTTGAAAATTAACAAATTCTAAAGTCGAGTGACTGTGTAGTGCAAAGGAGGGTAAAAAACACCACCTTAATAAATCCGTCAGAGACATCAAAACTATTTATGAAATAAATATAGATTTTAATTCTTCCTACCAGCTTTCCGAAGTGGTCAAACACCCACCCGGCTAGCAAATTACCTAAAAATTCGCGCACAAACTTTCATCCCAAACTTACTTTTTTTAAGAGGCGTTTTCAGCCGAGATTTTTAAGCTCCGTACCAAATTTCATTAAAACGGTTCGGCGGTTTGGCCGTGAAAACGCAACAGATATTCGCATTTATTGTTATAATACTGGATTTGACCAGGGCGTAATTGAAATGAATCTTCTTTTAAGTTTACGTTTTAGAAGTAAAACTTCTTTAGGCGCTTTTACTAGGCAGCGAATGAATCTAATTGCTTCACGCTCATTCGGCGAAACTCGAGAGGACGCGCAGAGGTGATGAACTCCGAGCCGTCGCGTTGATTCTTGGTTGTCTGTTAGTTGATTTTAAATAGTATATAAATAAAAGTAGGCAAATCATCACTCCATACTGATAGGGTGATAATTTTGAAATATAATATGACAAATTTAATCAACTTAACGCGACTGATGTAACCACGCACACGAAACTCGTGAAGATCTAAATTAATATCCGTAAAATGCTAAAGAAAGCGGTTTCGTGTTTTTGGCGAGGTCAAAGGCGCCGTTCGAAGAAGAGTGACAGCTGTCAAAAAGTCTGCTATGTGTAACGCTTAGGAATTGACTCTGTTAACTTCATACTTCCCTTACACACTGTTTTTAAAAAATGTAACATTGTGGCTTTTGGGTAAGGATAGCATAAATATTTATTTATTATTAAAGGTTAATCGAAATAATATTAAAAATACGCAACATATTAATAATTATTCTTAGACACTAAAGTAAAAAAAAAACAATATTCAAATAAAAAGAGAACACCAGATGCATATAAGAGATAAAACTCAGATTTTAATAAATAGAAACATTGTAAATTATATATTAAACAAGCGTCCCAAGACTATTCCCGAGGAATGTTGTGTAACCGATTATGAGTAAAATCCACAAACTTATTATATTTTTCACAAATGGTGTAATTTCGGTCAAAATATAGTTTCTTAAAAAATCACAAGATGGTAGCCTTAGTCCCAAAGGTAAAACTTATAGCATATTGGGGCAAACTTCATGCAAATAATTATTTCTATAGATATATGCAATTTCTATAGATATAATATAATATTTAAATGTGTTTGTGCATGTTTTCATATGTATTTATTCATTAGTATTTTTAAATAAAAAAAAGAATTATTATCATGTCTTTTTTTCAAAACAAAACGGATTACTTGTCTTGATACAGACTGTTGTCTAGTTATTAGGGAAGGGGTCGCCAGTGCATTATTGTCAGCAATCTAATCTATTCATTATTTTTTTACACGCTTTACAATACTATTTTAATTACCACGATAAATTTAAGTAATCTACCTTAATTACAGTGCACACTGTAACAGTACTAGGCGGACTTTTTATTCATAGATTTCACCGGCTCAACGTAGGGGATAGGCGAACTCTGTTCGTGCTCAACAGTGCCCATGCGCAGCGAGAGTGCGTATACTTAATCCCTCTGTACTGTGCCCTAAGGGTTGCTCATATCAAAAATTGATTCAAATAAAAGTTGTAAGGAAATTTCAGGCCTACATTTTACACTTTGAACGGATTTGATCCTGTTCTTATTAAAGAGGGTATGATTTTTTGAATTTTGAAAAACCACTATTTCTCTTCCCTACTACCAACCGTTGGTGGTATCAAAAAAGTTTACTTAAGATACGTTTTAGGCCCTCATCTGAGGAATAATATAAAATTTAAATGAATTTAATATCTTATATACTAAGAAAGTTATAGCAAAATTTCACTTTTTCGAAAAAAACCCTCATTCATTTGCCCATTAACGAACTTGACCGAGATTTCAAAGTGTTTGGTGTGAAATGACGGCAGTTATAGTGTCCACAAAAAAGTGACTGAGGGTGCTAGGATGGGTTCAACGAAGGAACGAACCCACCATAGACTTCTCTGGAGACTGCTACGCCAGGTTTCCACTGGTGCACCACTCACTCACGGCAGACTACAGAGGCGCCTAGTTCAGAGGAACGGGTTCTCACCGGCGTGCCCAGAAAGTGGGGGAATCCTTCCTTTTTGAGGTATCTAGTAATTTTTGTTAAAAAATCTAGGCAAGCCTGGCTTTGCGGCTTCTATGACGGTGCCGCCACTGCGGGTTCTTCATAGGCAGAACCACAAGTTCTATTATCTAATGTTATTCAAGTCCACTCAAAACCCAAATAAGACTGGCTGTAAAAAAAGTGTCAGCCCTAGAATAGAATATCAGGGCTGCCAATGTCGAAACTAATGTATTTATACTAACTAGTGGTCGATATTCGAAGTAACTCATTAAACTTTTTAGTTTAAGCATTTTTGAGGTTCTTATGCCTCAAAATATATATTTTTTATTTTTTTCCAGTGAGTCAGCTACGAGCGCGTACAAATACCTCATTAACCTTATTTCACTGCAATACACTTAGAATTTTAATTTGAATGTTAGTAACAGTTAAAAAAACAACACAACTACTACAATTTTGATACAATTAAATGTCAGTTTTATTTTTTTCATTTAAAAATGAGACCTGATATTCTTAAAAGTGTAAAATAGCATTAATAATTATTTTTGCTTGACATTGACGGACTATTGATAACATTTGAGTCGTAAACGCGTTTTGTGGCAATTTAATAAAAACAATTTACATATAGAAGAAGGTAATATCAATTCCTGTTTGTTTTTGAAACTGGTTCTAGCAATTTGCTGTTTTTTTCCCCAACATGTCGCTAATGACGTCACAATAAGTCACAGAGGCGTTTTTTTTTTTAGGAAACCATCATAAATGTCACAAATAATACTTACTTGACAAAGCAAATCAATTTGTACGATTTTTCATGGATCTAAGGACACGTTCTATAAGTAACTTCTATCTTTATTATTATTATTAAGTAATTACAATATTTAGGAGCTAGCTCATGTGATACTGTTGAGTTTAGTAGGTGAGGAAAAAAAATTAATGCTCAACAACTCGCAGCCTACCCTTAAAAACAGCCTTGGAACAAGGAAAAGGTCAAATACTGACCTATGAAGATCATTCTAGAAAGAAACGAATTGAACCCAATGTTCCGTTTTCTCAAGATAGGTTTTATCTTGGAAGGATGGTCATTACGGCCAATATAAGGAGGCTTAGAGAGCTGGGATCCTATATAGACTAGTTAACCTTAATTCGAAACGCCGTCTACTTAGTGGCTCCCAATTAAGGATTGAAAATAATTCGTAAGGACTAGACATGCCTGTTTGCTTTCCTCTGAACCGCCTCTAGATCGACCTTAAGACACTGGGTGTGAGGATCCCATATTGATGCGCAGTATTCGAGGGTAGGACGAACCAACGTTTTATATGCCAATGCTCGCGCTGAACCTTTTTCACTACATCACCAACATGAGTTCCCCAATGGAGATTAGAAGACAGGATAATTCCAAGATGCTTTGTGGTAGAGGATTTCACCAGTGATTTGCCAGCTAGTTCGTATTTGAAATCATAATTGATTGAACCGAACTGTATCAAAGCTGACTTATCCGAATTTATTCGCACGCCATTTTGATTAACCCACTGGACTAATGCATCCAGATCGTTAGGCAGTGTTTCACAATTTGATTTATTCCTAATTATCTTAAATATGACACTATCATCAGCAAAAAGTTGCACGAGTGAATTAACACAAGCAGGTAGGTCATTTATGAAAACAAGAAATAAGATAGGGCCAAGAACACGACCTTGAGGTACTCCGGATGGCACAGAAACTAAATGGGAAACAGCCTTTTCAACAGAAACCTGTAGACTCCCTTTAGACAAAAATGACTCAATCCAAGAAACCACTTTAGGATCTAGAGATAGATTTCTAAGTTTATTCATCAAACCCGAATGAGGGACGGCGTCAAAAGCTTTCGCGAAGTCTAAAAATATAGAATGAACCCCAAGTCCACCATCTAAGGCGTTAGCTATAGTTTGAGAGAGATTAGTAAGAGCCGACTCCCATGAAAACCCTTTGCGAAAGCCGCATTGCTCCTGACGAAAGAAACTAGATGAATTACTTATATACTGAACCACTCCAAGATTTTGCAGATTAAGGTAGTTAAGGGGATCGCTTCTTAAGTGACAAAGATAAGTAATACCTAAGTATTTAATAAGTGTTTATAGCGGGCCAAAGTGTGTGATATTAAACTAAGGAATCCTGTTCTTCAGTAACATCAGAAGTGGGTAAGTAAGTATACTTAATTGCACTAATGTTGGCGCAATGAAGTACAAATTTTTATTAGACATTATATCCCCAAAATAAGTATAAATTCTACATTTAACAATTTAGGGTGCCAATGTTGTCTAAGCCGCAGAAACCAACATATAAACCTAAAGGTAACACGCCGACTAGGACTTCATGGAGAGCAAAGGGTCTCCCTCAGGATCGAGGTGAAAATAAAAAATATCTGGTTTGCAATTTCAAAAAGAAATAAAAAAAATTAATAAAAAAAATATTATCAGATAAAAAGCGAAGAGTAAATAATGCGAAACTAACTTATAAATAAATAAAACAACTCATAACTTATCTGAATAAAAAAAAAAAGTTCCAGGACGCCCGTTCGATGCCATTAGTAGCGAAATCCCGAAATTAGTAGTGCTATTCTAGAAATCTCCTGGAACGTCAACGCGAACCCAAAGGCGTAAGGAACCTTCCCGAAACAAAATGTATGTTTTTTTTTTTAAATTAGGGATAAGTAACCTAACCTAACCTAACCTACAATAATTTAGTTAGAGAACGGGTTTAGGGATAGCGCAGTCCTGGCTGGCTAGCTGCGTTGCTTTTATTATTTATTTTTGTAAAATATTCAATCTCGCAGCAAAATTTATAATAAACCTGCGGCCGCCATTCGAGAGCCCTTCACAATCGCCCATCCAAAAGCAGAAACAACTCCGAACTACCTCCCAGAGACCGAAACTAGATTAAAAGCAAACAAGTTTGCATTAAATTACAGCTAGGATGCAAACCAAACTAGAGACATTGATAATGATTTAAATAAATAGCAGATGATATTTGTTTGTTTATTCAACTAGATAATTTGTTTATTCGCCATTTCGTTACAACATGCAAAAAAAAAACATTTTCAAATATACCTAATTTAAAATTTGTATTATTAGTTAAAAGAAAAACCACACAATGTTAAATTCAACAACATATGAACAAATTCATGTAATAACACTGCTGGTTCTAATGTTTGTATTTATTTCCAAAATGCGTAAATCTGGTAAACTTCTAATTTCTATATTTTTCAAAGAACTGCAGTTTTGTTAATAATATGTTGTACTTATTCAAGTAAAACATATATTCATACGTTCACATATATTTATATGTGAATGCACTAACCATACATGGCTTTTTAAAATGATTACACTCATTCGTTTCTAACCTTATCGACATGTCGTCTTAAATCGGATTCTCTATAACTTGCATGATCGCACTCGTAACATTTGAATTCTTTTTTTTTTATGAACTGCATCGATATGACATTTTAAATTTGCTTTGCTAAAACATGTATGATTACACTCGCTGCATTTAAATTTTCTCATTTTTCTATGAACTGCATCGATATGTTGCCATAAATTTCCTTTATAGCAACATGTGTAATCGCACTGGCGGCATTTAAATTTTCCTTTCTTTAGATGAATTACTTCAATATGTCTCCGTAAATTTGATTTATCCGAAGTTATTTTATCACAATTATCACTTTTAAATTTTCTCATTTTCTGATAAACTGTATCGACATGTCGTTTTAAATCGGATTCTCTATTACTTGCATGATTACACTCGCTGCATTCAAAATTCTTTATTTTTCTATGAACTGCATCGATATGGCGTTTTAAAACGGTTTTACTGGAAAATGCACGATCGCACTCGCTGCATTTAAATTTTCTTTTTTTTAGATAAACTGTATTGATATGTGCTTGTAAATTAGATTTATGTGAACTTGTATGTTCACACTCACCGCATTCATATTTTTTGATATTTTTATGAATTGCATTAATATGATCCATCAAACTATATTTTGTTGAAAAGTTGTTAGTACATTCATTGCACTTAAATCGTATTTTTTTATGTGCAGATTTAATGTGACTCTTTAAAAAACACTTCTGCGTAAATGTTTTATCGCACTCGCTGCATTTAAATTTTATTTTTAATAATTTCAACTGATTTTTGTTTCGAGTGACATTCAGCGTTAAACAAAGTTTTTGTTTTTCCTTACAATCAAAGCATATTAAATTTGACTCAACCCGTTCAGTAATTACGGTATAAATTAAACAGAATTTATCAAGGTTAGACTTGCAACTCGTACAAGTAAAATCGATTTGTTTTAGTTTTAAAAGGGGCATTTTTACATCTGTTATTATGTTTAGACGATCTTTTAAATGTGGATCACCACTAAAGCAATGTTGGATACTAAAAGTCTTGGTTTCTGACTTAATCAATTTTGTATTTTCTTCTACAAAATCATCACGCTGTTGGCTATCAGTAATTTCTTCCCAAACACCAAAGCATAATTTGCCATCAATTTCTGGTTTTCCAAAAGAACCTGGATTTAAGGTTTTGAGGTTGTGTTGGCACGGCCTCTGTTCGCCGTCAAAATCATTTCTGGGTCCATTGCAATCAATTTCTTGCTCATACTTTAGGTCATCGATTTGTTCCATTTTAATAAGTGATTTATTTTCGTTTCCCTCCATAACTAATTGGTTAGATTGATATAAACTGGTTGTATTATTTCAATGACTTCGTATTTATTATAACCACAATCAACCAAAGAAATATAGTTTTATTTATTTCACCATGTGATTTGATTTGACGTTTGTGTACAATATTGCCAGATTATTTTTCTTAATAATTTGTGAGATAATGAAGTAAATATTGATTCCATATCTTAGATATTGCAACAGCAACTAGTTTGTTTAATGTGGTGAAATATATCATAATTGAAAAAAAATTATATTTTCTTTGGTACTATTACATACTCGTAGATCATTTTTGCATCATGGAAAAAACTAATTATTAAGCAACAAATCTTGAGCAAATTATGGATCATTTGTATTAATTAAGTACCTAAACCCATAATTTAAAATCTAAGGATAAATACAGTTAACTTCTGATTGTTAGTTTAAAAATTCAATCTACCGAAACGTTAAAATCAGCGTAATTAAAATGTATTAGATTGTAAGAATTAGAATGTAAAAATATTAATAAAACTTCTCATGGATTAACATTGAAATCTTTGGATCTTTCTTCCTTTGAAAGACTTAATGTTAAATTAGTTAATAATATATTTAATAACAATGAATTTCAAGGTTATTTTTAGAAGAAAAAAATGATTTAGGTAATATTTAAGGAGTATTTTAGAATTAATACTAAATGGTAGATTAATACCTGCTGGAAGAATAGCAATCAATATCTTACAATATTCAGATACACTAAATATTCATAATTCATCAGTTCTAGTTGATTTTATATCTGTAAATGTCTGGATTGATGAGGCTTAAGACTCATTGAAAACATAAGTGCTAAAGCTATTTAAAAACCTTTTTCCTACCTTTTGCGGGTAGTCTTAGTTTAACTTCTGTGGCGCGTAGTGATTTGCTGAAAATAATCATGGTATTTCTTTGGCATTTTCTTTCATAAAAAACTGTGCTCATGAGCTATCACTTCCTCTTTTCATAATATTTAATAAATCCTTACAAAAGGGATTTTTTCCTGATGTATGGAAATTAGCTAACATCGTTCCAATATACAAAAGTGGTGACAACTCCTTTGTTGATAATTATAGACCTATTAGTCTAATATCCTGTTTTGCTAAAGTGTTAAAATACGAGCCATTTTATATGCCATAAAGGCATTTTAAACCTGCTTTAAGCGCATCGCAACACGGGTTTGTTCCGAAAAAGTCTATAACTTCAAATCTCTTTGAATACACTGAATATATATGTTCATCTTTTAATAAAAGAGTACAAGTAGATGCCGTGTACACTGACTTTAGAAAAGCATTCGATAAAGTCAATCATCAAATATTATTAAAGAAGCTAAAGATCTACAATTACCTTAATTGTCCGGGAAGTATATTTATTAGATTAGTCATTATTTGTGGAGCAGGTGAATTTTGGGAAGAGTATTTGTTTCTAGTAGAGTAGGCTGCAGTATTGAGGTAGTTAAATTTTTGTGACATGTCGTAATTAAAATACACATTCTCAGGTTCTCCTTTTAAATATCTTAATTTCTTTATTTTGAGCCACATAACAAAACTACCTTGGTGATCTTTTGTTCGGTTTGTTAATACCAATTCAGCAAGGTGTTTTAGGTCGAAAAAATCGTATATCGTTTTAGGTCGAAAATATTTGAACTCTTTCACTTTGTACGGTCCGACAGTAACTTTTTTCTTGTTTATTTTGCGTGTTTTTTGGGATCTAGCTCTCTCAAAAACAGATATCCATTCGTGCATTGCATAAATGGAAGAATTTTCCTTCGCAGATTGTATAGTACTATGCATCGAATCTACCTCCATGTAGGTAGGTCCAGAGAGAGATGATCAATGTATCGGAGAACAGGCTTAATAGTACAGGATAGATCCTATTTCCGAGCTACCACGCTTTCCATTAATTTCGGACCATGGAAAACAGTAGGTTAGGTAAAGTTAGGTAAAGGACTTTCGTTCAGAGTGAGGTTATAAACACATAATTTCCGAACGTAATACAGAAGGCCAACTTTACCACTTGGTATCTGTAAAACTGCCTGTAGGTCAAAAGTTACAGAGATAACATTATTTTCTTTTTATGTGCTCAATGTACGAGTATGCTAATTCTAAATCTTTCTTGGCACTAGAACTAGCTTTCTCATAATTAGTACAGATTAGGCACTGATCCTTCTTAGGAACGAAGAATCTTAAATTATAGTTATTAGAAAATATTCTTCTGTATATTATTTCTGAAACCGGCTTTTCTATATTCATATTATCTTTACAGATTTCCAGATATAAAGCATACATTTTTTTAATACTGAGTGAGTTGTCTAGATATTTACGTTTCGAAGATTTTCTGATGTAGTGCCCTTCCATACACGGAAAGCTCTCAATGTGTCATTTTACCTGTGCAATAATATGTGAGTTTGTTTTATTTCGACATATAATCCAAGTTCAGTTTTCTTCTTATTAAATCTGCAGATATGCAAAGAGTTTTACACATCAAACTGGTATCAATAAATCGCCTTTAGGAAAAAAACATTTCTTGGCATACAATCTTGGTTTTCTTTGAGATCTAACAAGAAATCGTTTAGAACGAGTTCATTAGATAATATCTTACTTTTAAAATCAAGTCTCCAGTAATATCTACATAATTGGATACATTTATCAAGGGAAAAATCTCAGTGCATTTAAATTGGCATTTATCACACTTTGCAGGCATTATTTTTTTATTGTATGTCATATAAGATAAGCCATCACTGCCTCTACTTTATGCTATATTACCTGCCCAGCTTTGAGGGTCTTTATTGCGCCATCTCTTTTTTGGTAAGACTTTTAAAACGTTTAAAAAAAAACGTTTAAAGACGTTTAAAACTGTCTCAACTATATTATGTGCTTCTGAAATAATAGAAATGCTTTGGATACTCTTCATTAAATTTGGCTGTGTCAAGGTATTAAAAATAACATTTTTTGTTGCATTGCTGTGCCGCGGAGAATTGTTTATCAGAATTAAGGGATAGTCCATATATTTGCCTTCATCTACTCGTGTATCCCTGATGGCTGTTGTGGTGGTAGATGTGTGTCTACGATAGTTCATCATCATCACATTCATCTACCACGCGTTGTTGCTCTTCATTGAGGTCTGAAGAGTCACCCTTATGCGCAAAACAGTCTGAAAAAAATGCAATGTATTCATAAAAGTAAAATGAAATATTTTCAGTGCAGTACGGCTGGCCGAAACGTCGCACAAGTGTCAAACGTCGCACGTCGTCAAATCGTCTAAACGTATTTAACTTGTTTTAATAGTCATTAGTGATTATTATAATAGGGTCTATATTACCTGCACAAAACATTTATAATAACTTAAGGTGTTTTAGCTGATATGAAGAATTATAAAAAAAGCATTCAGTTAAACAACTAAAATAATTAATTGTAATTTAATGTTTTTTGTTTGTAAAAGAATATATGAAATATACATCTAAAAAAAATAACAATATTTAACTGTTTTTACTTAAAATATCATATGGCATGTCACAGAAAATATACTTTCATGTAAAAGCATTCAAGGTATTTTGTGTTTTTTTCCTAGAATGAATCTAGAAAAAAAATCCTATAAATTCACTTAGATGATTTGAATTTTACATATTTCTGCGAATCAATGTATTTAGTCGGTATTTAAACAAGCTAACTTCCAAACCAGCTATCGTTTTATTTAGTGTTTTATACCAGTCGATAGAGCTCGAAAAATTGATCAAAACTGTATTTTTAACTCATTTTACCCCATTTTGTCATTTAACTTGTTTTTGAACTAAACAGACGAGTCAAACACTCATAAAGCATCTATAGAGTCCAAATATCTGTTGACTGAGATGGGTCAGGACAATATATTTGATTTCGTAAAGCTGAGAATATTTATTTACTTCAAGTAAAAAAACATAATTTTTTATTGTTTGAGTTTCCAAAATTCTTCTGCATTTTATTAAACAAAATGCCTACTTATTATTTTAGTGATTTTAAACCAAATTTTGTTTTATTTCGTACCAATTTATGGCTCACTTATCACTTTAATAGGACACTAATCATTATTTGTAAATAATAATGTCCTCATTTCCAATAGTAAATAGTACGTTTTATTTGAAAAAATTGTTTCTTGGACATTTGAGTTGAAAAATAAATCACATTATTAACAATCAAAGATATTTTTCATTTTAAACCCTAAGATAAATAAATTTCCTATCAAATAAAAAGTACTAGGAATGAATTTCGCTATAAATAACATTGACAGCGAGAATTATGTTTTTGAAAATTCGAATTGTGGCCTTAAAATTGAATCAAAACAAGACACGTTTCTGTGGTGGGGGTTTTGTATCCATGAATGGTAATTTATTTAATTGTATGACGAAAAGTCTATTCATAGTTAACTTTAAATTGCTCTTGGCTGTACATAGACACATAATATTAAGTAGGTTTCTTTTAATTCCATTTTATCATACTTTACTTGACTTATATGTAATTTGAAATTTTGTATTTTGGTGAAAGTACCTATGTTTATTTTATTGCTTAATAAATAAATTATGTTTTGAATTATTAAATGAAATATGTTTTTCAAAATTCGAATTGTGGCCTTAAAAGTGACTCAAATCTGTATCTTTAACATTTTGACATTTTAATATTTAACCTAAATAACAACACAATGACAGCGCTGCCAAACAATACGCAACCATTATATTTATTGCAAAGTAAGCTTTATTAGTTTTAAAATGCACCATTCCAGTTGGGAATTATTTAGTTCTGTTAATGTGAAAAATGAAGAAAATTCTACAAATGAAAACCAAGAAATTAACATAAATCAACAGCGGGAAATTGAAATAGGAGAAGTTCAATTTATCAAGAAAGAGCCTGATATTTACAATTTGGCGAATGTCGTAAAATACGAAGAAATTACAAAGAAAATTCCAAAAATAAATGTAAGCGCTTTAGATTTTTCGTGTACGAAGTGCGGGAGTCCTCTAGATAGCACCGCGTCCATTAATGTTCAATGCGATAGATCCGTGTGCAAAGACTTTTTTATTTTTTTATGTAGGTTATGTTTGAACAAAGAAACACCAAATAAAAATAAAATATTTGGACAGTTAAAATGTAACGAATGCTGTAAGTCGTTTGCATTTAAATATCTATTAATCAATCACATCAAAGACGTTCATAGCAGTGTAAAAGGAAACAAATGCAGCGAGTGTGATAATATGTTTATGAGAAAAATAACCTTAAAAAGACACATTGATGGTGTCCATCGCAAAATAAAAAAATATAAATGCAGTGAGTGTGATTATATGTGTACTGAAAAAGGAAACATAAGAAAACACATTGATGGTGTCCACAGCAAAATAAAAAGATATAAATGCAGCGAATGTGATTATATCTGTTTTAAAAAAGGAAACTTAAAAATGCACATTGATGGTGTCCATCGCAAAATAAAAAAATATGAATGCAGCGAGTGTGATTATATGTGTACTCAAAAAGGAACCTTAAAAACACACATTGATGGTGTTCATCGCAAAATAAAAAGATATAAATGCAGCGAGTGTCATTATATGTGTATTACAAAAGGAAACTTAAAAAGACACGTTGATGATGTCCATCGCAAAATAAAAAAATATAAATGCAGCGAGTGTGATTATATGTGTACTCGAAAAGGATCCTTAAAAACACACATTGATAGTGTTCATCGCAATATAAAAAAATATAAATGCAGCGAGTGTGATTATTCGTGTACTCAAAAAGGACACTTAAAAACACACATTGATGGTGTCCATCGCAAAATAAAAAGATATAAATGCAGCGAGTGTGATTATATTTGTAACCAAAAAGAAAACTTAAAAACACACATTGATGGTGTTCATCGCAAAATAAAAAAATATAAATGCAGCGAGTGGGATTATATCTGTACTCAAAAAGGAACCTTAAAAAGACACATTGATGGTGTCCATCGCAAAATAAAAAGATATAAATGCAGCGAGTGTGATTATATCTGTTTTAAAAAAGGAAACTTGAAAATGCACATTGATGGTGTCCATCGCAAAATAAAAAGATATAAATGCAGTGAGTGTGATTATATCTGTACTCAAAAAGGAACCTTAAAAAGACACATTAATGGTGTCCATCGCAAAATAAAAAGATATAAATGCAGCGAGTGTGATTATATGTGTAACCAAAAAGGAAACATAAAAAGACACATTTATGGTGTTCATCGCCAAATATAATGTTTTTATAATGCGGCAATGTGGTGTGTCGCGACTCTGTAATTAATCCTTCCAATCCATCAGCATTTTTTTTTTTTATCAGCCCAATATGCTTTATGACTTGGTAATTTTGACGTTCCGTAAGTTTTACCATAAAAAAAAAACAATTAATTTTCTACCTTAGTTGCATTACTTAAATCCATTAGTTTATCATTAATTTAAAGTAAATATATTTTTTAATTTTAATTTAGTCTTTTTATTTTCTTAATGTAAGTATTTGATTTTAAGAGGTTTTAAACAAAGACGGATAGCTGACGTCAATGCTTCACAATGTTATAATGTTTTTCGTCAATTTCTACTTTTTTTTAGTTCCATCGTTCATCATTTCTTTTAGTATAAAGTAGGTTCTTTTTTTTAATTTTGATGTAAAGGGTTTGTTTTAATTTCTTATAGCGGGATAATTTACCCAATTTATACTTTCTAACTACTGTTTTAAATTATATTATTTTATTCATTACTTATAATATGTTTTACTATAGGTACTTATAAGTAATAAGCGAAAGTGGCCACGGTGTTAATCATTTGAAATAAATGTTTAGATATACCGGGGTTATCCCTATTAGATATGGTTAAAAAGTTAACATAAAATTATATTCCATCAATGAAGTTTTTCATAAAGCCCATAAATGTTAAAATACAATATTAAAATACAATACAATATTGATACCTACATAAAAGTTAAAATATTTCACCGTGTTATCCGAAATTGGCCATAGTGTTGCCACATGTTACCTAATCGTATCGACGTATGTAAAATTAAAATGTTACTAAAATATAACTTTAAAACTTCTTATAGGAGGATCCGTTCTAGTGACAGTGATTTTAAATGTATGTTTTATTTATTTTTGGTTTTACATATTTCTTAGATGATGAATAATAACATAACCATACCTAACTGGACATTGCCTGTACTAAACATATATGTTAAATTGGAGATGCCTGTAGTCGGCTTAGGTTGTTGATTAATGTATTAATTAATCAATCAATTATTTGGAATAATTAATTTTGTTTTTTTTTCATTGGTTTTATTTTTAAATAAATAATGCTTTTGTATTCTATTTTGTAATGGAAAAATGTGTACCAATAAATATTATTATTAATAACTGCGACTTCGGTGTGCGACGACTCGTGCCTGCGGCATATTTTCAGAAATTTTGCTATTCCTCCTTTGCAACGCCTTCTGTTGACTTGGCGATTTTATGCCCTTGGATCAATGTTGATTGCATCATCAGATTTTAGTGGTTTAGCTGTATCTTCAGCTTCTAGAATTGTGTGGACTGTCAGTCAAGCTATTGCTAATTTAAGAAGACATTAAGTTAGATTTAAACCTCTCGACACAGTAATCAGAGAATTCTATGAAATTGCTTAAATTCCAAAAATATTGGCAGAAATAGATTGTACGCATGTTAGAATAGGCCTCTGAAATATTATGATTTTAATATTTAATTTTAAGAAATTTCCTATTATATAACTTCCTATTGTATAGATTGTGTTGTCAAATTATGTTGTTATAGCAGCCTTAAAAATTGACTAAAACCACCTTTTGTATTGAAAATAAAACAAATTTTAAAAAATATATCTATTTATTCAAACTATGTACTTTTCGAATCTAAAAATTCTTTTAATTTTATGCGATACTCATGTTTTTTCAACTTCAAATCTATTTTCTTAGTTTCACACTCCACTTCTGAAAATTGTTTTTTTTTTGTTTAATTATTTTGTTCAAGTCTGAAACAAAACAAAGGCAACCAATTAAAAAATACATCAATCGTTATGAAAAAGTGTATGACAACTTAAAATTGAAACCGGCAAATGGTTTTCTTCACGATATAAGGCCGTTCAAAGTAACCAGAGAGCGGCGAAAGCACAGGGTAGATGCACGAGGGTAACGAGGTATGAATGCCTACTCACTGCGCCACCGGTTTAGTTTCACTGTTTAAATTTCATAATATAAATAGTCTCGTTATAGACGTCATCAAAATTTTGAATGTACGAGATAATATTACACGATTCTTCTAATAAGTACGACAGCTGATCGACGCGGTCGCGGTCACCTGTTTCAAGATACTACATTTACTATTATTGCATAAATATAAGGGATCATCAAGTCATAAAATTATGACATTTAAGTATGAAACGATTAAATCAAATATTAGTCAATATACGGATAAACAGGGTGTTTTAAGACTATTCCGGAAGGCTTAAGGGGGTGGTTAAGTTCCCTATTATGCGTAAGAAATTGTATGAAAAATGCGAAGCTCGTGTAAACTCCCTTTTTGTATTTCGCTCTTTCAGTGCCCGCTTGCGCACGGCCAAGGTCGGTCATTGACCCGGAGTTTTTTTTTTCACTGAATACGATATGAAGTCAAAATAAATCATATTTGAAAACGCAGGGCCAATTAGCTGTTTTTTTTATTAGTTCTTGGGACACGGTGTACACCCTATATATATATATATATCTTAATTATGTCAAAATACAAAAAGTTCATTCACCGAAAATTGTTGAGAAAATAATCAGATATATTTGTGATGGATATTATATTATTATGTATTAAACGGATTTCATTTTAAATACCTATATTTATCCAATGATCTAGTATGTTAATAAAAATATAGGTGTGTCCGGAATACGGGAATTTGTGGTCGCCCCATAAGTGGATAACTACACTTAAAGACACGCTTTTTGATCTTCCCTCTCCCTCACGCAAAGTAATCTGCACGCGCATTGCTTTGAGCGCCGCTGGATATGACAATTGCGACGAGTTATAATTTGAGTTCATTAATTAAGTTTATTCTAATTATATCTAATTATAACCGGATTGATGATCTAAAAAGAATTAGTGTCTTTAGTTTTCGTACGGATTTTCATAAATAAGCACAAAATATCAGCGGCCCTGTCGATATATTCTTTTTTCTGAACCACCCTATAGGGGCTCGGCATATTTCTGAAAGAAAAATCCGTAAAAAAGGCGTTGAATAGTATTTATTCAGATTAAACATTGAAATAGTACCCTCTTTCTATACAATATATTATTTAATTCTCCTACTGAGGAATGGTTTCTTCCCAGCATTATTTGACTACAGACGGAAGTTATTAATTTTGACTTTTATAAATGCACCAAAACGCATTATAAATGTAATTAAAATAGTTTATAGGTAGTTGATTTAATATTACTTTAAAAAGGCTATTTAAATAATTATTAAAATAGAACTAATTTTGTTTTGATAGGTTGCGTATTTTTATTTATCTACAACTAGCATTTTTTTTAGTTTCAATCTTTATAACAGCGGTTGTCGATGTAGTTTTTATTTCTATTCTAAATGTCTTATATTTATTTTTCCGAGTTACAATCGTTAATATCAGTATTAAATCCTATTTGAGTGTGACTATTGATTGATGAATTCGATATTCATGATGCAACGGGTTTTTGCATTAAAGGGCGGGATTTTGCTCTCTTTTCACTTTGCCGCTCTCCATCTCAAAGTAATATTAAGAGATTTTTAACTTCCTTGGACAGCATCTTAAAAAATATGACCTCAAATAGTAGTATTAAACACCTGAAAATATCTACGTACGGACATAATCAACATCATCAGGCTGATGACTACTATAAATACAGCGACGAGACAACTTAATGGTGTGAAAACATGCGTAGATCATATTTACATTCGTAGTAATAACAAACCACATCTGCTGTTACACATACAACAAAAACAGACCATTTCTCCACCCTTCTGGCCATTCAAGGGAGAAATAGAGAACCAAAACCAAAAGTTATAGATATAAAATTAATAAACTATGAAGCATTACGCATAAGTCTAAAAAATGAGGAATGGGCAGTCGTTTATAGCCTTATAAACGCGGACACAGCATTTGAAAAGTTTATAGAAACACTAAATAAACACATAAAAAACAATTAAAACAATTAAAACTAGACACAACAAACTTAAGCCATGGATGACCGAGGGAATTATAAATAGTATTAAATTTTCGTCAGCAAAGTATTCTAACGAAAAAAGGTTTCTTTTGTCGAATTCGATTTGTAAGCAAAGCGACCATTACAGGCAATTACGCGATTTGTGACACAATTTGTTATTTAATCAAAATATGGCGTCGATACTTTGTTGAAAGCAATTATTATTTTGAAACAGTGGAGGAGGCTGTATCAAATTTACCTTTTAATACTTCGCATGTTC
The DNA here is from genome assembly GCA_020383195.1 of Neomicropteryx cornuta. NCBI lineage: Eukaryota > Metazoa > Arthropoda > Insecta > Lepidoptera > Micropterigidae > Neomicropteryx > Neomicropteryx cornuta. The sequence continues at coordinate 6,033,212 of JAHKQU010000031.1, forward strand.
TAAAACGGTGACAATGTCTAAAAAAATATTGGTAACAAATCTAATGAATATTAAAGCATGTGGTATTTTTTTATTCGTACAACTATATAGAGGTATTTCTGAACGATTTGAGCTGATCATTTAATAGGGTAATAATTGGTCCTGCGATTTCCAGTAATATTTGCTAAGAAAGTATATCAAAATACGCCATGGTTAAAACGAACAAAAATAACGTATTGAAAAACGGGTGATTTTAGTTTAAAATCACTTCTTAGTCGTAATAGGTTACACAACACCGCCCTTAAGCCTTCGGGGCAACCTGTATATAAAATAATGCTATACAAATAATGAATAACTAAATATAAATAGACTTAATGGGGTGCTTATGTTCACTATTATAAGAAATTATATAAAAAAAATCCAAACACAAGTTATTCTCATTAAGGCACTGGTGCAAATTATCTTTTTTATAAGCGGCTACCATTGGCCACGTCGATCGGCTGTCGTGCCTATTACAAGAACCGTATAATATTATCACAAAAGGTTTCCTTTTTCTCAGAAATCGTGATGATGTTTTAGAAATGCATCATCAAAAATGAAATATATTTTTGTTGGAAAGTCTGTTGACTAATTTTTATCCATTTCGAGTTATCTTAACTTATCTAAAATATTAGTAAAATAATCCACCAGTTAACTTATAAGTTGATAACTTATATAACTAACATTAGTAATAAAATAAAACTAAATATTGAATTTATGTATTTATTTATAAAATAAGATTCAAAACTAAATTAAGTAACAATCAAACTACTAATGACAAAAAAAACCCCTTAAATATTAGAACAAAAAATCTAGGAAATATTACAAAATTCTTCTTCAGAAAAATGCTTTTCCCAATTCACAACATTATTGTTAAAAATTGGCAAATATTATTTCTTATTATAAAAGGCGCTGGAGATTTATTTTTTATTATGTTTGAGGGGAAATGATTTTTCTGTACCAAAATATATGAATCATTATTAACAAAGTTTGAAAAAATATTTTTCATATATAAATTGTCGCATAAACTAATTCCGGAGAAAACTGCTTTCTGAATCGTATAGTAAAAGTAAACTATTGTGGCCTATTTGGTTATCGGATCGTGAACAGCGGTTCAGACGCAGCGCTTTTGTGAATACATAATAAATATAGACTACTGCCCTCTAACGTGACGCTAAACAATAAGATATGTTTTAAAAAATAATAAAATAAAACATAATATATTTTACAAAATGAACCGTTTCAAATTAAACCTACAACCTAAAAACTAAAAAAAAAACAACTAAAGGTCTGTGCATTAAATTCTGCCTGTTTTAGGTTAAATAAATACGTTTTAACTGTTCAATTTTTCATAAATGTTAAGTTAAGGTCAACTGCTCACCCTAACATAATTTTTGGTGACCTAACTCAAAGAAATGAAACACAGGATAACCAAGTCTTCAATTATTTATCCTACCCTACGCTAGACGCAGCCCAAATGTAACATCAATAATACATTTATGCAAAAAATATATTCAACATTACTTATAATAAAATTCATTTATGATACAGCTGATATGATACTTATAAATAACTTATACATAGAGAATATAGACAAAGTTATTAACTCTTTGACAGTGATTTAACTGAACTTTAATTAAACCATGATGCTTTGAAATATTTCATAATTACCAGCATTGTATTGGTCCTTTAACTTTTTGTATCTACTGGTATCGCACTAGCATTATTTAAAATATATACCTAACTATACGATGGGCTGTATCTATAATGATACTGTAACAGTTGCTTATATGCACTCACTGCATTTGAATGTTTTATTATGAAATACGATATAGTTTTACGAGGTGTGTTCAAAAAGTATCGCGAATTTTGTGTTTTTTCAAAAATTATTTATTTATTCATGAATATCTATTTTGTCCCATTCAAAGTAATCCCCATGAGATATTATACACTTGTTCCAACGGTTTTTCCAATCTTCGAAGCACTTCAAAAATCATTTTTTTTTATCTTGTTCAGCTCCTCCTTCGATGCCGTCTTTATCTCGTCAAGCGTAGCGTAACGTCAAGCGTAGCAGCTTCCATTGAGATGATTGAGTTTTGGTTTCCACGTCATAACCATAAACCCACGATTCGTCACCAGTTATGACCCTCTGGAGCAAATTTGGGTCGTCGCGGACAGAGTTTAACATCTCATTAGCAATGTTCATGCGATGCTGTTTTTGGTCGCAATTGAGCAATTTTGGTACGAATTTCGCGGCGACCCGTCTCATGCCCAAATCATTGATAAAAATCGAATGGCACGAGCCAATCGATATGTTTAGGTCCTCAGCAACTTCTCTAACGGTGATTAGACGATTGGCCAATACCATTTTCTCCACTTCATTAATTTTTTCGTCTGTTGTTGAAGTGCTCGGGCGTCCGGCACGCTCTTCGTCGTTCACATCTTCTCGGCCTTTTGAGAACATTTTGTACCACCGATAAACGTTGCTTCGGTCCAAGGTAGCTTCTCCGTATGCCACAGTCAACATTCGGAATGCATCCGCGCACTTAATTTCGTTTTTCACACAAAATTTGATACAGGTTCTGTGATCCATTTTTTTGAATAGGTAAAAATCGAAGACGATCCAAAACACGTGCAAGCAAAGCAGCTGTCAACAATTAAGTGAACATTCAAAATAGCCGAGCTTGTCGGCATAAGTGAGAGACATGAGTACCAACATAATGCCACAAAAAAATCGAAATTCGAATATACGTAACCCGCGAAAATTCAAAATTCGCGATACTTTTTGAACACACCTCGTATAAATAAACTTTAGGTGAAGAATTCGTTTCGCACTCACTACATTTAAATTTTCTATTTTTTCCATGAATTATATCGATATGGTTCTGAACACGGTTTATAAATGCATTCGTGTTTTCTTATTCGCTGTATTTAAAATTTTCTTAATTTTTGATGAACTGCATAGATGTGGGTCTGTAAATCTGACTTCGGTGAACTTGTGACACTACACTCGGTGCAATTAAAAAATAATCATTTTATAATTTTATTATGAACTATATCGATATGGTTTTGTAATTGTTGCTTATATGCAGTCGTATATTCGCACTCGCTGCATTTAAATTTTATAATTTTCCGATGAACTATATCGATATGGTTCTGTAAGCGGTGTTTATAAGCATTCGTGTATTCGCACTCACTGCATTTAAATTTTCTAATTTTCCGATGAACTACGTCGATATGGTTCTGTAATTGTTGCTTATATGCAGTCGTATATTCGCACTCACTGCATTTATATTGTTTAATTTTCCGATGAACTGCGTCGATATGGATTTGTAAAGTTGCTTTAAGTGGACTTGTATATTCGCACTCACTGCATTTAAATTTTCTAATTTTTCGATGAACTATATCAATATGGTTCTGTAATTGTTGCTTATATGCAGTCGTATAGTCGCACTCACTGCATTTATATTGTTTAATTTCCCGATGAACTGCGTCGATATGGGTTTGTAAAGTTGCTTTAAGTGGACTTGTATATTCGCACTCACTGCATTTAAATTTTATAATTTTCCGATGAACTGCGTCGATATGCTTCTGTAAAAGTTGCTTATATGCAGTCGTGTATTCGCACTCGCTGCATTTAATTTTTCTAATTTTCCGATGAACTACATCAATATGGTTCTGTAAGCGGTGTTTATAAGCATTCGTGTATTCGCACTCACTGCATTTATATTGTTTAATTTTCCGATGAACTGCGTCGATATGGGTTTGTAAAGTTGCTTTACGTGGACTTGTATATTCGCACTCACTGCATTTAAATTTTCTTATTTTTTGATGTACCTCATCGATATAAGATATAGATTTATCTGAACTTACACCATATTTCAATTTAAACCGTTCCTTGGTACAACAAGAACTTAATTTTGAACGATGTTTTCGTTTTTCTTTACAATCCACACATATTAAATATGATTCATCTCGTTTATTAATTCCTTTATTTATAAAACAACTTTTATCGAGGGTAGACTTACAACTGCCACAAGTTAAATCGGTTTTCTTCAATATTAAAGTGGGAATTTTCATGGTTTGTGGTGTTGGACGACAACATTTAAAAGTTGATTCTGCTTTAACACAAAGTTGGAAACTCGACTTATTTGGTTCTAATTTAATAAATTTAGTATTTTCTTCTTCAAAATAATCACAATCCTCAGTTTTTATCATTTCTTTTTGGACACAATCGCATCTTTTACCAAAACGAGTGGGATTTAATAAGGTTTCAAGAATATGCTTGCATGATGGCGTTTGTTTACCGTCAAAACGAGAGTCGAATGAATTGCAATCAATGGCTTCCTCATGTTTAAAGCTGATATGGTCATCAATTTGTTCTATTTTAATAGAAGTTTTATTTTCGTTTGCCTCCATATTTGGTGTTTAAGTATAATTGGGCAGGTTGATCGTATGTTGGCAGATTGGTCTAAATATCTACCTAAACGTCATTATTGACAAATAGTAACGTCTTTTTTACATTTTAACTTTGGCACACAAATTAAAACAAAGAAAAGAAATATTTATTTTTTAATATTAGGAAAGGAATATTTTTCTTAATAAATACAGCCACATGCAGTATTTATCAGTTGTTATGGTTTTCACTTCACAGCCAATATCTATGTTTACAGCCTTGTTCAAAAGCGTTGTCCAGAAACGTCATTTTGACAGGTGTTTACAGTGCTGCCAGATTATGGATGTAAAATAGCTACGAAAGAAAAAAATAATAATCATATAGTGGCTGGCTGATATATGATAAATATAGGGAAAAATATTTTAAACACAAAATGGTAACAGCAAAACATACAAACCTAATGCAAACTGCAAAAGTATTCCTCTTATTTAAATTAAACTCTTACACAAAAGTTGGTTATCTAGAGACGTACGTTTTTTTAACAATATAGGTAGGTATCTATTTATATATATTTATAGGTAGGTATCTGTCAAAGTTTGGAATACATTTAATATCAACTTGTGATAGACAGCAGTATTTATATTTGCCAACAGTATATCAAAACATTTATTTTTATTAAATGTATATTAAAAGCAATACAGGGTTAGTTAATTTGTAATTATAACAATATTATATTTCTAAATATAATAGTAATTCATAAGAGAAAAAAAATAAATATACATAGATTGCCAACCATATGAATCATTTATTTATATTAAATGTTTGTTAAAAGCAATATACTCAGTAAATTATTAGCTAAATATTTCAGTATTATATTTCATCAACTGACAACAAAATGTTCACTAATTAAATGAATTTATAAACAATATGTCAAATCTTATTTGGAATGATACTCGTGTTTAAAGTTAAATGACTTAATTAAGGCCGGTTTTAAAAATATTAGACCTTTTATCCGTTCATTAAAGTCAAGTTATCGAACGGATGAGTAGTAAGTAAACCTTATTACGAACGAGTGTTTTTTAAAAGAAAATGGTTCATCCGTTAGAAATCGCAAACGGTTCGTTAAAATACAACAAACAAATACAACAAATACTATTTCGCAGCATATGCCTGTGTTTACGAAATTAAAGAAATATTGTTGAAAAGAATTGTGAAAACTTCGCGGAATATCAAACAAGAACCTTTAGAATAAAGGTAAAAACACAAATTTGGGATAACATAGCTAAAACATTGTAGATTAAAATGTTACGAAGCCATCCACGTGTAATACTCTGACATACGAATGCAGATATTGTTATTTTTGAAGAATTTTAAATTCAATCAAATTCAATAAATTCATATATAGCATATATTCAAGAATTTTTTATAATCCAAAAGAGGGCTGTGTTTTATAATCCTGGGTTCAGGCCCAGGTGAGTCTTACCAATCACACTTTCGGAACTTGGGAATTCTCACAATATATGGTATCTTCATCTACGGAACCCTCTGTGATTTTTTCTTAAAGAAAGAGGCTGCTTCAACACATAGCAATGTTCATTCGCACGACACAAAAACAATTATATTCAACCAATTAAAGCTCGGACAACACAATTTCAGAATACAAGTGTTTATAGGGGGGTAGATTTATTTAATAATCTCCCCAATAATATAAAAACATTACAAATATATCACAGCTTTAAGTCTGCTTTGAAAAAATATCTTATTGAAAAAACTTTGTACAGTTTTGACCTTAATTGAAGTTTATTTAATTTTTATTGCATTTACTGTTGTATTATTGTTTTTCTATAAATTTTATAAGATTATTGTACTTTTTAGTTTTTACAAGTATTTGCATGTTTTGAATAACTGTGTGTAAAGTGTAGGTATGCTAGTCTTAATTACTATATTTGTTGTTTGTATCTTGTTATTGTCATATTGTTCTATTTACTTTTATTGTTTTAAAACAAACTGACCTGAAAAAAGTAAGCTGGTTTGTCAGGTACTTTTAATTGTCAGTGCAGGATCTAGAATCGTGAAATATTAATTTGGTGTTTAGACCCTGTAGTGTCGGTTATTTGAGAAAGGTGGAAGGCAAGATGGCCAGCTTCCATGGAGGTATTTGGTCCGTTACATTATGATATTGAATGTTTTCAATTTTAAATATTGATGTAACTAATTTTTAAACTTATGTAATAGATATTATTGTGGGAAACACTGTGTCTTCTTTTTCTATATAGTAGGTACCTATATAATAAGCAAACATTTCAAAAATTGTTTATATCTAATGTTACTATATGCTTTATAGTACATGCTCTCTCCCTCTCTCTATCATTGCCTCTCGTTCGCAAACATGGCGTTATTTAGGTAGAATGGCGAATAAAAGAGGTGGATCGTGCATTTCTCGCAGGTGTTTATGAACCGGTTGAACGTGACAAACGCTGACGTCTCACGCCTCAACGGATGATGCAACGAACTACAGTCCCTGTAGGTACGCGAAATATATTGTTTATAAACGATAGACGCTGAGAAATTATCGTATTTTTGGAGTGTAAATCTAGGCATCATATTTAGACTGATTTTAAAAAGGTTTTTTCCTCATTGGGTGCAATTTCATAATTAAAATAAAAAAATATAAGAAATGATTAAAATAAATACAAACTGAGTTTACGCTCCGAGGGTTCCGTGCCGAATATTTTTTCTTTTACAATTTTATTATGAAATTGTTTCATTTTTCCACACATATTTCCAACCGAAGTTTTTTGCATGAATTCTTGCCTCGCGATACAGTAGTTTACGACTTAAAGTTCGGTGTTCAGTTATAGTATATGTAGAGTATCTTGAGTAGGTAACTTCAAATCAGTAGAACGTATTTAGTAAGAGTTTCTTAGCTTTTGCTGACTGCGACATTCGATCAGGAACTCCATGTGTCTCAACTAGTTCTGAGTTTCTAGGATCTTTGACTAACTACCCTCACACAGCGGGCCACGTCTCCACGTTCTGGCCATTATTAGGTATATTTTAATAATATTTTCGTCGCGTTTTTCTGGAACTTTTTGTATTTCTAGGTTATTAAAACGGCTTCGCTGGTCCATTTCGTCCAAACGTTCTTTAACAGAACTAATTTCCAATTTGAGCGTTGTATTCTCTGCAATGAGTGCTCTACTTTTTTCATTTTTACCTCCCAATCTTTTAGTTTTTGATCAAAGTCAGTAATTTTATCACTGCAAAAAGTGTTCGAGTCTTGTAAGCTTGTGTATAAATTACTGATTTCATTATCCACATGTTTATTAAGGTCAGAAACCTCCCTTAACATTTCTTTAAACCTCATATCAATTTTATCTTAGAATAAGTTTATTTTAGTATCAATTGTCTCCATAGCTTCGAATAATCCAGTCCTGAGGATATTGCATGTCCATCTTGGCGTACCGAGGGACTAAGAGTGCTGGGTTTGGCCTGGATAGCCGATGTTTTCTCCGTAGTACAGGTTCCCTCCCTTACAGGATCGACAACGCCAATTAGATCTCTTCTCCCCAAGTTTACGATAATTCGTTTCGGTTATAATGTCACAAGCAAACTTAAATTACCCCTAAAGCATATATATAAGTATTCAATACTAAATGATTAATCAATTAGCAATAAAAGTAAAGAGTGAATAGTGCAAACAATGCGAACTTGCCAGCTATTGAGTCGTCGAACTTAGCTGCACGTGTGTGCGTTTAAATAACCAGTGACAACCACGCACACCGCCACAATCTTGATTCCGCGGCCTTTGATCACAACGAATGAACGGCGGGTAGTTAAATTGATTTGATATTTTCAAGGAGAAGTTGATTTATCGTTTTGTGAATGTTGAAGCTAATCTCAAAAGTCACACCAACACTCGCCGCATTTAAACTTTCTTATTTTCCGATGAACGGCGTCAAAATGCATCATTAAATTTCTTTTAGTCGAAGTTGTATAATCGCATACATTTACATATCGCAGTGTGTGTGTATGTATGTATAAACATAGTATATTTTGTGTATAGATAAATTGATTTTAATATACAACGCTTTTATTTTGAATCAGATTGGCATGAAATACTTCGGATTTTTGAAACAAACTCGCCACGATTTAGGTCAAGTACATCAACCTCGTTGAATTTAGTGTTGTAGGTATTGAGAAACCGGTACAGAACAGAGTTTCTGGCATAGTCTGCATTGCGCCTTGGCACCTGGAACAGAGTAGAAGGCACTCGCAGGTTGATACCTGATACAAGATCTGGACTGTCCGCTCTGTTATGTAATAGATCGTGTAGAAGTGCCATATCCGCTGTGGTACGTCAGTCAGTGTTTAAAAGTTTAAGACTGTCTGCCTTGCCTACCTCATTCATGAGTTTAAGCGTCACATGTTATTTACTGTATTATACTGTAATATACTTATATTTGTTATAAAATTAAATGGAAATAATAAATCTGATAAATTTTTATTTTTTACCTATTGATTTCTGCTTAGTATCAAGTGTAAGAACATTTTAATTAATTGTGTTCAACGTACTTCCCCTTCAAATCAATCTCAATCCAGTGAATTTGTATACCAACATCATCATTGTCGTCTTAGTTCGTAAATAATTTCATTGTACTAAAGGGTTATAGTAGTAGAAAGTCAAATAAGGAGATCACCATATTTTTTTACAAATAACATCTTGCTCGAGATAAAAAATTATGATGGAAAATCAGTGACTACTCGTATAAGTTAGATTTTGAGATTTGAACAGCTAAGGTAAATGTCTAGTAGTTGATGCTTTGAGGTTAATCATAAAGAATTAAGAATATAAATAGCAGCGCCATCTATTGATTACTTACTCAACCCAGTCGAAAGGTATCGACATCTGTTAGAATCATTTGGAGTTAACAGATAATTGTGACTGTCAAATAATATCAGACAAATAATTAGCAATAAATTAAAATTGCGACTATAATTTGAGATTTAAACTATCCTATCTCTCAAGTTGGATCGAACTGCACATGGTGTGCAAATTTTATTATAATCGGTTAAGTGGTTTAGGAGTCCATTGAGGACAAACATTGTGACACGAGATTTATATATATTAAGATTTGTAGTTAACAGATAATTGTGACTGTCAAATAATATCAGACAAATAATTAGCAATAAATTAAAATTGCGACTATAATTTGAGATTTAAACTATCCTATCTCTCAAGTTGGATCGAACTGCACATGGTGTGCAAATTTTATTATAATCGGTTAAGTGGTTTAGGAGTCCATTGAGGACAAACATTGTGACACGAGATTTATATATATTAAGAAAGATTGGAGTTAACAGATAATTGTGACTGCCAAATAATAACAGACAAATAATTAGCAATAAATTAAAATTGCGACTATAATTTGAGATTTAAACTATCCTATCGCTCAAGTTGGATCGAACTGCATATGGTGTGCAAATTTTATTATAATCGGTTAGGTGGTTTAGGAGTCCATTGAGGACAAACATTGTGACACGAGATTTATATATATTAAGATTTGTAGTTAACAGATAATTGTGACTGTCAAATAATATCAGACAAATAATTAGCAATAAATTAAAATTGCGACTATAATTTGAGATTTAAACTATCCTATCTCTCAAGTTGGATCGAACTGCACATGGTGTGCAAATTTTATTATAATCGGTTAAGTGGTTTAGGAGTCCATTGAGGACAAACATTGTGACACGAGATTTATATATATTAAGATAAGGAGAATTTAAATAAATAACTACAGTACCGCGGTAGAAGAAAAAAATAGGATATACAAAATATAAATGAATAATATAATGATAAGAACATAAAATATGAATAAAAAATATATATCAACATAATAAGGAAACTTGCTGTAATACTCGTATAAAAATGATATTAGCTTATATGGCGAAAAATATTATGTATGATCTAACATTAATATTATTTAAGGGAATATTATTATTATATATTGGCAGTAGATATAAAAGGTTTTACAATCACAAAGTATAACGAAATAAAGTTCAAAAAATATGAACAAAATAACCAACACGCTAAATTATGCAAATATTTTGTTAAACAGAAATTAAGTTTAATTTTAAATGTACCTTGTACTATTAAAATAGTTAGCATTAAAGTCTTAAAAAGTAACATAATCACCACAAGTGTAGCACAAAAGTGAAAATAAAGATTGTATAAGCAAAGAGGAAGAATCCGTGTAATATTGACAAGATCTTTGCGAGCGTTAAGAGCCAGTATATCGTGAGGTGAGCTCCGGTTATTTTTGTTCTTTAATATGGAGACGTTTGATGTCCTGAATAGCCCATACCAATTAGCATCCGCAAACGATGTCACAGTCCAATCGGTTAAAGGGCACAGTCACAGCCAGGGCACTATCAGTTAACTATGCAACATCTGCTCCAAGCCATTAACCTGGACAAGGCACAGAGACAGGTAGGGCAGTGCACTGCCTCAGCCTCCGCTTCTTAACTGGATTGATGACAGGCCACTGCAGATTAAACAGGCACCTTACTACCTCAGGCCTTACTGATCTGATATCCTCGTCTGCTGAGGCTCCAACGTAGAGGAAGGGACTGCAAAACACGTAATCTGTCACTGTCCAGCCCGACTTCAAGAAGAAGCGCTCCCAGGCCGAAATTCGCAGCAAGAATACGGTCTATAACCTGCGACTCGTATTGAAGACGGATTAGTTTTAGATTCGAAGCTGCACTGCGAAGATATACAAATTGGGCCCCAAAACAATGGCCAAGTGCAGGAGTCACTCGACTGCCTTCCATTCATAACTCCAAGCAGCCCATAAACTCGTGTCTAAGGTTAGACTACTCACGCAGTTCTACAATAGATTGGGTATCACATTTAGTGTTTCTGTATTCCGAAGAGAAAGTCTTTGTGCATTTGTATCTACAGGTATTACAAACTATTGCCTGAGGCAGTTTTGGAGGCAATATTTTCTTCTGCATTTAAGGCAATCACGCCACAGGTCTTCGTTTCTAATATTCATAGCCCAGTTGGTAGATCCAGCTCCTTGCCACCACTTTGAAGGCCTAAGAGATTTCCAAATTGTTTAAACTACATCGTCCAGAATGGATTTAGCAATTTGCAACGCATCTTCAGCAGTTAATGGGTCAGACTCTTCAATAACTTTGCTATTGGCTAATATTGTATGCTATAGTAGCGAGCGCGGATCCCTGGAGGGTAAAGGGGTAATTACCCTCCCCCCTCCTAAGAACATTCAATCAAAATCACTAGTACATGTTATGTAGTGTTCGTTTCATAGTCATACACCAGAAATATTAATTTTAAATGGTTTTTAAAGCGGGATAAAATCGAAAAATAAATTAACCCTAATACCAAACAAAATTTATTTTTGTAGTTTTTTATTTGTTTTTCTCTATACAATATACAATTCTAAAGAAAGCAAGAAATAAATAAATGTGGAAATGTCTGCTAGAAATTCGTCTAATTACTATTCATCCAACTACAATGTATCTTTTCAGAGAGAGTTCTAGACGAATTGTATTAAACGAATTTATTGTAAATAGACGAATTTTCCATGGGTGTCCTTCACATTTTACCCCCAAGATTTTTTCCAAATCCGCCCCTGTATGATAGCTGGCCATCTTGCCTTCTCACCTTTCTCAAATAACCGACACTACAGGGTCTAAACACCTAATTAATATTTCACGATCCTTGATCCTGCACTGACTAAACCCAGGCTGCTAATGTCAGCCACAGGTCAATACATCTGTAGGTTCTTGGACGCCATTGCATTTCTCATTTTCTGAGCAGTCGGTGCACTCGAGATTTTATTAATTCTGTGAACAATCTTGTGCAATGTGTGTTTTAAATTAATTCTATGAGTAAACGATTTGTTACACTAGTTGCACGTACTACTTTTTAATAATTCTATGAACAGTATCAATGTGTATCATCAAGGTACTTCTTTTAGGAAACGATTTGTTACACTCGTTGCACGTATATTTTTTGATATTTCTGTGAACAGAATCAATGTGTATCTTCAAGTGACTTCTTCTACAAAACGATTTGTTACACTCGTTACACCTTTTCTTTTTAATATTTCTGTGAACAGTATCAATGTGTATCCTCAAGCCCCTTCTTTGAGTAAACGAGTTGCTACACTCGCTGCACGTATATTTTTTGATATTTCTGTGAACAGTATCAAAATGTATGTTTAAGTTTTGTCTTGTAGTATACGATTTATTACATTCGCTACACGTGAAGTTTTTAAAGTTTCTGTGAACAGTATCAATGTGTGTCTTCAAGTTAGTTCTTTGAGTAAAAAATTTGTTACACTCGCTGCACGTAAACTTTTTAATATGTCTGTGAACACTATCAATGTGTGCGTTTAGGGTTTTTTTTTCAGTAAACGATTTGTTACATTTACTGCACTTAAATTTTTTAATTTTTTTGTGAACAGTATCGATGTGTGTCTTTAAATTACTTTTTTGACAAAACGAGTTGCTACATTCGCTGCACTTGAACTTTTTAATATTTCTGTGAACATAATCAATGTGTGTCTTCAAGTAACTTTTACGAGAAAACGTTTTATTACACTCGTTACACGTACCACTTTTAATTTTTCTATGAACAGTATCAATGTGTGTCTTCAAGGTTTGTCTTCTAGTATAAGATTTATTACATTCGCTGCACGTCAACCTTTTAATATTTCTGTGAACATAATTAATGTGTGTCTTCAAACTACTTTTTCGAGTAAACGAGTTGTTACATTCGCTGCACGTGATTTTTTTTATATTTCTATGAACGGTATCAATGTGTATCTTCAAGTGACTTTGTTGAGTAAACGAGTTGTTACATTCGCTGCACGTGAATTTTTTTATATTTCTATGAACAGTATCAATGTGTACCTTTAAATTCCTTCTTTGAGTAAACGAGTTGTTACATTCGCTGCACGTGAATTTTTTTATATTTCTATGTACAGTATCAATGTGTATCTTCAAGTGACTTTTTTGAATAAATGAGTTGTTACATTCGCTGCACGTGAATATTTTTATATTTCTATGAACAGTATCAATGTGTATCTTCAAGTAACTTTTTTGAGTAAACGAGTTGTTACATTCGCTGCACGTACTACTTTTAATATTTCTATGAACAGTATCAATGTGTATCTTCACGTTATTTTTTTGAGTAAACGATTTGTTACACTCGTTACACTTGTACTTTTTAATAATTCTGTGAACCGTATCAATGTGTATCCTCAAGTCACTTTTTTGAGTAAACGAGTTGTTACATTCGCTGCACGTATATTTTTTGATATTTCTGTGAACAGTATCAATGTGTATATTTAAGTTTTGCTTTCCAGTATATGATTTGTTACATTCATTGCAGGTATATTTTTTAATTTTTCTATGAACAGAATCAACGTGTATCCTCAAGTCACTTCTTTGAGCAAACGAGTTGTTACATTCGCTGCACGTGAATTTTTTGATATTTCTGTGAACAGTATCAATGTGTCTCTTCAATTTACTTTTTCCAGAAAACGATTTGTTACACTCGCAGCAAGTATATTTTTTAATATTTTTATGAACAGTGTCAATGGGTGTCTTCAAGTGACCTTTTTGTGTATACAATTTGTTATATTCGCTGCATATGAACTTTCTATTACGTTTGTTATGAGAATCAACCTCTTTAATTTCACTCTTCAGTTGATCGAGTGTTCCTAATACTCGTATTGTATCAATTTTACAATCTTTTATTGGGTCGAATGTTTGAGTCTCAGTTTTGACGAACGTTATATCGCCTATCTCAATCTCATCTTGAACAGTGATATGATCATAGCTACTTTCCTCATTTTTCAGTATATTATTGGTAGAATTGATTATGTTACTAATATTCAGATCGAATTCATTTAACCCGTGCGAACTGTCAGCGGGATAGTCTTCCGCACTAATTTCTGTTGACTTTGTTGGTTCATGAATATTCATCAATTCATTATCATCAATGCATTCTGCTTTGATGATATCTTGTCGGTACATGTTTCTTTATGTGCACAAACAAAATAACGAATCTAGTTCAGACTTGTAGAGTTGATGGAAAAGAATAAACTTGGTTCCGTCTGTCACCAAAAGTGGAATATTTAGGGTTGCCACATTTGATATTAATATCATTACCATAACGATATGTTTGCGCTTTTTCCAGTTTTACCGAATGATTATTATTCTTGAGTTGGATATTATGACCACCATAAAAAAAATAATAATGATAATAAATTATTACAATGAAAATGATTATTTTTTTTTCTATTGTTGAACACATCTCTTCTTAGATAGTATTAATCGATCATTTTAATAACACTTAGTATGTGGTCAGAAGTAGGTAATGTCGTGCATTAAAAACCATTTGAGTAAGATTTTTGATGTTTGATGTAAACCACTTTAAAACTAAATACTTTGGCAAGCATTTTATAGTGCAGAAAGCTAACATTACAGTGTTACAAATAATTAAATTAAATATCTTCAAACGTTCATACTAGTGACAGATAGACTGAAGTGACAACTTAGATTACAACTTTCACAAAGTAAATATATTCTTGACTGAAATAAATAAATTTGAAATGAAGAATATTATGAAATATTAAATTTGAGCCTAAAAATAATATAAATTTGAAATGTTGTTTAATAAAATAACATTTAATTAAATTAAACTATCAAAAGTACTCAACAGATGGCCTAGCTTGATATGTTTTTAAAGATTGTCTTCGCAGTAGACGATCTATGCGACAGATGGCGCTGAACTATAAAAATATTACAATTTAAATAAATTAAAGAGAACTAAAATAATGTTAATAGAAGTGACGACTGTTTTCACCAAACTAAAATTTTAAAGAAATGTGAACGAAAAAAATAATAATAATTATTTAAACTTATAACGACTATTCTTTCAAAGAATTAATAACATTTAATATAATTACTTAAACAGTTATTTACTAATATAATAAGCAATGCTTTACTTTTCTTAAATTTTATTTATTTAATTAAAATATATTATTCCTCGTAATACAGTTACACTTTTTCTAAAACAACCCAATTTCTTTAAGTCGCCATACAACGTTAAGTTTTAACGTGAACTCATTACACTAGCTAATGTCGAGGCATCTGGTACCATGTTTAGCTAACTATATCTGAACATCTGTTCTAAGGTAAACTTTACTTCCTTAATCGATAATGGCCTTGACACTATTACGGCGTACGCTGAAATCTGAGCGCTCATAATAACATGATCCTTTTATCATTTTCACAAAAAGTACCAAAATTTAACTTAGTTGAGTAGCGTCCAAATTAATTGAATATTACCTAGTCATAACAGTTCTTTTAAATATATGTACAGGTTGGACTTTTCCCCGTGCGAATTCTTTTATGGAGGTCATTCTATACTTCAAACTGATCAACTTTTGTTCGACAAGTTGAGCAAAAAGAGTAGAAAGCAAAATGCTATTAGCGTTTATTTTATTTTTTTATTAAGAAATCATGTTGGCCGATGGGGACTAATCTATAACCTTCCTAACTAGGTAAAAGGTTACCTGTTTAAACGCATAGTTACTCCTCCTGGGATATTATTTATTTGGTATGGACAAAAATGTGACTTCAAACATTCTTATAATATAGTTTTGATATTTATATACTCCGAGAGACTCTTCCCTACATAGGAAGAATATCTTTTGTATTCCATCAACACATTATAAAATTATATTTATCTATTTAAATGAGTTGCAAATATTTTGAACTTTACCTCAACATGTATTCTGAAGTTTATAATTCTTTTATAATAATATAATAAAAAAAAGTTTATTTTTTTAGTTATGACTCGCTAGATAATTCACCAGAATATAAATTTGAAACTATATGTAAACATATGTAACAGCATTTAATGTAATTTCTGTACAATTTCAATTAAAATGTATTAATTTAATATTAGATATGTTTTTCTAATAAGTAAACAATAAATCTGCTATTTCGTTGACATTATAGAGTATAGTTTCATGTTTCAGAAATCATCTCAATTGCAAAGGATTAGGCCTGAACAATGCCACTACAAATTGTTTAACAATCTGCATCGACGCATTGTTAAACAATACAAATCTTCTGTTTTTATATAAGAATACTATTATTAAGATGAAATCGGCTTTCCACGATTACTAACCGACGTCTCGAGTCACTCAAATCATTACTTTATGAATCCGGCAAAGTTGCCTACCCTTTATTGTAATATTTAAGTTCTTTGCTGAAAAACTGTGACTTTTTAGTTAGCAAGCGATTGCTGTTCTTTAGATAAAGTATTAAAATCATGAATGACTCGAAGTTCATTCACAGGATTCCAAAAGTTATTTTTCACATCAACATTGGAAATGCTTAAAGAAATTAACCGTCAAAATAAAAAGTTGAAATATCCGGAGCAACTAATGCTTTTATTACATGAGAAATATTATTAAATCTAAAAGGCAAATTCGTATTTCCTAAAGGTTTAACGACAGATGAGTTGGCTGTGCTAAGATTAATATTTTCTATAGAACTAAGAGTATAACCCAATTTTAGCAATCTAAGGTGAGAGTTAGCACCAAATATAGTGGCAACACTTTCACTGTCAAGAAGACCACAAACTTTAATATCGACTGGATCAACTTCTAAATAAGGGCGCCGAGAATCTTTTTCATTCTCAAAATAAACAGAGGCTGCTTCCAGAAAAGCCCAAAACAACCAAAAGATTATAATCGTAATCACTAACACCAAAATCTAACCTCAATTTTGAAACTAACTGACCAATTTGAAAAATTATTGATATTACCACGATGCCAAATTAATGCATTTTCAATAAATATATGATAAACATTTCGTAGGAATATTTCTTGCTAACCGTAATTCTTCAATAAGTTCTAAAGATTTAAGAACACAAGTTTTTCCATTAAACTGAATCCCTAAGTTCAAAGGTTTATTACACTCATTACTTCAAGAAGGAACATTTAACGGTAAAACAACAGAAGGTGGTGGTACGACTGACTCACTCTGAATAACTAAAATCTTAATAGACGAAATGCTTTTTTCTTTTTCTTAATCTCTCAATCGACAGCGGATCTTCAGTCAAAATCCTATTAAGCCTATGATATAAATGAGCAGATTAAGCACTAACGCGTCTTCCCTGATTTTTATCAGGAATAAAAGAAACATCTTCCAGAAAACAACTTAAATCGTCCAGCCTAATTTCGCATTCGTGAATTTCAGGTTCGCATAAAAAGCTTGTAGATTTTATAGATTCGCTTGGTTTTTCTTTGCCAAGTGTAACTATCAGTCTACATAAAATATCCACTGAGTCAGCAGGTGTTTGGTCTCTAATGCTGACCTCACACTGCAACTCTGACTTCGAAAGACAGTTCCAGGAAATTAATAGAATCGACATTTTGTATAAAAAAAGCAATATTTGAAAAAATAAAAAAATAAAATGAAATTGAGAGTAAGTCACCAATTTATAGGCACAACACTTTGCTTGGCCGCTACTATGCGATCGACCAGTCGGCTTACAAAACAGAAGAAAATATTCAGTTAGGTATCTGAAAATATATAAAAAAGTTTAAACAATTGCAAAAAAGCTTGAAAACAAAAATAAACACAATTTAAACATTCAATAGCAAAAATGTACCGTTCATAATCGCTATTTCTTTATAAAAACCTTATAAAAAAAAGACATTTATAAAATGAAAATACTAACCACTTCTAACAAAAAACGTATTAAAAACAAACCAATAGTAAACATGTTGTCTTTAAACGAAATATAATGCTTACTGTACTGTACCAGTTCAAAGGTAAGTACCTAAGAACTAATTACAATTAATTACAAATAAAATAGGTGTTTTTTAAAAAACGGACATTTAAATATTTACTAATATAATGTAACACTCATGGCGTTATTAAAAATAACTCACCTCAAAAAACGATAACAAATATTTAGTGACTTTTTAATGGTGGCAATAATAACCAAAAAAATAATATTCAATCAGTAAAATTAGGAAAAAAACCGCACACATAGGTATGCAAACTAATATTAAACGTGGCAACCCCAAAAATACCACTTTTAGTGACAGGAATCGGGACATTAGATAGAGTATATTTTCCAACAAACCTACAAGTCTGTACTAGATTCATTGTTTTGTTCGTGCTCATAAAGAAACATGTACCGACAAGATATCATCAAAGAAGAAAGCATTGATGATAAAGTATTGATGGATATTCATCAACCAACAACGTCAACAGAAGATAGTGCGGAAAACTATCCCGCTAACAGTTGACACGGGTTAAATGAATTCGATCTGAATATTAGTAACATTCTGCCAATAATATACCGAAAACTGAGGAAAGTAGCTATGATCATATCACTGTCAAAGATGAGATTGAGATAGGCGATATAACGTTCGTCAATTTGAGACTCAAACATTCGAACCAATAAAAGATTGTAAAATTGATACAATACGAGTATTAAGTACACTCGATCAACTGAAGAGTGAAATTAAAGAAGTTGATTCTCGCAACAAACGTAATATAAAGTTCAAATGCAGCGAGTGTAATAAATCGTTTACTCAAAGAAGTAACTTGAAGAAACATATTAAAACTGTTCATGGAAATATTAAAAGATTCACGTGTAGCAAATGTAACAACTCGTTTACTCGAAGAAGTAACTTGAAGAAACATATTAAAACTGTTCACAGAAACATTAAAAAATGTAGGTGTAACGAATGTAACAAATCGTTTGCTGAAAGAAGATACTGGAAAATACACATTGATACTGTTCACAGACATATTACAAAGTTCACGTGCAAAGAATGTAGTAAATCGTTTAGTCAAAAAAGTAATTTAAAGACTCACATCGATAATGTTCACAAAAAAATTAAAAAATTTACGTGCAGTGAATATAACAAATCGTATACAGGAAAAAAAATCCTAAGCGCACATATTGATACTGTTCACAAAAATATTAAAAAATTTAAATGCAGTGAATGAATCAAATCGTATACTGAAAAAAAAACCCTAAGCGCACATATTGATACTTTTCACAGAAACACATTTTTTACGTGCAGCGAATGTAACAAATCATATAGTCAAAGAAGTTACATAAAGACACACATTGATATTGTTCACAGAAATATTAAAAAATTCACGTGCAGCGAGTGTAACAAATAGTTTACTCAAAGAAATAGCTTGAGGATACACATTGATATTATTCATAGAAAAATTAAAAGTCTGAAAAGATTCATTGTAGTTGGATGAATTCTAATTAGACGAATTGTTTTAGACGAATTTCCAGCAGACTCACATTTCCACATTTATTTATTTCTTGCTTTCTTTGGAATATACACAGCGAAAAGCAAATAAACTATAAAAATAATATTTGTTTGTAATTAGGGTTGATTTATTTTTCGTTTTTATCCCGCTTTAAAAAACCATTTAAAATTAATATTTCTTGTGGTATGACTATGGTATAGCGCACTATGAAACGAACACTACATAACATGTACTGGTGATTGTTATTGAATGTTCTTAGGGCGTAATGTTTTCAATTGTTAATATTTGTAAAACTTTTAATCTAATGATTTTTAATTTAAACGATTTGTCTTCTTTGTCTAATCATTTTTTCTATATTCAAGTAAGGTAACCACCCCAATCATGGTCAGTTTAAGGATAAATTTTGCCTATTTTTCAAATTACTTGTATATTTATGAATGTTTTCGATCATCGAATGGTTTAAGTTAAGGTTACATAATTAAATTATGTTTTGATAAATTGAAATTGATAGTCAAACCTTAAAACACCATTTAAAATTAATATTTCTGGCGGTATGACTATGGTATAGTACACTATGAAACGAACACTACTTAACGTGTACCGGTGATTGTTATTGAATGTTCTTAGGGGGTGGGGGGGGTAATTACCCCTTTACCCCCCTGGGATCCGCGCTCGCTACCATAGCATACAATATTAGCCAATAGCAAAGTTATTGAAGAGTCTGACCCATTAACTGCTGAAGATGCGTTGCAAGTTGCTAAATCCATTCTGGACGATGTAGTTTAAACAATTTGGACATCTCTTAGGCCTTCAAAGAGGTGGCAAGGAGCTGGATCTACCAACTGGGCTATCAATATTAGAAACGAAGACCTGTGGCGTGATTGCCTTAAATGCTGAAGAAATTATTGCCTCCAAAACTGCCTCAGGCAATAGTATGTAATACCTGTAGATACAAATGCACAAAGACTTTCTCTTCGGAATACAGAAACACTAAATGTGATACCCAATCTATTGTAGAACTGCGTGAGCAGTCTAACCTTAGACACGAGTGTTCTTATGGGCTGCTTGGAGTCATGAATGGATGGCAGCCAGGTGGCTGCTGCACTTGGCCATTGTTTTGGGGCCCAATTTGGGGCTTCGAAGTGCAGTTTCGAATCTAAAACGAATCCGTCTTCAATACGAGTCGCAGGTTATAGACCGTATTCTTGCTGCGAATTTCGGCCTGGGAGCGCTTCTTCTTGAAGTCGGGCTGGATAGTGACAGATTACGTGTTCTGCAGTCTCTTCATCTACGTTGGAGCCTCAGCAGACGAGGATATCAGATCAGTAAGGCCTGAGGTAGTAAGGTGCCTGTTTAATCTGCAGTGGCCTGTTATCAATCCAGTTAAGAAGCGGAGGCTGAGGCAGTGCACTGCCCTACCTGTCTCTGTGCCTTGTCCAGGTTAATGGTTTAGAGCAGATGTCGGATAGTTAACTGATAGTGCCCTGGCTGTGACTGTGCCCTTTACCCGATTGGACTGTGACATCGTTTGCGGATGCTAATTGGTATGGGCTGTTCAGGACATCAAACGTCTCCATATTAAAGAACAAAAATAACCGGAGCTCACCTCACGATATACTGGCTCTTAACGCTCGCAAAGATCTTGTCAATATTACACGGATTCTTCCTCTTTGCTTATACAATCTTTATTTTCACTTTTGTGCTACACTTGTGGTGATTATGTTACTTTTTAAGACTTTAATGCTAACTATTTTAATAGTACAAGGTACATTTAAAATTAAAGTTAATTTCTGTTTAACAAAATATTTGCATAATTTACCGTGTTGGTTATTTTGTTCATATTTTTTGAACTTTATTTCGTTATACTTTGTGATTGTAAAACCTTTTATATCTACTGCCAATATATAATAATAATATTCCCTTAAATAATATTAATGTTAGATCATACATAATATTTTTCGCCATATAAGCTAATATCATTTTTATACGAGTACTACAGCAAGTTTCCTTATAATATTGATATATATTTTTTATTCATATTTTATGTTCTTATATTACTTCTTATATTATTATATTATTCCTATATTATTTGTTCTTATATTATTCATTTATATTTTGTATATCCTATTTTTTTCTTGTACCGCGGTACTGTAGTTATTTATTTAAATTCTCCTTATTGCTCTATAAAATTATGCTATTCAGAAAACATGAATATAAAGATTTATGACGATCTAGATGACATTTCACAATTTAATACAACAGGATTACAAGATTTTAAATATAATCTTATGATTTTTAAATCTTAATATTAAGAGTATAAACGGAACCTTTGGTGATGTTACAGTGATGCTGCTAAATATGAAGTTTGCGCCGGACTTTCATTTTAACCGAAAGTTGGATTATTAACCGACTTATACCACTTTGTTTCTCCTACGACGGTATTTGTATTTTTTACTAAGTTAATTTTCATGACAACCTCAAGGCACTGCCAAGGCGTCTGAAGAACATGACAGTACCAGTTGGTAATCCCACACTATTCAGAGTAAACAAATCTGGACAATATATAAACATCTACAACAATTAAAATTGTTCTTCTGAGAAACAAATATTTTTTATAATTTGTTGCCACACCTTGACGTTTAAAATTTAGATTGGGTAATAACTTAAATTGATTCTAATTCAATCTGGCTTTGATGTGTTTACAATGTTCAAAATAAGTTAGAAATTGACATATTGTAGCATATATCTTTTTTTTAAACTATTTTTTGTCTCCTGTACAATTGAAAGTATATTTTTATTCTTTTCCACGAGTTAAAGGTAAAAGCAATTATCTTTTTAAAAAGTACCAAGGCCACAAAATTGCAAATTCTCTTTCTTTAGTGTATCATTTTTCATAATATGTATATTTTTTAATTACCTTTATCACCTACCTATATTTTATGAATTATTTTTTTGATGGCTAAATACGCAAGTACCTAATACTAATAATACACATAATACTACAATCTGTGAAGATTGCTACCTAAGTGTTCCGTGAAAACAAAAGGCTATTTCTTTTTAGAATGGCATATTATCACATTATTATTTTAAATAGTTACATAATTTAATAAATAGTAGCTTAATTATAAATAAATGTTAATGCATTTAAAATTAAAAAAAAAAAACATTTTGAAAGGGCAACATTGCATTACGATTCCAAACCTTCGTTTAAAACGGAACTGTCATTTGTCAGATGGTGGATAGATTCCTTTCTAAATCATTGTTTAAGATTGTATTTTATAAAATGTTAAATAAATAACCGTGCGTATAGATTAAAATATTAATAGTAGATATCGCGAGGACATCCCTCACAGCCTTCACAGAGTCCATAATTCGCGCCCGTGTGCAAACATTCTATAACCAGCGACGCGACCGCCATCTTAATAGCTCAGCGCCAGGAGGCGCTTGCTGAAGAATCTTCCGGCTGTTACTCCACGGATCTTTCGTGTCTTTACTATTATGGAGTCAAATCCCGAGTCTTATGTAACCTAGTGCCAGACATCATCAGCACTGTATTAATAACTATTAATAATCACCTTACAGGGACCTTTACAATATAAGAAATACCATCGATTGAGTTAAAAAATGGAGGAATGCACTGAGACTGCTGTTAAAATAGAAAAAGATTATATTTCTGAGCAAGGGTATGATTGCAAACCAAGCTGCAGTGATTTTAACAATTCGCGAATGTCTAAATCGGACAACAATAGTGTTTCAAAAGTCTCAGGACCACTTCTTAAATCAGACATCGATAGCAAAGATTGCTTTGGTCCGCAGCAGTGTAATACTATGATAACAAATCAACAAGATGATCTTTTTATGGAGGAAAATATCAAATTTATAAAATTAGAAAATAGTATCGGTCTTGAAAAAATAGTCAATAACATAAAATGCGTTAAAGTGCTATTAAAGAAAATTGACTTTACCTGTTCGAATTGCAAGGGTTTTCTAAACGTACGGTGTATGTATTTAAAGAATAAACTTTTTTGTTTCGAATGCCTTTATAGTGATTATAAAACAAAGGTTTTATTAGAACACATGGACCTTGAGCAACAATCAATAAAAAGATTACAATGTAGCGAATGTAATAGAATGTTTACAAGACGACACAGTTTATTAAAACATTTAAACACCGATCACTTAAAAATAAAAATGTTTAAATGCACCCAGTGCGATTATACAACGTCGGCTAAAAGAAATTTAACGATACATATTGACGCCGTTCATCGAAAGATAAGAAAGTTTAGATGCAGCGAGTGCGATTATATGAGTTCAACCAGAACAAATTTAACGGTGCATATTGAGGCCGTTCACCGGAAGATAAGAAAGTTTAAATGCAGCGAGTGCGTTTATATGAGTTTAACTAGACAACGTTTAACGATGCATATTGACGCCGTTCATCGGAAGATAAGAAAGTTTAAATGCAGCGAGTGCAATTATATGAGTTCAACTAGACAACGTTTAACGTTGCATATTGACGCCGTTCATCGAAAGATAAGAAATTTTAAATGCAGCGAGTGCGATCATGCCACTACGAGAAAGTCATTCTTACAGGTACACATTGACGCCGTTCACCGGAAGATAAGAAAGTTTAAATGCAGCGAGTGCGTTTATATGAGTTCAACTAGAACACATTTAACAAGACATATTGACGCCGTTCATCGGAAAATAAAAAAGTTTAAATGCAGCGAGTGCGAGTATATGAGTTCAACTAGAAGAGATTTATCTTTGCATATTGACGCCGTTCATCGGAAGATAAGAAAGTTTAAATGCAGTGAGTGCGTTTATATGAGTTCAACTAGAACACTTTTAACGTTGCATATTGACGCCGTTCATCGAAAGATAAGAAATTTTAAATGCAGCGAGTGCGATCATGCCACTACGAGAAAGTCATTCTTACAGATACACATTGACGCCGTTCACCGGAAGATAAGAAAGTTTAAATGCAGCGAGTGCGATTATATGAGTTCAACTAGACAACATTTAACGATGCATATTGACGCCGTTCATCGGAAAATAAGAAAGTTTAAATGCAGCGAGTGCGTTTATATGAGTTCAACTAATGGAAATTTAAAGAAACATATTGAAAGCGTTCACCGAAAAATATTAAAGTTTTAATGCAGTTAGTATGATCATGCTACTACGAGAAATTAAAACATAAGATTGGCATATTGAAAGTTGTCAACGAAAAACATTAAATTTTAGTGGGTTTGACGATTATAAATAGTTAATTGTACAATGAAATTGTTTCATTTTTTCCTCGAGAGGAAGAGGCATGCTTTGTACTGAAGTTGCATTTGTACTTTTAAATCCACAAAGAAAGAGTTAACTTTGAGGCTCCTGAAATTAGGCAGGAAAAACCTGAAAAGATATTAAAATAAAACAATATGTTAATATTTATATTGTTTTTATTTATACTTTTATTATAATTAATCTTGTAATCTTTATAGTCTTGATTCTTAAAGGTACTTAAAGAAATATGTTGGCGGTGTTGGGGCTAACAATTGCTTCAGTAATGCGGCATGCGGCCTCTCTGCTTATCACTACGGAACATCTTTGAGGCTGGTCATGTTCTGGGAAGTCAACATTACTTCAGGAAGACCTCAAGTAGACCCAGAAAACTGGTGATTTATTCGGACGCCGTCGGCATTTTCATGGTTATAAATATAATACAATCTGAATTCAGACATTATCAGGAAAATGAATTGAAGGTTTTTGCTCAAGGCCAAATAAAATTATTAAATGTTTAATAAATTAAAGTATATTAATCGTTAAAAAACGTGCATTTCGTGAAATGCCCCTGACTCGCTTTATGGTACCCTTTGCGTACCATAAACACCCTCTCTTTGTAGTTAAACAACTATAGTTTTTTTACTTTATTACTTTAGCAACTGGTTGTTGCATGTAAAAGAATTTATAGCAATCTGACTGACCATCACATGAACTGACGAGGGTTTGCAATGCGTGATCTATTTATTTATCTATTTATCTTTATTAGGGAAATAAAACAGTTACATGAGAAAAATCATATATAGGCAATACATATACAATTATATAAAAACAATCGTACCAACTTTTAAGTATAAACTAAAACCAATTATATATTTCCACCGAGTGAGTATACAATTAGTGCTTATTCTAAAAAATGCAAGATGAATGGATGAGGAGAAGGAGGGAGTGGAAAGGGGAATTTGACGTTATAGTTTTATTTTTATAAGGTTTTTGAACGCCACTAAATTAACATTAAATGCATCAATATCTGAATATTTTAAATTTAAGGTAAAATATATTCTATACAAGGGTTCGTTTTGCCCTTAATTGGTTCTACGACGTGGGATGTCTAGCAAATCGTTTGATCTTGTCGCACGTGAAGGTACCCTGAGTCCCATCAGCTCAAGCAGAGAGCTGCACTTAACTGCACCTGACATTATTTTAAAAAAGTTTAAATGCTGCAAATGTAATTACTCTACTTCTAGCAAATCTTATATGCAGAAACATGTTGACGGAATTCATCAAAAAATAAGAAAATTTTAATGCAGCGAATGTGATTACTCGAGTTCAAACCATAACGATTTACAGAAGCATGTTAGAGGAGTTCATCGAAAAATTAAAAATAATAAATGCAACGAGTGTGAATAGTCTAGTTTTACCAACTCCGATTTGCAGAAACATATTGACGCAGTTCATCTAAATATAAAAAAAGTTTAAATGCAACGAGTGTAATTACTCCAGTTCATTTAAGTCTGTTTTGCAGAAACATATTAGAAGAGTTCATCAAAAAACACGAAGGTTTAAATGCGACGAGTGTGATCACTCTAGTACAAACAACTCGGATTTGCAGAAACATATTAACGTAGTTCATCGGAAAATAAAAAAGTTTAAATGCAACGAGTGTGATTACTATAGTACAAAATATACTGGTTTAAAAAGACACATTGACACAGTTCACTTTCTAAACAATTGGCACTTTCAAAATCGTATTGACAAGGAGATGCATTTGCATTTAATATTATTTTATGCATCAATCTCTAATTATTTTCAAGAACCAATCGGACAACCCTAGTTTAGGAAGTGTTTTATGCGGTTGTATGTATTGACTAGGTCCAGTTTGTATTATTTAACCACAATTTATTAATAAAATAATAAATATAATATTTTGGGTACCTACCTAGAACTATCTAACTTATTGACACAAGCCTATTCTATGTATCGCTTAATCTAGGTTATTATTTGAATCGAAAGGTGTTTATAGGCAAGCAGTTTGTATGTTTTTATTTTTAAATAGTACAAATGGAGTGTATAAATAGTTTGGTTAGGTTTAAAATATTTATTTGGTTTAGTACTTTTATTCTTAAACGAAAAAAATATTATAATTAGGTTTATTAATATCGCATTTAATCGTGTTTGCTTGCTTGATTTAATAAATTTTGAAAATATTTTGTAGTAAGTACGAACATTTGACACATTCGCCTTAGGTTTTTTTTTTATAGATTTTTATTAAAAGTTATAATATGGATAATTTGTATTTTGTTTACCGATTTTCAATAATGATAGCACTTTAATGGTGTCTGCAAAATCAATACCTTTTTTATTAAACAAAATGGAACTGCCTTCTTCATTGTAGTATCGCAAAACCTACCAGTTTTAGACCACTATGTACTAAAGAATCACATTGATTATGACACAAATATAAATATAATATTAGACATTACTACATATAATACACGGTGCGTATGTAACTTGTGATTTCTTAGATAATAAGTTAGGTTTTGTAGATCATCCGATTTGAACCACTTAGCTTTCTAATTTGGGGAGAGCTAAGGAAAAACTTTCGCAATTAGCAAGTAGCAATTAGCGCTCAAATATGTCATTATAAACTTTGATTTTGAGATCGTAATCTGTTAAATAGTTAAAGAACAACTATTTCATAAAACCAAATAAAACTGCTTAGATTCTAATGTTTTGAGATATTGTTTCATTTCTACAGGGTGTTCCAAGACCACTACCGATTAAAAAATCCTGCTCTTTGGCCCTGCGATTCCAAACATTATTTGTTGCGACATTCTATCAAAATTCGTCATGGTTTCAGTATCAGATTTTTTTTGTTGATGTATTATCCTTATTTGATGGCACTAATTATTTAGGTACTAGTAGGCGAAGTCAAATAAAATTATAATTAATTCAAATAATATTAAATTTAAATGCGTACCTACCTAACATGGCCACCGTAGAATTTATCATGTGCGTCAGGTTATTACGACCGGTGGCATTTTTGATTCGGAAAAATGTTCCGACTAACACGACCAACGCGCTAGGCGTCGGACGTGTCGAGTGCCGTCAAACAAATATCTAGTGTTTATTTCAGAGGAAAACATTTTAAATGTTGTTTAAATGACCGATGTTGTGGTACAACAACATATTGTAAATGCGACTGTACATTGTACTAAGAACAGCGAATCGTGCTAAAAACACGCTTCTAACTTTCCTTGCACGCGATGGAATACATTTCTCCTTCAGAGATCCCCTCGTTGCTACTATAATTGATGGGTGAATTTTAAATAATTGTTAGCTTTAAATACATTTGACCATTGCTTAAGACTTGAGAATTTATACTGTTTGAATATGGCCTTAAAAGTCCGCGTGACTATTTGACCTATAAGAAAGTAGCAGTTGAAATGCAAATATTCACTTGATATAGAACCAGACGAAAGGCAATTTAACGTGAATTTTAACTGTCGTGTCTTTTTGGTAGGTTTGAGCTACCTATTGCAATGGGTACCATGTCTTGAATTCCGGAGAATTTCGACATATCTACTTAAATTACATTCTTGTGGAAATTGTAGACTATTGAAAAAATAACATTTGAAATCACACAAAATTTACAGCTCGAAACTCACTTCACTAGTACGAACGATTGAAGATATTTAATTTAATTATTTGTAATATTAGCTTTCTGCACTCCTCCGTATAAACTTTAACTAGGCATGCCATCTCACTCTCCTCCGTGCGCGCTTAAAAGGGGTAAATACAGGATCTAATCTTTAAGTATTAATATTATCGATAAATTGCTTGCCAAAGTATTTTGTTTTAAAAAGGTTTTCATCAAACATCAAAAATCTCACTTAAATGGTTTTTAGTGCACGAAATTACCTACATCTGGCCACATACTAAGAGTTATTAAAATGATCGATTAATACAATCTAAGAAGAGATGTTTCAACAATAGAAAAAAAATAATCATTTTTATTGTAATAAGTTATTATCTATAATATATTTTTAATGGTGGTAATAATATCCAACTCAATAATAATAATCATTCGGTAAAACTGGAAAAAAGAGTACGAACATATCATTATGGTAATGATATTAATATCAAATGTGGCAACCCTAAATATTTCACTTTTGGTGACAGCCGGAACCTAGTTTAATCTTTTCCATAAACTCTACAAGTCTGTAATAGATTCATTGTTTTGTTCGTACACCTAAAGAAACATGTACCGACAAGATATCATCAAAGCAGAATGCATTGATGATAATGTATTGATGGATATTCATCAACCAACAACGTCAACAGAAAATAGTGCGGAAGACTATCCCGCTAACAGTCCACACGGGGTAAATGAATTCGAATTGAAAAATAGTAAAATAATAAAATCTGACAGTATTATAGCGAAAAATGAGGAATGTCAGGATGATAATGTAATTATAAAAAATGAGAATATAAGCGATATAACGTTGGTAAAAACTGAGACTCAAACATTCGACCCAATAAAAGATTGTAAAATTGATACAATACGAGTATTAAGTACACTCGATCAACTGAAGAGTAAAATTAAAAATGTTGATTCTCCCGACAAACGTAATACAAATTTCATATGCAGCGAGTATAACAAATCGTTTACTATAAAAAGTAATTTGAAGACACATGAAGAATTTGATACTGTTCATAGAAATATTCAAATGTTGACGTGCAGCGAGTGTAACAACTCGTTTACTCGAAGAAGTAACTTGAGGATACACATTGATACTGTTCATAAAAATATTAAAAGGTTGACGTGCAGCGAGTGTAACAAATCGTTTACTCAAAGAGGTAACTTGAAGAAACACATTGATACCGTTCACAGAAATATCAAAAAATATACGTGCAGCGAGTGTAACAACTCGTTTACTGAAAGAAGTACTATGGAGAGACACGTTGATACTGTTCATAGAAATATTAAAAAGTTCAAGTGCAGCGAGTGTAATACCTCGTTTACTCGAAGACCTAACCTCAGGATACACATTGATACTGTTCACAGAAATATCAAAAAATATACGTGTAGCGAGTGTAACAAATCGTTTACTCAAAGAGGTCAATTGAAGAGACACATTGATACTGTTCACAGAAATATCAAAAAATATACGTGTAGCGAGTGTAACAAATCGTTTACTCGTAGAGGTAACATGAAGAAACACATTGATAACATTCACAGAAATATCAAATAATTCACGTGCAGCGAGTGTAATAAATCATTTGTTAATAAAAGTAACTTGAAGATACATATTGGTACTTGTTCACAAAAATATTAAAAAGTGCAGCGAGTGTAACAACTCGTTCACTCAAAGAGTTTATTTGAAAACACACATTGCACAAGATTGTTCACAGAATTAATAAAATCCCGAGTGCAAGGAGTGCTCAGAAAATGAGAAATGTATTGAACTGTGGTGGACATTAGCAGCCTGGGTTTAGTCAGTGCAGGATCAAGAATCGTGAAATATTAATTAAGTGTTTAGACCCTGTAGTGTCGGTTATTTGAGAAAGGTGGAAGGCAAGATGGCCAGCTACCATTTAGGTATTTGGTCCGTTACATTATGGTATTTAATGTTTTCGATTGTAAATATTGATGTAACTAATTGTTTAAACTTATATAATTGGTATTATTATGGAAAACACTGTGTCTTCTTTTTCTAAACATGTTTTTTCTATATAGTAGCTACTTATATAATAATCAAACATTTCAAAAATTGTTTATATCTAATGTTAATACCTCCTTAATGGTACATGCTCTCTCTCTCTCTCTATTATTGTACATCTTGCCTCTCGCTCGCTCACACGGCGTCATTTATATATAAACATTTTGAACTTGTCCCTTTCATGAGAAAAAACATATATAGGCAGTAAATATGCAATCATATAAAAACAATGAAAACAATGGTACCAACTTATGAGTATAAACTAAAACCAATATATATTTCCACCGAGTGAGTATACAATTAGTGCTTAACCTAAAAAATGCACGATGAAGGGATGAGGAGAAGGGAGGGAGAGAAAAGGGAAATTGTTTAATTTCAGCTGAGATGCTTTCAATATCGACAGTCACCGAGTGCATATCTGCTGGACCTATCCCGGTTTTTCCTTGACAGGTAACTTGAAAGGGAAAACCGTGAGATTTAGATTTTACGAAAGACCAAAAACTATTTTTTTATATTTTGTGCAATTTTAATTCCTAATCTCCCTAAGCTATCATAAAATATAAGGAATTCAGGTTCAATTTTTATTTTAAAATGTGGAGTTGTGAGCCATTTAAGTACCTATTTAATGTTGTCTATGGCGCTTGTATTTTGGTCTAGCTTTTCCTGGGATTACAACTTTCACAAAGTAAATATATTCATGACTGAAATAAATAATTTTAAAATGAAGAATATTATGAAATAATAAATTTGAGCCTAAAAATAATATAAATTTGGAATATTGTTTAATAAAATACACTTAATTTTAAAAAAACTTTCCTAAGTACTCAACAGATGGCCTTAAGTTGATATTTTTTTAAAGATTCTCTTCGCAGTAGACGAGCTATGCGACAGATGGCGCTGAACTAAGAAAATTACAATTTAAATAAATTAAAGAGCACTAAAATAATGTTAATAGTAGTGACGACTATTTTCACCAAATAAAAACGAAAAAAAATAAATATTCATTATTTAAACTTATAACGATTATTCTTTCAAAAAATTCATAACATTAATATATTTACTTAAACAGTTATTTACTAATATAATAAGCAATTCTTTACTTTTATTAAATTTTATTTACTTAAATAAAATATACAATTCCTGGTAATACAGTAACGCTTTTTCAAAAACAAACCCAATTTCTTATAAGTCGCCATACAACGTTAAGTTTTAACGTGAACTCATTCCACTAGCTAATGTCGAGGCATCTGGTACCGTGTTTAGCTAACTATATGTGAACATCTGTTCTAAGGTAAACTTTACTTCCTTAGTTGTAAAATAAACTTTGAATTATGAAATAGTAAAAATGATTGAAAAAAAAGCCAATTCTTCTAAATTCTATTAAATGACTTGGTAATTCAATCTTCCCACTTCTAGGTGGCAAACATCATCTCCTCAAAAACAGTCTGAAGATATGCTTTAAATATGTATTTGACATGATTTCTCGATTACTTTTATTAAACTATATATTTTTATTAAATGCTTTTATATTATTTGCCGCCATCTGTTATTATCAAAAGAAAGTATCGATTTTCTCTTTAAATTTATCAATTTTAATTTAGATGGCGCTAGCATTAAACTTAATAATTAAACTTATTCATACTGTAAAACAATTCAATTTGTATTTCCACGAATATATAACATATTTTAGATACCTACTTTCATCACTTATGATCACAAGATATCAACATTAAGTAGGATTTAAACAAACACTTTGGTATTTAAGGGTTCTCTTGAATGGAAATGCTAGTGACAATCACTTACTTATAAATAAAAAAAAAACAGGTGAAAGCACTACCGCAGCAGTCACATCTGCGAAGAATCTCATTGGCCAGAGAGTACTCAAAACTTACTTTACGCTCAAGGCTCGTGAGAAAGATTCCGCTACACATTTAGAGGCATTAAATTGCAATTTATTATCTGCAGCCACTCTAAGAGACGATTGACGTCATCTTGTCAAAAAATGACGTCACTCACTGGTTTATCTTCACATCGACCACATCCAGTAACAAACTACATTTTTTCACTGCGGTAAAAATATTATTAATAGAATAAAAATAAACCACTTAGTGCGGCCCTTTGCTGGATACCAGATTATATATATTTTAGTTTTAATTGTCTGTTTATCATACCTTTAATACAATGCTATTTTCTATAAAAAAAAATGTATATTTTTATAATCGTTAATAAAAAATTGTTCAACATGATGGATCACTATTACCGCATTATTAATGGTAAAATTCTATACGACCATGGACCTAGCATTATGTTCAAAACATCGACTACTCAGAAACTCTACCCAGAGTTTTGTCAATATTGTTATTAAACATCTTAAGATTTAAGGTTTATCCGTCGATCACAAAGGCTGGTTTCAGAGCCGTGACGGTTACGGAACCCCCGCAACGCAACGGAGGGCCCGCATGCAATCCTATAAGTATAAGAAATTAGTTTATCCCTTACTCGCAGAGATGGCTGTATGTTTCTATTATCTATTTGTCATATTGACATCAATGTAGATATTATAATATATATATTACTATTTATTTTGAAAAGTAATCATTATTTGTTTATTTTTTATATCTTTAAATTAATTATATTATGTTAGAAATATATATTTAATATAATACATATATATATAGGTTTATAGACACTTTTAAAATACTTCGATCGAGTTAATAATTCTATTATCCACAGA
The DNA here is from genome assembly GCA_020383195.1 of Neomicropteryx cornuta. Lineage (NCBI taxonomy): Eukaryota > Metazoa > Arthropoda > Insecta > Lepidoptera > Micropterigidae > Neomicropteryx > Neomicropteryx cornuta. The sequence continues at coordinate 6,066,717 of JAHKQU010000031.1, forward strand.
GATTTATACTACAGTATAAAGAATGGTACAGAAAATTCTCTTGGAACAAAAGTGAGACGACACCCTGCGAGTGCTCCAATGCTGAACAATATAACATCAGGAGTACCACGGGGTTCACAACCGGGACTCTTATTATTATATATAAATGTAACGTTTTTTAAAGTTTGAACACATTTCGTATGCAGATGATTTGAAAATTTATTCTAAGGTGGTTAATGAGAACAATTGTCTAGGAATTTGAACTGATGTGAATCTTCTTAAGACTGCTGTGATAAAAACTGTATTTTCTAGAATTCATTATAGAATTAGGGTGGAAATTTGTTAAACAACTTGAATCTAAGACCTTAGTATTATGCTAATATGTGCAATACAAACTGCCAAAAAGATATATTTTACAAGAGCAAATTAATATTTTTAAAGGAATTGCAAGCATCTCTGAAACCCCGATATAATTTATGAATCTAACGGGACCTAATGATTGACGAATTGTCACTAATCTCAGGTTAAATGATAATGAACTTGCAGTTTTTAAATAAACATGTGCAGAAACACAATTTTCGACATATTCTAAACACTGCTTTACGACGTTTATTGATAGTTAATTTAATATTTAAATTTACTATAATATATTTTATACCACTTGACATAGCATAACGCGGAAGAATATTTCTAGAATAGGGTTGCCATACGTCCCGGTAGACCGGGACATGTCACCGGTTTAGAGCCTCGGTCCCGGTTGTCCCGTTTGATCCTCCATATGTCCCGGTAAACGAATGATCATGGTTTTATATGATTGCTCAAATTATGTGAAGAATTCGTGGGACGACGTTAGATCACGTTGGCTGGCGGTGAAAGTGATGTATTGACATTTTACCAATATTTTTCCATATTTACAGTACGGAATGAAACACTGAAATAACTTTGTGAGGCAGCTGATGTAATTCATGGTAATTTACGATCTCACTCAAAAACTAGGCTGTTAACTGTCTTTGTTGCCGGCCATTGAACATATTCTGAAATGTAGGAACCATTGAAAGATTTCCTTTTTTCACAAACCAGATTGCGCGCTTTGAGGGAGCGGTTTCCTTCCCCCTCCTCCTTCTATAACTCCCTTATATTTCCTCCTATTTGATATCAGTCCCGGTCGGAGCCAAACCATTTATGGCAAACCTATTCTAGAATCAACGATCTAGAATGTTCTGAAGCATGTCCGAAAAATCGAGGAATCAGTTAAGTCCGATTTATTTTTCCGATGCATTTTAATCAAAGCAAAATACCAAGTTAGTAAATAGTACTTCCTGCGTGGTTTAAATAACCATAAAGTAACATAAATATTCGCGTAACGCGAAATATCCGTACAAATCACGTCTGCAAAACTGCAAAACGTCAAAGTGACAGCTTCGGTCCATTTTTCATCATTTTATCGACACGTCGAAAGAGTGAGCGACGCAACCCTAGAGGGTAGGTACAATCAATATTCTACTTACTAATATTTACTTATTCTAATAAATATTGCTCGGCTATTATAAAATAGGAAATTGAAGAAAATACAATGAAATTAAAATAATACAACCCAGACTGACAAAAGATTGAAAAATATTTTTTAATCTATTAATTTGTTATTATTAATATATTTGTAGAGAAAATTTAATAGTGTCAATAATATCCAACTAAAACATAATAAACAAACGTAAAATTGGGTAAAAGACCGCACACATATGCATTCTGATATTAAACGTGGCAACCCCAAAAATACCACTTTTAGTGACAGTCAGAATCGGGACATTAGATAGAGTATATTTTCCAAAAACCCTACAAGTCTGTACTAGATTCATTGTTTTGTTCGTGCACCTAAAGAAACATGTCCCGACAAGATATCATCAAAGCAGAATGCATTGATGATAATGTATTGATGAATATTCATCAACCAACAACGTCAACAGAAAATAGTGCGGAAGACTATCCCGCTAACAGTTCACACGAGTTAAATAATTTCGATATGAATATTAATAACAAAAGCAATTCTGCCAATAATATACCGAAAACTGAGGAAAGTAGCTATGATCATATCACTGTTCAAGATGAGATTGAGATAGGCGATATAACGTTCGTCAAAACTGAGACTCAAACATTCGACCCAATAAAAGATTGTAAAATTGATACAATACGAGTATTAGGTACACTCGATCAACTGAAGAGTGAAATTAAAGAGGTTGATTCTCATAACAAACGTAATAGAAAGTTCTTAAGCAGCGAATATAACAAATCGTTAACTATAAAACGTAATTTGACGACACACATTGATAATGTTCGTGAAAATATTAAAATGATGACGTGCAGAGAGTGTAACAAATCATTTTCTGGAAGAAGTCACTTGAAGATACACATAGATACTGTTCACAGAAATGTTAAAAAATTCACGTGCAACGAGTGTATCAAATCGTTTTCTAGAAGAAGTGACTTGAAGAAACACATTGATACTGTTCACAGAATTATTAAAATATTCACATGCAACGAGTGTAACAAATCGTTTTCTAGAAGAAGTGACTTGAAGAAACACATTGATACTGTTCATAGAAATATTAAAAGTAGTACGTGCTACGAGTGTAACAAATCGTTTTCTAGAAGAAGTGACTTGAAGAAACACATTGATACTGTTCACAGAATTATTAAAAAATTCACATGCAACGAGTGTAACAAATCATTTTCTGGAAGAAGTCACTTGAAGAAACACATTGATACTGTTCACAGAAATATTAAAAAGTACATTTGTAACGAGTGTAACAAATTGTTTTCTGGAAGAACTCACTTGAAGAGACACATTGATACTGTTCACAGATACATTAAAAAGTACATGTGTAACGAATGTAACAAATCGTTTTCTGGAAGAAGTAACTTAAAGAGACACATTGATACTGTTCACAGAAACATTAAAAAGTACATGTGTAACGAATGTAACAAATCGTTTTCTGGAAGAAGTGACTTGAAGAGACACATTGATACTGTTCACAGAAACATTAAAAAGTACATGTGTAACGAATGTAACAAATCGTTTTCTGGAAGAAGTAACTTAAAGAGACACATTGATACTGTTCACAGAAACATTAAAAAGTACATGTGTAACGAATGTAACAAATCGTTTTCTGGAAGAAGTGACTTGAAGATACACATTGATACTGTTCACAGAAATATCAAAAAATATACGTGCAGCAAGTGAAATATTAATTAGGTGTTTAGACCCTGTAGTGTCGGTTTTAATATTCATATTGTTATTATTTATAATTTTATTATAACCAATACATTATATTGTTATCTTTATAGTCTTGATTCTTAAAAGTACCTTAAGATATATGTTATAGTAAGAAAATATTTATTAGTATATAGAATTTACTCTAAAATAGCTTTTTTGTTCAACACAGCATTGAAAAGTATAAACATCGTCCTAACTATCGTCCTAATAAGCGTCACTAGTAAAGCTATGGAAAGAATTATCATTTGCAATTTACGGCAATTTCTGGCTAAACATCAGGGTATTCCCCATGAGCAGCATGGATTTGTTCCCGAGAGATCTACAGTCACCAACCTACCCCAATGTGTCGATGGTTGGCCTACCGACATAATGTACCTAGACTACGAGAAGGAATTTAATCGCGTCCCCATATATCGAATTCTACATAAATTGGAACATTTCGGAATAGGAGGAAAACTCTTAAAATGGATCAAAGATTTCTTGACAGGTCGAACCTTCCAAGTCGGAGAAGTTCTTAGCGGTGTTCCACAGGGCTCGGTAATCGGTCCGTCCTTTTCACAATATTTTTGATTGATCTTTTAGAACTCGTTAAGTCGGGAAAAAAATCATTTGCAGACGATACTAAGTTATTCGCTAACCCCTTAAGTAGTTCGCAAATACAAAATGACCTGAACAGAATCACGCTATGGACATCTGAATGGCTACTAAGCCTGAACGTTGAAAAGTGCATATCGGGAAGAAAAACCCAAAATATTCCATACTTCATAGGAAACACTCGACTCAAAATAGTTCAGTCACAAAAAGATCTCGTCAGATCTTAAGTAGGACCTTAAAGGACGTCAGATCTTAGTAAGCACATCACCTCAATCGCTAAAAAGGCAAATTCCTTAATAAGGAAGGCTTTCCATAATTTGCTGTGGACGATTTCTTAAAGATCTATAAATCATACATAAGACCAATACTGAAATATGCATATCAAGTATGAAATCCCTAATTCACTGAAGACATAGATCTCATAGAAAAGGTACAGTCAACCGAAAAATCTGGAATATGAAGAAAGGCTAAACATACTTGGACTGACAACATTAAAGCAAAGGCGGGCGAGAGGCGATCTTATAGAGACCTGCAAGATATTTACCCACTTTTATGATCTTCCAAATGTTGAAACCATAGACACAATTAATACAAATTCGCACTTGCAACCTTTAGTTCTAATCCGAGGTAGAATTTCATGTCAAACAGAGTGCTGATGCATGGAATAAGTTACCAAGTGCAGTGATAAGTGCCAAAAATGTGATCGAATTTAAGAACAGACTCGACAAGTTTATCAGATACATTAACAGAGTACTTAGGTATATTATCATATGCATTTTTTTTAGCCATATGGAAACTCGTATCTGGATTCACCTCTTGAAACATTTTTGACTGTGGATATGACATTTGTAAAAATAATATTAAAAGAGATATCCGTATAGTCGATTTAAATTAATTTATCCTGTATAGAATATAATTAACAAACTATAGTTATTCACGCTAATGTTAACAGAGAGTCTTCTGCCTGAAAATGGCGAATAAAAGAGTCATCAAGGTGAGTGACGTCATCAGTTTTGAAGCACCTGAAAGGAGAAATGAATCACTTAATTCATATCATTATAGTTAGTGTTCAATTTTCGATTGCATCCAATAGTATTTACAGCTGATGATAAAAAATTGTATCGTATGGTATGGATTCATCCAATTCAATAAGATTATCATCAAAGAATTTTTTGGCGTAAATCAGCTAGTTCAAGATTACCGCCTTAACTTATTATGGTGTGGCGTCATCACCATTTCTTGCCCTTAGAAGTCTTTATCAACCAGCTTTAGAAGGTGAAACAGCCTTTGCTGAAGCTTCTTAACGCAAAATTGACATTTTTGGAGACGACATTGGAAGTGGTGCTAGTTCTCTATCAGCTCCATTAGAACTTCAACAACAATTAATAGAAATCATCCTGCTATTCTCGAGAACAGCTCACCTTGCTCAGCTCGAGAACTCATCCTTTTCACTGGATGGAGACAGTGTTATTAAAATTCTAGGTTTAGAGTGGAACCCTACAACTGATTGTTTTTCTTATCACGTTGAACAAAGAATTTCTGTTGTAACCAAACTTTCAATATTATCAGGTATAGCTAAAATTGTCGATCCACTTGGTTGGTTGTCACCAGTTACTCTGACAGCTAATGCCATTCTTAGGCGGCTTTGGAAATTAGGTCTAGGGTGAGACGAAACGGCCCATGATGGCATCTACAAGGTATGGACAAAGATCACCGAAGAACTGCCATCCTTATCAGCAGCAAAGCTTGTAAGGCATATCAACACAATGGACCATGGTTGTGCACTTCATAGATTCAGTGACAGTTCACCAACTGGATAGGTATGCAGCTGTTATCTACATTACTGTGAAAACGCATTTCGTGTCCTATCTCCGAACCCAGGTGAAGCGAGATACTTCTTCAAAGCGTCCGCTTTAGGAACTGATGGTTCTGTCAGAGTGGTTGTAACCTGGTCAACCGGAAGTAGTTTTTGGTGTCCAGCGTCTGGGCGGAACAAAAAACTACCACCCTGGATACTAGCCTGCTCTAGGCTTTTGACATTCATTGGATCGGCATCACTAAATTTACTTTCCGCGAGAGAAACGGTCTTAAAGGGTTGAGCAACCTCTCTAACGAAAACAGAAATTTCGGTCACTTGGTTCTTCATTCATTTTTCTTTTTCTGGTATTGTCCGTAGAGCTGGATCCAGACGAAGGTGACGAGGTTCTGGACGTTTTTTAGGCGTCGGGTTGTTATATTCTCCGAAAAGACCACTTTTTCTCTTTCGGGCTCATCCGAAAACACTCGCGGGCTTTCGATATTATTAAACCAAAACTAAATGGAATTAGATTGCCAAATCGCCAACGAAGAAAGACATCAAGCAGTCAAACAGTGAACGCATGATTTCCCGCCAAAGTTCCCAGACCAGAGACAATTCGACCATAGATGTGAAATATTTAGGGAGTCGTGGGAGTCCCATATGCAGCAAGAGAGAACTGCGTTCTCACTGCATTGTATATATATCAGGAATAAAATAGGTCTCAGGTAATGGTTCAAGACACATAATTTCTAAATATAGCTTATTATCACTAGTAAACAAAATTTATTACGACAATAAACAACGGAGACGTGCAGACAGGTTTCGCGCGGGTAGGTACAATCAATATTCTACTTACTAATATTTACTTAATCTTAATAAATTACTTTTAGTTTATTGCTCGGCTGTTAAAAAATAGAAAATTGAAGAAAATACAATGAAATGAATAAAATACAACCCAGACGGACAAAAGATTGATAAAATATTTTTTAATTTTTTTATCTATTAATTTGTTATTATTAATATATTTGTAGAAAAATTTTAATGGTGTCAATAATATCCATCTAAATCATAATAAACAATCGTAAAATTGGGGAAAAAACCGCACACATATGCATTCTGATATTAAACGTGGCAACCCCAAAAATACCACTTTTAGTGACAGAATCGTGACATTAGATAGAGTATATTTTCCAAAAAACCCTACAAGTCTGTACTAGCTTCATTGTTTTGTTCGTGCACATAAAGAAACATGTCCCGACAAGATATCATCAAAGCAGAATGCATTGATGATAATGTATTGATGGATATTCATGAACCAACAACGTCAAAAGTAGATATTGCGGAAAACTATCCCGCTAACAGTTCACACGGGTTAAATGAATTCGATCTGAATATTAGTAACATAATCAATTCTACCAATAATATACTGAAAAATGAGGAAAGTAGCTATGATCATATCACTGTCAAAGATGAGATTGAGATAGGCGATATAACGTTCGTCAAAACTGAGACTCAAACATTCGACCCAATAAAAGATTGTAAAATTGATACAATACGAGTATTAAGTACACTCGATCAACTGAAGAGGGAAATTAAAGAGGTTGATTCTCATAACAAACATAATAGAAAGTTCTTAAGCAGCGAATATAACAAATCGTTAACTATAAAACGTAATTTGACGACACACATTGATACTGTTTACAGAAAAAATAAAAAACACTTGTGTAACGAGTGTAACAACTCGTTTACTCAAAGAAGTAACTTGAAGAAACACATTGATACTGTTCATAGAAATATTAAAAAGTACATGTGTAACGAGTGTAACAAATCGTTTTCTAGAAGAAGTGACTTGAAGATACACATTGATACTGTTCACAGAAATATCAAAAAATATACGTGCAGCGAGTGTAACAACTCGTTTACTCAAAGAAGTCACTTGAAGAAACACATTGATACTGTCCATAGAAATATTAAAAAATTCACGTGCTACGAGTGTAACAAATCGTTTTCTAGAAGAAGTGACTTGAAGAAACACATTGATACTGTCCACAGAAATATTAAAAAATTCACGTGCTACGAGTGTAACAAATCGTTTTCTGGAAGAAGTAACTTGAAGAAACACATTGATACTGTTCATAGAAATATTAAAAAGTACATGTGTAACGAGTGTAACAAATCTTTTTCTGCAAGAAGTAACTTGAAGATACACATTGATACTGTTCACAGAAATATCAAAAAATATACGTGCAACGAGTGTAATAAATCGTTTACTCGTAGAGATTACTTGAAGATACACATTGATACTGTTCACAGAAATATTAAATAGTACATGTGTAACGAGTGTCACAAATCGTTTTCTGGAAGAAGTCACTTGAAGAAACACATTGATACTGTTCACAGAAATATAAAAAAATATACGTGCAGCGAGTGTAACAACTCGTTTACTCAAAGAAGTAACTTGAAGATACACATTGATACTGTTCATAGAAATATTAAAAAGTACATGTGTAACGAGTGTAATAAATCGTTTTCTGGAAGAAGTCTATTGAAGAGACACATTGATACTGTTCACAGAAATATCATAAAATATACGTGCAGCGAGTGTAACAACTCGTTTACTCAAAGAAGTAACTTGAAGAAACACATTGATACTGTTCATAGAAATATTAAAAAGTACATGTGTAACGAGTGTAACAAATCGTTTACTCAAAGAGGTAACTTGAAGATACACATTGATACTGTTCACAGAAATATCAAAAAATATACGTGCAGCGAGTGTAACAACTCGTTTACTCAAAGAAGTAACTTGAAGAAACACATTGATACTGTTCATAGAAATATTAAAAAGTACATGTGGAACGAGTGTAACAAATCGTTTACTCAAAGAGGTAACTTGAAGATACACATTGATACTGTTCACAGAAATATCAAAAAATATACGTGCAGCGAGTGTAACAACTCGTTTACTCAAAGAAGTCACTTGAAGAAACACATTGATACTGTCCATAGAAATATTAAAAAATTCACGTGCTACGAGTGTAACAAATCGTTTTCTGGAAGAAGTAACTTGAAGAAACACATTGATACTGTTCATAGAAATATTAAAAAGTACATGTGTAACGAGTGTAACAAATCTTTTTCTGCAAGAAGTAACTTGAAGATACACATTGATACTGTTCACAGAAATATCAAAAAATATACGTGCAACGAGTGTAATAAATCGTTTACTCGTAGAGATTACTTGAAGATACACATTGATACTGTTCACAGAAATATTAAATAGTACATGTGTAACGAGTGTCACAAATCGTTTTCTGGAAGAAGTCACTTGAAGAAACACATTGATACTGTTCACAGATATATTAAAAAATACATGTGTAACGAGTGTAATAAATCGTTTTCTGGAAGAAGTCTATTGAAGAGACACATTGATACTGTTCACAGAAATATCAAAAAATATACGTGCAGCGAGTGTAACAACTCGTTTACTCAAAGAAGTAACTTGAAGAAACACATTGATACTGTTCATAGAAATATTAAAAAGTACATGTGTAACGAGTGTAACAAATCGTTTACTCAAAGAGGTAACTTGAAGATACACATTGATACTGTTCACAGAAATATCAAAAAATATACGTGCAGCGAGTGTAACAACTCGTTTACTCAAAGAAGTCACTTGAAGAAACACATTGATACTGTTCATAGAAATATTAAAAAATTCACGTGCTACGAGTGTAACAAATCGTTTTCTAGAAGAAGTGACTTGAAGAAACACATTGATACTGTCCATAGAAATATTAAAAAATTCACGTGCTACGAGTGTAACAAATCGTTTTCTGGAAGAAGTAACTTGAAGAAACACATTGATACTGTTCATAGAAATATTAAAAAGTACATGTGTAACGAGTGTAACAAATCTTTTTCTGCAGGAAGTAACTTGAAGATACACATTGATACTGTTCACAGAAATATCAAAAAATATACGTGCAACGAGTATAATAAATCGTTTACTCGTAGAGATTACTTGAAGATACACATTGATACTGTTCACAGAAATATTAAATAGTACACGTGTAACGAGTGTCACAAATCGTTTTCTGGAAGAAGTCACTTGAAGAAACACATTGATACTGTTCACAGATATATTAAAAAATACATGTGTAACGAGTGTAATAAATCGTTTTCTGGAAGAAGTCTATTGAAGAGACACATTGATACTGTTCACAGAAATATCAAAAAATATACGTGCAGCGAGTGTAACAAATTATTTGTTAATAAAAGTAAGTTGAAGATGCATATTGATACTGTTCACAGAAATATTAAAAAGTTCACGTGCAGCGCGTGTAACAACTCGTTCACTCAAAGAATTTATTTGAAAACACATATTGCACAAGATTGTTCACAGAATTAATAAAATCCCGAGTGCAACGAGTGCTCAGAACATGAGAAATGCAATGGCGTCCAAGAACCTACAGATGTATTGAACTGTGGCTGACATTAGCAGCCTGGGTTTAGTCAGTGCAGGATCAAGAATCGTGAAATATTAATGAAGTGTTTAGACCCTGTAGTGTCGGTTATTTGAGAAAGGTGGGTAGACAAGATGGCCAGCTACCATGTAGGTATTTGGTCCGTTACATTATGGTATTTAATGTTTTCAATTGTTAATATTGATGTAATTAATTTTTAAACTTATATAATAGGTATTATTGTGGAAAACACTGTGTCTTTTTTTTCTAAACATGTTTTTTCTATATACGTTGTCTATATAGTAGGTACTTATATAATAAGCAAACATTTCAAAAATTGGTTTATATCTTCAAATTCAATATCTTTATTTCACATATTTTAAGTACCCAAGCAGTTTACAAGTCCTGGAAGAGCCTGCTGACTCGTCTACCAGATACCAGTATACCTAGACATTATCTAGCAACATGTTACTTAAATATTTATTTTTTTTTATTACATACACCTTAACCTATTGTTAAAAACATTTCATTAGCAAGATGAATGACTTGAGAAATATAAGTATAATTTTAGATCTTTTTTTACATCACTATTTTTTTTAAATTTCTTTAAACAACTTTAGTTTGCCTTTCTCCATACACATTTTTATATTTGGGTATATTGAGTATTTGTGATGCTAATTGCCTTGTCGAGTACTTATGTGAAAAAGACATTGAATTCTTCACGTGAGAAATACTCTATAAATATTTTATAATTAAACATTTGAGATACCATGAAGACCTTGCAGAATTCAAAGAGCCCTCCAACATCGTTTTTACTTTGTTGGGTACAATTGTTTTAAGTATACGAAACTGTAGAGATTGTATTTTATAATTGTAAGATATTTTCGATAAACATTTACCATCGATCACAAAAGTTTTTAATAAACCCCATAAGCCTTGGATTACAGCCACTGTTAAAAAAATGATGTTGCTTCGGGACAGAGCCTATGCTCGGTACATAAAAACCATACTTATGTGGACATTATGAATATTATAAGCAATTTAGAAACCTTGTTACTGCCTCGATTAGACGGGAGAAGAAAGCATATTTTGATTTTGGTCAGGTTTAGAAAAGGTAATAAAGATACCCATTTACCGCCAGACCTCAATGACCCTGGTAAAATTAATAAGTACTTTATTTCAGCCACATCCTCAAACTGTCATGATGTAGAAATAGAAAAAAATATAATCCCCACAGACTAGACGAAACAAAAGAATGCTTTGACTTCAATAAAGTCACTCACGATGAAGTCTCACGCTCAATTAATAGTATAAAATTAAATTCACAAGATATTAATAATATATTAATAATATATGATTAAACTCACACTTCCCTACCCTCTGTCAGCAATCACATGCATTATTAATAAATCCTTGACGGATACTTCCATGTCTATCGAAAGCTCTTGAAAAGATTGTAAACAATCAAATAATGTCATTTTTAGATAGCAACAATTTACTGCCACCAATGCAATCTGGTTTTAGAAAATACCATAGTACCGTTTCTGCTCTTAGTAGTGTTACCGACGACATACTCACTGCAACAGATGAGGGAAAAGTTACTACTCTAGTTTCCTTAGATTATAGCAAAGCTTTTGACTCGGTGTCCCAAAAACTACTACTGGCAAAGCTTAAGCACATGGGTATGTCACATAATGTCACATAATGTCTGTAAATGGTTTGAAAGCCACTTAATTAATCGCTCTCAAAAAACTGTATGTAAAGCAAATTCAGGACAAGACATCTCATCTGACATTGCAGTATTAAAGATAGGCATACCACAAGGTACAGTACTTGCTCCTATGCTATATACGATCTACACATTTGATATGCTGTCATATTTTGATAGCTGTGAGGGCCATATTTATGCGGATGACACTCTGATTATTCTGACGGCTGTAAAAAATAAATGCGGACCTAGAATTAATTAATAAATGGTCTACAAAACATAGTCTTAAAACTTAACCCCAAGAAATGTGAAGTTTCTCTTATCGGCACGAAGCAATAAGTTCTAAAATGTAAAAATAACTATTCAAGTTCTATATCCATTTCTGGAACAGCGTTGCCAATTGTAGAAGTATCTAGGAATCTAGGCATCTACTTGGACTCGCAACTTAATTTTGAAGAGCACGTTAAAAGGAAAACACAACGGTGCTTTGCACGTCTTAAAACCCTTTAGAAAATTAGAGGATATCTATCTATTCCCGTAAGGACTCACTCCTGTAACGGACTCCCTAATCCTTTCATTCTTAGACTATGGTGATGGCCCACGCTTATCCAAAAAAGTACAAAAAAAAAATCCAAAGTGTCCAAAATGCCTGCACATGCTTTTATTTTCGGATCCCCAGGCGAACCCATATTCTAAATATGGTCAATCGCAGAAATCTCCACTTTGCTTGTTTCGTATTTAAAATATATTACAGCGAGAGACCAACCTATCTATATAAAAAAATAGGAAAATCACGGGACAATCACAATCACATAACACGTGCGAGAGATCACCTTTTAATCGTCCCTCACCATAAGCTGACAGTTTATGAGGGTTCCTTTAAATTTTCGGCATCGAAGATCTGGAGCGACTTGGCTCCTTCAGGACTAGGTGTCGACAATGGCTTCTGGAGCTGCAAACTCCCAACACTTAGTTACGTTTTATATACTTCTCTATGCTGGTCATACATTTTGTATTTTGTATTATGTTTTGTATATGTTACCAATGAGCATGTGAGGATTACAATAAATAAGTGTGAATTATATCTTAATATATATAAATCTCGTGTCACAATGTTTGTCCTCAATGGACTCCTAAAACACTTAACCGATTATAATAAAATTTGAACACCATGTGCAGTTCGATGTGCACTTGAGAGATAGGATAGTTTAAATCTCAAATTATAGTCGCAATTTTAATTTATCGCTAATTTTTTGTCCGTTATTATTTGGCAGTCATAAAACTGACAGATGTCGATACCTTTCGACTGGGTTGATGGCGCTAATGTCTGTTATTATTTGACAGTGACAGTTATTCGACGCAAACGTATTAAAAGAGCCCATCAGTTGGCAGAACAAATTGAATCAAGAAATCCAGCTCAAAGAATCAGGACAGCAGAAGGTCATGCACAAGAATCTCAAAAACAGTGTAACGAACGTCTTCAAGAGAATATCATAAGAACAAGAAAATTATTATTTTCAGTCAAATGCCACCGAAAAAATCTAACCTCAACAACGCGAGCGGCAAACGTCAAAACGCAAACGTCAAAACTACGATCGGAAGAATATATTCACTTACGAGATGCTGTTGCTGGAAACATCGATGGAAATTTAAATCCCAATGACATCGGTAATGCTTTCATTTTACCTTCAAGCTACATCGGCAGTCCACGGAACATGCAGGAATACATACAAGATGCGATGACTTACGTACGTCATTACGGCCGACCGGATTTATTTATTACATTCACATGTAATCCGAATTGGGAAGAGATACAAACTTTACTATTGCCAGGACAACAAGCCATTCATCGTCATGATTTAACTGCACGTGTGTTTAAACAAAAATTGAAATCCTTAATTGATTTTATTGTTAAATATACAATTTTTGGTATCACACGTTGTTGGCTGTATACGATAGAGTGGCAAAAGCGAGGTTTGCCTCATGCCCACATTTTGGTTTGGCTTAAAGATAGAATCCGTCCTGAAGAAATCGATCAAATAATTTCAGCCGAAATTCCAGACCCATTAATTGATCAAGAATTATTTGATATTGTCACCAAACACATGATCCATGGGCCATGCGGTGTTTTCAACATGACCTCACCGTGCATGGAAAATGGAAAATGTAAAAAAAACTTCCCAAAGCCGCATACGAATGACACGATCACGGATATTGATGGTTATCCAACTAAATCAACTAATTCAATTGATCAAAAGAGTTTCGCCACGACTGCAAAATGACAATTATCAAATCGTCATAAAAGCCGACAAAGTACCATTAGGTGAACATGCTGGTAGATTCAACGCTCCAACTGTTGATGAGGTTGCTGTTATCATGGTTGGTGATCCAGTTGACAAAAGATCTATAAACATTACACGGCGAGACAACACTGTCAGTACGATTTCGGATCTACACCGTTCATATGACGCACTACAATATCCATTGATATTTTGGCAAGGACAAGATGAATATCACCTTAATATCAAACAGTGTGATCCAAATACCGGTAAATTTGACAATTATCTATTTACTTTCTTACTGTATGTATAGATTTTAATTTCGTATTGCATTTTATTTTTTATTTTTTTAGGTGATTACAGAAATAATAAAGTTAGCTCAATGAACTACTACGCACACCGAATAATGGTTAGACAACATCAAGACAATTATATCCTTCGATATCGTCAGCTGTTCCATCAATACATTGTTGATATGTATGCTAAGGTCGAAAGCGAACGCTTGCGATTCCTTCGATTCAACCAGGCAAAACTACGATCGGAAGAATATATTCACTTACGAGATGCTGTTGCTGGAAACATCGATGGAAATTTAAATCCCAATGACATCGGTAATGCTTTCATTTTACCTTCATTTTACCTTCAAAATTCAAGGCCAGGTGTACCATAAAATCGGATCACTGATGCCAATGCCTGATAACAATCCGAAATTTCTTCAAATTTATTTTATGGGCGATTGTGAAGAGCGCGTGACGACTCGGTGCCTGTATAATTTTATTGAACAAGCAGAGGAAAGAGCAATTGTGATATTATTGGAAAATTTTTTAAAAGATCACAATCAACTAATTCAATTGATCAAAAGAGTTTCGCCACGACTACAAAATGACAATTATCAAATCGTCATAAAAGCCGACAAAGTACCATTAGGTGAACATGCTGGTAGATTCAACGCTCCAACTGTTGATGAGGTTGCTGTTATCATGGTTGGTGATCCAGTTGACAAAAGATCTATAAACATTACACGGCGAGACAACACTGTCAGTACGATTTCGGATCTACACCGTTCATATGACGCACTACAATATCCATTGATATTTTGGCAAGGACAAGATGAATATCACCTTAATATCAATCAGTATGATCCAAATACCGGTAAATTTGACAATTATCTATTTACTTTCTTACTGTATGTATAGATTTTAATTTCGTATTGCATTTTATTATTTATTTTTTTAGGTGATTACAGAAATAATAAAGTTAGCTCAATGAACTACTACGCACACCGAATAATGGTTAGACAACATCAAGACAATTATATCCTTCGATATCGTCAGCTGTTCCATCAATACATTGTTGATATGTATGCTAAGGTCGAAAGCGAACGCTTGCGATTCCTTCGATTCAACCAGGCAAAACTACGATCGGAAGAATATATTCACTTACGAGATGCTGTTGCTGGAAACATCGATGGAAATTTAAATCCCAATGACATCGGTAATGCTTTCATTTTACCTTTAAGCTACATCGGCAGTCCACGGAACATGCAGGAATACATACAAGATGCGATGACTTACGTACGTCATTACGGCCGACCGGATTTATTTATTACATTCACATGTAATCCGAATTGGGAAGAGATACAAACTTTACTATTGCCAGGACAACAAGCCATTCATCGTCATGATTTAACTGCACGTGTGTTTAAACAAAAATTGAAATCCTTAATTGATTTTATTGTTAAATATACAATTTTTGGTATCACACGTTGTTGGCTGTATACGATAGAGTGGCAAAAGCGAGGTTTGCCTCATGCCCACATTTTGGTTTGGCTTAAAGATAGAATCCGTCCTGAAGAAATCGATCAAATAATTTCAGCCGAAATTCCAGACCCATTAATTGATCAAGAATTATTTGATATTGTCACCAAACACATGATCCATGGGCCATGCGGTGTTTTCAACATGACGTCACCGTGCATGGAAAATGGAAAATGTAAAAAAAACTTCCCAAAGCCACATACGAATGACACGATCACGGATATTGATGGTTATCCAACTAAATCAACTAATTCAATTGATCAAAAGAGTTTCGCCACGACTGCAAAATGACAATTATCAAATCGTCATAAAAGCCGACAAAGTACCATTAGGTGAACATGCTGGTAGATTCAACGCTCCAACTGTTGATGAGGTTGCTGTTATCATGGTTGGTGATCCAGTTGACAAAAGATCTATAAACATTACACGGCGAGACAACACTGTCAGTACGATTTCGGATCTACACCGTTCATATGACGCACTACAATATCCATTGATATTTTGGCAAGGACAAGATGAATATCACCTTAATATCAAACAGTATGATCCAAATACCGGTAAATTTGACAATTATCTATTTACTTTCTTACTGTATGTATAGATTTTAATTTCGTATTGCATTTTATTTTTTATTTTTTTAGGTGATTACAGAAATAATAAAGTTAGCTCAATGAACTACTACGCACACCGAATAATGGTTAGACAACATCAAGACAATTATATCCTTCGATATCGTCAGCTGTTCCATCAATACATTGTTGATATGTATGCTAAGGTCGAAAGCGAACGCTTGCGATTCCTTCGATTCAACCAGGCAAAACTACGATCGGAAGAATATATTCACTTACGAGATGCTGTTGCTGGAAACATCGATGGAAATTTAAATCCCAATGACATCGGTAATGCTTTCATTTTACCTTTAAGCTACATCGGCAGTCCACGGAACATGCAGGAATACATACAAGATGCGATGACTTACGTACGTCATTACGGCCGACCGGATTTATTTATTACATTCACATGTAATCCGAATTGGGAAGAGATACAAACTTTACTATTGCCAGGACAACAAGCCATTCATCGTCATGATTTAACTGCACGTGTGTTTAAACAAAAATTGAAATCCTTAATTGATTTTATTGTTAAATATACAATTTTTGGTATCACACGTTGTTGGCTGTATACGATAGAGTGGCAAAAGCGAGGTTTGCCTCATGCCCACATTTTGGTTTGGCTTAAAGATAGAATCCGTCCTGAAGAAATCGATCAAATAATTTCAGCCGAAATTCCAGACCCATTAATTGATCAAGAATTATTTGATATTGTCACCAAACACATGATCCATGGGCCATGCGGTGTTTTCAACATGACGTCACCGTGCATGGAAAATGGAAAATGTAAAAAAAACTTCCCAAAGCCGCATACGAATGACACGATCACGGATATTGATGGTTATCCAATGTATCGCCGCAGAAGTACTGAGAATGGTGGCCACACATTTACAATGCGACTGCCGAACTTTCCAAATCAAGTTGAGTTTGATAATCAGTGGGTGGTACCATACTCACCACTACTTTCAAAAACTTACAAAGCTCATATCAATGTTGAGCTTTGCAGTTCTGTTAAATCAATTAAGTATATTTGTAAATATGTAAACAAAGGCAGTGATTTGGCCATATTTGAAGTAAAAAACATAAATAAAAATGACGAAATAGCACGATACCAAATGGGCAGATACATTAGCAGCAATGAAGCTATTTGGCATATTCTCAGCTTTCCCATCCACGAAAGAGATCCTGCTGTCCAACATCTGGCAATACATCTTGAAAACGGTCAACGTGTATACTTCACTGAAGAAAATGTTCTCCAAAGAGCGTTCGAAGCTCCGAAAACGACTCTAACTGAATTTTTTACATTGTGTCAAAAACCTGATGTTTTTGGCCAATTCGCGAAGACATTGGTGTATGGTGATGTTCCACGTTATTTCACATGGAACAAATCCAGTAAAAAATGGGAGCCACGGAAACAAGGAAAACCACATCCTTCCATTACAGGCATATTCAAAGCTAAGACATTGGGGAGACTTTACACGGTACATCCAAAGCAACGTGAGTGCTTCTATTTACGTTTGTTATTGGTGAATGTTCCCGGACCAACGTCTTTTGAATTTTTACGAACAGCTAATGGTCGAGTATTCAATACATACCAGGATGCATGTCGTGAACTGCAATTGCTAGAAGACGATAACCATTGGGACTTAACGCTTGCTGATGCTGCGTTGACATCAACACCGAATAACATTCGTCAGTTGTTTGCAATTATTTTGGCGACATGTTATCCCTCGCAAGCACAAACTTTGTGGGAAAAATATAAAAATTGTATGACAGAAGACATCTTGCACCGAATTAGACAAACAAATCAATGCCAAAACATAGATTATACACCAGAGATGTACAATGAAGCATTGGTCTTGATCGAGGATTTATGTGTTCTTATTTCAAATTTACCACTTAATCATTATGGTATGCCATCACCTAATCGTCCAGCCACCGACTTAGTCAATACCGATTTACAACGAGAAAATCAATATGACCATGGAAGTTTAGCAACAATTATCATGAACAGTGAACCATTACTGACAGCAGAACAAAAAATTATTTATGATCGGATTATGCTGGCTGTTGCTGCTGAACAAGGCGGTTTTTTTTTCTTGGATGCACCCGGTGGAACCGGTAAGACATTTTTAATATCGTTGATTCTTGCCAAAATACGGTCGCAACAAAAACATCGCATTAGCATTAGCATCGTCAGGCATTGCGGCTACTTTACTGGATGGTGGGCGAACAGCACATTCAACATTCAAGCTGCCATTGGACGTTCATAATAAACCAGATGCAATGTGTAACATCAAAAAGAATAGTGGAATAGCTGCAGTGTTGCGGAAGAGTTCTATAATAATTTGGGATGAGTGCACAATGGCACACAAATATTCACTTGAAGCATTAAACAGAACTATGCAAGATTTAAACAGCAATAATAAACTTTTCGGTGGTGCTATCTTACTTTTGTCTGGTGATTTCCGGCAGACCTTACCGGTTATACCTCGCTCTACTTTCGCGGATGAGATTAATGCATGTTTGAAACAATCATTCTTATGGCGAAGTGTTGAAACACTTCGATTGACCATAAATATGCGAGTACAATTGCAAAATGATCCATCAGCACTAATATTTTCCGAACAACTACTAGATATTGGGAACGGTAAAATAAAACTGCAACCAAATACGCAATGCATTAAACTACCAGACAATTTTTGCACTGTTGTTCAGGATAAAACTGAATTGATTCAGAGTATTTTCCCGGATATACAGAATAATTATTTGAATCATGAATGGCTTAGTCAACGGGCGATTTTGGCAGCCAAAAACGTTGATGTTGACGAAATTAACTTCCAGATACAACAGTTGTTACCAGGCGATCTGATGTCTTTTAAATCAATCGATACTGTTGTTGATGAAAATGAAAGTGTAAATTTTCCGATTGAATTTTTAAATTCATTAGATATCCCTGGAATGCCACCACATAATCTTCGATTAAAGATTGGTTCACCTATTATTCTCCTCCGTAATTTGAATCCACCTCAATTATGTAACGGTACGCGTTTGGTCATCAAAAAGATCACCGGAAACATTCTTGAAGCAACCATTTTGGCTGGGAAGTTTAAAGGAAAAGTGGTCCTACTGCCACGTATTCCGATGATACCATCAGATTCTACCATACCCTTCAAAAGGCTACAGTTTCCAATTCGTTTGGCTTTCGCCATGTCTATAAATAAATCTCAAGGTCAAACAATGTCCATTTGTGGTTTAGATTTGGAAAATCCATGTTTTTCTCATGGGCAACTATATGTTGCGTGTTCACGTGTTGGGAAACCGTCGGATCTATTTGTGTTAGCTAAAGACAGGTTAACCAAAAACATTGTGCACCGATTGGTGTTAAATTAAATTGAAATTGAAAGTATTTATAATTCAAAAAAAAATATATTAATGTTTAAAAGTTTAAGACTGTCTGCCTTGCCTACCTCATTCATGAGTTTAAGCGTCACATGTTATTTACTGTATTATACTGTAATATACTTATATTTGTTATAAAATTAAATGGAAATAATAAATCTGATAAATTTTTATTTTTTACCTATTGATTTCTGCTTAGTATCAAGTGTAAGAACATTTTAATTAATTGTGTTCAACGTACTTCCCCTTCAAATCTCAATCCAGTGAATTTGTATACCAACATCAACATTTTCGTCTTTGTTCGTAAATAATTTCATTGTACTAAAGGGTTATAGTAGTAGAAAGTCAAATAAGGAGATCACCATATTTTTTTACAAATACCATCTGTGTGAAAAAGCATAGTGGACTCCGTGACTGATGTTCTCTTATTGTTCCTCTTAGATTGTTTACTATAATGTAATATAACAAAAACTTTAGCCACAGCAACGCGTGGCCGGGTCAGCTAGTATTATATATAATGAAACCGGATGTGCTGAAAATCAGCACCCTCCTCTCTCCGAAAGGGGGGCAACTGAGGACACTCCTTTTATTGGAAAATGCGATTAATTTTTATGTACAAACCATTTATTTTTCTTTTACATTTTTCAATAAAGAAACATTTTCTTTCTTTCTTTCTTTCTTTCTTTCTTTCTTTCTTTCTTTCTTTCTTTCTTTATTTCTTTCTTTCTTTCTTTCATCTATATGATGTGCTTCTGAAATAATAGAAATGCTTTGGATACTTGTCATTAAATTTGGCTGTGTCAAGGTATTAAAAAAAAACATTTTCTGTTGAATTGCTGTGCCGCGGAGAATTGTTTATCAGAATTAAGGGATAGTCCATATATTCGCCTTAATCTACTCGTGTATCCCTGATGGCTGTTGTGGTGGTAGATGTGTGTCTACGATAGTTCATCATCATCACATTCATCTACCACGCGTTGTTGCTCTTCATTGAGGTCTGAAGAGTCACCCTTATGCGCAAAACAGTCTGAAAAAAATGCAATGTATTCATAAAAGTAAAAGGAAATATTTTCAGTGCAGTACGGCTGGCCGAAACGTCGCACAAGTGAACTCTTCAAATCGTCTAAACGTATTTAACTTGTTTTAATAGTCATTAGTGATTATTATAATAGGGTCTATATTACCTGCTCAAAACATTTATAATAACTTAAGGTGTTTTAGCTGATATGAAGAATTATAAAAAAAGCATTCAGTTAAACAACTAAAATAATTAATTGTAATTTAATGTTTTTTGTTTGTAAAAGTATATATGAAATATACATCTAAAAAAATAACAGTATTTAACTGTTTTTACTTAAAATATGATATGTCATGTCACAGAAAATATACTTACATTTAAAAGCATTCAAGGTATTTTGTGTTTTTATCCTAGAATGAATCTAGAAAAAAACTCCTATAAATTCACTTAGAAGATTTGAATAGTTCATATTTCTGCGAATCAATGTATTTAGTCGGTATTTAAACAAGCTAACTTCTAAACCAGCCATCGTTTTATTTAGTGTGTTATACCAGTCGATAGAGCTCGAAAAACTGAACAAAACTGTATTCTTAACTCATTTTACCCCATTTTGTCATTTAACTTGTTTTTGAAATAAACAGACGAGTCATAAACTCATAAAGAATCTATAGAGTCCAAATATCTGTTGACTGAGATGGGTTAGGACAATATATATGATTTCGTAAAGCTGAGAATATTTATTTACTTCAAGTAAAAAAACATAATTTTTTATTGTTTGAGTTTTCAAAATTCTTCTGCATTTTTTTAAATAAAATGCCTACTTATTATTTTAGTGATTTTATACCAAAAATTGTTTTATTTCATACCAATTTATGTCTCACTTATCACTTATAAGACACTAATCATTATTTGTAAATAATAATGTCCTCATTTCCAATAGTAAATAGTACGTTTTATTTGAAAAAATTGTTACTTGGACATTTGAGGTGAAAAATAAATCATATTATTAACAATCAAAGATATTTTTCATTTTAAACCCTAAGATAAATAAATTTCCTATCAAATAAAAAGTACTAGGAATGAATTTCGCTATAAATAACATTGACAGCGAGAAAATTGTTTTTCAAAATTCGAATTGTGGCCTTAAAAGTGACTCAAATCTGTATCTTTGACATTTTGACATTTTAATATTTAACCTAAATAACAACAAAATGACAGCGCTGTCAAACAATTCGCAACCATTATATTTATTGCAAAGTAAGCTTTATTAGTTTTAAAATGCACCATTCCAGTTGGGAATTATTTAGTTCTGTTAATCTGAAAAATGAAGAAAATTCTACAAATGAGAACCAAGAAATTAACATAAATCAACAGCGGGAAATTGAAATAGGAGAAGTTCAATTTATCAAGAAAGAGCCTTATAATTACAATTTGGCGAGTGTCGTGAAATACGAAGAAGTTACCAAAAAAAATCTAAAAATAAATGTAAGCCCTTTAGATTTTTCGTGTACGAAGTGCGGGAGTCCTCTAGATAGCACCGCGTCCATTAATGTTCAATGCGATAGATCCGTGTGCAAAGACTTTTTTATTTTTTTATGTAGGTTATGTTTGAACGAAGAAACACCAAATAAAAATAAAATATTTGGACAGTTAAAATGTAACGAATGCTGTAAGTCGTTTGCATTTAAATATCTATTAATCAATCACATCAAAACCGTTCATAGCAATGTAAAAGGAAACAAATGCAGCGAGTGTGATAATATGTTTTTGAGAAAAATAACTTTGAAAAGACACATTGATAGGGTCCATCGCAAAATAAAAAAATATAAGTGCTTCGAGTGTGATTATAAGTGTATCACAAAAGGAAACTTAAAAATGCACACTGATGGTGTCCATCGCAAAATAAAAAAATATGAATGCAGCGAGTGTGATTATAAGTGTATCACAAAAGGAAACTTAAAAAGACACATTGATAGTGTACATCGCAAAATAAAAAGATATAAATGCAGCGAATGTGATTATAAGTGTATTACAAAAGGAAACTTAAAAAGACACATTGATAGTGTCCATCGCAAAATAAAAAAATATAAATGCAGCGAGAGTGATTATAAGTGTATTACAAAAGGAAACTTAAAAATACACATTGATGGTGTTCATCGCAAAATAAAAAGACATAAATGCAGCGAGTGTAATTATATGTGTACTCAAAAAGGAACCTTAGGAAGACACATTGATGGTGTCCATCGCAAAATAAAACGTTATAAATGCAGCGAGTGTGATTATATGTGTACTCAAAAAGGAACCTTAAAAACACACATTGATGGGGTCCATAGCAAAATAAAAAACAATAAATGCAGCGAGTGTGATTATATGTGTACTCAAAGAGGACACTTAAAAACACACATTGATGGTGTTCATCGTAAAATAAAAAGACATAAATGCAGCGAATGTGATTATATTTGTACTGAAAAAGGAACCATAAGAAAACATATTGATGGTGTCCATCGCAAAATAAAAAAATATGAATGCAGCGAGTGTGATTATAAGTGTATTACAAAAGGAAACTTAAAAATGCACATTGATGGTGTCCATCGCAAAAGAAAAAACAATAAATGCAGCGAGTGTGATTATATGTGTACTCAAAGAGGACACTTAAAAACACACATTAATGGTGTTCATCGTAAAATAAAAAGACATAAATGCAGCGAATGTGATTATATTTGTACTGAAAAAGGAAACATAAGAAAACATATTGATGGTGTCCATCGCAAAATAAAAAAATATAAATGCAGCGAGTGTGATTATATGTGTACTCAAAAAGGAACCTTAAAAACACACATTGATGGTGTTCATTGCAAAATAAAAAAATATAAATGCAGCGAGTGTGATTATATGTGTTTTAAAAAAGGAAACTTAAAAATACACATTGATGGTGTCCATCGCAAAATAAAAAGATATAAATGCAGCGAGTGTGATTATATGTGTATTACAAAAGGACACTTAAAAAGACACATTGATGGTGTCCATCGTAAAATAAAAAGATATGCATGCAGCGAGTGTGATTATACATGTATTCGTAAAGAAAGCTTAAAAAGACACTTTGGTGGTGTTCATCGCCAAACATAATGTCTTTATGGTAATGTAGTATAATGGTATGGTAATATAATGGTGTGTCGCGCCTCTGTAATTAATCCTTCCAATCCATCAGCATTTTTTTTTTATCAGCCCAATATGCTTTATGACTTCGTAGTTTCGACGTTCCGTAACTTAAAAAAACAATTAATTTTCTACCTTAGTTGCATTATTTAAAACCATTAGTTTATCATTTAAAGTAAATATTTTTTTTATTTTAATTTGGTCTTTTTATTTTCCTAATGTAAGTATTTGATTTTAAGAGGTTTTAAACGAAGACGGATAGTTGACTTCAATGCTTTAAAATGTTATAATGTTTTTCGTCTATTTCCACTTTTTTTTAGTTCCATCGTTCATCATTTCTTTTAGTATAAAGTAGGTTCTTTTTTTTAATTTTTATGAAAAGGGTTTGTTTTAACTTTGAGGGTTTATTTTAACTTCTTATAGCGGGATAATTTACCCAATTTATACTTTCTAACTACTGTTTTAAATTATATTATTTTATTCATTACTTATAATATGTTTTACTATAGGTACTTATAAGTAAAAACTTATAAGTAATCATTTGAAATAAATGTTTAGATATACCGGGGTTATCCCTATTAGATATGGTTGAAAAGTTAACATAAAATTATATTATTTCAATGATGTTTTTCTTAAAGCCCATAAATGTTAAAATACAATATTAAAATACAATACATTATTGATACATAAATGTTAAAATATTTCACCGTGTGATCCGAAATTGGCCACAGTGTTGCCACATGTTACCTAATCGTATCGACGTATGTAAAATTAAAATGTTACTAGAATATAACTTTAAAACTTCTTATAGGGGGATCCGTTTTAGTGACAGTGATTTTAAATGTATGTTTTATTTATTTTTGTTTTTACATATTTCTTAGATGATGAATAATAACATAACCATACCTAACTGGACATTGCCTGTACTAAACATATATGTTAAATTGGAGATGCCTTTAGTCGGCTTAGGTTGTTGATTAATGTGTTAATAAATCAATCAATTATTTGGCATAATTAATTTTGTTTTTTTTTCATTGGTTTTATTTTTGAATAAATAATGCTTTGGTATTCTATTTTGTAATGGAAAAATGTGTACCAATAAATATTATTATTAATAACTGCGACTTCGGCGTGCAACGACTCGTCCCTGCGGCATATTTTCAGAAATTTTGCTATTCCTCCTTTGCAACGCCTTCTGTTGACTTGGCGATTTTATGCCCTTGGATCAATGTTGATTGCATCATCAGATTTTAGTGGTTTAGCTGTATCTTCAGCTTCTAGAATTGTGTGGACTGTCAGTCAAGCTATTGCTAATTTAAGAAGACATTATGTTAGCTTTAAACCTCTCGACACAGTAATCAGAGAATTCTATGAAATTGCTTAATTAAAAATATTGGCAGAAATAGATTGTACGCATGTTAGAATAGGCCTCTGGAATATTATAATTTTAATATTTAATTTTAAGAAATTTCCTATTATATAACTTCCTATTGTATAGATTGTGTTGTCAGAATATGTTGTTATAGCTTAAAAATTGATTAAAACCACTTTTGTATTGAAAATAAACAATTTTTAAAAAATATATCTATTTATTCAAACTATGTACTTACAAGTCAACATTAACGTTTCGAATCTAAAAATTCTTTTAATTTCATGCGATACTCAAGTTTATTTAACTTCAAATCTATTTTCCTAGTTTCACACTCCACTTCTGAAAATTGTTTTTTTTTTGTTTGATTATTTTGTTCAAGTCTGAAACAAAACAAAGGCAACCAATTAAAAAATACATCAATCGTTATGAAAAAGTGGAGGACAACTTAAAATTGAAACCGGCAAATGGTTTTCTTCACGATATAAGGCCGTTCAAAGTAACCACAGAGCGGCGAAAGCACAGGGCAGATGCACGAGGGTAACGAGGTATGAATGCCTACTCACTGCGCCACCGGTTTAGTTTCACTGTTTAAATTTCATAATATAAATAGACTACAATTATTTATTTGTTTTGAATTGAAAGTTTAGTATCAAAAGTTTAAATGAACTCTCAGTTGAATGAATAGTCTCAAAATTTTGAATATTCGTGATAATATTACACGATTCTTCTAATAAGTACGACAGCTGATCGACGCGGTCTCGGTCACCAATTTCAAGATACTACATTTACTATTATTGCATAAATATAAGGGATCATCAAGTCATGAAATTATGACATTTAAGTATGAAACGATTAAATCAAATATTAGTCAATATACGGATAAACAGAGTGTTTTAAAACTATTCCGGAAGGCTTGAGGGGGTGTAAATATAGTAAATATATTTCGTGTATTATCTTTATATATCTTACATAGATTTAGTTTCCATGACAATTTGATGCGTGGAAACAATATATAAGTAATAAAATAAAACATTTATTGGACAAAAATAAATGTTTTATTCGATTATTAGATTCAATTTTCGTTTTGAAAACCATCTACAGAGTATATGACATGTTTACGGTAAGAACCTTTAATTTTTATTTTACTTTTTAATAATTACCGAAAATTTCTGGAAATTATTTTAGTTTTAGGGTTTAAGGTTTATGTTGAAGATGGTTACTTTATTTTAAGTACATTTAATTAATTTGACCTTGGACTTTTTTGTACATTTTCTAAATATTAATCGTTAAATTCGCATTCTATAATCTGTTTGTATTTTAAATTATGATATTAATATGAAATTTTATTTTTATCGATTATAGCTCAGTGCCGGCTCACTAGACGTGACCGCGTGACACTTTTAATGTGTTCTGACTTTGAGTAGGAAGTTATTTCCTTAAATTATCAGATTTCTCAGCAACTGTTGGTTCCTTAGTAGGGTTCCTACTTTAATTCATTTTTATCCACAAGTAACACTTCGTTGCATCATAGATGTTTGCAAAAATGTCATTATTTTTTATGCAACTGTTGGCAAAATAGTCAAACATTACAGGCAAAACATTACAATACATTAATAATATATATATATTATCAAATTATTCTATTCATATTTTTACTCTTATTTATTTAATCTTATTGTCTATGTTTATAACGGCTAGAATTATTTACTTTAAACTTATCTGAATTTTATTATAATTTTCTAATTGTTTGTCAAACAAAGCTTCTTCTAACTTTTTCAATGATGATAGTAAAAAAAAAATATGGAGGATTTATTTAATGAAATAAATAACACGGAATTTCTCAAAACACTAAATATAAACTCTCCGCTTAAGTGTAAGACCATATTTAAGGATAATTATGTAATTAAAATACTAAGTTTGAATATATTAACGCAGTTTGCAAAAAAACTTTGATCAGCTAAATCTTCATCATCTGCATCAACTAGATTTAAATATTGAAATTATAATATTAACAGAATGCTGGATTAGCAGCCAAACTCAATTTCCTAATTTGGTAGCTATATTGCATACGGAACGAAGATGGTGTCCTAGTTGACATTAAATCCTATTTGAGTGTGACTATTGATTGATGAATTCGATATTCATGATGCAACGGGTTTTTGCATTAAAGGGCGGGATTTTGCTCTCTTTGCACTTTGCCGCTCTCCATCTCAAAGTAATATTAAGAGATTTTTAACTTCCTTGGACAGCATCTTAAAAAATATGACCTCAAATAGTAGTATTAAACACCGTGACTCGCAGAAGACCTGAAAATATCTACGTACGGACATAATCAACATCATCAGGCTGATGACTACCATAAATACAGCGACGAGACAACATAATGGTGTAAAAACATGCATAGATCATATTTACATTCGTAGTAATAACAAACCACATCTGCTGTTATAAATACAACAATAACAGATCATTACTCCACCCTTCTGGCCATTCAAGGAAGAAATAGAGAACCAAAACCAAAAGTTATAGATATAAAATTAATAAACTATGAAGAATTACGCATAAGTCTAAAAAATGAGGAATGGGCAGTCGTTTATAGCCTTATAAACGCGGACACAGCATTTGAAAAGTTTATAGAAACACTAAATACACACATAAAAAACAATTACAACAATACAAATAAAACAATTAAAACTAGACACAACAAACTTAAGCCATGGATGACCGAGGGAATTATAAATAGTATTAAATTTTCGTCAGCAAAGTATTCTAACGAAAAAAGGTTTCTTTTGCCGAATTCGATTTGTAAGCAAAGCGACCATTACAGGCAATTACGCGATTTGTGACACAATTTGTTATTTAATCAAAATATGGCGTCGATACTTTGTTGAAAGCAATTATTATTTTGAAACAGTGGAGGAGGCTGTATCAAATTTACCTTTTAACCTTTTAATACTTCGCATGTGCTAAAACGGTGACGCAGTCTAAAAAATATTGGTAACAAATCTAATGAATATTAAAGCATGTGGTATTTTTTTATTCGTACAACTATATAGAGGTATTTCTGAACGATTTGAGCTGATCATTTAATAGGGTAATAATTGGTCCTGCGATTTCCAGTAATATTTGCTAAGAAAGTATATCAAAATACGCCATGGTTAAAACGAACAAAAATAACGTATTGAAAAACGGGTGATTTTAGTTTAAAATCACTTCTTAGTCGTAATAGGTTACACAACACCGCCCTTAAGCCTTCGGGGCAACCTGTATATAAAATAATGCTATACAAATAATAAATAACTAAATATAAATAGACTTAATGGGGTGCTTATGTTCACTATTATAAGAAATTATATAAAAAAAATCCAAACACAAGTTTATTATTCTCATTAAAGCACTGGTGCAAATTATCTTTTTTATAAGCGGCTACCATTGGCCACGTCGATCGGCTGTCGTGCCTATTACAAGAACCGTATAATATTATCACAAAAGGTTTCCTTTTTCTCAGAAATCGTGATGATGTTTTAGAAATGCATCATCAAAAATGAAATATATTTTTGTTGGGAAGTCTGTTGACTAATTTTTATCCATTTCGAGTTATCTTAACTTATCTAAAATATTAGTAAAATAATCCACCAGTTAACTTATAAGTTGATAACTTATATAACTAACATTAGTAATAAAATAAAACTAAATATTGAATTTATGTATTTATTTATAAAATAAGATTCAAAACTAAATTATGTTACAATCAAACTACTAATGACAAAAAAACAGCTTAAATATTAGAACGAAAAATCTAAGAATTATTACAAAATTCTTCTTCATAAAAATGCTTTTCCCAATTCACAACATTATTGTTAAAAATTGGCAAATATTATTTCTTATTATAAAAGGCGCTGGAGATTTGTTTATGTTTGCGGGGAAATGATTTTTCTATACCAAAATATATGAATCATTATTAACAAAGTTTGAAAAAATATTTTTCATACATAAATCGTCGCATCTTGGCAAGTCCCACGTGAAAAACTAATTCCGGAGAAAACTGCTTTCTGAATCGTATAGTAAAAGTAAACTATTGTGGCCTATTTGGTTATCGGATCGTGAACAGCGGTTCAGACGCAGCGCTTTTGTGAATACATAATAAATATAGACTACTGCCCTCTAACGTGACGCTAAACAATAAGATATGTTTTAAAAAATAATAAAATAAAACATAATATATTTTACAAAATGAACCGTTTCAAATTAAACCTACAACCTAAAAACTAAAAAAAAAACAACTAAAGGTCTGTGCATTAAATTCTGCCTGTTTTAGGTTAAATAAATACGTTTTAACTGTTCAATTTTTCATAAATGTTAAGTTAAGGTCGACTGCTCACCCTAACATAATTTTTGGTGACCTAACTCAAAGAAATGAAACACAGGATAACCAAGTCTTCAATTATTTATCCTACCCTACGCTAGACGCAGCCCAAATGTAACATCAATAATACATTTATGCAAAAAATATATTCAACATTACTTATAATAAAATTCATTTATGATACAGCTGATATGATACTTATAAATAACTTATACATAGAGAATATAGACAAAGTTATTAACTTTTTGACATTGATTTAACTGAACTTTAATTATACCATGATGCTTTGAAATATTTCATAATTAAAAGCATTGCATTGGTCCTTTAACTTTTTGTATCTACTGGTATCGCACTAGCATTATTTAAAATATATACCTAACTATACGATGGGCTGTATCTATAATGATACTGTAACAGTTGCTTATATGCACTCACTGCATTTGAATGTTTTATTATGAAATACGATATAGTTTTACGAGGTGTGTTCAAAAAGTATCGCGAATTTTGTGTTTTTTCAAAAATTATTTATTTATTCATGAATATCTATTTTGTCCCATTCAAAGTAATCCCCATGAGATATTATACACTTGTTCCAACGGTTTTTCCAATCTTCGAAGCACTTCAAAAATCATTTTTTTTTATCTTGTTCAGCTCCTCCTTCGATGCCGTCTTTATCTCGTCAAGCGTAGCGTAACGTCAAGCGTAGCAGCTTCCATTGAGATGATTGAGCTTTGGTTTCCACGTCATAACCATAAACCCACGATTCGTCACCAGTTATGACCCTCTGGAGCAAATTTGGGTCGTCGCGGACAGAGTTTAACATCTCATTAGCAATGTTCATGCGATGCTGTTTTTGGTCGCAATTGAGCAATTTTGGTACGAATTTCGCGGCGACCCGTCTCATGCCCAAATCATTGATAAAAATCGAATGGCACGAGCCAATCGATATGTTTAGGTCCTCAGCAACTTCTCTAACGGTGATTAGACGATTGGCCAATACCATTTTCTCCACTTCATTAATTTTTTCGTCTGTTGTTGAAGTGCTCGGGCGTCCGGCACGCTCTTCGTCGTTCACATCTTCTCGGCCTTTTGAGAACATTTTGTACCACCGATAAACGTTGCTTCGGTCCAAGGTAGCTTCTCCGTATGCCACAGTCAACATTCGGAATGCATCCGCGCACTTAATTTCGTTTTTCACACAAAATTTGATACAGGTTCTGTGATCCATTTTTTTGAATAGGTAAAAATCGAAGACGATCCAAAACACGTGCAAGCAAAGCAGCTGTCAACAATTAAGTGAACATTCAAAATAGCCGAGCTTGTCGGCATAAGTGAGAGACATGAGTACCAACATAATGCCACAAAAAAATCGAAATTCGAATATACGTAACCCGCGAAAATTCAAAATTCGCGATACTTTTTGAACACACCTCGTATAAATAAACTTTAGGTGAAGAATTCGTTTCGCACTCACTACATTTAAATTTTCTATTTTTTCCATGAATTATATCGATATGGTTCTGAACTCGGTTTATAAATGCATTCGTGTTTTCTTATTCGCTGTATTTAAAATTTTCTTAATTTTTGATGAACTGCATAGATGTGGGTCTGTAAATCTGACTTCGGTGAACTTGTGACACTACACTCGGTGCAATTAAAAAATAATCATTTTATAATTTTATTATGAACTATATCGATATGGTTTTGTAATTTTTGCTTATATGCAGTCGTATATTCGCACTCGCTGCATTTAAATTTTATAATTTTCCGATGAACTATATCGATATGGTTCTGTAAGCGGTGTTTATAAGCATTCGTGTATTCGCACTCACTGCATTTAAATTTTCTAATTTTCCGATGAACTACGTCGATATGGGTCTGTAAATATGCTTTACGTAAGCATTTGTGATTGCACTCACTGCATTTAAATTTTCTAATTTTTCGATGAACTATATCAATATGGTTCTGTAATTGTTGCTTATATGCAGTCGTATAGTCGCACTCACTGCATTTATATTGTTTAATTTTCCGATGAACTGCGTCGATATGGGTTTGTAAAGTTGCTTTAAGTGGACTTGTATATTCGCACTCACTGCATTTAAATTTTCTAATTTTTCGATGAACTATATCAATATGGTTCTGTAATTGTTGCTTATATGCAGTCGTATAGTCGCACTCACTGCATTTATATTGTTTAATTTTCCGATGAACTGCGTCGATATGGATTTGTAAAGTTGCTTTAAGTGGACTTGTATATTCGCACTCACTGCATTTAAATTTTCTAATTTTTCGATGAACTATATCAATATGGTTCTGTAATTGTTGCTTATATGCAGTCGTATAGTCGCACTCACTGCATTTATATTGTTTAATTTTCCGATGAACTGCGTCGATATGGGTTTGTAAAGTTGCTTTAAGTGGACTTGTATATTCGCACTCACTGCATTTAAATTTTCTAATTTTTCGATGAACTATATCAATATGGTTCTGTAATTGTTGCTTATATGCAGTCGTATAGTCGCACTCACTGCATTTATATTGTTTAATTTTCCGATGAACTGCGTCGATATGGGTTTGTAAAGTTGCTTTAAGTGGACTTGTATATTCGCACTCACTGCATTTAAATTTTATAATTTTCCGATGAACTGCGTCGATATGCTTCTGTAAAAGTTGCTTATATGCAGTCGTGTATTCGCACTCGCTGCATTTAATTTTTCTAATATTCCGATGAACTACATCAATATGGTTCTGTAAGCGGTGTTTATAAGCATTCGTGTATTCGCACTCACTGCATTTAAATTTTCTAATTTTCCGATGAACTACGTCGATATGGGTCTGTAAATATGCTTTACGTGAGCATTTGTGATTGCACTCACTGCATTTAAATTTTATAATTTTTCGATGAACTATATCAATATGGTTCTGTAATTGTTGCTTATATGCAGTCGTATAGTCGCACTCACTGCATTTATATTGTTTAATTTTCCGATGAACTGCGTCGATATGGATTTGTAAAGTTGCTTTAAGTGGACTTGTATATTCGCACTCACTGCATTTAAATTTTCTAATTTTTCGATGAACTATATCAATATGGTTCTGTAATTGTTGCTTATATGCAGTCGTATAGTCGCACTCACTGCATTTATATTGTTTAATTTTCCGATGAACTGCGTCGATATGGGTTTGTAAAGTTGCTTTAAGTGGACTTGTATATTCGCACTCACTGCATTTAAATTTTATAATTTTCCGATGAACTGCGTCGATATGCTTCTGTAAAAGTTGCTTATAGGCAGTCGTGTATTCGCACTCGCTGCATTTAATTTTTCTAATTTTCCGATGAACTACATCAATATGGTTCTGTAAGCGGTGTTTATAAGCATTCGTGTATTCGCACTCACTGCATTTATATTGTTTAATTTTCCGATGAACTGCGTCGATATGGGTTTGTAAAGTTGCTTTACTTGGACTTGTATATTCGCACTCACTGCATTTAAATTTTCTTATTTTTTGATGTACCTCATCGATATAAGATATAGATTTATCTGAACTTACACCATATTTCAATTTAAACCGTTCCTTGGTACAACAAGAACTTAATTTTGAACGATGTTTTCGTTTTTCTTTACAATCCACACATATTAAATATGATGCATCTCGTTTATTAATTCCTTTATTTATAAAACAACTTTTATCGAGGGTAGACTTACAACTGCCACAAGTTAAATCGGTTTTCTTCAATATTAAAGTGGGAATTTTCATGGTTTGTGGTGTTGGAC
Organism: Neomicropteryx cornuta; assembly: GCA_020383195.1. Classification (NCBI taxonomy): domain Eukaryota; kingdom Metazoa; phylum Arthropoda; class Insecta; order Lepidoptera; family Micropterigidae; genus Neomicropteryx; species Neomicropteryx cornuta. The sequence continues at coordinate 6,100,330 of JAHKQU010000031.1, forward strand.
GACAACATTTAAAAGTTGATTCTGCTTTAACACAAAGTTGGAAACTCGACTTATTTGGTTCTAATTTAATAAATTTAGTATTTTCTTCTTCAAAATAATCCCAATCCTCAGTTTTTATCATTTCTTTTTGGACACAATCGCATCTTTTACCAAAACGAGTGGGATTTAATGAGGTTTCAAGAATATGCTTGCATGATGGCGTTTGTTTGCCGTCAAAACGAGAGTCGAATGAATTGCAATCAATGGCTTCCTCATGTTTAAAGCTGATATGGTCATCAATTTGTTCTATTTTAATAGAAGTTTCATTTTCGTTTGCCTCCATATTTGGTGTTTAAGTATAATTGGGCAGATTGATCGTATGTTGGCAGATTGGTCTAACTATCTACCTAAACGTCATTATTGACAAATAGTAACGTCTTTTTTACATTTTAACATTTGAACACACAAATTAAAACAAAGAAAAGAAATATTTATTGTTTAAATATTAGGACAGGAATATTTTACTTAATAAATACAGCCACATGCAGTATTTATCAGTTGTTATGGTTTTCACTTTACAGCCAATATCTATGTTTACAGCCTTGTTCAAAAGCGTTGTCCAGAAACGTCATTTTGACAGGTGTTTAGAGTGCTGCCAGATTATGGATGTAAAATAGCTACGAAACAAAAATTTATTAATCATATAGTGGCTGGCTGATATATGATAACAGCAAAACATACAAACCTAATGCAAACTGCAAAAGTATTCCTCTTATTTAAATTAAACTCTTACACAAAAGTTGGTTATCTAGAGATTTACCTTTTTTTTTTGAACAATAAAGGTAGGTATCTATTTATATATATTTATAGGTAGGTATCTGTCAAAGTTTGTAATACATTTAATATCAACTTGTGACAGACAGCAGTCTTTATATTTGCCAACAATATATCAAAACGTTTATTTTTATTAAATGTATATTAAAAACAATACAGGGTTGGTTAATTTGTAATTATAACAATATTATATTACTAAATATTAAAGTAATTCATAAGAGAAAAAAAATAAATATACAAAGATTGCCAACCATATGACAAATCATTTATTTATATTAAATGTTTGTTAAAAGCAATATAGTCAGTAAATTATTAGCTAAATATTTCAGTATTATATTTCATCATCTGACAACAAAATGTTCACTAATTAAATGAATTTATAAACAATATGTCAAATATTATTTGGAATGATACTCGTGTTTAAAGTTAAATGACTTATTTAAGGCCGGTTTTAAAAATATTAGACCTTTTTTCCGTTCATTAAAGTCAAGTTATCGAACGGATGAGCAATAGTAAACCTTATTTACGAACGAGTGTTTTATAAAAGAAAATGGTTCATCCGTTAGTAATCGCAAACGGTTCGTTAAAATACAACAAACAAATACAACAAACAATACAACAAATACTATGTCGCAGCGTATGCCTGTGTTTACGAAATTAAAGAAATATTGTTGAAAAAACTCTGAAAACTTCGCGGAATATCAAACAAGAACCTTTAGAATAAAGGTAAAAACACAAATTTGGGATAACATAGCTAAAACATTGTAGTTTAAAATGTTACGAAGCCATCCACGTGCAATACTCCGACATACGAATGCAGATATTGTTATTTTTGAAGAATTTTAAATTCAATCAAATTTAATAATATTCTACTTACTTGTGGAATGTATTCCCGTGGAGTTTTTATTTCTTGTTGAGTTTGCACATATTTCCAAAACCATTTGACCATTTTATAGCCGTAATTTAATACAATAGCTAAGAAGGAGCGCTGGCGAATGCTCGTTTACGACAGGGCCGACTTAAACGTCTTAACCGACGGGGCTTACTTAAATGTGAGTGTGGGCGTACCTTTTACAGCGGCTCTACGTAGAAAACCGCGCATTACAAACTCTAACGCAGTACTTCCCAAACTAAGGGTCGCGAGCGAATATTGAGTGGGCCATCGCCGCTGTATTCATATTTTTTTAACAATAGGAAGTGATATATTTGATATTTCATTCAGCTATTTATAATTCCTAAAAATTGAAATAAACTCGAGTTACGGAAAATAATAATTATTTGAAAAAAATGCTAAACTTCAGTAAGTATGTGATGTGAGACAAGCGCTCGGAGTGAGTGGCGCTGGCCCCGTCTCCAAACGCTTTGGGATGACTATACTGACAGCTCTGCTTTTCTCTAAGACAGCTAAAAGGTGGGTCCCAAGATTGGAAAATTTTGTTAGATGGGTCGGAGCCCAGTCAACATTGGAAACCGCTGCTGTAACGTAATAACTGTCACCGCATGTAGAATAAAATGTTGTCATGAGTTGTCATGCTTCGATGGTAGGTGGTAGATTTGTGCAGAGTAGAGCGCATTTCCCGTAATTAGCTTCGGTGCACATGGCAACACTGGCCGAGACACCATCCATAGTCGTTCTATAAGTTTTAAAAGATCTTTGGTTTCCCCTTATCATGCCTTCAGATGAGATAAAACGGGGATCCCGCCGAAGACATAGAAAAGGTCTTTCGGGAAGAGGCCCCTTAAGGATTGTGAGTTGAAACTAAGTACTTACACTTTGGCATAAAAATAGATTGGCAAAAATATAGGCTGCAAATTCACAGTGCCTTCGGCCAATTATTACTTTAGTTTTCTAATACCATCTCCTGTGGGTTAAAGCATTTTCAAGTAGCGAACTTAGCTTTAAGATAGATACGGCCTTTGTGCGGTCTCAAGAAAATTATTCTCCACCAGATAACCAGTTCAAGTGTTCCAAGAAATGTATCGATCATGCATAAATAAACGGTAAAGTAATGTCATCCATTAATTAACCAAACTCATTAAAAATATTTATTCGTAAGATCGACGTGGCCTGTCGACGAATCCATCGTCACCAAGAAACTTCATGCCTTCCAAGTGGCCTAAGAATTTTTACGCTCACCAGATTCCATTTCGGTAGCGTCCTGGTAAGTTCTTTCTTTTTTTTTCTATCCTCGATCCGAACACCCAATCTTTTACTTTCTCCATTAAAATCCCATGACCCATCTCACTTCCCATTCTCCTCGCTCACCCCTTCCTTTGTTTCCTACCCCCACCGTTTACCGTCCAACGGCCGGTGGTTTCTATTGGCTCAATTTTGCCCCCATAATGTTTCGTTTTAATTTTGATAATTTTACTAATTTTATTTTGATAGTTTTGATAGACCTAATTTTATTTTAATTGCGTATTTTTATTTATCTACATCTACCATTTTTTTTTTTGGTTTGAATCTTTATAACAGTTAGCAAAGAGGTTTTTATTTCTATTCTAAATGTCTTATATTTATTTTTCCGAGTTACAATCGTTAATATCATTATAAACTTTGAAGATGGCAAACGGATAATTTCCTACCGCCAATATACAAATACAGAAAAATGGTGTTTGTAAGCTATAAGGTCACGACAGTAACTGAATTTAAGAAGATTAAGCAACAAGAAATTAATCATTAGTTTTATAAGATTATAATTCTTATTTAGTTCTTGTTTCAAATGACATTTATAAAAATACAATCATGGAGAATGTGGCGAACATTTTATTGATACAATTAGCAATAAGTACGTCGATGAAAGTGGTTCCCAACATTACACAACGCTCCAAAACATATTTAATTAAAAAAATATGTATGAATTCAACGATCTATAACTGAAAGGAAGAAATGTTATGTGACAGTTATTCTTCATACTAATTCTAATATAGTATATTTAGGCATAATTATAAAAGTTCTATTTACAATTTATTTATATAGTATATATATATATTTTTTATCTATGTAATACGAGTACGAGTAGTATAAATCGTCTGTTTACTTCAAAAACAAGTTAAATGCAGATATGACACTTTTGAGAAAATTCAATTTAGAAGTTTGAGACTCATATTGAGGTAACAAATTAAAAAAAATAAGAATATAGTTTATCAAGAAAATTTAATAATCTTTTGTTATCACAATTTTTCCTCTCCGCCTCTTGAAATTCTCCTTTTAAATATCTTAATTTCTTTATTTTGAGCCACTTAACAATACTACCTTGGTGATCTTTTGTTCGGTTTGTTAATACCAATTCAGCAAGGTGTTTTAGGTCGAAAAATTCGTCATACTTGAACTCTTTCACTTTGTACGGTCCGACAGTAACTTTTTTCTTGATTATTTTGCGTGTTTTTTGGGATCTAGCTCTCTCAAAAACAGATATCCATTCGTGCATTGCATAAATGGAAGAATTTTCCTTCGCAGATTCTATAGTACTATGCATCGAATCTACCTCCATGTAGGTAGGTCCAGAGAGAGATGATCAATGTATCGGAGAACAGGCTTACTTCCGTAATGTTGTTTGCTGAGGTAATAGTACAGGATAGAACCTATTTCCGAGCTATCACGCTTTCCATTAATTTCGGACCATGGAAAACAGTAGGTTAGGTAAAGTTAGGTAAAGGACTTTCGTACAGAGTGAGGTTATAAACACATAATTTTCGAACGTAATACAGAAGGCCAACTTTACCACTTGGTATCTGTAAAACTGCCTGTAGGTCAAAAGTTACAGAGATAACATTATTTTCTTGGTTCGCACTTCTCTTTGGTGGATATTAATTTTCTTTTTATGTGCTCACTGTACGAGTATGCTAATTCTAAATCTTTCTTGGCACTAGAACTAGCTTTCTCATAATTAGTACAGATTAGGCACTGATCCTTCTTAGGAACGAAGAATCTTAAATTATAGTTATTAGAAAAAATTCTTCTGTAATTATTTCTGAAACCGGCTTTTCTATATTCATATTATCTTTACAGATTTCCAGATATAAGGCATACATTTTTTTAATACTGAGTGAGCTGTCTAGATATTTACGTTTCGAAGATTTTCTGATGTAGTGCCCTTCCATACACGGAAAGCTCTCAATGTGTCATTTTACCTATGCGATAATATGTGAGTTTGTTTTATTTGGAGGCTCTTTATGACCTCTGTTGTCATTTTCGACATATAATCCAAGTTCAGTTTTCTTCTTATTACATCTGCAGATATGCAAAGAGTTTTACACATCAAACTGGTATCAATAAATTGCCTTTAGGAAAAAAACATTTTTTGGCATACAATTTTGGTTTTCTTTGAGATCTAACAAGAAATCGTTTAAGCCCTTGAACGAGTTCATTAGATAATAAGACATTTTTCTTACTTTTAAAATCAAGCGTCCAGTAATATCTACATAATTGGATACATTTATCAAGGGAAAAAATCTCAGTGCATTTAAATTGGCATTTATCACACTTTGCTGGTTTAGCCACCTTTACAGGCATAATTTTTTTGTTGTATGTCATATAAGATAAGCCATCACTTTTTTGGTAAGACTTTTAAAACGTTTAAAAAAAAACGTTTAAAGACGTTTTAAACTGTCTCAACTATATTATGTGCTTCTGAAATAATAGAAATGCTTTGGATACTTGTCATTAAATTTGGCTGTGTCAAGGTATTAAAAAAAACATTTTCTGTTGAATTGCTGTGCCGCAGAGAATTGTTTATCAGAATTAAGGGATAGTCCATATATTCGCCTTCATCTACTCGTGTATCCCTGATGGCTGTTGTGGTGGTAGATGTGTGTCTACGATAGTTCATCATCATCACATTCATCTACCACGCGTTGTTGCTCTTCATTGAGGTCTGAAGAGTCACCCTTATGCGCAAAACAGTCTGAAAAAAATGCAATGTATTCATAAAAGTAAAAGGAAATATTTTCAGTGCAGTACGGCTGGCCGAAACGTCGCACAAGTGAACTCTTCAAATCGTCTAAACGTATTTAACTTGTTTTAATAGTCATTAGTGATTATTATAATAGGGTCTATATTACCTGCTCAAAACATTTATAATAACTTAAGGTGTTTTAGCTAATATGAAAAATTATAAAAAAAGCATTCAGTTAAACAACTAAAATAATTAATTGTAATTTAATGTTTTTTGTTTGTAAAAGTATATATGAAATATACATCTAAAAAAAATAACAATATTTAATTGTTTTTACTTAAAATATGATATGTCATGTCACAGAAAATATACTTCAAGGTATTTTATGTTTTTTTCCTAGAAATAATCTAGAAAAAAACTCCTATAAATTCACTTAGAAGATTTGAATAGTACATATTTCTGCGAATCAATGTATTTAGTCGGTATTTAAACAAGCTAACTTCTAAACCAGCCATCGTTTTATTTAGTGTGTTATAGAAATACTCGAAAAACTGATCAAAACTGTATTCTTAACTCATTATACCCCATTTTGTCATTTAACTTGTTTTTGAAATAAACAGACGAGTCATACACTCACAAAGCATCTATAGAGTCCAAAGATCTGTTGACTGAGATGGGTCAGGACAATATATTTGATTTCGTAAAGCTGAGAATATTTATTTACTTCAAGTAAAAAAACATAATTTTTTATTGTTTGAGTTTCCAAAATTCTTCAGCATTTTATTAAACAAAATGCCTACTTATTATTTTAGTGATTTTAAACCAAAAATTGTTTTATTTCATACCAATTTATGTCTCACTTATCACTTTAAAAGGACTCTAATCATTATTTGTAAATAATAATGTCCTCATTTCCAATAGTAAATAGTACGTTTTATTTGAAAAAATTGTTACTTGGACATTTGAGTTGAAAAATAAATCTCATTATTAACAATCAAAGATATTTTTCATTTTAAACCCTAAGATAAATAAATTTCCTATCAAATAAAAAGTACTAGGCATGAATTTCGCTATAAATAACATTGACAGCGAGAATTATGTTTTTCAAAATTCGAATTGTGGCCTTAAAAGTGACTCAAATCTGTATCTTTGACATTTAACCTAAATAACAACAAAATGACAGCGCTGTCAAACAATACGCAACCATTATATTTATTGCAAAGTAAGCTTTACTAGTTTTAAAATGCACCATTCCAGTCGGGAATTATTTAGTTCTGTTAATCTGAAAAATGAAGAAAATTCTACAAATGAAAACCAAAAAATTAACATAAATCAACAGCGGGAAATTGAAATAGGAGATGTACAATTTATCAAGAAAGAGCCTGATATTGACAATTTGGCGAATGTCGTGAAATACGAAGAAATTACAAAGAAAATTCCAAAAATAAATGTAAGCGCTTTAGATTTTTCGTGTACGAAGTGCGGGAGTCCTCTAGATAGCACCGCGTCCATTAATGTTCAATGCGATAGATCCGTGTGCAAAGACTTTTTTATTTTTTTATGTAGGTTATGTTTGAACGAAGAAACACCAAATAAAAATAAAATATTTGGACAGTTAAAATGTAACGAATGCTGTAAGTCGTTTGCATTTAAATATCTATTAATCAGTCACATCAAAACCGTTCATAGCATTGTAAAAGGAAACAAATGCAGCGAGTGTGATAATATGTGCACTCAAAAAGGACACTTAAAAAGACACATTGATGGTGTCCACAGCAAAATAAAAAGATATAAATGCAGCGAATGTGATTATATCTGTTTTAAAAAAGGAAACTTAAAAATGCACATTGATGGTGTCCATCGCAAAATAAAAAAATATGAATGCAGCGAGTGTGATTATATGTGTACTGAAAAAGGAAGCATAAGAAAACACATTGATGGTGTCCACAGCAAAATAAAACGATATAAATGCAGTGAGTGTGATTATATCTGTACTGAAAAAGGAACCTTAAAAACACACATTGATGGTGTCCACAGCAAAATAAAACGATATACATGCAGTGAGTGTGATTATATCTGTACTCAAAAAGGAAACTTAAAAAGACACATTGATGGTTTTCATCGCAAAATAAAAAAATATAAATGCAGCGAGTGTGATTATACGTGTACTCAAAAAGGACACTTAAAAAGACACATTGATGGTGTCCATCGCAAAATAAAAAAATATAAATGCAGCGAGTGTAATTATATGTGTACTGAAAAAGGAAGCATAAGAAAACACATTGATGGTGTCCACAGCAAAATAAAACGATATAAATGCAGTGAGTGTGATTATATCTGTACTGAAAAAGGAACCTTAAAAACACACATTGATGGTGTCCATCGCAAAATAAAAAAATATAAATGCAGCGAGTGTAATTATATGTGTACTGAAAAAGGAAACATAAGAAAACACATTGATGGTGTCCACAGCAAAATAAAACGATATAAATGCAGTGAGTGTGATTATATCTGTACTCAAAAAGGAACCTTAAAAAGACACATTGATGGTGTTCATCGCAAAATAAAAAAATATAAATGCAGCGAGTGTCATTATATGTGTTTTCCTAAAAAAGATTTAAAAAGACACATTGATGGTGTCCATCGCAAAATAAAAAATTATAAATGCAGCGAGTGTGATTATATGTGTACTGAAAAAGGAACCTTAAAAATACACATTGATGGTGTCCATCGCAAAATAAAAAAATATAAATGCAGCGAGTGTGATTATATGTGTACTCAAAAAGGAACCTTAAAAATTCACATTGATGGTGTCCATCGCAAAATAAAAAAATATAAATGCAGCGAGTGTGATTATATGTGTACTCAAAAAGGAACCTTAAAAACACACATTGATGGTTTTCATTGCAAAATAAAAAAATATAAATGCAGCGAGTGTGATTATATGTGTTTTAAAAAAGGAAACTTAAAAATACACATTGATGGTGTCCATCGCAAAATAAAAAGATATAAATGCAGCGAGTGTGATTATATGTGTATTACAAAAGGACACTTAAAAAGACACATTGATGGTGTCCATCGTAAAATAAAAAGATATGCATGCAGCGAGTGTGATTATATGTGTACTCAAAAAGGACACTTAAAAAGACACAATGATGGTGTCCACAGCAAAATAAAAAGATATAAATGCAGCGAGTGTGATTATATGTGTATTCGTAAAGAAAGTTTAAAAAGACACTTTGATGGTGTTCATCGCCAAATATAATGTTTTTATAATGTGGCAATGTGCGATCCGCGCGTTTTACGAATGGTGTGTCGCGCCTCTGTAATTAATCCTTCCAATCCATCAGCATTTTTTTTTTATCAGCCCAATATGCTTTATAACTTCGTAGTTTTGACGTTCCGTAACCTTTACCATAAAGAAACAATTAATTTTCTACCTTAGTTGCATTACTTAAATTCATTAGTTTATCATCAAAGTAAATATTTTTTTAAATTTTAATTTAGTCTTTTAATTTTCTTAATGTATGTTTGATTTTAAGAGGTTTTAAACTAAGACGGATAGCTGACGTCAATGCTTTACAACGTTATAATGTATTTCGTCAATTTCTACTTTTTTTTTAGTTCCATCGTTCATCATTTCTTTTAGTATAAAGGAGTTCTTTTTTTAATTTTGATGAAAAGGGTTTGTTTTAACTTTGAGGGTTTGTTTTAACTTCTCATAGCGGGATAATTTATCCAATTTATACTTTCTAACTACTGTTTTAAATTATATTATTTTATTCATTACTTATAATATGTTTTACTATAGGTACTTATAAGTAATAATTTGAAATGAATGTTTAGATATACCGGGGTTATCCCTATTAGATATGGTTGAAAAGTTAACATAAAATTATATTCCATCAATGAAGTTTTTCTTAAAGCCCATAAATGTTAAAATACATTATTAAAATACAATACAATATTGATACATAAATGTTAAAATATTTCACCGTGTGATCCGAAATTGGCCACAGTGTTGCCACATGTTACCTAATCGTATCGACGTATGTAAAATTAAAATGTTACTAAAATATAACTTTAAAACTTCTTAAAGGAGGATCCGTTCTAGTGACAGTGATTTTAAATGTATGTTTTATTTATTTTTGTTTATATATATTTCTCAGATGATGAATAATAACATAACCTTACCTAACTGGACATTGCCTGTACTAAACATATATGTTAAATTGGAGATGCCTGTAGTCGGCTTAGGTTGTTGATTAATGTGTTAATTAATCAATCAATTATTTAGCATAATTAATTTTGTTTTTTTTTTTTCATTGGTTTTATTTTTAAATAAATAATGCTTTGGTATTCTATTTTGTAATGAAAAAATGTGTACCAATAAATATTATCTTTAATAACTGCGACTTCGGCGTGCAACGACTCGTGCCTGCGGCATATTTTCAGAAATTTTGCTATTCCTCCTTTGCAACGCCTTCTGTTGACTTGGCGATTTTATGCCCTTGGATCAATGTTGATTGCAGCATCAGATTTTAGTGGTTTAGCTTTATCTTCAGCTAGTAGAATTGTGTGGACTGTCAGTCAAGCTATTGCTAATTTAAGAAGACATTATGTTAGATTTAAACCTCTCGACACAGTAATCAGAGAATTCTATGAAATTGCTTAATTTCCAAAAATATTGGCAGAAATAGATTGTACGCATGTTAGAATAGGCCTCTGAAATATTATGATTTTAATATTTAATTTTAAGAAATTTCCTATTATATAACTTCCTATTGTATAGATTGTGTTGTCAGAATATGTTGTTATAGCAGCCTTAAAAATTGACTAAAACCACCTTTTTTTTGTATTGAAAATAAAACAAATTTTAAAAAATATATCTATTTATTCAAACTATGTACTTACAAGTCAACATTAAGGTTTTGAATCTAAAAATTCTTTTACTTTCGTGCGATACTCAAGTTTTTTCAACTTCAAATCTATTTTCCTAGTTTCACTCTTCTAAAAATTGTTTTTTTTTGTTTGATTATTTTGTTCAAGTCGAAACAAAACAAAGGCAACCAATTAAAAAATACATCAATCGTTATGAAAAAGTGGAGGACAACTTAAAATTGAAACCGGCAAATGGTTTTCTTCACGATATAAGGCCGTTCAAAGTAACCACAGAGCGGCGAAAGCACAGGGCAGATGCACGAGGGTAACGAGGTATGAATGCCTACTCACTGCGCCACCGGTTTAGTTTCACTGTTTAAATTTCATAATATAAATTGACTACAATTATTTATTTGATACCGGCAACGGCGTTTTGAATTGAAAGTTTAGTATCAAAAGTTTAAATGAACTCTCAGTTGAATGAATAGTCTCGTTATAGACGTCATCAAAATTTTGAATATTCGTGATAATATTACACGATTCTTCTAATAAGTACGACAGCTGATCGACGCGGTCGCGGTCACCTATTTCAAGATATATTACATTTACGATTATTGCATAAATATAAGGGATCATCAAGTCATAAAATTATGACATTTAAGTATAAGACGAACAAATTAAATATTAGTAATTATAGGGATAAACAGAGTGTTTTAAGACTATTGCGGAAGGCTTAAGGGGGTGGTTATATTCCCCATTACGCGTAAGAAATTGTATGAAAAATGCGAAGCTCGTGTAAACTCCCTTTTTGTATTTCGCTCTTTCAGTGCTCGCTTGCGCACGGCCAAGGTCGTTCAATGACCCGGAGCGGCGTGGCCTCGCAAGCGTATGAAATTACGACAAGAACGATTTAATATTATCACCTAAAGTGTATTTTTTTTCACTGAATCCGATATGAAGTCAAAATAAATCATATTTGAAAACGCAGGGCCAATTAACTGTTTTTTTTTAACAGGTCTTGGGACACGGTGTACTCCCTATATATAGGATGTCTCAAGATCAGTCCTGTAAATTTAAGGGGGTGTATTTGTTCCCTGTTACGAGTAAGAAATTATATAAAACAATGCAAAAAATTTTGATACCCATATTAATTATTTTTTAAACTAAATTTGTGTAAAACAATCTTAATATTACGGCAGCGTTCGCCAGGCATACTAAACCCGCTGAAAACACGTCGGGCGCCACGTCGTGAATGCAACTCAAGGTCGAGCGGACGTAAACTCGTTTTACACAAATATATTAGGTTTTAAATAGAAACTTCAACATTTTTTTTCTCGAATACCATAATGAATTTTAATATAGTTTCTTAACAATTAACACTAGGAATCGTAGGACCTGTTTAGCTGTTTTTTTAATGGGATTGACCTTGGGACACCCTGTATATGCTAATTATGTCAAAATTTAAAAAGGCCATTCACCGAAAATTGTTGAGAAAATAAACAGATATATTTTTTATGGATATTATATTATTATGTATTAAACGGATTTCATTTTAAATACCTATATTTATCCAATGATCTAGGATGTTAATAAAAATATAGGTGTGTCCGGAATACGTGAATTTGTGGTCACCCCATAAGTGGATAACTACACTTAAAGACACGCTTTTTGATCTTCCCTCTCCCTCACGCAAAGTAATCTGCACGCGCATTGCTTTGCGCGCCCGCTGGATATGACAATTGCGACGAGCTAATTTTTAGTTCATTAATTAAGTTTATTCTAATTATAATTTATTCTAATTATATCTAATTATAACCGGATTGATGATCTAAAAAGAATTAGTGTCTTTAGTTTTCGTACGGTTTTTCTTAAATAAGCACAAAATATCAGCGGCCCTGTCGATTTTCTTTTTTCTGAACCACCCTATAGGGGCTCGGCATATTTCTGAAAGAAAAATCTGTAAAAAAGGCGTTGAATAGTATTTATTCAGATTAAACATTGAAATAGTACCCTCTTTCTATACGACAATATATTATTTAATTATCCTACTGAGGAATGGTTTCTTCCCAGCATTATTTGACTACAGACTAAGTTATTTATTCATTTTGACTTTTATAAATGCATCAAAACGCATTATAAATGTAATTAAAATAGTTAATAGGTAGTTGATTTAATATTACTTTAAAAAGGCTATATAAATAATTATTAAAATAGACCTTATTTTATTTTGATAGGTTGCGTATTTTTATTTATCTACAATTAGCATTTTTTTTTTAGTTTCAATCTTTATAACAGCGGTTGTCGATGTAGTTTTTTATTTCTATTCTAAATGTCTTATATTTATTTTCCCGAGTTACAATCGTTAATATCAGTATTAGGCCATTCAACAGACGATTTGACTCCAACACAAATTAGCTCTTTTAATTTGTTTTCTTATACTGATAAAGTAGCCATTGCTGATAGCCTTATCAAAAGATCACAAAGCCAGGAAGTTACAAAGTTGCCTAAAATTAGGTAAATAGTTTCTTTCAACATAACTCGATTCGAGAAAATAGCTCTTTAGAAAAAATGCTTGTAAAGATCACAAAATCTCATCCATGCAAACATAGTCATTTTCCATAAAGCTTTTTGCCATTTTGCCATATAACATTTTTCCATATAACTGTCTTCGAGAAATTGGCTCTTTACAAATATCTTCACATATGGGCCTTGACCGTCAAGATGGACCTGATGTTATGGAGATCATAAAATCAACCCTTAACAACAAACCTTTTTTAATTTTCATCAAATATTTGGCTCATCGCAAAATGGCTTTCATATTTTTTGGTGTGACTTAGGGAAGTGATGTCTATCTACCTATTCTTAAAAGATCATAACGAATTTAGCCATCAAAACATTTCATTCCAAATTATATATATATATATATATATTTATTTTTATTTGTTCTTTTTTATTTATTTATTCTTTATTGCGAAATCCACAGTATTACATTTTTACCATTACAAACAAAACTTATTACTAGTATATAAAACCAATTATGTATTTCGGTCATTTTACATAATAACATTAGCATAAAAAGTGTTCTAAAAATATATATAGATTATTAATATTATATCCGTATACAGTAGATTTTTTTTTTTAAGTTTTATGTGTAATTTGTGAGTGATGTTTGTGGTAGTCGTGAGTGTGTGACACTTGTATGTTAATAAAAATAAATAAAGTAATAAATTAGGTATGGTTTTAGTATGTATAAAAATAATTTATGAATGTGATAAAAATATAGTATGAATGTATATTCTATATGTAATTGCAATTACAAGTACTTATATATTACTATTAATCATTAACAACATAACAATCTAACAATACAATTAGGTTTTATTTATCTTTACTATTGATGATATTGGAAATCTCTTTTTTGAATGATAAGAAGGAGGTATTCAATATATCGATATTTGAAATATCGCTATTGTTATAAAAGGAGCAGATACGAGGTATGGTGCTATAGTTCATTGAATTAGTATGATATCGGGGAATACGGAATAATTCTTGCTGCCTAGTTAACCTGTTGGTACATTTAAGTTTATTTTTTGCAATAATTTTGGACAATCAAAAATACAACAGAAGTACACGATTTACAGCGACGAATTTTGAAGTGGTACCCGCTAATATTAGGGCTAAAAGTAGAAGAAATCCGTCGTTGCTATTTGCGCACTGTAAGGTGTTGCCTGCTAAATATCTAGCTCATTATAAAATATTACTCGATCACTTGCATAGCGAATCTTTCAAGGTACCCATAGGGCACCAGTTGACCACCCGACAAAAAAGTAGAGGCTTGTTAGTGGTACCTAGATATAAAAATTATTACGGAAAACGCACTCTTGCTTTTCTTATACCTACTCTTTTTAACGAGTACATGTATAAGAATCTTCCAAATGTACCTAAATATAAGGTTAAAGAGGAAATAAAAATAAATATAATAGAAAAAAATTCTGAAAAAGGTATTTAAAAAAGTGTATATCTGCTCCCTCTCTATCTGCTTGAGATGGAAAGGAAAGTTTGGTTAAGTAAATATAGGATATAGACCTACGAAAACCCATATATATTTATATAAATATAAAAATATATGGTTTTGTCTATTTTTATTTTTTTTTTCTTTAACTTTGCATTTTGGATAGGTTTTTAATTTTTACTTTTTGTTGCTATCTATTTTATTGCTTTTGCATTTTATTATATTGTTTTTTTGTTTGTCCTTTTCTTATTGATGTAACCTATTGAAACTTTTATACTGTAATAAAATGTTATTTTTTTTCACCCACAGAAAAGGCACCGTCTTTGTGGGGAAATGTAAAGGTGTTTTGTAAAAATAATAATAAAGTTTAAAAAAAAAAAAAAAAAACAATTAAAAATTTTGTATAACAATATTAAATCAGCTAATTGTCTACGATCTACAAGAGAATTTAATTTATAAAAAGCTGAGCGTCTTCAAGGCTTTGAAAACAGCAACGAGATTTAAAGTTTAAAAACCTAATAAATTTATTTTGAATATTTTGAATTCTTGCTTTATAGATATTATAATGAGGACACCAAATAGACGAAGCAAATTCTAAATGAGAGCGAACAAAAGAGTTATATAATAGTTTTAACAGTAAAATATCATTAAATGGTTTGGATACTCTTATAATAAAACAAGCATTTTAAAAGCTTTATCAACTATATTATTTATGTGGTTTGCAAAGCTAAGTTTGCTGTCTAATATTACGCCCAAGTCTCTAATGTATGAAACAGTTTTTATCGGAATGTCGTCAAAATTATATTAGTATTTTATTATGTTTCTATTCCTTGTAAAAGTTATCTGAAAGCATTTTTCAACGTTCATTTTAATTTTATTACGATTACAATACTCTCAGTGCGGTTAAATCTTCTTGTAATAATACGCAATCGTTTTGAGATTTTATTTCTTTGTAAATTTTAAGATCGTCTGCGTATGACAAAAACATTGAATGTTTGAAACACGTAGCGATGTCACTCGCATAAATATTGAAAAGAATCGGACCTAAATGAGACCCCTGTTGTATTCCTGAAGGAATGGTTGTATAGTTTGAACGAGCTGAACCAAACATTGAACAAACACATTGTGAGCGATTTTTAACATAAGAAATCATCCATCTAAAAAGATTACATCTGATACCAGTTTTGTATATTTTCTCCAATATATGTCATGATTCACGCGGTCGAAAGCTTTTGCAAAATCTGTGTATATTGCATGTTTGTTTTTTTTTGTCCATGGAAGTTAATAAATCGTTAGTAAATAAGGCAAGATTCGTCTCGACTGACCTACCAGGAATAAAACCGTGACGTTCTTCATTAATATATTTTTTTAAATGATTGAAAGTATAATCAAGAATTATTTTCTCGAAAATTTTAGCAAAAATTGACATTTTAGATATAGGTCGGTAGTTCGAAACATTTGATTTATCTCCCTTTTTAAAAATTGGCGTTACTAATGCTACTTTCCAAATAGACGGAACAATTCCTGAGTTTAATGAGGTATTAAATATTATTGATAAAGGTTTACATAGAGATTTCGTGCACTTTTTGATAAAATATGACGGAATACCATCATAACCTGCACCTTTCGTATCGTCTAAATTTTGCAAATAAGATGCGGTCATTGCGGGTGTTATAGAGATACTAGTTAGAGGTAAATCATTCTGTTCCTCAATTTCGATAGTGGTGTAATCGTTATCTCTTCGACTATCATCATATACAGAATTAAAATAACTAAGGAACAGATGGCAAATATCATTCTTGTTGCTCGATGATTCATCACCTAAGTGCATAGTTTGAGGAAAAGCTGGTGTATCCTGTTTTGATTTGACATATCGACAAAAAATTTTAGGGTTTTCTTAATCGATTTTTGTGTAATAATTATAACAATCCCTTGATACAGCTTTCTGTCTACCACGTAAAAGCGAGAAAGTTTGATAATCCAAAGGATTTTTATATTTTTTCCATAATTTGAAATATTGCCAGTTTTCATTAATAATCCTAATTAGAGGTTTAGTGTACCAAGGAGGATAGCCATTATTATTAATTTCTTTGGTAGGAATGAAGTCATTGATTGCCTTATTTATAATATAATAAAATTTGTCAAGACACGCAAATTGAAGGTGATACGCGTTTGCAAAGTGGTAGTTCAGCATGGATGATGATAAGAAAGAACTTGTTAACGGCATCAAACTTCGGCCAAGTATCTAAGAGACGAAAGAATATCAGTTTTGGTTAAAACAATTGTGTATTCTCGAGAATTGTCATGCATTCTGTCAATATGCCACGGAAGAACAAAAGAGCATATTGCTATTGATCAAATGAGCAAGTCGTTTCCATAGAAAAATGCGGCCTCTACATTGATAGTGATATGCCTTTTTTGGGAGCCACTCCAGATGGTACATATGTGGACGGAATTGTGGAAATTAAGTGTCCATTGTCCGCATATGGTATGGATATTAAAGATGCAATAGCTGCTAAAAAAATGACCTTCTGGAAGATGGTGAGCGGGATGTGCCAAATTAATAGAAGCCACAATTGGTTCTAGCAAATACAGGGCCAGTTGCATATTACTGGCACTGGCAACAAGCACATTGTATGTTTGGAGTGTGGACGGGTGAAGAAAAGTGTGTGAAAGTTGAAATAATTAAACGGGATGACCAGTTCTGGCAGGATGAAATGGTTAAACAATTAGATATGTTTTACATGAACTGTTTACTTCCTGAACTGGTTGACCCGCGGTATACCAGATCAATGTCAATAAGGGATCCGGAATATATATCATTAGCGATAGAAGAGAATAAAGAGAGAGAAAGAAACAGAAAGAAAGTTAATTGACGAGTTTGAATCAAAATATATATTATTTGCCTAGTTTCTGGCATTGCATTTTTTGCCAACATATTCAAAAGCGTGATGTGTGTAAACCAGCTGACTTACTTTTAAGAACCAGTAACTTTTAATTGTCAGTCCAAACTTTTAAAACAAACCTGACCTGAAAAAAGTAAGTTGGTTTGTCAGGTACTTTTAATTGTCAGTGCAGGATCTAGAATAGTGAAATATTAATTTGGTGTTTAGACCCTGTAGTGTCGGTTATTTGAGAAAGGTGGAAGGCAAGATGGCCAGCTACCATGTAGGTTTTTGGTTCGTTACATTAATGGTTGAAGGTTTTTAATTGTTAATATTGATGTAACTAATTTTTAAACTTATTTAATAGGTATTATTCTGGAAAACACTGTCTTCTTTTTCTAAACATGTTTTTTCTTTATACGTTTTCTATATAGTAGGTACCTATATAATAAGTAAACATTTCAAAAATTGTTTATATTTATTGTGACTATCTGCTTTATAGTACATACTCTCTCCCTCTCTCTATCATTGCCTCTCGTTCGCACACATGGCGTTATTTAGGTAGTATGGCGAATATTGCTTGCAGGTGTTTATGAACCGGTTTAACGTGACAAACGCTGTCGTCTCACGCCTCAACGGATGATGCAACGAACTACAGTCCCTGTAGGTACGCGAAATATATTGTTTATAAACGACAGACGCTGAGAAATTATCGTATTTTTGGAGTGTAAATCATTTTTAGACTGATTTTAAAAAGATTTTTTCCTCATTGGGTGCAATTTCATAATTAAAATATAAAAAAAATGATTAAAATAAATACAAACTGAGTTTACGCTCCGAGGGTTCCGTTCCGAATCTTTTTTCTTTTACAATTTTATTATGAAATTGTTTCATTTTTCCACACATATTTCCAACCGAAGTTTTTTGCATGAATTCTTGCCTCGCGATACAGTACTTTACGACTTAAAGTTCGGTGTTCAGTTATAGTATATGTAGAGTATCTTGAGTAGGTAATTTCAAATCAGTAGAGCGTACTTAAGCGTTTCTTAGCTTTTACTGCCTGCAACATTCGATCAGGAACTCCATGTGTCTCAACTAGTTCTGAGTTTTTGGACCTTTGACTAACTACCCTCACACAGCGGGCCACGTCTCCACGTTCTGGCCATTATTAGGTATATTTTAATAATATTTTCGTCGCGCTTTTCTGGAACGTTTTGTGTTTCCAGGTTATTAAAACGGCTTCGCTGGTCCATTTCGTCCAAACGTTCTTTAACAGAACTAATTTCCAATTTGAGCGTTGTATTCTCTGCAATGAGTGCTCGACTTTTTTCATTTTTACCTCCCAATCTTTTAGTTTTTGATCAAAGTCAGTAATTATATCACTGCAAAAAGTGTTTGAGTCGTGTAAGCTTGTGTATAAATTACTGATTTCATTATCCACATGTTTTTTAAGGTCAGAAACCTCCCTTAACATTTCTTTAAACCTCATATCAATTTTATCTTAGAATACGTTTATTTTAGTATGAATTGTCTCCATTAGCTTCGAATAATCCAGTCCTGAGGATATTGCATGTCCTTCTTGGCGTACCGAGGGTCTAAGAGTGCTGGGTTTGGCCTGTATAACCGATGTTTTCTCCGTAGTACAGGTAGTATTCCCTCCCTTACAGGATCGACAACGCCAATTAGATCTCTTCTCCCCAAGTTTACGATAAATCCTTTCGGTTATAATGTCACAAGCAAACTTAAATTACCCTAAACATATACAATTCTAAATGATTAATCAATAAACTAAAGTAAAAAATAAAAGTAAAGAGTGAGTAATGCAAACAATGCGAACTTGCCAGCTATTGAGTCGTCGAACTTAGCAGCACGTGTGTGCGTTTAAATAACCAGTGACAACCACGCACACCGCCACAATCTTGATGCCGCGGCCTTTGATCACAACGAATGAACGGCGGGTAGTTAAATTGATTTGATATTTTCAAGGAGACATTGATTTATCGTTTTGTGAATGTTGAAGCTAATCTCAAAAGTCACACCAACACTCGCCGCATTTAAACTTTCTTATTTTCCGATGAACGGCGTCAAAATGCATCATTAAATTTCTTTTAGTCGAAGTTGTATAATCGCATACATTTACATATCGCAGTGTGTATGTATGTATAAACATAGAATATTTTGTGTATAGATAAATTGATTTTAATATAAAATACTTTTATTTTGAATCAGATTGGCATGAAATACTTCGGATTTTTGAAAGAAACTCGCCGCGATTTAGGTCAAGTACATCACCTCGTTGAATTTAGTGTTGTAGGTATTGAGAAACCGGTACAGAACAGAGTTTCTGGCATAGTCTGCATTGCGCCTTGGCACCTGGAACAGAGTAGAAGGCACTCGCAGGTTGATACCTGATACAAGATCTGGACTGTCCGCTCTGTTATGTAATAGATCGTGTAGAAGTGCCATATCCGCTGTGGTACGTGGGTCCTCGAGGGTCTGCATATGATAATGATTAGCCATCTCGTCATATGTGTTGAATTCCAGGTCTAATGAACGGTTTCTGAATGCGTTCCACTCTGTTCTTGTACACATCATATTGCGGAGACCAGATAGGAGAAACAGACTGCGAAGGTACGCAAAGTATAGGGTCATGTGTGCCTGTGTCCTCGAAAAAGACTTTCATGACCTAAATATGAAGCCAAGTGTTTTGTCAACAATATATGTTGATCGCCGATTCATTTATGATCTAAATCTACACCCAGATCACATACATATGTGGCTTCAATTATGTCGTCTTTAGTCGCACCGATGGTATAAGTGAAATTGGTTTTTATAACATTTCGCGTTTAAGATATTTTGTTGCACTTAGTTCAATTTATGTCAGTTATTATTTGTCTTGCTGCATATTAATGCAATCGTCCAAATTAGAGATTACTGAATACATTTTCATGTCATCAGCGTAGAGGTTGTGTTCGGAAGTGTAAAAACCGTTACCAATATCGCTGATATAAGCATTAAACAGTAAAGGCCCTAAGCGAGTTCCTTGAGGAACACCAGATGGAATTATTACAATATTTGAACCATCTAAGAAGATCACCTAATGCTTCGAGCTTGGCAATTAGGATACGGTGATTAAGTTTGTAATTTAAATACTATATTATAGAAAGATTGTACTTTATGCAACGAATTGTTTAAAATACCTCACATAAACAATATATTTAATTGGATTTAGACCAATATTTTAGGAAATGATTTTCTTTTTCGTACTACAGGTTTAGATATCGGATATAGATAAACCTCCTAAAAGAAGTGCCATGAATTTGAAATACCCTGTTAATTACATCTAAATTCGCTGAAAACTAAACTAAAAAATAGTGAAAAACCTCCTTAAATTCCATCTGTTGCTTTAGAAGATTAGCGCCGACTTATTCTATAATATTTACTACATAGAAAAAAAAATATAAACTTACGTTTCGGAAATATATATTTTCTTTTTACCCTGAAGGTAATATCTATATAATTTTATTGTTTTCAAATTTACAATAACGTGTTTTGGTTAGTTTAATTTGAGCAATAGTCGTGTGTTATTTAAGTCTTTTCATAGTAATTATTTTTTATATGATTTGGATAAATAAATTATGCGGCCAAAGGAATCGCGTTCACTCTCAGTGCGTAACCCCACTGCAGGCACTTTGTATAGTCCTAGTCTACCCTTAAATGTAATGAAGTTACTCAAGAATTGCAAAAAGGTTGCTTTTGACTATCGGTCGCCTACATGTCTACAAACAAATAAACAGTTTTTTTTCGGTATACGACATATTTATCAAACCGCAATTAGGAGAAATTGTACAATTAACTATTTATAATCGTCAAACCCACTAAAATTTAATGTTTTTCGTTGACAACTTTCAATATGCCAGTCTTATGTTTTAATTTCTCGTAGTAGCATGATCATACTAACTGCATTAAAACTTTAATATTTTTCGGTGAACGCTTTCAATATGTTTCTTTAAATTTCCATTAGTTGAACTCATATAAACGCACTCGCTGCATTTAAACTTTCTTATTTTCCGATGAACGGCGTCAATATGCATCGTTAAATGTTGTCTAGTTGAACTCATATAATCGCACTTGCTGCAATTAAACTTTCTTATTTTCCGATGAACGGCCTCAATATGCATCGTTAAACGTTGTCTAGTTGAACTCATATAATCGCACTCGCTGCATTTAAACTTTCTTATCTTCCGATGAACGGCGTCATTATGCAACGTTAAATAATTTCTAGTTAAACTCATATAATCGCACTCGCTGCATTTAAACTTTCTTATTTTCCGATGTACGGCGTCTATATGCAACGTTAAATCTCTTCTAGTTAAACTCATATAATCGCACTCGCTGCATTTAAACTTTCTTATTTTCCGATGAACGGCGTCAATGTGTAACTGTAAGGATGACTTTCTCGCAGTGGCATGATCGCACTTGCTGCATTTAAACTTTCTTATTTTCCGATGAACGGCCTCAATATGCATCGTTAAACGTTGTCTAGTTGAACTCATATAATCGCACTCGCTGCATTTAAACTTTCTTATTTTCCGATGAACGGCGTCAATATGCATTGTTAAATGTGTTCTAGTTGAACTCATATAATCGCACTCGCTGCATTTAAACTTTCTTATTTTCCGATGAACGGCATCAATATGCATCGTTAAATTTGTTTTTGTTAAACTTATATAATCGCACTCGCTGCATTTAAACTTTCTTATCTTCCGATGAACGGCGTCAATATGCAACGTTAAATCTCTTCTAGTTGAACTCATATACTCGCACTCGCTGCATTTAAACTTTCTTATTTTCCGGTGAACGGCTTCAATATGCACCGTTAAATTTGTTCTAGTTGAACTCATATAATCGCACTCGCTGCATTTAAACTTTCTTATCTTTCGATGAACGGCGTCAATATGCATCGTTAATTTTGTTCTAGTTGAACTCATATAATCGCACTCGCTGCATTTAAACTTTCTTATCTTTCGATGAACGGCGTCAATATGCAACGTTAAATCTCTTCTAGTTAAACTCATATAATCGCACTCGCTGCATTTAAACTTTCTTATTTTCCGATGAAAGGCGTCAATGTGTAACTGTAAGGATGACTTTCTCGTAGTGGCATGATCGCACTTGCTGCATTTAAACTTTCTTATTTTCCGATGAACGGCGACAATATGCATCGTTAAACGTTGTCTAGTTGAACTCATATAATCGCACTCGCTGCATTTAAACTTTCTTATTTTCCGATGAACGGCGTCAATATGCATTGTTAAATGTGTTCTAGTTGAACTCATATAATCGCACTCGCTGCATTTAAACTTTCTTATTTTCCGATGAACGGCATCAATATGCATCGTTAAATTTGTTTTTGTTAAACTTATATAATCGCACTCGCTGCATTTAAACTTTCTTATCTTCCGATGAACGGCGTCAATATGCAACGTTAAATCTCTTCTAGTTGAACTCATATACTCGCACTCGCTGCATTTAAACTTTCTTATTTTCCGGTGAACGGCTTCAATATGCACCGTTAAATTTGTTCTAGTTGAACTCATATAATCGCACTCGCTGCATTTAAACTTTCTTATCTTTCGATGAACGGCGTCAATATGCATCGTTAATTTTGTTCTAGTTGAACTCATATAATCGCACTCGCTGCATTTAAACTTTCTTATCTTTCGATGAACGGCGTCAATATGCAACGTTAAATCTCTTCTAGTTAAACTCATATAATCGCACTCGCTGCATTTAAACTTTCTTATTTTCCGATGAAAGGCGTCAATGTGTAACTGTAAGGATGACTTTCTCGTAGTGGCATGATCGCACTTGCTGCATTTAAACTTTCTTATTTTCCGATGAACGGCGTCAATATGCATCGTTAATTTTGTTCTAGTTGAACTCATATAATCGCACTCGCTGCATTTAAACTTTCTTATCTTTCGATGAACGGCGTCAATATGCAACGTTAAATCTCTTCTAGTTAAACTCATATAATCGCACTCGCTGCATTTAAACTTTCTTATTTTCCGATGAACGGCGTCAATGTGTAACTGTAAGGATGACTTTCTCGTAGTGGCATGATCGCACTTGCTGCATTTAAACTTTCTTATTTTCCGATGAACGGCGACAATATGCAACGTTAAATATCTTTTAGCCGACGTTGTATAATCGCACTGGGTGCATTTAAACATTTTTATTTTTAAGTGATCGGTGTTTAAATGTCTTAATAAACTGTGTCGCCTTGTAAACATCCTATTACATTCGTTACATTGTAATCTTTTTATTGATTGTTGCTCAAGGTCCATGTGTTCTAATAAAACCTTTGTTTTATAATCACTATAAAGGCATTCGAAACAATAAAGTTTATTCTTCAAATACATACACCGTACGTTTAGAAAACCCTTGCAATTCGAACAGGTGAAGTCAATTTTCTTTAATAGCACTTTAACGCATTTTATGTTATTGACTATTTTTTCGAGACCGATACTATTTTCTAATTTTATAAATTTGATATTTTCCTCCATAAAAAGATCATCTTGTTGATTTGTTATCATAGTATTACACTGCTGCGGACCAAAGCAATCTTTGCTATCGATGTCTGATTTAAGAAGTGGTCCTGAGACTTTTGAAACACTATTGTTGTCCGATTTAGACATTCGCGAATTGTTAAAATCACTGCAGCTTGGTTTGCAATCATACCCTTGCTCAGAAATATAATCTTTTTCTATTTTAACAGCAGTCTCAGTGCATTCCTCCATTTTTTAACTCAATCGATGGTATTTCTTATATTGTAAGGTGATTATTAATAGTTATTAATACAGTGCTGATGATGTCTGGCACTAGGTTACATAAGACTCGGGATTTGACTCCATAATAGTAAAGACACGAAAGATCCGTGGAGTAACAGCCGGAAGATTCTTCAGCAAGCGCCTCCTGGCGCTGAGCTATTAAGATGGCGGTCGCGTCGCTGGTTATAGAATGTTTGCTCAGGGCGCGAATTATGGACTCTGTGAAGGCTGTGAGGGATGTCCTCGCGATATCTACTATTAATATTTTAATCTATACGCACGGTTATTTATTTAACATTTTATAAAGTACAATCTTAAACAATGATTAAGAAAGGAATCTATCCACAATCTAACAAATGACAGTTCCGTTTTAAACGAAGGTTTGGAATCGTAACGCAATGTTGCTCTTTCAAAATGTTTTTTTTTTTATTTTAAAGGCATTAGCATTTATTTATAATTAAGCTACTATTTATTAAATTATGTAACTATTTAAAATTAATAATGTGATAATATGCCATTCTAAAAAGAAATAGCCTTTTGTTTTCACGGAACACTTAGGTACCAATCTTCACAGATTGTAGTATTATCTGTAATTGTAGGTACTTGCGTATTTAGCCATCAAAAAAATAATTCATAAAATATAGGTAGGCGATAAAGGTAATTAAAAAATATACATATTATGAAAAATGATACACTAAAGAAAGAGAATTTGCAATTTTGTGGCCTTGGTACTTTTTAAAAAGATAATTGCTTTTACCTTTAACTCGTGGAAAAGAATAAAATTATACTTTCAATTGTACAGGAGACAAAAATAGTTTAAAAAAAAAGATATATGCTACAATATGTCAATTTCTACCTTATTTTGAACATTAAGCCATGGAAATTATGTGTTCCTAGGATTTACAGAAATCTGTGACATAGGAAGTGCTCTATGACATAGGAGGAAAGTAAATAAGTCAATATTTCGTACATATTTATTGCGAAATAGAAGTCAAAAATAATACCTATATAAATTATTTTTATATTTTGAACATTGTAAACACATCAAAGCCAGATTGAATTAGAATCAATTTAAGTTATTACCCAATCTAAATTTTAAACGTCAAGGTGTGGCAACAAATTATAAAAAATATTTGTTTCTCAGAAGAACAATTTTAATTGTTGTAGATGTTTATATATTGTCCAGATTTGTTTACTCTGAATAGTGTGGGATTACCAACTGGTACTGTCATGTTCTTCAGACGCCTTGGCAGTGCCTTGAGGTTGTCATGAAAATTAACTTAGTACAAAATACAAATACCGTCGTAGGAGAAACAAAGTGGTATAAGTCGGTTAATAATCCAACTTTCGGTTAAAATGAAAGTCCGGCGCAAAGTTCATATTTAGCAGCATCACTGTAAAATCACCAAAGGTTCCGTTTATACTCTTAATATTAAGATTTAAAATCATAAGATTATATTTAAAATCTTGTAATCCTGTTGTATTAAATTGTGAAATGTCATCTAGATCGCCATAAATCTTTGTATTCATGTTTTCT
Organism: Neomicropteryx cornuta; assembly: GCA_020383195.1. NCBI lineage: Eukaryota > Metazoa > Arthropoda > Insecta > Lepidoptera > Micropterigidae > Neomicropteryx > Neomicropteryx cornuta. The sequence continues at coordinate 6,126,189 of JAHKQU010000031.1, forward strand.
GAATAGCATAATTTTATAGAGCAATAAGGAGAATTTAAATAAATAACTACAGTACCGCGGTAGAAGAAAAAAATAGGATATACAAAATATAAATGAATAATATAATGATAAGAACATAAAATATGAATAAAAAATATATATCAACATAATAAGGAAACTTGCTTTAGTACTCGTATAAAAATGATATTAGCTTATATGGCGAAAAATATTATGTATGATCTAACATTAATATTATTTAAGGGAATATTATTATTATATATTGGCAGTAGATATAAAAGGTTTTACAATCACAAATTATAACGAAATAAAGTTCAAAAAATATGAACAAAATAACCAACACGCTAAATTATGCAAATATTTTGTTAAACAGAAATTAAGTTTAATTTTAAATGTACCTTGTACTATTAAAATAGTTAGCATTAAAGTCTTAAAAAGTAACATAATCACCACAAGTGTAGCACAAAAGTGAAAATAAAGATTGTATAAGCAAAGAGGAAGAATCCGTGTAATATTGACAAGATCTTTGCGAGCGTTAAGAGCCAGTATATCGTGAGGTGAGCTCCGGTTATTTTTGTTCTATAATATGGAGACGTTTGATGTCCTGAATAGCCCATACCAATTAGCATCCGCAAACGATGTCACAGTCCAATCGGTTAAAGGGCACAGTCACAGCCAGGGCACTATCATTTAACTATCCGACATCTGCTCTAAACCATCAACCTGGACAAGGCACAGAGACAGGTAGGGCAGTGCACTGCCTCAGCCTCCGCTTCTTAACTGGATCGATAACAGGCCACTGCAGATTAAACAGGCACCTTACTACCTCGGGCATTCCTGATCTGATATCCTCGTCTGCAGAGGCTCCAACGTAGAGGAAGAGACTGCAAAACACGTAATCTGTCACTGTCCAGCCCGACTTCAAAAAGAAGCGCTCCCAGGCCGAAATTCGCAGCAAGAATACGGTCTATAACCGTATTGAAGACGGATTAGTTTTAGATTCGAAGCTGCATTGCGAAGATATACAAATTGGGCCCCAAAACCATGGCCAAGTGCAGCAGTCACTTGACTGTCTTCCATTCATAACTCCAAGCAGCCCATAAGAACACTCATGTCTAAGGTTAGACTGCTGACGCAGTTCTACAATAGATTGGGTATCACATTTAGTGTTTCTGTATTCCGAAGAGAAAGTCTTTGTGCATTTGTATCTACAGGTATTACATACTATTGCCTGAGGCAGTTTTGGAGGCAATATTTTCTTCTGCATTTAAGGCAATCACGCCACAGGTCTTCGTTTCTAATATTGATAGCCCAGTTGGTAGATCCAGCTCCTTGCCACCTCTTTGAAGGCCTAAGAGATTTCCAAATTGTTTAAACCACATCGTTCAGAATGGATTTAGCAATTTGCAACGCATCTTCAGCAGTTAATGGGTCAGACTCTTCAATAACTTTGCTATTGGCTAATATTCCCAAGTTATATTGTGGCAAGTTATACTGGGACAATACAATATTATTGGTATAACACGCACCAATCGTGAAACATTTTTTGTACCAGCCTTTGTTCTAAGATGACTTACTGTAACTTTTCTATACTGAGCCCTCGACTTGTAAACTCAGTTTATACTTGCGATTATTGTTTATTTTTTATTTTAATTATGAAATTACACACAATTAGGGAAAGATCTTTCTAGAATTAGTTCAAAAAAGATGCCTAGGTTTATAACTCCAAAAATACGACAATGTCGTTGAAAACGTTACTGTTTGTCACGTTAAACCGGTTCACAACCACCTGCAGAGAATGCTCAATTAATATCTTTTATTCGCGATTCAACCTCAAAGGGACAAGTTCAATGTATTACAATATAAATGACGCCGTCCTTCACAAGGTGCCAAAATTTTATATTAGAGGTACAACGAGAGTTTCAAATATATAAAAAAAACAATACTAAATAAATTTAAAAAAGTAACTGGTTATTGGGTGCCTGAAAATAAATTTAAAAAATAATCAAAAATAATATAAAATGATCAAATAAAATATCAGAGGTAATAACTACGCTATTTACGCCTGCTTCAGGAAATTAAAGAAGAAATAAAAAGTCAGATTTTGGCAGGTTCATAATTTTTTTTCCTTGTATTCAAAAATCTTCACAATACATATATATATAGGCATATATATACATATATATATATATATATATAGGCAGTTGCCAATCAGGAAAATATAATCAGTTCTTTCTTTGTAAAAAAAACAATAAAAACTTTTCGTTAAAAAAAAACAATAAAATAACTCCTTCCCTCGTCCAACAAAATGTGGGCAAAACAAATCAAAAATATAAAGATATAAAAATGTACAAAAATGAAACAATTTAGAAAAAAATAGACTGCAGTAAAAGCAAAGATTAAAAAACAAAACAATTTTGAAGTACATTTTAGAAAAAGAGAAAAGTTTCTTCTGGTCGATGGGCGACGCTGGATCTCAGTCGGCTTGTGAAAATAAAAAAATAAGTTAAATCCTTAGCATCACCTTGAATTTTGGTGATCCCCAAAAGTCTGACACGTGGCGTGGAGTCTTCCACTCGTAAAGAGTGGAAGAAAAAAAAACCACCAAAACGTGTGTGCAGAAAGCTCGTGGACCTCTTTCTCTGATGGTTAACCTCAAATGCGTTCTCAGGAAGAAATCAAAAGTGTCTAGTACGCCACTGCTGTTTCCAGGGTTTGAATCCAGGGGTTTGAATCCAGGGGTTGAAATCTCGTCAGTTCATGTGATGGTCAGTCAGATTGCTATAAATTCTCTTACATGCAACAATCAGTTGCTAAAGTATTAAAGTAAAAAAACTATAGTTGTTTAAATACAAAGGGAGGGTGTTTATGGTACGCAAAGGGTACCATAAAGCGAGACAGGGGCGTGTCACGAAATGCACGTATTTTAACGATGGCGATTAATTTACTTTAATTTATTAAACATTTAATAATTTTATTTGGCCGTGCGCAAAAACCTTCAATTCATTTTCCTGATAATGGCTGAATTCAGATTGTATTATATTTATAACCCTGAAAATGCCGACGGCGTCCGAATAAATCACCAGTTTTCTGGGTCTAGCTGAGGTCTTCCTGAAGTAATGTTGACTTCCCAGAAGATGTCCAGCCTCAGAGATATTCCGTAGTGATAAGCAGAATGTGGGCTTATCACGCTTATCACGCTTTATGTGGAGAAATATATCATAATTGAATAAAAATAAATAAAATGCAAAAAGGAAGGTATTTTTAATAGTTATTTTATATTCTCTTTGATACTATTACATAGATCATTTTTGCATCATCGAAAAAACTAATTATTAAGCAACAAATCTTGAGCAAATTATGGATCATTTGTATTAATTAAGTACCTAAACCTACAATTTAAAAACTAAGAATAAATACATTTAACTTCTAATTATTATTTAAAAAAGTCAATTTACCGAAACGTTAAAATCTGCGTAATTAAAATGTATTAGATTGTATGAATTAGAATGTAAAAATATTAATAAAACTTCTCATGGATTAACATTGAAATCTTTGGATCTTTCTTCCTTTGAAAGACTTAATGTTAAATTAGTTAATAATATATTTAATAACAATGAATTTCACGGTTTTTTTTTAGAAGATAAAAATGATTTAGGTAATATTTAAGGAATATTTTATAATTAATACTAAATGGTAGATTAATACCTGCTGGATCAATAGCAATCAATCAGATACACTAAATATTCATAATTCATCAGTTCTAATTGATTTTATATCTGTAAATGTCTGGATTGATGAGGCTTAAGACTCATTGAAAACATAATTGCTAAAGCTATTTAAAAACCTGTTTCCTACCTTTTGCGTGTAGTTAAACCTAAGTTTACCTTCTGTGGCGCGAAGTGATTTACTGAAAATAATCATGGTATTTCTTTGGCATTTTCTTTCATAAAAAACTGTGCTCATGAGCTATCACTTCCTCTTTTCATAATATTTAATAAATCCTTACAAGAGGGAATTTTTCCTGATGAATGGAAATTAGCTAACATCGTTCCAATATACAAAAGTGGTGACAACTCTTTTGTTGATAATTATAGACCTATTAGTCTAATATCCTGCTTTGCTAAAGTGTTAAAATACGAGCCATTTTATATGGCATATAGGCATTTTAAACCTGCTTTAAGCGCATCGCAACACGGGTTTGTTCCTAAAAGGTCTATAACTTCAAATCTCTTGGAATACACTGAATATATATGTTCATCTTTTAATAAAAGAGTACAAGTAGATGCCGTGTACGCTGACTTTAGAAAAGCATTCGATAAAGTCAATCATCAAATATTATTAAAGAAGCTAAAGATCTACAATTACCTTAATTGTCCGGGAAGTATATTTATTAGATTAGTCATTGTTTGTGGAGCAGGTGAATTTTGGGAAGCGTAATTGTTTCTAGTAGAGTAGACTCGAGGAGTATTCGAAATGGCTGCAATATTGATGTAGTTAAATTTTTGTGACATCTAATTAAAATACACTAAAATTTCGTAAAGCTGAGAATATTTATTTACTTCAAGTAAAAAAACATAATTTTTTATTGTTTGAGTTTCCAAAATTCTTCTGCATTTTATTAAACAAAATGCCTACTTATTATTTTAGTGATTTTAAACCAAAATTTGTTTTATTTTATACCAATTTATATCTCACTTATAACTTATAAGACACTAATCATTATTTGTAAATAATAATGTCCTCATTTCCAATAGTAAATAGTACGTTTTATTTGAAAAAATTGTTACTTGGACATTTGAGTTGAAAAATAAATCACATTATTAACAATCAAAGATATTCTTCATTTTAAACCGTAATATAAATAAATTTCCTATCAAATAAAAAGTACTAGGAATGAATTTTGCTATAAATAACATTGACAGCGAGAATTATGTTTTTCAAAATTCGAATTGTGGCCTTAAAAGTGACTCAAATCTGTATCTTTGACATTTTGACATTTTAATATTTAACCTAAATAACAACACAATGACAGCGCTGTCAAACAATTCGCAACCATTATATTTATTGCAAAGTAAGCTTTATTAGTTTTAAAATGCACCATTCCAGTTGGGAATTATTTAGTTCTGTTAATGTGAAAAATGAAGAAAATTCTACAAATGAGAACCAAGAAATTAACATAAATCAACAGCGGGAAATTGAAATAGGAGATGTTCAATTTATCAAGAAAGAGCCTGATATTTACAATTTGGCGAATGTCGTGAAATACGAAGAAATTACAAAGAAAATTCCAAAAATAAATGTAAGCGCTTTAGATTTTTCGTGTACGAAGTGCGGGAGTCCTCTAGATAGCACCGCGTCCATTAATGTTCAATGCGATAGATCCGTGTGCAAAGATTTTTTTATTTTTTTATGTAGGTTATGTTTGAACGTAGAAACACCAAATAAAAATAAAATATTTGGACAGTTAAAATGTAACGAATGCTGTAAGTCGTTTGCATTTAAATATCTATTAATCAATCACATCAAAACCGTTCATAGCAATGTAAAAGGAAACAAATGCAGCGATTGTGATTATATGTGTACTCAAAAAGGAACCTTAAAAAGACACATTGATGGTGTCCATGGCAAAATAAAAAGATATAAATGCAGCGAGTGTGATTATATGTGTATTACAAAAGGACATTTAAACAGACACATTAATGGTATCCATCGCAAAATAAAAAGATATAAATGCAGCGAGTGTGATTATATGTGTACTCAAAAAGGAACCTTAAAAACACACATTGATGGTGTTCATCGCAAAATAAAAAGATATAAATGCAGCGAGTGTGATTATATGTGTACTCAAAAAGGAACCTTATAAAGACACATTGATGGTGTTCATCGCAAAATAAAAAGATATAAATGCAGCGAGTGTGATTATATGTGTACTCAAAAAGGAACCTTATAAAGACACATTGATGGTGTCCATCGCAAAATAAAAAAATATAAATGCAGCGAGTGTCATTATATGTGTTTTACAAAAGGACACTTAAAAATACACATTGATGGTGTCCATCGCAAAATAAAAAAATATAAATGCAGTGACTGTGATTATATGTGTATTACAAAAGGACACTTAAAAATACACATTGATGGTGTTCATCGCAAAATAAAAAGACTTAAATGCAGTGAGTGTGATTATATGTGTATTACAAAAGGAAACCTAAAAATACACATTGATGGTGTCCATCGCAAAATAAAAAGATATAAATGCAGCGAGTGTGATTATATGTGTATTACAAAAGGACACTTAAACAGACACATTAATGGTATCCATCGCAAAATAAAAAGATATAAATGCAGCGAGTGTGATTATATGTGTACTCAAAAAGGAACCTTAAAAACACACATTGATGGTGTTCATCGCAAAATAAAAAGATATAAATGCAGCGAGTGTGATTATATGTGTACTCAAAAAGGAACCTTATAAAGACACATTGATGGTGTCCATCGCAAAATAAAAAAATATAAATGCAGCGAGTGTCATTATATGTGTTTTACAAAAGGACACTTAAAAATACACATTGATGGTGTCCATCGCAAAATAAAAAAATATAAATGCAGTGACTGTGATTATATGTGTATTACAAAAGGACACTTAAAAATACACATTGATGGTGTTCATCGCAAAATAAAAAGACTTAAATGCAGTGAGTGTGATTATATGTGTATTACAAAAGGAAACCTAAAAATACACATTGATGGTGTCCATCGCAAAATAAAAAGATATAAATGCAGCGAGTGTGATTATATGTGTATTACAAAAGGACACTTAAACAGACACATTAATGGTATCCATCGCAAAATAAAAAGATATAAATGCAGCGAGTGTGATTATATGTGTATTACAAAAGGACACTTAAAAAGACACATTGATGGTGTCCATCGCAAAATAAAAAGATATAAATGCAGCGAGTGTGATTATATGTGTATTACAAAAGGACACTTAAAAAGACACATTGATGGTGTCCATCGTAAAATAAAAAGATATGCATGCAGCGAGTGTGATTATATGTGTATTCGTAAAGAAAGTTTAAAAAGACACTTTGATGGTGTTCATCGCCAAATATAATGTTTTAATAATGCGGTAATGTGCTATCCGCGCGTTTTACGAATGGTGTGTCGCGCCTCTGTAATTAATCCTTCCAATCCATCAGCATTTTTTTTTTTATCAGCCCAATATGCTTTCTGACTTGGTAATTTTGACGTTCCGTACCTTTTACCATAAAAAAACAATTAATTTTCTACCTTAGTTGCATTACTTAAATTCATTAGTTTATCATTATTTTAAAGTAAATATTTTTTTTTAATTTAATCTTTTTATTTTAATAATGTAAGTATTTGATTTTAAGAGGTTTTAAACGAAGGCGGATAGCTGACGTCAATGCTTTACAATGTTATAATGTTTTTCGTCTATTTCTACTTTTTTTTAGTTCCATCGTTCATCATTCCTTTTAGTGTAAAATAGTTTCTTTTTTTAATTTTGAAGAAAAGGGTTTGTTTTAACTTCTCATAGCGGGATAATTTACCCAATTTATACTTTCTAACTACTGTTTTAAATTATATTATTTTATTCATTACTTATAATATGTTTTACTATAGGTACTTATAAGTAAAAACTTATAAGTAATCATTTGAAATTAATGTTTAGATATACCGGGGTTATCCCTATAAGATATGGTTGAAAAGTTAACATAAAATTATATTCCTTCAATGATGTTTTTCTTAAAGCCCATAAATGTTAAAATACAATATTAAAATACAATACAATATTGATACATAAATGTTAAAATATTTCACCGTGTGATCCGAAATTGGCCACAGTGTTGCCACATGTTACCTAATCGTATCGACGTATTAAATGTTACTAGAATATAACTTTAAAACTTCTTATAGGGGGATCCGTTCTAGTGACAGTGATTTTAAATGTATGTTTTATTTATTTTTGTTTATATATATTTATAGATGATGAATAATAACATAACCATACCTAACTGGACATTGCCTGAACTAAACATATATGTTAAATTGGAGATGCCTGTAGTCGGCTTAGGTTGTTGATTAATGTGTTAATTAATCAATCAATTATTTGGCATAATTAATATTGTTTTTTTTTCATTGGTTTTATTTTTAAATAAATAATGCTTTGGTATTCTATTTTGTAATGGAAAAATGTGTACCTTTAAATATTATTAATAATACTTCGGCGTGCAACGACTCGTGCCTGCGGCATATTTTCAGAAATTTTGCTATTCCTCCTTTGCAACGCCTTCTGTTGACTTGGCGATTTTATGCCCTTGGATCAATGTTGATTGCATCATCAGATTTTAGTGGTTTAGCTGTATCTTCAGCTTGTAGAATTGTGTGGACTGTCAGTCAAGCTATTGCTAATTTAAGAAGACATTATGTTAGATTTAAACCTCTCGACACAGTAATCAGAGAATTCTATGAAATTGCTTAATTTCCAAAAATATTGGCAGAAATAGATTGTACGCATGTTAGAATAGGCCTCTGGAATATTATGATTTTAATATTTAATTTTAAGAAATTTCCTATTATATAACTTCCTATTGTATAGATTGTGTTGTCAGAATATGTTGTTATAGAGGCCTTAAAAATTGACTAAAACCACCTTTTGTATTGAAAATAAACAAATTTTAAAAAATACATCTATTTATTCAAACTATGTACAAGTCATTAATATTAACGTTTCGAATCTAAAAATCTTTTAAATTCGTGCGATACTCAAATTTTTTCAACTTCAAATCTATTTTCCTAGTTTCACACTTCTGAAAATTGTTTTTTTTTTTTGTTTGGTTATTTTGTTCAAGTCTGAAACAAAACAAAGGCAACCAATTAAAAAATACATCAATCGTTATGAAAAAGTGTATGACAAGTTAAAATTGAAACCGGCAAATGGTTTTCTTCACGATATAAGGCCGTTCAAAGTAACCACAGAGCGGCGAAAGCACAGGGCAGATGCACGAGGGTAACGAGGTATGAATGCCTGCTCACTGCGCCACCGGTTTTGTTTCACTGTTTAAATTTCATAATATAAATTGACTACAATTGTTTATTTTATTGAAAGTTTAGTATCAAAAGTTTAAATGAACTCTCGGTTGAATGAATAGTCTCGTTATAGACGTCATCAAAATTTTGAATGTACGAGATAATATTACACGATTCTTCTAATAAGTACGACAGCTGATCGACGCGGTCGCGGTCACCTATAATGTGGACTGAAGTTTTGAACTGACCACCAGAAACAGTTATATCAACATCCAAGAACGTAATGCAACTATCTGAGACATTATGTGTGAACTCTAATGGCCCAAAAGAATTTAAATCGGATATGAAATCCGTTAGAGAATCTCTGCCAAATCTCTTTAAAAAAGATTTGTTCTAATTGACCCGTAAACAGATTTGCATAAGAAGGAGCCATTCTAGTGCCCATTGCTGTACCTTTTGTTTGAAGGTAAAAATCTCCTTCAAAAGAAAAAGCATTGCAAGTGAGTACAAAATTTGCTAACTCTGTAAGAAAATCAGTTGATGGTGTTTGTGGAGATTGTCTTTTATTGAGAAAATATCGTAATGCTTTTAATCCAGCATCGTGTGGAATATTAGTGTATAAAGAGACCGCATCAATTGTTACAAGCAGAATATCTCTGTTATTACATAATTTTATGTTATTTAACATTTCAAGAAAATGGTACGTATCTTTGACATGAGAATTTAAAGTTATGACAAAAGGTTGTAAAAAAGAATCTACATATGCTGATATTCTTTCAGTAACAGAATTATAGCTTGCAACAATTGGTCGGCCGGGATAATTAGGTTTATGAATTTTTATTAGTAAATAAAAATTCGGTGACCTAAAATTCTTTGGGACCATTAAATCCACATCCTCTTTGGATAGTTTCTCTTTAATTTGGTTTTTACTAATGAAAGCATTAATTAATTTAGCGAAACTAATTTCGCTAACCTAACCTAACCCTAAGGTTAGGATCCCCAGATAATTTTTGATATGCTGTAGCATCATTGAGTTGTCGCAAACCCTCAGCGACATAATCTGTTTTATTTAAAATTACCGTCGTTGAGCTTTTATCTGCTGGTAATTATATATATATATATATATATATATATATATATATATATTTCTGACGACGCCGAATGGCGAAAGCTTAAATAAATCATAATCATCAAATCTATATATATATATATATATATAGTAAAATAGTAAAATGTATTGTTTAAATACCGTTAATTAGATGATTTCTATGTTAAAATAGGTAAACACCTTTAGTTTAACATATATAAAAGATTGACAGTACTGACATTTGGAAAATACGAATGCTTTTTAATATTTTAAGGATTGAAATTTTTTGCAAATAAAATATATAGCCAGAATGTTCAAAGAAAAATTAATACCGAAAGCACAGATAGTTGCATCGCTTGAGGTAATGCACGCTGGTTTAAATACAGGCCTGTATTTTATGAAAGTCTTTCACTCTCACCTACCTATCTGTGCGATATGCAATACGGTCAAACTTTCATTAAAGTAGTGAATAAATGATTTAAAAATTAAACAATAATTACGAAAAAAAGGGTGAAAATGTAACGAATATGACGTATAATGAATGAGAAGTGAATGGTTTAATGGATATTTACAAGAATAACTTACGTTCAACGTAGTTTATCTGAAAATGAATCGTTATGGTTAAAAATAAAAAGAAAAGTGTAAAATATATGCACATTACGTGCAAATCGTTAAGATATAGTAAAATAGTAAAATGTATTGTTTAAATACCGTTAATTAGATGATTTCTATGTTAAAATAGGTAAACACCTTTAGTTTAACATATATAAAAGATTGACAGTACTGACATTTGGAAAATACGAATGCTTTTTAATATTTTAAGGATTGAAATTTTTTGCAAATAAAATATATAGCCAGAATGTTCAAAGAAAAATTAATACCGAAAGCACAGATAGTTGCATCGCTTGAGGTAATGCACGCTGGTTTAAATACAGGCCTGTATTTTATGAAAGTCTTTCACTCTCACCTACCTATCTGTGCGATATGCAATACGGTCAAACTTTCATTAAAGTAGTGAATAAATGATTTAAAAATTAAACAATAATTACGAAAAAAAGGGTGAAAATGTAACGAATATGACGTATAATGAATGAGAAGTGAATGGTTTAATGGATATTTACAAGAATAACTTACGTTCAACGTAGTTTATCTGAAAATGAATCGTTATGGTTAAAAATAAAAAGAAAAGTGTAAAATATATGCACATTACGTGCAAATCGTTAAGATATAGTAAAATAGTAAAATGTATTGTTTAAATACCGTTAATTAGATGATTTCTATGTTAAAATAGGTAAACACCTTTAGTTTAACATATATAAAAGATTGACAGTACTGACATTTGGAAAATACGAATGCTTTTTAATATTTTAAGGATTGAAATTTTTTGCAAATAAAATATATAGCCAGAATGTTCAAAGAAAAATTAATACCGAAAGCACAGATAGTTGCATCGCTTGAGGTAATGCACGCTGGTTTAAATACAGGCCTGTATTTTATGAAAGTCTTTCACTCTCACCTACCTATCTGTGCGATATGCAATACGGTCAAACTTTCATTAAAGTAGTGAATAAATGATTTAAAAATTAAACAATAATTACGAAAAAAAGGGTGAAAATGTAACGAATATGACGTATAATGAATGAGAAGTGAATGGTTTAATGGATATTTACAAGAATAACTTACGTTCAACGTAGTTTATCTGAAAATGAATCGTTATGGTTAAAAATAAAAAGAAAAGTGTAAAATATATGCACATTACGTGCAAATCGTTAAGATATAGTAAAATAGTAAAATGTATTGTTTAAATACCGTTAATTAGATGATTTCTATGTTAAAATAGGTAAACACCTTTAGTTTAACATATATAAAAGATTGACAGTACTGACATTTGGAAAATACGAATGCTTTTTAATATTTTAAGGATTGAAATTTTTTGCAAATAAAATATATAGCCAGAATGTTCAAAGAAAAATTAATACCGAAAGCACAGATAGTTGCATCGCTTGAGGTAATGCACGCTGGTTTAAATACAGGCCTGTATTTTATGAAAGTCTTTCACTCTCACCTACCTATCTGTGCGATATGCAATACGGTCAAACTTTCATTAAAGTAGTGAATAAATGATTTAAAAATTAAACAATAATTACGAAAAAAAGGGTGAAAATGTAACGAATATGACGTATAATGAATGAGAAGTGAATGGTTTAATGGATATTTACAAGAATAACTTACGTTCAACGTAGTTTATCTGAAAATGAATCGTTATGGTTAAAAATAAAAAGAAAAGTGTAAAATATATGCACATTACGTGCAAATCGTTAAGATATAGTAAAATAGTAAAATGTATTGTTTAAATACCGTTAATTAGATGATTTCTATGTTAAAATAGGTAAACACCTTTAGTTTAACATATATAAAAGATTGACAGTACTGACATTTGGAAAATACGAATGCTTTTTAATATTTTAAGGATTGAAATTTTTTGCAAATAAAATATATAGCCAGAATGTTCAAAGAAAAATTAATACCGAAAGCACAGATAGGTAGGTGAGAGTGAAAGACTTTCATAAAATACAGGCCTGTATTTAAACCAGCGTGCATTACCTCAAGCGATGCAACTATCTGTGCTTTCGGTATTAATTTTTCTTTGAACATTCTGGCTATATATTTTATTTGCAAAAAATTTCAATCCTTAAAATATTAAAAAGCATTCGTATTTTCCAAATGTCAGTACTGTCAATCTTTTATATATGTTAAACTAAAGGTGTTTACCTATTTTAACATAGAAATCATCTAATTAACGGTATTTAAACAATACATTTTACTATTTTACTATATCTTAACGATTTGCACGTAATGTGCATATATTTTACACTTTTCTTTTTATTTTTAACCATAACGATTCATTTTCAGATAAACTACGTTGAACGTAAGTTATTCTTGTAAATATCCATTAAACCATTCACTTCTCATTCATTATACGTCATATTCGTTACATTTTCACCCTTTTTTTCGTAATTATTGTTTAATTTTTAAATCATTTATTCACTACTTTAATGAAAGTTTGACCGTATTGCATATCGCACAGATAGGTAGGTGAGAGTGAAAGACTTTCATAAAATACAGGCCTGTATTTAAACCAGCGTGCATTACCTCAAGCGATGCAACTATCTGTGCTTTCGGTATTAATTTTTCTTTGAACATTCTGGCTATATATTTTATTTGCAAAAAATTTCAATCCTTAAAATATTAAAAAGCATTCGTATTTTCCAAATGTCAGTACTGTCAATCTTTTATATATGTTAAACTAAAGGTGTTTACCTATTTTAACATAGAAATCATCTAATTAACGGTATTTAAACAATACATTTTACTATTTTACTATATCTTAACGATTTGCACGTAATGTGCATATATTTTACACTTTTCTTTTTATTTTTAACCATAACGATTCATTTTCAGATAAACTACGTTGAACGTAAGTTATTCTTGTAAATATCCATTAAACCATTCACTTCTCATTCATTATACGTCATATTCGTTACATTTTCACCCTTTTTTTCATAATTATTGTTTAATTTTTAAATCATTTATTCACTACTTTAATGAAAGTTTGACCGTATTGCATATCGCACAGATAGGTAGGTGAGAGTGAAAAACTTTCATAAAATACAGGCCTGTATTTAAACCAGCGTGCATTACCTCAAGCGATGCAACTATCTGTGCTTTCGGTATTAATTTTTCTTTGAACATTCTGGCTATATATTTTATTTGCAAAAAATTTCAATCCTTAAAATATTAAAAAGCATTCGTATTTTCCAAATGTCAGTACTGTCAATCTTTTATATATGTTAAACTAAAGGTGTTTACCTATTTTAACATAGAAATCATCTAATTAACGGTATTTAAACAATACATTTTACTATTTTACTATATCTTAACGATTTGCACGTAATGTGCATATATTTTTTTATTTTTAACCATAACGATTCATTTTCAGATAAACTACGTTGAACGTAAGTTATTCTTGTAAATATCCATTAAACCATTCACTTCTCATTCATTATACGTCATATTCGTTACATTTTCACCCTTTTTTTCGTAATTATTGTTTAATTTTTAAATCATTTATTCACTACTTTAATGAAAGTTTGACCGTATTGCATATCGCACAGATAGGTAGGTGAGAGTGAAAGACTTTCATAAAATACAGGCCTGTATTTAAACCAGCGTGCATTACCTCAAGCGATGCAACTATCTGTGCTTTCGGTATTAATTTTTCTTTGAACATTCTGGCTATATATTTTATTTGCAAAAAATTTCAATCCTTAAAATATTAAAAAGCATTCGTATTTTCCAAATGTCAGTACTGTCAATCTTTTATATATGTTAAACTAAAGGTGTTTACCTATTTTAACATAGAAATCATCTAATTAACGGTATTTAAACAATACATTTTACTATTTTACTATATCTTAACGATTTGCACGTAATGTGCATATATTTTACACTTTTCTTTTTATTTTTAACCATAACGATTCATTTTCAGATAAACTACGTTGAACGTAAGTTATTCTTGTAAATATCCATTAAACCATTCACTTCTCATTCATTATACGTCATATTCGTTACATTTTCACCCTTTTTTTCGTAATTATTGTTTAATTTTTAAATCATTTATTCACTACTTTAATGAAAGTTTGACCGTATTGCATATCGCACAGATAGGTAGGTGAGAGTGAAAGACTTTCATAAAATACAGGCCTGTATTTAAACCAGCGTGCATTACCTCAAGCGATGCAACTATCTGTGCTTTCGGTATTAATTTTTCTTTGAACATTCTGGCTATATATTTTATTTGCAAAAAATTTCAATCCTTAAAATATTAAAAAGCATTCGTATTTTCCAAATGTCAGTACTGTCAATCTTTTATATATGTTAAACTAAAGGTGTTTACCTATTTTAACATAGAAATCATCTAATTAACGGTATTTAAACAATACATTTTACTATTTTACTATATCTTAACGATTTGCACGTAATGTGCATATATTTTACACTTTTCTTTTTATTTTTAACCATAACGATTCATTTTCAGATAAACTACGTTGAACGTAAGTTATTCTTGTAAATATCCATTAAACCATTCACTTCTCATTCATTATACGTCATATTCGTTACATTTTCACCCTTTTTTTCGTAATTATTGTTTAATTTTTAAATCATTTATTCACTACTTTAATGAAAGTTTGACCGTATTGCATATCGCACAGATAGGTAGGTGAGAGTGAAAGACTTTCATAAAATACAGGCCTGTATTTAAACCAGCGTGCATTACCTCAAGCGATGCAACTATCTGTGCTTTCGGTATTAATTTTTCTTTGAACATTCTGGCTATATATTTTATTTGCAAAAAATTTCAATCCTTAAAATATTAAAAAGCATTCGTATTTTCCAAATGTCAGTACTGTCAATCTTTTATATATGTTAAACTAAAGGTGTTTACCTATTTTAACATAGAAATCATCTAATTAACGGTATTTAAACAATACATTTTACTATTTTACTATATCTTAACGATTTGCACGTAATGTGCATATATTTTACACTTTTCTTTTTATTTTTAACCATAACGATTCATTTTCAGATAAACTACGTTGAACGTAAGTTATTCTTGTAAATATCCATTAAACCATTCACTTCTCATTCATTATACGTCATATTCGTTACATTTTCACCCTTTTTTTCGTAATTATTGTTTAATTTTTAAATCATTTATTCACTACTTTAATGAAAGTTTGACCGTATTGCATATCGCACAGATAGGTAGGTGAGAGTGAAAGACTTTCATAAAATACAGGCCTGTATTTAAACCAGCGTGCATTACCTCAAGCGATGCAACTATCTGTGCTTTCGGTATTAATTTTTCTTTGAACATTCTGGCTATATATTTTATTTGCAAAAAATTTCAATCCTTAAAATATTAAAAAGCATTCGTATTTTCCAAATGTCAGTACTGTCAATCTTTTATATATGTTAAACTAAAGGTGTTTACCTATTTTAACATAGAAATCATCTAATTAACGGTATATATATATATATATATATACCGCGTCCTTTGCAGAAATTTTGTACTTTTAAATCCACAAAGAAAGAGTTAACTATGGCTTCTAAAATTAGGCAGGAAAGGAACTAAAAAGATATTAAAATAAAACGATATGTTAATATTCATATTGTTATTATTTATAATTTTATTTTAAACAATATTGTTATCTTTATAGTCTTGATTCTTAAAAGTACCTTAAGATATATGTTATAGTAAGAAAATATTTATTATTAAATAGAATTTACTCTAAAATAGCTTTTTTGTTCAACACAGCATTGAAAAGTATAAACATCGTCCTAACTATCGTCCTAATAAGCGTCACTAGTATAGCTATGGAAAGAATTATCATTTGCAATTTACGGCAATTTCTGGCTAAACATCAGGTTATTCCCCATGAGCAGCATGGATTTGTTCCCGGGAGATCTACAGTCACCAACCTACCCCAATGTATCGATGGTTGGCCTACCGACATAATGTACCTAGACTACGAGAAGGCATTTAATCGCGTCCCCATATATCGACTTCTACATAAATTGGAACATTTCGGAATAGGAGGAAAACTCTTAAAATGGATCAAAGATTTCTTGACAGGTCGAACCTTCCAAGTCGGAGAAGTTCTTAGCGGTGTTCCACAGGGCTCGGTAATCGGTCCGTCCTTTTCACAATATTTTTGATTGATCTTTTAGAACTCGTTAAGTCGGGAAAAAAATCATTTGCAGACGATACTAAGTTATTCGCTAACCCCTTAAGTAGTTCGCAAATACAAAATGACCTGAACAGAATCACGCTATGGACATCTGAATGGTGACAAAGCCTGAACGTTGAAAAGTGCATATCGGGAAGAAAAACCCAAAATATTCCATACTTCATAAGAAACACTCGACTCAAAATAGTTCAGTCACAAAAAGATCTCGTCAGATCTTAAGTAGGACCTTAAAGGACGTCAGATCTTAGTAAGCACATCACCTCAATCGCTAAAAAGGCAAATTCCTTAATAAGGAAGGCTTTCCATAATTTGCTGTGGACGATTCCTTAAAGATCTATAAATCATACATAAGACCAATACTGAAATATGCATATCAAGTATGGAATCCCTAATTCACTGAAGACATAGATCTCATAGAAAAGGTACAGTCAACCGAAAAATCTGGAATATGAAGAAAGGCTAAACATACTTGGACTGACAACATTAAAGCAAAGGCGGGCGAGAGGCGATCTTATAGAGACCTGCAAGATATTTACCCACTTTTATGATCTTCCAAATGTTGAAACCATAGACACAATTAATACAAATTCGCACTTGCAACCTTTAGTTCTAATCCGAGGTAGAATTTCATGTCAAACAGAGTGCTGATGCATGGAATAAGTTACCAAGTGCAGTGATAAGTGCCAAAAATGTGATCGAATTTAAGAACAGACTCGACAAGTTTATCAGATACATTAACAGAGTACTTATATTATCATATGCATTTTTTTTAGCCATATGGAAACTCGTATCTGGATTCACCTCTTGAAACATTTTTGACTGTGGATATGACATTTGTAAAAATAATATTAAAAGAGTTATCCGTATAGTCGATTTAAATTAATTTATCCTGTATAGAATATAATTAACAAACTATAGTTATTCACGCTAATGTTAACAGAGAGTCTTCTGCCTGAAAATGGCGAATAAAAGAGTCATCAAGGTGAGTGACGTCATCAGTTTTGAAGCACCTGAAAGGAGAAATGAATCACTTAATTCATATCATTATAGTTAGTGTTCAATTTTCGATTGCATCCAATAGTATTTACAGCTGATGATAAAAAATTGTATCGTATGGTATGGATTCATCCAATTCAATAAGATTATCATCAAAGAATTTTTTGGCGTAAATCAGCTAGTTCAAGATTACCGCCTTAACTTATTATGGTGTGGCGTCATCACCATTTCTTGCCCTTAGAAGTCTTTATCAACCAGCTTTAGAAGGTGAAACAGCCTTTGCTGAAGCTTCTTAACGCAAAATTGACATTTTTGGAGACGACATTGGAAGTGGTGCTAGTTCTCTATCAGCTCCATTAGAACTTCAACAACAATTAATAGAAATCATCCTGCTATTCTCGAGAACAGCTCACCTTGCTCAGCTCGAGAACTCATCCTTTTCACTGGATGGAGACAGTGTTATTAAAATTCTAGGTTTAGAGTGGAACCCTACAACTGATTGTTTTTCTTATCACGTTGAACAAAGAATTTCTGTTGTAACCAAACTTTCAATATTATCAGGTATAGCTAAAATTGTCGATCCACTTGGTTGGTTGTCACCAGTTACTCTGACAGCTAATGCCATTCTTAGGCGGCTTTGGAAATTAGGTCTAGGGTGAGACGAAACGGCCCATGATGGCATCTACAAGGTATGGACAAAGATCACCGAAGAACTGCCATCCTTATCAGCAGCAAAGCTTGTAAGGCATATCAACACAATGTACCATGGTTGTGCACTTCATAGATTCAGTGACAGTTCACCAACTGGATAGGTATGCAGCTGTTATCTACATTACTGTGAAAACGCATTTCGTGTCCTATCTCCGAACCCAGGTGAAGCGAGATACTTCTTCAAAGCGTCCGCTTTAGGAACTGATGGTTCTGTCAGAGTGGTTGTAACCTGGTCAACCGGAAGTAGTTTTTGGTGTCCAGCGTCTGGGCGGAACAAAAAACTACCACCCTGGATACTAGCCTGCTCTAGGCTTTTGACATTCATTGGATCGGCATCACTAAATTTACTTTCCGCGAGAGAAACGGTCTTAAAGGGTTGAGCAACCTCTCTAACGAAAACAGAAATTTCGGTCACTTGGTTCTTCATTCATTTTTCTTTTTCTGGTATTGTCCGTAGAGCTGGATCCAGACGAAGGTGACGAGGTTCTGGACGTTTTTTAGGCGTCGGGTTGTTATATTCTCCGAAAAGACCACTTTTTCTCTTTCGGGCTCATCCGAAAACACTCGCGGGCTTTCGATATTATTAAACCAAAACTAAATGGAATTAGATTGCCAAATCGCCAACGAAGAAAGACATCAAGCAGTCAAACAGTGGACGCATGATTTCCCGCCAAAGTTCCCAGACCAGAGACAATTCGACCATAGATGTGAAATATTTAGGGAGTCGTGGGAGTCCCATATGCAGCAAGAGAGAACTGCGTTCTCACTGCATTGTATATATATCAGGAATAAAATAGGTCTCAGGTAATGGTTCAAGACACATAATTTCTAAATATAGCTTATTATCACTAGTAAACAAAATTTATTACGACAATAAACAACGGAGACGTGCAGACAGGTTTCGCGCGGGTAGGTACAATCAATATTCTACTTACTAATATTTACTTAATCTTAATAAATTACTTTTAGTTTATTGCTCGGCTGTTAAAAAATAGAAAATTGAAGAAAATACAATGAAATGAATAAAATACAACCCAGACGGACAAAAGATTGATAAAATATTTTTTAATTTTTTTATCTATTAATTTGTTATTATTAATATATTTGTAGAAAAATTTTAATGGTGTCAATAATATCCATCTAAATCATAATAAACAATCGTAAAATTGGGGAAAAAACCGCACACATATGCATTCTGATATTAAACGTGGCAACCCCAAAAATACCACTTTTAGTGACAGTCAGAATCGTGACATTAGATAGAGTATATTTTCCAAAAAACCCTACAAGTCTGTACTAGCTTCATTGTTTTGTTCGTGCACATAAAGAAACATGTCCCGACAAGATATCATCAAAGCAGAATGCATTGATGATAATGTATTGATGGATATTCATGAACCAACAACGTCAAAAGTAGATATTGCGGAAAACTATCCCGCTAACAGTTCACACGGGTTAAATGAATTCGATCTGAATATTAGTAACATAATCAATTCTACCAATAATATACTGAAAAATGAGGAAAGTAGCTATGATCATATCACTGTCAAAGATGAGATTGAGATAGGCGATATAACGTTCGTCAAAACTGAGACTCAAACATTCGAAAAGATTATAAAATTGATACAATACGAGTATTAAGTACACTCGATCAACTGAAGAGGGAAATTAAAGAGGTTGATTCTCATAACAAACGTAATAGAACGTTCATATGCAGCGAATATAACAAATCGTAATTTGACGACACACATTGATACTGTTTACAGAAAAAATAAAAAACACTTGTGTAACGAGTGTAACAACTCGTTTACTCAAAGAAGTAACTTGAAGAAACACATTGATACTGTTCATAGAAATATTAAAAAGTACATGTGTAACGAGTGTAACAAATCGTTTTCTAGAAGAAGTGACTTAAAGATACACATTGATACTGTTCACAGAAATATCAAAAAATATACGTGCAGCGAGTGTAACAACTCGTTTACTCAAAGAAGTAACTTGAAGAAACACATTGATACTGTTCATAGAAATATTAAAAAGTACATGTGTAACGAGTGTAACAAATCGTTTACTCAAAGAGGTAACTTGAAGATACACATTGATACTGTTCACAGAAATATCAAAAAATATACGTGCAGCGAGTGTAATAACTCGTTTACTCAAAGAAGTCACTTGAAGAAACACATTGATACTGTCCATAGAAATATTAAAAAATTCACGTGCTACGAGTGTAACAAATCGTTTTCTAGAAGAAGTGACTTGAAGAAACACATTGATACTGTCCACAGAAATATTAAAAAATTCACGTGCTACGAGTGTAACAAATCGTTTTCTGGAAGAAGTAACTTGAAGAAACACATTGATACTGTTCATAGAAATATTAAAAAGTACATGTGTAACGAGTGTAACAAATCTTTTTCTGCAAGAAGTAACTTGAAGATACACATTGATACTGTTCACAGAAATATCAAAAAATATACGTGCAACGAGTGTAATAAATCGTTTACTCGTAGAGATTACTTGAAGATACACATTGATACTGTTCACAGAAATATTAAATAGTACATGTGTAACGAGTGTCACAAATCGTTTTCTGGAAGAAGTCACTTGAAGAAACACATTGATACTGTTCACAGATATATTAAAAAATACATGTGTAACGAGTGTAATAAATCGTTTTCTGGAAGAAGTCTATTGAAGAGACACATTGATACTGTTCACAGAAATATCAAAAAATATACGTGCAGCGAGTGTAACAACTCGTTTACTCAAAGAAGTAACTTGAAGAAACACATTGATACTGTTCATAGAAATATTAAAAAGTACATGTGTAACGAGTGTAACAAATCGTTTACTCAAAGAGGTAACTTGAAGATACACATTGATACTGTTCACAGAAATATCAAAAAATATACGTGCAGCGAGTGTAACAACTCGTTTACTCAAAGAAGTCACTTGAAGAAACACATTGATACTGTTCATAGAAATATTAAAAAATTCACGTGCTACGAGTGTAACAAATCGTTTTCTAGAAGAAGTGACTTGAAGAAACACATTGATACTGTTCACAGAAATATTAAAAAATTCACGTGCTACGAGTGTAACAAATCGTTTTCTGGAAGAAGTAACTTGAAGAAACACATTGATACTGTTCATAGAAATATTAAAAAGTACATGTGTAACGAGTGTAACAAATCTTTTTCTGCAGGAAGTAACTTGAAGATACACATTGATACTGTTCACAGAAATATCAAAAAATATACGTGCAACGAGTGTAATAAATCGTTTACTCGTAGAGATTACTTGAAGATACACATTGATACTGTTCACAGAAATATTAAATAGTACATGTGTAACGAGTGTCACAAATCGTTTTCTGGAAGAAGTCACTTGAAGAAACACATTGATACTGTTCACAGATATATTAAAAAATACATGTGTAACGAGTGTAATAAATCGTTTTCTGGAAGAAGCCTATTGAAGAGACACATTGATACTGTTCACAGAAATATCAAAAAATATACGTGCAGCGAGTGTAACAACTCGTTTACTCAAAGAAGTAACTTGAAGAAACACATTGATACTGTTCATAGAAATATTAAAAAGTACATGTGTAACGAGTGTAACAAATCGTTTACTCAAAGAGGTAACTTGAAGATACACATTGATACTGTTCACAGAAATATCAAAAAATATACGTGCAGCGAGTGTAACAACTCGTTTACTCAAAGAAGTCACTTGAAGAAACACATTGATACTGTTCATAGAAATATTAAAAAATTCACGTGCTACGAGTGTAACAAATCGTTTTCTAGAAGAAGTGACTTGAAGAAACACATTGATACTGTTCACAGAAATATTAAAAAATTCACGTGCTACGAGTGTAACAAATCGTTTTCTGGAAGAAGTAACTTGAAGAAACACATTGATACTGTTCATAGAAATATTAAAAAGTACATGTGTAACGAGTGTAACAAATCTTTTTCTGCAGGAAGTAACTTGAAGATACACATTGATACTGTTCACAGAAATATCAAAAAATATACGTGCAACGAGTGTAATAAATCGTTTACTCGTAGAGATTACTTGAAGATACACATTGATACTGTTCACAGAAATATTAAATAGTACATGTGTAACGAGTGTCACAAATCGTTTTCTGGAAGAAGTCACTTGAAGAAACACATTGATACTGTTCACAGATATATTAAAAAATACATGTGTAACGAGTGTAATAAATCGTTTTCTGGAAGAAGCCTATTGAAGAGACACATTGATACTGTTCACAGAAATATCAAAAAATATACGTGCAGCGAGTGTAACAACTCGTTTACTCAAAGAAGTAACTTGAAGAAACACATTGATACTGTTCATAGAAATATTAAAAAGTACATGTGTAACGAGTGTAACAAATCGTTTACTCAAAGAGGTAACTTGAAGATACACATTGATACTGTTCACAGAAATATCAAAAAATATACGTGCAGCGAGTGTAACAACTCGTTTACTCAAAGAAGTCACTTGAAGAAACACATTGATACTGTTCATAGAAATATTAAAAAATTCACGTGCTACGAGTGTAACAAATCGTTTTCTAGAAGAAGTGACTTGAAGAAACACATTGATACTGTTCACAGAAATATTAAAAAATTCACGTGCTACGAGTGTAACAAATCGTTTTCTGGAAGAAGTAACTTGAAGAAACACATTGATACTGTTCATAGAAATATTAAAAAGTACATGTGTAACGAGTGTAACAAATCTTTTTCTGCAGGAAGTAACTTGAAGATACACATTGATACTGTTCACAGAAATATCAAAAAATATACGTGCAACGAGTGTAATAAATCGTTTACTCGTAGAGATTACTTGAAGATACACATTGATACTGTTCACAGAAATATTAAATAGTACATGTGTAACGAGTGTCACAAATCGTTTTCTGGAAGAAGTCACTTGAAGAAACACATTGATACTGTTCACAGATATATTAAAAAATACATGTGTAACGAGTGTAATAAATCGTTTTCTGGAAGAAGTCTATTGAAGAGACACATTGATACTGTTCACAGAAATATCAAAAAATATACGTGCAGCGAGTGTAACAAATTATTTGTTAATAAAAGTAAGTTGAAGATGCATATTGATACTGTTCACAGAAATATTAAAAAGTTCACGTGCAGCGCGTGGAACAACTCGTTCACTCAAAGAATTTATTTGAAAACACACATTGCACAAGATTGTTCACAGAATTAATAAAATCCCGAGTGCAACGAGTGCTCAGAAAATGAGAAATGCAATGGCGTCCAAGAACCTACAGATGTATTGAACTGTGGCTGACATTAGCAGCCTGGGTTTAGTCAGTGCAGGATCTAGAATAGTGGAATATTAATGAGGTGTTTAGACCCTGTAGTGTCGGTTATTTGAGAAAGGTGGAAGGCAAGATGGCCAGCTACCATGTAGGTATTTGGTCCGTTACATTATGGTATTTAATGTTTTCAATTGTTAATATTGATGTAATTAATTTTTAAACTTATATAATAGGTATTATTGTGGAAAACACTGTGTCCTCTTTTTCTAAACATGTTTTTTCTATATACGTTGTCTATATAGTAGGTACTTATATAATAAGCAAACATTTCAAAAATTGGTTTATATCTTCAAATTCAATATCTTTATTTCACATATTTTAAGTACCCAAGCAGTTTACAAGTCCTGGAAGAGCCTGCTGACTCGTCTACCAGATACCAGTATACCTAGACATTATCTAGCAACATGTTACTTAAATATTTATTTTTTTTTATTACATACACCTTAACCTATTGTTAAAAACATTTCATTAGCAAGATGAATGACTTGAGAAATATAAGTATAATTTTAGATCTTTTTTTACATCACTATTTTTTTTAAATTTCTTTAAACAACTTTAGTTTGCCTTTCTCCATACACATTTTTATATTTGGGTATATTGAGTATTTGTGATGCTAATTGCCTTGTCGAGTACTTATGTGAAAAAGACATTGAATTCTTCACGTGAGAAATACTCTATAAATATTTTATAATTAAACATTTGAGATACCATGAAGACCTTGCAGAATTCAAAGAGCCCTCCAACATCGTTTTTACTTTGTTGGGTACAATTGTTTTAAGTATACGAAACTGTAGAGATTGTATTTTATAATTGTAAGATATTTTCGAAAAACATTTACCATCGATCACAAAAGTTTTTAATAAACCCCATAAGCCTTGGATTACAGCCACTGTTAAAAAAATGATGTTGCTTCGGGACAGAGCCTATGCTCGGTACATAAAAACCATACTTAGTGGACATTATGAATATTATAAGCAATTTAGAAACCTTGTTACTGCCTCGATTAGACGGGAGAAGAAAGCATATTTTGATTTTGGTCAGGTTTAGAAAAGGTAATAAAGATACTCATTTACCGCCAGACCTCAATGACCCTGGTAAAATTAATAAGTACTTTATTTCAGCCACATCCTCAAACTGTCATGATGTAGAAATAGAAAAAAATATAATCCCCACAGACTAGACGAAACAAAAGAATGCTTTGACTTCAATATAGTCACTCACGATGAAGTCTCACGCTCAATTAATAGTATAAAATTAAATTCACAAGATATTAATAATATATTAATAATATATGATTAAACTCACACTTCCCTACCCTCTGTCAGCAATCACATGCATTATTAATAAATCCTTGACGGATGGTAAATTTTCTGATGCTTGGAAAACGGGTATCGTGATCCTATTTCTGAAGAAAACATGTGCATCAGAACTCTCAGGCCTCAGCCAATCACGATACTTCCATGTCTATCGAAAGCTCTTGAAAAGATTGTAAACAATCAAATAATGTCATTTTTAGATAGCAACAATTTACTGCCTCCAATGCAATCTGGTTTTAGAAAATACCATAGTACCGTTTCTGCTCTTAGTAGTGTTACCGACGACATACTCACTGCAACAGATGAGGGAAAAGTTACTACTCTAGTTTCCTTAGATTATAGCAAAGCTTTTGACTCGGTGTCCCAAAAACTACTACTGGCAAAGCTTAAGCACATGGGTATGTCACATAATGTCTGTAAATGGTTTGAAAGCTAAGGTTTAATTAATCGCTCTCAAAAAACTGTATGTAAAGCAAATTCAGGACAAGACATCTCATCTGACATTGCAGTATTAAAGATAGGCATACCACAAGGTACAGTACTTGCTCCTATGCTATATACGATCTACACATTTGATATGCTGTCATATTTTGATAGCTGTGAGGGCCATATTTATGCGGATGACACTCTGATTATTCTGACAGCTGTAAAAAATAAATGCGGACCTAGAATTAATTAATAAATGGTCTACAAAACATAGTCTTAAAACTTAACCCCAAGAAATGTGAAGTTTCTCTTATCGGCACGAAGCAATAAGTTCTAAAATGTAAAAATAACTATTCAAGTTCTATATCCATTTCTGGAACAGCGTTGCCAATTGTAGAAGTATCTAGGAATCTAGGCATCTACTTGGACTCGCAACTTAATTTTGAAGAGCACGTTAAAAGGAAAACACAATGGTGCTTTGCACGTCTGAAAACCCTTTAGAAAATTAGAGGATATCTATCTATTCCCGTAAGGACTCACTCCTGTAACGGACTCCCTAATCCTTTCATTCTTAGACTATGGTGATGGCCCACGCTTATCCAAAAAAGTACAAAAAAAAAATCCAAAGTGTCCAAAATGCCTGCACATGCTTTTATTTTCGGATCCCCAGGCGAACCCATATTCTAAATATGGTCAATCGCAGAAATCTCCACTTTGCTTGTTTCGTATTTAAAATATATTACAGCGAGAGACCAACCTATCTATATAAAAAAATAGTAAAATCACGGGACAATCACAATCACATAACACGTGCGAGAGATCACCTTTTAATCGTCCCTCACCATAAGCTGACAGTTTATGAGGGTTCCTTTAAATTTTCGGCATCGAAGATCTGGAGCGACTTGGCTCCTTCAGGACTAGGTGTCGACAATGGCTTCTGGAGCTGCAAACTCCCAACACTTAGTTACGTTTTATATACTTCTCTATGCTGGTCATACATTTTGTATTTTGTATTATGTTTTGTATATGTTACCAATGAGCATGTGAGGATTACAATAAATAAGTTGTAACAAGAAGTTACAAAATAAATAAAAAAACTAAATGGATTTAAAATTTGTTGGGCGCCTAAAAAATTTAGAAATAATAAAGAGAATAAAATAAAAAAAGAATCATGAATAATAAAAAAATTTGCTCTTATAAAAATATCAGGGATAGGTGAGTACTATCAACGCTCTTTGCGCCTGCTTCAGGAAATTAATCGAAGAAATAAAAAAACCAGTTTTGGCAGGTTCATAAAATCTTTTCTTGTATTCCAAAAAAACTCCTACACAATACAAAAAAAATATAAATGTTGGGGCAGTGGCCAATAAAACCAACAAGCCCTATATAAAATATAAAACAGTTCTTTTAATGAACTGACAAAAACACTCCCTCGTTCTACAGATATAGGCAATTGCCAATCAAAATAAAAAATGTAAAAGGTATAAAAATTTAAACAATAATAAAAACAATTTAGGACAATAGTCTGCAACCGAAAATCTACCTTAAAAAAAAACAATTTGCAAGACAAGTTTTAAACATATGAAGCAAAAAATAAATCTTCTCCACGTAGACTTCTTTTCGACGCTGGAACTCAGTCGCTTCCAAAAGATGAAATTTAATAGATATGGTGAATTTAAATGATTACATCACCTTTAAAAACTTTACACCGGTGATCGCCAATGGTCCGACACGTGGCGTGTTATCCAAGTGAGAAGGTGGAAAAAAAAACGTGTGTGGTGACAAACTCGTGGACGTTCTCTCTGCTGGTTCCTCGAATGTTCCCAAGAGAATAAAACAGTTGAGGCAGCCACTGTTTCCCAAAAGTTTAACTCCAAAATAAGAAGAAGAAGCCAAAAAAGAAGCCCCAAAAGAAGAAGCCTGTTGTCAAAAAAAAAGAACAATTATTACCCCGAGGCACTCGCAAAAGCTACCCCCAAGAAAAAAACCAAAACTTACCACTCAGTTTAAGGTGGCTTCAATTGAACAACAGAGATAACCAAAGAATAGAAACCGTCCGGCTGTACTGGAACGACCAATTAATCGAGGCGAGAATAAAGCGATACTAAAAAATATACACTCGTTTGTACCCAAGGTCCCGAAGAAAAAAGAAAGTTTATAAAGGCGATCGGCCTTTTATAACCTTTCAACAAAACGACAAGTCTGACTGGACTGACAGGGCGATAGGTTGGCTGTCAAATTTCGAAGAAGAAGAAAGAAACGCAAATCATAAAGTGAAATATATTTTTTTTATATATGAAACGAAACAAAGGAAATAAACAATTAATTTAATTCAAACTACTAAATGAAACATAAAAAAAAAAGGCTTCAAAACATTTTTTAATTTAAACAATTTAATTTGGGGTTGCAAGGACACTAAAATTCGCCAAGACTTTGGGAAAAAAATAATTTCAACGGTAAACAAAAACAAAGTGCTACAATGCCCCTCCCCTAAAACAGCGAAAGATGGGTACTAAACATCTGAAGCATGGACGACCCGTCCATACCTCCAAAAAAAATATATATAAATAAATTTCCAAAATAAATAATAATAAGGAACGAGTTTTTCAACCAACTATCTAAAAAACCTGAGCAATCGGATATATCTCAACAGTGATAAAAAAACCCAGGAACTAAGGACCAACCCTTCGTTTCCAGCACTCATTACAACAAAAGGAGCCCTGAACCCAAACTAAAAGGAGCTCAGGAGAAACAAATTTCTAAAATAAACATTGGGAAAAAATGTAACTCCTTGTTGAAAAACAAAAAAAAATGTTACAAAACGTTAATCACTGCTAAAGATGATTCCTTGCTCTCTGCGTTAGTTTGTTCTCTTTCACACTGATTTTTTTTTTTTTTTTAAGCAACTCAAACAGTATCAATCACACAATACAGATATCCATTTAGTAAGTATAAAAAACTAATCTATGACAATGGATAGCTGACACAAACATTCCTTTTCGGCAATGGAAACCCAAACATAGAGTCCAACGCCTAATAAACTAACAACCAACTGACTTCCACTAGATAAATACTGAGGAACTCGAACCCACACTAAAACTCCAAAAATGAAAAATATGTAAATAAAATTTTATCTAAATTAAAATATACGGACTCAAAATAATAATTTATAATTTACTTGACTAATTTAAAGTCTTTACAATGCCAATCGCCAATGTATTTTCCGTTCAGGTTTTCTAAACTATAAACCAGAGAGGAAAGTCTTTTAATAATTTTACATCTTTCGTACTTCGGGGCAAACTTCGAAATAAAGTATTTCCCTGCATTACTTAAAGTGTACGTTCGTTTCCAAACAAAATCACCTACTTTGAAATCTGCAGAGTTTCTTTTTTTTGTCGTAGTAAATTTTGTTTCTTGAATGGCTTGAAACTAACTTCCTACGAACATGATGGAAAATTGATTCTAGTTCCCCTAGATTCCGAGCGTAATCGAGACGACTTCCAAAAACTAACTCTCCCTGCGCTTCCTGGGATTTTCCATAGAAAGTGCCAGATAAAATTGGTTCTCTACCATGAACCAAAAAATATGGGCTGAAACCTGTAATTTCATTCACCGCTGAGTTAACTCCAAATTGAATTTTATGAAGGTACGTATCCCAGCTGCGGTGGTCATCTTTAACTTGCAATGCCAGCGCTTGGACTACAGTACGATTCATTCGTTCAGTCGGGTTGAACTGTGGGAAATACAAGGCATTAAAATAAACCTTAGGTACCTGATATTTTTTCATAAGCTCCTGATATTCCTTACTAACGTATTGTTTACCGTTATCAGCTATAACTGCTTCCGGGACACCATATTTTAAAAAGACATCATTTTCTAAATGATGAACCACGGCCTTTCCAGTCGCA
Source organism: Neomicropteryx cornuta (assembly GCA_020383195.1). Taxonomy (NCBI): domain Eukaryota; kingdom Metazoa; phylum Arthropoda; class Insecta; order Lepidoptera; family Micropterigidae; genus Neomicropteryx; species Neomicropteryx cornuta. The sequence continues at coordinate 6,155,867 of JAHKQU010000031.1, forward strand.
CGACGCAAAGGAAATAATAAACAATATTTTGAAAAAATATCGGTTACCACTAAAATATAAATATTCCGATTTCTAGTCATGGGATATGGACCTAGTAAATCGCTTGAAATAAATTGAAAAGGAAAAGAACAATCCTTGGGTTTTCCCATTTTTCCTAATGGTAAACTATTTGAAAATTTATACGCGTGACACGTATCACATTTTTTAATAAAATTAATAACATCTTTATGCATTGAAGGCCAAAAATATTGAGCGGCTAACTTTCGATGCGTCTTAAAAATACCAAAATGATCCGAATTATGATTTTCATAAATAAGGTTTTCTCGAAGAGAAAATGGTACAACCAGTTTCCAATCGTGTGAACTGGTGAGTTTAAACTTTCCTTTACAATACCGAAATAATTGTTTTTCTTTAATACAATAATTTGGAAAACTGGAAGGATTTTTTGTAACCTTTTGAAATAAAGATGAATACCAATCGTCTGAAGCTAAATCTACCAAACTAACGGGTAAAAGACGAGACAGTGTATCGGGAACAACATTGTCTTTTCCTGGTTTATGACAAATTTCAAAATTATACGGAGATAACCTAACTCCCCAACGAGCTAATCTTCCAATTGGATTTTTTAAACTAAAAAACCATTTCAAACTAGCATGATCTGTATAGACTTTAAATTTAGGACCACCTTCCAAATAAGGTCGAAAATGTTCTACGGCTAATACAACAGCTAATGCCTCTCTCTCAGTTGCACTATAACGGGTCTCCGCAGGCAAAAGTGTCTTGCTCATAAACGCAATCGGATGAACTACACCATCAAAATCCTGCGTAAGCATGGCTCCCACTCCAAATGAGCTTGCATCGCAATGGACGGAAAAAAGCTTTTCAAAATTCGGACAGGCAAGTACCGGAGCTGTCGCTAAAGCCGTTTTTAGCTGTTGAAAAGACTGCTCTGCCTCTTCACTCCATTTAAAAGGAGGTGTGCCTTTTTTAGTGCTGGTAAGACGATAAAGTGGAGCTGCAATACTAGAAAAAGAATTAATAAATCTACGGTTCCAAGACACCGTCGCTAAAAAACTTTTCACTTCTTTAGGTGATTTAGGAGTTGGAATATCTAAAATGGCTTTCACCTTTTCAGGATCGGCGTGGAGACCAAACGAGTCTACCACATAACCTAAATACCTTAACTCTTTCCTGAAGAATTTACATTTTTTACTATTAATAGTTAAATTAGCATCCTTTAAAACATTAAAGACACGATTTAATAAAGAAATATGTTCTTCAAATGTTGAACTAACAATAATAATATCATCAATATATGGAAAAACTCTGTTGCCAAAACTTGGATCAAACAATCTGTCAACTAAACGCTGCATGCAAGCGGGAGAATTTCTCAAACCATATGCAGAAACCAAAAAATGAAAAAAACCTCTATTTGGGACTGTGAACGCAGTCTTTTCCTTGGAGGAATCATCTAGACATATTTGCCAAAACGCCGAGGATAAATCCAACGAAGAAAGAAAATTTGCATCCCGTAAACTATCTAAAATGGTTGAAATCCTTGGTAAAGGATATGCGTCTGGTTTTGTGACCGAGTTTAATTTCCTCGCATCGAGACAAAAACGAAGGCTTCCGTCTGCCTTCGGAACAAAAAGAGTAGGATTATTCCATCCACCTTTACTTGGTTCGATAATATTCAGAGCTAACATTTTGTCAACTTCCTCATTAAGAAGAGCGAGACGTGCTGGAGATAAAGGATAATGTCTCTGCTTAATTGGTGGGGAAAAACCGGTATCAATATGTTGTGTTAAAAGAGAAGTACGGCCTAAACCTTTTACTTCCGTCGAAATAGTTTCAAATTGATCGACAACACATTTTGCTAATAATTTTTGCTCGTTCGTTAAAGAGTCAAAAGGATGTAATACCCTGACTGCCTTTGTTTGTAATAAACAGTGATTTGAAGCATGATCAAATTGAATTAAATTTAAAATTTGCGGAACAAAATCAAAATTCTTACAAAAATCAATACCAAGAATAAGGGACGACGCAATCTGAGGCGCTACAAAGGTTTTAATAACCTTTGTAATCCCGTTGAAAGTAAATGGCAAAAACATGACACCCAAAGGTCTAACTATGGACGCATTTGCAGTGCTAAGTGAAGAATTATCGGAATCAATCAAACTATAACCCAATTTTAATAAAATCTGGTGTGAATTTGCACCTAATATTGTACAAACACTACCTGTATCGACTAACCCTGAAATAGGAATATCATTTAAAAGTATTTTTAAATATGGACGAATGCCATCTATCTCTGATTCAAATAAAACTGAGGCGGCCTCCAGAAAAGATTCTCTGCCACCTCTCACAATCCGTTTTTTGAATGTTTTGATGTACTCGGTTGAACATTGCAACTAGGACATGTAAATTTTGAAACACCTGTTCTTTTGCAATAAGGACAATTTAATTTATCTTGACAATTTGGACAAGTAAGAACCGTAAACCCTGGAGTATCACAACGATAACAACTAACTTGTGACCTATCATTAAAATTAAAAGTTTGTTTACGCGGTAAATTTTTATTTTTATTCATCGAGTTTGAATTTTTAAATGTGTTTGCAGAATGAACCGGTTGTGATGCTACAGTATTCAACGCCATTGAAGGTTTTGTTGTACTAAGCCTTTTCCTTGTACTAGGACTACTATCACCTAAAATGGTGGTAACACAATTTTCAACAGAAACCTTATTAATAAAATCTTGGGATAGTCTATGCATATCCTCAATTTTCTTACCCACCGATAAAAGATCATTTATGCTATTTATCGGGGTCAATGCTAATTGTTTTAAATAAAATGGCCTTATATTATGTAAAATAATAGATAATTTCTCACTCTCTGTAAGTGGAGTGCTCAATCTAGCAAAATATCGTTGTAACAACGGAATAAAAATATGAATTTTCTCGTCCGGTTCTTGCTTACGCGAACGGAGAAAACCCATCAGAGTATAATTATAATCAAATGAACTAAAATCTGCACGTAATTTGTGCACTAAATCTGACCAGGAATTTAAAGAACTAAAAATACCTCTAAACCAAATTAAAGCATGGTCACTAAATAATTCAACCGCTGACCTAAACAATCTTTCGGTCGAAATTCCCCGAGATAACCTAACTTCCTCGACCGTTTCTAAAAATTCAAAAATACATGTTTTCCCGTTGTATTTAATTCCTAAATTAATGGCATTAGTTGAGGAACAACATAAAATAACCCTACTCTCAGTCGGAACTGATGGAGTAGGTTCAAATTGTCGAGTTTGAGGTGAGATAGGTCTCAACTCGCTCATGACAATTTGAGGTGTGGAGGGCAACCTATGTGAACTAATTTCCTTTTTTAAATTGAATCGACTTAAAACTGAAGCTAATTGAGTTTTTAAATTTCCTAAATAAAACAGTTGGGACTCATCGCAATCCTCTTGGGATATGCGGGCCAATCTAAAATGCAAATGGGTCGCTTTAGTACCAATTCGACGAGATAAATTTCTATCTGACCAAGTGAAGTCATCGCACAACTCTAACAAAATGGACAGTCTCATGGAACATTCTTCCAGTTCGGAATCAATAGAAAAATTCGTGGACTCCACCACTTCTGAGGGTTGAGATTTTATTAAATTTGAGAATTGATTTCTCAAACCCTCAACAGTTAATTCAGGTGTCACATCTCTAATTGTGACCTCATAAGTAAGGTCCTGCTTGTTAAGGTACACCGCTTCCATATTAGGTAGCTTTTCCATGGTCAAAAAAATAGAATTAAAAAGAAAAATAAAAAGAATAAAAACAACTAACGAAATCCCTCAATAACACACGATTTTTCCAACTCTCAGTGATAACCAAACGTCCAGAGGTGTCGTTTCAAAAATGAAAATAAAAAAAAGGTCGACTGAGGTCCAACAGCGTCTGAAACATATAATTTGAATGCTTAAATACAAGCAAAATAAATTTAATAAAGCTGCAAAAAAAAATTTCAATTATCTTGACAATTTCCTAAAACAATTGCAAAGAAACGTTTCTGGCCCTTAAGTTGGAGCGCCAAATTTTACTGTAACAAGAAGTTACAAAATAAATAAAAAAACTAAATGGATTTAAAATTTGTTGGGCGCCTAAAAAATTTAGAAATAATAAAGAGAATAAAATAAAAAAAGAATCATGAATAATAAAAAAATTTGCTCTTATAAAAATATCAGGGATAGGTGAGTACTATCAACGCTCTTTGCGCCTGCTTCAGGAAATTAATCGAAGAAATAAAAAAACCAGTTTTGGCAGGTTCATAAAATCTTTTCTTGTATTCCAAAAAAACTCCTACACAATACAAAAAAAATATAAATGTTGGGGCAGTGGCCAATAAAACCAACAAGCCCTATATAAAATATAAAACAGTTCTTTTAATGAACTGACAAAAACACTCCCTCGTTCTACAGATATAGGCAATTGCCAATCAAAATAAAAAATGTAAAAGGTATAAAAATTTAAACAATAATAAAAACAATTTAGGACAATAGTCTGCAACCGAAAATCTACCTTAAAAAAAAACAATTTGCAAGACAAGTTTTAAACATATGAAGCAAAAAATAAATCTTCTCCACGTAGACTTCTTTTCGACGCTGGAACTCAGTCGCTTCCAAAAGATGAAATTTAATAGATATGGTGAATTTAAATGATTACATCACCTTTAAAAACTTTACACCGGTGATCGCCAATGGTCCGACACGTGGCGTGTTATCCAAGTGAGAAGGTGGAAAAAAAAACGTGTGTGGTGACAAACTCGTGGACGTTCTCTCTGCTGGTTCCTCGAATGTTCCCAAGAGAATAAAACAGTTGAGGCAGCCACTGTTTCCCAAAAGTTTAACTCCAAAATAAGAAGAAGAAGCCAAAAAAGAAGCCCCAAAAGAAGAAGCCTGTTGTCAAAAAAAAAGAACAATTATTACCCCGAGGCACTCGCAAAAGCTACCCCCAAGAAAAAAACCAAAACTTACCACTCAGTTTAAGGTGGCTTCAATTGAACAACAGAGATAACCAAAGAATAGAAACCGTCCGGCTGTACTGGAACGACCAATTAATCGAGGCGAGAATAAAGCGATACTAAAAAATATACACTCGTTTGTACCCAAGGTCCCGAAGAAAAAAGAAAGTTTATAAAGGCGATCGGCCTTTTATAACCTTTCAACAAAACGACAAGTCTGACTGGACTGACAGGGCGATAGGTTGGCTGTCAAATTTCGAAGAAGAAGAAAGAAACGCAAATCATAAAGTGAAATATATTTTTTTTATATATGAAACGAAACAAAGGAAATAAACAATTAATTTAATTCAAACTACTAAATGAAACATAAAAAAAAAAGGCTTCAAAACATTTTTTAATTTAAACAATTTAATTTGGGGTTGCAAGGACACTAAAATTCGCCAAGACTTTGGGAAAAAAATAATTTCAACGGTAAACAAAAACAAAGTGCTACAAAGTGTGAATTATATATTATATATAATGAAACCGGATGTGCTGAAAATCAGCACCCTCCTCTCTCCGCAAGGGGGGCAACTGAGGACACTCCTTTTATTGGAAAATGCGATTAATTTTTATGTACAAACCATTTATTTTTCTTTTACATTTTTCAATAAAGAAACATTTTCTTTCTTTCTTTCTTTCTTTCTTTCTTTCTTTCTTTCTTTCTTTCTTTCTTTCTTTATTTCTTTCTTTCTTTCTTTCATCTATATGATGTGCTTCTGAAATAATAGAAATGCTTTGGATACTTGTCATTAAATTTGGCTGTGTCAAGGTATTAAAAAAAAACATTTTCTGTTGAATTGCTGTGCCGCGGAGAATTGTTTATCAGAATTAAGGGATAGTCCATATATTCGCCTTAATCTACTCGTGTATCCCTGATGGCTGTTGTGGTGGTAGATGTGTGTCTACGATAGTTCATCATCATCACATTCATCTACCACGCGTTGTTGCTCTTCATTGAGGTCTGAAGAGTCACCCTTATGCGCAAAACAGTCTGAAAAAAATGCAATGTATTCATAAAAGTAAAAGGAAATATTTTCAGTGCAGTACGGCTGGCCGAAACGTCGCACAAGTGAACTCTTCAAATCGTCTAAACGTATTTAACTTGTTTTAATAGTCATTAGTGATTATTATAATAGGGTCTATATTACCTGCTCAAAACATTTATAATAACTTAAGGTGTTTTAGCTGATATGAAGAATTATAAAAAAAGCATTCAGTTAAACAACTAAAATAATTAATTGTAATTTAATGTTTTTTGTTTGTAAAAGTATATATGAAATATACATCTAAAATAATAACAGTATTTAACTGTTTTTACTTAAAATATGATATGTCATGTCACAGAAAATATACTAACATTTAAAAGCATTCAAGGTATTTTGTGTTTTTATCCTAGAATGAATCTAGAAAAAAACTCCTATAAATTCACTTAGAAGATTTGAATTGTAAACATTTCTGCGAATCAATGTATTTAGTCGGTATTTAAACAAGATAGCTTCTAAAGCAACCATCGTTTTATTTCGTGTGTTATACCAGTCGATAGAGCTCGAAAAACTGATCAAAACTGTATTCTTAACTCATTTTACCCCATTTTGTCATTTAACTTGTTTTTGAAATAAACAGACGAGTCATAAACTCATAAAGAATCTATAGAGTCCAATGATCTGTTGAATGAGATGGGTCAGGACAATATATTTGATTTCGTAAAGCTGAGAATATTTATTTACTTCAAGTAAAAAAACATAATTTTTTATTGTTTGGGTTTCCAAAATACTTCTGCATTTTATTAAACAAAATGCCTACTTATTATTTTAGTGATTTTAAACCAAAAATTGTTTTATTTCATACCAATTTATGTCTCACTTATCACTTATAAGACACTAATCATTATTTGTAAATAATAATGTCCTCATTTCCAATAGTAAATAGTACGTTTTATTTGAAAAAATTGTTACTTGGACATTTGAGGTGAAAAATAAATCATATTATTAACAATCAAAGATATTTTTCATTTTAAACCCTAAGATAAATAAATTTCCTATCAAATAAAAAGTACTAGGAATGAATTTCGCTATAAATAACATTGACAGCGAGAATTATGTTTTTCAAAATTCGAATTGTGGCCTTAAAAGTCACTCAAATCTGTATCTTTGACATTTTGACATTTTAATATTTAACCTAAATAACAACACAATGACAGCGCTGTCAAACAATTCGCAACCATTATATTTATTGCAAAGTAAGCTTTATTAGTTTTAAAATGCACCATTCCAGTTGGGAATTATTTAGGGTTGGGGTTAATGTGAAAAATGAAGAAAATTCTACAAATGAAAACCAAGAAATTAACATAAATCAACAGCGGGAAATTGAAATAGGAGAAGTTCAATTTATCAAGAAAGAGCCTTATAATTACAATTTGGCGAATGTCGTAAAATACGAAGAAATTACAAAGAAAATTCCACAAATAAATGTAAGCGCTTTAGATTTTTCGTGTACGAAGTGCGGGAGTCCTCTAGATAGCACCGCGTCCATTAATGTTCAATGCGATAGATCCGTGTGCAAAGACTTTTTTATTTTTTTATGTAGGTTATGTTTGAACGAAGAAACACCAAATAAAAATAAAATATTTGGACAGTTAAAATGTAACGAATGCTGTAAGTCGTTTGCATTTAAATATCTATTAATCAATCACATCAAAACCGTTCATAGCAATGTAAAAGGAAACAAATGCAGCGAGTGTGATAATATGTTTTTGAGAAAAATAACTTTGAAAAGACACATTGATAGGGTCCATCGCAAAATAAAAAAATATAAGTGCTTCGAGTGTGATTATAAGTGTATCACAAAAGGAAACTTAAAAATGCACATTGATGGTGTCCATCGCAAAATAAAAAAATATGAATGCAGCGAGTGTGATTATAAGTGTATCACAAAAGGAAACTTAAAAAGACACATTGATAGTGTACATCGCAAAATAAAAAGATATAAATGCAGCGAATGTGATTATAAGTGTATTACAAAAGGAAACTTAAAAAGACACATTGATAGTGTCCATCGCAAAATAAAAAAATATAAATGCAGCGAGAGTGATTATAAGTGTATTACAAAAGGAAACTTAAAAATACACATTGATGGTGTTCATCGCAAAATAAAAAGACATAAATGCAGCGAGTGTAATTATATGTGTACTCAAAAAGGAACCTTAGGAAGACACATTGATGGCGTCCATCGCAAAATAAAACGTTATAAATGCAGCGAGTGTGATTATATGTATACTCAAAAAGGAACCTTAAAAACACACATTGATGGGGTCCATAGCAAAATAAAAAACAATAAATGCAGCGAGTGTGATTATATGTGTACTCAAAGAGGACACTTAAAAACACACATTGATGGTGTTCATCGTAAAATAAAAAGACATAAATGCAGCGAATGTGATTATATTTGTACTGAAAAAGGAACCATAAGAAAACATATTGATGGTGTCCATCGCAAAATAAAAAAATATGAATGCAGCGAGTGTGATTATAAGTGTATTACAAAAGGAAACTTAAAAATGCACATTGATGGTGTCCATCGCAAAAGAAAAAACAATAAATGCAGCGAGTGTGATTATATGTGTACTCAAAGAGGACACTTAAAAACACACATTGATGGTGTTCATCGTAAAATAAAAAGACATAAATGCAGCGAATGTGATTATATTTGTACTGAAAAAGGAAACATAAGAAAACATATTGATGGTGTCCATCGCAAAATAAAAAAATATAAATGCAGCGAGTGTGATTATATGTGTACTCAAAAAGGAACCTTAAAAACACACATTGATGGTGTTCATTGCAAAATAAAAAAATATAAATGCAGCGAGTGTGATTATATGTGTTTTAAAAAAGGAAACTTAAAAATACACATTGATGGTGTCCATCGCAAAATAAAAAGATATAAATGCAGCGAGTGTGATTATATGTGTATTACAAAAGGACACTTAAAAAGACACATTGATGGTGTCCATCGTAAAATAAAAAGATATGCATGCAGCGAGTGTGATTATATGTGTATTCGTAAAGAAAGTTTAAAAAGACACTTTGATGGTGTTCATCGCCAAATATAATGTTTTAATAATGCGGTAATGTGCTATCCGCGCGTTTTACGAATGGTGTGTCGCGCCTCTGTAATTAATCCTTCCAATCCATCAGCATTTTTTTTTTATCAGCCCAATATGCTTTCTGACTTGGTAATTTTGACGTTCCGTACCTTTTACCATAAAAAAACAATTAATTTTCTACCTTAGTTGCATTACTTAAATTCATTAGTTTATCATTATTTTAAAGTAAATATTTTTTTTTAATTTAATCTTTTTATTTTAATAATGTAAGTATTTGATTTTAAGAGGTTTTAAACGAAGGCGGATAGCTGACGTCAATGCTTTACAATGTTATAATGTTTTTCGTCTATTTCTACTTTTTTTTAGTTCCATCGTTCATCATTCCTTTTAGTGTAAAATAGTTTCTTTTTTTAATTTTGAAGAAAAGGGTTTGTTTTAACTTCTCATAGCGGGATAATTTACCCAATTTATACTTTCTAACTACTGTTTTAAATTATATTATTTTATTCATTACTTATAATATGTTTTACTATAGGTACTTATAATTAAAAACGTATAAGTAATCATTTGAAATAAATGTTTAGATATACCGGGGTTATCCCTATTAGATATGGTTGAAAAGTTAACATAAAATTATATTAATTCAATGATGTTTTTCTTAAAGCCCATAAATGTTAAAATACAATATTAAAATACAATACAATATTGATACATAAATGTTAAAATATTTCACCGTGTGATCCGAAATTGGCCACAGTGTTGCCACATGTTACCTAATCGTATCGACGTATGTAAAATTAAAATGTTACTAGAATATAACTTTAAAACTTCTTATAGGAGGATCCGTTTTAGTGACAGTGATTTTAAATGTATGTTTTATTTATTTTTGTTTTTACATATTTCTTAGATGATGAATAATAACTTAACCATACCTAACTGGACATTGCCTGTACTAAACATATATGTTAAATTGGAGATGCCTGTAGTCGGCTTAGGTTGTTGATTAATGTTTTAATTAATCAATCAATTATTTGGCATAATTAATTTTGTTTTTTTTTTTTCATTGGTTTTATTTTTAAATAAATAATGCTTTGGTATTCTATTTTGTAATGGAAAAATGTGTACCAATAAATATTATTATTAATAACTGCGACTTCGGCGTGCAACGACTCGTCCCTGCGGCATATTTTCAGAAATTTTGCTATTCCTCCTTTGCAACGCCTTCTGTTGACTTGGCGATTTTATGCCCTTGGATCAATGTTGATTGCATCATCAGATTTTAGTGGTTTAGCTGTATCTTCAGCTTGTAGAATTGTGTGGACTGTCAGTCAAGCTATTGCTAATTTAAGAAGACATTATGTTAGATTTAAACCTCTCGACACAGTAATCAGAGAATTCTATGAAATTGCTTCATTTCCAAAAATATTGGCAGAAATAGATTGTACGCATGTTAGAATAGGCCTCTGGAATATTATGATTTTAATATTTAATTTTAAGAAATTTCCTATTATATAACTTCCTATTGTATAGATTGTGTTGTCAGAATATGTTGTTATAGAGGCCTTAAAAATTGACTAAAACCACCTTTTGTATTGAAAATAAACAAATTTTAAAAAATATATCTATTTATTCAAACTATGTACAAGTCATTAATATTAACGTTTCGAATCTAAAAATCTTTTAAATTCGTGCGATACTCAAATTTTTTCAACTTCAAATCTATTTTCCTAGTTTCACACTTCTGAAAATTGTTTTTTTTTTTGTTTGGTTATTTTGTTCAAGTCTGAAACAAAACAAAGGCAACCAATTAAAAAATACATCAATCGTTATGAAAAAGTGTATGACAAGTTAAAATTGAAACCGGCAAATGGTTTTCTTCACGATATAAGGCCGTTCAAAGTAACCACAGAGCGGCGAAAGCACGGGGCAGATGCACGAGGGTAACGAGGTATGAATGCCTACTCACTGCGCCACCGGTTTAGTTTCACTGTTTAAATTTCATAATATAAATTGACTACAATTATTTATTTGATACCGGCAACGGCGTTTTGAATTGAAAGTTTAGTATCAAAAGTTTAAATGAACTCTCGGTTGAATGAATAGTCTCGTTATAGACGTCATCAAAATTTTGAATTTACGAGATAATATTACACGATTCTTCTAATAAGTACGACAGCTTATCGACGCGGTCGCAGTCGCCTATTTCAAGATACTACATTTACTATTATTGCATAAATATACGGGATCATCAAGTCATAAAATTATGACATTTAAGTATGAGACGATTAAATCAAATATTAGTCAATATACGGATAAACAGGGTGTTTTAAAACTATTCCGGAAGGCTTAAGGGGGTGTAAATATAGGAAATATATTTCGTGTATTATCTTTATATATCTTACATAGATTTAGTTTCCATGACAATTTGATGCGTGGAAACAATATATAAGTAATAAAATAAAACATTTATTGGACAAAAATGAATGTTTTATTCGATTATTAGATTCAATTTTCGTTTTGAAAACCATCTACAGAGTATATGACATGTTTACGGTAAGAACCTTGTAATTTTTATTTTACTTTTTAATAATTACCGAAAATTTCTGGATTTTTTTTAGTTTTAGGGTTTAAGGTTTATGTTGAAGATGGTTACTTTATTTTAAGTACATTTAATTAATCTGTTTGTATCTAAAATCTGTTTGTATTTTAAATTATGATATTAATATGAAATTTTATTTTTATCGATTATAGCTCAGTGCCGGCTCACTAGACGTGACCGCGTGACACTTTTAATGTGTTCTGGCTTTGAGTAGGAATTTATTTCCTTAAATTATCAGATTTCTCAGCAACTGTTGGTTCCTTAGTAGGGTTCCTACTTTAATTCATTTTTATCCACAAGTAACACTTCGTTGCATCATAGATGTTTGCAAAAATGTTTTCTAGTTGCCACTATTCGAATATGTCATTATTTTTTATGCAACTGTTGGCAAAATAATCAAACAATAAAATACAGGCAATACATTGATAATATATATATATATTATCAAATTATTCTATTCATGTTTTTACTCTTATTTATTTAATCTTATTGTCTATGTTTATTAGGACTAGAATTATTTACTTTAAACTTATCTGAATTTTATTATAATTTTCTAATTGTTTGTCAAACAAAGCTTCTTCTAACTTTTTCAATGATGATAGTAAAAAAAAAAATATGGAGGATTTATTTAATGAAATAAATAACACGGAATTTGTCAAAACACTAAATATAAGCTCTCCGTTTAAGTGTAAGACCATATTTAAGGATAATTATGTAATTAAAATACTAAGTTTGAATATACGCAGCTTGCAAAAAAACTTTGATTTAAATATTGAAATTATAATATTAACAGAATGCTGGATTAGCAGCCAAACTCAATTTCCTAATTTGGTAGCTATATTGCATACGGAACGAAGATGGTGTCCTAGTTGACATCAAATCCTATTTGAGTGTGACTATTGATTGATGAATTCGATATTCATGATGCAACGGGTTTTTGCATTAAAGGGCGGGATTTTGCTCTCTTTGCACTTTGCCGCTCTCCATCTCAAAGTAATATTAAGAGATTTTTAACTTCCTTGGACAGCGTCTTAAAAAATATGACGTCAAATAGTAGTATTAAACACCGTGACTCGCAGGAGACCTGAAAATATCTACGTACGGACATAATCAACATCATCAGGCTGATGACTACCATAAATACAGCGACGAGACAACTTAATGGTGTAAAAACATGCATAGATCATATTTACATTCGTAGTAATAACAAACCACATCTGCTGTTACACATACAACAATAACAGATCATTACTCCACCCTTCTGGCCATTCAAGGAAGAAATAGAGAACCAAAACCAAAAGTTATAGATATAAAATTAATAAACTATGAAGCATTACGCATAAGTCTAAAAAATGAGGAATGGGCAGTCGTTTATAGCCTTATAAACGCGGACACAGCATTTGAAAAGTTTATAGAAACACTAAATAAACACATAAAAAACAATTACAACAATTAAAACTAGAAACAACAAACTTAAGCCATGGATGACCGAGGGAATTATAAATAGTATTAAATTTTCGTCAGCAAAGTATTCTAACGAAAAAAGGTTTCTTTTGTCGAATTCGATTTGTAAGCAAAGCGACCATTACAGGCAATTACGCGATTTGTGACACAATTTGTTATTTAATCCCAATATGGCGTCGATACTTTGTTGAAAGCAATTATTATTTTGAAACAGTGGAGGAGGCTGTATCAAATTTACCTTTTAACCTTTTAATACTTCGCATGTGCTAAAACGGTGACACCGTCTAAAAAATATTGGTAACAAATCTAATGAATATTAAAGCATGTGGTATTTTTTTATTCGTACAACTATATAAAGGAATTCCTGAACGATTTGAGCTGATCATTTAATAGGGTAATAATTGGTCCTGCGATTTCCAGTAATATTTGCTAAGAAAGTATATCAACATACGCCATGGTTAAAACGAACAAAAATAACGTATTGAAAAACGGGTGATTTTAGTTTAAAATCACTTCTTAGTCGTAATAGGTTACACAACACCGCCCTTAAGCCTTTGGGGCAACCTGTATATAAAATAATGCTATACAAATAATGAATAACTAAATATAAATTGACTTAATGGGGTGCTTATGTTCACTATTATAAGAAATTATATAAAAAATATCCAAACACAAGTTTATTATTCTCATTAAAGCACTGGTGCAAATTATCTTTTTTATAAGCGGCTACCATTGGCCACGTCGATCGGCTGTCGTGCCTATTACAAGAACCGTATAATATTATCACAAAAGGTTTCCTTTTTCTCAGAAATCGTGATGATGTTTTAGAAATGCATGATCAAAAATGAAATATATTTTTGTTGGGAAGTCTGTTGACTAATTTTTATCCATTTCGAGTTTATTATAATATTTTAGTATACTTATCTAAAATATTAGTAAAATATCAACCAGTTAACTTATAAGTTGATAACTTATATAACTAACATTAGTAATAAAATAAAACTAAATATTGAATTTATCTATTTATTTATAAAATAAGATTCAAAACTAAAATAAGTAACAATCAAACTACTAATGACAAAAAAACAGCTTAAATATTAGAACGAAAAATCTAGGAAATATTACAAAATTCTTCTTCATAAAAATGCTTTTCCCAATTCACAACATTATTGTTAAAAATTGGCAAATATTATTTCTTATTATAAAAGGCGCTGGAGATTTATTTTTATTATGTTTGAGGGGAAATGATTTTTCTATACCAAAATATTTGAATCGTTATTAACAAAAGTTTGAAAAAATATTTTTCATACATAAATCGTCGCATCTTGGCAAGTCCCACGTGAAAAACTAATTCCGGAGAAAACTGCTATCTGAATCGTATAGTAAAAGTAAACTATTGTGGCCTATTTGGTTAACGGATCGTGAACAGAGCTTTTGTGAATACATAATAAATATAGACTACTGCCCTCTAACGTGATGCTAAACAATAAGATATGTTTTAAAAAATAATAAAATAAAACATAATTTATTTTACAAAATGAACCGTTTCAAATTAAGCCTACAACCTAAAAACTAAAAAAAAGCAACTAAAGATCTATGCATTAAATTCTGCCTGTTTTAGGTTAAATAAATACGTTTTAACTGTTCAATTTTTCATAAATGTTAGGAGTTAAGGTCAAATGCTCACCCTAACATAATTTTTGGTAAACTAACTCAAAGAAATCAAACATAGGATAACCAAGTCTTCAATTATATTTATCCTACCCTACGCTAGACGCAGCCCAAATGTAACATCAATAATACATTTATGCAAAAAATATATTCAACATTACTTATAATAAATAATATTAATTTATGATATCGCTGAAATGATACGTAAAGATAAACTTATACATAGAAAATATAGACAAAGTAATTATAATTAACTTTTTGACATTGATTTAACTGAAATTTAATTATACCATGATGCTTTGAAATATTTCATAATTACCAGCATTGCATTGGTCCTTTAACTTTTTGTATCTACTTGTATCGCACTAGCATTATTTAAAATATATACCTAACTATACGATGGGCTGTATCTATAATGATACTGTAACAGTTGCTTATATGCACTTATTGCATTTGAATGTTTTATTATGAAATACGATATGGTTTTGTAAATATACTTTAGGTAAAGAATTCGGTTTAAATTTTCTATTTTTTCCATGAATTATATCGATATAAATGCATTCGTGTTTTCTTATTCGCTGTATTTAAAATTTTCTTAATTTTTGATGAACTTCATCAATATGGGTCTGTAATTGTTGCTTATATGCAGTCGTGTATTCGCACTCACTACATTTAAATTTTCTAATTTTCCGATGAACTACGTCGATATGTCTCTGTAAATTTCCATTAAGTGAGAATGTGTGATTGCACTCACTGCATTTAAATTTTATAATTTTCCGATGAACTATATCGATATGGTTCTGTAAGCGGTGTTTATAAGCATTCATGTATTCGCACTCACTGCATTTAAATTTTTTAATTTTCCGATGAACTGCGTCAATATGCTTCTGTAAAAGTTGTTTATATGCAGTCGTGTATTCGCACTCACTGCATTTAAATTTTCTAATTTTCCGATGAACTATATCAATATGGTTCCGTAATTGTTGCTTATATGCAGTCGTGTATTCGCACTCACTGCATTTAAATTTTATAATTTTCCGATGAAATACGTCGATATGGGTCTGTAAATTTGATTTGCGTGAGAATGTGTGATTGCACTCACTGCATTTAAATTGTGTTATTTTCCGATGAACTACGTCGATATGGGTCTGTAAATTTGATTTGCGTGAGAATGTGTGATCGCACTCACTGCATTTAAACTGTCTTATTTTCCGATGAACTACGTCGATATGGGTCTGTAAATGTGCATTACGTGAGCACGTGTGATTGCACTCACTGCATTTAAACTGTCTTATTTTCCGATGAACTACGTCGATATGGGTCTGTAAATGTGCATTACGTGAGCACGTGTGATTACACTCACTGCATTTAAACAGTCTTATTTTCCGATGAACTACGTCGATATGGGTCTGTAAATTTTCTTTACGTGAGAATGTGTGATTGCACTCACTGCATTTAAATTTCTTAATTTTCTGATGAACTATATCGATATGGTTCTGTAAGCGGTGTTTATAAGCATTCATGTATTCGCACTCACTGCATTTAAATTTTTTAATTTTCCGATGAACTGCGTCGATATGCTTCTGTAAAAGTTGTTTATATGCAGTCGTGTATTCGCACTCACTGCATTTAAATTTTCTAATTTTCCGATGAACTATATCAATATGGTTCCGTAATTGTTGCTTATATGCAGTCGTGTATTCGCACTCACTGCATTTAAATTTTCTAATTTTCCGATGAAATACGTCGATATGGGTCTGTAAATTTGATTTGCGTGAGAATGTGTGATCGCACTCACTGCATTTAAACTGTCTTATTTTCCGATGAACTACGTCGATATGGGTCTGTAAATGTGCATTACGTGAGCACGTGTGATTGCACTCACTGCATTTAAACAGTCTTATTTTCCGATGAACTAGGTCGATATGGGTCTGTAAATTTTCTTTACGTGAGAATGTGTGATTGCACTCACTGCATTTAAATTTCTTAATTTTCTGATGAACTATATCGATATGGTTCTGTAAGCGGTGTTTATAAGCATTCATGTATTCGCACTCACTGCATTTAAATTTTCTAATTTTCCGATGAACTATATCAATATGGTTCCGTAATTGTTGCTTATATGCAGTCGTGTATTCGCACTCACTACATTTAAATTTTCTTATTTTTTGATGTACCTTATCGATATAAGTTAAAGATTTATCTGAACTTACACCATATTTCAATTTAAACCGTTCCTTGGTACAACAAGAACTTAATTTTAAACGATGTTTTCGTTTTTCTTTACAATCCACACATATTAAATATGATTCGTCTTGTTTATTAATTCCTTTATTTATAAAACAACTTTTATCGAGGGTACACTTACAACTGCCACAAGTTAAATCGGTTTTCTTCAATATTAAAGTGGGAATTTTCATGGTTTGTGGTGTTGGAGGACAACATTTAAAAGTTGATTCTGCTTTAACACAATGTTGGAAACTCGACTTATTTGGTTCTAATTTAATAAATTTAGTATTTTCTTCTTCAAAATAATCACAATCCTCAGTTTTTATCATTTCTTTTTGGACACAATCGCATCTTTTACCAAAACGAGTGGGATTTAATGAGGTTTCAAGAATATGCTTGCATGATGGCGTTTGTTTACCGTCAAAACGAGAGTCGAATGAATTGCAATCAATGGCTTCCTCATGTTTATTGCTGATATGGTCATCAATTTGTTCTATTTTAATAGAAGTTTCATTTTCGTTTGCCTCCATATTTGGTGTTTAAGTATAATCGGGCAGGTTGATCGTATGTTGGCAGATTGGTCTAACTATCTACCTAAACGTCATTATTGACAAATAGTAACGTCTTTTTTACATTACAACATTTGAACACACAAATTGAAACAAAGAAAAGAAATATTTATTTTTTAAATATTAGGTAAGGAATATTTTTCTTAATAAATACAGCCACATGCAGTATTTATCAGTTGTTATGGTTTTCACTTCACAGCCTATATCTATGTTTACAGCCTTGTTCAAAAGCGTTGTCCAGAAACGTCATTTTGACAGGTGTTTAGAGTGCTGCCAGATTATGGATGTAAAATAGCCATTAAAGAAAAAAATAATAATCATATAGTGGCTGGCTGATATATGATAAATATAGGGGAAAATATTTTAAACACAAAATGGTAACAGCAAAACATACAAACCTAATGCAAACTGCAAAAGTATTCCTCTTATTTAAATTAAACTCTTAAACAAAAGTTGTATATCTAGAGACGTACTTTTTTTTAACAATATAGGTAGGTATCTATATATATATATTTATAGGTAGGTATCTGTCAAAGTTTGTAATACATTTAATATAAACTTGTGACAGACAGCAGTCTTTATATTTGCCAACAATATAACAAAACATTTATTTTTAAGAAATGTATATTAAAAACAATACAGGGTTAGTTAATTTGTAATTATTACAATATTATATTACTAAATATTAAAGTAATTCATAAGAGAAAAAAATAAATATACATAGATTGCCAACCATATGACAAATCATTTATTTATATTAAATGTTTGTTAAAAGCAATATAGTCAGTAAATTATTAGCAAAATATTTCAGTATTACCTATATTTCATCATCTGACAACAAAATGTTCACTAATTAAATGAATTTATAAACAATATGTCAAATATTATTTGGAATGATACTCGTGTTTAAAGTTAAATGACTTAATTAAGGCCGGTTTTAAAAATATTAGACCTTTTTCCGTTCATTAAAGTCAAGTTATCGAACAGATGAGTAGTAGTAAACCTTATTTACGAACGAGTCTTTTTTAAAAGAAAATGGTTCATCCGTTAGCAATCGCAAACGGTTCGTTAAAATACAACAAACAAATTCAACCAACAATACAACAAATACTATGTCGCAGCGTGTGCCTGTGTTTACGAAATTAAAGAAATATTGTTGAAAAGAATTGTGAAAACTTCGCGGAATATCAAACAAAACCTTTAGAATAAAGGTAAAAACACAAATTTGGGATAACATAGCTAAAACATTGTAGATTAAAATGTTACGAAGCCATCCACGTGTAATACTCTGACATACGAATGCAGATATTGTTATTTTTGAAGAATTTTAAATTCAATTAAATTCAATAAATTCATATATAGCATATATTCAAGAAATTTTTATAATCCAAAAGAGGGCTGTGTTTTATAATCCTGGGTTCAGGCCCAGGTGA
Organism: Neomicropteryx cornuta; assembly: GCA_020383195.1. Classification (NCBI taxonomy): domain Eukaryota; kingdom Metazoa; phylum Arthropoda; class Insecta; order Lepidoptera; family Micropterigidae; genus Neomicropteryx; species Neomicropteryx cornuta. Next base: position 6,174,992 of record JAHKQU010000031.1, read on the forward strand.
GTCTTGCCAATCACACTTTCGGAACTTGGGAATTCTCACAATATATGGTATCTTCATCTACGGAACCCTCTTTGATTTTTTCTTAAAGAAAGAGGCTGCTTCAACACATAGCAATGTCCATTCGCTCGACAAAAGACACAAAAACAATTATGTTCAACCGATTAAAGCTCTAACAACTTAATTCCAAAATACAAGTGTTTTTAGGGGGGTAGATTTATTTAATAATCTCCCCAAAAATATAAAAACATAACAAAGATATCACAGCTTTAAGTCTGCTTTGAAAAAATATCTTATTGAAAAAACTTTGTACAGTCTTGACCTTAATTGAAGTTTATTTAATTTTTATTGCATTTTCTGTTGTATTATTGTTTTTCTATAAATTTTATAAGATTATTGTACTTTTTAGTTTTTACAAGTATTTGCATGTTTTGAATAACTGTGTGTGAAGTGTAGGTATGCTAGTCTTGATTACTATATTTGTTGTTTGTATCTTGTTATTGTTATATTGTTCTATTTACTTTTATTGTTTTATGTTACTCATTTCTGTCTTTCATACACAACTGAAAAGTTGTGTTTTGAAATAAAAATACTTATACTGAATTAATATTCTACTTATTTGTGGAATGTATTCCCGTGGAGTTTTTGTTTCTTGTTGAGTTTGCACATATTTCCAAAACCATTTGACCATTTTATAGCCGTAATTTAATACAATAGCTAAGAAGGAGCGCTGGCGAATGCTCGTTTACGACAGGGCCGACTTAAACGTCTTAACCGACGGGGCTTACTTAAATGTGAGCGTGGGCGTACCTCTTACAGCGGCTCTACGTAGAAAACCGCGCATTACAAACTCTAACGCAGTACTTCCCAAACTAAGGGTCGCGAGCGAATATTGAGTGGGCCTTCGCCACTGTATTCATAATTTTTTAACAATAGGAAGTGATATATTTGATATTTCATTCAGTTATTTATAATTCCTAAAAATTGAAATAAACTCGAGTTACGGAAAATAATAATTATTTGAAAAAAATGCTAAACTTCAGTAAGTATGTGATGTGAGACAAGCGCTCAGAGTGAGTGGCTGAGAGCTGGCCCCGTCTCCAAACGCTTTGGGATGGCTATACTGACAGCTCTGCTTTTCTCTAAGACAGCTAAAAGGTGGGTCCCAAGATTGGAAAATTTTGTTAGATGGGTCGGAGCCCAGTCAACTTTGGAAACCGCTGCTCTAACGTAATAACTGTCACCGCATGTAGAAAAAAATGTTGTAATCAGTTGTCATGCTTCGATGGTAGGTGGTAGATTTGTGCAGAGTAGAGCGCATTTCCCGTAATTAGCTACGGTGCACATGGCAACACTGGCCGAGACACGCATCCATAGTCGTTCTATAAGTTTTAAAAGATCTTTGGTTTCCCCTTTTCATGCCGTCAGATGAGATAAAACGGTGATCGCACCGGAGACATAGAAAAGGTCTTCGGGAAGAGGCCCCTTAAGGATTGTGAGTTGAAAGTAAGTACTTACACTTTGGCATAAAAATAGATTGGCAAAAATATAGGCTGCAAATTCACAGTGCCTTCGGCAAATTATTACTTTAGTTTTCTAATACCATCTCCGTTGGGATAAAGCATTTTCAAGTAGCGAACTTAGCTTTAAGATAGATACGGCTTTTGTGCGGTCTCAAGAAAATTATTCTCCACCAGATAACCAGTTCAAGTGTTCCAAGAAATGTATCGATCATGCATAAAAAAACGGTAAAGTAATGTCATCCATTAATTAACCAAACTCATTAAAAATATTTCTATCCCAATTTCTCCGTAAGATCGACGTGGCCTGTCGACGAATCCATCGTCACCAAGAAACTTCATGCCTTCCAAGTGGCCTAAGAATTTTCACGCTCATCAGATTCCATTTCGGTAGCGTTCTGGTAAATTCTTTCTTTTTTTCTATCCTCGACCCGAACACCCAATCTTTTACTTCCTCCATTAAAATCCCATGACCCATCTCACTTCCCATTCTCCTCGCTCACCCCTTCCTTTATTTCCTACCTCCACCGTTTATCGTCCAACGGCCGGTGGTTTCTTTTGGCTCAATTTTGCCCCCATAATGTTTCGTTTTAATTTTGATAATTTTACTAATTTTATTTTGATAGTTTTGATAGACCTACTTTTATTTTAATTGCGTATTTTTATTGTAGTGTTTGCTGCTAGTTACTTAGGTGTGGACTTGCTAGGTCGAGTAACATGAAAAGAGCACGTGATTTTATACAGTTCTTTTAATACAGTAAATCGTAAACCATTACAAGCGGTAATTAATCTTAAGAGCGCGCGATGTTGTCGCCGCGGTGGTCGGTCGGCAAAGAGGCCGGCTGTAGTGCGAGCCGCTACTAAGTGGGTGCCGCACTAGTGATGGGTCACCGGTAGTGGCGGACACCACACTCCTCCCTCCTTAAGACCTGGACCTCCACATCAGGGTTTCGGACAGCTAGTTCTTTGCAGGTGTCCGTGAGTTCGGCCGACGACGCAGATGGTAGCGATGCCTTGTCGTCGCTTCGGTTTGCGCATCTGCGCGCGTTGCCTCCCTCGACGGAACCTGCCAAGAAAGAGAAGAAATACGATCAGTAGGTGAACTTTCCCTGGGTCTCCTACTGGGGCGGTGGTCCTGTTGGGCTTCAGACAGTGGCGCTACTGAAACAAAAGTCAATTGGTTAACATGCCTTTTCCATATTAACCCTGTTTCGCATTCCTTTAAGAGAAACAGCCGCCTACCTATTTGGCGAGTGACATGGGCCTTTACCCATGTTACTTTATTGACAATTCTGTAGTCCTTTGCCATCACGATACAACCTGGTGTAATTTTCCTATTACCCCTTCCCTTCCCATTATAATATTTCTTTTGTTTTTCCTGCGCTGTTCGAACTTTGTTTTCTATTTGTTGTTCCAGTGGCGTTTTTACTTTGTTTGTGTCCTCTGGTTTTAACAAATCTAGCCTTGTTCTAAGCCTATGGCCTAACAATAGAACAGAAGGTTCTAAACCTGTCGTTGAATGTGGAGTATTCCTTTGTGTCATTAAAAAATTATTTAATTGAACTTTATAATTAGTAGGTAATTTATTGTTAACTAATAATTTTTTTAAAAATAATTTACAAGATTTTACACTGTTTTCGGCTTGACCGTTGCTCGATGGTGTAAATATTGCCGTTGTTAAATGTTTTATCCCGTTTTGTTCACAAAAACTTTTAAACTCTGCGCTACAAAATTGGGCTCCATTATCGGTTACTATCGTTTTTACGATCCCAAATCTAGCAAATAAATTTCTAAGTTCGTTTACTGTGTTTTGCGTATTTGTTGATTGCATTTCGGTGCATTCTATCCATTTTGAGTACGCGTCGCAGATTACTAAAAAATATTTATTATTGACCGGGCCAAAATAGTCGCAATGTATTCTAACCCAAGCGCTATTATCACATGGCCATGGTGTCAGTTCGCATTTTTGTGGTGTTGCCTGCACTGTTTTACACTCAAAACAATTTTTTACTAACGTTTCAATTTGGTCATTTATTTTCGGCCACCAAACGTGTGCCCTAGCTATCAATTTACATTTAACAATTCCTAGATGCGCGGTGTGAATTTCGTTTAACACGCGCAGCTGTAAGTTTGTTGGGACGATTACGCGATCGCCACGCAATAAACAACCCTGTGTAAGACGTAATTCATCGCGACAGAAACTATATTCCGATGCAACATTTGTTGACGGTATCCGCGCCGGCCAACCGGTTTTGACGTATTGACACACGGTCGCTAACGTTTTGTCAATTTCTGTCTCATGCGCAATTTCGGTAGGAGTGAGCGGTATCAATGTATTGTCAGTTACGTACTGTAAGAAACAATCAGCTGTTCGCTCGTTATTGACTTCGCATTCTAACGGTGCCCTAGACAAAAAATTCGAACAATTATTCTCCGATTTAACGTCACTTTTCGAACTATCGATATTTTGTAACTGTTTAATCCCTAAACCGTATTTTTGTAAAAAATCTCTACCTAGTAATGTAGCCGTTCCGTTTCTCATTACATAGAATTCGAGTTTACGTTTTTTGTTCTGCCAACTAGCCTCCAGATGTATTTTACCTATCTGTTGCAGTTGCGATTGGTCATAACTCGATAATTTTACACTCGTTTTGATTAGCTTAACATTTGAAAATGATTTCCGAAATAATTGCTCACTGATTACGCAACAACTTGAGCCCGTATCAATCTGTGCCTCTATTATTTTATCGTTCAATTTTATTGTTAAGTCAAACGGAATGGTATTCTTTTGTATTGTATTGTCACTAATACACTGTACTAAATGTTGTTCAGTTGATTCTTCAACGAAATTAGTCGATTTAGTTTTATTTTTACTCCGGCAGACTACCGCTAGATGTCCTTCTTTAGAGCAAATCCGGCATTTGAGGTCTTTATACCTGCAAATTGCCGCATTATGTCCCTTTTTACCGCACCCGCGACAAATTACCACATTTTTCGTGTTTTCGCCGCCTGTTTTTGTAACTACTTTGGTGCTAGAATGACTACTTTTCGTTATTTTATTTACTTCCGACTTTACCGTATCGTTACGTGTCACCGACGTACTTGCTTGAGCGGACAATGCAATGTGAATCGCTTCTGCAAACGTTAGTTTTTCGTCGTAAGAAAATAACTTAACTTGAGCTTGGCCTTTCTGAATCCCTAACACAAACCGATCTCTTAAACATTGTTCGAGCATATCACCGAATTTACACGTTACCGCGAGTTTTCTTAATCTAGCCACATAATCTGTTATGGACTCATTTTGATTTTGCGACGCGATATAAAAATTCGACCGTTCCCTGAAGATTGCTGTAACAGGTTTAAAATGGTTAGACATGCATAGTATTAAATCATCCAAAGATACCTCGTCTACCCTCTGCGGGTAAGACAGGTCTTGTAGCAATATGTGGGTATCTTCAGCTAACCCGCTCAGAAATATTGCCCGTTTTTTGATAGCGTTTTTTACATCATTAGCCAACAAAAATTGCATTAATTTTCCCCTGTACGATTCCCAGTTCATGTGCCTATGATCGAACTCACTTAGCTGACCGAACATGGCTGACATATTGGTAACAGGTTTTTTCAAAAAAAAAAAAAATAAGCAATAAATGATTCTACGTTAATGATATACGAAAAATGGCTCTACTGTTACACTGTAATGAAAAAAAACTAAAAAAAATGACTCTACTGATGACTTTAAAACTTAAGGAGGGTACTTAGCTAAGATTTTTTTTTCTTGCTGTGCCGACTCCTTCTCTTGACTGCTCGACCGGTCGCGGATTCAGCGCCTCACGATGTCGTCCAGTCTTCTCTGGATGCTCAGTCTTCCCCTTTTCTGGCTGCCGTTGACGCGTCGGATGCTCCCCTTACGAAGTCCTGACGTGGATCGCCGTGTCCAGTCCCCGACGTTGTCCTTGATCTTTGGTACCCCTTGCGATGCCAAAGGTGCTGCAGTGCGACCGACCACGTTTTTTTCTTACTTTTACCGCGCGAGTAAACTGGTTTAATTTTTTGAAATTACTGCGTAATCCTCGTCGCCAGTTGTAGTGTTTGCTGCTAGTTACTTAGGTGTGGACTTGCTAGGTCGAGTAACATGAAAAGAGCACGTGATTTTATACAGTTCTTTTAATACAGTAAATCGTAAACCATTACAAGCGGTAATTAATCTTAAGAGCGCGCGATGTTGTCGCCGCGGTGGTCGGTCGGCAAAGAGGCCGGCTGTAGTGCGAGCCGCTACTAAGTGGGTGCCGCACTAGTGATGGGTCACCGGTAGTGGCGGACACCACATTTATTTATCTACAACTACTTTTTTTTTAATCTTTATAACAGTTATCGAAGAGGTTTTATTTCTATTCTAAATGTCTTATATTTATTTTCCCGATTTACAATCGTTAATATCAGTATAAACTTTGAATATGGCAAACGGATAATTTCCTACCGCCAATATACAAATACAGATACAGAAAAATGGTGTTTGTAAGCTATAAGGTCACGACAGTAACTGAATTTAAGAAGATTTAGCAACAAGAAATTAAGGATTAGTTTTATAAGATTATAATTCTTATTTAGTTCTTGTTTCAAATGACATTTATAAAAATACAATCATGGAGAATGTGTCGAACATTTTATTGATACAATTAGCAATAAATACGTCGATGAAAGAGGTTCCCAACATTACGCAACGCTCCAAAACATATTTAATTAAAAAAATCTGATTGAAAGGAAACCTATAATTGAAAGGAAGAAATGTTATGTGGCAGTTATTTTTCATTCTAATTCTAAAATAATATATTTAAGCATAATTATAAAACTTCTATTTACAATTTAAAATATATACTCGAATATATTTTTTTTATGTATTTTTAGCTATATAATACGAGTACGAGTAGTATAAATCGTCTGTTTACTTCAAAAATGAGTTAAATGCAGATATGACACTTTTGAGAAAAATCAATTTAGAAGTTTGAGACTTGAAAACTCATATTGTGGTAACAAATTAAAAACATTATTAATGTAGTTTATCAAGAAAATTTAATAATCTTTTGTTATCAACATTTATTTTTGGACTAAAGGCTAAGTTTTTTCAATAAAAAAATAAAAATAAACTACTGGGAAACTTTGAAATTCTTTTACCTGTACACAATTTATACGATTTGTACTTGTTTTAATGTTATTTTTATATTAAATACACTTAAAGGTTTTTACCTGTAAATATATGAGCCCCGTTAATACAAACAAACTTCCATTACTTCCTTGATAAATATCGGTGAGATATCAGTTTTACTATTAAATTAGGATTTATCTTATTATATCAGCTATAGTTATTTAAAAAAAAAAATAGAAATGAAGCAAGTAATAAAACACGCTTTTTTATTAAAAAAAAACACAAAAACCAAGTAATCTAATAACTAATTAACTCTTTTCCGCCTTTACAGCTACAAACATTTTAGCTTACAAAAAATATTGTAGAATAATAAAATTGAGTTTCTATATTCTTTATATTTCTTGTCTTCAACAGCAATAATCGTTAACAATGAGGCAATAATATAACATTTAATTATAATAATCTTCGTCTGACGATTCATCCAAAGCTGGTTGTGACACCCGATCTTTTTCAGTGGCAGAGGCATTAAGATCTCTGAACCACCCATTACCTGATCTTCTGGAATAACACCTTTCTGGCATCATTTTAGTAAATCTTGTTTTTTTGTATGACTTATCGGCAGCGGTTTTTTCTACAATTTCCTTAATTGTCCGGGAAGGATATTTATTAGATTAGTCATTGTTTGTGGAGCAGGTGAATTTTGGGAAGCGTATTTGTTTCTAGTAGAGTAGGCTCGAGGAGTATTCAAATGGCTGCAATATTGATGTAGTTAAATTTTTGTGACATGACGTAATTAAAATACATATTCTCAGGTTCTCCTTTTAAATATCTTAATTTCTTTATTTCTTTCTTTATTTTTTTATTTTCTTAACAATACTACCTTGGTGATCTTTTGTTCGGTTGGTTAATACCAATTCAGCAAGGTGTTTTAGGTCGAAAAATTCGTCATACTTGAACTCTTTCACTTTGTACGGTCCGACAGTAACTTTCTTCTTGTTTATTTTGCGTGTTTTTTGGGATCTAGCTCTCTCAAAAACAGATATCCATTCGTGCATTGCATAAATGGAAGAATTTTCCTTCGCAGATTCTATAGTACTATGCATCGAATCTACCTCCATGTAGGTAGGTCCAGAGAGAGATGATCAATGTATCGGAGAACAGGCTTACTTCCATAATGTTGTTTGCTGAGGTAATAGTACAGGATAGATCCTATTTCCGAGCTACCACGCTTTCCATTATTTTCTGACCATGGAAAACAGTAGGTTAGGTAAAGTTAGGTAAAGGACTTTCGTTCAGAGTGAGGTTATAAACACATAATTTTCGAACGAAATACAGAAGGCCAACTTTACCACTTGGTATCTGTAAAACTGCCTGTAGGTCAAAAGTTACAGAGATAACATTATTTTCTTGGTTCGCACTTCTCTTTGGTGGATATTAATTTTCTTTTTATGTGCTCACTGTACGAGTATGCTAATTCTAAATCTTTCTTGGCACTAGAACTAGCTTTCTCATAATTAGTACAGATTAGGCACTGATCCTTCTTAGGAACGAAGAATCTTAAATTATAGTTATTAGAAAATATTCTTCTGTATATTATTTCTGAAACCGGCTTTTCTATATTCATATTATCTTTACAGATTTCCAGATTTAAGGCATACATTTTTTTAATACTGAGTGAGCTATCTAGATATTTACGTTTCGAAGATTTTCTGATGTAGTGCCCTTCCATACACGGAAAGCTCTCAATGTGTCATTTTACCTGTGCGATAATATGTGAGTTTGTTTTATTTGGAGGCTCTTTATGACCTCTGTTGTCATTTTCGACATATAATCCAAGTTCAGTTTTCTTCTTATTACATCTGCAGATATGCAAAGAGTTTTACACATCAAACTGGTATCAATAAATCGCCTTTAGGAAAAAAACATTTCTTGGCATACAATCTTGGTTTTCTTTGAGATCTAACAAGAAATCGTTTAGGCCCTTGAACGAGTTCATTAGATAATATCTTACTTTTAAAATCAAGTCTCCAGTAATATCTACATAATTGGATACGTTCATCAAGGGAAAAAATCTCAGTGCATTTAAATTGGCATTTATCACACTTTGCTGGTTTAGACGCCTTTACAGGCATTATTTTTTAATTGTATGTCATATAAGATAAGCCAACACTGCTCATAACTTGTTTTAATAGTCATTAGTGATTAATATAATAGGGTCTATATTACCAGCTCAAAACATTTATAATAACTTAAGGAGTTTTAGCTGATATGAAAAAAGCATTCAGTTAAACAACTAAAATATAACTAAAACAACTTAATTGTAATTTAATGTTTTTTGTTTGTAAAAGTATATATGAAATATAATTCTAAAAAAAAATAACAATATTTAACTGTTTTTACTTAAAATATAATATGTCAAGCCACAGAAAATATACTTCATGGTATTTTATGTTTTTTTCCTAGAATTAATCTAGAAAAAAACTCCTATAAATTCACTTAGAAGATTTGAATTGTAAACATTTCTGCGAATCAATGTATTTAGTCGGTATTTAAACAAGATAACTTCTAAACCAGCCATCGTTTTATTTAGAGTGTTATACCAGTCTTTAACGCTCGAAAAACTGATCAAAACTGTATTCTTAACTCATTTTACCCCATTTTGTCATTTAACTTGTTTTTAAACTAAACAGACGACATACCTACACTCATAAAGCATCTATAGAGTCCAAATATCTGTTGACTGAGATGGGTCAGGACAATATATTTGATTTCGTAAAGCTGAGAATATTTATTTACTTCAAGTAAAAAAACATAATTTTTTATAATTTGAGTTTCCAAAATTCTTCTGCATTTTGCCTACTTATTATTTTAGTGATTTTAAACCAAAATTTGATTTATTTCATACCAATTTATGTCTCACTTATCACTTATAAGACACTAATCATTATTTGTAAATAATAATGTCCTCATTTCCAATAGTAAACAGTAGGTTTTATTAGAAAAAAATGTTACTTGGACATTTGAGTTGAAAAATAAATCACATTATTAACAATCAAAGATATTTTTCATTTTAAACCCTAAGATAAATAAATTTCCTATCAAATAAAAAGTACTAGGAATGAATTTCGCTATGAATAACATTGACAGCGAGAATTATGTTTTTCAAAATTCGAATTGTGGCCTTAAAAGTGACTCAAATCTGTATCTTTGACATTTTGACATTTTAATATTTAACCTAAATAACAACACAATGACAGCGCTGTCAAACAATACGCAACCATTATATTTATTGCAAAGTAAGCTTTATTAGTTTTAAAATGCACCATTCCAGTTGGGAATTATTTAGTTCTGTTAATCTGAAAAATGAAGAAAATTCTAGAAATGAAAACCAAGAAATTAACATAAATCAACAGCGGGAAATTGAAATAGGAGATGTTCAATTTATCAAGAAAGAGCCTGATATTTACAATTTGGCGAATGTCGTGAAATACGAAGAAATTACAAAGAAAATTCCAAAAATAAATGTAAGCGCTTTAGATTTTTCGTGTACGAAGTGCGGGAGTCCTCTAGATAGCACCGCGTCCATTAATGTTCAATGCGATAGATCCGTGGGCAAAGACTTTTTTATTTTTTTATGTAGGTTATGTTTGAACGTAGAAACACCAAATAAAAATAAAATATTTGGACAGTTAGAATGTAACGAATGCTGTAAGTCGTTTGCACTTAAATATCTATTAATCAATCACATCAAAGACGTTCATAGCATTGTAAAAGGAAACAAATGCAGCGAGTGTGATAATATGTTTTTGAGAAAAGAAACCTTGAAAAGACACATTGATGGTGTCCATCGCAAAATAAAAAGATATAAATGCAGCGAGTGTGATTATATCTGTTTTAAAAAAGGAAACTTAAAAACGCACATTGATGGTGTCCATCGCAAAATAAAAAAATATAAATGCAGCGAGTGTGATTATATCTGTTTTAAAAAAGGAAACTTAAAAACACACATTGATGGTGTTCATCGCAAAATAAAAAGACATAAATGTTGTGAGTGTGATTATATGTGTACTCGAAAAGGACACTTAAAAACACACATTGATGGTGTTCACCGCAAAATAAAAAAATATAAATGCAGCGAGTGTGATTATATGTGTTTTAGAAAAGGAAACTTAAAAATACACATTGATGGTGTCCATCGAAAAATAAAAAGATATAAATGTGATTATATGTGTTTTCCTAAAAAAGATTTAAAAAGACATATTGATGGTGTTCATCCCAAATAAAAAGATATGAATGCAGCGAGTGTGATTATATGTGTATTACAAAAGGAAACTTAAAAACACACATTGATGGTGTCCATCGTAAAATAAAAAGATATGCATGCAGCGAGTGTGACCATATGTGTAACCAAAAAGGAAACTTAAAAACACACATTTATGGTGTTCATCGCCAAATATAATGTTTTTATAATGTGGCAATGTGCGTTGGTGTGTCGCGAATCTGTAATTAATCCTTCCAATCCATCAGCATTTTTTTTATCAGCCCAATATACTGTATGACTTGGTAGTTTTGACATTCCGTAACTTTTACCATAAAAATACAATTAATTTTCCACCTTAGTTGCAATACTTAAATTCATTAGTTTATCATTAATTTAAAGTACATTTTTTTTTTTTTAATTTTGTCTTTTTATTTTCCTAATGTAAGTATTTTATTTTAAGAGGTTTTAAACGAAGACGGATAGTTGACGTCAATGCTTTACAATGATATAATGTTTTTCGTCTATTTCTAATTTTTTTTTAGTTCCATCGTTCATCATTCCTTTTAGTGTAAAGTAGGGTTGAAAGTTTAAATGAATAGTCTCGTTATAGACGTCATCAAAATTTTGAATTTACGAGATAATATTACACGATTCTTCTAATAAGTACGACAGCTGATCGACGCGGTCGCGGTCACCTATTTCAAGATGCTACATTTACTATTATTGCATAAATATAAGGGATCATCAAGTCATAAATTTATGACATTTAAGTATGAAACGATTAAATCAAATATTAGTCAATATACGGATAAACAGGGTGTTTTAAAACTATTCCGGAAGGCTTAAGGGGGTGGTTATGTTCCCCATTACGTGTAAGAAATTGTATGAAAAATGCGAAGCTCGTGTAAACTCCCTTTTTGTATTTCGCTCTTTCAGTGCTCGCTTGCGCACGGCCAAGGTCGGTCAATGACCCGGAGCGGCGTGGCCTCGCAAGCGCACGAAATTACGACAAGAACGATTTAATATTATCACCTAAAGTTTTTTTTTTCACTGAATCCGATATGAAGTCAAAATAAATCATATTTGAAAACGCAGGGCTAATAAGCTGTTTTTTGTATCAGGTCTTGGGACACGGTGTACCCCCTATATATATATATATATATATATATATATATATATATATTTATATATATATATATATAAATAATTGCTATGACCTAGGTCATACACAATTATTTTGGGCCCTACTCAACTAGGCCAAATATGCCTGTACTAGAGTCAGGGGAGATGGTGGTAGGTGGTGAATTTCAACATAAAATTCTATTATTTTTCTGAAATGTGATGTGCTGTAAAATGCTGCCCTCATTCGAAGCTCAGATAACATTTATTTGTTGTTTTTTATATTTGTTGACTTTGTTTAAAACCCTAATTTTGTCTTGTTCCTCTGTGCGGGAAATATTTACCGTTTAATTACTATTTTTCCTAAGGCTAAATAAGAGAGCAATTCAACTAAAAAAGAACTATTACAAGTTTGTATCTAATTTATTACATTTCTCTTAAAAAGAATTGAATTTTAAAAATCTGCCTTTACTATATTGAAATATAAGATCAAAGCCGATACCACGCCGATACCACGCCGATACGACGCCGATACCACGGTTGCAAAGTTATTTAAATTAAACTATTAACTGCTTCGATAAATTAACTCTGAATAAATCGCAATTTAAAGTGTTCAGCAATGATCTTTTGTGTAAAAATTAGCTGTTCTAAATTCGTGTAGGTAGATATATAGATATAAAATGGTTTTGTTACTTTTGTTATTAACCTTTTTTAGTTTTACACAGTTTTTTATCGATCAATCAAATTTATTTTTTTTTGTTGTATGTACTGTGTAAAATTGTAGGTTTCTCCAATAAAAATAAATAAATACATAAATAAAGTATCTACCCATTTTTTTTTACCAAATGTCAACTGTTAACGATCTCCCAAAATATCGTTTCGAAAACGGAAAAAAAAATAATATTTGTAAAAGCAACCGTCCACATGTGCGAGCGACGGATTTCGGCAGGAAGCGGAGACAAAGGGTCCCACATTCGAAAGTCGAAAGGAGAAGCACTGGACCACTCGACCTTCGGTGTCCCAAGCTCTGCTATGGGACGTCATTTGGGAACAAACAGTTAGTTATGGTTGCCTAGCTCCGAGCTTGCGTTTCGCGCCGATTTAAAGTCATAATTATCGGATTTTAACGATAATTGTTAATCTTACTTTAACATTAGAAGACGTGCTGAAAATCAGCACCCTCCTCTCTCAGAAAGGAGGGCAGCTGAGCACACTCCTTTTATTGAACAATACCTACCTAAACTATTTACTAGACGATCTGTCGCATTTCTTAGGGGCGATCTCCCTGGCATCTGTTCGGGAATCATTTCAAAGCCGCAGCAATGCTTGCATTGGTTGGCGAAAACTGTCGTCAACATAAGCTTTAGAATAGCGGTGACGAAATCGCGTTCATTCACAGCTATTGCTACATTCCTCCTATACATTCTACAGTTGCAACACAGTGACGAGTTCAGACAAAAATCACGCAGTTATTTTGTAGTCATTTAAGTATTAAACTATTTTGAAATCGCTTATAACGCAACACCAGTTATATGATTATCGCGTTAACGGCCACTTCTACTCTGGATTAGCCGGCGAAAATGACACACAAACAGCTTCATTCAACTACGAAATAATTTCTATGCTGAAAACTAATGAAAAAAATACAATAATGGTTATCTAACTCAAAAAAAGTATATTAAGGTGTCTTATTTTAAATACTTACAGTGAACCTTTGTTTATATTTTCCAACCTACAAAAAAATCGATAAACCCTTTTAAAATTATCAAATTTGGGAGAAAACTTTGAAATTAAGATTTTTGTACTAATTACTTGTATTATCGCACTCACTGCATATAATACATGCTGTTCTGAAACTGTTATATAATGATTTGTTTACAATGAAGTCACCAATATGTCAAAGTTATTAAATCTTCTAAAATAGTTAGGGACTTACAACAACTCAATTTTACAAGTACTTGTAGATAAATGTAGCACCTAAAATAACATGTATATGTAATAATATAGGAACAATGAATTCAGCTATGTTGGTACTTTAAAAAACACAGAGCAATGTTACATTAATTTAAAGGTTATGTCAACATTTATAAGGATTTGATTATAAATCATTAATCACAAATAAACTTTAGAATTCTTTAAAGTTGTGTAAAAATATCTTAAATTTTATGGTCAGTATTAATTTCATCTTAAAAATAAAACAAACTTCAATAGAGGAAATATACGAAAAAGAAAATTGATAAAATAGAGTTTAAATAAAAATAAGTTACTTAATGCATTTTTAATTGCCTAAAAATTTAAACTTACATAAATACTTACGATTTTTACACTCGAAACCGGTAAATCACTTCTTACATAAATTATTTTGGAGTTGGTAAATTTTCCAAGAACAACCTAAAATAAAAAATAAAAAAAATCTAGGTATTAAATGATAAATTTCTAAAATTTAATTACCTATGGTATTTTAAAACTGCTTTAAACTATGGTTACAAAAAAAAATCTTAAAAGTTCGTTTTAATGGCCAGTTTAATCTCGGATAAAATTATGACATTTAAGTATGAAACGATTAAATCAAATATTAGTCAACATACGGATAAACAGGGTGTTTTAAAACTATTCCGGAAGGCTTAAGGGGGTGTAAATATAGTAAATATATTTCGTACATAGTGTAATATCTTTATATATCTTACATAGATTTAGTTTCCATGACAATTTGATGCGTGGAAACAATATAAATATGAGTAATAAAATAAAACATTTATTGGACAGAAATAAATGTTTTATTCGATTATTATACTCAATTTTCGTTTTGAAAACCATCTACAGAGTATATGACATGTTTACGGTAAGAACCTTGTAATTTTTATTTTACTTTTTAATAATTCCCAAAAATTTCTGGAAATTTTTTTAGTTTTAGGGTTTAAGGTTTATGTTGAAGATGGTTACTTTATTTTAAGTACATTTAATTAATCTGTTTGTATCTAAAATCTGTTTGTATTTTAAATTATGATATCAATATGAAATTTTATTTTTATCGATTATAGCTCAGTGCCGGCTCACTAGACGTGACCGCGTGACACTTTTAATGTGTTCTGACTTTGAGTAGGAATTTATTTCCTTAAATTATCAGATTTCTCAACAACTGTTGGTTCCTTAGTAGGGTTCCTACTTTAATTCATTTTTATCCACAAGTAACACTTCGTTGCATCATAGATGTTTGCAAAAATGTCATTATATTTTATGCAACTGTTGGCAAAATAGTCAAACAATACAATACAGGCAATACATTGATAATATATATATATATATATATTATCAAATTATTCTATTCATGTTTTTACTCTTATTTATTTAATCTTATTATCTATGTTTATTACGACTAGAATTATTTACTTTGAACTTATTTGAATTTTATTATAATTTTCTAATTGTTTGTCAAACAAAGCTTCTTCTAACTTTTTCAATGATGATAGTAAAAAAAAAAAATATGGAGGATTTATTTAATGAAATAAATAACACGGAATTTGTCAAAACACTAAATATAAGCTCTCCGTTTAAGTGTAAGACCATATTTAAGGATAATTATGTAATTAAAACACTAAGTTTGAATATATTAACGCAGTTTGCAAAAAAACTTTGATCAGCTAAATCTTCATCATCTGCATCAACTAGATTTAAATATTGAAATTATAATATTAACAGAATGCTGGATTAGCAGCCAAACTCAATTGCCTAATTTGGTAGCTATATTGCATACGGAACGAAGATGATGTCCTAGTTGACATTAAATCCATTTGATGTGACTATTGATTGATGAATTCGATATTCATGATGCAACGGGTTTTTGCATTAAAGGGCGGGATTTTGCTATATTTGCACTTTGCCGCTCTCCATCTCAAAGTAATATTAAGAGATTTTTAACTTCCTTGGACAGCATCTTAAAAAATATGACCTCAAATAGTAGTATTAAACACCTGTACTCGCAGGAGACCTGAAAATATCTACGTACGGACATAATCAACATGATGACTGATGACTACCATAAATACAGCGACGAGACAACATAATGGTGTAAAAACATGCATAGATCATATTTACATTCGTAGTAATAACAAACCACATCTGCTGTTACACATACAACAAAAACAGATCATTACTCCACCCTTCTGGCTATTCAAGGAAGAAATAGAGAACCAAAACCAAAAGTTATAGATATAAAATTAATAAACTATGAAGCATTACGCATAAGTCTAAAAAATGAGGAATGGGCAGTCGTTTATAGCCTTATAAACGCGGACACAGCATTTGAAAAGTTTATAGAAACACTAAATAAACACATAAAAAACAATTACAACAATTAAAACTAGAAACAACAAACTTAAGCCATGGATGACCGAGGGAATTATAAATAGTATTAAATTTTCGTCAGCAAAGTATTCTAACGAAAAAAGGTTTCTTTTGTCGAATTCGATTTGTAAGCAAAGCGACCATTACAGGCAATTACGCGATTTGTGACACAATTTGTTATTTAATCAAAATATGGCGTCGATACTTTGTTGAAAGCAATTATTATTTTGAAACAGTGGAGGAGGCTGTATCAAATTTACCTTTTAACCTTTTAATACTTCGCATGTGCTAAAACGGTGACACCGTCTAAAAAATATTGGTAACAAATCTAATGAATATTAAAGCATGTGGTATTTTTTTATTCGTACAACTATATAAAGGAATTCCTGAACGATTTGAGCTGATCATTTAATAGGGTAATAATTGGTCCTGCGATTTCCAGTAATATTTGCTAAGAAAGTATATCAAAATACGCCATGGTTAAAACGAACAAAAATAACGTATTGAAAAACGGGTGATTTTAGTTTAAAATCACTTCTTAGTCGTAATAGGTTACACAATACCGCCCTTAAGCCTTCGGGGCAACCTGTATATAAAATAATGCTATACAAATAATGAATAACTAAATATAAATTGACTTAATGGGGTGCTTATGTTCACTATTATAAGAAATTATATAAAAAATATCCAAACACAAGTTTATTATTCTCATTAAAGCACTGGTGCAAATTATCTTTTTTATAAGCGGCTACCATTGGCCACACCGCGGCCAAGTCGATCAGCTGTCGTGCCTATTACAAGAACCGTATAATATTATCACAAAAGGTTTCCTTTTTCTCAGAAATCGTGATGATGTTTTAGAAATGCATCATCAAAAATGAAATATATTTTTGTTGGGAAGTCTGTTGACTAATTTTTATCCATTTCGAGTTTATTAAAATATTTTAGGATACTTATCTAAAATATTAGTAAAATATCAACCAGTTAACTTATAAGTTGATAACTTATATAACTAACATTAGTAATAAAATAAAACTAAATATTGAATTTATGTATTTATTTATAAAATAAGATTCAAAACTAAATTAAGTAACAATCAAACTACTAATGACAAAAAAACAGCTTAAATATTAGAACGAAAAATCTAGGAAATATTACAAAATTCTTCTTCATAAAAATGCTTTTCCCAATTCACAACATTATTGTTAAAAATTGGCAAATATTATTTCTTATTATAAAAGGCGCTGGAGATTTATTTTTTATTATGTTTGAAGGGAAATTATTTTTCTATACCAAAATATATGAATCGTTATTAACAAAAGTTTGAAAAAATATTTTTCATACATAAATCGTCGCATCTTGGCAAGTCCCACGTGAAAAACTAATTCCGGGGAAAACTGCTTTCTGAATCGTATAGTAAAAGTAAACTATTGTGGCCTATTTGGTTATCGGATCGTGAACAGCGGTTCAGACGCAGCGCTTTTGTGAATACAAAAAAAATATAGACTACTGCCCTCTAACGTGATGCTAAACAATAAGATATGTTTTAAAAAATAACAAAATAAAACATAATAAATTTTACAAAATGAAACGTTTCAAATTAAGCTTACAACCTAAAATCTAAAAAAAAAACAACTAAAGATCTGTGCATTAAATTCTGCCTGTTTTAGGTTAAATAAATACGTTTTAACTGTTCAATTTTTCATAAATGTTAGGAGTTAAGGTCAAATGCTCACCCTAACATAATTTTTGGTAAACTAACTCAAAGAAATCAAACATAGGATAACCAAGTCTTCAATTATATTTATCCTACCCTACGCTAGACGCAGCCCAAATGTAACATCAATAATACATTTATGCAAAAAATATATTCAACATTACTTATAATAAATAATATTAATTTATGATATCGCTGAAATGATACGTAAAGATAAACTTATACATAGAAAATATAGACAAAGTAATTATAATTAACTTTTTGACATTGATTTAACTGAAATTTAATTATACCATGATGCTATGAAATATTTCATTATTACCAGCATCGCATTGGTCCTTTAACTTTTTGTATCTACTGGTATCGCACTAGCATTATTTAAAATATATACCTAACTATACGATGGCTGTATCTATATATAATGATACTGTAATAGTTGCTAATATGCACTCACAGCATTTGAATGTTTTATTATGAAATACGATATGGTTTTGTAAATATACTTTAGGTGAAGTATTCGGTCGCACTCACTACATTTAAATTTTCTATTTTTTTCACGAATTATATCGATATGGTTCTGAACTCGGTTTATAAATGCTTTCGTGTTTTCTTATTCGCTGTATTTAAAATTTTCTTAATTTTTGATGAACTACGTCGATATGTCTCTGTAAATGTGCTTTACGTGAAAATATGTGATTGCACTCACTGCATTTAAAGCGTTTTATTTTCCGATGAACTACGTCGATATGAGTCTGTAAATTTCCTTTACGTGAGAATGTGTGATTGCACTCACTGCATTTAAATTTTATAATTTTTCGATGAACTATATGAATATGGTTCTGTAATTGTTGCTTATATGCAGTCGTATAGTCGCACTCACTGCATTTAAATTGTTTAATTTTCCGATGAACTGCGTCAATATGGGTTTGTAAAGTTGCTTTACGTGGACTTGTATATTCGCACTCACTGCATTTAAATTTTCTTATTTTTTGATGTACCTCATCGATATAAGATATAGATTTATCTGAACTTACACCACATTTCAATTTAAACCGTTCCTTGGTACAACAAGAACTTAACTTTAAACGATGTTTTCGTTTTTCTTTACAATCCACACATATTAAATATGATTCATCTTGTTTATTAATTCCTTTATTTATAAAACAACTTTTATCGAGGGTAGATTTACAACTGCCACAAGTTAAATCGGTTTTCTTCAATATTAAAGTGGGAATTTTCATGGTTTGTGGTGTTGGACGACAACATTTAAAAGTTGATTCTGCTTTAACACAATGTTGGAAACTCGACATATTTGGTTCTAATTTAATAAATTTAGTATTTTCTTCTTCAAAATAATCACAATCCTCAGTTTTTATCATTTCTTTTTGGACACAATCGCATCTTTTACCAAAACGAGTGGGATTTAATGAGGTTTCAAGAATATGCTTGCATGATGGCGTTTGTTTACCGTCAAAACGAGAGTCGAATGAATTGCAATCAATGGCTTCCTCATGTTTAAAGCTGATATGGTCATCAATTTGTTCTATTTTAATAGAAGTTTCATTTTCGTTTGCCTCCATATTTGGTGTTTAAGTATAATCGGGCAGGTTGATCGTATGTTGGCAGATTGGTCTAACTATCTACCTAAACGTCATTATTGACAAATAGTAACGTCTTTTTTACATTACAACATTTGAACACACAAATTGAAACAAAGAAAAGAAATATTTATTTTTTAAATATTAGGTAAGTTATATTTTTCTTAATAAATACAGCCACATGCAGTATTTATCAGTTGTTATGGTTTTCACTTCACAGCCTATATCTATGTTTACAGCCTTGTTCAAAAGCGTTGTCCAGAAACGTCATTTTGACAGGTGTTTAGAGTGCTGCCAGATTATGGATGTAAAATAGCCATTAAAGAAAAAAATAATAATCATATAGTGGCTGGCTGATATATGATAAATATAGGGGAAAATATTTTAAACACAAAATGGTAACAGCAAAACATACAAACCTAATGCAAACTGCAAAAGTATTCCTCTTATTTAAATTAAACTCTTAAACAAAAGTTGTATATCTAGAGACGTACTTTTTTTTAACAATATAGGTAGGTATCTATATATATATATTTATAGGTAGGTATCTGACAAAGTTTGTAATACATTTAATATCAACATGTGACAGACAGTAGTCTTTATATTTGCCAACAATATATAAAAACATTTATTTTTATTAGTGTATATTAAAATCAATACAGGGTTAGTTAATTTGTAATTATAACAATATTATATTTCTAAATATTAAAGTAATTCATAAGAGAAAAAAAATAAATATACATAGTTTGCCAACCATATGAAAAATCATTTATTTATGTTTGTTAAAAGTTTGTTAAATGTTTGTTAAAAGCAATATAGTCAGTAAATTATTAGCTAAATATTTCAGTATTATATTTCATCATCTGACAATAAAATGTTCACTAATTAAATGAATTTATAAACAATATGTCAAATCTTATTTGGAATGATACTCGTGTTTAAAGTTAAATGACTTAATTAAGGCCGGTTTTAAAAATATTAGACCTTTTTTTCCGTTCATTAAAGTCAAGTTATCGAACGGATGAGTAAACCTTATTACGAACGAGTGTTTTTTAAAAGAAAATGGTTCATCCGTTAGTAATCGCAAACGGTTCGTTAAAATACAACAAACTCTATGTCGCAGCGTATGGCTGTGTTTACGAAATTAAAGAAATATTGTTGAAAAGAATTGTGAAAACTTCGCGGAATATCAAACAAGAACCTTTAGAATAAAGGTAAAACCACAAATTTAGGATAACATAGCTAAAACATTGCAAATTAAAATGTTACGAAGCCATCCACGTGTAATACTCTGACATACGAATGCAGATATTGTTATTTTTGAAGAATTTTAAATTCAATCAAATTCAATAATATTCTACTTACTTGTGGAATGTATTCCCGTGGATTTTTTTTTCTTGTTGAGTTTGCACATATTTCCCAAACCATTTGACCATTTTATAGCCGTAATTTAATACAATAGCTAAGAAGGAGCGCTGGCGAATGCTCGTTTACGACAGGGCCGACTTAAACGTCTTAACCGACGGGGCTTACCTAAATGTGAGCGTGGGCGTACCTCTTACAGCGGCTCTACGTAGAAAACCGCGCATTACAAACTCTAACCCAGTACTAAGGGTCGCGAGCGAATATTAAGTGGGCCCTCGCCACTGTAATTATATTTTTTTAACAATAGAAAGTGATATATATGATATTTCATTCAGCTACTTATAATTCCTAAACATTGAAATAAACTTAAGTTAATAATTATTTGAAAAAAATGCTAAACTTCAGTAAGTATGTGAGAGACAAGCGCTCGGAGTGAGTGGCGCTGGCCCCGTCTCCAAACGCTTTGGGATGGCTATACTGACAGCTCTGCTTTTCTCTAAGACAGCTAAAAGGTGGGTCCCAAGATTGAAAAATTTTGTTAGATGGGTCGGAGCCCAGTCAACATTGGAAACCGCTGCTCTAACGTAATAAATGTGGTAGATTTTTGCAGAGTAGAGCGCATTTCCCGTAATTATCTACGGTGCACATGGCAACACTGGCCGAGACACGCATCCATAGTCGCACCGGAGACATAGAAAAGGTCTACGGGAAGAGGCCCCTTAAGGATTGTGAGTTGAAACTAAGTACTTACACTTTGGCATAAAAATAGATTGGCA
The DNA here is from genome assembly GCA_020383195.1 of Neomicropteryx cornuta. Lineage (NCBI taxonomy): Eukaryota > Metazoa > Arthropoda > Insecta > Lepidoptera > Micropterigidae > Neomicropteryx > Neomicropteryx cornuta. Next base: position 6,196,832 of record JAHKQU010000031.1, read on the forward strand.
AAAATATAGGCTGCAAAGTCACAGTGCCTTCGGCAAATTATTACTTTAGTTTTCTAATACCATCTCCTGTGGGATAAAGCATTTTCAAGTAGCGAACTTAGCTTTAAGATAGATACGGCCTTTGTGCGGTCTTAAGAAAATTATTCTCCACCAGATAACCAGTTCAAGTGTTCCAAGAAATGTATCGATCATGCATAAAAAAACGGTAAAGTAATGTCATCCATTAATTAACCAAACTCATTAAAAATATTTCTATCCCAATTTCTCCGTAAGATCGACGTGGCCTGTCGACGAATCCATCGTCACCAAGAAACTTCATGCCTTCCAAGTGGCCTAAGAATTTTTACGCTCACCAGATTCCATTTCGGTAGCGTTCTGGTAAATTCTTTCTTTTTTTTCTATCCTCGACCCGAACACCCAATCTTTTACTTCCTCCATTAAAATCCCATGACCCATCTCACTTCCCATTCTCCTCGCTCACCCCTTCCTTTGTTTCCTACCCTCACCGTTTATCGTCAAACGGCCGGTGGTTTCTATTGGCTCAAGTTTGCCCCATAATGTTTCGTTTTAATTTTGATAATTTTACTAATTTTATTTTGATAGACATAATTTTATTTTAATTGCGTATTTTTATTTATCTACATCTACCTTTTTTTTTTAGTTTGAATCTTTATAACAGTTATCGAAGAGATTTTTATTTCTATTCTAAATGTCTTATATTTATTTTCCCGAGTTACAATCGTTAATATCAGTATAAACTTTGAATATGGCAAACGGATAATTTCCTACCGCCAATATACATATACATAAAAATGGTGTTTGTAAGCTATAAGGTTACGACAGTAACTGAATTTAAGAAGATTAAGCAACAAGAAATTAATTATTAGTTTTATAAGATTATAATTCTTATTTAGATCTTGTTTCAAATGACATTTATAAAAATACAATAATGGAGAATGTCTCGAACTTTTTATTGATACAATTAGCAATAAGTACGTCGATGAAAGAGGTTCCCAACATTGCGCAACGCATCAAAACATATTTAATTAAAAAAATCTGTATGAATTCAAAGGAAGAAATGTTATATGGCAGCTATTCTTCATACTAATTCTAAAATAGTATATTTAAGCACATTTATAAAACTTCTATTTACAATTTATATATATATATATATATTTTGTAATGTATTTTTAGCAATGTAATACGAGTACGAGTATTATAAATCGTCTTTTTACTTCAAAAATGAGTTAAATGCAGATATGACACTTTTGAGAAAAATCAATTTAAAAGTTTGAGACTTGAAAACTCATATTGTGGTAACAAATTAAAAACATTAGGAATGTAGTATATCAAGAAAATTTAATAATCTTTTGTTATCAACATTTTTTTTTTGACTGAAGGCTAAGTTTTTTTAATAAAATCAATTTAGAAGTTATATCAGCTATAGTTATTTAACAAAAAATAGAAATGAAGCAAGTAATAAAACACACTTTTTTATTAAAAAAAAAAACACAAAAATCAAGTAATCTAATAACTAATTAACTCTTTTCCGCCTTTACAGCTACAAACATTTTAGCTTACAAAAAAGATTGTACAATAATAAAATTGAGTTTCTATACTCTTTCTATTTCAGCAATAATCGTTAACAATGAAATAAAGTTACAAAAACCATCTAAATGAAATCTTACTTTTTTCTTTACAGCTACAAACACCTAGTAAAGTAAAGTAAAGTTATCAAATAATAAAATTATATCAAACATAAATATAATCAAGGCAATTATATAACATTAATTTATAATAATCTTCGTCTGACGATTCATCCAAAGCTGGTTGTGACACCCGATCTTTTTCAGTGGCAGAGGCATTAAGATCTCTGAACCACCCATTACCTGATCTTCTGGAATAACACCTTTCTGGCATCATTTTAGTAAATCTTGTTTTTTTGTATGACTTATCGGCAGCGGTTTTTTCTACAATTTCCTTAATTGTCCGGGAAGGATATTTATTAGATTAGTCATTGTTTGTGGAGCAGGTGAATTTTGGGAAGCGTATTTGTTTATAGTAGAGTAGGCTCGAGGAGTATTCGAAATGGCTGCAATATTGATGTAGTTAAATATTTATTCTCAGGTTCTCCTTTTAAATATCTTAATTTCTTAATTTTGAGCCACTTAACAATACTACCTTGGTGATCTTTTGTTCGGTTTGTTAATACCAATTCAGCAAGGTGTTTTAGGTCGAAAAATTCGTCATACTTGAACTCTTTCACTTTGTACGGTTCGACAGTAACTTTCTTCTTGTTTATTTTGCGTGTTTTTTGGGATCTAGCTCTCTCAAAAACAGATATCCATTCGTGCATTGCATAAATGGAAGAATTTTCCTTCGCAGATTCTATAGTACTATGCATCGAATCTACCTCCATGTAGGTAGGTCCAGAGAGAGATGATCAATGTATTGGAGAACAGGCTTAATAGTACAGGATAGATCCTATTTCCAAGCTACCGCGCTTTCCATTAATTTCGGACCATGGAAAACAGTAGGTTAGGTAAAGTTAGGTAAAGGACTTTCGTTCAGAGTGAGGTTATAAACACATAATTTTCGAACGTAATACAGAAGGCCAACTTTACCACTTGGTATCTGTAAAACTGCCTGTAGGTCAAAAGTTACAGAGATAACATTATTTTCTTGTTTCGCACTTCTCTTTGGTGGATATTAATTTTCTTTTTATGTGCTCAGTGTACGAGTATGCTAATTCTAAATCTTTCTTGGCACTAGAACTAGCTTTCTCATAATTAGTACAGATTAGGCACTGATCCTTCTTAGGAACGAAGAAGCTTTAATTATAGTTATTAGAAATATTCTTCTGAATATTATTTCTGAAACCGGCTTTTCTATATTCATATTATCTTTACAGATTTCCAGATTTAAGGCATACATTTTTTTAATACTGAGTGAGCTATCTAGATATTTACGTTTCGAAGATTTTCTGATGTAGTGCCCTTCCATACACGGAAAGCTCTCAATGTGTCATTTTACCTGTGCGATAATATGTGAGTTTGTTTTATTTGGAGGCTCTTTATGACCTCTGTTGTCATTTTCGACATATAATCCAAGTTCAGTTTTCTTCTTATTACATCTGCAGATATGCAAAGAGTTTTACACATCAAACTGGTATCAATAAATCGCCTTTAGGAAAAAAACATTTCTTGGCATACAATCTTGGTTTTCTTTGAGATCTAACAAGAAATCGTTTAGGCCCTTGAACGAGTTCATTAGATAATATCTTACTTTTAAAATCAAGTCTCCAGTAATATCTACATAATTGGATACGTTCATCAAGGGAAAAAATCTCAGTGCATTTAAATTGGCATTTATCACACTTTGCTGGTTTAGACGCCTTTACAGGCATTATTTTTTAATTGTATGTCATATAAGATAAGCCAACACTGCTCATAACTTGTTTTAATAGTCATTAGTGATTAATATAATAGGGTCTATATTACCAGCTCAAAACATTTATAATAACTTAAGGAGTTTTAGCTGATATGAAAAAAGCATTCAGTTAAACAACTAAAATATAACTAAAACAACTTAATTGTAATTTAATGTTTTTTGTTTGTAAAAGTATATATGAAATATAATTCTAAAAAAAAATAACAATATTTAACTGTTTTTACTTAAAATATAATATGTCAAGCCACAGAAAATATACTTCATGGTATTTTATGTTTTTTTCCTAGAATTAATCTAGAAAAAAACTCCTATAAATTCACTTAGAAGATTTGAATTGTAAACATTTCTGCGAATCAATGTATTTAGTCGGTATTTAAACAAGATAACTTCTAAACCAGCCATCGTTTTATTTAGAGTGTTATACCAGTCTTTAACGCTCGAAAAACTGATCAAAACTGTATTCTTAACTCATTTTACCCCATTTTGTCATTTAACTTGTTTTTAAACTAAACAGACGACATACCTACACTCATAAAGCATCTATAGAGTCCAAATATCTGTTGACTGAGATGGGTCAGGACAATATATTTGATTTCGTAAAGCTGAGAATATTTATTTACTTCAAGTAAAAAAACATAATTTTTTATAATTTGAGTTTCCAAAATTCTTCTGCATTTTGCCTACTTATTATTTTAGTGATTTTAAACCAAAATTTGATTTATTTCATACCAATTTATGTCTCACTTATCACTTATAAGACACTAATCATTATTTGTAAATAATAATGTCCTCATTTCCAATAGTAAATAGTACGTTTTATTTGAAAAATTTGTTACTTGGACATTTGAGTTGAAAAATAAATCACATTATTAACAATCAAAGATATTTTTCATTTTAAACCCTAAAATAAATAAATTTCCTATCAAATAAAAAGTACTACGAATGAATTTCGCTATAAATAAAATTGACAGCGAGAATTATGTTTTTCAAAATTCGAATTGTGGCCTTAAAAGTGACTCAAATCTGTATCTTTGACATTTTGACATTTTAATATTTAACCTAAATAACAACACAATGACAGCGCTGTCAAACAATACGCAACCATTATATTTATTGCAAAGTAAGCTTTATTAGTTTTAAAATGCACCATTCCAGTTGGGAATTATTTAGTTCTGTTAATCTGAAAAATGAAGAAGATTCTACAAATGAAAACCAAGAAATTAACATAAATCAACAGCGGGAAATTGAAATAGGAGATGTTCAATTTATCAAGAAAGAGCCTGATATTGACAATTTGGCGAATGTCGTGAAATACGAAGAAATTACAAAGAAAATTCCAAAAATAAATGTAAGCGCTTTAGATTTTTCGTGTACGAAGTGCGGGAGTCCTCTAGATAGCACCGCGTCCATTAATGTTCAATGCGATAGATCCGTGTGCAAAGACTTTTTTATTTTTTTATGTAGGTTATGTTTGAACAAAGAAACACCAAATAAAAATAAAATATTTGGACAGTTAAAATGTAACGAATGCTGTAAGTCGTTTGCATTTAAATATCTATTAATCAATCACATCAAAGACGTTCATAGCAGTGTAAAAGGAAACAAATGCAGCGAGTGTGATAATATGTTTATGAGAAAAATAACATTGAAAATACACATTGATAGTGTTCATCGCAATTTAAAAGATATAAATGCAGCGAGTGTGATTATATGTGTTTTCTTAAAAAAGATTTAAAAACACATATTGATGGTGTTCATCGCAAAATAAAAAGATATAAATGCAGCGAGTGTGATTATATGTGTTTTCCTAAAAAAGATTTAAAAAGACACATTGATGGTGTTCATCGCAAAATAAAAAAATATAAATGCAGCGAGTGTGATTATATGTGCACTCAAAAAGGACACTTAAAAACACACATTGATGGTGTCCATCGCAAAATAAAAAAATATAAATGCAGCGAATGTGATTATATGTGTACTCAAAAAGGAACTTTAAAAAGACACATTGATGGTGTCCATCGCATAATAAAAAGATATAAATGCAGCGAGTGTGATTATATGTGTATTACGAAAGGACACTTAAAAACACACATTGATGGTGTCCATCGCAAAATAAAAAAATATAAATGCAGCGAATGTGATTATATGTGTACTCAAAAAGGAACTTTAAAAAGACACATTGATGGTGTCCATCGCATAATAAAAAGATATAAATGCAGCGAGTGTGATTATATGTGTATTACGAAAGGACACTTAAAGAGACACATTGATGGTGTCCATCGTAAAATAAAAAGATGCAGCGATTGCATATGCAGCGATTGTGATTATATGTGTTTTCTTAAAAAAGATTTAAAAACACATATTGATGGTGTTCATCGCAAAATAAAAAGATATAAATGCAGCGAGTGTGATTATATGTGTTTTCCTAAAAAAGATTTAAAAAGACACATTGATGGTGTTCATCGCAAAATAAAAAAATATAAATGCAGCGAGTGTGATTATATGTGCACTCAAAAAGGACACTTAAAAACACACATTGATGGTGTCCATCCCAAAATAAAAAGATATAAATGCAGCGAGTGTGATTATATCTGTTTTAAAAAAGGAAACCTAAAAAGACACATTAAAGTTGTCCATCGCAAAAAAAAACGATATAAATGCAGCGAGTGTGATTATACATGTATTCGTAAAGAAAGCTTAAAAAGACACTTTGGTGGTGTTCATCGCCAAACATAATGTCTTTATGGTAATGTAGTATAATGGTATGGTAATATAATGGTGTGTCGCGCCTCTGTAATTAATCCTTCCAATCCATCAGCATTTTTTTTTATCAGCTCAATATGCTGTATGACTTGGTAGTGTTGACGTTCCGTACGTTTTACCATAAAAAAACAATTAATTTTCCACCTTAGTAGCATTACTTAAATTCATTAGTTTATCATTATTTTAAAGTAAATATTTATTTTTAATTTAATCTTTTTATTTTATTAATGTGAGTATTTGATTTTAGGAGGTTTTAAACGAAGACGGATAGTTGACGTCAATGCTTTACAATGTTATAATGTTTTTCGTCTATTTCCACTTTTTTTTAGTTCCATCGTTCATCATTTCTTTTAGTATAAAGTAGGTTCTTTTTTTTAATTTTGATGAAAAGGGTTTGTTTTAACTTTTCATAGCGGGATAATTTACCCAATTTATACTTTCTAACTACTGTTTTAAATTATATTATTTTATTCATTACTTATAATATATTTTACTATAGGTACTTATAAGTAATAATTTAAAATGAATGTTTAGATATACCGGGGTTATCCCTATTAGATATGGTTGAAAAGTTAACATAAAATATATTCCTTCAATGATGTTTTTCTTAAAGCCCATAAATGTTAAAATACAATACAATATTGATACATAAATGTTAAAATATTTCACCGTGTGATCCGAAATTGGCCACAGTGTTGCCACATGTTACCTAATCGTATCGACGTATTAAATGTTACTAAAATATAACTTTAAAACTTCTTATAGGAGGATCCGTTTTAGTGACAGTGATTTTAAAATTGTATGTTTTATTTATTTTTGTTTTTACATATTTCTTAGATGATGAATAATAACATAACCATACCTAACTGGATATTGCCTGTACTAAACATATATGTTAAATTGGAGATGCCTGTAGTCAGCTTAGGTTGTTGATTAATGTGTTAATTAATCAATCAATTATTTGGTATAATTAATTTTGTTTTTTTTTCATTGGTTTTATTTTTAAATAAATAATGCTTTGGTATTCTATTTTGTAATGGAAAAATGTGTACCAATAAATATTATTATTAATAACTGCGACTTCGGCGTGCAACGACTCGTGCCTGCGGCATTTTTTCAGAAATTTTGCTATTCCTCCTTTGCAACGCCTTCTGTTGACTTGGCGATTTTATGCCCTTGGATCAATGTTGATTGCAGCATCAGATTTTAGTGGTTTAGCTGTATCTTCAGCTTGTAGAATTGTGTGGACTGTCAGTCAAGCTATTGCTAATTTAAGAAGACATTAAGTTAGATTTAAACCTCTCGACACAGTAATCAGAGAATTCTATGAAATTGCTTAATTAAAAATATTGGCAGAAATAGATTGTACTCATGTTGGAATAGGCCTCTGAAATATTATGATTTTAATATTTAATTTCAAGAAATTTCCTTTTATATAACTTCCTATTGTATAGATTGTGTTGTCAGAATATGTGTTATAGTAGCCTTAAAAATTGACTAAAACCACCTTTTGTATTGAAAATAAAACAAATTTTAAAAAAAATATCTATTTATTTAAACTATGTACAAGTCATCTAAAAATCTTTTAATTTTATGCGATACGAGTTTTTTCAACTTAAAATCTATTTTCCTAGTTTCACACTCCACTTCTAAAAATTGTTTTTTTTTTGTTTGATTATTTTGTTCAAGTCTGAAACAAAACAAAGGCAACCAATTAAAAAATACATCAATCGTTATGAAAAAGTGTATGACAACTTAAAATTGAAACCGGCAAATGGTTTTCTTCACGATATAAGGCCGTTCAAAGTAACCACAGAGCGGCGAAAGCACAGGGCAGATGCACGAGGGTAACGAGGTATGAATGCCTACTCACTGCGCCACCGGTTTAGTTTCACTGTTTAAATTTCATAATATAAATAGACTACAATTATTTATTTAATTGAAAGTTTAGTATCAAAAGTTTAAATGAACTCTCAGTTGAATGAATAGTCTCGTTATAGACGTCATCAAAATTTTGAATGTACGAGATAATATTACACGATTCTTCTAATAAGTACGACAGCTGATAGACGCGGTCGCGGTCGCCTATTTTAAGATACTACATTTACTATTATTGCATAAATATACGGGATTACCAAGTCATAAAATTAATACTAGTAATTATAGGGATAAACAGAGTGTTTTAAGACTATTGCGGCAGGCTTAAGGGAGTGGTTATGTTCCCCATTACGCGTAAGAAATTGTATGAAAAATGCGAAGCTCGTGTAAACTCCCTTTTTGTATTTCGCTCTTTCAGTGCTCGCTTGCGCACGGTTAAGGTCGGTCAATGACCCGGAGCGGCGTGGCCTCGCAAGCGGACGAAATTACGACAAGAACGATTTAATATTATCACCTAAAGTGTATTTTTTTTTCACTGAATCCGATATGAAGTCAAAATAAATCATATTTGAAAACGCAGGGCCAATTAGCTGATTTTTTTTTTTGTATCAGGTCTTGGGATCTTTTGATAATATATATATATATATTATCAAATTATTCTATTCATATTTTTACTCTTCTTGACCTACCTGTTTAATGCTATTATGAGATTGTCATACTTCCCAAGATTATGGAAAGTATCACAAATCATTGTCATACTCAAACCAGGAAAATCCCCAAGCAAAGTCTGTTCTTATAGACCTATCAGCTTACTGCCGATTTTATCTAAATTATGGGAGAAGACTCTCCTAACACGCCTGAAACCAATTCTGGAAGATCAAAAGATAATCCCTGACCACCAATTTGGATTCAGGGAAGCACACTCCACAGTAGAACAGATCCACAGAGTCTATGATAAAGTTAGACAATCGCTGGAACGTAAAGAATACTGCTCTGCGGTCTTCCTTGATATTCAGCAAGCATTTGATAGAGTTTGGCACAAAGGATTGCTCCTCAAAATAAAGCAATGGCTACCACACCCGTTCTATAGCATTCTGAAGTCGTATCTTTCAGACAGATTATTTCAAGTTATCCAACAGGACGCAAGGTCTGGATTCTACGAGATCCAAGCAGGAGTCCCTCAAGGTTCTGTGCTGGGCCCCATTCTCTATACCATCTACACAGCAGATTTTCCGATAACCAGAGGTGTCATGACAGCTACGTTTGCTGATGACACTGCGATACTTTCAAGTAATCCGAACCCACAAACAGCCTCAGACATACTACAAACCCAACTCGATAAAGTTAAGGAATGGTTAAGTAAATGGAGGATCAAGGCTAGCGCTTCTAAATCAAACCATATCACATTCTCTCTACGTAAAGGAGACTGTCCAGCCGTGAAACTGGGAGGCGAAATCCTACCCCCCAAGAATGTCATTAAGTACCTCGGCATGCACCTAGATAGGCGGCTCACCTGGAGAGACCATATTAAGAACAAGAGAACTCAGCTAAATACCAAGTTCAAAAGCATGTACTGGCTTATTGGGCGCGGATCATGCCTTTCACTCGAAAATAAAGTGCTTGTTTATAAAACAATCCTCAAACCGATCTGGACATATGGCATTCAACTATGGGGTACGGCCAGTAACTCCAATATTGAAATACTTCAACGCTTCCAGAACAATGTCCTGAGATCAATCGTCAACGCCCCATGGTTTACAAAAAACATTGAGATCCATGAGTACATTGAAATGCCATTTGTGAAATATGAAGTTAAAAAATACAGTGAGAACTACAATATCAAACTACAAAAACATATTAATGCACTAGCATCTAATCTCACAAATGTCACTGGAAATGTTAGGCGTTTGAAGCGTTTTGACATTTCAGACTTGGCCAGCAGACAATAGCAGACAGGCTCCATATGAAGGTCGACTCTTTGTTGAAGGAGTTAACCTGCACGCCATCTATCGCTCAACACATCTGATTATAGTCCAAAGGACTGATTACAGATAGGCACGCAAAAAAAAAAAAAAAAATTTTACTCTTATTTATTTAATCTTATTTAGTCTATGTTTATTACGACTAGAATTATTTACTTTAAACTTAACTGAATTTTATTATAATTTTCTAATTGTTTGTCAAACAAAGCTTCTTCTAACTTTTTCAATGATGATAGTAAAAAAAAAATATGGAGGATTTATTTAATGAAATAAATAACACGGAATTTGTCAAACCACTAAATATAAACTCTCCGCTTAAGTGTAAGACCATATTTAAGGATAATTATGTAATTAAAATACTAAGTTTTAATATTCGCAGCTTGCGAAAAAACTTTGATTTAAATATTGAAATTATAATATTAACAGAATGCTGGATTAGCAGCCAAACTCAATTTCCTAATTTGGTAGCTATATTGCATACGGAACGAAGATGGTGTCCTAGTTGACAAAAATCCTATTTGAGTGTGACTATTGATTGATGAATTCGATATTCATGATGCAACGGGTTTTTGCATTAAAGGGCGGGATTTTGCTATATTTGCACTTTGCCGCTCTCCATCTCAAAGTAATACTAAGAGATTTTTAACTTCCTTGGACAGCATCTTAAAAAATATGACCTCAAATAGTAGTATTAAACACCGTGACTCGCAGAAGACCTGAAAATATCTACGTACGGACATAATCAACATCATCAGGCTGATGACTACTATAAATACAGCGACGAGACAACATAATGGTGTAAAAACATGCATAGATCATATTTACATTCGTAGTAATAACAAACCACATCTGCTGTTACACATACAACAATAACAGATCATTACTCCACCCTTCTGGCCATTCAAGGAAGAAATAGAGAACCAAAACCAAAAGTTATAGATATAAAATTAATAAACTATGAAGCATTACGCATAAGTCTAAAAAATGAGGAATGGGCAGTCGTTTATAGCCTTATAAACGCGGACACGGCATTTGAAAAGTTTATAGAAACACTAAATACACACAAAAAAAACAATTACAACAATTAAAACTAGAAACAACAAACTTAAGCCATGGATGACCGAGGGAATTATAAATAGTATTAAATTTTCGTCAGCAAAGTATTCTAACGAAAAAAGGTTTCTTTTGTCGAATTCGATTTGTAAGCAAAGCGACCATTACAGGCAATTACGCGATTTGTGACACAATTTGTTATTTAATCAAAATATGGTGTCGATACTTTGTTAAAAGCAATTATTATTTTGAAACAGTGGAGGAGGCTGTATCAAATTTACCTTTTAACCTTTTAATACATCGCATGTGCTAAAACGGTGACGCGGTCTAAAAAATATTGGTAACAAATCTAATGAATATTAAAGCATGTGGTATTTTTTTATTCGTACAACTATATAAAGGAATTCCTGAACGATTTGAGCTGATCATTTAATAGGGTAATAATTGGTCCTGCGATTTCCAGTAATATTTGCTAAGAAAGTATATCAAAATACGCCATGGTTAAAACGAACAAAAATAACGTATTGAAAAACGGGTGATTTTAGTTTAAAATCACTTCTTAGTCGTAATAGGTTACACAACACCGCCCTTAAGCCTTCGGGGCAACCTGTATATAAAATAATGCTATACAAATAATGAATAACTAAATATAAATTGACTTAATGGGGTGCTTATGTTCACTATTATAAGAAATTATATAAAAAATATCCAAACACAAGTTTATTATTCTCATTAAAGCACTGGTGCAAATTATCTTTTTTATAAGCGGCTACCATTGGCCACGTCGATCGGCTGTCGTGCCTATTACAAGAACCGTATAATATTATCACAAAAGGTTTCCTTTTTCTCAGAAATCGTGATGATGTTTTAGAAATGCATGATCAAAAATGAAATATATTTTTGTTGGGAAGTCTGTTGACTAATTTTTATCCATTTCGAGTTTATTATAATATTTTAGTATACTTATCTAAAATATTAGTAAAATATCAACCAGTTAACTTATAAGTTGATAACTTATATAACTAACATTAGTAATAAAATAAAACTAAATATTGAATTTATGTATTTATTTATAAAATAAGATTCAAAACTAAAATAAGTTACAATCAAACTACTAATGACAAAAAAACAGCTTAAATATTAGAACGAAAAATCTAGGAAATATTACAAAATTCTTCTTCATAAAAATGCTTTTCCCAATTCACAACATTATTGTTAAAAATTGGCAAATATTATTTCTTATTATAAAAGGCGCTGGAGATTTATTTTTATTATGTTTGAGGGGAAATGATTTTTCTATACCAAAATATTTGAATCGTTATTAACAAAAGTTTGAAAAAATATTTTTCATACATAAATCGTCGCATCTTGGCAAGTCCCACGTGAAAAACTAATTCCGGAGAAAACTGCTTTCTGAATCGTATAGTAAAAGTAAACTATTGTGGCCTATTTGGTTATCGGATCGTGAACAGCGGTTCAGACGCAGCGCTTTTGTGAATACAAAAAAAATATAGACTACTGCCCTCTAACGTGATGCTAAACAATAAGATATGTTTTAAAAAATAACAAAATAAAACATAATAAATTTTACAAAATGAAACGTTTCAAATTAAGCTTACAACCTAAAATCTAAAAAAAAAACAACTAAAGATCTGTGCATTAAATTCTGCCTGTTTTAGGTTAAATAAATACGTTTTAACTGTTCAATTTTTCATAAATGTTAGGAGTTAAGGTCAAATGCTCACCCTAACATAATTTTTGGTGACCTCAAAGAAATCAAACATAAAATAACCAAGTCTTCAATTATTTATCCTACCCTACGCTAGACGCAGCCCAAATGTAACATCAATAATACATTTATGCAAAAAATATATTCAACATTACTTATAATAAAATTCATTTATGATACAGCTGATATGATACTTATAAATAACTTATACATAGAGAATATAGACAAAGTTATTAACTCTTTGACAGTGATTTAACTGAACTTTAATTAAACCATGATGCTTTGAAATATTTCATAATTAAAAGCATTGCATTGGTCCTTTAACTTTTTGTATCTACTTGTATCGCACTAGCATTATTTAAAATATATACCTAACTATACGATGGGCTGTATCTATAATGATACTGTAACAGTTGCTTATATGCACTTATTGCATTTGAATGTTTTATTATGAAATACGATATAGTTTTACGAGGTGTGTTCAAAAAGTATCGCGAATTTTGTGTTTTTTCAAAAATTATTTATTTATTCATGAATATCTATTTTGTCCCATTCAAAGTAATCCCCATGAGATATTATACACTTGTTCCAACGGTTTTTCCAATCTTCGAAGCACTTCAAAAATCATTTTTTTTTATCTTGTTCAGCTCCTCCTTCGATGCCGTCTTTATCTCGTCAAGCGTAGCGTAACGTCAAGCGTAGCAGCTTCCATTGAGATGATTGAGCTTTGGTTTCCACGTCATAACCATAAACCCACGATTCGTCACCAGTTATGACCCTTTGGAGCAAATTTGGGTCGTCGCGGACAGAGTTTAACATCTCATTAGCAATGTTCATGCGATGCTGTTTTTGGTCGCAATTGAGCAATTTTGGTACGAATTTCGCGGCGACCCGTCTCATGCCCAAATCATTGATAAAAATCGAATGGCACGAGCCAATCGATATGTTTAGGTCCTCAGCAACTTCTCTAACGGTGATTAGACGATTGGCCAATACCATTTTCTCCACTTCATTAATTTTTTCGTCTGTTGTTGAAGTGCTCGGGCGTCCGGCACGCTCTTCGTCGTTCACATCTTCTCGGCCTTTTGAGAACATTTTGTACCACCGATAAACGTTGCTTCGGTCCAAGGTAGCTTCTCCGTATGCCACAGTCAACATTCGGAATGCATCCGCGCACTTAATTTCGTTTTTCACACAAAATTTGATACAGGTTCTGTGATCCATTTTTTTGAATAGGTAAAAATCGAAGACGATCCAAAACACGTGCAAGCAAAGCAGCTGTCAACAATTAAGTGAACATTCAAAATAGCCGAGCTTGTCGGCATAAGTGAGAGACATGAGTACCAACATAATGCCACAAAAAAATCGAAATTCGAATATACGTAACCCGCGAAAATTCAAAATTCGCGATACTTTTTGAACACACCTCGTATAAATAAACTTTAGGTGAAGAATTCGTTTCGCACTCACTACATTTAAATTTTCTATTTTTTCCATGAATTATATCGATATGGTTCTGAACTCGGTTTATAAATGCATTCGTGTTTTCTTATTCGCTGTATTTAAAATTTTCTTAATTTTTGATGAACTTTATCAATATGGGTCTGTAATTGTTGCTTATATGCAGTCGTATATTCGCACTCGCTGCATTTAAATTTTATAATTTTCCGATGAACTATATCGATATGGTTCTGTAAGCGGTGTTTATAAGCATTCGTGTATTCGCACTCACTGCATTTAAATTTTCTAATTTTCCGATGAACTACGTCGATATGGGTCTGTAAATATGCTTTACGTAAGCATTTGTGATTGCACTCACTGCATTTAAATTTTCTAATTTTTCGATGAACTATATCAATATGGTTCTGTAATTGTTGCTTATATGCAGTCGTATAGTCGCACTCACTGCATTTATATTGTTTAATTTTCCGATGAACTGCGTCGATATGGATTTGTAAAGTTGCTTTAAGTGGACTTGTATATTCGCACTCACTGCATTTAAATTTTCTAATTTTTCGATGAACTATATCAATATGGTTCTGTAATTGTTGCTTATATGCAGTCGTATAGTCGCACTCACTGCATTTATATTGTTTAATTTTCCGATGAACTGCGTCGATATGGGTTTGTAAAGTTGCTTTAAGTGGACTTGTATATTCGCACTCACTGCATTTAAATTTTATAATTTTCCGATGAACTGCGTCGATATGCTTCTGTAAAAGTTGCTTATATGCAGTCGTGTATTCGCACTCGCTGCATTTAATTTTTCTAATTTTCCGATGAACTACATCAATATGGTTCTGTAAGCGGTGTTTATAAGCATTCGTGTATTCGCACTCACTGCATTTAAATTTTCTAATTTTCCGATGAACTACGTCGATATGGGTCTGTAAATATGCTTTACGTGAGCATTTGTGATTGCACTCACTGCATTTAAATTTTATAATTTTTCGATGAACTATATCAATATGGTTCTGTAATTGTTGCTTATATGCAGTCGTATAGTCGCACTCACTGCATTTATATTGTTTAATTTTCCGATGAACTGCGTCGATATGGATTTGTAAAGTTGCTTTAAGTGGACTTGTATATTCGCACTCACTGCATTTAAATTTTCTAATTTTTCGATGAACTATATCAATATGGTTCTGTAATTGTTGCTTATATGCAGTCGTATAGTCGCACTCACTGCATTTATATTGTTTAATTTTCCGATGAACTGCGTCGATATGGGTTTGTAAAGTTGCTTTAAGTGGACTTGTATATTCGCACTCACTGCATTTAAATTTTATAATTTTCCGATGAACTGCGTCGATATGCTTCTGTAAAAGTTGCTTATATGCAGTCGTGTATTCGCACTCGCTGCATTTAATTTTTCTAATTTTCCGATGAACTACATCAATATGGTTCTGTAAGCGGTGTTTATAAGCATTCGTGTATTCGCACTCATTGCATTTATATTGTTTAATTTTCCGATGAACTGCGTCGATATGGGTTTGTAAAGTTGCTTTACTTGGACTTGTATATTCGCACTCACTGCATTTAAATTTTCTTATTTTTTGATGTACCTTATCGATATAAGATATAGATTTATCTGAACTTACACCATATTTCAATTTAAACCGTTCCTTGGTACAACAAGAACTTAATTTTGAACGATGTTTTCGTTTTTCTTTACAATCCACACATATTAAATATGATGCATCTCGTTTATTAATTCCTTTATTTATAAAACAACTTTTATCGAGGGTAGACTTACAACTGCCACAAGTTAAATCGGTTTTCTTCAATATTAAAGTGGGAATTTTCATGGTTTGTGGTGTTGGACGACAACATTTAAAAGTTGATTCTGCTTTAACACAAAGTTGAAAACTCGACTTATTTGGTTCTAATTTAATAAATTTAGTATTTTCTTCTTCAAAATAATCACAATCCTCAGTTTTTATCATTTCTTTTTGGACACAATCGCATCTTTTACCAAAACGAGTGGGATTTAATAAGGTTTCAAGAAAATGCTTGCATGATGGCGTTTGTTTACCGTCAAAACGAGTGTCGAATGAATTGCAATCAATGGCTTCCTCATGTTTATTGCTGATATGGTCATCAATTTGTTCTATTTTAATAGAAGTTTTATTTTCGTTTTCCTCCATATTTGGTGTTTAAGTATAATTGGGCAGGTTGATCGTATGTTGGCAGATTGGTCTAACTATCTACCTAAACGTCATTATTGACAAATAGTAACGTCTTTTTTACATTTTAACTTTGGCACACAAATTAAAACAAAGAAAAGAAATATTTATTTTTTAAATATTAGGAAAGGAATATTTTTCTTAATAAATACAGCCACATGCAGTATTTATCAGTTGTTATGGTTTTCACTTTACAGCCTTTATCTATGTTTACAGCCTTGTTCAAAAGCGTTGTCCAGAAACGTCATTTTGACAGGTGTTTAGAGTGCTGCCAGATTATGGATGTAAAATAGCTACGAAAGAAAAATTTAATAATCATATAGTGGCTGGCTGATATATGATAAATATAGGGAAAAATATTTTTAACACAAAATGGTAACAGCAAAACATACAAACCTAATGCAAACTGCAAAAGTATTCCTCTTATTTAAATTAAACTCTTACACAAAAGTTGGGTATCTAGAGATTTACCTTTTTTTTGAACAATATAGGTAGGTATCTATTTATATATATTTATAGGTAGGTATCTGTCAAAGTTTGTAATACATTTAATATCAACTTGTGACAGACAGCAGTCTTTATATTTGCCAACAATATATCAAAACATTTATTTTTATTAAATGTATATTAAAAGCAATACAGGGTTAGTTAATTTGTAATTATAACAATATTATATTTCTAAATATTAAAGTAATTCATAAGAGAAAAAAAATAAATATACATAGATTGCCAACCATATGACAAATCATTTATTTATATTAAATGTTTGTTAAAAGCAATATAGTCAGTAAATTATTAGCTAAATATTTCAGTATTATATTTCATCATCTGACAATAAAATGTTCACTAATTAAATGAATTTATAAACAATATGTCAAATATTATTTGGAATGATACTCGTGTTTAAAGTTAAATGACTTAATTAAGGCCGGTTTTAAAAATATTAAACCTTTTTCCGTTCATTAAAGTCAAGTTATCGAACGGATGAGTAGTAGTAAACCTTATTACGAACGAGTGTTTTTTAAAAGAAAATGGTCCATCCGTTAGTAATCGCAAACGGTTCGTTAAAATACAACAAACTATGTCGCAGCGTATGGCTGTGTTTACGAAATTAAAGAAATATTGTTGAAAAGAATTGTGAAAACTTCGCGGAATATCAAACAAGAACCTTTAGAATAAAGGTAAAAACACAAATTTGGGATAACATAGCTAAAACATTGTAGATTAAAATGTTACGAAGCCATCCACGTGTAATACTCTGAGATACGAATGCAGATATTGTTATTTTTGAAGAATTTTAAATTCAATCAAATTCAAGAAATTTTTATAATCCAAAAGAGGGCTGTGTTTTATAATCCTGGGTTCAGGCCCAGGTGAGTCTTGCCAATCACACTTTCGGAACTTGGGAATTTTCACAATATATGGTATCTTCATCTACGGAACCCTCTGTGATTTTTTCTTAAAGAAAGAGGCGGCTTCAACACATAGCAATGTTCATTCGCACGACACAAAAACAATTATATTCAACCAATTAAAGCTCGGACAACACAATTTCAAAATACAAGTGTTTATAGGGGGGTAGATTTATTTAATAATCTCCCCAATAATATAAAAACATTACAAATATATCACAGCTTTAAGTCTGCTTTGAAAAAATATCTTATTGAAAAAACTTTGTACAGTCTTGACCTTAATTGAAGTTTATTTAATTTTTATTGCATTTACTGTTGTATTATTGTTTTTCTATAAATTTTATAATATTATTGTACTTTTTAGTTTTTACAAGTATTTGAATAACTGTGTGTAAAGTGTAGGTATGCTAGTCTTAATTACTATATTTGTTGTTTGTATCTTGTTATTGTTATATTTTTCTATTTACTTTTATTGTTTTAAAACAAACCTGACCTGAAAAAAGTAAGCTGGTTTGTCAGGTACTTTTAATTGTCAGTGCAGGATCTAGAATAGTGGAATATTAATGAGGTGTTTAGACCCTGTAGTGTCGGTTATTTGAGAAAGGTGGAAGGCAAGATGGCCAGCTACCATTTAGGTATTTGCTCCGTTGCATTATGGTATTTAATGTTTTCGATTGTAAATATTGATGTAACTAATTTTTAAACTTATTTAATAGGTATTATTCTGGAAAACACTGTCTTCTTTTTCTAAACATGTTTTTTCTTTATACGTTTTCTTTATAGTAGGTACCTATATAATAAGCAAACATTTCAAAAATTGTTTATATTTAATGTGACTATCTGCTTTATAGTACATACTCTCTCCCTCTCTCTATCATTGCCTCTCGTTCGCACACATGGCGTTATTTAGGTAGTATGGCGAATATAAGAGATGGATCGTGCATTCCTTGCAGGTGTTTATGAACCGGTTGAACGTGACAAACGCTGACGTCTCACGCCTCAACTGATGATGCAACGAACTACAGTCCCTGTAGGTACGCGAAATATATTGTTTATAAACGATAGACCCTGAGAAATTATCGTATTTTTGGAGTGTAAATCATTTTTAGACTGATTTTAAAATGTTTTTTTCCTCATTGGGTGCAATTTCATAATTAAAATAAAAAAATATAGAAAATGATTAAAATAAATACAAACTGAGTTTACGCTCCGAGGGTTCCGTTCCGAATATTTTTCTTTTACAATTTTATTATGAAATTGTTTCATTTTTCCACATATATTTCCAACCGAAGTTTTTTGCATGATTTCTTGCCTCGCGATACAGTAGTTAACGACTTAAAGTTCGGTGTTCAGTTATAGTTTAAGTAGAGTATCTTGAGTAGGTAACTTCAAATCAGTAGAACGTATTTAGTAAGAGTTTCTTAGCTTTTGCTGACTGCGACATTCGATCAGGAACTCCATGTGTCTCAACTAGTTCTGAGTTTCTAGGACCTTTGACTAACTACCCTCACACAGCGGGCCACGTCTCCACGTTCTGGCCATTATTAGGTATATTTTAATAATATTTTCGTCGCGCTTTTCTGGAAAGTTTTGTGTTTCCAGGTTATTAAAACGGCTTCGCTGGTCCATTTCGTCCAAACGTTCTTTAACAGAACTAATTTCCAATTTGAGCGTTGTATTCTCTGCAATGAGTGCTCGACTTTTTTCATTTTTACCTCCCAATCTTTTAGTTTTTGATCAAAGTCAGTAATTTTATCACTGCAAAAAGTGTTTGAGT
Source organism: Neomicropteryx cornuta (assembly GCA_020383195.1). Taxonomy (NCBI): domain Eukaryota; kingdom Metazoa; phylum Arthropoda; class Insecta; order Lepidoptera; family Micropterigidae; genus Neomicropteryx; species Neomicropteryx cornuta. Next base: position 6,216,565 of record JAHKQU010000031.1, read on the forward strand.
CGTGTAAGCTTGTGTATAAATTACTGATTTCATTATCCACACGTTTATTAAGGTCATAAACCTCCCATAACATTTCTTTAAACCTCATATCAATTTTATCTTAGAATAAGTTTATTTTAGTATCAATTGTCTCCATTAGCTTCGAATAATCCAGTCCTGAGGATATTGCATGTCCATCTTGGCGTACCGAGGTACTAAGAGTGCTGGGTTTGGCCTGTATAGCCGATGTTTTCTCCGTAGTACAGGTAGTATTCCCTCCCTTACAGGATCGACAACGCCAATTAGATCTCTTCTCCCCAAGTTTACGATAATTCGTTTCGGTTATAATGTCACAAGCAAACTTAAATTACCCTAAACATATATATAAGTATTCAATTCTAAATGATTAATCAATAAGAAATAAAAGTAAAGAGTGAGTAATGCAAACAATGCGAACTTGCCAGTTATTGAGTCGTCGAACTTAGCAGCACGTGTGTGCGTTTAAATAACCAGTGACAACCACGCACACCGCCACAATCTTGATGCCGCGGCCTTTGATCACAACGAATGAACGGCGGGTAGTTAAATTGATTTGATATTTTCAAGGAGACATTGATTTATCGTTTTGTGAATGTTGAAGCTAATCTCAAAAGTCACACCAACACTCGCCGCATTTAAACTTTCTTATTTTCCGATGAACGGCGTCAAAATGCATCATTAAATTTCTTTTAGTCGAAGTTGTATAATCGCATACATTTACATATCGCAGTGTGTGTGTATGTATGTATAAACATAGAATATTTTGTGTATAGATAAATTGATTTTAATATAAAATACTTTTATTTTGAATCAGATTGGCATGAAATACTTCGGATTTTTGAAAGAAACTCGCCGCGATTTAGGTCAATTACATCCACCTCGTTGAATTTAGTGTTGTAGGTATTGAGTAAACGGTACAGAACAGAGTTTCTGGCATAGTCTGCATTGCGCCTTGGCACCTGGAACAGAGTAGAAGGCACTCGCAGGTTGATACCTGATACAAGATCTGGACTGTCCGCTCTGTTATGTAATAGATCGTGTAGAAGTGCCATATCCGCTGTGGTACGTCGGTCCTCGAGGGTCTGCATATGATAATGATTAGCCATCTCGTCATATGTGTTGAATTCCAGGTCTAATGAACCGTTTCTGAATGCGTTCCACTCTGTTCTTGTACACATCATATTGCGGAGACCAGATAGGAGAAACAGACTGCGAAGGTACGCAAAGTATAGGGTCATGTGTGCCTGTGTCCCCGAAAAAGACTTGCATGACCTAAATATGAAGCCAAGTGTTTTGTATGCTTTGTCAACAATGTAGGATATATGTTGATCGCCGATTAATTTATGACCTAAATCTACACCCAGATCACATACATATGTAGTTTCAATTATGTCGTCTTTAGTCGCACCGATTGTATAAGTGAAATTGGTTTTTATAACATTTCGCGTATAAGATATTTTGTTGCACTTAGTTCAATTTATGTCAGTTATTATTTGTCTTGCTGCATATTAATGCAATCGTCCAAATTAGAGATTACTGAATACAATTTCATGTCATCAGCGTAGAGGTTGTGTTCGGAAGTGTAAAAACCGTTACCAATATCGTTCATATAAGCATTAAACAGTAAAGGCCCTAAGCGAGTTCCTTGAGGAACACCAGATGGAATTATTACAATATTTGAACCATCTAAGAAGATCACCTAATGCTTCGAGCTTGGCAATTAGGATACGGTGATTGAGTTTGTAATTTAAATACTATATTATAGAAAGATTGTACTTTATGCAACGAATTGTTTAAAATACCTCACATAAACAATATATTTAATTGGATTTAGACCAATATTTTAGGAAATGATTTTCTTTTTCGTACTACAGGTTTAGATATCGGATATAGATAAACCTCCTAAAAGAAGTGCCATGAATTTGAAATACCCTGTTAATTACATCTAAATTCGCTGAAAACTAAACTAAAAAATAGTGACAACCCTCCTTAAATTCCATCTGTTGCTTTAGAAGATTAGCGCCGACTTATTCTATAATATTTACTACGTAAAAAAAAAAAATAAACTTACGTTTCGGAAATAAATATTTTCTTTTTACCCTTTTTCTTTTATCTATATAATTTTATTGTTTTAAAATTTATAATAACGTGTTTTGGTTAGTTTAATTTGAGCAATAGTCGTGTGTTATTTAAGTCTTATCATAGTACTTATTTTTTGTATGATTTGGATAAATAAATTATGCGGCCAAAGGAATCGCGTTCACTCTCAGTGCGTAAACCCACTGCAGGCACTTTGTATAGTCCTAGTCTACCCTTAAATGTAATGGAGTTACTCAAGAATTGCAAAAAGGTTGCTTTTGACTATCGGTCGCCTACATGTCTACAAACAAAAAAACTGTTTTTTTGGTATTCGACATATTTATCAAACCGCAATTAGGAGAAATTGTACAATTAACTATTTATAATCGTCAAACCCACTAAAATTTAATGTTTTTCGTTGACAACTTTCAATATGCCAATCTTATGTTTTAATTTCTCGTAGTAGCATGATCATACTAACTGCATTAAAACTTTAATATTTTTCGGTGAACGCTTTCAATATGTTTCTTTAAATTTCCATTAGTTGAACTCATATAAACGCACTCGCTGCATTTAAACTTTCTTATTTTCCGATGAACGGCGTCAATATGCATCGTTAAACGTTGTCTAGTTGAACTCATATAAACGCACTCGCTGCATTTAAACTTTCTTATTTTCCGATGAATGGCGTCAATGTGTAACTGTAAAGATGACTTTCTTGCAGTGGCATGATCGCACTTGCTGCATTTAAACTTTCTTATTTTCCGATGAACGGCGTCAATATGTGTTGTTAAATCTTTTCTAGTTGAACTCATATAATCGCACTCGCTGCATTTAAACTTTCTTATTTTTCGATGAACGGCGTCATTGTGTAACTGTAAGGATGACTTTCTCGTAGTAGCGTGATCGCACTCGCTGCATTTGATTTTTTTTATCTTCTGATGAACCTCGTCAATATGTCTTGTTAAATTTCTTTTAGCCGACGTTGTATAATCGCACTGGGTGCACTTAAACATTTTAATTTTTAAGTGATCGGTGTTTAAATGTCTTAATAAACTGTGTCGCCTTGTAAACATCCTATTACATTCGCTACATTGTAATCTTTTTATTGATTGTTGCTCAAGGTCCATGTGTTCTAATAAAACCTTTGTTTTATAATCACTATAAAGGCATTCGAAACAAAAAAGTTTATTCTTCAAATACATACACCGTACGTTTAGAAAACCCTTGCAATTCGAACAGGTGAAGTCAATTTTCTTTAATAGCACTTTAACGCATTTTATGTTATTGACTATTTTTTCGAGACCGATACTATTTTCTAATTTTATAAATTTGATATTTTCCTCCATAAAAAGATCATCTTGTTGATTTGTTATCATAGTATTACACTGCTGCGGACCAAAGCAATCTTTGCTATCGATGTCTGATTTAAGAAGTGGTCCTGAGACTTTTGAAACACTATTGTTGTCCGATTTAGACATTCGCGAATTGTTAAAATCACTGCAGCTTGGTTTGCAATCATACCCTTGCTCAGAAATATAATCTTTTTCTATTTTAACAGCAGTCTCAGTGCATTCCTCCATTTTTTAACTCAATCGATGGTATTTCTTATATTGTAAGGTGATTATTAATAGTTATTAATACAGTGCTGATGATGTCTGGCACTAGGTTACATAAGACTCGGGATTTGACTCCATAATAGTAAAGACACGAAAGATCCGTGGAGTAACAGCCGGAAGATTCTTCAGCAAGCGCCTCCTGGCGCTGAGCTATTAAGATGGCGGTCGCGTCGCTGGTTATAGAATGTTTGCACACGGGCGCGAATTATGGACTCTGTGAAGGCTGTGAGGGATGTCCTTGCGATATCTACTATTAATATTTTAACGGTTATTTATTTAACATTTTATAAAGTACAATCTTAAACAATGATTTAGAAAGGAATCTTTCCACCATCTGACAAATGACAGTTCCGTTTTAAACGAAGGTTTGGAATCGTAATGCAATGTTGCTCTTTCAAAATGTTTTTTTTTTATTTTAAAGGCATTAGCATTTATTTATAATTAAGCTACTATTTATTAAATTATGTAACTATTTAAAATTAATAATGTGATAATATGCCATTCTAAAAAGAAATAGCCTTTTGTTTTCACGGAACACTTAGGTACCAATCTTCACAGATTGTAGTATTATGTGTAATTGTTAGGTACTTGCGTATTTAGCCATCAAAAAAATAATTCATAAAATATAGGTAGGTGATAAAGATAATTAAAAAATATACATATTATGAAAAATGATACACTAAAGAAAGAGAATTTGCAATTTTGTGGCCTTGGTACTTTTTAAAAAGATAATTGCTTTTACCTTTAACTCGTGGAAAAGAATAAAAATATACTTTCAATTGTACAGGAGACAAAAAATAGTTTTAAAAAAAAGATATATGCTACAATATGTCAATTTCTACCTTATTTTGAACATTGTAAACACATAAAAGTCAGATTGAATTAGAATCAATTTAAGTTATTACCCAATCTAAATTTTAAACGTCAAGGTGTGGCAACAAATTATAAAAAATATTTGTTTCTCAGAAGAACAATTTTAATTGTTGTAGATGTTTATATATTGTCCAGATTTGTTTACTCTGAATAGTGTGGGATTACCAACTGGTACTGTCATGTTCTTCAGACGCCTTGGCAGTGCCTTGAGGTTGTCATGAAAATTAACTTAGTAAAAAATACAAATACCGTCGTAGGAGGAACAAAGTGGTATAAGTCGGTTAATAATCCAACTTTCGGTTAAAATGAAAGTCCGGCGCAAACTTCATATTTAGCAACATCACTGTAAAATCACCAAAGGTTCCGTTTATACTCTTAATATTAAGATTTAAAATCATAAGATTATATTTAAAATCTTGTAATCCTGTTGTATTAAATTGTGAAATGTCATCTAGATCGTCATAAATCTTTATATTCATGTTTTCTGAATGGCATAATTTTATAGAGCAATAAGGAGAATTTAAATAAATAACTACAGTACCGCGGTAGAAGAAAAAAAATAGGATATACAAAATATAAATTAATAATATAATGATAAAAACATAAAATATGAATAAAAAATATATATCAATAAACTTGCTGTAGTACTCGTATAAAAATGATATTAGCTTATATGGCGAAAAATATTATGTATGATCTAACATTAATATTATTTAAGGGAATATTATTATTATATATTGGCAGTAGATATAAAAGGTTTTACAATCACAAAGTATAACGAAATAAAGTTCAAAAAATATGAACAAAATAACCAACACGCTAAATTATGCAAATATTTTGTTAAACAGAAATTAAGTTTAATTTTAAATGTACTAAAACTATTAAACTATTAAAATAGTTAGCATTAAAGTCTTAAAAAGTAACATAATCACCACAAGTGTAGCACAAAAGTGAAAATAAAGATTGTATAAGCAAAGAGGAAGAATCCGTGTAATATTGAGAAGATCTTTGAGAGCGTTAAGAGCCAGTATATCGTGAGGTGAGCTCCGGTTATTTTTGTTCTATAATATGGAGACGTTTGATGTCCTGAATAGCCCATACCAATTAGCATCCGCAAACGATGTCACAGTCCAATCGGTTAAAGGGCACAGTCACAGCCAGGGCACTATCAGTTAACTATGCAACATCTGCTCCAAACCATTAACCTGGACAAGGCACAGAGACAGGTAGGGCAGTGCACTGCCTCAGCCTCCGCTTCTTAACTGGATTGATGACAGGACACTGCAGATTAAACAGGCACCTTACTACCTCGGGCATTCCTGATCTGATATCCTCGTCTGCTGAGGCTCCAACGTAGAGGAAGGGACTGCAAAACACGTAATCTGTCACTGTCCAGCCCGACTTCAAGAAGAAGCGCTCCCAGGCCGAAATTCGCAGCAAGAATACGGTCTATAACCTGCGACTCGTATTGAAGACGGATTAGTTTTAGATTCGAAGCTGCACTGCGAAGATATACAAATTGGGCCCCAAAACAATGGCCAAGTGCAGCAGTCACGTGACTGCCTTCCATTCATAACTCCAAGCAGCCCATAAGAACCCTCGTGTCTAAGGTTAGACTACTCACGCAGTTCTACAATAGATTGGGTATCACATTTAGTGTTTCTGTATTCCGAAGAGAAAGTCTTTGTGCATTTGTATCTACAGGTATTACATACTATTGCCTGAGGCAGTTTTGGAGGCAATAATTTCTTCTGCATTTAAGGCAATCACGCCACAGGTCTTCGTTTCTAATATTGATAGCCCAGTTGGTAGATTCAGCTCATTGCCACCTCTTTGAAGGCCTATCAGATGTCCAAATTGTTTAAACTACATCGTTCAGAATGGATTTAGCAATTTGCAACGCATCTTCAGCAGGTAATGGGTCCGACTCTTCAATAACTTTGCTATTGGCTAATATTGTATTTTATGGTAGCGAGCGCGGATCCCAGGGGGTAAAGGGGTAATTACCCCCCCCCCCCCCCCCCCCCCCCTAAGAACATTCAATAACAATCACCGGTACACGTTAAGTAGTGTTCGTTTCATAGTGTAAGTCATACCACCAGAAATATTAATTTTAAATGGTGTTTTAAAGCGGGATAAAATCGAAAAATAAATTAACCCTAATATCAAACAAAATTTATTTTTGTAGTTTTTTATTTGTTTTTCTCTATACAATATACAATTCCAAAGAAAGCAAGAAATAAATAAATGTGGAAATATCAGCTGGAAATTCGTCTAATTACTATTCATCCAACTACATTGTATCTTTTCAGAGAGAGTTCTAGACGAATTGTAATTAAGGAATTTATTGTAAATAGACGAATTTTCCATGAGTGTCCTTCACATTTTACCACCCCAAGATTTTTTCCAAATTCGCCCCTGTATGGTAGCTGGCCATCTTGCCTTCCACCTTTCTCAAATAACCGACACTACAGGGTCTAAATACCTAATTAATATTCCACTATTCTAGATCCTGCACTGACTAAACCCAGGCTGCTAATGTCGGCCACAGTTCAATACAACTGCAGGTTCTTGGACGCCATTGCATTTCACATTTTCTGAGCACTCGTTGTATTCGATATTTTACTAATTCTATGAACAGTCTTGTGCAAACTGTGTTTTAAATTAATTCTATGAGTAAACGATTTGTTACACTTGTTACACTATATTTCTGTGAACAGTATCAATGTGTCTCTTCAAGCCCCTTCTTTGAGTAAACGAGTTGCTACACTCGCTGCACGTATGTTTTTTGATATTTCTGTGAATAGTATCAATGTGTGTCTTCAAGTTACTTCTTTTAGCAAAAGATTTGTTACACTCGCTGCACGTATGTTTTTTGATATTTCTGTGAATAGTATCAATGTGTGTCTTCAAGTTACTTCTTTGAGTAAACAATTTGTTACACTCGCTGCACGTATGTATTTTGATATTTCTGTGAATAATATCAATGTGTGTCTTCAAGTAACTTCTTTTAGCAAAAGATTTGTTACACTCGCTGCACGTATGTTTTTTGATATTTCTGTGAACAGTATCAATGTGTATCCTCAAGCTACTTCTTTGAGTAAACGAGTTGCTACACTCGCTGCACGTATGTTTTTTGATATTTCTGTGAATAGTATCAATGTGTGTCTTCAAGTTACTTCTTTTAGCAAAAGATTTGTTACACTCGCTGCACGTATGTTTTTTGATATTTCTGTGAATAGTATCAATGTGTGTCTTCAAGTTACTTCTTTGAGTAAACAATTTGTTACACTCGCTGCACGTATGTATTTTGATATTTCTGTGAATAATATCAATGTGTGTCTTCAAGTAACTTCTTTTAGCAAAAGATTTGTTACACTCGCTGCACGTATGTTTTTTGATATTTCTGTGAACAGTATCAATGTGTATCCTCAAGCTACTTCTTTGAGTAAACAATTTGTTACACTCGCTGCACGTATGTATTTTGATATTTCTGTGAATAGTATCAATGTGTGTCTTCAAGTAACCTTTGTGAGTAAACGGTTTTTTACACTCGCTGCACGTATATTTTTTTATTTTTCTGTGAACAGTTTCAATGTGTGTCTTTAAGTTACCCTTTTGAGTATATAGGTAATTTGTTACAGTCACTACACATAAACCTTTTAATATTTCTATGAACAGTATCAATGTGTTTCTTCAAGTTACCTCTTAGAGTAAACGATTTATTACACTCTCTGCATATGAACTTTCTATTACGTTTGTTATGAGAATCAACCTCTTTAATTTCACTCTTCAGTTGATCGAGTGTTCCTAATACTCGTAATGTATCAATTTTACAATCTTTTATTGGGTCGCATGTTTGAGTCTCAGTTTTGACGAACGTTATATCGCCTATCTCAATCTCATCTTTGACAGTGATATGATCATAGCTACTTTCCTCATTTTTCGGTATATTATTGGTTGAATTGCTTATGTTACTAATATTCAGATCGAATTCGTTTAATCCGTGTGAACTGTTAGCGGGATAGTCTTCTGAACTATTTTCTGTTGACGTTGTTGGTTCATGAATATCCATCAATACATTATCATCAATGCATTCTGCTTTGATGATATCTTGTCGGGACATGTTTCTTTATGTGCACGAACAAAACAATGAATTTATTACAGACTTGTAGAGTTGATGGAAAAGATTAAACTAGGTTCCGGCTGTCACTAAAAGTGGAATATTTGGGGTTGCCACATTTGACATTAATATCATTACCATAATGATATGTTCGCGCTCTTTTTTCCAGTTTTACCGAATGTTTATTATTCTTGAGTTGGATAATATTGCCACAATTAAAAATATATTTATGATAATAAATGATTACATTAAAAAAAAAAATGTTTTTTTTTGTATCTACTGTTGACATATCTCTTCTTAGATTGTATTAATCGATCATTTTAATAACACAGTTAACACTAATATTTATGTGGTCAGATGTAGGTAATGTCGTGCAAACTAAAATAACACTAAGAACCATTTAAGTAAGATTTTTGATGTTTGATGTAAACCACTTTAAAACAAAATACTTTGGCCAGCATTTTATCTATAATATTAATACGAGAAGAGGAAACTTGTACTTAACCCTTTTAAGCCAATAGTAAGACGAAATGCCTAGTTAAAGTTTATACGGAAGAGTGCAGAAAGTTAATAATACAGTGTTACAAATAATTAAATTAAATATTTTAAAACCTTCATACTACTGACAGTAAGACTGAATGAGTTTCGAGCTGTCAATTATGTGTGATTTCAAATGTTGTTTTTTTCAATAGGTAGTCTACAGTTCCTAAAAAAAGGTTGGTTGGTTAATCTCAAAATTTTTCGGAATATTTTAGGTAGCTTTCCTGATTAAATCTACCAAAAATTCACGTTTAATTGCCTTTCAAGTGAATATTTGCAATTCAAACTGCTACTTTCTTATAGGTCAAATAGTCACGCGAACTTTTAAGGCCATATTCAAACAGTATAAATTCTCAAGTCTTAAGCAATGGTCAAATGTATTTAAAGCTAACAATTATTTAAAATTTACCCATCAATTATAGTACCAACGAGGGGATCTCTGAAGGAGGTTTTGGAAAGGGAAGGAGAAATGTATTCCATCGCGTGCAAGGAAAGTTAGAACCGTGTTTTTAGCACGATTCGCTGTTCTTAGTACAATGTACAGTCGCATTCACAATATGTTGTTGTACCACAACATCGGTCAATTAAACAACATTTAAAATGTTTTCCTCTGAAACAAACACTAGATATTTGTTTGACGGCACTCGACACGTGCGTCTGGTCGTGTTAGTCGGAACATTTTTCCGAATCAAAAATGCCACCGGTCGTAATAACATGACGCACATGATAAATTCTACGGTGACCTTGTTAGGTAGGTACGCATTTAAATTTAAAATTATTTGAATTCATTATTATTTTATTTTATTTGACTTCGCCTGCTAGTACCTAAATAATTAGTGCCATCAAAAAAGGATAACACATCAACCAAAAAAATCTGATACTCGAAATTATAAATTTAATTTATTCAATTTTGTATATACTAATGGTAAAATAAGATAAAATTTATTTTTCGAGGTAACAAAAATATACATACGAATGACATAATAACTTATACCATACAACAATGTGAAACAAAAATACATGATGAATGTAATAAAATAAAATTGCACTAAAAGTTTTTTTATAAAAAGAAAATAAAACAAATTTAATTTAACATGTCAAAAAAACAAATACTTAATGAGATCTAATAAGGTACCTACACGAGAAACAAAAGATACGAAATTTAATCAAATATAATTTAAACTAAAAAGAGAATGAATTTTACTATCCACGTGGTTAAATTGAAATCAAATAAATGAGATGACTTGCACCTCCGCCCTGGGGAACCCCGCATTTTATAGAAGGCAATTCAATTTATTATAAAAGACAGGTTATGCAATGTGAAGTAGTTATATTAAAAAATATATTATATGTAAAGTAAAGGTAAATTAAAGAATAATACTACACTAAATTAACTGTTTTTCCGCTTTATATCTACTATTTATATATTTTTTTCACAGATTCCGTCAATCAACCTGAAAATGCAAATGTTAAGGCGCCACCAGTCCCTAAAACGTGTTTTGTAACGTATTTTGGTGCATTTTGTTGAAGTTATTCCCAACAAATGGCTAAAACTAAAAATACCACAATATTCTACATATATTAATTTAGTACTTTGCTTAAAAAAAAAACGAAATACACCTTATTATAGTAATGAAAATAAATAAATAAGAAAGTGTTGTTTTTTTCTTGCAACGATTTTCTTTCAAGTTGTGTAAGTGACGCGAACCTAATTTTTCTTTCTAAAGATAGACAATATAATAATCTAGGACATTACTTAAAAAAAAACATTTTTTTCAAATGATAATAATTATTTAAATACAAAAAACATGTTTCATCGATTCCAAATGTAACGAATTCGCGTTCGGTGAGTATATCCGTCTCTTTTTTACACGTCAATGTTCGAATAAAGCTTACTCTTTCAAATCTCAAGGACAAATGCGTCCCGGGGCGCCTTAAGCTATTCAAATGCAACATTAAAATTCTGGGTTTTTAATTCCCTCCGATTATCCAAACACGATTAGAGTGAAGTTAATATTGAAAATTTGATTTGACCAGAAATAGATAATCTGCACCTAAACATAATAAAAACCTACTAAAAATAATAACTTCAATATAACGTGAAATGCATTGACAAATATTATATATATGTATAATACAAGCCTGATTAAATCTAGTATTAATGAATGAATTTATTAAGTGGGTACCTAAGTAGGTATTTCATTTATAAATCAAAATTTTAAATTATGTTTAATAAACCTACCTATACAATTACAATCTAAGGATTTCTTTTGAAATATTAACTTACAATAAGCAATTAAGTAAGTTAACACTACTATGCAACAAGGCTTCTGTTCTTGGTAGAGATAGGTATAGTAGGTACCTTATAAATTAGGTTTATTATGTTATTTATATATTAGAACAGAAACTTTACCTACTCAAAACAGACAATAGTATGAAAGAACGTAAATTCAAGTAATCACTTCTTAAACTAAGTCTGATTGGCTATAGAAGATAAGTAGAGGTCGATGCAAAGAATTATAGAAAATTATCGATCAAAGTGTCAAATGCAGCCCATTTTTAATACGTTTTTGCAAGTGTCAAATGTTTAGGAATTGAAGAACTTAGTCAATGTTATTTTTAAACAAGTATCTTTTGAACCGGAGTAATCACACTCGTTGCATTTAAACTTTTTTATTTTCCAATGAACTACGTCATTAGGTCTCTATACATCAGCATTGATAACATTAGAGTGATTACACTCGTTATATCGAAACTTTCGTGTATTTCGATGAATTCTTAAAATTTGTTTTTGTAAAGAGGCTTGAATGAACCAGAGTAATTACATTCGTTGCAATTATTGTTTTTAATTTTCCTGATGAACTCATCTAATATATTTCTGCAAAGCAGTTAAACTAGTTTATAAACATAGGTATTTTTCGAACTGAAGTGGTAGTATTTGTTGCCTTTAACATTTAATTCTTTGGCGAACTGCGCTAATATGTTTCTGCAAATTTCGTTTCCTTAAACTAGAGTAATCACACTCGTAGCATTTAAACTTCTTTATTTTCCAATGAACTGCGTCGACATGTCTTTTTAAATCGGCATTTTTTGAACTGGAGTAATCACACTCGTTGCATTCAAACATTTTTTTTTTTTTTTTTTAACTTCCTTATGTTTTTGTAAATTACAATTATCTGATCCTGAATAATAGTTCCTAGTTGTATCCATTATGTTTTCAAATTGGTTATGTTTTATGTCGTAGTCTTTACGCATAACAGGTTCTATAACGATTCTCTTACTATTAGTTTCTAATTTAATCGATTCATTATTATATTGTTGAATCACGTCACTATTCGCCGCCGTCGCCGCTATTGTCAAATATTTCTGACTTATTTTAAATATTACCAAATTCTTTAACGTCCGATTTCGTCACGTGTGTTACATCACTATTACTATAGCTTTCATATCAACGATCTTTTAAAACATATAGATACGGCAATTGAGGGCGAAAAACCCGACACCGCCAAGTCCACCATTTTGCGTCGAGTCCACCACTTGCGTCTCGCTCGCTCGCATATGTCATCGCTATAAATCTCTATCCAGCATGGCCCGCGGGACGGGGCGGGGGGAATGGCGGGGGAATCATCCGGTGGCGTGTTTAAACGCGACCGGTTTATATGAGATGGCGTATCAATTGTTTTAAAAGCTCGTTGTTTCATATGAAATGTTTGCTTGCTCTATTTTATTAGTCCCAATTTAGTATTTTTCCATTTTAAAACGATTAAATATGAATTGCAATCTTGAACTCGTTAAGAGACTGACATTGTAGGTAAATATGTGTAATTATATATTCTGCTTATTAGTGTAATAACTAGTAAAATATGTGTAATTAATTCCTAAGATCGCGTTTCTGACATGTGATGTCAATTTCTGACGTCAGTGCTAAGGACCAAGAAAGTTTATTCGGCAAAGCTATTTTTTGACCATAGACCATTGCATTACAGGGTCGAGCATTGACGAAATTTATACTTATTACTATATATATGTCCATTCGCCACAGATTGGTACTCTTATATGTATAACAATTATATTATTGGTACCTTATATACATTTCTAAATCTCATTGTGAAACATGTTCGTGTTATTAAAAATACCTCGAGGCTAAGAATTGAATGTACCTAGCTCATTACTAATATTTTTTAAAAGCAAATATAAATTAAGTGAATTGTGAATTTCAAAATAATTAACTATATGAATTGTATATGTCTGAAGGCAAAGAGGAACATAGTTTTAATCCAGTATCCAATCATTTTAGAAATAGCCCAAGTAAATTTCGGATTTTAAGAAAAATATACGATTCTTTGTTGTCGATTGTTTGTCATGCACAGAATTCAAATATAATTTTAATATTCGCACTTTTTAAAATATCGGAAATAGACTGTATATTTCAAAAAGCAATGTTGTCAATATTTTGGAAAACATTAACGATTTTAAATTTTCTAAAGTTTATATTATCAAATAATTCACTTATCTACCCTTCCTTTTAACAATTCGACCGAAAAAATGATTGCAGAACACGATTAAACTGGTTTTGATAAACTGAAAAAGTACTGATTTTATTTTAACTCAACATTTAAGTAGCACATCTCTTCGTTTCGGAATGTTTCGGTTCGCTATCCCTAAATCCGTTCTCCCGATGGAAGCGGTAAGTAGTTCTTTGGTTTACCATTGATTTAGTTCTCTACCTTTTGATGTCGAGTTTAACTGCATTTTTTACTCGTATTTCAGGATAAGTACTACGTTATTGTGGGTTACTTATCCCTAAGTTAAAAAAAATACGTTTTGATTCAAGAATGTCCCTTACGCTTTTGGGCTCGCGATTGCGTTCCAGGAGAATTCTAGAATAACAATACTAATTTCGGAATTAAGAGTTTTATGATGATTTTTTATTAAATGTTTTTATTTCTTTTTAAAATTGCAAACTAAATATTTTTTATTTTCACATCAATCCTGAGGGAGATCCTTTGCTCTGCATGAAGTCCTAGTCGGAGTGTTACCTTTAGGTTTATGGTTAATTATTTAAAATTTAGTTTTCTGGGGCTTAGTCCACAGAGGCGCCTTAATTTCTTTAATGTAGAATATTTATTTTGGGGCTATAAAACGTATAAAGAAAAAAAATGTATAGAAAAAGAAGACACAGTGTTTTCCATAATAATAGCAATTATATAAGTTTAAATATTAGTTACATCAATATTTACAATTGAAAACATTAAATACCATAATGTACCGGACCAAATACCTACATGGTAGCTGGCCATCTTGCCTTCCACCTTTCTCAAATAACCGACACTACAGGGTCTAAACACCTCATTAATATTTCACGATCCTTGATCCTGCACTGACTAAACCCAGGCTGCTAATGTCAGCCACAGTTCAATACATCTGCAGGTTCTTGGACGCCATTGCATTTCTCATGTTCTGAGCACTCGTTGCACTCGAGATTTTATTAATTCTGTGAACAATCTTGTGCAATGTGTGAGTAAACGATTTGTTACAATCGTTGCACGTACTACTTTTTAATAATTCTATGAACAGTATGAATGTGTATCTTCAAGTTACTTCTTTGAGTAAACGAGTTGTTACACTCGCTGCACGTATATTTTTTTATATTTCTGTGAACAGTATCAATGTGTATATTTAAGTTTTGTCTTCCAGTATATGATTTGTTACATTCATTGCAGGTGTATTTTTTTATTTTTCTATGAACAGTATCAATGTGTCTCTTCAAGTGACATCTTTGAGTAAACGGGTTGTTACACTCGCTGCACGTATGTTTTTTGATTTTTCTGTGAACAGTATCAATGTGTGTCTTCAAGCTGCCTCTTCCAGAAAACGATTTGTTACACTCGTTACACACGTACTTTTTAATATTTCGGTGAACAGTATCAATGTGTATCCTCAAGTGACTTCTTTGAGTATACGAGTTGTTACACTCGCTGCACGTATATTTTTTGATATTTCTGTGAACAGTATCAATGTGTATCTTCAAGTGACATATTTGAGTAAACGGGTTGTTACACTCGCTGCACGTATGTTTTTTTATTTTTCTGTGAACAGTATCAATGTGTGTCTTCAAGCTGCCTCTTAGAGTAAACGATTTGTTACACTCGTTACACACGTAAATTTTAATATTTCGGTGAACAGTATCAATGTGTATCCTCAAGTGACTTCTTTGAGTATACGAGTTGTTACACTCGCTGCACGTATATTTTTTGATATTTCTGTGAACAGTATCAATGTGTATCTTCATGTGACTTCTTCCAGAAAACGATTTGTTACACTCGTTACACACGTACTTTTTAATATTTCTGTGAACAGTATCAATGTGTATCCTCAAGTAACTTCTTTGAGTAAACGAGTTGTTACACTCGCTGCACGTATATTTTTTGATATTTCTGTGAACAGTATCAATGTGTATCTTCATGTGACTTCTTCCAGAAAACGATTTGTTACACTCGTTACACACGTACTTTTTAATATTTCTGTGAACAGTATCAATGTGTATATTTAAGTTTTGTCTTCCAGTATATGATTTGTTACATTCATTGCAGGTGTATTTTTTTATTTTTCTATGAACAGTATCAATGTGTCTCTTCAAGTGACATCTTTGAGTAAACGGGTTGTTACACTCGCTGCACGTATGTTTTTTGATTTTTCTGTGAACAGTATCAATGTGTGTCTTCAAGCTGCCTCTTATAGAAAACGATTTGTTACACTCGTTACACACGTACTTTTTAATATTTCGGTGAACAGTATCAATGTGTATCCTCAAGTGACTTCTTTGAGTATACGAGTTGTTACACTCGCTGCACGTATATTTTTTGATATTTCTGTGAACAGTATCAATGTGTATCTTCATGTGACTTCTTCCAGAAAACGATTTGTTACACTCGTTACACACGTACTTTTTAATATTTCTGTGAACAGTATCAATGTGTATCCTCAAGTAACTTCTTTGAGTAAACGAGTTGTTACACTCGCTGCACGAACTACTTTTAATATTTCTATGAACAGTATCAATGTGTATCTTCAAGTTATTTCTTTGAGTAAACGATTTGTTACACTCGTTACACTTGTAATTTTTAATATTTTTATGAACACTGTCAATGGGTGTCTTCAAGTGACCTTTTTGAGTATACAATTTGTTGTATTCGCTGCTTAAGAACTTTATATTACGTTTGTTGCGAGAATCAACCTCTTTAATTTCACTCCTCAGTTGATCGAGTGTACCTAATACTCGTAATGTATCAATTTTACAATCTTTTATTGGGTCGAATGTTTGAGTCTCAGTTTTGACGAACGTTATATCGCCTATCTCAATCTCATCTTTGACAGTGATATGATCATAGCTACTATCCTCATTTTTCGGTATATTATTGGTAGAATTGATTATGTTACTAATATTCAGATCGAATTCATTTAACCCGTGTGAACTGTTAGCGGGATAGTCTTCCGCACTATTTTCTGTTGACGTTGTTGGTTGATGAATATCCATCAATACATTATCATCAATGCATTCTCCTTTGATGATATCTTGTCGGTACATGTTTCTTTAGGAGTACGAACAAAACAATGAATTTATTACAGACTTGTAGAGTTGATGGAAAAGATTAAACTATGTTCCGGCTGTCACCAAAAGTGGAATATTTGGGGTTGCCACATTTGATATTAATATCATTACCATAATGACATGTTCGCGCTCTTTTTTCCAGTTTTACCGAATGTTTATTATTCTTGAGTTGGATAATATTGCCACAATTAAAAATATATTAATGATAATAAATGATTACATTAAAAAAAAAAAATGTTTTTTTTTGTATCTACTGTTGACATATCTCTTCTTAGATTGTATTAATCGATCATTTTAATAACACAGTTAACACTAATATTTATGTGGTCAGATGTAGGTAATGTCGTGCAAACTAAAATAACACTAAGAACCATTTAAGTAAGATTTTTGATGTTTGATGTAAACCATTTTAAAACAAAATACTTTGGCAAGCATTTTATCTATAATATTAATACGAGAAGAGGAAACTTGTACTTAACCCTTTTAAGCCAATAGTAAGACGAAATGCCTAGTTAAAGTTTATACGGAAGAGTGCAGAAAGTTAATAATACAGTGTTACAAATAATTAAATTAAATATTTTAAAACCTTCATACTATTGACAGTAAGACTGAATGAGTTTCGAGCTGTCAATTATGTGTGATTTCAAATGTTGTTTTTTTCAATAGGTAGTCTACAGTTCCTAAAAAAAGGTTGGTTGGTTAATCTCAAAATTTTTCGGAATATTTTAGGTAGCTTTCCTGATTAAATCTACCAAAAATTCACGTTTAATTGCCTTTCAAGTGAATATTTGCAATTCAAACTGCTACTTTCTTATAGGTCAAATAGTCACGCGAACTTTTAAGGCCATATTCAAACAGTATAAATTCTCAAGTCTTAAGCAATGGTCAAATGTATTTAAAGCTAACAATTATTTTAAATTCACCCATCAATTATAGTAGCAACGAGGGGATCTCTGAAGGAGGTTTTGGAAAGGGAAGGAGAAATGTATTCCATCGCGTGCAAGGAAAGTTAGAACCGTGTTTTTAGCACGATTCGCTGTTCTTAGTACAATGTACAGTCGCATTCACAATTTGTTGTTGTACCACAACATCGGTCAATTAAACAACATTTAAAATATTTTTCTCTGAAATAAAAACTAGACATTTTTGTGAAGGCACTCGACACGTGCGTCTGGTCGTGTTAGTCGGATCATTTTTCTGAATCAAAAATGCCACCGGTCGTAATAACCTGACGCACGTGATAAATTCTACGGTGACCTTGTTAGGTAGGTACGCATTTAAATTTAAAATTATTTGAATTAATTATTATTTTATTTAAATTGACTTCGCCTGCTAGTACCTAAATAATTAGTGCCATCAAAAAAGGATAATACATCAACAAAAAAAATCTGATACTGAAACCATGACGAATTTTGATATAAGGTCGCAACAAATCATGTTTGGAATCGCAGGGCCAATGAGCGGATTTTTTAATTGGTAATGGTCTTGGAACACCCTGTAGAAATGAAACAATATCTCAAAATATTAGAAACTAACCAGTTTTATTTGGTTTTATGAAATAGTTGTTCTTTACCTATTTAACGGATTACGATCTCAAAATCAAAGTTTATAATGACATATTTGAGCGCTAATTGCTACTTGCTAATTGCAAAAGTTTTTCCTTAGCTCTCCCCAAATTAGAAAGCTAAGTGGTTCAAATCGGATGATCTACAAAACCTAACTTATTATCTAAGAAATCACAAGTTAAATACGCGCCGTGTATTATATGTAGTAATGTCTAATATTATATTTATATTTGTGTCATAATCAATGTGATTCTTTAGTACATAGTAGTCTAAAACTGGTAGGTTTTGCGATACTACAATGAAGAAGGCAGTTCCATCTGGTTTAATAAAAAAGGCATTGATTTTGCAGACACCATTAAAGTGATATCATTATTGAAAATCGGTAAACAAAATACAAATTATCCATATTATAACTTTTAATAAAATTCTATAAAAAAAAAAAACCTAAGGCGAATGTGTGAAATGTTCGTACTTAGTACAAAATATTTTCAAAATAACGTGAATTGCATTGACAAATATTAGTAAATCAAGCAAGCAAGCACGATTAAATGCGATATTAATAATCCTTATTACAATATGTTTTTCGTTAAAAAATAAAAGTTCTAAACCAAATAAATATTTTAAACCTAACCAAACTATTTATACGCTCCATATGTACTATTTAATAATAAAAACATACAAACTGCTTGCCTATAAACACCTTTCGATTCAAATATTAACCTAGATTAAGCGATACATAGAATAGGCTTGTGTCGATAAGTTAGATAGTTCTAGGTAGTTACCCAAAATATTAAATTTATTATTTTATTAATAAATTGTGGTTAAATAACACAAACACATCATAAACTAGGGTTGTCCGATTGGTTCTTAAAAATAATTAGAGGTTGATGCATAAAATAATATTAAATGCAAATGCAGCTCCTAGTCAATACGATTTTGAAAGTGCCAATTGTTTAGAAAGTGAACTGTGTCAATGTGTTTTTTTAAACCAGTATATTTTGTACTAGAGTGATCACACTCGTCGCATTTAAACCTTCGTGTTTTTTGATGAAATCTTCTAATATGTTTCTGCAAAACAGACTTAAATGAACTAGAGCAGGGGTGCTCAAACTTAAACTGCTGGCGATCTACCTCAATATTTTTAGACTACTTACGATCGACTCTGAGAGACTGCAAGTGTGTGTGATGCAGGGTTGTCGTACATACACGATACACCCTACCTACCTAGATAGGGCGTGCCGTAGCATATATAGATATTAGCTTTCTGCACAATATAGGTACATTATTTTAGTCAAGGTTTGGGTTAGGTTTAGTTAGGTTCTTCTCTACAATATCAATGAAAAAACTCATAGTTATTCAAAATTGCGAGTTTATTGGTTGTTACAAAACAAAAGAGTTACATATACCAGTTGATAAAGCCACCTTTTGCCGCAAGCAGTGTTATTTTATTACGTAATACATTTTTGTAGTTTAGTTACCTACCTACTTATTAAAAAATTTTTTCTTCTCGAGATCTACTCAAAAAGCACTCGCGATCGACCAGTCGATCGCGATCGACCGTTTGAGCACCCCTGAACTAGAGTAATTACACTCGTTACATTTAAACTTTTTTATTTTTCGATGAACTGCGTCAATATGTTTCTGCAAATCGGCGTTGGTAAAACTAGAGTAATTACACTCGTTACATTTAAACTTTTTTATTTTCCGGTGAACTACGTTATTATGTTTTTGTAAATCCGAGTTGTTTGAAGTGGAATAATCACACTCGTTGCATTTAAACTTTTTTATTTTTCGACGAATACCGTCAACATGTTTGTGCATATAAGATTTGCTAGAAGTAGAGTAATTACATTCGCAGCATTTAAACTTTTTTATTTTCCGATGAACTGTGTCAACGTGTCTTTTTAAATCAGTATTTTTTGAACTGAAGTGATCATGTGATCATGTGATCATGTGTGCAACGAATGTTCGTTGCATTGAAATTTTCTTCTTTTTATATAAAATACCTTCAATATGTTCTTCTAAATTAGAATTGTCTGAATTAGGGTGATAATAGCTGTTGAATGTATTAATTGATTTTTCGAATGCCTTTCGTTCGATTTCGTGGTCCTCACGCTTAAAAGGTTCTATCATGGCTTCCGTAATATCAGGCTCTGATTTAATCGATTCATTATATTTCTCATTACATTGTTGAATCAATTCACTGTCGCTGCTATTATCAACTTTTTCTGATTTAATGTGTATATTACCATATTCTTTAACGTCAGATTCCATCATGTCTTGTGCTTGGTCGGAATTACATTTGGTTCGTTCAATTTTAATGGCCTCAGTTTTGTATTTCTCCATTTCATAGAGAAACAATTTGAACTGCAATCTTAAAATCGTTTCCAAAGCGAAATTAAGGTTGTACCAAAAGTCCCTGCATTTTATCGACTTATTCGCGTTTAAACGTCAGTGAGCGGGGGACCAAGAAGTTTAGTTGCCAAAATATGTTTTTTACCATAGACAACCATTGAGATTACAAGATAGTTTACTCTGTTGGCAACTTTTTGGACCTCTATCGCGAGCTGAATAATTACGGAAGCAAAAGTAGAAAAAATCCTTGTAGATAGAGACGACCTAGCATTTTTTTAAGTAGATTTCAAAAGCAATCGATGCTCAGCACAATTCTGACTACAAATTTGTTCTGTGATTGACTGAACGGATATTGCAGCTTTTGCATTAATTGACTCGCATAAATTGTAGTGTTTGTTAGAGACATTTCTGTTATTGATACGAAACGGAATAATATATAGAGATTTATAATTTGAGTTGAGTATGATTTGAGTTGCCTATTTATTTATTTACTAGTTTATTTTTTTAAATAATATGGAAATTGCTGTTTTTGCTTCTATATTCCATTAATAAAGTTGTCCCGAGACCATTCCCATTTTTATATGTAAATGAATTCCGTCGATATGAATTTGTAAATAAGAATTCATTGAAGTGGAGTAATTGCATTCGCTGCATTTAAACTTCTTTATATTCAAGTGAACGAACGCAATATGGCTTTGTAAAATGCATTTTTTTTAAACATGAATAAACGCACTCGTTGCATTAAAACTTTTTTATTTTACGTTGAACTCCGTCAATATGTTTCTGCAAATCAGTTTTTTCTTAAGTGGAGTGATTACACTCGCTGCAATTAAACTTATTACTACTCTTATAAACGGCGCTATGCTCTCACTATAGAGCGTTGTGGGACGGCGGGATAACAGAGTTCACACAATTCCACGGTCAGTGCCCTCCAGTATTGTATATTTTGTTCATTTATAAACGTGTTTTTTTTATTTGTGCAAAAAAAAATTTAATAATATTATAATTACGGATGATTATTACACATAAAGAAAAAAATACATTTTAAAATGAATCTTTTAATTGTTGCGTCATTGTAGCGTAGTGCTAGCGCCATCTTGTAAATCTGATTATAATAAACTATATTTGCTAGTAAATCGAATAGATCCTCTCCGCAGATGCTAAGAAAGTAACCATGAGTTACGTTAGATGGCAATTATAATTTATTAGCATATTAAAATTTCTTATAAATTATAGTTTTATTAAACAAGTATAGTTTAATTATTATCGGATCAATAGGATTAATATTCGCTACACTAAAAGGGATGCGTTTGTTCGATCATAGTTAGTAATTACTTCATCAACCGAACAATAGATGGCTTTAAACTCATTCAACGAAACTGTTCTCATACAGCCAGTTCGGGAAAAAACTCTGAACAGCCCAAACGTCAAAACGATTGACGACCTAATGTTGCCAATAACAAAATATTGCAGAAAAATGAGTTAAGTAGGCTGGCAGGTTAAGTCGGTTGCCTGTTTTATGAAAAACATATTTAGTGGCCGAAATTAAATGTGGTAACAAAAATATTGAAATATTTATTAATACAGAAATATTAATAATATTCAGTAAAAATGAAATGAAAATTATAATTTAACACTCTGTTACGTAGTAACAAACATAATTTATATTATTTAAAATAAAATGTTACCATATTTCATTTCAGCAATTCGTATTTCACGCCTCCGTCCTTATTGAAAAACGGTCAGCATATGGTTACTTGACTATACGCATTGGTTTATAGTATCTGATATAAGTATAATATATATAATCCTATTCTGTAGTTCCCAAAAACAGGTTGACCACACATTAAATAAATGGTAATCCACGAATCGATATTTATTGGTCCAAAAGAGTTAGAAAATCAAATTAAATTTTCAAAAATATCTCAGATAGCTAATTCATGAGCTTATTGTCAATTATGCAATCTAATCATTATCTTTTCCGCTTGCGGTTGAGGTAACAGTGCAAAATCATTTCTAGGTCGCAAAAAAACGCACTAATGAAAACGTTACCTAAGTACTTACTTTGAAAATATATTTTTAAAGAAATGCTACAAGATTGCTTGTTAGTACCTAACGATAGTACCTAACAAATTTGTTTTTGGCCAAAAATCGAATACTTTGGTCTTGAAATGAAGACAGTGGTAATGAAGTGACGAAATATTTACCTGCCTAAATTTATAATAATATTGACGCAGTATTTGCTAGCAAAAGGTAGACTTCGATATGTCAAATTTCTTGACGAAAATTATATTCTTACTTATTATTATATTTATTATGTTTGTATCGATTTATCTAAATCCTCGCTTTAAAGTTTCAGCACAGAATCAAAGTCACGGCGGTTGCGGTACCTAGGGTTGAATGTTTTATGATTGACCATAGTTACATTTTCACTTTTATAGTCAATTAATTAATTAATTTATTTATTGAAACAATTACATACTCGTTTTAAGGTTACAGATTCGTGGATACATAATATAAATGGTTGTTCCGTGAGCGTGAACCTCTGTTCGATGCCTTCTTAACTATACTAAATATCTGTCCTAAAGAAGGTACCTAATAATTAACTGTGTATTACACAAACATTTCGTACGTTTTATTTATCTTAAAACGTACCCTAAAAATATTCAGCAGGCGTTTGACCTCAAATGCGAACCTCAAACTGCAACTCTGACTTCGAAAGATAGTTCCAGGAAATTAATGGAATCGACATTTTGTATAAAAAATGCCATATTTGAACAAAAAAAAAAAAAATCTTTGCTTAGCCGCTACTATGTGATCGACCAGTCGGCTTACAAGTCAGAAGAAAATATTCAGTTAGGTATCTGAAAATATATAAAAAAGTTTAAACAATAGCAAAAAAGGTTAAACACAATTTAAACATTCAATAGCAAAAATGTACCTTAATAGCTATTTGTTTATAAAAACGTTACAAAAAAAAAATACATTTATAAAATGACAAAACTAACCACTTCTAACAAAAAACTTGAAAACGTATTATAAACCAACAAATAGTAAACAAGTTGTCTCTAAACGAAATATAATGGTTACAAAGGCATTTATTTAAAAAAGAAAAAAATGTGATTAAACACTTTATGACAGTGTCAGACTGTGCAAGTTCAAAAGTAAATTGTAAACACATAATATGTATTTACAATTAATTACAAATAAACTAGGTGTTTTTTTTTAATTACGATAATTTAAATATTTACGAATTTATAGTGTAAATAGGAAGAAACACTCATAGCGTTATTAAAAATAACTCACGTCATATTGATACTAATCCAACAATTTTGGGGTGGCAACCCCAAAAATACCACTTTTAGAGACAGTCAGAATCGTGACATTAGATACCTATAGTATATTTTCCAACAACCCTACAAGTCTGTACTAGATTCAATGTTTTGTTCGTACACATAAAGAAACATGTACCGACAAGATATCATCAAAGCAGAATGCATTGATGATAATGTATTGATGGATATTCATCAACCAACAACGTCAACAGAAAATAGTGCGGAAGACTATCCCGCTAACAGTTCACACGGATTAAATGAATTCGATCTGAATATTAATAACATAATCAATTCTACCAATAATATACCGAAAACTGAGGAAAGTAGCTATGATCATATCACTGTACAAGATGAGATTGAGATAGGCGATATAACGTTCGTCAAAACTGAGCCTCAAACATTCGACCCAATAAAAGATTGTAAAATTGATACAATACGAGTATTAGGAACACTCGATCAACTGAAGAGTGAAATTAAAGAGGTTGATTCTGATTACAAACGAAATAGAAAGTACAAGTACGAGTGTAACAAATCGTTTACTCGTAGAGGTTACTTGATCAAACACGTTCACAGAAATATTAAAACATTTACGTGCAGCGAGTGTAACAACTCGTTTTCTGAAAAATATCAATTGAATAGACACATTGATACTGTTCATAGAAATATAAAAAAATATACCTGCAATGAATGTAACAAATCATATACTGGAAGACAATACTTAAATATACACATTGATACTGTTCACAGAAATATTAAAAAATTTACGTGCAGCGAATGTAATAAAGCGTTTACTCAAAGAAGTAACTTAAAGATACACATTGATACTGTTCATAGACATATTAAAAAGTTCACATGCACCGAGTGTAATAAATCGTTTACTTATAGAGGTAACTTGCAGATACACATTGATACTGTTCACAGAAATATTAAAAAGTACAAGTGTAACGAGTGTAACAAATCGTTTTCTGGAAGAAGTCACTTGAAGATGCACATTGATACTGTTCACAGAAATATCAAAAAATATACGTGCAGCGAGTTTAAAAACTTGTTTACTCAAAGAAGTAACTTGCAGAAACACATTGATACTGTTCACAGAAATATTAAAGAGTTCAAGTGCAGCGCGTGTAACAAATCGTTTACTCAAAGAATTTATTTAATAACACACACTGCACAAGACTGTTCACAGAATTAATAAAATCTCGAGTGCAACGAGTGCTCAGAAAATGAGAAATGCAATGGCGCCCAAGAACTTACAGATGTATTGAACTGTGGCTGACATTAGCAGCCTGGGTTTAGTCAGTGCAGGATCAAGGATCGTGAAATATTAATTAGGTGTTTAGACCCTGTAGTGTCGGTTATTTGAGAAAGGTGGAAGGCAAGATGGTCAGCTACCATTTAGGTATTTGGTCCGTTACATTATGATATTGAATGTTTTCAATTGTAAATATTGATGTAACTAATTTTTAAACTTAAATATGTATTATTGTGGAAAACACTGAGTCTTCTTTTTCTAAATACGTTTTCTATATAGTAGGTACCTATATAATAAGCAAACTTTTCAAAAATTGTTTATATTTAATGTTACTATTTGCAATATGTTACATTATCTCTCTCTTTCTCTCTCTATCATTGTACAACTTGCCTCTCGTTCGCACACGGCGTTATTTATATATAAACAATTTGAAGTTGTCCCTTTGAGGTAGAATCGCGAATAAAAGAGATGGATCGTGCATTCCTTGCAGGTGTTTATGAACCGGTTGAACGTGACAAACGCTGTCGTCTCACGCCTCAACGGATGATGCAACGAACTACAGTCCCTGTAGGTACGCGAAATATATTGTTTATAAACGATAGACGCTGAGAAATTATCGCATTTTTGGAGTGTAAATCGAGGCATCATTTTGAGACTGATTTTAAAAAGGTTTTTTCCTCATTGGGTGCAATTTCATAATTAAAATAAAAAAAATATAAGAAATGTTTAAAATAAATACAAACTGAGTTTACGCTCCGAGGGTTCCGTGCCGAATATTTTTCCTTTACAATTTTATTATGAAATTGTTTCATTTTTTCCTTGAGAGGAAGAGGCTTGCTTTGTACTGAAGTTGCATTTGTACTTTTAAATTTACAAAGAAAGAGTTAACTTTGAGGCTTCTGAAATTAGGCAGGAAAGGAAAGAAAAGATATTAAAATAAATCGATATGTTAATATTTATATTGTTATTATTTATACCTTTATTATAACCAATATTGTAATCTTGGCGGTTGTTGGGGCTAACAATTGCTTCAGTAATGCGGCATGCGGCCTCTCTGCTTATCATTACGGAACATCTTTGAGGCTGGACATGTTCTGGGAAGTCAACATTACTTCAGGAAGACCTCAGCTAGACCCAGAAAACTGGTGATTTATTCGGACGCCGTCGGCATTTTCAGGGTTATAAATATAATACAATCTGTATTCAGCCATTATCAGGAAAATGAATTGAAGGTTTTTGCGCAAGGCCAAATAAAATTATTAAATGTTTAATAAATGAAAGTAAATTAATCGCCATCGTTAAATACGTGCATTTCGTGACATACCATAAAACGGGACAGGGGTCCCGTTTTATGGTACCCTTTGCGTACCATAAACACCCTCCCTTTGCAGTTAAACAACTATAGTTTTTTTACTTTACTACTTTCGAAACTGATTGTTGCATGTAAGAGAATTTATAGCAATCTGACTGAGCATCACATGAACTGACGAGGGTTTGCAATGCGTGATCTATTTATTTATCTATTTATCTTTATTAGGGAAATAAAACAGTTACATGAGAAAAATCATATACAGGCAGTACATATAATACAATTATATAATGGTACCAACTTATAAGTATAAACTAAAACCAATTAAAGATTTTCACCGAGTGAGTAGCTACATCAAGAGAGGTAACAATTAAGTCCTACTGATTACTGATGTAATCCCGCGTTTTCTCGATTTCCTTTATATCATTCTGAAGATCATAAACTACGTCCATTTTTTTATTAAAAGAAATTAGTAGCGCCTCTGGATTTTCTTTGTGCCACAAACGACCCAACGGAGAATGCGATGCGAGCTGGACTGACAGCTCCTCTTCGTCTGAAGAGTCCTGATTCGCAGGAGTGCAGTTCTTTTTGCCGTTTTAGGGTAGATTCACGACCAGGTCCGCATTTAAAATGGAAGGATATTCCACACGCCCCTTTAGATTGCAGATATTCAGCAGATTTGCTTTTACACTTCAAACGTTTTTGACAAACGTTCGACATAACTGTATCCTACTAAATTAATAATAATGAAAAAGACCGCTATTGAAACTTAATAACACGCGAAGTTGCGTTGTGCACAAATTACTTAATTGTAACTTTGTAATATTAGCTTTCTGCACTCCT
This sequence comes from Neomicropteryx cornuta, assembly GCA_020383195.1. Taxonomy (NCBI): domain Eukaryota; kingdom Metazoa; phylum Arthropoda; class Insecta; order Lepidoptera; family Micropterigidae; genus Neomicropteryx; species Neomicropteryx cornuta. The sequence continues at coordinate 6,244,088 of JAHKQU010000031.1, forward strand.
CCGTATAAACTTTAACTAGGCATGCCATCTCACTCTCCTCCGTGCGCGCTTAAAAGGGGGTAAGTACAGGATCTACTCTTTAAGTAATAATATTATCGATAAAATGCTTGCCAAAGTATTTTGTTTTAAAGTGTTTTACATCAAACATCTTACTTAAATGGTTTTTAATGTTATTTTAGTTTGCACGACATTACCTACATCTGACCACATAAATATTAGTGTTAACTGTGTTATTAAAATAATCGATTAATACAATCTAAGAAGAGATGTGTTCAACGATAGTTAAAAAATATATATATTTTTAATTTTCATTGTAATAATTTATAATCATTAATATATTTTTAATGGTGGCAATAATATTCAACTCAAGAATAATAAACATTCGGTAAAACTGGAAAAAAGAGGGCGAACATATCATTATGGTAATGATATTAATATCAAATGTGGCAACCCCAAATATTCCACTTTTAGTGACAGCCGGAACCTAGTTTAATCTTTTCCATCAACTCTATAAGTCATTGTTTTGTTCGTGCACATAAAGAAACATGTACCGACAAGATATCATCAAAGAAGAATGCACTGATGATAATATATTGATGGATATTCATGAACCAACAACTTCAACAGAAAATAGTGCGGAAGACTATCCCGCTAAAAGTTCACACGGGGTAAATGAATTCGAATTGAAAAATAGTAAAATAATAAAATCTAACAGTATTAAAGCGAAAAATAAAGCATTTCAAGATGATAATATAATTAAAAAACACGAGATTAATTTAAGCGATATAACGTTGGTAAAAACTGAGCCTCAAACATGCGACCCAATAAATGATTGTAAAATTGATACAATACGAGTATTAGGTACACTCGATCAACTGAAGAGTGAAATTAAAGATGTTGATTCTCCCTACAAACGTAATACAAATTTCATATGCAGGGAGAATAACAAATCATTTACTATAAAAAGTAACTTGAAGACACACATTGATACTGTACATAAAAATATTAAAAAGTACATATGTAACGAGTGTAACAAATCGTTTACTCAAAGAGGTAACTTGAAGAGACACATTGATATTGTTCACAGAAATATAAAAAAATATACGTGCAGCGAGTGTAATAACTGGTTTACTCAAAGAAGTCACTTGAAGATACACTTTGATACTGTTCATAGAAATATTAAAAGTAGTACGTGCAACGAGTGTAACAAATCGTTTTCTGGAAGAAGTCACTTGAAGAGACATATTGATACTGTTCACAGAAATATCAAAAAATATACGTGCAGCGAATGTAACAAATCGTATACTGGAAGACAAAACTTAAATACACATATTGATATCATTCACAGAAATATCAAAAAATATACGTGCAGTGAGTGTAATAACTCGTTTACTCTAAGAAGTAACTTGAAGAGACACATTGATACTGTTCACAGAAATTTCAAATAATTCACCAGCAGCGAGTGTAACAAATCATTTGTTAATAAAAGTAAGTTGATGTTACATATAGATACTGTTCACATAAATATTAAAAAGTTTACGTGCAGCGAGTGTAACAATCCGTTTACTCAAAGAATTTATTTGAAACCACACATTGCACAAGACTGTTTACAGAATTAATAAAATCCCGAGTGCTCAGAAAATGTGAAATGCAATGGCGTCCAAAAACCTACAGATGTATTGAACTGTGGCTGACATTAGCAGCCTGGGTTTAGTCAGTGCAGGACCAAGAATCGTGAAATATTAATGAGGTGTTTAGACCCTGTAGTGTCGGTTATTTGAGAAAGGTGGAAGGCAAGATGGCCAGCTACCATTTAGGTATTTGGTCCGTTACAATATAATATTAAATGTTTTCAATTGTAAATATTGATGTAACTAATTGTTTAAACTTATAGAAAAGGTATTATTGTGGGAAACACTGTCTCTTCTTTTTCTGTGTCTTTTTTTTTCTATATACGTTTTATAGCCCCAAAATAAATTTAAATTCTTTATTCAAGAAATTAAGGCGCCACTGTGGAATAAATCACAGAAAATAAAGGACCATTAACCCAAAGGTAACACTCCGACTAGGACTTCATGGAGAGTAACGGATCTCCCTCAGGATTGAGGTGATAATTAAAAATTATCTGGTTTGCAATTTCAAAACGAAATAAAAACATTTAATAAAAAAACTATTACCAAAAAAAAACATTACGAGTAAATAATGCGAAACTAAATAAACTTATAAATAAATAAAAAACACATAACGTTTGCCATGGTCGATGCCATTAGTAGCGAAATCCCGAAATTAGTAGTGTTATTCTAGAAATCTTCCTGGAACACCATCGCGAGCCCAAAAGCCTAAGGGACCTTCCCGAATCAAAATGTATGTTTTTTTTTAAATTAGGGACCCACAATAACGTATTACCCTGAAATACGAACAAAATAAGCAGTTAAACTCGACATCAAAAGGTAGAAACTAAATCAATGGTAAACCGAATAACTACTTACCGCTTCCATCGGGAGAACGGATTTAGGGATAGCGCAGTCCTGACTGGCCAGCTGCATTCCTTTTATTATTTATTTTTTAAAATATTCAATCGCACAGCAAAATTTATAATAAACCTGCGGCCGCCATTCGAGAGCCCTTCACAATCGCCCATCCAAAAGCAAAATCAAAATCCGAACTACCTCCCAGAGACCGAAACTTGATTACCAGCAAACAAGTTTGCGATCTGGTGGGAAAACCAGAGAACGACGAGCATTGCCCTCAATGCAGATCATAGCATTGAAAACATTTGGAATAGAAAGGTGTTTGTGAAAGCGTTCCTATTCACCACGTTAAGAAAGCCTTTAGGTATTATTTTCAACTCTCCCATTCATTCATCGTCACTTAAAGGACCTCCCAAACTACAGGAAGGCTCATAAGATCGAGAACCTTGCTGACCAAACATACTCACAGCTATAATCACTTCAATAATAGTAAATTACGCCTAACATTGAAAATAAAAAAGTAGTAAATGTGATAGGATTGATACTAACAATTTAAGGTCTTTAACATGCCACTGACCTAATTTACGGCCATTAAAATCAGATAATTCGTACACCAGCGATGATAATTGACGAACGACACGGCAATTGATGAATTTAGGTGCAAATTTGGCAATGAAATACTTACCAGCTTTACTTTGTTGATAATCCCTTTTCCAAACAAAGTCTCCTGCATTTAAATCAGCATGTCTTCGCTTTTTATCGTAGAAAGCTTTGTTTCTGCCATGCGATTCAACTAGACGAACTCTAACTTGTTGGAAAATGTCGGCCAATTCACCAAGATCTTGCGCAAAGTTTTGGCAACTACCTAATATTCCCTCATCTTGCAAATACAGGAGAATGAGAATAAAAGGAGCCACTTAGTATGCGTTCTTGCCCATGTTCTAGGAAATGTGGACTAAAATTCGTAGTCTCATTAACGGCAGAGTTAATACCAAATTGAACTTTTGGAAGGAGTAAATCCCAGCTACGATGGTCATCTTTAATGAATAATGCCAGCGCAGTGCCGACTGTCCTATTAGTTCATTCGGTCTTATTAACCTGTGGAGTATACAGTGGACAGAAATGGACATTTGGCACTTTATATTTTGCCATTAAATTATGAAAATCCTTACTGACAAACTGTTTTCCATTATCAGCTATTACTGTTTGAGGAATACCAAACCTAAGGAAAACATCATTTTCTAAATGTTGGCGAATTATGCTACCTACCACAGGATTCACAACCGGGACTCTTATTATTTAATGTAAATGTAACGTTTTTTAAACTTTGAACACATTTTGTATGCAGATGATTTGAAAATTTATTCTAAGGTGGTTAATGAGAACAATTGTCTAGCTAGGCATTTGAATTGATATGAATCTTTTTAACACTATTGTGATAAAAACTGTATTTTCTGGAAAGAAAAGTGAAATTAATGATAGAATTAGGGTGGAAATTTGTCAAACTTGAATCTAAGACCTTAAATTATGCTGATACTAAGCTAATATGTGCCATACAAACTGCCAAAAAGATATATTTTACAAGAGAAAATTGATATTTTTAAAGGAAGTGCGAGCATCTTTGAAAGCCCCAATATAATTTATGAATATAACGGGACCGAATGATTGACGAATTGTCACTAATCTCAATTGTTACTATGTGCAGATACACAATTTTAGACTTATTCTAAACACTGCTTTATACCGTTTATTGATAGTAAATTTAATATTAAAATTTACTATAGCATATTTTGTACCACTTGACATAGCGTAACATGGTAGAATACTTCTAGAATGTTCTGAAGCATGTCCCAAAAATCGAGAATTCAGTTACGTCCGATTATTTTTCCGATGTCCGATGATTAAGTTAGTAAATAGTACTTCCTACGTGATTTAAATACCCATAAAGTAACATAAATATTCGCGTAACGCGAAATATCCGTTCAAATCACGTCTGAAAACTGCAATAAATGACAAATTAAAGACAAAACGTCAAAGTGACAGCTTCGGTCCATTTTTTCATCATTTTATCGACACGTCGAAAGAGTGAGCGACGCAACCCTAGAGGGTAGGTACAATCAATATTCTACTTACTAATATTTACTTATTCTTAATAAATTACTTTTAGTTTATTGCTCGGCTGTTATAAAATAGGAAATTGAAGAAAATACTATGAAATTAATAAAATACACCCAGACTGACAAAATATTGAAAAATATTTTTTAATTTCTTATCATTAACGAAATATTGCCCATTTCAATTAAATGTTTATTTGAAATATGAAGCTATCTATTAAATAATTGTCAATAAGTAATCTAACTACATTAGTTTGAAAAACATATTGTTAAAAATTGTTTTTTTTCTAATACGATAATTACCTAAGTCTACCTGTGACCATAATTAATATATTGTTAGTGAGTTTTTAATGGTGGCAATAATACCATCTAAAACATAATAAACAATCGGTAAAATTGGGGAAAAGATCGCACACATATGTGCAAAGACCACAGAGTCTATACCCAGGAGGAGAAGTTCGATGGGAGGGGGTAAGCCGAGAAACGTCCGCTTGGGTACGAGCCGCGCAGTCGGGCTCTGCGCATCTCGCGAGTACTAAGCAGCTTAACCTCCTCGAGCTGTCAAAGTCGTGAAACGCAGCTGTTGCGGAGCTGTGGCTCTGTTTTGTTCAATCAAATGCTCACCTTCTTATTGAAATGTGAACATTTGTGAACAAAATGTGAAACACCGTCAACTTTTGACGTGAACCGAACGAAAGTTACAGCGCGTTCTGTTAGTGTCTCCCACTCTTGGCTGTCATGCATTTGGGGCTGAGTTTCTCCTCCTGTGTATAGACTCCGTGATCGGGACATTGGATAGAGTATATTTTCCAACCACCCTACAGATCTGTACTAGATTCATTGTTTTGTTCGTGCACATAAAGAAATATGTACCGACAAGATATCATTAAAGCAGAATGCATTGATGATAATGTATTGATGGATATTCATCAACCAACAACGTCAAAAGAAGATAGTGCAGAAGTCTATCCCGCTAACAGTTCATACGGGTTAAATGAATTCGATCTGAATATTAGTAACATAATCAATTCTGCCAATTATATACCGAAAACAGAGGAAAGTAGCTATGATCATATCACTGTCAAAGATGAGATTGAGATAGGCGATATAACGTTCGTCAAAACTGAGACTCAAACATACGACCCAATAAAAGATTGTAAAATTGATACAATACGAGTATTAGGTACACTCGATCAACTGAAGAGTGAAATTAAAGATGTTGATTCTCCCTACAAACGTAATACAAATTTCATATGCAGCGAATATAACAAGTCATTAACTATAAAACTTAATTTGAAGACACACATTGATACTGTTCACAGAAAAATTAAAAAGCACATGTGTAACGAGTGTAACAAATCGTTTTCTGGAAGAAGTCACTTGAAGAGACACATTGATACTGTTCATAGAAAAATTAAAAGTAGTACGTGCAACGAGTGTAACAAATCGTTTTCTGGAAGAAGTCACTTGAAGAGACACATTGATACTGTTCATAGAAAAATTAAAAGTAGTACGTGCAACGAGTGTAACAAATCGTTTTCTGGAAGAAGTCACTTGAAGATGCACATTGATACTGTTCACAGAAATATCAAAAAATATACGTGCAGCGAGTGTAACAACTCGTTTACTCAAAGAAGTAACTTAAGGATACACATTGAAACTGTTCATAGAAAAATTAAAAAATATACGTGCAATGAATGCAACAAATCATATACTGGAAGACATTACTTAAATATACATATTGATACTGTTCACAGAAGTATTAAAAAATTCACGTGCAGCGAGTGTAACAACTCGTTTACTCAAAGAGCTACCTTAAGGATACACATTGATACTGTTCACAGAAATATCAAAAAATATACGTGCAGCGAGTGTAACAACTCGTTTACTCAAAGAAGTACCTTGAAGATACACATTGATACTGTTCATAGAAATATTAAAAATTATACGTGCAGTGAATGTAACAAATCCTTTAATCATAAATCTCACTTGAAAATACACATTGACACTGTTCATAGAAATATTAAAAAATATACTTGCAGTGAATGTAACAAATCGTTTACTCAAAGAAGTAACTTAAGGATACACATTGATACTGTTCACAGAAATATCAAAAAATATATGTGCAGTGAGTGTAAAAAATCGTTTTCTGAAAGAAGTAACTTGAAAAGACACATTGATACTGTTCACAGAAATATCAAAAAGTTTACGTGCAGCGAGTGTAACAATCCGTTTACAGAATTAATAAAATCCCGAGTGCTGAGAAAATGAAAATGCAATGGCGTCCAAGAACCTGCAGATGTATTGAACTGTGGCTGACATTAGCAGCCTGGGTTTAGTCAGTGCAGGATCAAGGATCGTGAAATATTAATGAGGTGTTTAGACCGTGTAGTGTCGGTTATTTGAGAAAGGTGAGAAGGAAAGATGGCCAGTTATCATGTCTAGCCATGTCCATACCAGCTATTTGGTCCGTACTTAACCTTTCTTTGGGTTGATTTAGGTTTACATTATGATATTGAATGTTTTTATTTGTAAATATTAAAATAATAGGTAGAATCGCGAATAAAAGAGATGGATCGTGCATTCCTTGCAGGTGTTTATGAACCGGTTGAACGTGACAAACGCTGTCGTCTCACGCCTCAACGGATGATGCAACGAACTACAGTCCCTGTAGGTACGCGAAATATATTGTTTATAAACGATAGACGCTGAGAAATTATCGCATTTTTGGAGTGTAAATCGAGGCATCATTTTTAGACTGATTTTAAAAAGGTTTTTTTCTCATTGGGTGCAATTTCATAATTAAAATAAAAAAATATAAGAAATGTTTAAAATAAATACAAACTGAGTTTACGCTCCGAGGGTTCCGTGCCGAATATTTTTTCTTTACAAATTTATTATGAAATTGTTTCATTTTTCTCTTGATAGAAAGAGGCATGCTTTGTACTGAAGTTGCATTTGTACTTAAATCCACAAAGAAAGAGTTAAATTTGTGGTTTTTGAAATTAGGCAGGAAAGGAAAGAAAAGATATTAAAATAAATCGATATGTTAATATTTATATTGTAATTATTTATACTTTTATTATAACCAATATTGTAATCTTGGCGTTTGTTGGGGCTAACAATTGATTCAGTAATGCGGCATGCGGCCTCGCTGCTTATCATTACGGAATATCTTTGGGTTGGACATGTTCTGGGAAGTTGACATTACTTCAGGAAGACCTCAGCTAGACCCAGAAAACTGGTGATTTATTCGGACGCCGTCGGCATTTTCAGGGTTATAAATATAATACAATCTGAATTCAGCCATTATCAGGAAAATGAATTGAAGGTTTTTGTGCAAGGCCAAATAAAATTATTAAATGTTTAATAAATAAAAGTAAATTAATCGTCATCGTTAAAATACGTGGATTTCGTGACATGCCCCTGACTCGCTTTATGGTACCCTTTGCGTACCATAATCACCCTCCCTTTGTAGTTAAACAACTATAGTTTTTTTACTTTGCTACTTTAGCAACTGTTTGTTGCATGTAAGAGAATTTATAGCAATCTGACTGACCATCACATGAACTGACGAGGGTTTATTATTTATCTATTTATTTTTATTAGGGAAATAAAACATTTACATGAGTAAAATCATATTAAAAAATAAAACCAATTAAATATTTCCACCGAATGAGTATACAATTAGCGCTTAACCTAAAAAATGCAAGATGAGGGGTTAAGGAGAAGGGAGGGAAAGAAAAGGGGAATTTGAAGTTAACGTTTCATTTTTTATAAGTTTTGTGAACGCCACTAAATTAACATTAAATATCAACATCTGAATATTTTGCATTTAAGGGAGAATACATTCTATAAATGGGTTTGTTTTGCCCTTAATTGTGATTAAGGAATTTGTGTTGAACCGCCTCAATTTTAGATGCATGTGTCGCGTACTTAGGATTCCAAATTTGGGAGCCTTATTCCAGGACCCTACGCTCATAAGAAAAGAACCAGGTCTTTAGAGCGATACCCGATTTAAACCCTAAATGTTTGAACGCTTTTGCAGTAACATACTCAACATGTTTATCAGCATCCTACTATTTAACACAATTCCAAGATCTTTAATACAATCGGTTGAAGATATCTGCGAATTACTGAGCCTAAAAGTAAACTTGACTTTATTGAGGTTTCTCGTGAAGCAAATATAAACACATTTGCCCGCATTAAAAAGAGACGGTTTTCAAGGCAATAATCAGAAAATCTATTTAGGTCGTCCTGTAATTTATTAGAGTCTGTGAGATCCTTAATTATAGGGAATATTTTCAAATCGTCAGCATAACCTAACACTTGTGCAATACGAAAGCATGAGAAAATGTCGTTGTTGTAGAAGAGGATCAACAGCGGTCCAAGTAGGCTGCCTTGTGGAACACCTGAGGTTATGACAAGCCAATCCGACCGAAGACCACCAATTGTTGACACACTGACTCCTGTTGCTAATATATGAAGAAAACCATCTAAGTAGATCACCATGAATGCCGATCTTCACTAATTTATTTAACAGGATTCTATAATCAACTTTATCGAAAGCTTTACTAAAGTCGGTATAGATATCATCTACTTGACATTTTTGGTTAATGGAGGTAGTAATGTAGTTGGCGAATAAAGCTAAATTGCTGACAGTGGAGCGCCCTGTAAAGAAGCCATGCTGAGCGTTCGAAATGTAATGTTTTGTTACCTCAAACACTTGGAAATGGACTATTTTTTCAAATAACTTAGCGATTGTATTTATTTTAGAAATAGGTCGATAGTTGTCACTGCGTTACGGGACCCAGATTTATAAACTGGAGTAACATATGCCTTCTTCCATTCCAGGACTAACCTTCCTTAAGTGTGATAAGGCTTTAAATAATGTGCACTACAGTTTTTGACAAATGTCGCTGGAATTCCATCTGGACCTGCACTTTAATTTAGGTCCAGTTGTTTAATTTCAGCTGAGATGCTTTCAATATCGACAGTCACCGAGTGCATATCTGCTGGACCTATCCCGGTTTTTCCTTGACAGGTAACTTGAGAGGGAAAACCATGAGTTTTTGATTTAGATTTTACGAAAGATCAAAAACTATTTTTTTATATTTTGTGCAATTTTAATTCCTAATTTCTCTAAGCTATCATAAAATATAAGGAATTTAGGTTCGATTTTTCTCTTAAAATATGGAGTTGTGAGCCATTTAATACCTATTTAATGTTGTCTATGGCGCTGAAATAAATAAATTTAATATGAAGAATATTACGAAATAATAAGTTTGAGCATAAAAATAATATAAATTCGAAATGTTGTTTAATAAAATAACATTTCATTTAAAAAAAAACTTTCCTCAGTACTCAACAGATGGCCTTAGGTTGATATTTTTTTAAAGATTGTCTTCGCAGTAGACGAGCTATGCGACAGATGGCGCTGAACTATAAGAATATTACAATTTAAATAAATTACAGAGAACTAAAATAATGTTAATAAAAGTGACGACAAAAAAAAATATTCATTATTTAAACTTATAATGATTATTCTTTCAAAAAGTTGATAACATTTAATGTATTTACTTAAACAGTTATTTACTAATATATTAAGCAATGCTTTACTTTTATTAAATTTTATTTATTTAAATAAAATATACAATTCCTGGTAATACAGTAACGCTTTTTCAAAAACAAACCCAATTTCTTATAAGTCGCCATACAACGTTAAGTTTTAACGTGAACTCATTACTCTAGCTAATGTCGACGCATCTGGTACCGTGTTTAGCTAACTATATGTGAACTTCTGTTCTAAGGTAAACTTTACTTCCTTAATCGATAATGGCCTTGACACTATTACGGCGTACGACGACATCTGAGCGCTCACTACAAAGATAAATGATCCTTTTACCATTATAACAAAAAGTACCTAAATTTAACTTAGTTGAGTAGCGTCCAAATGAATTGAATATTACCTAGTCACAACAGTTCTTTTAAATAGAACTTAGGTTAGGATGAACATTCTTTTATGGAGGTCATTCTATACTTCAAACTGATCAACTTTTGTTCGGCAAGTTATCAAGGTACTAATCTATAACCTTCCTAACTAGGTAAAAGTTACCTGTTTAAACGCATAGTTACTCCTCCTGGGATATTATTTATTTGGTATGGACAAAAATGTGACGTCAAACATTCTTATAATATAGTTTAGATATTTATATACTCCAAGAGACTTTCTTTAGAAGAATATCTTTTGTATTCATCAACAAATTATAAAATTATATTTACCAATTTAAATGAGTTGCAAATATTTTGAACTTTACCTCAAAATGTATTCTGAAGATTATAATTCTTTTATAATATTATAATAAAAAAAAGTTTATTTGTTTGGTTGTGACTCGCTAGATAATTCACCAGAATATAAATTTGAAACTATATGTAAACATATGTAACAGCAATGTATGTAATTTCTATGTATTTGTTTAATAATAAATATCTTGCTTTAATAAGAAAACAATAAATCTGCTATTTTGTTGACATTATACTCTCGTTTCATGTTTCAGAAATCATTTCAATTGTAAAGGTTTAGGCCTGAACAATGCCACTACAAATTGTTTAACAATCTGCATCGACGCATTGTTAAACAATACAAATCTTCTGTCAACGAGTCGTCAGATTCGCATTGTTTTTATATAAGAATACTATTATTAAGATGAAATCGGCTTTCCACGATTACTAATCGACGTCTCGAGTCAGTCGAATCATTACTTTATGAATCTCGCAAAGTTGCCAACCCTTTATTGTATTGTAGATGTTTTTCTTATATAACTCGTAAACACCAGAAAATACCAACTTAAAATTGCTTAATGATATCTGCATCATTTAAAGTGTTGATAAATAATATATTATCTTATTTTTTAATGTGTTGGAAAATAAACTTTGAATTATGAAATAGTAAAAATGATTGAAAAAAAGCCAATTCTTCTAAATTCTATTAAATGACTTGGTAATTCAATCTTCCCACTTCTAGGTGGCAAACATCATCTCCTCAAAAACAGTCTGAAGATATGCTTTAAATATGTATTTGACACTATTTCTCGATTACTTTTATTAAACTATATATTTTTATTAAATGCTTTTATATTATTTGCCGCCATCTGTTATTATCAAAAGAAAGTATCGATTTTCTCTTTAAATTTATCAATTTTAATTTAGATGGCGCTAGCATTAAACTTAATAATTAAACTTATTCATACTGTAAAACAATTCAATTTGTATTTCCACGAATATATAACATATTTAGATACCTACTTTCATCACTTATGATCACAAGATATCAACATTAAGTAGGATTTAAACAAACACTTTGCTATTTAAGGGTTCTCTTGAATGGAAATGCTAGTGACAATCACTTAATTAAAAATAAAAAAAAAACAGGTGAAAGCACTACCGCAGCAGTCACATCTGCGAAGAATCTCATTGGCCAGAGAGTACTCAAAACTTACTTTGACGCGCAAGGCTCGTGAGAAAGATTCCGCTACACATTTAGAGGCATTAAATTGCAAATTATTATCTGCGGCCATTTTAAGAGACGATGACGTCATCTTGTCAAAAAATGACGTCACTCACTGGTTTATCTTCACATCGACCACATCCAGTAACAAACTACATTTTTTCACTGCGGTAAAAATATTATTAGTAAATAGAATATAAAATAAACCACTTAGTCCGGCCCTTTGCTGGATACCAGATTATATATATTTTAGTTTTAATTGTCTGTTTATCATACCTTTAATACAATGCTATTTTCTATAAAAAAAATAGTATATTTTTATAATATTTAATAAAAACTTATTCAACATGATGGATCACTATTACCGCATTATTAATGATAAAATTCTATACGACCATGGACGTAGCATTATGTCCAAAACATCGACTACTCAGAAACTCTACCCAGAGTTTTGTCAATATTGTTATTAAACATTTTAAGATTTAAGGTTTATCCGTCGATCATAAAGGCGGGTTTCAGAGCCGTGACGGTTACGGAACCCCCGCAACGCAACGGAGGGCCCGCATGCAATCCTATAAGTATAAGAAATTAGTTTATCCCTTACTCGCAGAGATGGCTGTATGTTTGATTATCTATTTGTCATATAGACATCAATGTAGATATTTTAATAAACATATTCCTATTTATTTTGAAAAGTAATTATATTATTTATTTATTTTTGATACCTTTAAATTAATAATAATATATTAGAAATACATATTTAATATAATACATATTTAAATAGGTTTATAGACACTTTTCAAATGCTTCGATCGAGTTAATCATTCTATTCTCCACAGAGATTTATACTACAGTATAAAGAATGGTACAGAAAGTTCTCTTGGAACAAAAGTGAGACGACACCCTGCGAGTGCTCCAATGCTGAACAATATAACATCAGGAGTACCACGGGGTTCACAACCGGGACTCTTATTATTATATATAAATGTAACGTTTTTTAAAGTTTGAACACATTTCGTATGCAGATGATTTGAAAATTTATTCTAAGTTTAATGAGAACAATTGTCTAGGCATTTGAACTGATGTGAATCTTCTTAAGGCTGCTGTGATAAAAACTGTATTTTCTAGAATTAATTATAGAATTAGGGTGGAAATTTGTTAAACAACTTGAATCTAAGACCTTAGTATTATGCTAATATGCGCAATACAAACTGCCAAAAAGATATATTTTATATGAGTAAATTGATATTTTTAAAGGAAGTGCAAGCATCTCTGAAACCCCCAATATAATTTATGAATATAACTGGACCGAATGATTGACGAATTGTCACTAATCTCAGGTTAAATAATAATGAACTTGCAGTTTTTAAATAAACATGTGCAGATACACAATTTTCGACTTATTTTAAACACTGCTTCATGCCGTTTATTGATAGTTAATTTAATATTTAAATTTACTATACTATATTTTGTATCACTTGACATAGCGTAACGTGGAAGAATACTTCTAGAATCAACGATCTATCGTTGTCTAGAATGTTCTAAAGCATGTCCCAAAAATCGAGAATTCAGTTACGTCCGATTTATTCTTCCGATTGATTTTAATCAAAGCAAAATACCAAGTTAGTAAATAGCACTTCCTACATGATTTAAATAACCAGAAAGTAACATAAATATTCGCGTAACGCGAAATATCCGTACAAATCACGTCTGAAAACTGCAATAAATGACAAATTCAGACAAAACGTCAAAGTGACAGCTTCTGTCCATTTCTTCATCATCTTATCGACACGTCGAAAGAGTGAGCGACGCAACCCTAGAGGGTAGGTACAATCAATATTCTACTTACTAATATTTACTTATTCTTAATAAATTACTTTTAGTTTATTGCTCGGCTGTTATAAAATAGGAAATTGAAGAAAATACAATGAAATTAATAAAATACAACCCAGACGGACAAAAGATTGAAAAAATATTTTTAAATCTATTATTTTTTTATTTTTAATATATTTGAAGAAAATTTTTAATGGTGGCAATAATATCCAACTAAACCATAATAAACAATAAGTCAAATTGGGGAAAAGACCGCACACATCTGAATACTGATATTAAACATGGCAACCCCAAAAACACCACTTTTAGCGACAGTCAGAATCGTGACATTAGTTAGAGTATATTTTCCGACAACCCTAAAAGGCTGTAATAGATTCATTGTATTGTTCGTGCACATAAAGAAACATGTACCGACTAGATATCATCAAATCAGAATGCATTGATGATAATGTAATGATGGATATTCATCAACCAACAACGTCAACAGAAAACAGTGCAGAAGACTATCTCTCTAACAGTTCACACGGATTAAATGAATTCGAATTGAATATTAGTAAGATAATCAATTCTACCAATAATATACCGAAAACTGAGGAAAGTAGCTATGATCATATCACTGTCAAAGATGAGATTGAGATCGGCGAAACGTTCGTCAAAACTGAGACTCAAACAAACGACCCAATAAAAGATTGTAAAATTGATACAATACGAGTATTAAGTACACTCGATCAACTGAAGAGTGAAATTAAAGAGGTTGATTCTCATAACAAACGTAATATAAAGTTCATATGCAGAGAGTGTAATAAATCGTTTACTCTAAGAGGTAACTTGAAGACACACATTAACACTGTTCATAGGAACATTAAAAAGTACATATGTAACGAGTGTAACAAATCGTATACTCAAAAAGGTCACTTGAAGACACACATTGATACTATTCACAGAAATATCAAAAAACATACGTGCAGCGAGTGTAACAAATTGTTTACTCAAAGAAGTAGCTTGAGGATACACATTGATACTGTTCACAGAAGTATCAAAAAACATACATGCAGCGAGTGTAACAACTTGTTTACTCAAAGTAGTAACTTGAGGATACACATTGATACTGTTCATAGAAATATAAAAAAATTCACGTGCAGCGAATGTAACAAATTATTTGCTGAAAGAAGTAACTGGAAAACACATATTGATACTGTTCACAAAAATATTAAAAAGTTCAAGTGCAGCGAATGTAGCAACTCGTTTAGTCAAAAAAGTAATTTAAAGACACACATCGATACTGTTCACAAAAAAATTAAAAAATGTAGGTACAGTGAATGTAACAAATCGTTTACTGAAAAAAAACCCTAAACGCACACATTGATAGTGTTCACAGACATATTAAAAAGTTTACGTGCAGCGAGTGTAACAATTTTTTACTCAAAGTAGTAACTTAAACATACATTTTGATACTGTTTACAGAAATATTTAAAAGTTTACTTTCAGCGACTGTAATAACTCGTTTGCTGAAAAAAGTTACTTGAAAACACACATTGCTCAAAACTGTTCATAGAATTGGTAAAATCCCGAATGCAACGAGTGCTCAGAAAATGTGAAATGCAATGGCGTCCAAGAACCTACAGATGTATTGAACTGTGGCTGACATTAGCAGCCTGGGTTTAGTCAGTGCAGGATCAAGGATTGTGAAATATTAATGAGGTGTTTAGACCCTGTAGTGTCGGTTATTTGAGAAAGGTGGAAGGCAAGATGGCCAGCTACCATTTAGGTATTTGGTCCGTTACATTATGGTATTTAATGTTTTCAATTGTAAATATTGATGTAACTAATATTTAAACTTATGTAATAGATATTATTCTGGAAAACACTGTGTCTTCTTTTTCTAAACATGTTTTTTCTATATACGTTTTCTATATAGTAGGTACCTATATAATAAGCAAACATTTCAAAAATTGTTTATATTTAATGTTACTATTTGCAATATGTTACATTATCTCTCTCTTTCTCTCTCTATCATTGTACAACTTGCCTCTCGTTCGCACACACGGCGTTATTTATATATAAACAATTTGAAGTTGTCCCTTTGAGGTAGAATCGAGAATATAAGAGATGGATCGTGAATTCCTTGCAGGTGTTTATGAACCGGTTGAACGTGACAAACGCTGACGTCTCACGCCTCAACGGATGATGCAACGAAGTAAAGGTCCAATGCTTGGAATGTATTGTTTATAAAATGATTGACGTGATTGAAATAATGAATCAACATCGTTACAATACATTTTTAATTGTTTATCATTAATACCTATTTTTCACTCCTTTTTAAAAATATCATTAGATATTGACAAATGTCAATTGGTGAGTTAGGTTGTGTTTATATTTGTGTGTTTGTGTGTATATATTTGGGAGGAGTTTTGTGACGACGATTATATAAACACAGTTATTCTGTGTTACTTTTAGCGGAGTTTGTAAGAATCCTGTGAGGATAAAAAATGCCCTTTAGATTTTGAGAAACCTCGAGTTTATTGGGACCCGAAAAAGAACCCTTAGTGTGTTATACATAGGTACGAACTTTGATTGCACTATGAAATTATCCTATCTTTAGAGTTTTAAACCAAGGCATACTTACAATCATTTTTGAAAACATTTGTTTTTGTACTGATTCCAAAAAGATTTTTTCCTCTTTGGGTGCAATTTCGTAATAAACATTTTGAAAGAAAGTTATCATAAAAGTAAATAAAAAACTAAGTTTACACGCCGAGGGTTCCGTGCCGAATATTTTTTTATTACATTTTTGTCATGACATTGTCCCTTTTTTCCTTAGTAGGAAGAGGCAAGGTTTGTACTAAAGTTGCACTCAAATATGAGGTAGGTACATATTACTAGATTTAAGGCCGAAAACAGTTTTAAGTTTTATTTGATACTTATACCTACCAACCAAGTAATTATTTATTTAATTGACATTAAATACTGACAAGACTAAATATATGATATTTAAGATAACTGGCAATGTCACAGGCAATCGCAGATAACTTTCCCCTGTAAATACTCGACTGTGACATATTGACTAAACTTCAACGATCTCATTAACTCTAATCACTTTGCGTTAGTTCAAAGCACTACATCGTATGGTATTCTTGGTTGGGGAGGTTCAACATTCTGTTCCCTTTATCCTATTATAAAGGCTGATAAAGCCATATTGCTCTTTATTAATAAAAGGCCGTATCTACCCGACAAATCTTCACTGCATCACAAGAAGAACATTTTTATTCACCGGGAACTCGAACATAAGATCTCAACGCGCAAAGTGCTCAACCAAGAATATGTTCCCTCGACTAAGGCCAGATTTGACAAACGAAATTTTAGTTTTCTAGCCCCAGAATTTTTACAAACTGTCATTCTATAAGTCTATATTTTGTGCTTACAAATTATTGAAGCCGAGAATTTTCCAATCGAGGCAAAAAGAATGAGAGGCAGATATTTTATAGTAATTAAAATCTTATATATTTTATTATTAACAATTAATTATTGACAATTGTTTCTTAAATTTATTAATAAATACCAACTTATTTTACATTCTCGCTGTTTTACCCGATGAAAACGTTTCTACCCGTTTGTACCGTCTTTGTATTTATTTTCATAATTTAAGAGCTTGGCAAAATGTAGGGTACGTAATAAATTAAGAACTTAATTATGCCGATCACGTGCCTAATTAATTAGAAGTATTTTTTTTTTAAATTAATATCGTTTTTAAGCTGCTCGTAAAGACATTTTCGTTTTACTTGCCGCTAATTCAAATATTTCGCGGGTCAAATGTATTTTAATGCTGTCTCAGAGTGTTTCCTCATTTTACAAGCCGTTCAATAAGATAGAATATTTTATGTCCACGCGCAAAACAGCAACGAGCTAAACATGACACGAATAAACATAAATGTAGCGAGTGTGAGCAGATGTTTCGAACCTCTTTTATTGAGTCACATTAATGCAGTTCATCGGAAAATAAAAAAAAATAATTGCAACGAGTGCGATTATAAATATTTACAAAAGTGTACATAGAAAGTGTATGAAGATACACATTGATACTGTTCACAGATATATCAAAAAATATACTTGCTACGAATGTAACAACTCTTTTACTCAAAGAAGTCACTTGAAAACACACATCAATAATGTTCACAGAAATATTAAAAAATTCACGTGCAGCGAGTGTAATAAATCATTTGTTAATAAAAGTAAGTTGAAGACACATATTGATACTGTTCACATGCAGCGAGTGTAACAACTCGTTCACTCAAAGAATTTATTTAATAACACACATTGCACAAGATTGTTCACAGAATTAATAAAATCTGGAGTGCAACGAGTGCTCAGAAAATGAGAAATGCAATGGCGTCCAAAAACCTGCAGATGTATTGAACTGTGGCTGACATTAGCAGCCTGGGTTTAGTCAGTGCAGGATCAAGGATCGTGAAATATTAATGAGGTGTTTAGACCCTGTAGTGTCGGTCATTTGAGAAAGGTGGGAAGGCAAGATGGCCAGCTACCATTTAGGTATTTGGTCCGTTACATTATGGTATTGATTGTTTTTATTTAGGGTAATTTTTAAAATAAATAATAATAATTATTAAGAGAAACAAATTATCTTTTTTTCCTAATATTTTTTTTCTATGTTAGTAAGTACCTATTTCAAAAATTGTTTATATTTAATGTGACTATCTGCTTTATGGTACATGCACACTCCCTCTCTTTCTATTATTGTTCATATTGCCTCTCGTTCGCACACACGGCGTTTTTTATATGTAAACAATTTGAACTTGTCCCTTTGAGGTAGAATCGCGAATAAAAGAGACGTTGCATTCCTTTTAGGTGGTTCCGAACCGGTTGAACGTGACAAACACTGACGTCTCACGTCTGACGCTAACAAACGACGCAACGAACTAAATATATCATTACATATTGACAAATGTCAATTGGTGAGTTAGGTTGTGTATATATTTGTGTGTATATTTTTGGGAGGAGTTTTGTGACGATGATTATATAAACACAGTTATTCTGTGTTGCTTTTAGCGTTGTTTATAAGGATCCTGTGAGAATAAAAAGTGCCCTTTAGATTTTGAGAAACCTCGTGTTTATTGGGCCTCGAAAAAGAACCCTTAGTGTGTTATACATAGGTACGAATTTTGGCTGCACGTTGAAATTATCCTATCTTTAGAGTTTTAAACCAAGGCATACTTACAATCATTTTTGAAAACATTTATTTTTGGACTGATTCCAAAAAGATTTTTTCCTCTTTGGGTGCAATTTCGTAATAAAAATAATGAAAGAAAAAAAGAAAGTTATCATAAAAGTAAATAAAAAACTCAGTTTACACGCCGAGGGTTCCGTGCCGAATATTTTTTTATTACGTTTTTATCATGACATTGTCCCTTTTTTCCTTAGTAGAAAGAGGCAAGATTTATACTAAAGTTGCAATCAAATATGTGTTTCTGCGCCGGCCGACGTTTATTGTAAACTATAAAAAGATTATTGTATTACTTTTTAGTTTTTTAAGTTGTAGGTAAGTTTTCAACGTGAGGTAGGCACATATAAAGCCATATAAGCACATATAAATAATAAAGCCGAAAATCTAAATATGATGCACACCGCCTGTTCTAAAATGGGGGTCCCAAGACATTGAGTAATCGCCAAAATGAAACCACCGCAAGCAATCCGCAGGAACAGGGATCCTGATGCCTCATTAGCAGTGACCTGATGCCTCATTAGCAGTGACCTGATGCCTCAGTAGCAGTGAGGACCTGATGCCTCAGAGGCCCGTCACAGATGGAAGAAAGAAGAAATCCCCGACGTCAAATTACAAGCGAATACTTTGGGTTGAGTGGACCCGCATCGAGATTATATTTTAATCTGCACCTGATGCCATACAATAAAATGTTATTTGGAAAGGCGAGGCTCAGGGCCAAGGAACTGCAAGGTTCCATGGTATGGTTCCAGAACTGCCGTGTGCTGGTGAGATGGTTAGAAAGACTGAATCATTATACACATTTCCTCCGCAGAAGATTTAGATAAACTTACCTGACTATTTGTCTACTTAAATATAGATATAATTAAATTTCTCTATAAAGATTATTTGCTTAACGTTATGAATATCTGGTTATATGTAGTTGCTGAAAACAATTTAATTCCCACATGCTCTTATGATATATATGTATAGTCAGTAATATTGCTGGATAACCTTATTTTATATGAGTACTGTAAATAATAGACCCCACGTGCACTTTTTACACAATATTTATTAATGTTACCTATCCACAAAATTTTATAGAAAATATGTCAAATAAAGAGGAAATATATGATATACTATGATATATACTAGAAACGCACATGGATTAACTATTGCTCTACCAATCTATCTTCTATCAATGATCTATGTTAAGTATAGTTTAATTTTATCAAAATGTGATATTATCACAACTTATTACAACAGCAAGCAAAGCTATGTTTCTTACTGGCATGTGGAGTACATATTATTATTACCATATGTTGCCACTTATGTATATATTACCATTATATATTTTTTCTTTATGTTCTTCCTAAGTACTCCTCATATGTCAGGTATAAAAACTATCTCTAAAGCATATCTCAATACAATATATACTAGTATCTCGGTTACGAAATATTACACATACTTTTCAAAACTAACTATAAAATCAAAATTCTCCTAAGATCAGTACATATAACTAAAATTAAGAAATCTGATTATGGGTAGAAATAAACAGCTTGCAATATCATTTCTTAATGCGCAGTCTCTCAATACTGGGCGAGACGAACCATTGGTAGCTCTGCAGTCCAGAGATGTTGACATCCTGGCACTGAATGAGACATTTCTCAATGACGACAGCGACCTGTCAGCCTATGCTATTGCAGGTCATAACCTGCAATGGTCATAACCTGCAATAGCACTCTCCACGAGTCGGGCGGCGGGGGGGAAGAGTTGGTTTTGACATTAAGAAAAGCATTCCCTATAAAGTCTGTACTTTAGGTGATCAAACAGTCTTAGAAAAAATGTGGGTTCGTTTTACCGACCTCACGACATGAATTATATCCCATTCCTAGAAAGTCTCGGTGATGACTTCGCAAACTATCAATCAACCGCTGACTAATTATTCTTTTTAGCTGATATTAATATAAATCTCCTCGAAAATAGTACTCAAACAAGAAAATTTTACGATTTTTTGATACCTTTTAACCTTCATCAGATAATATGCGAACCTACAAGAGTAACTCCCTGCAGTGCATCACTAATTGAGGTCATCTGCACAAATGCTTATGACAGGCTAACACACGGACATTTTTCACAATAAAGAATTGAGCGATCACGCGATGGCGACCAGCATTTTCTGTTTACCGAAACTTAAATTAACAAATAGAATAATTACATTTAGAAATTACAAAGACATTAACCTGGATAACTTGAAAACTGATTTAGCTCAGGCTCCTTGGAACGAATTCGACGAATTCAATGATTTGAATGAAATGGTTGATGAGCAGAATAAACTCACTTTGGATGTTTTCGAAAAACATAAGCCTTGGATTACAGCCACTGTTAAAAAAATGATGCCTTTGCTCGGTATATAAAAACCAAACTTAGTGGACATTATGAATATTATAAGCAATTTAGAAACCTTGTTACTGCCTCTATTAGACGGGAGAAGAAAGCATATTTTGATTTTGGTCAGGTTTAGAAAAGGTAATAAAGATACCCATTTACCGCCAGACCTCAATGACCCTGGTAAAATTAATAAGTACTTTATTTCTGCCACATCCTCAAACTGTCATGATGTAGAAATAGAAAAAAAATATAATCCCCACAGATTAGACGATACAAAAGAATGCTTTGACTTCAATATAGTCACTCACGATGAAGTCTCACGCTCAATTAATAGTATAAAATTAAATTCACAAGATATTGATAATATATCAAAATATATGATTAAACTCACACTTCCCTACCCTCTGTCAGCAATCACTAAATTTTCTGATGCTTGGAAAACGGGTATCGTGATCCCACTTCCGAAGAAAACATGTGCATCAGAACTCTCAGACCTCAGGCCAATCACGATACTTCCATGTCTATCGAAAGCTCTTGAAAAGATTGTAAACAATCAAATAATGTCATTTTTAGATAGCAACAATTTACTGCCACCAATGCAATCTGGTTTTAGAAAATACCATAGTACCGTTTCTGCTCTTAGTAGTGTTACCGACGACATACTCACTGCAACAGATGAGGGAAAAGTTACTACTCTAGTTTCCTTAGATTATAGCAAAGCTTTTGACTCGGTTTCCCAAAAACTACTACTGGCAAAGCTTAAACACATGGGTATGTCACATAATGTCTGTAAATGGTTTGAAAGCTAAGGTTTAATTAATCGCTCTCAAAAAACTGTATGTAAAGCAAATTCAGGACAAGACATCTCATCTGACATTGCAGTATTAAAGATAGGCATACCACAAGGTACAGTACTTGCTCCTATGCTATATACGATCTACGCATTTGATATGCTGTCATATTTAGATAGCTGTGAGGGCCATATTTATGCGGATGACACTCTGATTATTCTGACAGCTGTAAAAAATAAATGGTCCTAGAATTAATTAATAAATGGTCTACAAAACATAGTCTTAAACTTAACCCAAAGAAATGTGAAGTTTCTCTTATCGGCACGAAGCAATAAGTTCTAAAATGTAAAAATAACTATTCAAGTTCTATATCCATTTCTGGAACAGCGTTGCCAATTGTAGAAGTATCTAGGAATCTAGGCATCTACTTGGACTCGCAACTTAATTTTGAAGAGCACGTTAAAAGGAAAACACAATGGTGCTTTGCACGTCTAAAAATCCTTTAGAAAATTAGAGGATATCTATCTATTCCCGTAAGGACTCACTCCTGTAACGGACTCACTAATCCTTTCAATCTTAGACTATGGTGATGGCCCACGCTTAGCCAAAAAAGTACAAAAAAAAGTCCAACATGTCCAAAATGCCTGCACATGCTTTTATTTTCGGATCCCCAGGCGAACCTATATTCTAAATATGGTCAATCGCAGAAATGTCCACTTTGCTTGTTTCGTATTTAAAATATATTAGAGCGAGAGACCAACCTATCTATATAAAAAAATAGTAAAATCACGGGACAATCACAATCACATAACACGTGCGAGAGATCACCTTTTAATCGTCCCTCACCATAAGCTGACAGTTTATGAGGGTTTCTTTAAATTTTCGGCATCGAAGATCTGGAGCGACTTTGCTCCTTCAGGACCAGGTGTCGACAATGGCTTCTGGAGCTGCCAACTACCAACACTTAGTTACGTTTTATATACTTCTCTATGCTGGTCATACATTTTGTTTTGTATTATGTTTTGTATATGTTACCAATGAGCATGTGAGGATTACAATAAATAAGTGTGAATTATATATTATATATAATGAAACCGGATGTGCTGAAAATCAGCACCCTCCTCTCTCCGAAAGGGGGGCAACTGAGCACACTCCTTTTATTGGAAAATGCGATTAATTTTTATGTACAAACCTTTTATTTTTCTTTTACATTTTTCAATAAAGAAACATTTTCTTTCTTTCTTTCTTTCTTTCTTTCTTTCTTTCTTTCTTTCTTTCATCTATATGATGTGCTTCTGAAATAATAGAAATGTTTTGGATACTTGTCATTAAATTTGGCTGTGTCAAGGTATTAAAAATAACATTTTCTGTTGAATTGCTGTGCCGCGGAGAATTGTTTATCAGAATTAAGGGATAGTCCATATATTTGCCTTCATCTACTCGTGTATCCCTGATGGCTGTTGTGGTGGTAGATGTGTGTCTACGATAGTTCATCATCATCACATTCATCTACCACGCGTTGTTGCTCTTCATTGAGGTCTGAAGAGTCACCCTTATGCGCAAAACAGTCTGAAAAAAATGCAATGTATTCATAAAAGTAAAAGGAAATATTTTCAGTGCAGTACGGCTGGCCGAAACGTCACATAAGTGAACTCTTCAAATCGTCTAAACGTATTTAACTTGTTTTAATTGTCATTAGTGATTAATATTATAGGGTCTATATTACCTGCTCAAACCATTTATAATAACTTAAGGTGTTTTAGCTGATATGAAGAATTATAAAAGAAGCATTCAGTTAAACAACTAAAATAATTAATTGTAATTTAATGTTTTTTGTTTGTAAAAGTATATATGAAAAAAATAACAATATTTAACTGTTTTACTTAAAATATGATATGTCATGTCACAGAAAATATACTTCAAGGTATTTTATGTTTTTTTCCTAGAATTAATCTAGAAAAAAACTCCTATAAATTCACTTAAAAGATTTGAATTGTAAATATTTCTGCGAATCAATGTATTTAGTCGGTATTTAAACAAGCTAACTTCTAAACCTGCCATCGTTTTATTTAAAGTGTTATACCAGTCGATAGAGCTCGAAAAACTGTATTTTTTCTCATTTTACCCCATTTTGTCATTTAACTTGTTTTTGAAATAAACAGACGACATACACTCATAAAGCATCTATAGAGTCCAAATATCTGTTGACTGAGATGGGTCAGGACAATATATTTGATTTCGTAAAGCTGAGAATATTTATTTACTTCAAGCAAAAAAACATAATTTTTTATTGTTTGAGATTCCAAAATTCTTCTGCATTTTTTTAAACAAAATGCCTACTTTTTATTTTAGTGATTTTATACCAAAAATTGTTTTATTTCATACCAATTTATGTCTCACTTATCACTTATAAGACACTAATCATTATTTGTAAATAATAATGTCCTCATTTCCAATAGTAAATAGTACGTTTTATTTGAAAAAATTGTTACTTGGACATTTGAGTTGAAAAATAAATCACATTATTAACAATCAAAGATATTTTTCATTTTAAACCCTAAGATAAATAAATTTCCTATCAAATAAAAAGTACTAAGAATGAATTTCGCTATAAATAACATTGCCAGCGAGAATTATGTTTTCAAAATTCGAATTGTGGCCTTAAAAGTGACTCAAATCTGTATCTTTGACATTTTGACATTTTAATATTTAACCTAAATAACACAATGACAGCGCTGCCAAACAATACGCAACCATTATATTTATTGCAAAGTAAGCTTTATTAGTTTTAAAATGCACCATTCCAGTTGGGAATTATTTAGTTCTGTTAATCTGAAAAATGAAGAAAATTCTAGAATTGAAAACCAAGAAATTAACATGAATCAACAGCGGGAAATTGAAATAGGAGATGTTCAATTTATCAAGAAAGAGCCTGATATTGACAATTTGGCGAATGTCGTGAAATACGAAGAAATTACAAAGAAAATTCCAAAAATAAATGTAAGCGCTTTAGATTTTTCGTGTACGAAGTGCGGGAGTCCTCTAGATAGCACCGCGTCCATTAATGTTCAATGCGATAGATCCGTGTGCAAAGACTTTTTTATTTTTTTATGTAGGTTATGTTTGAACGTAGAAACACCAAATAAAAATAAAATATTTGGACAATTAAAATGTAACGAATGCAGTAAGTCGTTTGCATTTAAATATCTATTAATCAAACACATCAAAGACGTTCATAGCATTGTAAAAGCAAACAAATGCAGCGAGTGTAATAATACGTTTTTGAGAAAAGAAACCTTGAAAAGACACATTGATGGTGTCCATCGCAAAATAAAAAGATATAAATGCAGCGAGTGTGATTATATCTGTTTTAAAAAAGGAAACTTAAAAACACACATTGATGGTGTTCATCGCAAAATAAAAAGACATAAATGTTGTGAGTGTGATTATATGTGTTTTAAAAAAGGACACTTAAAAACACACATTGATGGTGTTCACCGCAAAATAAAAAAACATAAATGCAGCGAGTGTGATTATATGTGTTTTAGAAAAGGAACCTTAAAAAGACACATTGATGGTGTCCATCGCAAAATAAAAAGATATAAATGCAGCGAGTGTGATTATATGTGTACTGAAAAAAGAACCATAAGAAAACACATTGATGGTGTCCATCGCATAATAAAAAGATATAAATGCAGCGAATGTGAATATATGTGTATTACGAAAGGACACTTAAAAACACACATTGATGGTGTCCATCGCAAAATAAAATGATATAAATGCAACGAGTGTGATTATATGTGTTTTACGAAAGGACACTTAAAAATACACATTGATGGTGTTCATCGCAAAATAAAAAGACATAAATGCAGAGAGTGTGATTATATGTGTACTACGAAAGGACACTTAAAAACACACATTGATGGTGTCCATCGCAAAATAAAAAGATATAAATGCAGCGAGTGTGATTATATCTGTTTTACGAAAGGACACTTAAAAATACACATTGATGGTGTTCATCGCAAAATAAAACGATATAAATGCAGCGAATGTGTTTATATATGTACTCAAAAAGTACACTTAAAAATACACATTGATGGTGTTCATCGCAAAATAAAAAAAATATAAATGCAGCGAGTGTGATTATATGTGTTTTAATAAAGGAAACCTCAAAAGACACATTGATGGTGTTCATCGCCAAATATAATGTTTTTATAATGCGGCAATGTGGTGTGTCGCGGCTCTGTAATTAATCCTTCCAATCCATCATCATTTTTTTTTTATCAGCCCAATATGCTTTATGACCTGGTAATTTTGACGTTCCGTAACTTTTACCATAAAAAAAACAATTAATTTTCTACCTTAGTTGCATTACTTAAATCCATTAGTTTATCATTAATTTAAAGTAAATATTTTTTTAATTTTAATAGTCTTTTTATTTTCTTAATGAATGTTTCATTTTAAGAGGTTTTAAACGAAGACGGATAGCTGACGTCAATGCTTTACAACGTTATAATGTTTTTCGTCTATTTCCACTTTTTTTTAGTTCCATCGTTCATCATTTCTTTTAGTATAAAGTAGGTTCTGTTTTTAATTTTGATGAAAAGGGTTTGTTTTAACTTTAAGGGTTTGTTTTAACTTCTCATAGCTGGATAATTTACCCAATTTATACTTTCTAACTACTCTTTTAAATTATATTATTTTATTCATTACTTATAATATGTTTTACTATAGGTACTTATAAGTAATCATTTGAAATGAATGTTTAGATATACCGGGGTTATCCCAATTAGATATGGTTGAAAACTTAACATACAATTATATTCCTTCAATGATGTTTTTCTTGAAGCCCATAAATGTTAAAATACAATACAATATTGATACATAAATGTTAAAATATTTCACCGTGTGATCCAAAATTGGCCATAGTGTTGCCACATGTTACCTAATCGTATCGACGTATTAAATGTTACTAAAATATAACTTTAAAACTTCTTATAGGAGGATCCGTTTTAGTGACAGTGATTTTAAATGTATGTTTTATTTATTTTTGTTTATATATATTTCTCAGATGATGAATAATAACATAACCATACCTAACTGAACATTGCCTGTACTAAACATATATGTTAAATTGGAGATGCCTGTAGTCGGCTTAGGTTGTTGATTAATGTGTAATGTGTAATAATTAATCAATCAATTATTTGGCATAATTAATTTTGTTTTTTTTTTTATTGGTTTTATTTTTAAATAAATAATGCTTTGGTATTCTATTTTGTAATGGAAAAATGTGTACCAATAAATATTATTATTAATAACTGCGACTTCGGCGTGCAACGACTCGTGCCTGCGGCATTTTTTCAGAAATTTTGCTATTCCTCCTTTGCAACGCCTTCTGTTGACTTGGCGATTTTATGCCCTTGGATCAATGTTGATTGCAGCATCAGATTTTAGTGGTTTAGCTGTATCTTCAGCTTGTAGAATTGTGTGGACTGTCAGTCAAGCTATTGCTAATTTAAGAAGATATTATGTTAGATTTAAACCTCTCGACACAGTAATCAGAGAATTCTATGAAATTGCCTAATTTCCAAAAATATTGGCAGAAATAGATTTGTACGCATGTTAGAATAGGCCTCTGGAATATTATAATTTTAATATTTAATTTTAAGAAATTTCCTATTATATAACTTCCTATTGTATAGATTGTGTTGTCAGAATATGTTGTTATAGTTTCCTTAAAAATTAACTAAAAACACCTTTTGTATTGAAAATAAAACAAATTTTAAAAAATATATCTATTTATTCAAACTATGTACAAGTCATCAATATTAACGTTTCGAATCTAAAAATCTTTTAATTTTATGCGATACGAGTTTTTTCAACTTCAAATCTATTTTCCTAGTTTCAAACTTCTAAAAATTGTTTTTTTTTTTGTTTGATTATTTTGTTCAAGTCTGAAACAAAACAAAGGCAACCAATTAAAAAATACATCAATCGTTATGAAAAAGTGTATGACAACTTAAAATTGAAACCGGCAAATGGTTTTCTTCACGATATAAGGCCGTTCAAAGTAACCACAGAGCGGCGAAAGCACAGGGCAGATGCACGAGGGTAACGAGGTATGAATGCCTACTCACTGCGCCACCGGTTTAGTTTCACTGTTTAAATGTCATAATATAAATAGACTACAATTATTTATTTAATTGAAAGTTTAGTATCAAAAGTTTAAATGAACTCTCAGTTGAATGAATAGTCTCGTTATAGACGTCATCAAAATTTTGAATATTCGTGATAATATTACACGATTCTTCTAATAAGTACGACAGCTGATCGACGCGGTCGCGGTCACCTATTTCAAGATATTACATTTACGATTATTGCATAAATATACGGGATCATCAAGTCATAAAATTATGACATTTAAGTATGAAACGATTAAATCAAATATTTGTCAATATACGGATAAACAGGGTGTTTTAAAACTATTCCGGAAGGCTTAAGGGTGTGGTTATGTTCCCCATTACGCGTAAGAAATTGTATGAAAAATGCGAATCTCGTGTAAACTCCCTTTTTGTATTTCGCTCTTTCAGTGCCCGCTTGCGCACGGCCAGGGTCGGTCAATGACCCGGAGCGGCGTGGCCTCGCAAGCGCACGAAATTACGACAAGAACGATTTAATATTATCACCTAAAATGTATTTTTTTTTACTGAATCCGATATGAAGTCAAAATAAATCATATTTGAAAACGCAGGGCTAATAAGCTGTTTTTTTTAACAGGTCTTGGGATTTTTTGATAATATATATATATATATATATTATCAAATTATTCTATTCATGTTTTTACTCTTATTTATTTAATCTTATTGTCTATGTTTATTACGACTAGAATTCTTTACTTTAAACTTATCTGAATTTTATTATAATTTTCTAATTGTTTGTCAAACAAAGCTTTTTATAACTTTTTCAATGATGATAAAAAAAATATGGAGGATTTATTTAATGAAATAAATAACACGGAATTTGTCAAAACACTAAATATAAGCTCTCCGCTTAAGTGTAAGACCATATTTAAAGATAATTATGTAATTAAAATACTAAGTTTGAATATACGCAGCTTGCAAAAAAACTTTGATCAGCTAAATCTCCTTACTGCATCAACTAGATTTAAATATTGTAATTATAATATTAACAGAATGCTGGATTAGCAGCCAAACTCAATTTCCTAATTTGGTAGCTATATTGCATACGGAACGAAGATGGTGTCCTAGTTGACATTAAATCCTATTTGAGTGTGACTATTGATTGATGAATTCGATATTCATGATGCAACGGGTTTTTGCATTAAAGGGCGGGATTTTGCTCTCATTGCACTTTGCCGCTCTCCATCTCAAAGTAATATTAAGAGATTTTTAACTTCCTTGGACAGCATCTTAAAAAATATGACCTCAAATAGTAGTATCAAACACCGTGACTCGCAGAAGACCTGAAAATATCTACGTACGGACATAATCAACATCATCAGGCTGATGACTACTATAAATACAGCGACTAGACAACATAATGGTGTAAAAACATGCATAGATCATATTTACATTCGTAGTAATAACAAACAACATCTGCTGTTACACATACAACAATAACAGATCATTACTCCACCCTTCTGGCCATTCAAGGAAGAAATAGAGAACCAAAACCAAAAGTTATAGATATAAAATTAATAAACTATGAAGCATTACGCAAAGTCTAAAAAATGAGGAATGGGCAGTCGTTTATAGCCTTATAAACACGGACACAGCATTTGAAAAGTTTATAGAAACACTAAATACACACATAAAAAACAATTACAACAATTAAAACTAGAAACAACAAACTTAAGCCTTGGATGACCGAGGGAATTATAAATAGTATTAAATTTTCGTCAGTTAAATTCTAATGAAAAAAGGTTTCTTTTGTCGAATTCGATTTGTAAGCAAAGCGACCATTACAGGCAATTACGCGATTTGTGACACAATTTGTTATTTAATCAAAATATGGCGTCGATACTTTGTTAAAAGCAATTATTATTTTGAAACAGTGGAGGAGGCTGTATCAAATTTACCTTTTAACCTTTTAATAATTCGCATGTGCTAAAACGGTGACGCGGTCTAAAAAATATTGTTAACAAATCTAATGAATATTAAAGCATGTGGTATTTTTTTTATTCGTACAACTATATAAAGGAATTCCTGAACGATTTGAGCTGATCGTTTAATAGGGTAATAATTGGTCCTGCGATTTCCAGTAATATTTGCTAGGAAAGTATATCAAAATACGCCATGGTTAAAACGAACAAAAATAACGTATTGAAAAACGGGTGATTTTAGTTTAAAATCACTTCTTAGTCGTAATAGGTTACACAACACCGCCCTTAAGCCTTCGGGGCAACCTGTATATAAAATAATGCTATACAAATAATGAATAACTAAATATAAATAGACCTAATGGGGTGCTTATGTTCACTATTATAAGAAATTATATAAAAAAAACCCAAACACAAGTTTATTATTCTCATTAAAGCAATGGTGCAAATTATCTTTTTTATAAGCGGCTACCATTGGCCACGTCGATCGGCTGTCGTGCCTATTACAAGAACCGTATAATATTATCACAAAAGGTTCCTTTTTCTCAGAAATCGTGATGATGTTTTAGAAATGCATCATCAAAAATGAAATATATTTTTGTTGGGAAGTCTGTTGACTATTTTTTATCCATTTCGAGTTTATCAAAATATTTTAGGATACTTATCTAAAATATTAGTAAAATAATCCACCAGTTAACTTATAAGTCGATAACTTATAAAACTAACATTAATAATAAAATAATACTAAATATTGAATTTATGTATTTATTTATAAAATAAGATTCAAAACTAAATTAAGTAACAATCAAACTACTAATGACAAAAAAACAGCTTAAATATTAGAACGAAAAATCTAGGAAATATTACAAAATTCTTCTTCATAAAAATGCTTTTCCCAATTCACAACATTATTGTTAAAAATTGGCAAATATTATTTCTTATTATAAAAGGCGCTGGAGATTTATTTTTTATTATGTTTGCGGGAAAATGATTTTTCTATACCAAAATAATTGAATCATTATTAACAAAAGTTTGAAAAAAATATTTTTCATACATAAATCGTCGCATCTTGGCAAGTCCCACGTGAAAAACTAATTCCAGAGAAAACTACTTTCTGAGTCGTATAGTAAAAGTAAACTATTGTGGCCTATTTGGTTATCGGATCGTGAACAGCGGTTCAGACGCAGCGCTTTTGTGTATACATAATAAATATAGACTACTACCCTCTAAAGTGATGCTAAACAATAAGATATGTTTTAAAAAATAATAAAATAAAACATAATATATTTTACAAAATGAACCGTTTCAAATTAAGCCTACACCCTTAAAAACTAAAAAAAAAACAACTAAAGATCTGTGCATTAAATTCTGCCTGTTTTAGGTTAAATAAATACGTTTTACCTGTTCAATTTTTCATAAAAGTTAAGTTAAGGTCAAATGCTCACCCTAACATAATTTTTGGTGACCTAACTCAAAGAAATCAAACATAGGATAACCAAGTCTTCAATTATTTATCCTACCCTACGCTAGACGCAGCCCAAATGTGACATCAATAATACATTTATGCAAAAAATATATTCAACATTACTTATAATAAATAATATTAATTTATGATACAGCTGAAATGATACTTATAGATAACTTATGCATAGAAAATATAGACAAAATAATTATAATTAACTTTTTGACATTGATTTAACTGAACTTTAATTATACCATGATGCTTTGAAATATTTCATAATTAAAAGCATTGCATTGGTCCTTTAACTTTTTGTATCTACTGGTATCGCACTAGCATTATTTAAAATATATACCTAACTATACGATGGGCTGTATCTATAATGATACTGTGACAGTTGCTTATATGCACTCACTGCATTTGAATGTTTTATTATGAAATACGATATGGTTTTGGAAATATACTTTAGGCGAAGAATTCGGTTCGCACTCACTACATTTAAATTTTCTATTTTTTCCATGAATTATATCGATATGGTTCTGAACTCGGTTTATAAATTCATTCGTGTTTTCTTATTCGCTGTATTTAAAATTTTCTTAATTTTTAATGAACTTCATCAATATGGGTTTGTAATTGTTGCTTATATGCAGTCGTGTATTCGCACTCACTACATTTAAATTGTTTAATGTTTCGATGAACTACGTCGATATGTCTCTGTAAATTTCCATTAAGTGAGAACGTGTGATTGCACTCACTGCATTTAAATTTTATAATTTTCCGATGAACTATATCGATATGGTTCTGTAAGCGGTGTTTATAAGCATTCATGTATTCGCACTCACTGCATTTAAATTTTATAATTTTCCGATGAACTACGTCGATATGTCTCTGTAAATTTGATTTGCGTGAGAATGTGTGATCGCACTCACTGCATTTAAACTGTCTTATTTTTCGATGAACTACGTCGATATGGGTCTGTAAATGTGCTTTACTTGAGCATGTGTGATTGCACTCACTGCATTTAAATTGTTTAATTTTCCGATGAACTACGTCGATATGGGTCCGTAAATTTGCTTTAAGTGAGAATGTGTGATTGCACTCACTGCATTTAAATTTTATAATTTTCCGTTGAAATACGTCGATATGGGTCTGTAAATTTGCTTTAAGTGAGAATATGTGATTGCACTCACTGCATTTAAATTTCTTAATTTTTCGATGAACTATATCGATATGATTCTGTAAAAGTTGTTTATATGCAGTCGTGTATTCGCACTCACTGCATTTAAATTTTCTAATTTTCCGATGAACTATATCATTATGGTTCCGTAATTGTTGCTTATATGCAGTCGTGTATTCGCACTCACTGCATTTAAATTTTCTAATTTTCCGATGAACTATATCAATATGGTTCGGTAATTGTTGCTTATATGCAGTCGTGTATTCGCACTCACTGCATTTAAATTTTCGTATTTTTTGATGTACCTTATCGATATAGGTTATAGATTTATCTGAACTTACACCATATTTCAATTTAAACCGTTCCTTGGTACAACAAGAACTTAATTTTAAACGATGTTTTCGTTTTTCTTTACAATCCACACATATTAAATATGATTCGTCTTGTTTATTAATTCCTTTATTTATAAAACAACTTTTATCGAGGGTAGACTTACAACTGCCACAAGTTAAATCGGTTTTCTTCAATATTAAAGTGGGAATTTTCATGGTTTGTGGTGTTGGACGACAACATTTAAAAGTTGATTCTGCTTTAACACAATGTTGGAAACTCGACATATTTGGTTCTAATTTAATAAATTTAGTATTTTCTTCTTCAAAATAATCACAATCCTCAGTTTTTATCATTTCTTTTTGGACACAATCGCATCTTTTACCAAAACGAGTGGGATTTAATGAGGTTTCAAGAATATGCTTGCATGATGGCGTTTGTTTACCGTCAAAACGAGAGTCGAATGAATTGCAATCAATGGCTTCCTCATGTTTATTGCTGATATGGTCATCAATTTGTTCTATTTTAATAGAAGTTTTATTTTCGTTTTCCTCCATATTTGGTGTTTATGTATAATTGGGCAGGTTGATTGTATGTTGGCAGATTGGTCTAACTATCTACCTAAACGTCATTATTGACAAATAGTAACGTCTTTTTTACATTTTAATATTTGAACACACAAATTAAAACAAAGAAAAGAAATATTTATTATTTAAATATTAGGAAAGGAATATTTTACTTAATAAATACAGCCACATGCAGTATTTATCAGTTGTTTTGGTTTTCACTTCCCAGCCTATATCTATGTTAACAGCCTTGTTCAAAAGCGTTGTCCAGAAACGTCATTTTGACAGGTGTTTAGAGTGCTGCCAGATTATGGATGAAAAATAGCTACGAAAGAAAAATTTAATAATCATATAGTGGCTGGCTGATATATGATAAATATAGGGAAAAATATTTTAAACACAAAATGGTAACAGCAAAACATACAAACAATGCAAAGTGCAAAAGTATTCCTCTTATTTAAATTAAACTCTTACACAAAAGTTGGTTATCTAGAGATTTACCTTTTTTTTTGAACAATATAGGTAGGATCTATTTATATATATTTATAGGTAGGTATCTGTCAAAGTTTGTAATACATTTAATATCAACTTGTGACAGACAGCAGTCTTTATATTTGCCAACAATATATCAAAACATTTATTTTTATTAAATGTAATATTAAAAGCAATACAGGGTTAGTTAATTTGTAATTATAACAATATTATATTAATAAATATTAAAGTAATTCATAAGAGAAAAAAATAAATTTACATTGATTGCCAACCATATGACAAATCATTTATTTATATTAAATGTTTGTTAAAAGCAATATAGTCAGTAAATTATTAGCTAAATATTTCATCATCTGACAACAAAATGTTCACTAATTAAATGAATTTATAAACAATATGTCAAATCTTATTTGGAATGATACTCGTGTTTAAAGTTAAATTACTTAATTAAGGCCGGTTTAAAAATATTAGACCTTTTTCCTT
Source organism: Neomicropteryx cornuta (assembly GCA_020383195.1). Classification (NCBI taxonomy): domain Eukaryota; kingdom Metazoa; phylum Arthropoda; class Insecta; order Lepidoptera; family Micropterigidae; genus Neomicropteryx; species Neomicropteryx cornuta. The sequence continues at coordinate 6,279,036 of JAHKQU010000031.1, forward strand.
TCAATAAAGTCAAGTTATCGAACGGATGAGTAGTAGTAAACCTTATTACGAACGAGTGTTTTATAAAAGAAAATGGTTCATCCGTTAGCAATCGCAAACGGTTCGTTGAAATACAACAAACTCTATGTCGCAGCGTATGCCTGTGTTTACGAAATTAAAGAAATATTGTTGAAAAGAATTGTGAAAACTTCGCGGAATATCAAACAAGAACCTTTAGAATAAAGGTAAAAACACAAATTTGGGATAACATAGCTAAAACATTGTAGATTAAAATGTTACGAAGCCATCCACGTGTAATACTCTGACATACGAATGCAGATATTGTTATTTTTGAATAATTTTAAATTCAATCAAATTCATTAATATTCTACTTACCTAAATTCACTTAGAAGATTTGAATAGTACATATTTCCGCGAATCAATGTATTTAGTCGGTATTTAAACAAGCTAACTTCTAAACCAGCCATCGTTTTATTTAGTGTGTTATACCAGTCGATAGAGCTCGAAAAAGTGATCAAAACTTTATTATTAACTCATTTTACCCCCATTTTGTCATTTAACTTGATTTTGAACTAAACAGACGACATACACTCATAAAGCATCTATAGAGTCCAAATATCTGTTGACTGAAATGGGTCAGGACAATATATTTGATTTCGTAAAGCTGAGAATATTTATTTACTTCAAGTAAAAAAACATATTTTTTTATTGTTTGGGTTTCCAAAATACTTCTGCATTTTATTAAACAAAATGCCTACTTATTATTTTAGTGATTTTAAGCCAAAAATTGTTTTATTTCATACCAATTTATGTCTCACTTATAAGACACTAATCATTATTTGTAAATAATAATGTCCTCATTTCCAATAGTAAATAGTACGTTTTATTTGAAAAAATTGTTACTTGGACATTTGAGTTGAAAAATAAATCTCATTATTAACAATCAAAGATATTTTACATTTTAAACCCTAAGATAAATAAATTTCCTATCAAATAAAAAGTACTAGGAATGAATTTCGCTATAAATAACATTGACAGCGAGAATTATGTTTTTCAAAATTCGAATTGTGGCCTTAAAAGTGACTCAAATCTGTATCTTTGACATTTTGACATTTTAATATTTAACCTAAATAACAACACAATGACAGCGCTGCCAAACAATACGCAACCATTATATTTATTGCAAAGTAAGCTTTATTAGTTTTAAAATGCACCATTCCAGTTGGGAATTATTTAGTTCTGTTAATCTGAAAAATGAAGAAAATTCTAGAATTGAAAACCAAGAAATTAACATGAATCAACAGCGGGAAATTGAAATAGGAGATGTTCAATTTATCAAGAAAGAGCCTGATATTGACAATTTGGCGAATGTCGTGAAATACGAAGAAATTACAAAGAAAATTCCAAAAATAAATGTAAGCGCTTTAGATTTTTCGTGTACGAAGTGCGGGAGTCCTCTAGATAGCACCGCGTCCATTAATGTTCAATGCGATAGATCCGTGTGCAAAGACTTTTTTATTTTTTTATGTAGGTTATGTTTGAACGTAGAAACACCAAATAAAAATAAAATATTTGGACAGTTAAAATGTAACGAATGCTGTAAGTCGTTTGCATTTAAATATCTATTAATCAATCACATCAAAACCGTTCATAGCAATGTAAAAGCAAACAAATGCAGCGAGTGTAATAATACGTTTTTGAGAAAAGAAACCTTGAAAAGACACATTGATGGTGTCCATCGCAAAATAAAAAGATATAAATGCAGCGAGTGTGATTATATCTGTTTTAAAAAAGGAAACTTAAAAACACACATTGATGGTGTTCATCGCAAAATAAAAAGACATAAATGTTGTGAGTGTGATTATATGTGTTTTAAAAAAGGACACTTAAAAACACACATTGATGGTGTTCACCGCAAAATAAAAAAACATAAATGCAGCGAGTGTGATTATATGTGTTTTAGAAAAGGAACCTTAAAAAGACACATTGATGGTGTCCATCGCAAAATAAAAAGATATAAATGCAGCGAGTGTGATTATATGTGTACTGAAAAAAGAACCATAAGAAAACACATTGATGGTGTCCATCGCATAATAAAAAGATATAAATGCAGCGAATGTGAATATATGTGTATTACGAAAGGACACTTAAAAACACACATTGATGGTGTCCATCGCAAAATAAAATGATATAAATGCAACGAGTGTGATTATATGTGTTTTACGAAAGGACACTTAAAAATACACATTGATGGTGTTCATCGCAAAATAAAAAGACATAAATGCAGAGAGTGTGATTATATGTGTACTACGAAAGGACACTTAAAAACACACATTGATGGTGTCCATCGCAAAATAAAAAGATATAAATGCAGCGAGTGTGATTATATCTGTTTTACGAAAGGACACTTAAAAATACACATTGATGGTGTTCATCGCAAAATAAAACGATATAAATGCAGCGAATGTGTTTATATATGTACTCAAAAAGTACACTTAAAAATACACATTGATGGTGTTCATCGCAAAATAAAAAAAATATAAATGCAGCGAGTGTGATTATATGTGTTTTAATAAAGGAAACCTCAAAAGACACATTGATGGTGTTCATCGCCAAATATAATGTTTTTATAATGCGGCAATGTGGTGTGTCGCGGCTCTGTAATTAATCCTTCCAATCCATCATCATTTTTTTTTTATCAGCCCAATATGCTTTATGACCTGGTAATTTTGACGTTCCGTAACTTTTACCATAAAAAAAACAATTAATTTTCTACCTTAGTTGCATTACTTAAATCCATTAGTTTATCATTAATTTAAAGTAAATATTTTTTTAATTTTAATAGTCTTTTTATTTTCTTAATGAATGTTTCATTTTAAGAGGTTTTAAACGAAGACGGATAGCTGACGTCAATGCTTTACAACGTTATAATGTTTTTCGTCTATTTCCACTTTTTTTTAGTTCCATCGTTCATCATTTCTTTTAGTATAAAGTAGGTTCTGTTTTTAATTTTGATGAAAAGGGTTTGTTTTAACTTTAAGGGTTTGTTTTAACTTCTCATAGCTGGATAATTTACCCAATTTATACTTTCTAACTACTCTTTTAAATTATATTATTTTATTCATTACTTATAATATGTTTTACTATAGGTACTTATAAGTAATCATTTGAAATGAATGTTTAGATATACCGGGGTTATCCCAATTAGATATGGTTGAAAACTTAACATACAATTATATTCCTTCAATGATGTTTTTCTTGAAGCCCATAAATGTTAAAATACAATACAATATTGATACATAAATGTTAAAATATTTCACCGTGTGATCCGAAATTGGCCATAGTGTTGCCACATGTTACCTAATCGTATCGACGTATTAAATGTTACTAAAATATAACTTTAAAACTTCTTATAGGAGGATCCGTTTTAGTGACAGTGATTTTAAATGTATGTTTTATTTATTTTTGTTTATATATATTTCTCAGATGATGAATAATAACATAACCATACCTAACTGGACATTGCCTGTACTAAACATATATGTTAAATTGGAGATGCCTGTAGTCGGCTTAGGTTGTTGATTAATGTGTAATGTGTAATAATTAATCAATCAATTATTTGGCATAATTAATTTTGTTTTTTTTTTTATTGGTTTTATTTTTAAATAAATAATGCTTTGGTATTCTATTTTGTAATGGAAAAATGTGTACCAATAAATATTATTATTAATAACTGCGACTTCGGCGTGCAACGACTCGTGCCTGCGGCATTTTTTCAGAAATTTTGCTATTCCTCCTTTGCAACGCCTTCTGTTGACTTGGCGATTTTATGCCCTTGGATCAATGTTGATTGCATCATCAGATTTTAGTGGTTTAGCTGTATCTTCAGCTTGTAGAATTGTGTGGACTGTCAGTCAAGCTATTGCTAATTTAAGAAGACATTATGTTAGATTTAAACCTCTCGACACAGTAATCAGAGAATTCTATGAAATTGCTTAATTTCCTAAAATATTGTCAGAAATAGATTGTACGCATGTTAGAATAGGCCTCTGAAATATTATGATTTTAATATTTAATTTTAAGAAATTTCCTATTATATAACTTCCTATTGTATAGATTGTGTTGTCAGAATATGTTGTTATAGTTTCCTTAAAAATTAACTAAAAACACCTTTTGTATTGAAAATAAAACAAATTTTAAAAAATATATCTATTTATTCAAACTATGTACAAGTCATCAATATTAACGTTTCGAATCTAAAAATCTTTTAATTTTATGCGATACGAGTTTTTTCAACTTCAAATCTATTTTCCTAGTTTCAAACTTCTAAAAATTGTTTTTTTTTTTGTTTGATTATTTTGTTCAAGTCTGAAACAAAACAAAGGCAACCAATTAAAAAATACATCAATCGTTATGAAAAAGTGTATGACAACTTAAAATTGAAACCGGCAAATGGTTTTCTTCACGATATAAGGCCGTTCAAAGTAACCACAGAGCGGCGAAAGCACAGGGCAGATGCACGAGGGTAACGAGGTATGAATGCCTACTCACTGCGCCACCGGTTTAGTTTCACTGTTTAAATGTCATAATATAAATAGACTACAATTATTTATTTAATTGAAAGTTTAGTATCAAAAGTTTAAATGAACTCTCAGTTGAATGAATAGTCTCGTTATAGACGTCATCAAAATTTTGAATATTCGTGATAATATTACACGATTCTTCTAATAAGTACGACAGCTGATCGACGCGGTCGCGGTCACCTATTTCAAGATATTACATTTACGATTATTGCATAAATATACGGGATCATCAAGTCATAAAATTATGACATTTAAGTATGAAACGATTAAATCAAATATTTGTCAATATACGGATAAACAGGGTGTTTTAAAACTATTCCGGAAGGCTTAAGGGTGTGGTTATGTTCCCCATTACGCGTAAGAAATTGTATGAAAAATGCGAATCTCGTGTAAACTCCCTTTTTGTATTTCGCTCTTTCAGTGCCCGCTTGCGCACGGCCAGGGTCGGTCAATGACCCGGAGCGGCGTGGCCTCGCAAGCGCACGAAATTACGACAAGAACGATTTAATATTATCACCTAAAATGTATTTTTTTTTACTGAATCCGATATGAAGTCAAAATAAATCATATTTGAAAACGCAGGGCTAATAAGCTGTTTTTTTTAACAGGTCTTGGGATTTTTTGATAATATATATATATATATATATTATCAAATTATTCTATTCATGTTTTTACTCTTATTTATTTAATCTTATTGTCTATGTTTATTACGACTAGAATTCTTTACTTTAAACTTATCTGAATTTTATTATAATTTTCTAATTGTTTGTCAAACAAAGCTTTTTATAACTTTTTCAATGATGATAAAAAAAATATGGAGGATTTATTTAATGAAATAAATAACACGGAATTTGTCAAAACACTAAATATAAACTCTCCGCTTAAGTGTAAGACCATATTTAAGGATAATTATGTAATTAAAATACTAAGTTTAAATATACGCAGCTTGCAAAAAAACTTTGATTTAAATATTGTAATTATAATATTAACAGAATGCTGGATTAGCAGCCAAACTCAATTTCCTAATTTGGTAGCTATATTGCATACGGAACGAAGATGGTGTCCTAGTTGACATTAAATCCTATTTGAGTGTGACTATTGATTGATGAATTCGATATTCATGATGCAACGGGTTTTTGCATTAAAGGGCGGGATTTTGCTCTCATTGCACTTTGCCGCTCTCCATCTCAAAGTAATATTAAGAGATTTTTAACTTCCTTGGACAGCATCTTAAAAAATATGACCTCAAATAGTAGTATCAAACACCTGTACTCGCAGAAGACCTGAAAATATCTACGTACGGACATAATCAACATCATCAGGCTGATGACTACTATAAATACAGCGACGAGACAACATAACGGTGTAAAAACATGCATAGATCATATTTACAATCGTAGTAATAACAAACCACATCTGCTGTTACACATACAACAATAACAGATCATTACTCCACCCTTCTGGCCATTCAAGGGAGAAATAGAGAACCAAAACCAAAAGTTATAGATATAAAATTAATAAACTATGAAGAATTACGCATAAGTCTAAAAAATGAGGAATGGGCAGTCGTTTATAGCCTTATAAACGCGGACACAGCATTTGAAAAGTTTATAGAAACACTAAATAAACACATAAAAAACAATTACAACAATTAAAACTAGACACAACAAACTTAAGCCTTGGATGACCGAGGGAATTATAAATAGTATTAAATTTTCGTCAGTTAAATTCTAATGAAAAAAGGTTTCTTTTGTCGAATTCGATTTGTAAGCAAAGCGACCATTACAGGCAATTACGCGATTTGTGACACAATTTGTTATTTAATCAAAATATGGCGTCGATACTTTGTTAAAAGCAATTATTATTTTGAAACAGTGGAGGAGGCTGTATCAAATTTACCTTTTAACCTTTTAATAATTCGCATGTGCTAAAACGGTGACGCGGTCTAAAAAATATTGTTAACAAATCTAATGAATATTAAAGCATGTGGTATTTTTTTTATTCGTACAACTATATAAAGGAATTCCTGAACGATTTGAGCTGATCGTTTAATAGGGTAATAATTGGTCCTGCGATTTCCAGTAATATTTGCTAGGAAAGTATATCAAAATACGCCATGGTTAAAACGAACAAAAATAACGTATTGAAAAACGGGTGATTTTAGTTTAAAATCACTTCTTAGTCGTAATAGGTTACACAACACCGCCCTTAAGCCTTCGGGGCAACCTGTATATAAAATAATGCTATACAAATAATGAATAACTAAATATAAATAGACTTAATGGGGTGCTTATGTTCACTATTATAAGAAATTATATAAAAAAAATCCAAACACAAGTTTATTATTCTCATTAAAGCACTGGTGCAAATTATCTTTTTTATAAGCGGCTACCATTGGCCACGTCGATCGGCTGTCGTGCCTATTACAAGAACCGTATAATATTATCACAAAAGGTTTCCTTTTTCTCAGAAATCGTGATGATGTTTTAGAAATGCATCATTAAAAATGAAATTTATTTTTGTTGGGAAGTCTGTTGACTATTTTTATCCATTTCGAGTTTATCAAAATATTTTAGGATACTTATATAAAATATTAGTAATAAAATAAAACTAAATATTGAATTTATGTATTTATTTATAAAATAAGATTCAAAACTAAATTAAGTAACAATCAAACTACTAATGACAAAAAAACAGCTTAAATATTAGAATGAAAAATCTAGGAAATATAACAAAATTCTTCTTCATAAAAATGCTTTTCCCAATTCACAACATTATTGTTAAAAATTGGCAAATATTATTTCTTATTATAAAAGGCGCTGGAGATTTATTTTTTATTATGTTTGCGGGGAAAAGATTTTTCTATACCAAAATAATTGAATCATTATTAACAAAAGTTTGAAAAAATATTTTTCATACATAAATCGTCGCATCTTGGCAAGTCCCACGTGAAAAACTAATTCCGGAGAAAACTGCTTTCTGAATCGTATAGTAAAAGTAAACTATTGTGGCCTATTTGGTTATCGGATCGTGAACAGCGGTTCAGACGCAGCGCTTTTGTGAATACAAAAAAAATATAGACTACTGCCCTCTAACGTGATGCTAAACAATAAGATATGTTTTAAAAAATAACAAAATAAAACATAATATATTTTTCAAAATGAAACGTTTCAAATTAAGCCTACAACCTAAAAACTAAAAAAAAACAACTAAAGATCTGTGCATTAAATTCTGCCTGTTTTAGGTTAAATAAATACGTTTTAACTGTTCAATTTTTCATAAATGATAGAAGTTAAGGTCAAATGCTCACCCTAACATAATTTTTGGTGACCTAACTCAAAGAAATCAAACATAGGATAACCAAGTCTTCAATTATTTATCCTACCCTACGCTCGACGCAGCCCAAATGTAACATCAATAATACATTTATGCAAAAAATATATTCAACATTACTTATAATAAAATTCATTTATAATACAGCTGATATGATACTTATAAATAACTTATACATAGAGAATATAGACAAAGTTATTAACTTTTTGACATTGATTTAACTGAACTTTAATTATAACCATGATGCTTTGAAATATTTCATAATTAACAGCATTCCATTGGTCCTTTAACTTTTTGTATCTACTGGTATCGCACTAGCATTATTTAAAATATATACCTAAATATACGATGGGCTGTATCTATATATAATGATACTGTAACAGATGCTTATATAAACTTATTGCATTTGAATGTTTTATTATGAAATAAGATATGGTTTTGTAAATATACTTTAGGTGAAGAATTCGGTTCGCACTCACTACATTTAAATTTTCTATTTTTTCCATGAATTATATCGATATGGTTCTGAACTCGGTTTATAAATTCATTTGTGTTTTCTTATTCGCTGTATTTAAAATTTTCTTAATTTTTGATGAACTGCATAGATATGGGTCTGAAAATCTGACTTCAGTGAACTTGTGACACTACACTCAGTGCATTTAAAAATTAATCATTTTATAATTTTATTATGAACTATATCGATATGGTTTTGTAATTGTTGCTTATATGCAGTCGTGTATTCACACTCACTGCATTTAAATTTTCTAATTTTCCGATGAACTACGTCGATATGGGTCTGTAAATTTGCTTTGCGTGAGAATGTGTGATTGCACTCATTGCATTTAAATTTTATAATTTTCCAATGAACTATATCGATATGGTTCTGTAAGCGGTGTTTATAAGCATTTGTGTATTTGCACTGACTGCATTTAAATTATATAATTTTCCGATGAACTGCGTCGATATGCTTCTGTAAAAGTTGTTTATATGCAGTCGTGTATTCGCACTCACTGCATTTAAATTTTCCGATGAACTACGTCGATATGGGTCTGTAAAATTGCTTTAAGTGAGAATGTGTGATTGCACTCACTGCATTTAAAGTTTGTTATTTTCCGATGAACTACGTCGATATGGGTCTGTAAATTTGCTTTGCGTGAGAATGTGTGATTGCACTCACTGCATTTAAATTTCTTAATTTTCCGATGAACTACGTCGATATGGGTCTGTAAATTTGCTTTAAGTGAGAAAGTGTGTTTGCACTCACTGCATTTAAATTTTATAATTTTCCGATGAACTATATCAATATGATTCTGTAATAGTTGTTTATAAGCATTCGTGTGTTCGCACTCACTGCATTTAAATTTTCTAATTTTCCGATGAAATACGTCGATATGGGTCTGTAAATTTTCTTTACGTGAGAATGTGTGATTGCACTCACTGCATTTAAATTTTCTAATATTCCGATGAACTACATCAATATGGTTCTGTAATTGTTGCTTATATGCAGTTGTGTATTCGCACTCACTGCATTTAAATTGTTTAATTTTCCGATGAACTGCGTCGATATGGGTTTGTAAAGTTGCTTTACGTGGACTTGTATATTCGCACTCACTGCATTTAAATTTTCTTATTTTTTGATGTACCTTATCGATATAAGTTATAGATTTATCTGAACTTACACCATATTTCAATTTAAACCGTTCCTTGGTACAACAAGAACTTAATTTTAAACGATGTTTTCGTTTTTCTTTACAATCCACACATATTAAATATGATTCGTCTTGTTTATTAATTCCTTTATTTATAAAACAACTTTTATCGAGGGTAGACTTACAACTGCCACAAGTTAAATCGGTTTTCTTCAATATTAAAGTGGGAATTTTCATGGTTTGTGGTGTTGGACGACAACATTTAAAAGTTGATTCTGCTTTAACACAATGTTGGAAACTCGACTTATTTGGTTCTAATTTAATAAATTTAGTATTTTCTTCTTCAAAATAATCACAATCCTCAGTTTTTATCATTTCTTTTTGGACACAATCGCATCTTTTACCAAAACGAGTGGGATTTAATGAGGTTTCAAGAATATGCTTGCATGATGGCGTTTGTTTACCGTCAAAACGAGAGTCGAATGAATTGCAATCAATGGCTTCCTCATGTTTAAAGCTGATATGTTCATCAATTTGTTCTATTTTAATAGAAGTTTTATTTTCGTTTTCCTCCATATTTGGTGTTTAAGTATAATTGGGCAGGTTGATCGTATGTTGGAAGATTGGTCTAACTATCTACCTAAACGTCATTATTGACAAATAGTAACGTCTTTTTTACATTTTAACATTTGAACACACAAATTAAAACAAAGAAAAGAAATATTTATTTTTTAAATATTAGGTAAGGAATATTTTACTTAATAAATACAGCCACATGCAGTATTTATCAGTTGTTTTGGTTTTCACTTCACAGCCTATATCTATGTTTACAGCCTTGTTCAAAAGCGTTGTCCAGAAACGTCACTTTGACAGGTATTTAGAGTGCTGCCAGATTATGGATGTAAAATAGCTACGAAAGAAAAATTTAATAATCATATAGTGGCTGGCTGATATATGATAAATATAGGGAAAAATATTTTAAACACAAAATGGTAACAGCAAAAAATACAAACCTAATGCAAACTGCAAAAGTATTCCTCTTATTTAAATTAAACTATTACACAAAAGTTGGTTATCTAGAGATTTACCTTTTTTTTTAACAATATAGGTAGGTATCTATTTATATATATTTATAGGTAGGTATCTGTTAAAGTTTGTAATACATTTAATATCAACTTGTGACAGACAGCAGTCTTTATATTTGCCAACAATATAACAAAACATTTATTTTTATTAAATGTATATTAAAAGTAGTACAGGGTTAGTTAATTTGTAATTATAACAATATTATATTACTAAATATTAAAGTAATTCATAAGAGAAAAAAAATAAATATACATAGGTTGCCAACCATATGAAAAATCATTTATTTATATTAAATGTTTGTTAAAAGCAATATAGTCAGTAAATTATTAGCTAAATATTTCAGTATTATATTTCATCATCTGACAACAAAATGTTCACTAATTAAATGAATTTATAAACAATATGTCAAATCTTATTTCGAATGATACTCGTGTTTAAAGTTAAATGACTTAATTAAGGCCGGTTTTAAAAATATTAGACCTTTATTCCGTACATTAAAGTCAATTTATCGAACGGATGAGTAGTAGTATGCCTGTGTTTACGAAATTAAAGAAATATTGTTGAAAAGAATTGTGAAAACTTCGCGGAATATCAAACAAGAACCTTTAGAATAAAGGTAAAACACAAATTTGGGATAACATAGCTAAAACATTGTAGATTAAAATGTTACGAAGCCATCCACGTGTAATACTCTGACATACGAATGCAGATATTGTTGTTTTTGAAGAATTTTAAATTCAATAATATTCTACTTACTTGTGGAATGTATTCCTGTGGAGTTTTTATTTCTTGTTGAGTTTGCACATATTTCCCAAACCATTTGACCATTTTATAGCCGTAATTTAATACAATAGCTAAGAAGGAGCGCTGGCGAATGCTCGTTTACGACAGGGCCGACTTAAACGTCTTAACCGACGGGGCTTACTTAAATGTGAGCGTGGGCGTACCTCTTACAGCGGCTCTACGTAGAAAACCGCGCATTACAAACTCTAACGCAGTACTTCCCAAACTAAGGGTCGCGAGCGAATATTGAGTGGGCCTTCGACACTGTATTCATAATTTTTTAACAATAGGAAGTGATATATTTGATATTTCATTCAGCTATTTATAATTCCTAAACATTGAAATAAACTTAAGTTACGGAAAATAATAATTATTTGAAAAAAATGCTAAACTTCAGTAAGTATGTGATGTGAGACAAGCGCTCGGAGTGAGTGGCGGTGGCCCCGTCTCCAAACGCTTTGGGATGGCTATACTGACAGCTCTGCTTTTCTCTAAGACAGCTAAAAGGTGGGTCCCAAGATTGGAAAATTTTGTTAGATGGGTCGGAGCCCAGTCCACATTGGAAACCGCTGCTCTAACTTAATAACTGTCACCGCATGTAGAAAAAAATGTTGTCATCAGTTGTCATGCTTCGATGGTAGGTGGTAGATTTGTGCAGAGTAGAGCGCATTTCCCGTAATTAGCTACGGTGCACATGGCAACACTGGCCGAGACACGCATCCATAGTCGTTCTATAAGTTTTAAAAGATCTTTGGTTTCCCCTTTTCATGCCGTCAGATGAGATAAAACGGTGATCGCACCGGAGACATAGAAAAGGTCTTCGGGAAGAGGCCCCTTAAGGATTGTGAGTTGAAACTAAGTACTTACACTTTGGCATAAAAATAGATTGGCAAAAATATAGGCTGCAAATTCACAGTGCCTTCGGCAAATTATTACTTTAGTTTTCTAATACCATCTCCTGTGGGTTAAAGCATTTTCAAGTAGCGAACTTAGCGGTGTTTGGATAGATACGGCCTTTGTGCGGTCTCAAGATTCTCCTCCAGATAACCAGTTCAAGTGTTCCAAGAAATGTATCGATCATGCATAAAAAAACGTTAAAGTAATTTCATCCATTAATTAACCAAACTCATTAAAAATATTTCTATCCCAATTTCTCCGTAAGATCGACGTGGCCTGTCGACGAATCCATCGTCACCAAGAAACTTCATGCCTTCCAAGTGGCCTAAGAATTTTTACGCTCACCAGATTCCATTTCGGTAGCGTCCTGATAAGTTCTTTCTTTTTTTTCTATCCTCGATCCGAACCCCCAATCTTTTACTTCCTCCATTAAAATCCCATGACCCATCTCACTTCCCATTCTCCTCGCTCACCCCTTCCTTTGTTTCCTACCCTCACCGTTTATCGTCAAACGGCCGGTGGTTTCTATTGGCTCAATTTTGCCCCCATAATGTTTCGTTTTAATTTTGATAATTTTACTAATTTTATTTTGATAATTTTGATAGACCTACTTTTATTTTAATTGCGTATTTTTATTTATCTACAACTACCTTTTTTTTTTTAATCTTTATAACAGTTATCGAAGAGGTTTTATTTCTATTCTAAATGTCTTATATTTATTTTCCCGAGTTACAATCGTTAATATCAGTATAAACTTTGAAGATGGCAAACGGATAATTTCCTACCGCCAATATAGAAATACAGAAACATAAAAATGGTGTTTGTAAGCTATAAGGTCACGACAGTAACTGAATTTAAGAAGATTAAGCAACAAGAAATTAATCATTAGTTTTATAAGATTATAATTCTTATTTAGTTCTTGTTTCAAATGACATTTATAAAAATACAATCATGGAGAATGTGTCGAACATTTTATTGATACAATTAGCAATAAGTACGTCGATGAAAGAGGTTCCCAACATTACGCAACGCTCCAAAACATATTTAATTTAAAAAATCTGTATGAATTCAAAGGCCTATAATTGAAAGGAAGAAATGTTATGTGCCAGTTATTATTCATACTAATTCTAATATAATATATTAAGGCATAATTATTATAAAACTTATATTTACAATATATATATATATATTTTGTGATGTATTTTTAGCAATGTAATACGAGCACGAGTAGTATAAGAGTAGTAGTATATTACTTCAAAAACTAGTTAAATGCAGATATGACACTTTTGAGAAAAATCAATTTAGAAGTTTGAGACTTAAAAACTCATATTGAGGTAATAAATTAAAAACATTAAGAATGTAGTTTATCAAGAAATTTAATAATCTTTTTTATCAAAATTTTTCCTCTCCTCCTTTTGAAGTTCCCCTTTTAAATATCTTAATCTCTTTATTTTCAGCCACTTAACAATACTACCTTGGTGATCTTTTGTTCGGTTTGTTAATACCAATTCAGCAAGGTTTTTTAGGTCGAAAAAGTCTTTCACTTTGTACGGTCCGACAGTAACTTTTTTCTTGATTATTTTGCGTGTTTTTTGGGATCTAGCTCTCTCAAAAACAGATATCCATTCGTGCATTGCATAAATGGAAGAATTTTCCTTCGCAGATTCTATAGTACTATGCATCGAATCTACCTCCATGTAGGTAGGTCCAGAGAGAGATGATCAATGTATCGGAGAACAGGCTTACTTCCGTAATGTTGTTTGCTGAGGTAATAGTACAGGATAGATCCTATTTCCGAGCGACCACGCTTTCCATTAATTTCGGACCATGGAAAACAGTAGGTTAGGTAAAGTTAGGTAAAGGACTTTCGTTCAGAGTGAGGTTATAAACGCATAATTTTCGAACGAAATACAGAAGGCCAACTTTACCACTTGGTATCTGTAAAACTGCCTGTAGGTCAAAAGTTACAGACATAACATTATTTTCTTTTTATGTGCTCAGTGTATGCTAATTCTAAATCTTTCTTGGCACTAGAACTAGCTTTCTCATAATTAGTACAGATTAGGCACTGATCCTTCTTAGGAACGAAGAATCTTAAATTATAGTTATTAGAAAATATTCTTCTGTATATTATTTCTGAAACCGGCTTTTCTATATTCATATTATCTTTACAGATTTCCAGATATAAGGCATACATTTTTTTATTACTGAGTGAGTTGTCTAGATATTTACGTTTCGAAGATTTTCTGATGTAGTGCCCTTCCATACACGGAAAGCTCTCAATGTGTCATTTTACCTGTGCGATAATATGTGACTTTGTTTTATTTGGAGGCTCTTTATGACCTCTGTTGTCATTTTCGACATATAATTCAAGTTCAGTTTTCTTCTTATTACATCTGCAGATATGCAAAGAGTTTTACACATCAAACTGGTATCAATAAATCGCCTTTAGGAAAAAAACATTTCTTGGCATACAATCTTGGTTTTCTTTGAGATCTAACAAGAAATCGTTTAAGCCCTTGAGCGAGTACATTAGATAATATCTTACTTTTAAAATCAAGTCTCCAGTAATATCTACATAATTGGATACATTTATCAAGGAAAAAAATCTCCTAAAAATTTTCCTAGAATGAATCTAGAAAAAAACTCCTATAAATTCACTTAGAAGATTTGAATAGTACATATTTCGGCGAATCAATGTATTTAGTCGGTATTTAAACAAGCTAACTTCTAAACCAGCCATCGTTTCATTTAGTGTGTTATACCAGTCGATAGAGCTCGAAAAACTGATCAAAACTGTATTTTTTAACTCATTTTACCCCATTTTGTCATTTAACTTGTTTTTGAAATATACAGACGAGTCATACACTCATAAAGCATCTATAGAGTCCAATGATCTGTTGACTGAGATGGGTCAGGACAATATATTTGATTTCGTAAAGCTGAGAATATTTATTTGCTTCAAGTAAAAAAACATAATTTTTTATTGTTTGAGTTTCCAAAATTCTTCTGCATTTTATTAAACAAAATGCCTACTTATTATTTTAGTGATTTTAAACCAAAATTTGTGTTATTTCATACCAATTTATGTCTCACTTATCACTTATAAGACACTAATCATTATTTGTAAATAATAATGTCCTCATTTCCAATAGTAAATAGTATGTTTTATTTAAAAAAAATGTTACTTGGACATTTGAGTTGAAAAATAAATCACATTAATAACAATCAAAGATATTTTTCATTTTAAACCCTAAAATAAATAAATTTCCTATCAAATAAAAAGTACTACGAATGAATTTCGCTATAAATAAAATTGACAGCGAGAATTATGTTTTTCAAAATTCGAATTGTGGCCTTAAAAGTGACTCAAATCTGTATCTTTGACATTTTGACATTTTAATATTTAACCTAAATAACAACACAATGACAGCGCTGTCAAACAATACGCAACCATTATATTTATTGCAAAGTAAGCTTTATTAGTTTTAAAATGCACCATTCCAGTTGGGAATTATTTAGTTCTGTTAATCTGAAAAATGAAGAAGATTCTAGAAATGAAAACCAAGATATTAACTTAAATCAACAGCGGGAAATTGAAATAGGAGATGTTCAATTTATCAAGAAAGAGCCTGATATTTACAATTTGGCGAATGTCGTGAAATACGAAGAAATTACAAAGAAAATTCCAAAAATAAATGTAAGCGCTTTAGATTTTTCGTGTACGAAGTGCGGGAGTCCTCTAGATAGCACCGCGTCCATTAATGTTCAATGCGATAGATCCGTGTGCAAAGACTTTTTTATTTTTTTATGTAGGTTATGTTTGAACAAAGAAACACCAAATAAAAATAAAATATTTGGACAGTTAAAATGTAACGAATGCTGTAAGTCGTTTGCATTTAAATATCTATTAATCAATCACATCAAAGACGTTCATAGCAGTGTAAAAGGAAACAAATGCAGCGAGTGTGATTATATGTGTACTGAAAAAGGGAACTTAAAAAGACACATTGATGGTGTCCATCGCAAAATAAAAAGACATAAATGCAGCGAGTGTGATTATATGTGTACTCAAAAAGGACACTTAAAAACACACATTGATGGTGTCCATCGCAAAATAAAAAGATATAAATGCAGCGAGTGTGATTATTTGTGTACTGAAAAAGGAAGCATAAGAAAACACATTGATGGTGTCCACAGCAAAATAAAAAGACATAAATGCAGCGAGTGTGATTATATGTGTACTCAAAAAGGGAACTTAAAAATACACATTGATGGTGTCCATCGCAAAATAAAAAGATATAAATGCAGCGAGTGTGATTATATGTGTTTTCTTAAAAAAGATTTAAAAACACATATTGATGGTGTTCATCGCAAAATAAAAAGATATAAATGCAGCGAATGTGATTTTACGTGTACTCAAAAAAGAACCTTAAAAACACACATTGATGGTGTCCATCGTAAAATAAAAAGATATGCATGCAGCGAGTGTGATTATATGTGTACTCAAAAAGGACACTTAAAAACACACATTGATGGTGTCCATCGCAAAATAAAAAGATATAAATGCAGCGAGTGTGATTATATGTGTACTCAAAAAGGAACCTTAAAAACACACATTGATGGTGTCCATCGCAAAATAAAAAAATATAAATGCAGCGAGTGTGATTATATGTGTACTCAAAAAGGAACCTTAAAAATACACATTGATGGTGTCCATCGCAAAATAAAAAGATATAAATGCAGCGAGTGTGATTATATCTGTTTTAAAAAAGGAACCTTAAAAATACACATTGATGGTGTCCATCGCAAAATAAAAAGATATAAATGCAGCGAGTGTGACTATATGTGTAACCAAAAAGGAAACATAAAAAGACACTTTGATGGTGTTCATCGCCAAATATAATGTTTTTATAATGCGGCAATGTGCGTTGGTGTGTCGCGAATCTGTAATTAATCCTTCCAATCCTTCAGCATTTTTTTTATCAGCCCAATATGCTTAATGACTTGGTAGTTTTGACATTCCGTAACTTTTACCATAAAAATACAATTAATTTTCCACCTTAGTTGCATTACTTAAATCCATTAATTTATCATTAATTTAAAGTATTTTTTTTTAATTTAGTCTTTTTATTTTCTTAATTTAGATATTTGATTTAAAGAGGTTTTAAACGAAGACGGATAGCTGACGTCAATGCTTTACAACGTTATAATGTTTTTCGTCAATTTCTACTTTTTTTAGTTCCATCGTTCATCATTTCTTTTAGTATAAAGTAGGTTCTTTTTTTTAATTTTGATGAAAAGGGTTTGTTTTAACTTTGAGGGTTTGTTTTAACTTCTTATAGCGGGATAATTTACCTAATTTATACTTTCTAACTACTGTTTTAAATTATATTATTTTATTCATTACTTATAATATGTTTTACTATAGGTACTTATAAGTAATCATTTGAAATGAATGTTTAGATATACCGGGGTTATCCCTATTAGATATGGTTGAAATGTTAACATAAAATTATATTCCTTCAATTATGTTTTTCTTGAAGCCCCATATATAAATGTTAAAATATTTCACCGTGTGATCCGAAATTGGCCATAGTGTTGCCACATGTTACCTAATCGTATCGACGTATGTAAAATTAAAATGTTACTAAAATATAACTTTAAAACTTCTTATAGGAGGATCCGTTCTAATGACAGTGATTTTAAATGTATGTTTTATTTATTTTTGTTTTTACATATTTCTTAGATGATGAATAATAACATAACCATACCTAACTGGACATTGCCTGTACTAAACATATATGTTAAATTGGAGATGCCTGTAGTCGGCTTAGGTTGTTGATTAATGTGTTAATTAATCAATCAATTATTTGCCATAATTAATTTTGTTTTTTTTCATTGGTTTTATTTTTAAATAAATAATGCTTTGGTATTCTATTTTGTAATGGAAAAATGTGTACCAATAAATATTATTATAAATAACTGCGACTTCGGCGTGCAACGACTCGTGCCTGCGTCATATTTTCAGAATTCCTCCTTTGCAACGCCTTCTGTTGACTTGGCGATTTTATGCCCTTGGATCAATGTTGATTGCATCATCAGATTTTAGTGGTTTAGCTGCATCTTCAGCTTGTAGAATTGTGTGGACTGTCAGTCAAGCTATTGCTAATTTAAGAAGACATTATGTTAGCTTTAAACCTCTCGACACAGTAATCAGAGAATTCTATGAAATTGCTTAATTTCCAAAAATATTGTCAGAAATAGATTGTACGCATGTTAGAATAGGCCTCTGAAATATTATGATTTTAATATTTAATTTTAAGAAATTTCCTATTATATAACTTCCTATTGTATAGATTGTGTTGTCAGAATATGTTATTATAGTAGCCTTAAAAATTGACTAAAACCACCTTTTGTATTGAAAATAAAACAAATTTTAAAAAATATATCTATTTATTCAAACTATGTACTTACAAGTCAACATTAACGTTTCGAATCTAAAAATTCTTTTAAATTCGTGCGATACTCAAGTTTATTTAACTTCAAATCTATTTTCCTAGTTTCACACTCAACTTCTAAAAATTGTTTTTTTTTTGTTTGATTATTTTGTTCAAGTCTGAAACAAAACAAAGGCAACCAATTAAAAAATACATCAATCGTTATGAAAAAGTGTATGACAACTTAAAATTGAAACCGGCAAATGGTTTTCTTCACGATATAAGGCCGTTCAAAGTAACCACAGAGCGGCGAAAGCACAGGGCAGATGCACGAGGGTAACGAGGTATGAATGCCTACTCACTGCGCCACCGGTTTAGTTTCACTGTTTAAATTTCATAATTTAAATTGACTACAATTATTTATTTGTTTTGAATTGAAAGTTTAGTATCAAAAGTTTAAATGAACTCTCAGTTGAATGAATAGTCTCAAAATTTTGAATATTCGTGATAATATTACACGATTCTTCTAATAAGTACGACAGCTGATCGACGCGGTCGCGTTCACCTGTTTCAAGATACTACATTTACTATTATTGCATAAATATAAGGGATCATCAAGTCATAAAATTATGACATTTAAGTATGAAACGATTAAATCAAATATTAGTCAATATACGGATAAACAGGGTGTTTTAAAACTATTCCGGAAGGCTTGAGGGGGTGTAAATATAGGAAATATATTTCGTGTATTATCTTTATATATCTTACATAGATTTAGTTTCCATGACAATTTGATGCGTGGAAACAATATATAAGTAATAAAATAAAACATTTATTGGACAAAAATAAATGTTTTATTCGATTATTAGATTCAATTTTCGTTTTGAAAACCATCTACAGAGTATATGACATGTTTACGGTAAGAACCTTTAATATTTATTTTACTTTTTAATAATTACCGAAAATTTCTGGAAATTATTTTAGTTTTAGGGTTTAAGGTTTATGTTGAAGATGGTTACTTTATTTTAAGTACATTTAATTAATTTGACCTTAGACTTATTTGTACATTTTCTAAATATTAATCGTAAAATTCGCATTCTAAAATCTGTTTGTATTTTAAATTATGATATCAATATGAAATTTTATTTTTATCGATTATAGCTCAGTGCCGGCTCACTAGACGTGACCGCGTGACACTTTTAATGTGTTCTGACTTTGAGTAGGAATTTATTTCCTTAAATTATCAGATTTCTCAGCAACTGTTGGTTCCTTAGTAGGGTTCCTACTTTAATTCATTTTTATCCACAAGTAACACTTCGTTGCATCATAGATGTTTGCAAAAATGTCATTATTTTTTATGCAACTGTTGGCAAAATAGTCAAACAATACAATACAGGCAATACATTGAAAATATATATATATATATATATATATATATATATAATAGGTAAACACCTTTAGTTTAACATATATAAAAGTTTGACAGTACTGACATTTGGAAAATACGAATGCTTTTTAATATTTTAAGGATTGAAATTTTTTGCAAATAAAATATATAGCCAGAATATATAGCGATGCAACTATCTGTGCTTTCGGTATTAATTTTTCTTTGAACATTCTGGCTATATATTTTATTTGCAAAAAATTTCAATCCTTAAAATATTAAAAAGCATTCGTATTTTCCAAATGTCAGTACTGTCAAACTTTTATATATGTTAAACTAAAGGTGTTTACCTATTTTAACATAGAAATCATCTAATTAACGGTATTTAAACAATACATTTTACTATTTTACTATATATATTTATATATATATATATATATTATCAAATTATTCTATTTATGTTTTTACTCTTATTTATTTAATCTTATTTACTCTATGTTTATTACGACTAGAATTATTTACTTTAAACTTATCTGAATTTTATTATAATTTTCTAATTGTTTGTCAAACAAAGCTTCTTCTAACTTTTTCAATGATGATAGTAAAAAAAAAAAATATGGAGGATTTATTTAATGAAATAAATAACACGGAATTTGTCAAAACACTAAATATAAACTCTCCGCTTAAGTGTAAGACCATATTTAAGGATAATTATGTAATTAAAATACTAAGTTTAAATATACGCAGCTTGCAAAAAAACTTTGATTTAAATATTGAAATTATAATATTAACAGAATGCTGGATTAGCAGCCAAACTCAATTTCCTAATTTGGTAGCTATATTGCATACGGAACGAAGAAGGTGTTCTAGTTGACATTAAATCCTATTTGAGGGTGACTATTGATTGATGAATTCGATATTCATGATGCAACGGGTTTTTGCATTAAAGGGCGGGATTTTGCTCTCTTTGCACTTTGCCGCTCTCCATCTCAAAGTAATATTAAGAGATTTTTAACTTCCTTGGACAGCATCTTAAAAAATATGACCTCAAATAGTAGTATCAAACACCGTGACTCGCAGAAGACCTGATAATATCTACGTACGGACATAATCAACATCATCAGGCTGATGACTACTATAAATACAGCGACGAGACAACATAACGGTGTAAAAACATGCATAGATCATATTTACAATCGTAGTAATAACAAACCACATCTGCTGTTACACATACAACAATAACAAACCATTACTCCACCCTTCTGGCCATTCAAGGGAGAAATAGAGAACCAAAACCAAAAGTTATAGATATAAAATTAATAAACTATGAAGCATTACGCATAAGTCTAAAAAATGAGGAATGGGCAGTCGTTTATAGCCTTATAAACGCGGACACAGCATTTGAAAAGTTTATAGAAACACTAAATAAACACATAAAAAACAATTACAACAATTAAAACTAGAAACAACAAACTTAAGCCATGGATGACCGAGGGAATTATAAATAGTATTAAATTTTCGTCAGCAAAGTATTCTAACGAAAAAAGGTTTCTTTTGTCGAATTCGATTTGTAAGCAAAGCGACCATTACAGGCAATTACGCGATTTGTGACACAATTTGTTATTTAATCAAAATATGGCGTCGATACTTTGTTGAAAGCAATTATTATTTTGAAACAGTGGAGGAGGCTGTATCAAATTTACCTTTTAACCTTTTAATACTTCGCATGTGCTAAAACGGTGACACCGTCTAAAAAATATTGGTAACAAATCTAATGAATATTAAAGCATGTGGTATTTTTTTATTCGTACAACTATATAAAGGAATTCCTGAACGATTTGAGCTGATCGTTTAATAGGGTAATAATTGGTCCTGCGATTTCCAGTAATATTTGCTAAGAAAGTATATCAAAATACGCCATGGTTAAAACGAACAAAAATAACGTATTGAAAAACGGGTGATTTTAGTTTAAAATCACTTCTTAGTCGTAATAGGTTACACAACACCGCCCTTAAGCCTTCGGGGCAACCTGTATATAAAATAATGCTATACAAATAATGAATAACTAAATATAAATTGACTTAATGGGGTGCTTATGTTCACTATTATAAGAAATTATATAAAAAATATCCAAACACAAGTTTATTATTCTCATTAAAGCACTGGTGCAAATTATCTTTTTTATAAGCGGCTACCATTGGCCACACCGCGGCCAAGTCGATCAGCTGTCGTGCCTATTACAAGAACCGTATAATATTATCACAAAAGGTTTCCTTTTTCTCAGAAATCGTGATGATGTTTTAGAAATGCATCATCAAAAATGAAATATATTTTTGTTGGGAAGTCTGTTGACTAATTTTTATCCATTTCGAGTTTATTAAAATATTTTAGGATACTTATCTAAAATATTAGTAAAATATCAACCAGTTAACTTATAAGTTGATAACTTATATAACTAACATTAGTAATAAAATAAAACTAAATATTGAATTTATGTATTTATTTATAAAATAAGATTCAAAACTAAATTAAGTAACAATCAAACTACTAATGACAAAAAAACAGCTTAAATATTAGAACGAAAAATCTAGGAAATATTACAAAATTCTTCTTCATAAAAAAGCTTTTCCCAATTCACAACATTATTGTTAAAAATTGGCAAATATTATTTCTTATTATAAAAGGCGCTGGAGATTTATTTTTTATTATGTTTGCGGGGAAATGATTTTTCTATACCAAAATAATTGAATCATTATTAACAAAAGTTTGAAAAAATATTTTTCATACATAAATCGTCGCATCTTGGCAAGTCCCACGTGAAAAACTAATTCCGGGGAAAACTGCTTTCTGAATCGTATAGTAAAAGTAAACTATTGTGGGCTATTTGGTTATCGGATCGTGAACAGCGGTTCAGACGCAGCGCTTTTGTGAATACAAAAAAAATATAGACTACTGCCCTCTAACGTGATGCTAAACGATAAGATATGTTTTAAAAAATAATAAAATAAAACATAATATATTTTACAAAATGAACCGTTTCAAATTAAGCCTACACCCTTAAAAACTAAAAAAAAAACAACTAACGATCTGTGCATTAAATTCTGCCTGTTTTAGGTTAAATAAATACGTTTTAACTGTTCAATTTTTCATAAATGTTAGAAGTTAAGGTCAAATGCTCACCCTAACATAATTTTTGGTGAACTAACTCAAAGAAATCAAACATAGGATAACCAAGTCTTCAATTATTTATCCTACCCTACGCTAGACGCAACCCAAATGTAACATCAATAATACATTTATGCAAAAAATATATTCAACATTACTTATAATAAATAATATTAATTTATGATATCGCTGAAATGATACGTAAAGATAAACTTATACATAGAAAATATAGACAAAGTAATTATAATTAACTTTTTGACATTGATTTAACTGAAATTTAATTATACCATGATGCTATGAAATATTTCATTATTACCAGCATCGCATTGGTCCTTTAACTTTTTGTATCTACTGGTATCGCACTAGCATTATTTAAAATATATAACTAACTATACGATGGCTGTATCTATATATAATGATACTGTAATAGTTGCTAATATGCACTCACAGCATTTGAATGTTTTATTATGAAATACGATATGGTTTTGTAAATATACTTTAGGTGAAGAATTCGGTACGCACTCACTACATTTAAATTTTCTATTTTTTTCACGAATTATATCGATATGGTTCTGAACTCGGTTTATAAATGCATTCGTGTTTTCTTATTCGCTGTATTTAAAATTTTCTTAATTTTTGATGAACTACGTCGATATGTCTCTGTAAATGTGCTTTACGTGAAAATATGTGATTGCACTCACTGCATTTAAAGCGTTTTATTTTCCGATGAACTGCGTCAATATGAGTCTGTAAATTTTCTTTACGTGAGAATGTGTGATTGCACTCACTGCATTTAAATTTTATAATTTTCCGATGAACTATATCAATATGGTTCTGTAATTGTTGCTTATATGCAGTCGTATAGTCGCACTCACTGCATTTAAATTGTTTAATTTTCCGATGAACTGCGTCAATATGGGTTTGTAAAGTTGCTTTACGTGGACTTGTATATTCGCACTCACTGCATTTAAATTTTATAATTTTCCGATGAACTATATCGACATGGTTCTGTAAAAGTTCCTTATATGCAGTCGTGTATTGGCACTCACTGCATTTAAATTTTATAATTTTCCGATGAACTACGTCGATATGGGTCTTTAAATGTTGCTTATATGCAGTCGTATATTCGCACTCACTGCATTTAAATTGTTTAATTTTCCGATGAACTGCGTCGATATGGGTTTGTAAATTTGTTTTAAGTGGACTTGTATATTCGCAATCACTGCATTTAAATTTTCTTATTTTTTGATGTACCTTATCGATATAAGTTATAGATTTATCTGAACTTACACCATATTTCAATTTAAACCGTTCCTTGGTACAACAAGAACTTAATTTTAAACGATGTTTTCGTTTTTCTTTACAATCCACACATATTAAATATGATTCATCTTGTTTATTAATTCCTTTATTTATAAAACAACTTTTATCGAGGGTAGACTTACAACTGCCACAAGTTAAATCGGTTTTCTTTAATATTAAAGTGGGAATTTTCATGGTTTGTGGTGTTGGACGACAACATTTAAAAGTTGATTCTGCTTTAACACAATGTTGGAAACTCGACTTATTTGGTTCTAATTTAATAAATTTAGTATTTTCTTCTTCAAAATAATTACAATCCTCAGTTTTTATCATTTCTTTTTGGACACAATCGCATCTTTTACCAAAACGAGTGGGATTTAATGAGGTTTCAAGAATATGCTTGCATGATGGCGTTTGTTTACCGTCAAAACGAGAGTCGAATGAATTGCAATCAATGGCTTCCTCATGTTTAAAGCTGATATGGTCATCAATTTGTTCTATTTTAATAGAAGTTTCATTTTCGTTTGCCTCCATATTTGGTGTTTAAGTATAATTGGGCAGGTTGATCGTATTTTGGCAGATTGGTCTAACTATCTACGTAAACGTCATTATTGACAAATAGTAACGTCTTTTTTACATTTTAACATTTGGCACACAAATTAAAACAAAGAAAAGAAATATTTATTTTTTAAATATTAGGACAGGAATATTTTACTTAATAAATACAGCCACATGCAGTATTTATCAGTTGTTATGGTTTTCACTTCACAGCCTATATCTATGTTTACAGCCTTGTTCAAAAGCGTTGTCCAGAAACGTCATTTTGACAGGTGTTTAGAGTGCTGCCAGATTATGGATGTAAAATAGCTACGAAAGAAAAATTTAATAATCATATAGTGGCTGGCTGATATATGATAAATATAGGGAAAAATATTTTAAACACAAAATGGTAACAGCAAAACATACAAACCAAATGCAAACTGCAAAAGTATTCCTCTTATTTAAATTAAACTCTTACACAAAAGTTGGTTATCTAGAGATTTACCTTTTTTTTGAACAATATAGGTAGGTATCTATTTATATATATTTATAGGTAGGTATCTGTCAAAGTATGTAATACAGCAGTCTTTATATTTGCCAACAATATATCAAAATATTTATTTTTATTAAATGTATTTTAAAAGCAATACAGGGTTAGTTAATTTGTAATTATAACAATATTATATTACTAAATATTAAAGTAATTCATAAGAGAAAAAAATAAATATACATAGATTGCCAACCATGTGACGAATCATTTATTTATATTAAATGTTTGTTAAAAGCAATATAGTCAGTAAATTAATAGCTAAATATTTCAGTATTATATTTCATCATCTGACAACAAAATGTTCACTAATTAAATGAATTTATAAACAATATGTCAAATCTTATTTGGAATGATACTCGTGTTTAAAGTTAAATGACTTAATTAAGGCCGGTTTTAAAAATATTACACCTTTCTTCCGTTCATTAAAGTCAAGTTATCGAACGGATGAGTAGTAGTAAACCTTATTACGAACGACTGTTTTTTAAAAGAAAATGGTTCATCCGTTAGTAATCGCAAACGGTTCGTTAAAATACAACAAACTCTTTGTCACAGCGTATGCCTGTGTTTACGAAATTAAAGAAATATTGTTGAAAAGAATTGTGAAAACTTCGCGGAATATCAAACAAGAACCTTTAGAATAAAGGTAAAACACAAATTTGGGATAACATAGCTAAAACATTGTAGATTAAAATGTTACGAAGCCATCCACGTGTAATACTCTGACATACGAATGCAGATATTATTATTTTTGAAGAATTTTAAATTCAATCAAATTCAATAATATTCTACTTACTTGTGGAATGTATTCCCGTGGAGTTTTTATTTCTTGTTGAGTTTGCACATATTTCCAAAACCATTTGACCATTTTATAGCCGTAATTTAATACAATAGCTAAGAAGGAGCGCTGGCGAATGCTCGTTTACGACAGGGCCGACTTAAACGTCTTAACCGACGGGGCTTACTTAAATGTGAGCGTGGGCGTACCTCTTACAGCGGCTCTACGTAGAAAACCGCGCATTACAAACTCTAACGCAGTACTTCCCAAACTAAGGGTCGCGAGCGAATATTGAGTGGGCCTTCGCCACTGTCTACATGAATTTTGAAAAATAGAAAGTAATATATTTGATATTTCATTCAGCTACTTATAATTCCTAAACATTGAAATAAACTTAAGTTACGGAAAATAATAATTATTTGAAAAAAATGCTAAACTTCAGTAAGTATGTGATGTGAGACAAGCGCTCGGAGTGAGTGGCGCTGGCCCCGTCTCCAAACGCTTTGGGATGGCTATACTGACAGCTCTGCTTTTCTCTAAGACAGCTAAAAGGTGGGTCCCAAGATTGGAAAATTTTGTTAGATGGGTCGGAGCCCAGTCAACATTGGAAACCGCTGCTCTAACTTAATAAATGTCACCGCATGTAGAAAAAAATGTTGTCATCAGTTGTCATGCTTCGATGGTAGGTGGTAGATTTGTGCAGAGTAGAGCGCATTTCCCGTAATTAGCTACGGTGCACATGGCAACACTGGCCGAGACACGCATCCATAGTCGTTCTATAAGTTTTAAAAGATCTTTGGTTTCCCCTTTTCATGCCGTCAGATGAGATAAAACGGTGATCGCACCGGAGACATAGAAAAGGTCTTCGGGAAGAGGCCCCTTAAGGATTGTGAGTTGAAACTAAGTACTTACACTTTGGCATAAAAATAGATTGGCAAAAATATAGGCTGCAAATTCACAGTGCCTTCGGCAAATTATTACTTTAGTTTTCTAATACCATCTCCTGTGGGTTAAAGCATTTTCAAGTAGCGAACTTAGCTTTAAGATAGATACGGCCTTTGTGCGGTCTCAAGAAAATTATTCTCCACCAGATAACCAGTTCAAGTGTTCCAAGAAATGTATCGATCATGCATAAAAAAACGGTAAAGTAATGTCATCCATTAATTAACCAAACTCATTAAAAATATTTCTATCCCAATTTCTCCGTAAGATCGACGTGGCCTGTCGACGAATCCATCGTCACCAAGAAACTTCATGCCTTCCAAGTGGCCTAAGAATTTTTACGCTCACCAGATTCCATTTCGGTAGCGTCCTGATAAGTTCTTTCTTTTTTTTCTATCCTCGATCCGAACCCCCAATCTTTTACTTCCTCCATTAAAATCCCATGACCCATCTCACTTCCCATTCTCCTCGCTCACCCCTTCCTTTGTTTCCTACCCTCACCGTTTATCGTCAAACGGCCGGTGGTTTCTATTGGCTCAATTTAGCCCCCATAATGTTTCGTTTTAATTTTGATAATTTTACTAATTTTATTTTGATAGTTTTGATAGACCTACTTTTATTTTAATTGCGTATTTTTATTTATCTACAACTACCTTTTTTTTTTGAATCTTTATAACAGTTATCGAAGAGGTTTTATTTCTATTCTAAATGTCTTATATTTATTTTCCCGAGTTACAATCGTTAATATCAGTATAAACTTTGAAGATGGCAAACGGATAATTTCCTACCGCCAATATAGAAATACAGAAAAATGGTGTTTGTAAGCTATAAGGTCACGACAGTAACTGAATTTAAGAAGATTAAGCAACAATAAATTAATGATTAGTTTTATAAGATTATAATTCTTATTTAGTTCTTGTTTCAAATGACATTTATAAAAATACAATCATGGAGAATGTGTCGAACATTTTATTGATACAATTAGCAATAAGTACGTCGATGAAAGAGGTTCCCAACATTACGCAACGCTCCAAAACATATTTAATTTAAAAAATCTGTATGAATTCAAAGGCCTATAATTGAAAGGAAGAAATGTTATGTGCCAGTTATTATTCATACTAATTCTAATATAATATATTAAGGCATAATTATTATAAAACTTATATTTACAATATATATATATATATATTTTGTGATGTATTTTTAGCAATGTAATACGAGCACGAGTAGTATAAGAGTAGTAGTATATTACTTCAAAAACTAGTTAAATGCAGATATGACACTTTTGAGAAAAATCAATTTAGAAGTTTGAGACTTAAAAACTCATATTGAGGTAACAAATTAAAAACATTAAGAATGTAGTTTATCAAGAAATTTAATAATCTTTTTTATCAAAATTTTTCCTCTCCTCCTTTTGAAGTTCCCCTTTTAAATATCTTAATCTCTTTATTTTCAGCCACTTAACAATACTACCTTGGTGATCTTTTGTTCGGTTTGTTAATACCAATTCAGCAAGGTTTTTTAGGTCGAAAAAGTCTTTCACTTTGTACGGTCCGACAGTAACTTTTTTCTTGATTATTTTGCGTGTTTTTTGGGATCTAGCTCTCTCAAAAACAGATATCCATTCGTGCATTGCATAAATGGAAGAATTTTCCTTCGCAGATTCTATAGTACTATGCATCGAATCTACCTCCATGTAGGTAGGTCCAGAGAGAGATGATCAATGTATCGGAGAACAGGCTTACTTCCGTAATGTTGTTTGCTGAGGTAATAGTACAGGATAGATCCTATTTCCGAGCGACCACGCTTTCCATTAATTTCGGACCATGGAAAACAGTAGGTTAGGTAAAGTTAGGTAAAGGACTTTCGTACAGAGTGAGGTTATAAACACATAATTTTCGAACGAAATACAGAAGGCCAACTTTACCACTTGGTATCTGTAAAACTGCCTGTAGGTCAAAAGTTACAGACATAACATTATTTTCTTTTTATGTGCTCAGTGTATGCTAATTCTAAATCTTTCTTGGCACTAGAACTAGCTTTCTCATAATTAGTACAGATTAGGCACTGATCCTTCTTAGGAACGAAGAATCTTAAATTATAGTTATTAGAAAATATTCTTCTGTATATTATTTCTGAAACCGGCTTTTCTATATTCATATTATCTTTACAGATTTCCAGATATAAGGCATACATTTTTTTATTACTGAGTGAGTTGTCTAGATATTTACGTTTCGAAGATTTTCTGATGTAGTGCCCTTCCATACACGGAAAGCTCTCAATGTGTCATTTTACCTGTGCGATAATATGTGACTTTGTTTTATTTGGAGGCTCTTTATGACCTCTGTTGTCATTTTCGACATATAATTCAAGTTCAGTTTTCTTCTTATTACATCTGCAGATATGCAAAGAGTTTTACACATCAAACTGGTATCAATAAATCGCCTTTAGGAAAAAAACATTTCTTGGCATACAATCTTGGTTTTCTTTGAGATCTAACAAGAAATCGTTTAAGCCCTTGAGCGAGTTCATTAGATAATATCTTACTTTTAAAATCAAGTCTCCAGTAATATCTACATAATTGGATACATTTATCAAGGAAAAAAATCTCCTAAAAATTTTCCTAGAATGAATCTAGAAAAAAACTCCTATAAATTCACTTAGAAGATTTGAATAGTACATATTTCGGCGAATCAATGTATTTAGTCGGTATTTAAACAAGCTAACTTCTAAACCAGCCATCGTTTCATTTAGTGTGTTATACCAGTCGATAGAGCTCGAAAAACTGATCAAAACTGTATTTTTTAACTCATTTTACCCCATTTTGTCATTTAACTTGTTTTTGAAATATACAGACGAGTCATACACTCATAAAGCATCTATAGAGTCCAATG
This sequence comes from Neomicropteryx cornuta, assembly GCA_020383195.1. NCBI lineage: Eukaryota > Metazoa > Arthropoda > Insecta > Lepidoptera > Micropterigidae > Neomicropteryx > Neomicropteryx cornuta. The sequence goes on from JAHKQU010000031.1 coordinate 6,309,359, forward strand.
ATCTGTTGACTGAGATGGGTCAGGACAATATATTTGATTTCGTAAAGCTGAGAATATTTATTTGCTTCAAGTAAAAAAACATAATTTTTTATTGTTTGAGTTTCCAAAATTCTTCTGCATTTTATTAAACAAAATGCCTACTTATTATTTTAGTGATTTTAAACCAAAATTTGTGTTATTTCATACCAATTTATGTCTCACTTATCACTTATAAGACACTAATCATTATTTGTAAATAATAATGTCCTCATTTCCAATAGTAAATAGTATGTTTTATTTAAAAAAAATGTTACTTGGACATTTGAGTTGAAAAATAAATCACATTAATAACAATCAAAGATATTTTTCATTTTAAACCCTAAAATAAATAAATTTCCTATCAAATAAAAAGTACTACGAATGAATTTCGCTATAAATACGACAATTTTGCTTATTAACGTACCCATTCAACCAAAAGTGAGCTTCATCGCTGAACAAAATTTTCTTGTGAAAATCGGGATCGGTGGCCATCTCGTTTTGGGCCCATTCACTTAACCTGCGACGCGCTTGATGGTCGTTCGGCACGAGTTGGATTTTGTAAGCCCGCAAACCAAGATCCTTCCATAAAGTGGATGGGCACAGCTCCAATTGTTCCTCGATACTCTGCTCCACAGCAGCAATAGCGTCTTCGGTGCGCACTGTCTGAGGATGCGCATTATCCACAAGAGTAAAGGTGATGCGAAACCGATTCATGATATCTCGAATTACCGACTCTGCTGGGCGATTATGTCAACTTTATTTTGGTTATAAATTTGCATTATTTGCAAACGTTGTTCAGGAGTAAGTCTATTCATTATGAAATGGCAAACCAAACTGAGCATAAATCAAGTGACAGCTGTCAAAAACACCAACTACGAAAAAAGTAGTGCCAGATTGAAAACCACGCCACTAAAAAAACACCCGTTATAAGCTCTCCGCTTAAGTGTAAGACCATATTTAAGGATAATTATGTAATTAAAATACTAAGTTTGAATATACGCAGCTTGCAAAAAAACTTTGATTTAAATATTGAAATTATAATATTAACAGAATGCTGGATTAGCAGCCAAACTCAATTTCCTAATTTGGTAGCTATATTGCATACGGAACGAAGATGGTGTCCTAGTTGACATTAAATCCTATTTGAGTGTGACTATTGATTGATGAATTCGATATTCATGATGCAACGGGTTTTTGCATTAAAGGGCGGGATTTTGCTCTCTTTGCACTTTGCCGCTCTCCATCTCAAAGTAATATTAAGAGATTTTTAACTTCCTTGGACAGCATCTTAAAAAATATGACCTCAAATAGTAGTATCAAACACCTGTACTCGCAGAAGACCTGAAAATATCTACGTACGGACATAATCAACATCATCAGGCTGATGACTACTATAAATACAGCGACGAGACAACATAATGGTCTAAAAACATGCATAGATCATATTTACAATCGTAGTAATAACAAACCACATCTGCTGTTACACATACAACAATAACAGATCATTACTCCACCCTTCTGGCCATTCAAGGAAGAAATAGAGAACCAAAACCAAAAGTTATAGATATAAAATTAATAAACTATGAAGTCTAAGTCTTATGAACGCATAAGTCTAAAAAATGAGGAATGGGCAGTCGTTTATAGCCTTATAAACACGGACACAGCATTTGAAAAGTTTATAGAAACACTAAATAAACACATAAAAAACAATTACAACAATTAAAACAAGACACAACAAACTTAAGCCATGGATGACCGAGGGAATTATAAATAGTATTAAATTTTCGTCAGCAAAGTATTCTAACGAAAAAAGGTTTCTTTTGTCGAATTCGATTTGTAAGCAAAGCGACCATTACAGGCAATTACGCGATTTGTGACACAATTTGTTATTTAATCAAAATATGGCGTCGATACTTTGTTGAAAGCAATTATTATTTTGAAACAGTGGAGGAGGCTGTATCAAATTTACCTTTTAACCTTTTAATACTTCGCATGTGCTAAAACGGTGACGCGGTCTAAAAAATATTGGTAACAAATCTAATGAATATTAAAGCATGTGGTATTTTTTTATTCGTACAACTATATAAAGGAATTCCTGGACGATTTGAGCTGATCATTTAATAGGGTAATAATTGGTCCTGCGATTTCCAGTAATATTTGCTAAGAAAGTATATCAAAATACGCTATGGTTAAAACGAACAAAAATAACGTATTGAAAAACGGGTGATTTTAGTTTACAAACCTTAGTCTTAGTCGTAATAGGTTACACAACACCGCCCTTAAGCCTTCGGGGCAACCTGTATATAAAATAAATAAAATAATGCTATACAAATAATGAATAACTAAATATAAATAGACTTAATGGGGTGCTTATGTTCACTATTATAAGAAATTATATTAAAAAAATCCAAACACAAGTTTATTATTCTCATTAAAGCACTGGTGCAAATTATCTTTTTTATAAGCGGCTACCATTGGCCACGCCGCGGCCACGTCGATCGGCTGTCGTGCCTATTACAAGAACCGTATAATATTATCACAAAAGGTTTCCTTTTTCTCAGAAATCGTGATGATGTTTTAGAAATGCATGATCAAAAATGAAATATATTTTTGTTGGGAAGTCTGTTGACTAATTTTTATCCATTTCGAGTTTATTAAAATATTTTAGGATACTTATCTAAAATATTAGTAAAATATCAACCAGTTAACTTATAAGTTGATAACTTATATAACTAACATTAGTAATAAAATAAAACTAAATATTGAATTTATGTATTTATTTATAAAATAAGATTTAAAACTAAATTAAGTAACAATCAAACTTCTAATGACAAAAAAACAGCCTAAATATTAGAACGAAAAATCTAGGAATTATTACAAAATTCTTCTTCATAAAAATGCTTTTCCCAATTCACAACATTATTGTTAAAAATTGGCAAATATTATTTCTTATTATAAAAGGCGCTGGAGATTTATTTTTTATTATGTTTGCGGGGAAAAGATTTTTCTATACCAAAATAATTGAATCATTATTAACAAAAGTTTGAAAAAATATTTTTCATACATAAATCGTCGCATCTTGGCAAGTCCCACGTGAAAAACTAATTCCGGAGAAAACTGCTTTCTGAATCGTATAGTAAAAGTAAACTATTGTGGCCTATTTGGTTATCGGATCGTGAACAGCGGTTCAGACGCAGCGCTTTTGTGAATACAAAAAAAATATAGACTACTGCCCTCTAACGTGATGCTAAACAATAAGATATGTTTTAAAAAATAACAAAATAAAACATAATATATTTTACAAAATGAAACGTTTCAAATTAAGCTTACAACCTAAAATCTAAAAAAAAAACAACTAAAGATCTGTGCATTCAATTCTGCCTGTTTTAGGTTAAATAAATACGTTTTAACTGTTCAATTTTTCATAAATGTTAGAAGTTAAGGTCAAATGCTCACCCTAACATAATTTTTGGTGAACTAACTCAAAGAAATCAAACATAGGATAACCAAGTCTTCAATTATTTATCCTACCCTACGCTAGACGCAACCCAAATGTAACATCAATAATACATTTATGCAAAAAATATATTCAACATTACTTATAATAAATAATATTAATTTATGATATCGCTGAAATGATACGTAAAGATAAACTTATACATAGAAAATATAGACAAAGTAATTATAATTAACTTTTTGACATTGATTTAACTGAACTTAAATTATACCATGATGCTTTGAAATATTTCATAATTAACAGCATTGCATTGGTCTTTTAACTTTTTGTATCGATTGGTATCGCACTAGCATTATTTAAAATATAAACCTAAATATACTATGGGCTGTATCTATAATGATACTGTAACAGTTGCTTATATGCACTCACTGCATTTGAATGTTTTATTATGAAATAAGATATGGTTTTATAAATATACTTTAGGTGAAGAATTCGGTTCGCACTCACTACATTTAAATTTATTATTTTTTCCACGAATTATATCGATATGGTTCTGAACTCGGTTTATAAATGCATTCGTGTTTTCTTATTCGCTGTATTTAAAATTTTCTTAATTTTTGATGAACTACGTCGATATGTCTCTGTAAATGTGCTTTACGTGAAAATATGTGATTGCACTCACTGCATTTAAAGCGTTTTATTTTCCGATGAACTGCGTCAATATGAGTCTGTAAATTTTCTTTACGTGAGAATGTGTGATTGCACTCACTGCATTTAAATTTTATAATTTTCCGATGAACTATATCAATATGGTTCTGTAATTGTTGCTTATATGCAGTCGTATAGTCGCACTCACTGCATTTAAATTGTTTAATTTTCCGATGAACTGCGTCGATATGGGTTTGTAAAGTTGCTTTACGTAGACTTGTATATTCGCACTCACTGCATTTAAATTTTCTTATTTTTTGATGTACCTTATCGATATAAGTTATAGATTTATCTGAACTTACACCATATTTCAATTTAAACCGTTCCTTGGTACAACAAGAACTTAATTTTAAACGATGTTTTCGTTTTTCTTTACAATCCACACATATTAAATATGATTCGTCTTGTTTATTAATTCCTTTATTTATAAAACAACTTTTATCGAGGGTAGACTTACAACTACCACAAGTTAAATCGGTTTTCTTCAATATTAAAGTGGGAATTTTCATGGTTTGTGGTGTTGGACGATAACATTTAAAAGTTGATTCTGCTTTAACACAATGTTGGAAACTCGACATATTTGGTTCTAATTTAATAAATTTAGTATTTTCTTCTTCAAAATAATCACAATCCTCAGTTTTTATCATTTCTTTTTGGACACAATCGCATCTTTTACCAAAACGAGTGGGATTTAATGAGGTTTCAAGAATATGCTTGCATGATGGCGTTTGTTTACCGTCAAAACGAGAGTCGAATGAATTGCAATCAATGGCTTCCTCATGTTTAAAGCTGATATGGTCATCAATTTGTTCTATTTTAATAGAAGTTTTATTTTCGTTTGCCTCCATATTTGGTGTTTAAGTATAATCGGGCAGGTTGATCGTATGTTGGCAGATTGGTCTAACTATCTACCTAAACGTCATTATTGACAAATAGTAACGTCTTTTTTACATTTTAATATTTGAACACACAAATTAAAACAAAGAAAAGAAATATTTATTTTTTAAATATTAGGACAGGAATATTTTACTTAATAAATACAGCCACATGCAGTATTTATCAGTTGTTATGGTTTTCACTTCACAGCCTATATCTATGTTTACAGCCTTGTTCAAAAGCGTTGTCCAGAAACGTCATTTTGACAGGTGTTTAGAGTGCTGCCAGATTATGGATGTAAAATAGCTACGAAAGAAAAATTTAATAATCATATAGTGGCTGGCTGATATATGATAAATATAGGGGAAAATATTTTAAACACAAAATGGTAACAGCAAAACATACACACCTATTGCAAACTGCAAAAGTATTCCTCTTATTTAAATTAAACTCTTATACAAAAGTTGGTTATCTAGAGATTTCCCTTTTGTTTGAACAATATAGGTAGGTATCTATTTATATATATTTATAGGTAGGTATCTGTCAAAGTTTGTAATACATTTAATATCAACTTGTGACACACAGGAGTCTTTATATTTGCCAACAATATATCAAAACATTTATTTTTATTAAATGTAATATTAAAAGCAATACAGGGTTAGTTAATTTGTAATTATTACAATATTATATTACTAAATATTAAAGTAATTCATAAGAGAAAAAAATAAATATACATAGATTGCCAACCATATGACAAATCATTTATTTATATTAAATGTTTGTTAAAAGCAATATAGTCAGTAAATTATTAGCTAAATATTTCAGTTTTATATTTCATCATCTGACAACAAAATGTTCACTAATTAAATGAATTTATAAACAATATGTCAAATCTTATTTGGAATGATACTCGTGTTTAAAGTTAAATGACTTAATTAAGGCCGGTTTTAAAAATATTAGACCTTTTTTTCCGTTCATTAAAGTCAAGTTATCGAACGGATGAGTAGTAGTAAACCTTATTACGAACGAGTGTTTTTTAAAAGAAAATTGGCCATCCGTTAGCAAATGCAAACGGTTCGTTAAAATACAACAAAGAAATACAACAAACAATACAACAAATACTATGTCGCAGCATATGCCTGTGTTTCGAAATTAAAGAAATATTGTTGAAAAGAATTGCGAAAACTTCGCGGAATATCAAACAAGAACCTTTAGAATAAAGGTAAAAACACAAATTTGGGATAACATAGCTAAACCATTGTAGATTAAAATGTTACGAAGCCATCCACGTGTAATACTCCGACATACGAATGCAGATATTGTTATTTTTGAAGAATTTTAAATTCAATCAAATTCAATAATATTCTACTTACCTAAATTCACTTAGAAGATTTGAATAGTACATATTTCTGCGAATCAATGTATTTAGTCGGTATTTAAACAAGCTAACTTCTAAACCAGCCATCGTTTTATTTAGTGTGTTATACCAGTCGATAGAGCTCGAAAAAGTGATCAAAACTTTATTATTAACTCATTTTACCCCATTTTGTCATTTAACTTGTTTTTGAAATAAACAGACGAGTCATACACTCAAAAAGCATCTATAGAGTCCAAATATCTGTTGACTGAGATGGGTTAGGACAATATATATGATTTCGTAAAGCTGAGAATATTTATTTACTTCAAGTAAAAAAACATAATTTTTTATTGTTTGAGTTTCCAAAATTCTTCTGCATTTTATTAAACAAAATGCCTACTAAATATTTTAGTGATTTTAAACCAAAATTTGTTTTATTTCATACCAATTTATGTCTCACTTATAAGACACTAATCATTATTTGTAAATAATAATGTCCTCATTTCCAATAGTAAATAGTACGTTTTATTTGAAAAAATTGTTACTTGGACATTTGAGTTGAAAAATAAATCTCATTATTAATAATCAAAGATATTTTTCATTTTAAACCCTAAGATAAATAAATTTCCTATCAAATAAAAAGTACTAGGAATGAATTTCGCTATAAATAACATTGACAGCGAGAATTATGTTTTTCAAAATTCGAATTGTGGCCTTAAAAGTCACTCAAATCTGTATCTTTGACATTTTGACATTTTAATATTTAACCTAAATAACAACACAATGACAGCGCTGTCAAACAATACGCAACCATTATATTTATTGCAAAGTAAGCTTTATTAGTTTTAAAATGCACCATTCCAGTTGGGAATTATTTAGTTCAGTTAATCTGAAAAATGAAGAAAATTCTACAAATGAAAACCAAGAAATTAACTTAAATCAACAGCGGGAAATTGAAATAGGAGAAGTTCAATTTATCAAGAAAGAGCCTGATATTGACAATTTGGCGAATGTCGTGAAATATGAAGAAGTTTCCAAGAAAATTCCAAAAATAAATGTAAGCGCTTTAGATTTTTCGTGTACGAAGTGCGGGAGTCCTCTAGATAGCACCGCGTCCATTAATGTTCAATGCGATAGATCCGTGTGCAAAGATTTTTTTATTTTTTTATGTAGGTTATGTTTGAACGTAGAAACACCAAATAAAAATAAAATATTTGGACAGTTAAAATGTAACGAATGCTGTAAGTCGTTTGCATTTAAATATCTATTAATCAATCACATCAAAGACGTTCATAGCAGTGTAAAAGGAAACAAATGCAGCGAGTGTGATAATATGTTTATGAGAAAAATAACCTTAAAAAGACACATTGATGGTGTCCATCGCAAAATAAAAAAATATAAATGCAGCGAGTGTGATTATATGTGCAATCAAAAAGGACACTTAAAAACACACATTGATGGTGTCCATCGCAAAATAAAAAAATATAAATGCAGCGAGTGTGATTATATGTGTTTTCCTAAAAAAGATTTAAAAAGACACATTGATGGTGTTCATCGCAAAATAAAAAAATATAAATGCAGCGAATGTGATTATATGTGTATTACAAAATGGCACTTAAAAATACACATTGATGGTGTCCATCGTAAAATAAAAAGATATAAATGCAGCGAGTGTGATTATATGTGTACTAAAAAAGGAACCTTAAAAAGACACATTGAAGGTGTCCATCGCAAAATAAAAAGATATAAATGCAGCGAGTGTGATTATATGTGTTTTCTTAAAAATGATTTAAAAACACATATTGATGGTGTTCATCGCAAAAGAAAACCATATAAATGCAGCGAGTGTGATTATATGTGTACTAAAAAAGGAACCTTAAAAACACACATTGATGGTGTCCATCGCAAAATAAAAAAATATAAATGCAGCGAGTGTGATTATATGTGTATTACAAAAGGACACTTAAAAACACACATTGATGGTGTCCATCGCAAAATAAAAAGATATAAATGCAGCGAGTGTGATTATATGTGTACTCAAAAAGGAACCTTAAAACACACATTGATGGTGTCCATCGCAAAATAAAAAGTTATAAATGCAGTGAGTGTGATTATATCTGTACTCAAAAAGGAAACTTAAAAAGACACATTGATGGTGTTCATCGCAAAATAAAAAAATATAAATGCAGCGAGTGTGATTATATGTGTATTCGTAAAGAAAGTTTAAAAAGACACTTTGATGGTGTTCATCGCCAAATATAATGTTATTATAATGCGGCAATGTGCGATCCGCGCGTTTTACGAATGGTGTGTCGCGCCTCTGTAATTAATCCTTCCAATCCATCAGCATTTTTTTTTTATCAGCCCAATATGCTTTAAGACTTCGTAGTTTTGACGTTCCGTAACTTTTACCATAAAGAAACAATTAATTTTCTACCTTAGTTGCATTACTTAAATTCATTAGTTTATCATCAAAGTAAATATTTTTTTTTATTTTAATTTAGTCTTTTTATTTTCTTAATGTAAGTATTTGATTTTAAGAGGTTTTAAACGAAGACGGATAGCTGACGTCATTGCTTTACAATGTTATAATGTTTTTCGTCTATTTCCACTTTTTTTTAGTTCCATCGTTCATCATTCCTTTAAGTGTAAAGTAGGTTCTTTTTTTTTTAATTTTGTCTTTTTATTTTCATAATGTACGGATAGTTGACGTCAATGCTTTACAATGTTATTTAATGTTTTTCGTCTATTTCCACTTTTTTTTAGTTCCATCGTTCATCATTTCTTTTAGTATAAAGTAGGTTCTTTTTTTAATTTTGATGAAAAGGGTTTGTTTTAACTTTGAGGGTTTGTTTTAACTTCTCATAGCGGGATAATTTACCCAATTTATACTTTCTAACTACTGTTTTAAATTATATTATTTTATTCATTACTTATAATTTGTTTTACTATAGGTACTTATAAGTAATAAGCGAAAGTGGCCACGGTGTTAATCATTTGAAATGAATGTTTAGATATACCGGGGTTATCCCTATTAGATATGGTTGAAAAGTTAACATAAAATTATATTCCTTCAATGATGTTTTTCTTAAAGCCCATAAATGTTAAAATACAATATTAAAATACAATACAATATTGATACATAAATGTTAAAATATTTCACCGTGTGATCCGAAATTGGCCACAGTGTTGCCACATGTTACCTAATCGTATCGACGTATGTAAAATTAAAATGTTACTAAAATATAACTTTAAAACTTCTTATAGGAGGATCCGTTTTAGTGACAGTGATTTTAAATGTATGTTTTATTTATTTTTGTTTATATATATTTCTCAGATGATGAATAATAACATAACCATACCTAACTGGACATTGCCTGTACTAAACATATATGTTAAATTGGAGATGCCTGTAGTCGGCTTAGTTTGTTGATTAATGTGTTAATTAATCAATCAATTATTTGGCATAATTAATTTTGTTTTTTTTTTCATTGGTTTTATTTTTAAATGCTTTGGTATTCTATTTTGTAATGGAAAAATGTGTACCAATAAATATTATTATTAATAACTGCGACTTCGGCGTGCAACGACTCGTGCCTGCGGCATATTTTCAGAAATTTTGCTATTCCCCCTTTGCCTTCTGTTGACTTGGCGATTTTATGCCCTTGGATCAATGTTGATTGCATCATCAGATTTTAGTGGTTTAGCTGTATCTTCAGCTTCTAGAATTGTGTGGACTGTCAGTCAAGCTATTGCTAATTTAAGAAGACATTATGTTAGCTTTAAACCTCTCGACACAGTAATCAGAGAATTCTATGAAATTGCTTAAATTCCAAAAATATTGTCAGAAATAGATTGTACGCATGTTAGAATAGGCCTCTGAAATATTATGATTTTAATATTTAATTTTAAGAAATTTCCTATTATATAACTTCCTATTGTATAGATTGTGTTGTCAGAATATGTTGTTATAGCTTAAAAATTGACTAAAACCACTTTTGTATTGAAAATAAATAAATTTTAAAAAATATATCTATTTATTCTATATATAACTATGTACAAGTCAATATTAACGTTTCGAATCTAAAAATTCTTTTAATTTCAAGCGATACTCAAGTTTTTTCAACTTCAAATCTATTTTCCTACTTTCACACTCCACTTCTGAAAATTGTTTTTTTTTTGTTTAATTTTTTTGTTCAAGTCTGAAACAAAACAAAGGCAACCAATTAAAAAATACATCAATCGTTATGAAAAAGTGTATGACAACTTAAAATTGAAACCGGCAAATGGTTTTCTTCGCGATATAAGGCCGTTCAAAGTAACCACAGAGCGGCGAAAGCACAGGGCAGATGCACGAGGGTAACGAGGTATGAATGCCTACTCACTGCGCCACCGGTTTAGTTTCACTGTTTAAATTTCATAATATAAATTGACTACAATTATTTATTTGATACCGGCAACGGCGTTTTGAATTGAAAGTTTAAATGAATAGTCTCGTTATAGACGTCATCAAAATTTTGAATTTACGAGATAATATTACACGATTCTTCTAATAAGTACGACAGCTGATCGACGCGGTCGCGGTCACCTATTTCAAGATACTACATTTACTATTATTGCATAAATATAAGGAATCATCAAGTCATAAAATTATGACATTTAAGTGTGAAACGATTAAATCAAATATTAGTCAATATACGGATAAACAGGGTGTTTTAAAACTATTCCGGGAGGCTTAAGGGAGTGGTTATGTTCCCCATTACGCGTAAGAAATTGTATGAAAAATGCGAAGCTCGTGTAAATTCCCTTTTTGTATTTCGCTCTTTCGGTGCTCGCTCGCGCACGGCCAAGGTCGGCCAATGACCCGGAGGGGCGTGGCCTCGCAAGCGGACGAAATTACGACAAGAACGATTTAATATTATCACCTAAAGTGTATTTTTTTTCACTGAATCCGATATGAAGTCAAAATAAATCATATTTGAAAACGCAGGGCCAATTAGCTGTTTTTTTATCAGTTCTTGGGACACAGTGTACACCCTATATATAGGGTCCCTCAAGATCAGTCCTGTAAATTAAAGGGGTGTATTTGTTCCCTGTTACGAGTAAGAAATTATATAAAAAAATGCAAAAATATTTGATACCCAAATTAATTATTTTTTAAACTAAATTTGTGTAAAACAATCATAATATTACGGCAGCGTTCGCCAGGCATACTTAACCCGCTGAAAACACGTCGGGCGCCACGTCGTGAATGCAACTCAAGGTCGAGCGGACGTAAACTCGTTTTACACAAATATATTAGGTTTTAAATAGAAACTTCAACATTTATTTTCTCGAATACCATAATGAATTTTAATATAGTTTCTTAACAAATAACATTAGGAATCGTAGGACCTATTAGCTGTTTTTTTTAATGGGATTGACCTTGGGACACCCTGTATATGCTAATTATGTCAAAATTCATAAAGGCCATTCACCGAAAATTGTTGAGAAAATAAACAGATATATTTGTGATGGATATTAGATTATTATATATTAAACGGATTTCATTTCAAATACCTATATTTATCCAATGATCTAGGATGTTAATAAAAATATAGGTGTGTCCGGAATACGTGAATTTGTGGTCACCCCATAAGTGGATAACTACACTCAAAGACACGCTTTTTGATCTTCCCTCTCCCTCACGAAAAGTTATCTGCACGCGCATTGCTTTGCGCGCCCGCTGATATGACAATTGCGACAGGTTATAATTTGAGTTCATTAATTTAGTTTATTCTAATTATATCTAATTATAACCGCACGGCCGGCGAAACCGGATTGATGATCTAAAAAGAATTAGTCTCTTTAGTTTTCGTACGGTTTTTCTTAAATAAGCACAAAATATCAGCGGCCCTGTCGATATATTCTTTTTTCTGAACCACCCTATAGGGGCTCGGCATATTTCTGAAAGAAAAATCCGTAAAAAAGGCGTTGAATAGTATTTTTTCAGATTAAATATTGAAATAGTACCCTCTTTCTATACGACAATATATTATTTAATTCTCCTACTGAGGAATGGTTTCTTCCCAACATTATTTGACTACAGACTAAGTTATTTATTCATTTTTACTTTTATAAATGCATCAAAACGCATTATAAATGTAATTAAAATAGTTAATAGGTAGTTGATTTAATATTACTTTAAAAAGGCTATATAAATAATTATTAAAATAGACCTAATTTTATTTTGATAGGTTGCGTATTTTTATTTATCTACAATTAGCATTTTTTTTTTAGTTTCAATCTTTATAACAGCGGTTGTCGATGTAGTTTTTTTTTTTTATTCTAAATGTCTTATATTTATTTTTCCGAGTTACAATCGTTAATATCAGTATTAGGCCATTCAACAGACGATTTGACTCCAACACAAATTAACTCTTTTAATTTGTTTTCTTATACTGATAAAGTAGCCATTGCTGATAGCCTTATCAAAAGATCACAAGGCCAGGAAGTTACAAAGTTGCCTAAAATTAGGTAAATAGTTTCTTTCAACATAACTCGATTCGAGAAAATAGCTCTTTAGAAAAAATGCTTGTAAAGATCACAAAATCTCATCCATGCAAACATAGTCATTTTCCATAAACAACATTTTGCCATATAACTGTCTTCGAGAAATTGGCTCTTTACAAATATCTTCACATATGGGCCTTGACTGTCAAGATGGACCTGTTGTTATGGAGATCATAAAATCAACCCTTAACAACAAACCTTTTTTAATTGTCATCAAATATTTGGCTCATCGCAAAATGGGACTTTCATATTTTTTGGTGTGACTTAGGGAAGTGTTGTCTATCTACCTATTCTTAAAAGATCATAACGAATTTAGCCATCAAAACATTTCATTCCAAATTATATATATATATATATTTATTTTTATTTGTTCTTTTTTATTTATTTATTCTTTATTGCGAAATCCACAGTATTACATTTTTACCATTACAAACAAAACTTATTACTAGTATATAAAACCAATTATGTATTTCGGTCATTTTACATAATAACATTAGCATAAAAAGTGTTCTAAAAATATATATAGATTATTAATATTATATCCGTATACAGTAGATTTTTTTTTTTAAGTTTTATGTGTAATTTGTGAGTGATGTTTGTGGTAGTCGTGAGTGTGTGACACTTGTATGTTAATAAAAATAAATAAAGTAATAAATTAGGTATGGTTTTAGTATGTATAAAAATAATTTATGAATGTGATAAAAATATAGTATGAATGTATATTCTATATGTAATTGCAATTACAAGTACTTATATATTACTATTAATCATTAACAACATAACAATCTAACAATACAATTAGGTTTTATTTATCTTTACTATTGATGATATTGGAAATCTCTTTTTTGAATGATAAGAAGGAGGTATTCAATATATCGATATTTGAAATATCGCTATTGTTATAAAAGGAGCAGATACGAGGTATGGTGCTATAGTTCATTGAATTAGTATGATATCGGGGAATACGGAATAATTCTTGCTGCCTAGTTAACCTGTTGGTACATTTAAGTTTATTTTTTGCAATAATTTTGGACAATCAAAAATACAACAGAAGTACACGATTTACAGCGACGAATTTTGAAGTGGTACCCGCTAATATTAGGGCTAAAAGTAGAAGAAATCCGTCGTTGCTATTTGCGCACTGTAAGGTGTTGCCTGCTAAATATCTAGCTCATTATAAAATATTACTCGATCACTTGCATAGCGAATCTTTCAAGGTACCCATAGGGCACCAGTTGACCACCCGACAAAAAAGTAGAGGCTTGTTAGTGGTACCTAGATATAAAAATTATTACGGAAAACGCACTCTTGCTTTTCTTATACCTACTCTTTTTAACGAGTACATGTATAAGAATCTTCCAAATGTACCTAAATATAAGGTTAAAGAGGAAATAAAAATAAATATAATAGAAAAAAATTCTGAAAAAGGTATTTAAAAAAGTGTATATCTGCTCCCTCTCTATCTGCTTGAGATGGAAAGGAAAGTTTGGTTAAGTAAATATAGGATATAGACCTACGAAAACCCATATATATTTATATAAATATAAAAATATATGGTTTTGTCTATTTTTATTTTTTTTTTCTTTAACTTTGCATTTTGGATAGGTTTTTAATTTTTACTTTTTGTTGCTATCTATTTTATTGCTTTTGCATTTTATTATATTGTTTTTTTGTTTGTCCTTTTCTTATTGATGTAACCTATTGAAACTTTTATACTGTAATAAAATGTTATTTTTTTTCACCCACAGAAAAGGCACCGTCTTTGTGGGGAAATGTAAAGGTGTTTTGTAAAAATAATAATAAAGTTTAAAAAAAAAAAAAAAAAACAATTAAAAATTTTGTATAACAATATTAAATCAGCTAATTGTCTACGATCTACAAGAGAATTTAATTTATAAAAAGCTGAGCGTCTTCAAGGCTTTGAAAACAGCAACGAGATTTAAAGTTTAAAAACCTAATAAATTTATTTTGAATATTTTGAATTCTTGCTTTATAGATATTATAATGAGGACACCAAATAGACGAAGCAAATTCTAAATGAGAGCGAACAAAGGAGTTATATAATAGTTTTAACAGTAAAATATCATTAAATGGTTTGGATACTCTTATAATAAAACAAGCATTTTAAAAGCTTTATCAACTATATTATTTATGTGGTTTGCAAAGCTAAGTTTGCTGTCTAATATTACGCCCAAGTCTCTAATGTATGAAACAGTTTTTATCGGAATGTCGTCAAAATTATATTGGTAGTTTATTATGTTTCTATTCCTTGTAAAAGTTATCTGAAAGCATTTTTCAAAGTTCATTTTAATTTTATTACGATTACAATACTCTCAGTGCGGTTAAGTCTTCTTGTAATAATACGCAATCGTTTTGAGATTTTATTTCTTTGTAAATTTTAAGATCGTCTGCGTATGACAAAAACATTGAATGTTTGAAACACGTAGCGATGTCACTCGCATAAATATTGAAAAGAATCGGACCTAAATGAGACCCCTGTTGTATTCCTGAAGGAATGGTTGTACAGTTTGAACGAGCTGAACCAAACATTGAACAAACACATTGTGAGCGATTTTTAACATAAGAAATCATCCATCTAAAAAGATTACATCTGATACCAGTTTTGTATATTTTCTCCAATATATGTCATGATTCACGCGGTCGAAAGCTTTTGCAAAATCTGTGTATATTGCATGTTTGTATTTTTTTGTCCATGGAAGTTAATAAATCGTTAGTAAATAAGGTAAGATTCGTCTCGACTGACCTACCAGGAATAAAACCGTGACGTTCTTCTTTAATATATTTTTTTAAATGATTGAAAGTATAATCAAGAATTATTTTCTCGAAAATTTTAGCAAAAATTGACATTTTAGATATAGGTCGGTAGTTCGAAACATTTGATTTATCTCCCTTTTTAAAAATTGGTGTTACTAATGCTACTTTCCAAATAGACGGAACAATTCCTGAGTTTAATGAGGTATTAAATATTATTGATAAAGGTTTACATAGAGATTTCGCGCACTTTTTGATAAAATATGACGGAATACCATCATAACCTGCACCTTTCGTATCGTCTAAATTTTGCAAATAAGATGCGGTCATTGCGGGTGTTATAGAAATACTAGTTAGAGGTAAATCATTCTGTTCCTCAATTTCGATAGTGGTGTAATCGTTATCTCTTCGACTATCATATACAGAATTAAAATAACTAAGGAACAGATGGCAAATATCATTCTTGTTGCTCGATGATTCATCACCTAAGTGCATAGTTTGAGGAAAAGCTGGTGTATCCTGTTTTGATTTGACATACCGCCAAAAAATTTTAGGGTTTTCTTAATCGATTTTTGTGTTATAATTATAACAATCCCTTGATACAGCGTTCTGTCTACTACGTAAAAGCGAGAAAGTTTGATAATCCAAAGGATTTTTATATTTTTTCCATAATTTGAAATATTGCCATTTTTCCTCAATAATCCTAATTAGAGGTTTAGTGTACCAAGGAGGATAGCCATTATTATTAATTTCTTTGGTAGGAATGAAGTCATTGATTGCCTTATTTATAATATAATAAAATTTGTCAAGACACGCAAATTGAAGGTGATACGCGTTTACAGTGGTAGTTCAGCATGGATGATGATAAGAAAGAACTTGTTAACGGCATCAAACTTCGGCCAAGTATGTGAGAGACGAAAGAATATCAGCTTTGGTTAAAACAATTGTGATTCTCGAGACTTGTCATGCATTCTGTCAATATGCCACGGAAGAACAAAAGAGCATATTGCTATTGATCAAATGAGCAAGGCGTTTCCATAGAAAAATGCGGCCTCTATATTGATAGCGATATGCCTTTTTTGGGAGCCACGGAATTGTGGAAATTAAGTGTCCATTGTCCGCATATGGTATGGATATTAAAGATGCAATATCTGCTAAAAAAATGACCTTCTGGAAGATGGTGAGCGGGATGTGCCAAATTAATAGAAGCCACAATTGGTTCTACCAAATACAGGGCCAGTTGCATATTACTGGCACAAAACAAGCACATTGTATGTTTGGAGTGTGGACGGGTGAAGAAAAGTGTGTGAAAGTTGAAATAATTAAACGGGATGACTAGTTCTGGCAGGATAAAATGGTTAAACAATTAGATATGTTTTACATGAACTGCTTACTTCCTGAACTTGTTGACCCGCGATATACCAGATCAATGTTAATAAGGGATCCGGAATATATATATATATATCATTAGCGATAGAAGAGAATAAAGAGAGAGAAAGAAACAGAAAGAAAGTTAATTGACGAGTTTGAATGAAAATATATATTATTTGCCTAGTTTCTGGCATTGCATTTTTTGCCAACATATTCAAAAGCGTGATGTGTGTAAACCAGCTGACTTACTTTTAAGAACCAGTAACTTTTAATTGTCAGTCCAAACTTTTAAAACAAACCTGACCTGAAAAAAGTAAGCTGGTTTGTCAGGTACTTTTAATTGTCAGTGCAGGATCTAGAATAGTGAAATATTAATTAGGTGTTTAGACCCTGTAGTGTCGGTTATTTGAGAAAGGTGGAAGGCAAGATGGCCATCTATCATGTAGGTATTTGGTCCGTTACATTATGATATTGAATGTTTTCAATTTTAAATATTGATGTAACTAATTTTTAAACTTATGTAATAGATATTATTGTGGGAAACACTGTGTCTTCTTTTTCTATATAGTAGGTACCTATATAATAAGCAAACATTTCAAAAATTGTTTATATCTAATGTTACTATATGCTTTATAGTACATGCTCTCTCCCTCTCTCTATCATTGCCTCTCGTTCGCAAACATGGCGTTATTTAGGTAGAATGGCGAATAAAAGAGGTGGATCGTGCATTTCTCGCAGGTGTTTATGAACCGGTTGAACGTGACAAACACTGACGTCTCACGCCTCAACGGATGATGCAACGAACTACAGTCCCTGTAGGTACGCGAAATATATTGTTTATAAACGATAGACGCTGAGAAATTATCGTATTTTTGGAGTGTAAATCTAGGCATCATATTTAGACTGATTTTAAAAAGGTTTTTTCCTCATTGGGTGCAATTTCATAATTAAATAAAAAAATATAAGAAATGATTAAAATGAATACAAACTGAGTTTACGCTCCGAGGGTTCCGTCCCGAATATTTTTTCTTTTACAATTTTATTATGAAATTGTTTCATTTTTCCACACATATTTCCAACCGAAGTTTTTTGCATGAATTCTTGCCTCGCGATACAGTAGTTTACGACTTAAAGTTCGGTGTTCAGTTATAGTATATGTAGAGTATCTTGAGTAGGTAACTTCAAATCAGTAGAACGTATTTAGTAAGAGTTTCTTAGCTTTTGCTGACTGCGACATTCGATCAGGAACTCCATGTGTCTCAACTAGTTCTGAGTTTCTAGGACCTTTGACTAACTACCCTCACACAGCGGGCCACGTCTCCACGTCCTGGCCATTATTAGGTATATTTTAATAATATTTTCGTCGCGCTTTTCTGGAACGTTTTGTGTTTCCAGGTTATTAAAACGGCTTCGCTGGTCCATTTCGTCCAAACGTTCTTTAACAGAACTAATTTCCAATTTGAGCGTTGTATTCTCTGCAATGAGTGCTCGACTTTTTTCATTTTTACCTCCCAATCTTTTAGTTTTTGATCAAAGTCAGTAATTTTATCACTGCAAAAAGTGTTCGAGTCTTGTAAGCTTGTGTATAAATTACTGGTTTCATTATCCACATGTTTATTAAGGTCAGAAACCTCCCTTAACATTTCTTTAAACCTCATATCAATTTTATCTTACAATAAGTTTATTTCAGTATCAATTGTCTCCATTAGCTTCGAATAATCCAGTCCTGAGGATGTTGCATGTCCATCTTGGCGTACCGAGGGACTAAGAGTGCTGGGTTTGGCCTGTATAGCCGATGTTTTCTCCGTAGTACAGGTTCCTTCCCTTACAGGATCGACAACGCCAATTAGATCTCTTCTCCCCAAGTTTACGATAATTCGTTTCAGTTATAATGTCACAAGCAAAATTGAATACCCCTATAGCATATATATAAGTATTCAATTCTAAATGATTAATCAATAAACTAAAATAAGCAATAAAAGTAAAGAGTGAGT
The DNA here is from genome assembly GCA_020383195.1 of Neomicropteryx cornuta. Lineage (NCBI taxonomy): Eukaryota > Metazoa > Arthropoda > Insecta > Lepidoptera > Micropterigidae > Neomicropteryx > Neomicropteryx cornuta. The sequence goes on from JAHKQU010000031.1 coordinate 6,328,464, forward strand.
AATTCAAACAATGCGAACTTGCCAGCTATTGAGTCGTCGAACTTAGCAGCACGTGTGTGCGTTTAAATAACCAGTGACAACCACGCACACCGCCACAATCTTGATGCCGCGGCCTTTGATCACAACGAATGAACGGCGGGTAGTTAAATTGATTTGATATTTTCAAGGAGAAGTTGATTTATCGTTTTGTGAATGTTGAAGCTAATCTCAAAAGTCACACCAACACTCGCCGCATTTAAACTTTCTTATTTACCGATGAACGGCGTCAAAATGCATCATTAAATTTCTTTTAGTCGAAGTTGTATAATCGCATACATTTACATATCGCAGTGTGTGTGTATGTATGTATAAACATAGTATATTTTGTGTATAGATAAATTGATTTTAATATACAACGCTTTTATTTTGAATCAGATTGACATGAAATACTTCGGATTTTTGAAAGAAACTCGCCACGATTCAGGTCAATTACATCCACCTCGTTGAATTTAGTGTTGTAGGTATTGAGAAACCGGTACAGAACAGAGTTTCTGGCATAGTCTGCATTGCGCCTTGGCACCTGGAACAGAGTAGAAGGCACTCGCAGGTTGATACCTGATACAAGATCTGGACTGTCCGCTCTGTTATGTAAGAGATCGTGTAGAAGTGCCATATCCGCTGTGGTACTTCGGTCCTCGAGGGTCTGCATATGATAATGATTAGCCATCTCGTCATATGTGTTGAATTCCAGGTCTAATGAACCGTTTCTGAATGCGTTCCACTCTGTTCTTGTACACATCATATTGCGGAGACCAGATAGGAGAAACAGACTGCGAAGGTACTCAAAGTATAGGGTCATGTGTTCCTGTGTCCTCGAAAAAGACTTTCATGACCTAAATATGAAGCCAAGTGTTTTGTATGCTTTGTCAACAATATAGGATATATGTTGATCGCCGATTCATTTATGACCTAAATCTACACCCAGATCACATACATATGTAGTTTCAATTATGTCGTCTTTAGTCGCACCGATGGTATAAGTGAAATTGGATTTTATAACATTTCGCGTTTAAGATATTTTGTTGCACTTAGTTCAATTTATGTCAGTTATTATTTGTCTTGCTGCATATTAATGCAATCGTCCAAATTAGAGATTACTGAATACATTTTCATGTCATCAGCATAGAGGTTGTGTTCGGAAGTGTAAAAACCGTTACCAATATCGCTGATATAAGCATTAAACAGTAAAGGCCCTAAGCGAGTTCCTTGAGGAACACCAGATGGAATTATTACAATATTTGAACGGAGACGATTGCTTATAACGGATTTGAACCATCTAAGAAGATCACCTAATGCTTCGAGCTTGGCAATTAGGATACGGTGATTGAGTTTGTAATTTAAATACTATATTATAAAAAAATTGTACTTTATGCAACGAATTGTTTAAAATACCTCACATAAACAATATATTTAATTGGGTATAGACCAATGTTTTAGGAAATGATTTTCTTTTTCGTACTACAGGTTTAGATATCGGATATAGATAAACCTCCTAAAAGAAGTGCCATGAATTTGAAATACCCTGTTAATTACATCTAAACCCGCTGAAAACTAAACTAAAAAATAGTGAAAAACCTCCTTAAATTCCATCTGTTGCTTTAGAAGATTAACGCCGACTTATTCTATAATATTTACTACGTAGAAAAAAAAATATAAACTTACGTTTCGGAAATATATATTTTCTTTTTAACCTGAAGGTAATATCTATATAATTTTATTGTTTTCAAATTTACAATAACGTGTTTTGGTTAGTTTAATTTGAGCAATAGTCGTGTGTTATTTAAGTCTTATCATAGTACTTATTTTTTGTATGATTTGGATAAATAAATTATGCGGCCAAAGGAATCGCGTTCACTCTCAGTGCGTAACCCCACTGCAGGCACTTTGTATAGTCCTAGTCTACCCTTAAATGTAATGAAGTTACTCAAGAATTGCAAAAAGGTTGCTTTTGACTATCGGTCGCCTACATGTCTACAAACAAAAAAACTGTTTTTTTCGGTATACGACATATTTATCAAACCGCAATTAGGAGAAATTGTACAATTAACTATTTATAATCGTCAAACCCACTAAAATTTAATGTTTTTCGTTGACAACTTTCAATATGCCAATCTTATGTTTTAATTTCTCGTAGTAGCATGATCATACTAACTGCATTAAAACTTTAATATTTTTCGGTGAACGCTTTCAATATGTTTCTTTAAATTTCCATTAGTTGAACTCATATAAACGCACTCGCTGCATTTAAACTTTCTTATTTTCCGATGAACGGCGTCAATATGCATCGTTAAATCTCTTCTAGTTGAACTCATATAAACGCACTCGCTGCATTTAAACTTTCTTATCTTTCGATGAACGGCGTCAATATGTATCGTTAAATGTGTTCTAGTTGAACTCATATAAACGCACTCGCTGCATTTAAACTTTCTTATCTTCCGGTGAACGGCGTCAATATGCATCGTTAAATGTGTTCTAGTTGAACTCATATAAACGCACTCGCTGCATTTAAACTTTCTTATCTTTCGATGAACGGCGTCAATATGCAACGTTAAATCTCTTCTAGTTGAAATCATATAATCGCACTCGCTGCATTTAAACTTTCTTATTTTCCGATGAACGGCGTCAATATGCATCGTTAAATGTGTTCTAGTTGAACTCATATAAACGCACTCGCTGCATTTAAACTTTCTTATCTTCCGGTGAACGGCGTCAATATGTAACGTTAAAAGTGTTCTAGTTGAACTCATATAAACGCACTCGCTGCATTTAAACTTTCTTATCTTTCGATGAACGGCGTCAATATGCATCGTTAAATGTGTTCTAGTTGAACTCATATAATCGCACTCGCTGCATTTAAACTTTCTTATCTTTCGATGAACGGCGTCAATATGTCTTAATAAACTGTGTTGCCTTGTAAACATCCGATTACATTCGTTACATTGTAATCTTTTTATTGATTGTTGCTCAAGGTCCATGTGTTCTAATAAAACCTTTGTTTTATAATCACTATAAAGGCATTCGAAACAAAAAAGTTTATTCTTCAAATACATACACCGTACGTTTAGAAAACCCTTGCAATTCGAACAGGTGAAGTCAATTTTCTTTAATAGCACTTTAACGCATTTTATGTTATTGACTATTTTTTCGAGACCGATACTATTTTCTAATTTTATAAATTTGATATTTTCCTTCATAAAAAGATCATCTTGTTGATTTGTTATCATAGTATTACACTGCTGCGGACCAAAGCAATCTTTGCTATCGATGTCTGATTTAAGAAGTGGTCCTGAGACTTTTGAAACACTATTGTTGTCCGATTTAGACATTCGCGAATTGTTAAAATCACTGCAGCTTGGTTTGCAATCATACCCTTGCTCAGAAATATAATCTTTTTCTATTTTAACAGCAGTCTCAGTGCATTCCTCTATTTTTTAACTCAATCGATGGTATTTCTTATATTGTAAGGTGATTATTAATAGTTATTAATACAGTGCTGATGATGTCTGGCACTAGGTTACATAAGACTCGGGATTTGACTCCATAACAGTAAAGACACGAAAGATCCGTGGAGTAACAGCCGGAAGATTCTTCAGCAAGCGCCTCCTGGCGCTGAGCTATTAAGATGGCGGTCGCGTCGCTGGTTATAGAATGTTTGCACACGGGCGCGAATTATGGACTCTGTGAAGGCTGTGAGGGATGTCCTCGCGATATCTACTATTAATATTTTAATCTATACGCACGGTTATTTATTTAACATTTTATAAAGTACAATCTTAAACAATGATTTAGAAAGGAATCTATCCACCATCTGACAAATGACAGTTCCGTTTTAAACGAAGGTTTGGAATCGTAATGCAATGTTGCTCTTTCTAAATGTTTTTTTTTTTATTTTTAATGCATTAACATTTATTTATAATTATGCTACTATTTATTAAATTATGTAACTATTTAAAATTAATAATGTGATAATATGCCATTCTAAAAAGAAATAGCCTTTTGTTTTCACGGAACACTTAGCTACCAATCTTCACAGATTGTAGTATTATCTGTAATTGTTAGGTATTTGCGTATTTAGCCATCAAAAAAATAATTCATAAAATATAGGTAGGCGATAAAGGTAATTAAAAAATATACATATTATGAAAAATGATACACTAAAGAAAGAGAATTTGCAATTTTGTGGCCTTGGTACTTTTTAAAAAGATAATTGCTTTTACCTTTAACTCGTGGAAAAGAATAAAAATATACTTTCAATTGTACAGGAGACAAAAAATAGTTTAAAAAAAAAGATATATGCTACAATATGTCAATTTCTACCTTATTTTGAACATTGTAAACACATCAAAGCCAGATTGAATTAGAATCAATTTAAGTTATTACCCAATCTAAATTTTAAACGTCAAGGTGTGGCAACAAATTATAAAAAATATTTGTTTCTCAGAAGAACAATTTTAATTGTTGTAGATGTTTATATATTGTCCAGATTTGTTTACTCTGAATAGTGTGGGATTACCAACTGGTACTGTCATGTTCTTCAGACGCCTTGGCAGTGCCTTGAGGTTGTCATGAAAATTAACTTAGTAAAAAATACAAATACCGTCGTAGGAGAAACAAAGTGGTATAAGTCGGTTAATAATCCAACTTTCGGTTAAAATGAAAGTCCGGCGCAAAGTTCATATTTAGCAGCATCACTGTAAAATCACCAAAGGTTCCGTTTATACTCTTAATATTAAGATTTAAAATCATAAGATTATATTTAAAATCTTGTAATCCTGTTGTATTAAATTGTGAAATGTCATCTAGATTGTCATAAATCTTTATATTCATGTTTTCTGAATAGCATAATTTTATAGAGCAATAAGGAGAATTTAAATAAATAACTACAGCACCGCGGTAGAAGAAAAAAAATAGGATATACAAAATATAAATTAATAATATAATGATAAGAACATAAAATATGAATAAAAAATATATATCAATATAATAAGGAAACTTGCTGTAGTACTCGTATAAAAATGATATTAGCTTATATGGCGAAAAATATTATATATGATTTAACATTAATATTATTTAAGTGAATATTATTATTATATATTGGCAGTAGATATAAAAGGTTTTACAATCACAAAGTACTTATAACGAAATAAAGTTCAAAAAATATGAACAAAATAACCAACACGCTAAATTATGCAAATATTTTGTTAAACAGAAATTAAGTTTAATTTTAAATGTACCTTGTACTATTAAAATAGTTAGCATTAAAGTCTTAAAAAGTAACATAATCACCACAAGTGTAGCACAAAAGTGAAAATAAAGATTGTATAAGCAAAGAGGAAGAATCCGTGTAATATTGACAAGATCTTTGCGAGCGTTAAGAGCCATTATATCGTGAGGTGAGTTCCGGTTATTTTTGTTCTATAATATGGAGACGTTTGATGTCCTGAATAGCCCATACCAATTAGCATCCGCAAACGATGTCACAGTCCAATCGGTAAAAGGGCACAGTCACAGCCAGGGCACTATCAGTTAACTATGCAACATCTGCTCTAAACCATTAACCTGGACAAGGCACAGAGACAGGTAGGGCAGTGCACTGCCTCAGCCTCCGCTTCTTAACTGGATCGATAACAGGCCACTGCAGATTAAACAGGCACCTTACTACCTCGGGCATTCCTGATCTGATATCCTCGTCTGCAGAGGCTCCAACGTAGAGGAAGGGACTGCAAAACACGTAATCTGTCACTGTCCAGCCCGACTTCAAGAAGAAGCGCTCCCAGGCCGTAATTCGCAGCAAGAATACGGTCTATAACCGTATTGAAGACGGATTAGTTTTAGATTCGAAGCTGCACTGCGAAGATATACAAATTGGGCCCCAAAACAATGGCCAAGTGCAGGAGTCACTTGACTGTCTTCCACTCATAACTCCAAGCAGCCCATAAACTCGTGTCTAAGGTTAGACTGCTCACGCAGTTCTACAATAGATTGGGTATCACATTTAGTGTTTCTGTATTCCGAAGAGAAAGTCTTTGTGCATTTGTATCTACAGGTATTACAAACTATTGCCTGAGGCAGTTTTGGAGGCAATAATTTCTTCTGCATTTAAGGCAATCACGCCACAGGTCTTCGTTTCTAATATTGATAGCCCAGTTGGTAGATCCAGCTCCTTGCCACCTCTTAGAAGGTCTAAGAGATTTCCAAATTGTTTGAACTACATCGTTCAGAATGGATTTAGCAATTTGCAACGCATCTTCAGCAGGTAATAGGTCAGACTCTTCAATAACTTTGCTATTGGCTAATATTCCCAAGTTATATTGTGGCAAGTTATACCTACTAGGACAGTAACAATATTATTGGTATAACACGCACCAATCGTAAAACATTTTTTGTACCAGCCTTTGTTTTAAGATGACTTCTCTATACTGTGCCCTCGGCGTGTAAACTCAGTTTATACTTGCGATTTTTGTTTATTCTTAAGATTTCTTACTTTCTTTTAATGTTTATTTAATTTATTTTTAATTTTAATTATGAAATTATACACAATTAGGGAAAATCTTTCTAGAATTAGTTCAAAAAAGATGCCTAGGTTTATAACTCCAAAAATACGACAATGTCGTTGAAAGACGTTACTGTTTGTCACGTTCAACCGGTTCACAACCACCTGCAGAGAATGCTCAATTAATATCTTTTATTCGCGATTCAACCTTAAAGGGACAAGTTCAACGAATTACAATATAAATGGCGCCGTGTGTACGACTGAGAGGCATGATACACAATGATAGAGAAAGAGAGAGAGAGAAAGCACCTACGATAAAGCGGATAGTAGATCTATACCACCGGAGGAATCGTACCTCCAAAGTATATGTAATTTTAAATAATAAAGTAGCGTTAGATATAAACGAATATTTAAAATATTTGCTAAATATATAGGTATCTACTTGAATATAGAAAAAATGAATGGAAAAACAAGACAATACGTTTAAATTAAATTTACATGTAAAAATTAAAAGTTTTACCAATATTCATAATTGAATATTTACAATTGAAAACATTATCTAAAATGTAATCTTGGAATAACCCAAAGGAGGGTTGCATACTGACCAAATACATATAGCGCGGATCCCAGGGGGGTAAAGGGGTAATTACCCTCCCCCCCCTCCTAAGAACATTCAATAACAATCACCAGTACACGTTAAGTAGTGTTCGTTTCATAGTCATATCATCAGAAATATTAATTTTAAATGGTTTTTTAAATCGGGATAATATTGAAAAATAAATCAACCCTAAAACCAAACAAAAATTATTTTTATAGTTTTTTATTTGTTTTACAGTGCATAAAAAGCAAGAAATACATAAATGTGGAAATGTCTGCTGGAAATTCGTCTAATTACAATTCATCCAACTACAATGTATCTTTCAGAGAGATTTCTATACGAATTGTATTAAACGAATTTATTGTAAATAGACGAATTTTCCATGGGTGTCCTTCACATTTTACTCCCCAAGATTTTTTCCAAAAATCCACCCCTGTATGGTAGTTGGCCATCTTGCCTTCCACCTTTCTCAAATAACCGACACTACAGGGTCTAAACACCTCATTAATATTTCACGATCCTTGATCCTGCACTGACTAAACCCAGGCTGCTAATGTCAGCCACAGTTCAAAACATCTGTAGGTTCTTGGACGCCATTGCATTTCTCATTTTCTGAGCACTCCTTGCACTCGGGATTTTATTAGTTCTGTGAACAGTCTTGTGCAAACTGTTTTCAAATAAACTCTTTGAGTGAACGAGTTGTTACACTCGCTACACGTGAACTTTTTAATATTTCTATGAACAGTTTCAATGTGTATCCTCAGGTTAGTTCTTCGAATAAACGAGGTATTACACTCGCTGCACTTGAACTTTTTAATATTTCTATGAACAGTATCAACGTGTCTCTCCATAGTACTTCTTTCAGTAAACGAGTTGTTACACTCGCTGCACGTATATTTTTTGATATTTCTGTGAACGGTTTCAATGTGTTTCTTCAAGTTACCTCTTTGATATACGATTTGTGACACTCGTTGCACGTACTACTTTTTGATTGATCTGTGAACAGTATTTATGTGTGTCTTCAATGTACTTTTTTCAGAAAACGATTTGTTACACTCGTTGCACGTACTACTTTTAATATTTCTATGAACAGTTTCAATGTGTATCCTCAGGTTAGTTCTTCGAATAAACGAGGTATTACACTCGCTGCACTTGAACTTTTTAATATTTCTATGAACAGTATCAACGTGTCTCTCCATAGTACTTCTTTCAGTAAACGAGTTATTACACTCGCTGCACGTATATTTTTTGATATTTCTGTGAACGGTTTCAATGTGTTTCTTCAAGTTACCTCTTTGATATACGATTTGTGACACTCGTTGCACGTACTACTTTTTGATTGATCTGTGAACAGTATTTATGTGTGTCTTCAATGTACTTTTTTCAGAAAACGATTTGTTACACTCGTTGCACGTACTACTTTTAATATTTCTATGAACAGTTTCAATGTGTATCCTCAGGTTAGTTCTTCGAATAAACGAGGTATTACACTCGCTGCACTTGAACTTTTTAATATTTCTATGAACAGTATCAACGTGTCTCTCCATAGTACTTCTTTCAGTAAACGAGTTATTACACTCGCTGCACGTATATTTTTTGATATTTCTGTGAACGGTTTCAATGTGTTTCTTCAAGTTACCTCTTTGATATACGATTTGTGACACTCGTTGCACGTACTACTTTTTGATTGATCTGTGAACAGTATCTATGTGTCTTCAAGCCGCCTCTTAGAGAAAACGGATTTTTACACTCGCTGCACGTATATTTTTTAATTTTTCTATGGACAGTATCAATGTGTGTCTTCAGGCTACCTTTGTGAGTAAACGATGTGTTACACTCGTTGCACGTACTATTTTTAATATTTTTATGAACAGCATCAATGTGTGTCTTTAAGTTACCCTTTTGAGTATACAATTTGTTACAGTCACTACACGTGAACCTTTTAATATTTCTATGAACAGTATCAACGTGTATCTTTAAGTTACTTCTTTGACTAAACGAGTTGTTACACTCGTTGCACGAATATTTTTTTATTTTTCTGTGAACAGTATCTATGTGTGTCTTCAAGCCGCCTCTTAGAGAAAACGGATTTTTACACTCGCTGCACGTATATTTTTTAATTTTTCTATGGACAGTATCAATGTGTGTCTTCAGGCTACCTTTGTGAGTAAACGATTTGTTACACTCGTTGCACGTACTATTTTTAATATTTTTATGAACAGCATCAATGTGTGTCTTTAAGTTACCCTTTTGAGTATACAATTTGTTACAGTCACTACACGTGAACCTTTTAATATTTCTATGAACAGTATCAACGTGTATCTTTAAGTTACTTCTTTGACTAAACGAGTTGTTACACTCGTTGCACGAATATTTTTTTATTTTTCTGTGAACAGTATCTATGTGTGTCTTCAAGCCGCCTCTTAGAGAAAACGGATTTTTACACTCGCTGCACGTATATTTTTTAATTTTTCTATGGACAGTATCAATGTGTGTCTTCAGGCTACCTTTGTGAGTAAACGATGTGTTACACTCGTTGCACGTACTATTTTTAATATTTTTATGAACAGCATCAATGTGTGTCTTTAAGTTACCCTTTTGAGTATACAATTTGTTACAGTCACTACACGTGAACCTTTTAATATTTCTATGAACAGTATCAACGTGTATCTTTAAGTTACTTCTTTGACTAAACGAGTTGTTACACTCGTTGCACGAATATTTTTTTATTTTTCTGTGAACAGTATCTATGTGTGTCTTCAAGCCGCCTCTTAGAGAAAACGGATTTTTACACTCGCTGCACGTATATTTTTTAATTTTTCTATGGACAGTATCAATGTGTGTCTTCAGGCTACCTTTGTGAGTAAACGATTTGTTACACTCGTTGCACGTACTATTTTTAATATTTTTATGAACAGCATCAATGTGTGTCTTTAAGTTACCCTTTTGAGTATACAATTTGTTACAGTCACTACACCTAAACCTTTTAATATTTCTATGAACAGTATCAACATGTATCTTTAAGTTACTTCTTTGAGTAAACGAGTTGTTACACTCGTTGCACGTATATTTTATGATATTTCTGTGAACAAAGTGTTTCTTCAAGTGAGTTCTTCCAGAAATCGATTTGTTATATTCGCTGCATATGAACTTTATATTAAGTTTGTTATGAGAATCAACCTCTTTAATTTCACTCTTCAGTTGATCGAGTGTACTTAATACTCGTATTGTATCAATTTTACAATCTTTTATTGGGTCGAATGTTTGAGTCTCAGTTTTGACGAACGTTATATCGCCGATCTCAATCTCATCTTGAACAGTGATATAATCATAGCTACTTTCCTCATATTTCGGTATATAATTGGTTGAATTGCTTATGTTATTAATATTCAGATCGAAATTATTTAACTCGTGTGAACTGTTAGCGGGATAGTCTTCTGCACTATTTTCTGTTGACGTTGTTGGTTCATGAATATCCATCAATACATTATCATCAATGCATTCTGCTTTGATATCTTGTCGGGACATGTTTCTTATATGCACGAACAGAATCTAGTACAGACTTGTAAGGTTTTTGGAAAATATACTCTATGGAAAATATATCTAATGCCCCGATTCTTCTTCTTCTTCTTTTAATTTATTGGCGATTCCACCCTGAGCGAGTGATTTGCGCCAGTGGAGTTTTATAGAGTTGATCTGTCCTTTGGTTTCCCTATTGTGTTATCACTCTAGTATACCTCCGTTTTTTGGGGGGTTAGTAAAGACAAAGACACAACTACGGACAATCTATAAAAATTAGTGTTTATACATGTATCTAACAACAGAAATAATTTAGTGTAAGTTTACACAAGAAAGAAAAAGATAATGAAAATGTTTTAAATATATATATATATATATATATATAACATTAATAAAACAAGATAATATATATAAAGATAATAAAAGTGTTTTAAACTTGATTATATACTTTTTCCATGTATTTACAAATACATGTATACTGTGCAAAGGGTTAATTAAGAGGTGGTGTTGGTTTAAATTGAAAGTTCATTAAGAGAGATAAACTTTACAATAATTTCATATATTTTGATAGACCCTGACGCTAATAGGGTGTTTATATTAGTGGGAAAGGGGACTTTGAGTTTAGCAAGTTCGCTGGTAAAGTTGGGGTATTTGTCAAGAAGTGGACAGTTAAAGAATAAATGATTTAGAGTTCCTACGTCCCGCTCCCAGTCACATCTATTTGAAGGTCTAACGTGGATGCGAAATAAATGGGAAGGGATGGAGCAGTGGCCAGTTCTCATCCGACACAAGGAAACTATTTCCTTTCTTTTAAAATGCTTATGGTGAAACCATGGTTTGGTGTTAATATTGGGTTGGATTTCAGCATAGTTCTTACCTTTGTGTCTTGAGGATATCTGCCATTCTTTATGCCATGCACTCAGCATAGCCTCGTCAATTGAAGGAAAGAAGTCAGAGTGAGGGAGATGGACGTTGTCAATGACTAACCCCGAAGAGCAGGCTTCGTAGGCTAGTCCATCCGCTATTTCGTTACCCGAAATTCCAATATGACTAGGAATCCAGCAGAGGATAACCTGAGAGTTGTTATTAAGAAGGACTAAACTATTTACTCGGATTTCATTTTCTATATGAGTTGGGTTGTTTGAGAAAGAACTGTTGGACAATTTTTGTAATGCGCTAAGAGAGTCTGTAAAAATTACAGCTCTGTCTATGTTCTTGTCGATAATGACTTCTAAAGCTCTTTGGATAGCGATACATTCGGCCGTGTAGATTGAGGCCTCTTTAGGGATGCAGAGAGATAGTTTAAGATTGGTGTTGGCATGGAAGATACCAACACCAACATAGGGAGAGTTATCCGACTTGGAGCCATCTGTGAAAAACCAGTCCCAATGGGGCCATTTTTTCTGTGCAAAGTCAAGGAATATTGAATTGTTCATGTTATGTGGTAATTCGGAGTTTCCTGCTTTAGTTAGGACGGACTGTATGAAGATTTTAGGCACATGATGCAAAGCCTGGAATGATGAAGAATAGTCAGGAAGTAAGGTATTACGGTAAATGGAGGGGGATAGTTGTGAAATTTTTTTATGACTACGGCAAAGGATAGGCATATCTTCTAATGGTTTATTTTTGGCTTCTAAAATATTCAATAAAAGCGTTGTTTTGGGAATTATAGGGTGGTTGAGGAGGCTGAGTCGCTTAAGATAAAATCGGTCGGCCGTGCGCTGACATCTGAGTTCAACAGGGGGTTCGGCATTTTCTGCTAAAAGTACGTTTGTAGGGGTACTGCTCATGGCGCCAATAACCAGTCTCAGACCCTTATATTGTGCTTTGTTTAAACGGTCGGCTTTACATTTTGCTAAGGGGAATGTGACGAAAGCGGCGTAGTCTATGTGTGATCTGACTAGTGCATTATACATAAGTTTTAATGTGGAGGGGTGTGCGCCCCACCACACACCTCTGGTTGCTCTGAGGGTATTCAAGTTTTTTTCACACTTAGCTACTACTTCCTCTATGTATGTATTCCATAGAAGTTTGCTGTCCAGAGTCAAACCCAAGAATTTGGCCTCAGGTTTTATTGGGATAAAAGAGTCATTAATTCTGGTGTTAGGGGGAATCTTCCTTTTTGTGAAGATTACGGCCGAACTTTTGGCCGGGGCAATGTTCAGGCCTGAGAATGAGAGCCAGGAATTTAATTCCCGAAGGGCGATATTTATGGTGTCAATTGCACCTTGAAGGGAAACTGCAGACGTGTAGATAACTATATCGTCGGCATATTGAAGGATGCGGCATATTTTTGTAATAATTGCTTCCAAGGCACTTGTATATACATTGTACAACAAGGGGGCAAAGACAGCTCCTTGGGGAAGACCCCTGAACGTGACACGTTTTGTGACAGAATCTGGGGAGCGAATAGAAAGGTGCCGATGCTTAAGGAGGTTTGAAATGAACGTTGCTATTTTAGGAGGTACTTTTAGTTCCAGGAGTCTTGATTGGAGGAGGGGAATATTAACACAATCATAAGCAGAACTGATATCTAGGAAAACTGCTACCAAATATTCTCCTCTGAGGTGGGATAATCTTATGTCCGTACAAAGGATGTTAATATTGTCCATGGTGCCCTTTCCCCGACGAAAACCGAACTGGGTCTTTGAGATTTTATGGTTCGATTCAAGATACCAGTCAAGCCTATTTTTAAGGAGATGTTCTGCAATTTTGGCCAAGCACGAGGATAAGGCTATGGGTCTAAAAGATGCCACTTCACTAGTGGGCTTGCCTGGTTTGGGAATAGGGATTACGATTTGTGATCGCCAGGCTAATGGCGCCTGCGATGTGGTGAAGAAGAAATTTAAAAGTTTAAGAAAGTAGGCTTTGATGATTTCAGGGGAATAGTGAATTAGACTATAGGGAATAAGGTCTTCACCTGGAGAGGTATCTGAGACCCTCTGAAGGACGGAATTTAATTCCTCGGTGCTGAAGTCTGAGTCCAAAACACCCTCACAAGGGTGGGAAATAAAATAAGGGAGTTCCGAGTCTAGGGGGCAGTAAGGAGGTGCCAGTTTATTGGCAAACTCTTCTAGGGTATTGGCTTCTATTGAAGTTGAGGATTTGGGTGATATTCCTGCCCTAAATTTTTTGATCATTGTCCATACAGTAGAGCTGTGAGTTTGTGGAGATAAATTTTCACAAAACTGACGCCAGCTTTTCCTTTTTTTTTGTTTTAAGCAGCCTTTTAGTGGACGCTGCACAGTTCAAATAGGAATGCCAATTTTCTATGGATATATGACGCCGGTAGAATGAGAGAGCAGTTTTTCGACAGTTAACTGAGTCTGTACACTCGGAGTCCCACCAAGGGGGAGAATCTCTCGCCTTGGCTGAGTCCGAGGGACGGCGTGGGATGCTGTCATTGGCCACCGATGTAATACATTCAACTAAGGATTTATAGCATTGGTCTAAATTATCTTGATTTATTACTGGCAGGTTTTTCGCAGAACACTCAAGACCCTGGGTAAATTTAGGGAAGTCGGCTGCTTTAGAGTCTGTTTTATAGGTTCTCCGACGGGGGAGTTGAGTGGGAGATATTGGCATTGGCAAGGTTGTTTGAATTAAAATAGGGAAGTGGTCGCTGCCTAACGGGTCTTCGAGTGTTTTCCACTCTGAAGTGAGTGCCAAAGACGGGGAAGCGAGGGATAGGTCGACTGCGCTGGGCCTTGAAGCCGGTGAAATTATTAAAGTAGGGGAGCGATCATTGAGTAGGCATAGGTTGTGTGTGTCCATTACTTCTAATATAGATTTTCCTAATCTGTCTAGAAATGCACATCCCCACACCTGGGAATGAGAATTAAAGTCGCCCAGTACGAAACATGGGCCATCAACTTTATTAAGTAGGGTATTCCACCATTGCATTGGGATGGATTTGCGGGGAGGGACATATATTGAGACCACTGAGAATGGGGAAAGTTTAATTCCACAGACCTGGATATCGGGAGACGGCGGGCGTAGATCGATAGTATTGAAAGGAATTCCATTTTTTACTAATAAAGCACAACCGGCCTTACCATCAGGTCGGTCATGTCGTGCACAGGAGTAGCCAGAGAGATTAAAAGGTAATGATGGGTTAAGCCATGTTTCTGACAGGGCTGCTATGTGAATTTTTTGTTGGTGAAGGAGTTGAAGCAACTCCACCTTTTTATCATTAATGCTGCGACAATTCCATTGAAGTAAATTAGCCATGATATGATTAAAATAAATAAATAAATAAAATAAATAAGAAATAAAAATAAACTAAATAAATAAAATTACAAAAGAAAAAAAAAGAGAAAAAAAAATAAATAAAAAAAAATATGAGAGTTTATATGACTTAAACTCTAACAAGATTTGGATATAAGGTGGCTTATATCCTTCTCTAGATAGCTTTGACAGTTAATAAGATGTTCGGGGGCCACTACTAAATGTGGTAGCCTCCTCAGTTTTTTGATTGACTTCGTCAATAATTGTTGACAATATGTTGCCTAGAGCGATGGAGTCGTGGGTTGTAGCAGGGGAATCATTATTGATCTGGTTAACTTCGTTTTGTAAAGTGCGCAGGAGGGGAAGAATTGAGATTAATGGATTTCTATACGGGTTGTTAAGACATGTGCCCTTATTCTGGGAGAAGTCAAAATAGTCCCATGAGTATGCAGGGTTTTTGTCTTCTAATGGGGGAGGAGTTGATACGATTATTCTTTTTTTAAAACCACGTAGGTTTTGCCTAGGGGAATGTGATGAAAGGATTCTGGGGGGGCTCGGCCTCTCTTTGGTTGGGGAAGGTTTATTAGGAGTGGGGCTTGGTAGAGACAAGGGAGTTGAGGCTGTAGATGAGTATGAAGCCTTAATGGGGTACTTTGAAGCAGCTTCAAAGTATGGCAGGTTAAAATCTGACATTGCCTTTTTAATATTTTTTTGGCGAATGTGTTCATCACAGTTTTTATGAGTGGCCTGGTGGTCACGTTTACAGTTGATACAGTAAATGTCCTGCGAATCGCAACCCGCTCCACTGTGATCTCCACCACAGCGGAAGCATCGAGGAGTTTTGGCACGGCAGGTATTTTTTGAATGACCGAACCTACAACAGTTCAGGCACTGGATGGTGGGGAGAGAGTAGGGCTCCACTATTAAAGAATTATAATATAGGTACATTTTGTCAGGAATCTTTTGACCTTCAAATGTAACCACCATGGAGCGCGAAGGTTTCCACGCGGTATTACCATCTGAATCTCTATCTCTAAAATTGAGATGACGAACTTTCAAGACCTTGGTCTTATTAGACTGGTTAAACCCTTCCAAGATTTCTTCATCGGAGAGGTCGGTATCTATCCCCTTTATAACGCCCATACGGTATGTCGTATAGGCCGGAATAAATGACGATAATTTATTTTTTTTTTAAAATTCTGCAGTTACAAACGAATTTGCAGCTGCTGCGGAGCTGAACTTTACTTCTAATTTATTCCGTCCTATTTTACGAATGGCTTCAATGTTTGCCACTTTATGCCTGTGAAGCATTTTACCCACTGAAAGTGGGTTTAGGAATGAGTTTTTTTGGGTGGCTTGATCTTCGGAGTTGAATTGGAGGTAGGTAATAAAAGGGGGAAGAGCTTCCGCCTTATATCTAATTATGTCAGGAACAATGTTCCGAGTTGGGTTATTTGTAATAATATTTGAATTTGGATTTGAATTAATATTTGGGCTTGAGGTATTGACCTCAACGATGGACGCAACCGCTAGGCTTGTTTCAGGGGACATTGGCTGGATTTCCATGTCGGATTGAGCAGAGTTGCTGGGGACTGGCGATTCCGGGATCGCCAGCCCCCCCGTCACGTCTTCCATATTGAAAGCTAAGTTAATAGCGCGGTGGCATGACTATATTGATATATAAAATGTAATAAATAAGTCACAAATGCACACGTGCCAGTAAACGGCACTAATGGGCAGGCAAACTTTTTTTGGGGGTAGGGAGGAAGAAAAAGAAACGAGAGAAAATAAACAAGTAGAGTACTTACAGTAACAGTTTGAAAAGAAATAAATACGATAAAATGAAAGGTAGGTTCAATACACAAAGACACAAATACTTCGAGAAACTCAAAATGACCGGAGCGATCGAGTCTACGCGTACCGTCCGCAACCGTCCATCGACAACAGTCCTGCCCCGATTCTGACTGTCACTAAAAGTGGTATTTTTGGGGTTGCCATTTTTAATATCAACATGCATATGTGTGCGGTCTTTTCCCCAAAATTGCCAACATTAAAAGTTTTCAAAAAATATATCAATAATAAGAAATTAATAGATTAAAAAATCCAAAAAATATTTTTCCAATCCTTTGTCAGTCTGAGTTGTATTTTATTTTTTTCATTGTATTTTCTTCTATTTTCTATTTTTCTAACAGTCGAGCCATAAAGTAAAAGTAATTTATTAAGAATAAGTAAATATTAGTTGGTAGAAAATTGATTCTACCTACCCGCGCGAAACCTGTCTGCACGTCCTGTTGTTTATTGTCGTAATATTTTTTTTAATAGTGATAATAAGCTATATTTAGAAATTATGTGTCATGAACCGTTACCTTAGCACTATGGGCATTGTATATATTTATTCCTGATATAAAATGCTGTTCCTTCTTGCCGCGTATGTGACTCCCACGACTCCCTTAATATTTCACATCTATGGTCGAGTTGCCAGTCGTACGATTTAAATGGAGATCGTATGCTAAATTTACGGATTTTAATTTATTTTATCGATCATTTTTTTAGTATGGCAATGCTATATGGATGCGTTCGTTTCCACATTCCAAATTAATATTTTACTGTCAGCGGAACAAATATAGTTAAGTAAAATAATATACTTATGTAAATTTAATATTACTTATCAATAATTATATTATTTATTATAAACCGCTTACTGTACCGACCTACTAACTAACATTGATTATAAAGCTATCTAATCAAGGCTATATACTACATAAAATAATAATGTTAATATTTCATTTAATTTTTTTTTTTTTTTTTAATTATAGTATTGTTATAACCTAGGTCATTTAATTATTTTGGGCCTTACTCAACTCAACTACATACATATAATGTCCTGCTTGCCCATGAAGATACATTTAGAAATGAGTGGCTATTAGTGAAAAAATTCCAAATTAAAGACGAAAAAATTTTACATAAATGCAGTAAAAAAACTCTAGTTACAAACTGTAACTATAGTGAAATATTACTAGATAGATCAATTTATTTACCAAAATCGACACCAAAGTGTATAGAAAATATAATATCTTCATTAAATGAACATAAAGCACCAGGTAATGATAATATTCGAGTGACAGATCAGCCCTTTATTGTATAAAATATTTAATTTATGTATTAAACAAGGAAGTACCCAGAATCATTAAAAACAGCTATAGTGAGACCAATATAAAGGGTGTTTTTTTTAGAGGCGTGGTTTTCAAGAAGAGATAAAACGCATATAATTTGATGTTATGGCTAAGAATTTAGTTTTATTATAAAGATAAGGGTTTGCCATTATGTTTTAAAAATGATTTCGGGTAAGTGGCCGCGCGGCTGACTCGAACAAATTCCAGCCGAGAGGCCCAATTTTCAACCACTTTTTGCAGCAAGTTGGGCCGTATGTCAGCAATAACGCGCCGAATATTCTCTTCCAAGGCGTTAATCGTGTCCGGCCTATCTGCGTAGACAAGCGACTTCACATAACCCCACAAAAAATAGTCCAGCGGTGTTAAATCGCACGATCTTGGAGGCCACGCCACAGGCCCACGACGCGAGATAATACGCTCACCAAAAGTTTTCTTCAATAAATTGATTTTTTCGTCTTGTTGGAACCAAAGGTCGCCCACACCAACATCCTCCAATTCAGGCACGAAAAAGTCATTAATCATTGCTCCATAGCGTTCCCCATTGACTGTAACATTATGGCCGGCTTCATTTTTGAAGAAATATGGACCAATGATTCCCTCTGCCCATAGAGCACACCAAACAGTGACTTTTTGAGGATGTAACGGCGTCTCAACAATGGCTTGTGGATTGTTATCACTCCAAATACGACAATTTTGCTTATTAACGTACCCATTCAACCAAAAGTTAGCTTCATCGCTGAACAAAATTTTCTTGTGAAAATCGGGATCGGTGGCCATCTCGTTTTGGGCCCATTCACTCAACCTGCGACGCGCTTGATGGTCGTTCGGCACGAGTTGGATTTTGTAAGCCCGCAAACCAAGATCCTTCCATAAAGTGGATGGGCACAGCTCCAATTGTTCCTCGATACTCTGCTCCACAGCAGCAATAGCGTCTTCGGTGCGCACTGTCTGAGGATGCGCATTATCCACAAGAGTAAACGTGATGCGAAACCGATTCATGATATCTCGAATTACCGACTCTGCTGGGCGATTATGTCGACTTTATTTTGGTTATAAATTTGCATTATTTGCAAACGTTGTTCAGGAGTAAGTCTATTCATTATGAAATGGCAAACCAAACTGAGCATAAATCAAGTGACAGCTGTCTAAAACACCAACTACGAAAAAAGTAGTGCCAGATTGAAAACCACGCCTCTAAAAAAAACACCCGTTATTAAGCTCTCCGCTTAAGTGTAAGACCATATTTAAGGATAATTATGTAATTAAAATACTAAGTTTGAATATACGCAGCTTGCAAAAAAACTTTGATCAGCTAAATCTTCATCATCTGCATCAACTAGATTTAAATAATGAAATTATAATATTAACAGAATGCTGAATTAACAGCCAAACTCAATTTCCTAATTTGGTAGCTATATTGCATACGGAACGAAGATGGTGTTGTAGTTGACATTAAATCCTATTTGAGTGTGACTATTGATTGATGAATTCGATATTCATGATGCAACGGGTTTTTGCATTAAATGGCGGGATTTTGCTCTCTTTGCACTTTGCCGCTCTCCATCTCAAAGTAATATTAAGAGATTTTTAACTTCCTTGGACAGCATCTTAAAAAATATGACCTCAAATAGTAGTATTAAACACCTGTACTCGCAGGAGACCTGAAAATATCTACGTACGGACATAATCAACATCATCAGGCTGATGACTACTATAAATACAGCGACGAGACAACATAATGGTGTAAAAACATGCATAGATCATATTTACATTCGTAGTAATAACAAACCACATCTGCTGTTACACATACAACAATAACAGATCATTACTCCACCCTTCTGGCCATTCAAGGGAGAAATAGAGAACCAAAACCAAAAGTTATAGATATAAAATTAATAAACTATGAAGCATTACGCATAAGTCTAAAAAATGAGGAATGGGCAGTCGTTTATAGCCTTATAAACGCGGACACAGCATTTGAAAAGTTTATAGAAACACTAAATACACACATAAAAAACAATTAAAACAATTACAACAATACAATTAGAACAATTAAAACTAGACACAACAAACTTAAGCCATGGATGACCGAGGGAATTATAAATAGTATTAAATTTTCGTCAGCAAAGTATTCTAACGAAAAAAGGTTTCTTTTGTCGAATTCGATTTGTAAGCAAAGCGGCCATTACAGGCAATTACGCGATTTGTGACACAATTTGTTATTTAATCAAAATATGGCGTCGATACTTTGTTAAAAGCAATTATTATTTTGAAACAGTGGAGGAGGCTGTATCAAATTTACCTTTTAACCTTTTAATAATTCGCATGTGCTAAAACGGTGACGCGGTCTAAAAAATATTGTTAACAAATCTAATGAATATTAAAGCATGTGGTATTTTTTTTATTCGTACAACTATATAAAGGAATTCCTGAACGATTTGAGCTGATCGTTTAATAGGGTAATAATTGGTCCTGCGATTTCCAGTAATATTTGCTAGGAAAGTATATCAAAATACGCCATGGTTAACGAACAAAAATAACGTATTGAAAAACGGGTGATTTTAGTTTAAAATCACTTCTTAGTCGTAATAGGTTACACAACACCGCCCTTAAGCCTTCGGGGCAACCTGTATATAAAATAATGCTATACAAATAATGAATAACTAAATATAAATAGACTTAATGGGGTGCTTATGTTCACTATTATAAGAAATTATATAAAAAAAATCCAAACACAAGTTTATTATTCTCATTAAATCACTGATGCAAATTATCTTTTTTATAAGCGGCTACCATTGGCCACGTCGATCGGCTGTCGTGCCTATTACAAGAACCGTATAATATTATCACAAAAGGTTTACTTTTTCTCAGAAATCATGATGATGTTTTAGAAATGCATTATCAAAAATGAAATATATTTTTGTTGGGAAGTCTGTTGACTATTTTTTATCCATTTCGAGTTTATCAAAATATTTTAGGATACTTAACTAAAATATTAGTAAAATAATCCACCAGTTAACTTGTAAGTTGATAACTTATATAACTAACATTAGTAATAAAATAAAACTAAATATTGAATTTATGTATTTATTTATAAAATAAGATTTAAAACTAAATTATGTTACAATCAAACTACTAATGACAAAAAAACAGCTTAAATATTAGAACGAAAAATCTAAGAATTATTACAAAATTCTTCTTCATAAAAATGCTTTTCCCAATTCACAACATTCTTGTTAAAAATTGGCAAATATTATTTCTTATTATAAAAGGCGCTGGAGATTTATTTTTTATTATGTTTGAAGGGAAATTATTTTTCTATACCAAAATATATGAATCGTTATTAACAAAAGTTTGAAAAAATATTTTTCATACATAAATCGTCGCATCTTGGCAAGACCCACGTGAAAAACTAATTCCGGGGAAAACTGCTTTCTGAATCGTATAGTAAAAGTAAACTATTGTGGGCTATTTGGTTATCGGATCGTGAACAGCGGTTCAGACGCAGCGCTTTTGTGAATACAAAAAAAATATAGACTACTGCCCTCTAACGTGATGCTTAACAATAAGATGTGTTTTAAAAAATAATAAAATAAAACATAATATAATTTACAAAATGAACCGTTTCAAATTAAGCCTACAACCTAAAAACTAAAAAAAAAACCAACTAAAGATCTGTGCATTAAATTCTGCCTGTTTTAGGTTAAATAAATACGTTTTAACTGTTCAATTTTTCATACATTTTAGATGTTAAGGTCAAATGCTCACCCTAACATAATTTTTGGTGACCTAAATCAAAGAAATCAAACATAGGATAACCAAGTCTTCAATTATTTATCCTACCCTACGCTAGACGCAGCCCAAATGTAACATCAATAATACATTTATGCAAAAAATATATTCAACATTACTTATAATAAAATTCATTTTTGATACAGCTGATATGATACTTATAAATAACTTATACATAGAGAATATAGACAAAGTTATTAACTCTTTGACAGTGATTTAACTGAACTTTAATTAAACCATGATGCTTTGAAATATTTCATAATTAACAGCATTGCATTGGTCCTTTAACTTTTTGTATCTACTGGTATCGCACTAGCATTATTTAAAATATATACCTAACTATACGATGGGCTGTATCTATAATGATACTGTAACAGTTGCTTATATGCACTTATTGCATTTGAATGTTTTATTATGAAATACGATATGGTTTTGTAAATATACTTTAGGTGAAGAATTCGGTACGCACTCACTACATTTAAATTTTCTAATTTTCAGATGAACTGCGTCGATATGCTTCTGTAAAAGTTGTTTATATGCAGTCGTATATTCGCACTCACTGCATTTAAATAGTTTAATTTTCCGATGAACTGCGTCGATATGCTTCTGTAAAAGCTGTTTATATGCAGTCGTGTATTCGCACTCACTGCATTTAAATTGTTTAATTTTCCGATGAACTGCGTCGATATGGGTCTGTAAATGTGCTTTACGTGAGAATGTGTGATTGCACTCACTGCATTTAAATTTTATAATTTTCCGATGAACTATATCGATATGATTCTGTAATAGTTGTTTATAAGCATTCGTGTATTCGCACTTACTGCATTTCAATTTTCTAATTTTCCGATGAACTATATCAATATGGTTCGGTAATTGTTGCTTATATGCAGTCGTATATTCGCACTAAATGCATTTAAATTTTATAATTTTCCGATGAACTGCGTCGATATGGGTCTGTAAATGTGCTTTACGTGAGAATGTGTGATTGCACTCACTGCATTTAAATTTTCTAATTTTCCGATGAACTTCGTCGATATGCTTCTGTAAAAGTTGTTTATATGCATTCGTGTATTCGCACTCACTGCATTTAAATTTTATAATTTTCCGATGAACTATATTAATATGGTTCTGTAATTGTTGCTTATATGCAGTCGTGTATTCGCACTCACTACATTTAAATTGTTTAATTTTCCGATGAACTGCGTCGATATGGGTTTGTAAAGTTGCTTTAAGTGGACTTGTATATTCGCACTCACTGCATTTAAATTTTCTAATTTTCAGATGAACTGCGTCGATATGCCTCTGTAAAAGTTGTTTATATGCAGTCGTATATTCGCACTCACTGCATTTAAATAGTTTAATTTTCCGATGAACTGCGTCGATATGCCTCTGTAAAAGTTGTTTATATGCAGTCGTATATTCGCACTCACTGCATTTAAATAGTTTAATTTTCCGATGAACTACGTCGATATGGATCTGTAAATGTTCTTTGCGTGAGAATGTGTGATTGCACTCACTGCATTTAAATTTTCTAATTTTCCGATGAACTACGTCGATATGGGTCTGTAAATGTGCTTTACGTGAGAATGTGTGATTGCACTCACTGCATTTAAATTGTGTTATTTTCCGATGAACTACGTCGATATGGGTCTGTAAATTTGCTTTGCGTGAGAATGTGTGATTGCACTTACTGCATTTAAATTTTCTAATTTTCCGATGAACTTCGTCGATATGCTTCTGTAAAAGTTGTTTATATGAAGTCGTGTATTCGCACTCACTGCATTTAAATTGTGTTATTTTCCGATGAACTACGTCGATATGGGTCTGTAAATTTGCTTTGCGTGAGAATGTGTGATTGCACTCACTGCATTTAAATTTTCTAATTTTCCGATGAACTTCGTCGATATGCTTCTGTAAAAGTTGTTTATATGAAGTCGTGTATTCGCACTCACTGCATTTAAATTTTCTAATTTTCCGATGAACTACGTCGATATGGGTCTGTAAATGTGCTTTACGTGAGCATGTGTGATTGCACTCACTGCATTTAAAGTGTCTTATTTTCCGATGAACTACGTCGATATGCTTTTGTAAAAGTTGTTTATATGCAGTCGTGTATTCGCACTCACTGCATTTAAATTTTCTAATTTTTCGATGAAATATGTTGATATGGGTCTGTAAATGTGCTTTACTTGAGCATGTGTGATTGCACTCACCGCATTTAAATTGTTTAATTTTCCGATGAACTGCGTCGATATGGGTTTGTAAAGTTGCTTTACGTGGACTTGTATATTTGCACTCACTGCATTTAAATTTTCTTATTTTTTGATGTACCTTATCGATATAAGTTAAAGATTTATCTGAACTTACACCATATTTCAATTTAAACCGTTCCTTGGTACAACAAGAACTTAATTTTAAACGATGTTTTCGTTTTTCTTTACAATCCACACATATTAAATATGATTCGTCTTGTTTATTAATTCCTTTATTTATAAAACAACTTTTATCGAGGGTACACTTACAACTGCCACAAGTTAAATCGGTTTTCTTCAATATTAAAGTGGGAATTTTCATGGTTTGTGGTGTTGGACGACAACATTTAAAAGTTGATTCTGCTTTAACACAATGTTGGAAACTCGACATATTTGGTTCTAATTTAATAAATTTAGTATTTTCTTCTTCAAAATAATCACAATCCTCAGTTTTTATCATTTCTTTTTGGACACAATCGCATCTTTTACCAAAACGAGTGGGATTTAATGAGGTTTCAAGAATATGCTTGCATGATGGCGTTTGTTTACCGTCAAAACGAGAGTCGAATGAATTGCAATCAATGGCTTCCTCATGTTTAAAGCTGATATGGTCATCAATTTGTTCTATTTTAATAGAAGTTTCATTTTCGTTTGCCTCCATATTTGGTGTTTAAGTATAATTGGGCAGATTGATCGTATGTTGGCAGATTGGTCTAACTATCTACCTAAACGTCATTATTGACAAATAGTAACGTCTTTTTTACATTTTAACATTTGAACACACAAATTAAAACAAAGAAAAGAAATATTTATTGTTTAAATATTAGGACAGGAATATTTTACTTAATAAATACAGCCACATGCAGTATTTATCAGTTGTTATGGTTTTCACTTTACAGCCAATATCTATGTTTACAGCCTTGTTCAAAAGCGTTGTCCAGAAACGTCATTTTGACAGGTGTTTAGAGTGCTGCCAGATTATGGATGTAAAATAGCTACGAAACAAAAATTTATTAATCATATAGTGGCTGGCTGATATATGATAACAGCAAAACATACAAACCTAATGCAAACTGCAAAAGTATTCCTCTTATTTAAATTAAACTCTTACACAAAAGTTGGTTATCTAGAGATTTACCTTTTTTTTTTGAACAATAAAGGTAGGTATCTATTTATATATATTTATAGGTAGGTATCTGTCAAAGTTTGTAATACATTTAATATCAACTTGTGACAGACAGCAGTCTTTATATTTGCCAACAATATATCAAAACGTTTATTTTTATTAAATGTATATTAAAAACAATACAGGGTTGGTTAATTTGTAATTATAACAATATTATATTACTAAATATTAAAGTAATTCATAAGAGAAAAAAAATAAATATACAAAGATTGCCAACCATATGACAAATCATTTATTTATATTAAATGTTTGTTAAAAGCAATATAGTCAGTAAATTATTAGCTAAATATTTCAGTATTATATTTCATCATCTGACAACAAAATGTTCACTAATTAAATGAATTTATAAACAATATGTCAAATATTATTTGGAATGATACTCGTGTTTAAAGTTAAATGACTTATTTAAGGCCGGTTTTAAAAATATTAGACCTTTTTTCCGTTCATTAAAGTCAAGTTATCGAACGGATGAGCAATAGTAAACCTTATTTACGAACGAGTGTTTTATAAAAGAAAATGGTTCATCCGTTAGTAATCGCAAACGGTTCGTTAAAATACAACAAACAAATACAACAAACAATACAACAAATACTATGTCGCAGCGTATGCCTGTGTTTACGAAATTAAAGAAATATTGTTGAAAAAACTCTGAAAACTTCGCGGAATATCAAACAAGAACCTTTAGAATAAAGGTAAAATCACAAATTTGGGATAACATAGCTAAAACATTGTAGTTTAAAATGTTACGAAGCCATCCACGTGCAATACTCCGACATACGAATGCAGATATTGTTATTTTTGAAGAATTTTAAATTCAATCAAATTTAATAATATTCTACTTACTTGTGGAATGTATTCCCGTGGAGTTTTTATTTCTTGTTGAGTTTGCACATATTTCCAAAACCATTTGACCATTTTATAGCCGTAATTTAATACAATAGCTAAGAAGGAGCGCTGGCGAATGCTCGTTTACGACAGGGCCGACTTAAACGTCTTAACCGACGGGGCTTACTTAAATGTGAGTGTGGGCGTACCTTTTACAGCGGCTCTACGTAGAAAACCGCGCATTACAAACTCTAACGCAGTACTTCCCAAACTAAGGGTCGCGAGCGAATATTGAGTGGGCCATCGCCGCTGTATTCATATTTTTTTAACAATAGGAAGTGATATATTTGATATTTCATTCAGCTATTTATAATTCCTAAAAATTGAAATAAACTCGAGTTACGGAAAATAATAATTATTTGAAAAAAATGCTAAACTTCAGTAAGTATGTGATGTGAGACAAGCGCTCGGAGTGAGTGGCGCTGGCCCCGTCTCCAAACGCTTTGGGATGACTATACTGACAGCTCTGCTTTTCTCTAAGACAGCTAAAAGGTGGGTCCCAAGATTGGAAAATTTTGTTAGATGGGTCGGAGCCCAGTCAACATTGGAAACCGCTGCTGTAACGTAATAACTGTCACCGCATGTAGAATAAAATGTTGTCATGAGTTGTCATGCTTCGATGGTAGGTGGTAGATTTGTGCAGAGTAGAGCGCATTTCCCGTAATTAGCTTCGGTGCACATGGCAACACTGGCCGAGACACCATCCATAGTCGTTCTATAAGTTTTAAAAGATCTTTGGTTTCCCCTTTTCATGCCTTCAGATGAGATAAAACGGGGATCCCGCCGAAGACATAGAAAAGGTCTTTCGGGAAGAGGCCCCTTAAGGATTGTGAGTTGAAACTAAGTACTTACACTTTGGCATAAAAATAGATTGGCAAAAATATAGGCTGCAAATTCACAGTGCCTTCGGCCAATTATTACTTTAGTTTTCTAATACCATCTCCTGTGGGTTAAAGCATTTTCAAGTAGCGAACTTAGCTTTAAGATAGATACGGCCTTTGTGCGGTCTCAAGAAAATTATTCTCCACCAGATAACCAGTTCAAGTGTTCCAAGAAATGTATCGATCATGCATAAATAAACGGTAAAGTAATGTCATCCATTAATTAACCAAACTCATTAAAAATATTTATTCGTAAGATCGACGTGGCCTGTCGACGAATCCATCGTCACCAAGAAACTTCATGCCTTCCAAGTGGCCTAAGAATTTTTACGCTCACCAGATTCCATTTCGGTAGCGTCCTGGTAAGTTCTTTCTTTTTTTTTCTATCCTCGATCCGAACACCCAATCTTTTACTTTCTCCATTAAAATCCCATGACCCATCTCACTTCCCATTCTCCTCGCTCACCCCTTCCTTTGTTTCCTACCCCCACCGTTTACCGTCCAACGGCCGGTGGTTTCTATTGGCTCAATTTTGCCCCCATAATGTTTCGTTTTAATTTTGATAATTTTACTAATTTTATTTTGATAGTTTTGATAGACCTAATTTTATTTTAATTGCGTATTTTTATTTATCTACATCTACCATTTTTTTTTTTGGTTTGAATCTTTATAACAGTTAGCAAAGAGGTTTTTATTTCTATTCTAAATGTCTTATATTTATTTTTCCGAGTTACAATCGTTAATATCATTATAAACTTTGAAGATGGCAAACGGATAATTTCCTACCGCCAATATACAAATACAGAAAAATGGTGTTTGTAAGCTATAAGGTCACGACAGTAACTGAATTTAAGAAGATTAAGCAACAAGAAATTAATCATTAGTTTTATAAGATTATAATTCTTATTTAGTTCTTGTTTCAAATGACATTTATAAAAATACAATCATGGAGAATGTGGCGAACATTTTATTGATACAATTAGCAATAAGTACGTCGATGAAAGTGGTTCCCAACATTACACAACGCTCCAAAACATATTTAATTAAAAAAATATGTATGAATTCAACGATCTATAACTGAAAGGAAGAAATGTTATGTGACAGTTATTCTTCATACTAATTCTAATATAGTATATTTAGGCATAATTATAAAAGTTCTATTTACAATTTATTTATATAGTATATATATATATTTTTTATCTATGTAATACGAGTACGAGTAGTATAAATCGTCTGTTTACTTCAAAAACAAGTTAAATGCAGATATGACACTTTTGAGAAAATTCAATTTAGAAGTTTGAGACTCATATTGAGGTAACAAATTAAAAAAAATAAGAATATAGTTTATCAAGAAAATTTAATAATCTTTTGTTATCACAATTTTTCCTCTCCGCCTCTTGAAATTCTCCTTTTAAATATCTTAATTTCTTTATTTTGAGCCACTTAACAATACTACCTTGGTGATCTTTTGTTCGGTTTGTTAATACCAATTCAGCAAGGTTTTTTAGGTCGAAAAAGTCTTTCACTTTGTACGGTCCGACAGTAACTTTTTTCTTGATTATTTTGCGTGTTTTTTGGGATCTAGCTCTCTCAAAAACAGATATCCATTCGTGCATTGCATAAATGGAAGAATTTTCCTTCGCAGATTCTATAGTACTATGCATCGAATCTACCTCCATGTAGGTAGGTCCAGAGAGAGATGATCAATGTATCGGAGAACAGGCTTACTTCCGTAATGTTGTTTGCTGAGGTAATAGTACAGGATAGATCCTATTTCCGAGCTACCACGCTTTCCATTAATTTCGGACCATGGAAAACAGTAGGTTAGGTAAAGTTAGGTAAAGGACTTTCGTTCAGAGTGAGGTTATAAACACATCATTTTCGAAAGTAATACAGAAGGCCAACTTTACCACTTGGTATCTGTAAAACTGCCTGTAGGTCAAAAGTTACAGACATAACATTATTTTCTTGGTTCGCACTTCTCTTTGGTGGATATTAATTTTCTTTTTATGTGCTCACTGTACGAGTATGCTAATTCTAAATCTTTCTTGGCACTAGAACTAGCTTTCTCATAATTAGTACAGATTAGGCACTGATCCTTCTTAGGAACGAAGAATCTTAAATTATAGTTATTAGAAAAAATTCTTCTGTAATTATTTCTGAAACCGGCTTTTCTATATTCATATTATCTTTACAGATTTCCAGATATAAGGCATACATTTTTTTAATACTGAGTGAGCTGTCGAGATATTTACGTCTCGAAGATTTTCTGATGTAGTGCCCTTCCATACACGGAAAGCTCTCAATGTGTCATTTTACCTGTGCGATAATATGTGAGTTTGTTTTATTTGGAGGCTCTTTATGACCTCTGTTGTCATTTTCGACATATAATCCAAGTTCAGTTTTCTTCTTATTACATCTGCAGATATGCAAAGAGTTTTACACATCAAACTGGTATCAATAAATTGCCTTTAGGAAAAAAACATTTTTTGGCATACAATTTTGGTTTTCTTTGAGATCTAACAAGAAATCGTTTAAGCCCTTGAACGAGTTCATTAGATAATAAGACATTTTTCTTACTTTTAAAATCAAGCGTCCAGTAATATCTACATAATTGGATACATTTATCAAGGGAAAAAATCTCAGTGCATTTAAATTGGCATTTATCACACTTTGCTGGTTTAGCCACCTTTACAGGCATTATTTTTTTGTTGTATGTCATATAAGATAAGCCATCACTTTTTTGGTAAGACTTTTAAAACGTTTAAAAAAAAACGTTTAAAGACGTTTTAAACTGTCTCAACTATATTATGTGCTTCTGAAATAATAGAAATGTTTTGGATACTTGTCATTAAATTTGGCTGTGTCAAGGTATTAAAAAAAACATTTTCTGTTGAATTGCTGTGCCGCAGAGAATTGTTTATCAGAATTAAGGGATAGTCCATATATTCGCCTTCATCTACTCGTGTATCCCTGATGGCTGTTGTGGTGGTAGATGTGTGTCTACGATAGTTCATCATCATCACATTCATCTACCACGCGTTGTTGCTCTTCATTGAGGTCTGAAGAGTCACCCTTATGCGCAAAACAGTCTGAAAAAAATGCAATGTATTCATAAAAGTAAAAGGAAATATTTTCAGTGCAGTACGGCTGGCCGAAACGTCGCACAAGTGAACTCTTCAAATCGTCTAAACGTATTTAACTTGTTTTAATAGTCATTAGTGATTATTATAATAGGGTCTATATTACCTGCTCAAAACATTTATAATAACTTAAGGTGTTTTAGCTAATATGAAAAATTATAAAAAAAGCATTCAGTTAAACAACTAAGATAATTAATTGTAATTTAATGTTTTTTGTTTGTAAAAGTATATATGAAATATACATCTAAAAAAAATAACAATATTTAATTGTTTTTACTTAAAATATGATATGTCATGTCACAGAAAATATACTTCAAGGTATTTTGTGTTTTTTTCCTAGAATGAATCTAGAAAAAAACTCCTATAAATTCACTTAGAAGATTTGAATAGTACATATTTCTGCGAATCAATGTATTTAGTCGGTATTTAAACAAGCTAACTTCTAAACCTGCCATCGTTTTATTTAGTGTGTTATAGAAATACTCGAAAAACTGATCAAAACTGTATTCTTAACTCATTATACCCCATTTTGTCATTTAACTTGTTTTTGAAATAAACAGACGAGTCATACACTCACAAAGCATCTATAGAGTCCAAAGATCTGTTGACTGAGATGGGTCAGGACAATATATTTGATTTCGTAAAGCTGAGAATATTTATTTACTTCAAGTAAAAAAACATAATTTTTTATTGTTTGAGTTTCCAAAATTCTTCAGCATTTTATTAAACAAAATGCCTACTTATTATTTTAGTGATTTTAAACCAAAAATTGTTTTATTTCATACCAATTTATGTCTCACTTATCACTTTAAAAGGACTCTAATCATTATTTGTAAATAATAATGTCCTCATTTCCAATAGTAAATAGTACGTTTTATTTGAAAAAATTGTTACTTGGACATTTGAGTTGAAAAATAAATCTCATTATTAACAATCAAAGATATTTTTCATTTTAAACCCTAAGATAAATAAATTTCCTATCAAATAAAAAGTACTAGGCATGAATTTCGCTATAAATAACATTGACAGCGAGAATTATGTTTTTCAAAATTCGAATTGTGGCCTTAAAAGTGACTCAAATCTGTATCTTTGACATTTAACCTAAATAACAACAAAATGACAGCGCTGTCAAACAATACGCAACCATTATATTTATTGCAAAGTAAGCTTTACTAGTTTTAAAATGCACCATTCCAGTCGGGAATTATTTAGTTCTGTTAATCTGAAAAATGAAGAAAATTCTACAAATGAAAACCAAAAAATTAACATAAATCAACAGCGGGAAATTGAAATAGGAGATGTTCAATTTATCAAGAAAGAGCCTGATATTGACAATTTGGCGAATGTCGTGAAATACGAAGAAATTACAAAGAAAATTCCAAAAATAAATGTAAGCGCTTTAGATTTTTCGTGTACGAAGTGCGGGAGTCCTCTAGATAGCACCGCGTCCATTAATGTTCAATGCGATAGATCCGTGTGCAAAGACTTTTTTATTTTTTTATGTAGGTTATGTTTGAACGAAGAAACACCAAATAAAAATAAAATATTTGGACAGTTAAAATGTAACGAATGCTGTAAGTCGTTTGCATTTAAATATCTATTAATCAGTCACATCAAAACCGTTCATAGCATTGTAAAAGGAAACAAATGCAGCGAGTGTGATAATATGTGCACTCAAAAAGGACACTTAAAAAGACACATTGATGGTGTCCACAGCAAAATAAAACGATATAAATGCAGTGAGTGTGATTATATCTGTACTGAAAAAGGAACCTTAAAAACACACATTGATGGTGTCCACAGCAAAATAAAACGATATACATGCAGTGAGTGTGATTATATCTGTACTCAAAAAGGAAACTTAAAAAGACACATTGATGGTTTTCATCGCAAAATAAAAAAATATAAATGCAGCGAGTGTGATTATACGTGTACTCAAAAAGGACACTTAAAAAGACACATTGATGGTGTCCATCGCAAAATAAAAAAATATAAATGCAGCGAGTGTAATTATATGTGTACTGAAAAAGGAAGCATAAGAAAACACATTGATGGTGTCCACAGCAAAATAAAACGATATAAATGCAGTGAGTGTGATTATATCTGTACTGAAAAAGGAACCATAAAAACACACATTGATGGTGTCCATCGCAAAATAAAAAAATATAAATGCAGCGAGTGTAATTATATGTGTACTGAAAAAGGAAACATAAGAAAACACATTGATGGTGTCCACAGCAAAATAAAACGATATAAATGCAGTGAGTGTGATTATATCTGTACTCAAAAAGGAACCTTAAAAAGACACATTGATGGTGTTCATCGCAAAATAAAAAAATATAAATGCAGCGAGTGTCATTATATGTGTTTTCCTAAAAAAGATTTAAAAAGACACATTGATGGTGTCCATCGCAAAATAAAAAAATATAAATGCAGCGAGTGTGATTATATGTGTACTGAAAAAGGAACCTTAAAAATACACATTGATGGTGTCCATCGCAAAATAAAAAAATATAAATGCAGCGAGTGTGATTATATGTGTACTCAAAAAGGAACCTTAAAAATTCACATTGATGGTGTCCATCGCAAAATAAAAAAATATAAATGCAGCGAGTGTGATTATATGTGTACTCAAAAAGGAACCTTAAAAACACACATTGATGGTTTTCATTGCAAAATAAAAAAATATAAATGCAGCGAGTGTGATTATATGTGTTTTAAAAAAGGAAACTTAAAAATACACATTGATGGTGTCCATCGCAAAATAAAAAGATATAAATGCAGCGAGTGTGATTATATGTGTATTACAAAAGGACACTTAAAAAGACACATTGATGGTGTCCATCGTAAAATAAAAAGATATGCATGCAGCGAGTGTGATTATATGTGTACTCAAAAAGGACACTTAAAAAGACACAATGATGGTGTCCACAGCAAAATAAAAAGATATAAATGCAGCGAGTGTGATTATATGTGTATTCGTAAAGAAAGTTTAAAAAGACACTTTGATGGTGTTCATCGCCAAATATAATGTTTTTATAATGTGGCAATGTGCGATCCGCGCGTTTTACGAATGGTGTGTCGCGCCTCTGTAATTAATCCTTCCAATCCATCAGCATTTTTTTTTTATCAGCCCAATATGCTTTATAACTTCGTAGTTTTGACGTTCCGTAACCTTTACCATAAAGAAACAATTAATTTTCTACCTTAGTTGCATTACTTAAATTCATTAGTTTATCATCAAAGTAAATATTTTTTTAAATTTTAATTTAGTCTTTTAATTTTCTTAATGTATGTTTGATTTTAAGAGGTTTTAAACTAAGACGGATAGCTGACGTCAATGCTTTACAACGTTATAATGTATTTCGTCAATTTCTACTTTTTTTTTAGTTCCATCGTTCATCATTTCTTTTAGTATAAAGGAGTTCTTTTTTTAATTTTGATGAAAAGGGTTTGTTTTAACTTTGAGGGTTTGTTTTAACTTCTCATAGCGGGATAATTTATCCAATTTATACTTTCTAACTACTCTTTTAAATTATATTATTTTATTCATTACTTATAATATGTTTCACTATAGGTACTTATAATTAAAAACGTATAAGTAATCATTTGAAATAAATGTTTAGATATACCGGGGTTATCCCAATTAGATATGGTTGAAAAGTTAACATAAAATTATATTCCATCAATGAAGTTTTTCTTAAAGCCCATAAATGTTAAAATACATTATTAAAATACAATACAATATTGATACATAAATGTTAAAATATTTCACCGTGTGATCCGAAATTGGCCACAGTGTTGCCACATGTTACCTAATCGTATCGACGTATGTAAAATTAAAATGTTACTAAAATATAACTTTAAAACTTCTTAAAGGAGGATCCGTTCTAGTGACAGTGATTTTAAATGTATGTTTTATTTATTTTTGTTTATATATATTTCTCAGATGATGAATAATAACATAACCTTACCTAACTGGACATTGCCTGTACTAAACATATATGTTAAATTGGAGATGCCTTTAGTCGGCTTAGGTTGTTGATTAATGTGTTAATTAATCAATCAATTACTTGGCATAATTAATTTTGTTTTTTTTTTATTGGTTTTATTTTTAAATAAATAATGCTTTGGTATTCTATTTTGTAATGGAAAATCTGTACCAATAAATATTATTATTAATAACTGCGACTTCGGCGTGCAACGACTCGTGCCTGCGGCATATTTTCAGAAATTTTGCTATTCCTCCTTTGCAACGCCTTCTGTTGACTTGGCGATTTTATGCCCTTGGATCAATGTTGATTGCATCATCAGATTTTAGTGGTTTAGCTGTATCTTCAGCTTGTAGAATTGTGTGGACTGTCAGTCAAGCCATTGCTAATTTAAGAAGACATTAAGTTAGATTTAAACCTCTCGACACAGTAATCAGAGAATTCTATGAAATTTCTTAAATTCCAAAAATATTCGCAGAAATAGATTGTACGCATGTTAGAATAGGCCTCTGAAATATTATGTTTTTAATATTTAATTGTTAGAAATTTCCTATTATATAACTTCCTATTGTATAGATTGTGTTGTCAGAATATGTTGTTATAGCAGCCTTAAAAATTAACTAAAACACCTTTTGTATTGAAAATAAAACAAATTTTAAAAAATATATCTATTTATTCAAACTATGTACTAACAAGTCAACATTAACGTTTCGAATCTAAAAACTCTTTTAATTTCAAGCGATACTCAAGTTTATTCAAAAAGTTTCACACTCCACTTCTAAAAATTGTTTTTTTTTGTTTGATTATTTTGTTCAAGTCTGAAACAAAACAAAGGCAACCAATTAAAAAATACATCAATCGTTATGAAAAAGTGTATGACAACTTAAAATTGAAACCGGCAAATGGTTTTCTTCACGATATAAGGCCGTTCAAAGTAACCACAGAGCGGCGAAAGCACAGGGCAGATGCACGAGGGTAACGAGGTATGAATGCCTACTCACTGCGCCACCGGTTTAGTTTCACTGTTTAAATTTCATAATATAAATTGACTACAATTATTTATTTGATACCGGCAACGGCGTTTTGAATTGAAAGTTTAGTATCAAAAGTTTAAATGAACTCTCAGTTGAATAAATAGTCTCGTTATAGACGTCATCAAAATTTTGAATTTACGAGATAATATTACACGATTCTTCTAATAAGTACGACAGCTGATCGACGCGGTCGCGGTCACCTATTTTAAGATACTACATTTACTATTATTGCATAAATATACGGGATTACCAAGTCATAAAATTATGACATTTAAGTATGAATCGAACAAATTAAATATTAGTAATTATAGGGATAAACAGAGTGTTTTAAGACTATTCCGGAAGGCTTAAGGGGGTGGTTATGTTCCCCATTACGCGTAAGAAATTGTATGAAAAATACGAAGCTCGTGTAAACTCCCTTTTTGTATTTCGCTCTTTCAGTGCCCGCTTGCGCACGGCCAAGGAAGGTCAATGACCCGGAGGGGCGTCGCCTCGCAAGCGCACGAAATTACGACAAGAACGATTTAATATTATCACCTAAAGTGTATTTTTTTCACTGAATCCGATATGAAATCAAAATATACCATATTTGAAAACGCAGGGCCAATTAGCTGTTTTTTTTTTTTAACAGGTCTTGGGATTCGGTGTACACCCTATATATAGGGTGTCTCAAGATGAGTCCTGTAAATTTAAGGGGGTGTATTTGTTCCCTGTTACGAGTAAGAAATTATATAAAAAATGCAAAAATATTTGATACCCAAATTAATTATTTTTTAAACTAAATTTGTGTAAAACAATCATAATATTACGGCAGCGTTCGCCAGGCATACTTAACCCGCTGAAAACACGTCGGGCGCCTCATTGTGAATGCAACTCAAGGTCGAACGGACCTAAACTCGTTTTACACAAATATATTAGGTTTTAAATAGAAACTTCAACATTTTTTTTCTCGAATACCATAATGATTGTTGGTATAGTTTCTTAACAAATAACATTAGGAATCGTATGACTTATTAGGTGTTTTTTTTAATGGGATTGACCTTGGGACACCCTGTATATGCTAATTATGTCAAAATTCAAAAAGGCACCGAAAATTGTTGAGAAAGTAAACAGATATATTTGTGATGGATATTATATTAATATGTATTAAACTGATTTCATTTCAAATACCTATATTTATCCAATGATCTAGTATGTTAATAAAAATATAGGTGTGTCCGGAATACGGGAATTTGTGGTCACCCCATAAGTGGATAACTACACTTAAAGACACGCTTTTTGATCTTCCCTCTCCCTCACGCAAAGTTATCTGCACGCGCATTGCTTTGCGCGCCCGCTGGATATGACAATTGCGACGAGCTAATTTTTAGTTCATTAATTAAGTTTATTCTAATTATAATTTATTCTAATTATATCTAATTATAACCGGATTGATGATCTAAAAAGAATTAGTGTCTTTAGTTTTCGTACGGTTTTTCTTAAAATAAGCACAAAATATCAGCGGCCCTGTCGATATATTCTTTTTTCTGAACCACCCTATAGGGGCTCGGCATATTTCTGAAAGAAAAATCCGTAAAAAAGGCGTTGAATAGTATTTATTCAGATTAAACATTGAAATAGTACCCTCTTTCTATACGACAATATATTATTTAATTCTCCTACTGAGGAATGGTTTCTTCCCAGCATTATTTGACTACAAACATTTTGACTTTTATATATGCATCAAAATGCATTATAAATGTAATTAAAATGGTTTATAGGTAGTTGATTTAATATTACTTTAAAAAGGCTATATAAATAATTATTAAAATAGAACTAATTTTATTTTGATAGGTTGCGTATTTTTATTTATCTACAACTAGCATTTTTTTTTTAGTTTCAATCTTTATAACAGCGGTTGTCGATGTAGTTTTTATTTCTATTCTAAATGTCTTATATTTATTTTTCCGAGTTACAATCGTTAATATCAGTATTAGGCCATTCAACAGACGATTTGACTCCAACACAAATTAGCCCTTTTAATTTGTTTTCTTATACTGATAAAGTAGCCATTGCTGATAGCCTTATCAAAAGATCACAAAGCCAGGAAGTTACAAAGTTGTCTAAAATTAGGTAAATAGTTTCTTTCAACATAACTCAATTCGAGAAAATAGCTCTTTAGAAAAAATGCTTGTAAAGATCACAAAATCTCATCCATGCAAACATAGTCATTTTCCATAAAGCTTTTTGCCATTTTGCCATATAACTGTCTTATAACATTTTGCCATATAACATTTTTCCATATAACTGTCTTTGAGAAATTGGCTCTTCACAAATATCTTCACATAAGGGCCTTGACTGTCAAGATGGACCTGATGTTATGGAGATCATAAAATCAACCCTTAACAACAAACCTTTTTTAATTGTCATCAAATATTTGGCTCATCGCAAAATGGCTCTTTCATATTTTTTGGTGTGACTTAGGGAAGTGATGTCTATCTACCTATTCTTAAAAGATCATAACGAATTTAGCCATCAAAACATTTCATTCCAAATTATATATATAAATATATTTATTTTTATTTGTTCTTATTTATTTATTTATTCTAAAGAATAAATTGTGTATTTCGCAATAAATTGCGAAATACACAGTATTACATTTTTACAATTACAAACAAAACTTATTACTAGTATATAAAACCAATTAAGTATTTCCATAATTTTACATTTTCTATATATATTTTACATAATAACATTAGCATAAAAATTTGAACAGTGTTCTAAAAATATATATAGATTATTATTATTAATATTTTTTTTTAAGTTTTATGTGTAATTTGTGAGTGATTTTTGTGGTAGTCGTGAGTGTGTGATACTTGTAAGTTAATAAAAATAAATAAAGTAATAAATTAAGTATGGTTTTAGTATGTATAAAAATAATTTATGATGAATGTGATAAAAATATAGTATGTATGTATATTCTATATGTAATTGCAATTACAAGTACTTATATGTTACTATTAATCATTAACAACATGACAATCTATCAATACAATTAGGTTTTATTTATCTTTACTATTGATGATATTGGCAATCTCTTTTTTGAATGATAATAAGGAGGTATTCAATATATCGATTTTTGAAATATCTTTATTGTTATAAAGGGAGCAGATACGAGGTATGGTGCTATAGTTCATTGAATTAGTATGATATCGGGGAATACGGAATAATTCTTGCTGCCTAGTTGACCTGTTGGTACATTTAAGTTTATTTTTTGCAATAATTTTGGACAATCAAAAATACAATTAAAATTTTTGTATAACAATATTAAATCAGCTAATTGTCTACGATCTACTAGAGAATTTAATTTATAAAAAGCTGAGCGCCTTCAAGGCTTTGAAAACAGCAATGAGATTTAAAGTTTAAAAACCTAATAAATTTATTTTGAATTCTTGCTGTATAGATATTATAATGAGGACACCAAATGGACGAAGCAAATTCTAAATGAGAGCGAACAAAAGAGTTATATAATAGTTTTAACAGTAAAATATCATTAAATGGTTTGGATACTCTTATAATAAAACCAAGCATTTTAAAAGCTTTATCAACTATATTATTTATGTGGTTTGCAAAGCTAAGTTTGCTATCTAATATTACGCCCAAGTCTCTAATGTATGAAACAGTTTTTATCGGAATGTCGTCAAAATTATATTGGTAGTTTATTATGTTTCTATTCCTTGTAAAAGTTATCTGAAAGCATTTTTCAACGTTCATTTTAATTTTATTACGATTACAATACTCTCAGTGCGTTTAAGTGTTCTTGTAATAATACGCAATCGTTTTGAGATTTAATTTCTATGTAGATTTTAAGATCGTCTGCGTATGACAAAAACATTGAATGTTTGAAACACATAGCGATGTCACTCGCATAAATATTGCAAAGAATCGGACCGAAATGAGACCCCTGTGGTATTCCTGAAGGAATGGTTGTACAGTTTGAACGAGCTGAACCAAACATTGAACAAACACATTGTGAGCGATATTTAACATAAGAAATCATCCATCTAAAAAGATTACATCTGATACCAGTTTTGTATATTTTCTCCAATATATGTCATGATTCACGCGGTCGAAAGCTTTTGCAAAATCTGTGTATATTGCATGTTTGTTTTTTTTTGTCCATGGAAGTTAATAAATCGTTAGTAAATAAGGCAAGATTCGTCTCTACTGACCTACCAGGAATAAAACCATCATGTTCTTCATTAATATATTTTTTTAAATGATTGAAAGTATAATCAAGAATTATTTTCTCGAAAATTTTAGCAAAAATTGACATTTTAGATATAGGTCGGTAGTTCGAAACATTTGATTTATCTCCCTTTTTAAAAATTGGTGTTACTAATGCTACTTTCCAAATAGACGGAACCATTCCTGAGTTTAATGAGGTATTAAATATTATTGATAAAGGTTTACATAGAGATTTCGTGCACTTTTTGATAAAATATGACGGAATACCATCATAACCTGCACCTTTCGTATCGTCTAAATTTTGCAAATAAGATACGGTCATTGCGGGTGTTATAGAGATACTAGTTAGAGGTAAATCATTCTGTTCCTCAATTTCGATAGTGGTGTAATCGTTATCTCTTCGACTATCATCATATACAGAATTAAAATAACTAAGGAACAGATGGCAAATATCATTCTTGTTGCTCGATGATTCATCACCTAAGTGCATAGTTTGAGGAAAAGCTGATGTATCCTGTTTTGATTTGACATATCGACAAAAAATTTTAGGGTTTTCTTAATCGATTTTTGTGTGGTATCTATGTAATAATTATAACAATCCCTTGATACAGCTTTCTGTCTACTACGTAAAAGCGAGAAAGTTTGATAATCCCAAGGATTTTTATATTTTTTCCATAATTTGAAATATTGCCATTTTTCCTTAATAATCCTAATTAGAGGTTTAGTGTACCAAGGAGGATAGCCATTATTATTAATTTCTTTGGTAGGAATGAAGTCATTGATTGCCTTATTTATAATATAATAAAATTGGTCAAGACACGCAAATTAAAGGTGATACGCGTTTGCAAAGTGGTAGTTCAGCATGGATGATGATAAGAAAGAACTTGTTAACGGCATCAAACTTCGGCCAAGTATCTAAGAGACGAAAGAATATCAGCTTTGGTTAAAACAATTGTGTATTCTCGAGAATTGTCATGCATTCTGTCAATATGCCACGGAAGAACAAAAGAGCATATTGCTATTGATCAAATGAGCAAGTCTTTCCATAGAAAAATGCGGCCTCTACATTGATAGCGATATGCCTTTTTTGGGAGCCACTCCAGATGGTACATATGTGTAGGGAATTGTGGAAATTAAGTGTCCATTGTCCGCATATGGTATGGATATTAAAGATGCAATAGCTGCTAAAAAAATGACCTTCTGGAAGATGGTGAGCGGGATGTGCCAAATTAATAGAAGCCACAATTGGTTCTACCAAATACAGGGCCAGTTGCATGTTACAAAACAAGCACATTGTATGTTTGGAGTGTGGACGGGTGAAGAAAAGTGTGTGAAAGTTGAAATAATTAAACGGGATGACCAGTTCTGGCAGGATGAAATGGTTAAACAATTAGATATGTTTTACATGAACTGTTTACTTCCTGAACTGGTTGACCCGCGGTATACCAGATCAATGTCAATAAGGGATCCGGAATATATATCATTAGCGATAGAAGAGAATAAAGAGAGAGAAAGAAACAGAAAGAAAGTTAATTGATGAGTTTGAATGAAAATATATATTATTTGCCTAGTTTCTGGCATTGCATTTTTTGCCAACATATTCAAAAGCGTGATGTGTGTAAACCAGCTGACTTACTTTTAAGAACCAGTAACTTTTAATTGTCAGTCCAAACTTTTAAAACAAACCTGACCTGAAAAAAGTAAGCTGGTTTGTCAGGTACTTTTAATTGTCAGTGCAGGATCTAGAATAGTGGAATATTAATGAGGTGTTTAGACCCTGTAGTGTCGGTTATTGAGAAAGGTGAGAAGGCAAGATGGCCAGCTACCATTTAGGTATTTGGTCCGTTGCATTATGGTATTTAATGTTTTCGATTGTAAATATTGATGTAACTAATTTTTAAACTTATTTAATAGGTATTATTCTGGAAAACACCGTGTCTTCTTTTTCTAAACATGTTTTTTCTTTATAAGTTTTCTTTATAGTAGGTACCTATACATTAAGCAAACATTTCAAAAATTGTTTATATTTAATGTGACTATCTGCTTTATAGTACATGCTCTCTCCCTCTCTCTTTCATTGTCTCTCGTTCGCACACATGGCGTTATTAAGGTAGAATGGCGAATATAAGAGATGCATCGTGCATTCCTTGCAGGTGTTTATGAACCGGTTGAACGTGACAAACGCTGTCGTCTCACGCCTCAACGGATGATGCAACGAACTACAGTCCCTGTAGGTACGCGAAATATATTGTTTATAAACGATAGACGCTGAGAAATTATCGCATTTTTGGAGTGTAAATCGAGGCATCATTTTTAGACTGATTTTAAAATGTTTTTTTCATCATTGGGTGCAATTTCATAATTAAAATAAAAAAATATAAGAAATGATTAAAATAAATACAAACTGAGTTTACGCTCCGAAGGTTCCGTTCCGAATCTTTTTTCTTTTACAATTTTATTATGAAATTGTTTCATTTTTCCACACATATTTCCAACCGAAGTTTTTTGCATGAATTCTTGCCTCGCGATACAGTACTTTACGACTTAAAGTTCGGTGTTCAGTTATAGTATATGTAGAGTATCTTGAGTAGGTAACTTCAAATCAGTAGAACGTATTTAGTAAGAGTTTCTTAGCTTTTACTGCCTGCAACATTCGATCAGGAACTCCATGTGTCTCAACTAGTTCTGAGTTTCTAGGACCTTTGTCTAACTACCCTCACACAGCGGGCCACGTCTCCACGTTCTGGCCATTATTAGGTATATTTTAATAATATTTTCGTCGCGCTTTTCTGGAACGTTTTGTGTTTCCAGGTTATTAAAACGGCTTCGCTGGTCCATTTCGTCCAAACGTTCTTTAACAGAACTAATTTCCAATTTGAGCGTTGTATTCTCTGCAATGAGTGCTCGACTTTTTCCATTTTTACCTCCCAATCTTTTAGTTTTTGATCAGTCAGTAATTGTATCACTGCAAAAAGTGTTCGAGTCTTGTAAGCTTGTGTATAAATTACTGATTTCATTATCCACATGTTTATTAAGGTCAGAAACCTCCCTTAACATTTCTTTAAACCTCATATCAATTTTATCTTAGAATACGTTTATTTTAGTATGAATTGTCTCCATTAGCTTGGAATAATCCAGTCCTGAGGATATTGCATGTCCTTCTTGGCGTACCGAGGGACTAAGAGTGCTGGGTTTGGCCTGT
Organism: Neomicropteryx cornuta; assembly: GCA_020383195.1. Taxonomy (NCBI): domain Eukaryota; kingdom Metazoa; phylum Arthropoda; class Insecta; order Lepidoptera; family Micropterigidae; genus Neomicropteryx; species Neomicropteryx cornuta. The sequence continues at coordinate 6,371,107 of JAHKQU010000031.1, forward strand.
ATAACCGATGTTTTCTCCGTAGTACAGGTTCCTTCCCTTACAGGATCGACAACGCCAATTAGATCTCTTCTCCCCAAGTTTACGATAATTCGTTTCAGTTATAATGTCACAAGCAAACTTAAATTACCCTAAACATATATATAAGTATTCAATTCTAAATGATTAATCAATAAACTAAAATAAGCAATAAAAGTAAAGAGTGAATAGTGCAAACAATGCGAACTTGCCAGCTATTGAGTCGTCGAACTTAGCTGCACGTGTGTGCGGTTAAATAACCAGTGACAACCACGCACACCGCCACAATCTTGATGCCGCGGCCTTTGATCACAACGAATGAACGGCGGGTAGTTAAATTGATTTGATATTTTCAAGGAGAAGTTGATTTATCGTTTTGTGAATGTTGAAGCTAATCTCAAAAGTCACACCAACACTCGCCGCATTTAAACTTTCTTATCTTCCGATGAACGGCGTCAAAATGCATCATTAAATTTCTTTTAGTCGAAGTTGTATAATCGCATACATTTACATATCGCAGTGTGTGTGTATGTATGTATAAACATAGTATATTTTGTGTATAGATAAATTGATTTTAATATACAACGCTTTTATTTTGAATCAGATTGGCATGAAATACTTCGGATTTTTGAAAGAAACTCGCCACGATTTTGGTCAATACATCAACCTCGTAGAATTTAGTGTTGAAGGTATTGAGTAAACGGTACAGAACAGAGTTTCTGGCATAGTTTGCATTGCGCCTTGGCACCTGGAACAGAGTAGAAGGCACTCGCAGGTTGATACCTGATACAAGATCTGGAAAAATAAACTTACGTTTCGGAAATAAATATTTTCTTTTTACCCTTTTTCTTTTATCTATATAATTTTATTGTTTTAAAATTTATAATAACGTGTTTTGGTTAGTTTAATTTGAGCAATAGTCGTGTGTTATTTAAGTCTTTTCATAGTACTTATTTTTTGTATGATTTGGATAAATAAATTATGCGGCCAAAGGAATCGCGTTCACTCTCAGTGCGTAACCCCACTGCAGGCACTTTGTATAGTCCTAGTCTACCCTTAAATGTAATGAAGTTACTCAAGAATTGCAAAAAGGTTGCTTTTGACTATCGGTCGCCTACATGTCTACAAACAAAAAAACTGTTTTTTTCGGTATACGACATATTTATCAAACCGCAATTAGGAGAAATTGTACAATTAACTATTTATAATCGTCAAACCCACTAAAATTTAATGTTTTTCGTTGACAACTTTCAATATGCCAATCTTATGTTTTAATTTCTCGTAGTAGCATGATCATACTAACTGCATTAAAACTTTAATATTTTTCGGTGAACGCTTTCAATATGTTTCTTTAAATTTCCATTAGTTGAACTCATATAAACGCACTCGCTGCATTTAAACTTTCTTATTTTCCGATGAACGGCGTCAATGTGTAACTGTAAGGATAACTTTCTCGCAGTGGCATGATCGCACTCGCTGCATTTAAACTTTCTTATTTTCCGATGAATGGCGTCAATGTGTAACTGTAAAGATGACTTTCTTGCAGTGGCATGATCGCACTTGCTGCATTTAAACTTTCTTATTTTCCGATGAACGGCGTCAATGTGTAACTGTAAAGATGACTTTCTTGCAGTGGCATGATCGCACTTGCTGCATTTAAACTTTCTTATTTTCCGATGAACGGCGTCAATATGTGTTGTTAAATCTTTTCTAGTTGAACTCATATAATCGCACTCGCTGCATTTAAACTTTCTTATTTTTCGATGAACGGCGTCATTGTGTAACTGTAAGGATGACTTTCTCGTAGTAGCGTGATCGCACTCGCTGCATTTGATTTTTTTTATCTTCTGATGAACCTCGTCAATATGTCTTGTTAAATTTCTTTTAGCCGACGTTGTATAATCGCACTGGGTGCACTTAAACATTTTAATTTTTAAGTGATCGGTGTTTAAATGTCTTAATAAACTGTGTCGCCTTGTAAACATCCTATTACATTCGCTACATTGTAATCTTTTTATTGATTGTTGCTCAAGGTCCATGTGTTCTAATAAAACCTTTGTTTTATAATCACTATAAAGGCATTCGAAACAAAAAAGTTTATTCTTCAAATACATACACCGTACGTTTAGAAAACCCTTGCAATTCGAACAGGTGAAGTCAATTTTCTTTAATAGCACTTTAACGCATTTTATGTTATTGACTATTTTTTCGAGACCGATACTATTTTCTAATTTTATAAATTTGATATTTTCCTCCATAAAAAGATCATCTTGTTGATTTGTTATCATAGTATTACACTGCTGCGGACCAAAGCAATCTTTGCTATCGATGTCTGATTTAAGAAGTGGTCCTGAGACTTTTGAAACACTATTGTTGTCCGATTTAGACATTCGCGAATTGTTAAAATCACTGCAGCTTGGCTTGCAATCATACCCTTGCTCAGAAATATAATCTTTTTCTATTTTAACAGCAGTCTCAGTGCATTCCTCCATTTTTTAACTCAATCGATGGTATTTCTTATATTGTAAAGGTCCCTGTAAGGTGATTATTAATAGTTATTAATACAGTGCTGATGTCTGGCACTAGGTTAAATAAGACTCGGGATTTGACTCCATAATAGTAAAGACATGAAAGATCCGTGGAGTAACAGCCGGAAGATTCTTCAGCAAGCGCCTCCTGGCGCTGAGCTATTAAGATGGCGGTCGCGTCGCTGGTTATAGAATGTTTGCACACGGGCGCGAATTATGGACTCTGTGAAGGCTGTGAGGGATGTCCTCGCGATATCTACTATTAATATTTTAACGGTTATTTATTTAACATTTTATAAAGTACAATCTTAAACAATGATTTAGAAAGGAATCTATCCACCATCTGACAAATGACAGTTCCGTTTTAAACGAAGGTTTGGAATCGTAATGCAATGTTGCTCTTTCAAAATGTTTTTTTTTTATTTTAAAGGCATTAGCATTTATTTATAATTAAGCTACTATTTATTAAATTATGTAACTATTTAAAATTAATAATGTGATAATATGCCATTCTAAAAAGAAATAGCCTTTTGTTTTCACGGAACACTTAGGTACCAATCTTCACAGATTGTAGTATTATGTGTAATTGTTAGGTACTTGCGTATTTAGCCATCAAAAAAATAATTCATAAAATATAGGTAGGCGATAAAGGTAATTAAAAAATATACATATTATGAAAAATGATACACTAAAGAAAGAGAATTTGCAATTTTGTGGCCTTGGTACTTTTTAAAAAGATAATTGCTTTTACCTTTAACTCGTGGAAAAGAATAAAAATATACTTTCAATTGTACAGGAGACAAAAAATAGTTTTAAAAAAAAGATATATGCTACAATATGTCAATTTCTACCTTATTTTGAACATTGTAAACACATAAAAGTCAGATTGAATTAGAATCAATTTAAGTTATTACCCAATCTAAATTTTAAACGTCAAGGTGTGGCAACAAATTATAAAAAATATTTGTTTCTCAGAAGAACAATTTTAATTGTTGTAGATGTTTATATATTGTCCAGATTTGTTTACTCTGAATAGTGTGGGATTACCAACTGGTACTGTCATGTTCTTCAGACGCCTTGGCAGTGCCTTGAGGTTGTCATGAAAATTAACTTAGTAAAAAATACAAATACCGTCGTAGGAGAAACAAAGTGGTATAAGTCGGTTAATAATCCAACTTTCGGTTAAAATGAAAGTCCGGCGCAAACTTCATATTTAGCAACATCACTGTAAAATCACCAAAGGTTCCGTTTATACTCTTAATATTAAGATTTAAAATCATAAGATTATATTTAAAATCTTGTAATCCTGTTGTATTAAATTGTGAAATGTCATCTAGATCGTCATAAATCTTTATATTCATGTTTTCTGAATAGCATAATTTTATAGAGCAATAAGGAGAATTTAAATAAATAACTACAGTACCGCGGTAGAAAAAAAAAATAGGATATACAAAATATAAATTAATAATATAATGATAAGAACATAAAATATGAATAAAAAATATATATCAATATAATAAGGAAACTTGCTGTAGTACTCGTATAAAAATGATATTAGCTTATATGGCGAAAAATATTATGTATGATCTAACATTAATATTATTTAAGGGAATATTATTATTATATATTGGCAGTAGATATAAAAGGTTTTACAATCACAAATTATAACGAAATAAAGTTCAAAAAATATGAACAAAATAACCAACACGCTAAATTATGCAAATATTTTGTTAAACAGAAATTAAGTTTAATTTTAAATGTACTAAAACTATTAAACTATTAAAATAGTTAGCATTAAAGTCTTAAAAAGTAACATAGTCACCACAAGTGTAGCACAAAAGTGAAAATAAAGATTGTATAAGCAAAGAGGAAGAATCCGTGTAATATTGACAAGATCTTTGCGAGCGTTAAGAGCCAGTATATCGTGAGGTGAGCTCCGGTTATTTTTGTTCTATAATATGGAGACGTTTGATGTCCTGAATAGCCCATACCAATTAGCATCCGCAAACGATGTCACAGTCCAATCGGTTAAAGGGCACAGTCACAGCCAGGGCACTATCAGTTAACTATGCAACATCTGCTCCAAACCATTAACCTGGACAAGGCACAGAGACAGGTAGGGCAGTGCACTGCCTCAGCCTCCGCTTCTTAACTGGATTGATGACAGGACACTGCAGATTAAACAGGCACCTTACTACCTCGGGCATTCCTGATCTGATATCCTCGTCTGCTGAGGCTCCAACGTAGAGGAAGGGACTGCAAAACACGTAATCTGTCACTGTCCAGCCCGACTTCAAGAAGAAGCGCTCCCAGGCCGAAATTCGCAGCAAGAATACGGTCTATAACCTGCGACTCGTATTGAAGACGGATTAGTTTTAGATTCGAAGCTGCACTGCGAAGATATACAAATTGGGCCCCAAAACAATGGCCAAGTGCAGCAGTCACGTGACTGCCTTCCATTCATAACTCCAAGCAGCCCATAAGAACCCTCGTGTCTAAGGTTAGACTACTCACGCAGTTCTACAATAGATTGGGTATCACATTTAGTGTTTCTGTATTCCGAAGAGAAAGTCTTTGTGCATTTGTATCTACAGGTATTACATACTATTGCCTGAGGCAGTTTTGGAGGCAATAATTTCTTCTGCATTTAAGGCAATCACGCCACAGGTCTTCGTTTCTAATATTGATAGGCCAGTTGGTAGATCCAGCTCCTTGCCACCTCTTTGAAGGCCTAAGAGATTTCCAAATTGTTTAAACTACATCGTCCAGAATGGATTTAGCAATTTGCAACGCATCTTCAGCAGTGTATGGGTCCGACTCTTCAATAACTTTGCTATTGGCTAATATTGTATTTTATGGTAGCGAGCGCGGATCCCAGGGGGTAAAGGGGTAATTACCCCCCCACCCCCTAAGAACATTCAATAACAATCACCGGTACACGTTAAGTAGTGTTCGTTTCATAGTGTAAGTCATACCACCAGAAATATTAATTTTAAATGGTGTTTTAAAGCGAGATAAAATCGAAAAATAAATTAACCCTAATATCAAACAAAATTTATTTTTGTAGTTTTTTATTTGTTTTTCTCTATACAATATACAATTCCAAAGAAAGCAAGAAATAAATAAATGTGGAAATATCAGCTGGAAATTCGTCTAATTACTATTCATCCAACTACATTGTATCTTTTCAGAGAGAGTTCTAGACGAATTGTAATTAAGGACGAATATGTATTGTAAATAGACGAATTTTCCATGAGTGTCCTTCACATTTTACCACCCCAAGATTTTTTCCAAATTCGCCCCTGTATGGTAGCTGGCCATCTTGCCTTCCACCTTTCTCAAATAACCGACACTACAGGGTCTAAATACCTAATTAATATTCCACTATTCTAGATCCTGCACTGACTAAACCCAGGCTGCTAATGTCGGCCACAGTTCAATACAACTGCAGGTTCTTGGACGCCATTGCATTTCACATTTTCTGAGCACTCGTTGCACTCGGGATTTTATTAATTCTGTGAACAGTCTTGTGCAAACTGTGTTTTAAATTAATTCTATGAGTAAACGATTTGTTACACTTGTTACACTATATTTCTGTGAACAGTATCAATGTGTCTCTTCAAGCCCCTTCTTTGAGTAAACGAGTTGCTACACTCGCTGCACGTATGTTTTTTGATATTTCTGTGAATAGTATCAATGTGTGTCTTCAAGTTACTTCTTTTAGCAAAAGATTTGTTACACTCGCTGCACGTATGTTTTTTGATATTTCTGTGAATAGTATCAATGTGTGTCTTCAAGTTACTTCTTTGAGTAAACAATTTGTTACACTCGCTGCACGTATGTATTTTGATATTTCTGTGAATAATATCAATGTGTGTCTTCAAGTAACTTCTTTTAGCAAAAGATTTGTTACACTCGCTGCACGTATGTTTTTTGATATTTCTGTGAACAGTATCAATGTGTATCCTCAAGCTACTTCTTTGAGTAAACAATTTGTTACACTCGCTGCACGTATGTATTTTGATATTTCTGTGAATAGTATCAATGTGTGTCTTCAAGTAACCTTTGTGAGTAAACGGTTTTTTTACACTCGCTGCACGTATATTTTTTTATTTTTCTGTGAACAGTTTCAATGTGTGTCTTTAAGTTACCCTTTTGAGTATATAATTTGTTACAGTCACTACACATAAACCTTTTAATATTTCTATGAACAGTATCAATGTGTTTCTTCAAGTTACCTCTTAGAGTAAACGATTTATTACACTCTCTGCATATGAACTTTCTATTACGTTTGTTATGAGAATCAACCTCTTTAATTTCACTCTTCAGTTGATCGAGTGTTCCTAATACTCGTAATGTATCAATTTTACAATCTTTTATTGGGTCGCATGTTTGAGTCTCAGTTTTGACGAACGTTATATCGCCTATCTCAATCTCATCTTTGACAGTGATATGATCATAGCTACTTTCCTCATTTTTCGGTATATTATTGGTTGAATTGCTTATGTTACTAATATTCAGATCGAATTCGTTTAATCCGTGTGAACTGTTAGCGGGATAGTCTTCTGAACTATTTTCTGTTGACGTTGTTGGTTCATGAATATCCATCAATACATTATCATCAATGCATTCTGCTTTGATGATATCTTGTCGGTACATCTTTCTTTAGGTGCACGAACAAAACAATGAATCTATTACAGACTTGTAGAGTTGATGGAAAAGATTAAACTAGGTTCCGGCTGTCACTAAAAGTGGAATATTTGGGGTTGCCACATTTGACATTAATATCATTACCATAATGATATGTTCGCGCTCTTTTTTCCAGTTTTACCGAATGTTTATTATTCTTGAGTTGGATAATATTGCCACAATTAAAAATATATTTATGATAATAAATGATTACATTGAAAAAAAAAATGTTTTTTTTTGTATCTACTGTTGACATATCTCTTCTTAGATTGTATTAATCGATCATTTTAATAACACAGTTAACACTAATATTTATGTGGTCAGATGTAGGTAATGTCGTGCAAACTAAAATAACACTAAGAACCATTTAAGTAAGATTTTTGATGTTTGATGTAAACCACTTTAAAACAAAATACTTTGGCCAGCATTTTATCTATAATATTAATACGAGAAGAGGAAACTTGTACTTAACCCTTTTAAGCCAATAGTAAGACGAAATGCCTAGTTAAAGTTTATATGGAAGAGTGCAGAAAGTTAATATTACAGTGTTACAAATAATTAAATTAAATATTTTAAAACCTTCATACTACTGACAGTAAGACTGAATGAGTTTCGAGCTGTCAATTATGTGTGATTTCAAATGTTGTTTTTTTCAATAGGTAGTCTACAGTTCCTAAAAAAAGGTTGGTTGGTTAATCTCAAAATTTTTCGGAATATTTTAGGTAGGTTTCCTGATTAAATCTACCAAAAATTCACGTTTAATTGCCTTTCAAGTGAATATTTGCAATTCAAACTGCTACTTTCTTATAGGTCAAATAGTCACGCGAACTTTTAAGGCCATATTCAAACAGTATAAATTCTCAAGTCTTAAGCAATGGTCAAATGTATTTAAAGCTAACAATTATTTTAAATTCACCCATCAATTATAGTAGCAACGAGGGGATCTCTGAAGGAGGTTTTGGAAAGGGAAGGAGAAATGTATTCCATCGCGTGCAAGGAAAGTTAGAACCGTGTTTTTAGCACGATTCGCTGTTCTTAGTACAATGTACAGTCGCATTCACAATATGTTGTTGTACCACAACATCGGTCAATTAAACAACATTTAAAATGTTTTCCTCTGAAACAAACACTAGATATTTGTTTGACGGCACTCGACACGTGCGTCTGGTCGTGTTAGTCGGAACATTTTTCCGAATCAAAAATGCCACCGGTCGTAATAACATGACGCACATGATAAATTCTACGGTGACCTTGTTAGGTAGGTACGCATTTAAATTTAAAATTATTTGAATTCATTATTATTTTATTTTATTTGACTTCGCCTGCTAGTACCTAAATAATTAGTGCCATCAAAAAAGGATAACACATCAACCAAAAAAATCTGATACTCGAAATTATAAATTTAATTTATTCAATTTTGTATATACTAATAATAAAATAAGATAAAATTTATTTTTCGAGGTAACAAAAATATACATACGAATGACATAATAACTTATACCATACAACAATGTGAAACAAAAATACATGATGAATGTAATAAAATAAAATTGCACTAAAAGTTTTTTATAACAAGAAAATAAAACAAATTTAATTTAACATGTCAAAAAAACCAATACTTAGTGAGATCTAATAAGGTACCTACACGGGAAACAAAAGATACGAAATTTAATCAAATATAATTTAAACTAAAAAGAGAATGAATTTTACTATCCACGTGGTTAAATTGAAATCAAATAAATGAGATGACTTGCACCTCCGCCCTGGGGAACCCCGCATTTTATAGAAGGCAATTCAATTTATTATAAAAGACAGGTTATGCAATGTGAAGTAGTTATATTAAAAAATATATTATATGTAAAGTAAAGGTAAATTAAAGAATAATACTACACTAAATTAACTGTTTTTCCGCTTTATATCTACTATTTATATATTTTTTTCACAGATTCCGTCAATCAACCTGAAAATGCAAATGTTAAGGCGCCACCAGTCCCTAAAACGTGTTTTGTAACGTATTTTGGTGCATTTTGTTGAAGTTATTCCCAACAAATGGCTAAAACTAAAAATACCACAATATTCTACATATATTAATTTAGTACTTTGCTTAAAAAAAAAACGAAATACACCTTATTATAGTAATGAAAATAAATAAATAAGAAAGTGTTGTTTTTTTCTTGCAACGATTTTCTTTCAAGTTGTGTAAGTGACGCGAACCTAATTTTTCTTTCTAAAGATAGACAATATAATAATCTAGGACATTACTTAAAAAAAAACATTTTTTTCAAATGATAATAATTATTTAAATACAAAAAACATGTTTCATCGATTCCAAATGTAACGAATTCGCGTTCGGTGAGTATATCCGTCTCTTTTTTACACGTCAATGTTCGAATAAAGCTTACTCTTTCAAATCTCAAGGACAAATGCGTCCCGGGGCGCCTTAAGCTATTCAAATGCAACATTAAAATTCTGGGTTTTTAATTCCCTCCGATTATCCAAACACGATTAGAGTGAAGTTAATATTGAAAATTTGATTTGACCAGAAATAGATAATCTGCACCTAAACATAATAAAAACCTACTAAAAATAATAACTTCAATATAACGTGAAATGCATTGACAAATATTATATATATAATGCAAGCCTGATTAAATCTAGTATTAATGAATGAATTTATTAAGTGGGTACCTAAGTAGGTATTTCATTTATAAATCAAAATTTTAAATTATGTTTAATAAACCTACCTATACAATTACAATCTAAGGATTTCTTTTGAAATATTAACTTACAATAAGCAATTAAGTAAGTTAACACTACTATGCAACAAGGCTTCTGTTCTTGGTAGAGATAGGTATAGTAGGTACCTTATAAATTAGGTTTATTATGTTATTTATATATTAGAACAGAAACTTTACCTACTCAAAACAGACAATAGTATGAAAGAACGTACGTAATTTCAAGTAATCACTTCTTAAACTAAGTCTGATTGGCTATAGAAGATAAGTAGAGGTCGATGCAAAGAATTATAGAAAATTATCGATCAAAGTGTCAAATGCAGCCCATTTTTAATACGTTTTTGTAAGTGTCAAATGTTTAGGAATTGAACTGAGTCAATGTTATTTTTAAACAAGTATCTTTTGAACCGGAGTAATCACACTCGTTGCATTTAAACTTTTTATTTTTTTTTCTTAACTCCTTCCTTATGTTTTTGTAAATTACAATTATCTGATCCTGAGTAATAGTTCCTAGTTGTATCCATTATGTTTTCGAATAGGTTATGTTTTATGTCGTGGTCTTCGCTCTTAACGGGTTCCATCACGACTCTCATAATATGAGTCTCTAATTTAATCGATTCATCATCATATTGTTTATTAGATTGTTGGTTGACGTCACTGTCGCCGCTATTGTCAAATATTTCTGACTTAATATATATATTACCAAATTCTTTAACGTCCGATTTCATCACGTGTGTTTCATCACTATTACTATAGCTTTCATACGAAATTTTTGCTTGCTCTATTTTAATAGTCCCAAATGGGTATTTCTCCATTTTAAAACGATAAAATATGAACTGCAATCTTGAACTCGTTAAGAGACTGACATTGTAGGTAAATAGGTGTAATTATATGTTCTGCTTATTAGTGTAATAACTAGTAAAATATGTGTAATTAATTCCTAAGATCGCGTTTCTGACATGTGATGTCAATTTCTGACGTCAGTGCTAAGGACCAAGAAAGTTTATTCGGCAAAGCTATTTTTTGACCATAGACCATTGCATTACAGGGTCGAGCATTGACGAAATTTATACTTATTACTATATATATGTCCATTCGCCACATATTGGTACTCTTATATGTATAACAATTATATTATTGGTACCTTAAATACATTTCTAAACCTCATTGTGAAACATGTTTGAGTTATTAAAAATACATCTAGGCTAAGAATTGAATGTACCTAGCTCATTACTAATATTTTTTAAAAGCAAATATAAATTAAGTGAATTGTGAATTTCAAAATAATTAACTATATGAATTGTATATGTCTGAAGGCAAAGAGGAACATAGCTTTAATCCAGTATCCAATCATTTTAGAAATATCCAAGTAAATTTCGGATTTTAAGAAAAATATACGATTCTTTTTTGTCGATTGTTTGTCATGCACAGAACTCAACTATAATTTATATATTGGCACTCTTTAAAATATCGGAAATAGACTGTATATTTCAAAAAGCAATGTTGTCAATATTTTAGAAAACTTTAACGATTTTAAATTTTCTAAAGTTTATATTATCAAATAATTCACTTCTTTACTATTCCTTTTACCATTCGAATGAAAAAATGATTGCAGAACACGATTAAACTGGTTTTGATAAACTGAAAAAGTACTGATTTTATTTTAACTCAACATTTAAGTAGCACATCTCTTCGTTTCGGAATGTTTCGGTTCGCTATCCCTAAATCCGTTCTCCCGGTGGAAGCGGTAAGTAGTTCTTTGGTTTACCATTGATTTAGTTCTCTACCTTTTGATGTCGAGTTTAACTGCATTTTTTACTCGTATTTCAGGGTACTATGTTATTGTGGGTTACTTATCCCTAAGTTAAAAAAAATACGTTTTGATTCAAGAATGTCCCTTACGCTTTTGGGCTCGCGATTGCGTTCCAGGAGAATTCTAGAATAACAATACTAATTTCGGAATTAAGAGTTTTATGATGATTTTTTATTAAATATTTTTATTTCTTTTTAAAATTGCAAACTAGATATTTTTTATTTTCACATCAATCCTGAGGGAGATCCTTTGCTCTGCATGAAGTCCTAGTCGGAGTGTTACCTTTAGGTTTATGGTTAATTATTTAAAATTTAGTTTTCTGGGGCTTAGTCCACAGTGGCGCCTTAATTTCTTTAATGTAGAATATTTATTTTGGGGCTATAAAACGTATAAAGAAAAAAAATGTATAGAAAAAGAAGACACAGTGTTTTCCATAATAATAGCAATTATATAAGTTTAAATATTAGTTACATCAATATTTACAATTGAAAACATTAAATACCATAATGTACCGGACCAAATACCTACATGGTAGCTGGCCATCTTGCCTTCCACCTTTCTCAAATGACCGACACTACAGGGTCTAAACACCTCATTAATATGTCACGATTCTTGATCCTGCACTGACTAAACCCAGGCTGCTAATGTCAGCCACAGTTCAATACATTTCTCATTTTCTGAGCACTCCTTGCACTCGGGATTTTATTAATTCTGTGAACAATCTTGTGCAATGTGTGAGTAAACGATTTGTTACAATCGTTGCACGTACTACTTTTTAATAATTCTATGAACAGTATGAATGTGTATCTTCAAGTTACTTCTTTGAGTAAACGAGTTGTTACACTCGCTGCACGTATATTTTTTTATATTTCTGTGAACAGTATCAATGTGTATATTTAAGTTTTGTCTTCCAGTATATGATTTGTTACATTCATTGCAGGTGTATTTTTTTATTTTTCTATGAACAGTATCAATGTGTCTCTTCAAGTGACATCTTTGAGTAAACGGGTTGTTACACTCGCTGCACGTATGTTTTTTGATTTTTCTGTGAACAGTATCAATGTGTGTCTTCAAGCTGCCTCTTATAGAAAACGATTTGTTACACTCGTTACACACGTACTTTTTAATATTTCGGTGAACAGTATCAATGTGTATCCTCAAGTGACTTCTTTGAGTATACGAGTTGTTACACTCGCTGCACGTATATTTTTTGATATTTCTGTGAACAGTATCAATGTGTATCTTCAAGTGACATATTTGAGTAAACGGGTTGTTACACTCGCTGCACGTATGTTTTTTTATTTTTCTGTGAACAGTATCAATGTGTGTCTTCAAGCTGCCTCTTAGAGTAAACGATTTGTTACACTCGTTACACACGTAAATTTTAATATTTCGGTGAACAGTATCAATGTGTATCCTCAAGTGACTTCTTTGAGTATACGAGTTGTTACACTCGCTACACGTATATTTTTTGATATTTCTGTGAACAGTATCAATGTGTATCTTCATGTGACTTCTTCCAGAAAACGATTTGTTACACTCGTTACACACGTACTTTTTAATATTTCTGTGAACAGTATCAATGTGTATCCTCAAGTGACTTCTTTGAGTAAACGAGTTGTTACACTCGCTGCACATATATTTTTTTATATTTCTGTGAACAGTATCAATGTGTATATTTAAGTTTTGTCTTCCAGTATATGATTTGTTACATTCATTGCAGGTGTATTTTTTTATTTTTCTATGAACAGTATCAATGTGTCTCTTCAAGTGACATCTTTGAGTAAACGGGTTGTTACACTCGCTGCACGTATGTTTTTTTATTTTTCTGTGAACAGTATCAATGTGTGTCTTCAAGCTGCCTCTTAGAGTAAACGATTTGTTACACTCGTTACACACGTAAATTTTAATATTTCGGTCAACAGTATCAATGTGTATCCTCAAGTGACTTCTTTGAGTAAACGAGTTGTTACACTCGCTGCACATATATTTTTTTATATTTCTGTGAACAGTATCAATGTGTATATTTAAGTTTTGTCTTCCAGTATATGATTTGTTACATTCATTGCAGGTGTATTTTTTTATTTTTCTATGAACAGTATCAATGTGTCTCTTCAAGTGACATCTTTGAGTAAACGGGTTGTTACACTCGCTGCACGTATGTTTTTTTATTTTTCTGTGAACAGTATCAATGTGTGTCTTCAAGCTGCCTCTTAGAGTAAACGATTTGTTACACTCGTTACACACGTAAATTTTAATATTTCGGTGAACAGTATCAATGTGTATCCTCAAGTAACTTCTTTGAGTAAACGAGTTGTTACACTCGCTGCACGAACTACTTTTAATATTTCTATGAACAGTATCAATGTGTATCTTCAAGTTATTTCTTTGAGTAAACGATTTGTTACACTCGTTACACTTGTAATTTTTAATATTTTTATGAACACTGTCAATGGGTGTCTTCAAGTGACCTTTTTGAGTATACAATTTGTTATATTCGCTGCTTAAGAACTTTATATTACGTTTGTTGCGAGAATCAACCTCTTTAATTTCACTCTTCAGTTGATCGAGTGTTCCTAATACTCGTAATGTATCAATTTTACAATCTTTTATTGGGTCGCATGTTTGAGGCTCAGTTTTGACGAACGTTATATCGCCTATCTCAATCTCATCTTGAACAGTGATATGATCATAGCTACTTTCCTCATTTTTCGGTATATTATTGGTAGAATTGCTTATGTTACTAATATTCAGATCGAATTCATTTAACCCGTGTGAACTGTTAGCGGGATAGTCTTCCGCACTATTTTCTGTTGACGTTGTTGGTTGATGAATATCCATCAATACATTATCATCAATGCATTCTCCTTTGATGATATCTTGTCGGTACATGTTTCTTTAGGAGTACGAACAAAACAATGAATTTATTACAGACTTGTAGAGTTGATGGAAAAGATTAAACTATGTTCCGGCTGTCACCAAAAGTGGAATATTTGGGGTTGCCACATTTGATATTAATATCATTACCATAATGACATGTTCGCGCTCTTTTTTCCAGTTTTACCGAATGTTTATTATTCTTGAGTTGGATATTATTGCCACTATTAAAAATATATTAATGATAATAAATGATTACATTGAAAATTAAAAATATTTTTTTTTATCTACTGATTAACACATCTCTTCTTATATTGTATTAATCGATCGCTTTAATGGCACAGTTAACACTAATATTTATGTGGTCAGATGTAGGTAATGTCGTGCAAACTAAAATAGCACTAAAAACCATTTAAGTAAGATTTTTGTTGTTTGATGTAAACCATTTTAAAACAAAATACTTTGGCAAGCATTTTATCTATAATATTAATACGAGAAGAGGAAACTTGTACTTAACCCTTTTAAGCCAATAGTAAGACGAAATGCCTAGATAAAGTTTATACGGAAGAGTGCAGAAAGTTAATAATACAGTGTTACAAATAATTAAATTAAATATTTTAAAACCTTCATACTATTGACAGTAAGACTGAATGAGTTTCGAGCTGTCATTTATGTGTGATTTCAAATGTTGTTTTTTTCAATAGGTAGTCTACAGTTCCTAAAAAAAGGTTGGTTGGTTAATCTCAAAATTTTTCGGAATATTTTAGGTAGCTTTCCTGATTAAATCTACCAAAAATTCACGTTTAATTGCCTTTCAAGTGAATATTTGCAATTCAACTACTACTTTCTTATAGGTCAAATAGTCACGCGAACTTTTAAGGCCATATTCAAACAGTATAAATTCTCAAGTCTTAAGCAATGGTCAAATGTATTTAAAGCTAACAATTATTTAAAATTCACCCATCAATTATAGTAGCAACGAGGGGATCTCTGAAGGAGGTTTTGGAAAGGGAAGGAGAAATGTATTCCATCGCGTGCAAGGAAAGTTAGAACCGTGTTTTTAGCACGATTCGCTGTTCTTAGTACAATGTACAGTCGCATTCACAATTTGTTGTTGTACCACAACATCGGTCAATTAAACAACATTTAAAATATTTTTCTCTGAAATAAAAACTAGACATTTTTGTGAAGGCACTCGACACGTGCGTCTGGTCGTGTTAGTCGGATCGTTTTTCTGAATCAAAAATGCCACCGGTCGTAATAACCTGACGCACGTGATTAATTCTACGGTGACCTTGTTAGGTAGGTACGCATTTAAATTTAAAATTATTTGAATTAATTATTATTTTATTTAAATTGACTTCGCCTGCTAGTACCTAAATAATTAGTGCCATCAAAAAAGGATAATACATCAACAAAAAAAATCTGATACTGAAACCATGACGAATTTTGATATAAGGTCGCAAGAAATCATGTTTGGAATCGCAAGGCCAATGAGCGGATTTTTTAATTGGTAATGGTCTTGGAACACCCTGTAGAAATGAAACAATATCTCAAAATATTAGAAATTAACCAGTTTTATTTGGTTTTATGAAATATTTGTTCTTTACCTATTTAACGGATTACGACCTCAAAATCAAAGTTTATAATGACATATTTGAGCGCTAATTGCTACTTGCTAATTGCGAAAGTTTTTCCTTAGCTCTCCCCAAATTAGAAAGCTAATTGCCTCAAATCGGATGATCTACAAAACCTAACTTATTATCTAAGAAATCACAAGTTACATACGCGCCGTATATTATATGTAGTAATGTCTAATATTATATTTACATTTGTGTCATAATCAATGTGATTCTTTAGTACATAGTAGTCTAAAACTGGTAGGCTTTGCGATACTACAATGAAGAAGGCAGTTCCATCTTGTTTAATAAAAATGGTATTGATTATGCAGACACCATTATAACAAAATATTGCAGAAAAATGAGTTAAGTAGGCTGGAAGGTTAAGTCGGTTGCCTGTTTTATGGAAAACATATTTAGTGGCTGAAATTAAATGTGGTAACAAAAATATTTAAATATTTATTAATACAGGAATATAAATTTATTCAGTAAAATGAAATGAACATTATATTAACACTGTAACTTAGTTTAAAAAAAAAATATTACCATATGTTTCAAAAAATGTTTCAGCAATTCGTATTTCACGCCTCCGTCCTTATTGAAAAACGGTCAGCATATGGCTAATTGACTATACGCATTTGTTTATAGTATTTGATATAAGTATAATATATATAATCCTATTCGGTAGTTCCCAAAAACAGGTTGACCACACATTAAATATATGGTAATCCACGAATCGATATTTATTGGTCCAAAAGAGTTAGAAAATCAAATTAAATTTTCAAAAATATGTCGGATAGCTAATTCATGAGCTTATTGTCAATTATGCAATCTAATCATTATCTTTTCCACTTGCAAATCATTTCTAGGTCGCAAAAAAACGCACTAATGAAAACGCTACCTAAGTACCTACTTTGAAAATATATTTTTAAAGAAATGCTACAAGATTGCTTCTTAATATCTAACGATAGTATATTATTATAACAAATTAGTTTTTGGCCAAAAATCGGATACTTTGGTCTTGAAATGAAGACAGTGGTAATGAAGTGACGAAATATTTACCTGCCTAAATCTATAATAATACTAGCTGACCCGGCCACGCGTTGCTGTGGCTAAAGTTTTTGTTATATTACATTATAGTAAACAATCTAAGAGGAACAATAAGAGAACATCAGTCACGGAGTCCACTATGCTTTTTCACACAGATGGTATTTGTAAAAAAATATGGTGATCTCCTTATTTGACTTTCTACTACTATAACCCTTTAGTACAATGAAATTATTTACGAACAAAGACGAAAATGTTGATGTTGGTATACAAATTCACTGGATTGAGATTTGAAGGGGAAGTACTTTGAACACAATTAATTAAAATGTTCTTACACTTGATACTAAGCAGAAATCAATAGGTAAAAAATAAAAATTTATCAGATTTATTATTTCCATTTAATTTTATAACAAATATAAGTATATTACAGTATAATACAGTAAATTACATGTGACGCTTAAACTCATGAATGAGGTAGGCAAGGCAGACAGTCTTAAACTTTTAAACATTAATATCTTTTTTTTGAATTATAAATACTTTCAGTTTCAATTTAATTTAACACCAATCGGTGCACAATGTTTTTGGTTAACCTGTCTTTAGCTAACACAAATAGATTCGACGGTTTCCCAACACGTGAACACGCAACATATAGTTGCCCATGAGAAAAACATGGATTTTCCAAATCTAAACCACAAATGGACATTGTTTGACCTTGAGATTTATTTATAGACATGGCGAAAGCTAAACGAATTGGAAACTGTAGCCTTTTGAAGGGTATGGTAGAATCTGATGGTATCATCGGAATACGTGGCAGCAGGACCACTTTTCCTTTAAACTTCCCAGCCAAAATGGTTGCTTCAAGAATGTTTCCGGTGATCTTTTTGATGACCAAATGCGTACCGTTACATAATTGAGGTGGATTCAAATTACGGAGGAGAATAATAGGGGAACCAATCTTTAATCGAAGATTATGTGGTGGCATTCCAGGGATATCTAATGAATTTAAAAATTCAATCGGAAAATTTACACTTTCATTTTCATCAACAACAGTATCGATTGATTTAAAAGACATCAGATCGCCTGGTAACAACTGTTGTATCTGGAAGTTAATTTCGTCAACATCAACGTTTTTGGCTGCCAAAATCGCCCGTTGACTAAGCCATTCATGATTCAAATAATTATTCTGTATATCCGGGAAAATACTCTGAATCAATTCAGTTTTATCCTGAACAACAGTGCAAAAATTGTCTGGTAGTTTAATGCATTGCGTATTTGGTTGCAGTTTTATTTTACCGTTCCCAATATCTAGTAGTTGTTCGGAAAATATTAGTGCTGATGGATCATTTTGCAATTGTACTCGCATATTTATGGTCAATCGAAGTGTTTCAACACTTCGCCATAAGAATGATTGTTTCAAACATGCATTAATCTCATCCGCGAAAGTAGAGCGAGGTATAACCGGTAAGGTCTGCCGGAAGTCACCAGACAAAAGTAAGATAGCACCACCGAAAAGTTTATTATTGCTGTTTAAATCTTGCATAGTTCTGTTTACTGCTTCAAGTGAATATTTGTGTGCCATTGTGCACTCATCCCAAATTATTATAGAACTCTTCCGCAACACTGCAGCTATTCCACTATTCTTTTTGATGTTACACATTGCATCTGGTTTATTATGAACGTCCAATGGCAGCTTGAATGTTGAATGTGCTGTTCGCCCACCATCCAGTAAAGTAGCCGCAATGCCTGACGATGCTAATGCTAATGCGATGTTTTTGTTGCGACCGTATTTTGGCAAGAATCAACGATATTAAAAATGTCTTACCGGTTCCACCGGGTGCATCCAAGAAAAAAAAACCGCCTTGTTCAGCAGCAACAGCCAGCATAATCCGATCATAAATATTTTTTTGTTCTGCTGTCAGTAATGGTTCACTGTTCATGATAATTGTTGCTAAACTTCCATGGTCATATTGATTTTCTCGTTGTAAATCGGTATTGACTAAGTCGGTGGCTGGACGATTAGGTGATGGCATACCATAATGATTAAGTGGTAAATTTGAAATAAGAACACATAAATCCTCGATCAAGACCAATGCTTCATTGTACATCTCTGGTGTATAATCTATGTTTTGGCATTGATTTGTTTGTCTAATTCGGTGCAAGATGTCTTCTGTCATACAATTTTTATATTTTTCCCACAAAGTTTGTGCTTGCGAGGGATAACATGTCGCCAAAATAATTGCAAACAACTGACGAATGTTATTCGGTGTTGATGTCAACGCAGCATCAGCAAGCGTTAAGTCCCAATGGTTATCGTCTTCTAGCAATTGCAGTTCACGACATGCATCCTGGTATGTATTGAATACTCGACCATTAGCTGTTCGTAAAAATTCAAAAGACGTTGGTCCGGGAACATTCACCAATAACAAACGTAAATAGAAGCACTCACGTTGCTTTGGATGTACCGTGTAAAGTCTCCCCAATGTCTTAGCTTTGAATATGCCTGTAATGGAAGGATGTGGTTTTCCTTGTTTCCGTGGCTCCCATTTTTTACTGGATTTGTTCCATGTGAAATAACGTGGAACATCACCATACACCAATGTCTTCGCGAATTGGCCAAAAACATCAGGTTTTTGACACAATGTAAAAAATTCAGTTAGAGTCGTTTTCGGAGCTTCGAACGCTCTTTGGAGAACATTTTCTTCAGTGAAGTATACACGTTGACCGTTTTCAAGATGTATTGCCAGATGTTGGACAGCAGGATCTCTTTCGTGGATGGGAAAGCTGAGAATATGCCAAATAGCTTCATTGCTGCTAATGTATCTGCCCATTTGGTATCGTGCTATTTCGTCATTTTTATTTATGTTTTTTACTTCAAATATGGCCAAATCACTGCCTTTGTTTACATATTTACAAATATACTTAATTGATTTAACAGAACTGCAAAGCTCAACATTGATATGAGCTTTGTAAGTTTTTGAAAGTAGTGGTGAGTATGGTACCACCCACTGATTATCAAACTCAACTTGATTTGGAAAGTTCGGCAGTCGCATTGTAAATGTGTGGCCACCATTCTCAGTACTTCTGCGGCGATACATTGGATAACCATCAATATCCGTGATCGTGTCATTCGTATGCGGCTTTGGGAAGTTTTTTTTACATTTTCCATTTTCCATGCACGGTGAGGTCATGTTGAAAACACCGCATGGCCCATGGATCATGTGTTTGGTGACAATATCAAATAATTCTTGATCAATTAATGGGTCTGGAATTTCGGCTGAAATTATTTGATCGATTTCTTCAGGACGGATTCTATCTTTAAGCCAAACCAAAATGTGGGCATGAGGCAAACCTCGCTTTTGCCACTCTATCGTATACAGCCAACAACGTGTGATACCAAAAATTGTATATTTAACAATAAAATCAATTAAGGATTTCAATTTTTGTTTAAACACACGTGCAGTTAAATCATGACGATGAATGGCTTGTTGTCCTGGCAATAGTAAAGTTTGTATCTCTTCCCAATTCGGATTACATGTGAATGTAATAAATAAATCCGGTCGGCCGTAATGACGTACGTAAGTCATCGCATCTTGTATGCATGCATGTTCCGTGCCGTTCCGTATCGACATCTGTCAGTTTTATGACTGCCAAATAATAACAGACAAATAATTAGCAATAAATTAAAATTGCGACTATAATTTGAGATTTAAACTATCCTATCTCTCAAGTTGGATCGAACTGCACATGGTGTGCAAATTTTATTATAATCGGTTAAGTGGTTCAGCCGTCCATTGAAGACAAACATTGTGACACGAGATTTATATATATTAAGATTGACGCAGTGTTTGCACTCAAAAGGTAGACTTCGATATGTCAAATTTCTTGACGAAAATTATATTCTTACCTATTATTATATTTATTATGTTTGTATCGATTTATCTAAATCCTCGCTTTAAAGTTTCAGCACAGAATCAAAGTCACGGTGGTTGCGGTACCTAGGGTTGAATGTTTTATGATTGACCATAGTTACATTTTCACTTTTATAGTCAATTAATTAATTTATTTATTTATTGAAACAATTACATACTCGTTTTAAGGTTACAGATTCGTGTATACATATTAAAAATGGTTGTTCCGTGAGCGTTTGACGTGAGCGTGAACCTCTGTTCGATGCCTTCTTAACTATACTAAATGTCTGTCCTAAAGAAGGTACATAATAATTAACTGTGTATTACACAAACATTTCGTACGTTTTATTTATCTTAAAACGTACCCTAAAAATATTCAGCAGGCGTTTGACCTCTAATGCTGACCTCATACTGCAACTCTGACTTCGAAAGATAGTTCCAGGAAATTAATGGAATCGACATTTTGTATAAAAAATGCCATATTTGAACAAAAAAAAAAAAAAAACTTTGCATGGCCGCTACTATGTGATCGACCAGTCGGCTTACAAGTCAGAAGAAAATATTCAGTTAGGTATCTAAAAATATATAAAAAAAGTTTAAACAATAGCAAAAAAGGTTAAACATAATTTAAACATTCAATAGCAAAAATGTACCTTAATAGCTATTTGTTTATAAAAACGTTACAAAAAAAAAATACATTTATAAAATGAAAAAACTAACCACTTCTAACAAAAAACTTGAAAACGTATTATAAACCAACGAATAGTAAACAAGTTGTCTCTAAACGAAATATAATGGTTACAAAGGCATTTATTTAAAAAAGAAAAAAATGTGGTTAAACACTTTATGACAGTGTCAGACTGTGCAAGTTCAAAAGTAAATTGTAAACACATAATATGTATTTACAATTAATTACAAATAAAGTAGGTGTTTTTTTTTAATTACGGTAATTTAAATATTTACCAATTTATAGTGTAAATAGGAAGAAACACTCATAGCGTTATTAAAAATAACTCACGTCATATTGATATTAATCGTGGCAACCCCAAATATACCACTTTTAGAATCAGTCAGAATCGTGACATTAGATAGAGTATATTTTCCAACAACCCTAAAAGTCTGTACTAGATTCATTGTATTGTTCGTGCACATAAAGAAACATGTACCGACTAGATATCATCAAATCAGAATGCATTGATGATAATGTATTGATGGATATTCATCAACCAACAACGTCAACAGAAAATAGTGCGGAAGACTATCCCGCTAACAGTTCACACGGGTTAAATCAATTCGATCTGAATATTAGTAACATAATCAATTCTACCAATAATATACCGAATAATGAGGAAAGTAGCTATGATCATATCACTGTTCAAGATGAGATTGAGATCGGCGATATAACGTTCGTCAAAACTGAGACTCAAACATTCGACCCAATAAAAGATTGTAAAATCGATACAATTTTAAGTAGAGTCGATCAACTAAAGAGTGAAATTAAAGAGGTTGATTTTCATAACAAATATAATAGAAAGTACATATGCACCGAGTGTAATAAATCGTTTACTCTTAGAGGTAACTTGAAGATACACATTGATACTGTTCACAGAAAAATTAAAAACCACATGTGTAACGAGTGTAATAAATCGTTTACTCTAAGAGGTAACTTGAAGAAACACATTGATACTGTTCACAGAAAAATTAAAAACCACATGTGTAACGAGTGTAACAAATCGTTTTCTGGAAGAAGTCACGTGAAGATACACATTGATACAGTTCATAGTAAAATTAAAAGGTTCACGTGCAGCGAGTGTAACAACTTGTTTACTCGAAGCAGTGGCTTGAGGATACACATTGATACTGTTCATAGAAATATTAAAAAGTACATATGTAACGAGTGTAACAAATCGTTTTCTAAAAGAAGTTACTTGAAGACACACGTTGATGGTGTTCACAGACATATTAAAAAGTTTATGTGCAGCGAGTGTAACAAATCGTATACTAGAAGACAAAACTTAAATATACATTTTGATACTGTTCACAGAAATCTTTAAAAGTTCCCTTTCAGCGACTTTAACACCTCGTTTGCTGAAAAAAGTTACTTGAAAACACACATTGCTCAAAACTGTTCATAGAATTGGTAAAATATCGAATACAACGAGTGTTCAGAAAATGAAAAATGCAATGGCGTCCAAGAACCTACAGATGTATTGAACTGTGGCTGACATTAGCAGCCTGGGTTTAGTCAGTGCAGGATCAAGGATCGTGAAATATTAATTAGGTGTTTAGACCCTGTAGTGTCGGTTATTTGAGAAAGGTGAGAAGGCAAGATGGCCAGCTACCATACAGGGGCGGATCTGGAAAAAAATCTTGGGGGGAAAATTCGTCTATTAACAATAAAATTCGTTTAATACAAATCGCCTAAAACTCTCTCTGAAAAGATACATTGTAGTTTCCAGCAGACATTGCCACATTTATTTTTTTCTTGCTTTCTATGCACTGCGAAAAACAAATAAAAAACTACAAAAATAAATTTTGTTTGGTATTAGGGTTAATTTATTTTTCGATTTTATCCCGCTTTAAAAAACCATTTAAAATTAATATTTCTGGTGATATGAGAGGCATGATACACAATGAAAGAGAAAGAGAGAGAGAGAAAGAACCTACGATAAAGCGGATAATAGATAATAGTACACACGGCGTCATTTATATTGTAATTTATTGAACTTGTCCCTTTGAGGTTGAATCGCGAATAAAAGATATTAATTGAGCATTCTCTGCAGGTGGGTTGTGAGCCGGTTGAACGTGACAAACAGTAACGTCTTTTAACGACATTATCGTATTTTTGGAGTTATAAACCTAGGCATCTTTTTTGAACTAATTCTAGAAATATTTTTCCCTAATTGTGTATAATTTCATAATTAAAATTAAAAATAAACTAAATAAACATTAAAAGAAAGTAAGAAAGTTCACACGCCGAGGGCGCAGTATAGAGAAGTTACATCTTAGAACAAAGGCTGGTACAAAAAATGTTTCACGATTGGTGCGTGTTATACCAATAATATTGTATTGTCCCAGTATAACTTGCCATAATATAACTTGGGAATATTAGCCAATAGCAAAGTTATTGAAGAGTCTGACCCATTAACTGCTGAAGATGCGTTGCAAATTGCTAAATCCATTCTGAACGATGTAGTTTAAACAATTTGGAAATCTCTTAGGCCTTCAAAGAGGTGGCAAGGAGCTGGATCTACCAACTGGGCTATCAATATTAGAAACGAAGACCTGTGGCGTGATTGCCTTAAATGCTGAAGAAATTATTGCCTCCAAAACTGCCTCAGGCAATAGTTTGTAATACCTGTAGATACAAATGCACAAAGACTTTCTCTTCGGAATACAGAAACACTAAATGTGCAAGAACTGCGTGAGCAGTCTAACCTTAGACACGAGTGTTCTTATGGGCTGCTTGGAGTTATGAATGGATGGCAGTCAAGTGACTGCTGCACTTGGCCATTGTTTTGGGGCCCAATTTGTATACCTTCGAAGTGCAGCTTCGAATCTAAAACTAATCCGTCTTCAATACGAGTCGCAGGTTATAGACCGTATTCTTGCTGCGAATTTCGGCCTGGTGCGCTTCTTTTTAAAGTTGGGCTGGACAGTGACAGATTACGTGTTCCGCAGTCTCTTCCTCTACGTTGCAGCCTCTGCAGACGAGGATATCAGATCAGGAATGCCCGAGGTAGTAAGGTGCCTGTTTAATCTGCAGTGGCCTGTTATCGATCCAGTTAAGAAGCGGAGGCTGAGGCAGTGCACTGACCAACCTGTCTCTGTGCCTTGTCCAGGTTGATGGCTTAGAGCAGATGTTGCATAGTTAACTGATAGTGCCCTGGCTGTGACTGTGCCCTTTAACCGATTGGACTGTGACATCGTTTGCGGATGCTAATTGGTATGGGCTATTCAGGACATCAAACGTCTCCATATTATAGAACAAAAATAACCGGAGCTCACCTCACGATATACTGGCTCTTAACGCTCGCAAAGATCTTGTCAATATTACACGGATTCTTCCTCTTTGCTTATACAATCTTTATTTTCACTTTTGTGCTACACTTGTGGTGATTATGTTACTTTTTAAGACTTTAATGCTAACTATTTTAATAGTACAAGGTACATTTAAAATTAAACTTAATTTCTGTTTAACAAAATATTTGCATAATTTAGCGTGTTGGTTATTTTGTTCATATTTTTAGAACTTTATTTCGTTATAATTTGTGATTGTAAAACCTTTTATATCTACTGCCAATATATAATAATAATATTCCCTTAAATAATATTAATGTTAGATCATACATAATATTTTTCGCCATATAAGCTAATATCATTTTTATACGAGTACTACAGCAAGTTTCCTTATTATATTGATATATATTTTTTATTCATATTTTATGTTCTTATCATTATATTATTAATTTATATTTTGTATATCCTATTTTTTTTCTTCTACCGCGGTACTGTAGTTATTTATTTAAATTCTCCTTATTGCTCTATAAAATTATGCTATTCAGAAAACATGAATATAAAGATTTATGACGATCTAGATGACATTTCACAATTTAATACAACAGGATTACAAGATTTTAAATATAATCTTATGATTTTAAATCTTAATATTAAGAGTATAAACGGAACCTTTGGTGATTTTACAGTGATGCTGCTAAATATGAACTTTGCGCCGGACTTTCATTTTAACCGAAAGTTGGATTATTAACCGACTTATACCACTTTGTTTCTCCTACGACGGTATTTGTATTTTTTACTAAGTTAATTTTCATGACAACCTCAAGGCACTGCCAAGGCGTCTGAAGAACATGACAGTACCAGTTGGTAATCCCACACTATTCAGAGTAAACAAATCTGGACAATATATAAACATCTACAACAATTAAAATTGTTCTTCTGAGAAACAAATATTTTTTATAATTTGTTGCCACACCTTGACGTTTAAAATTTAGATTGGGTAATAACTTAAATTGATTCTAATTCAATCTGGCTTTGATGTGTTTACAATGTTCAAAATAAGGTAGAAATTGACATATTGTAGCATATATCTTTTTTTTTAAACTATTTTTTGTCTCCTGTACAATTGAAAGAAGATTTTTATTCGAAGCTATGAGTTAAAGTTAAAGGCAATTATCTTTTTAAAAAGTACCAAGGCCACAAAATTGCAAATTCTCTTTCTTTAGTGTATCATTTTTCATAATATGTATATTTTTTAATTACCTTTATCGCCTACCTATATTTTATGAATTATTTTTTTGATGGCTAAATACGCAAGTACCTAACAATTACACATAATACTACAATCTGTGAAGATTGGTACCTAAGTGTTCCGTGAAAACAAAAGGCTATTTCTTTTTAGAATGGCATATTATCACATTATTAATTTTAAATAGTTACATAATTTAATAAATAGTAGCTTAATTATAAATAAATGCTAATGCCTTTAAAATAAAAAAAAACATTTTGAAAGAGCAACATTGCATTACGATTCCAAACCTTCGTTTAAAACGGAAATGTCAGATCAACTGTCAGATGGTGGATAGATTCCTTTCTAAATCATTGTTTAAGATTGTACTTTATAAAATGTTAAATAAATAACCGTGCCTATAGATTAAAATATTAATAGTAGATATCGCGAGGACATCCCTCACAGCCTTCACAGAGTCCATAATTCGCGCCCGTGTGCAATCATTCTATAACCAGCGACGCGACCGCCATCTTAATAGCTCAGCGCCAGGAGGCGCTTGCTGAAGAATCTTCCGGCTGTTACTCCACGGATCTTTCGTGTCTTTACTATTATGGAGTCAAATCCCGAGTCTTATGTAACCTAGTGCCAGACATCATCAGCACTGTATTAATAACTATTAATAATCACCTTACAGGGACCTTTACAATATAAGAAATACCATCGATTGAGTTAAAAAATGGAGGAATGCACTGAGACTGCTGTTAAAATAGAAAAAGATTATATTTCTGAGCAAGGGTATGATTGCAAACCAAGCTGCAGTGATTTTAACAATTCGCGAATGTCTAAATCGGACAACAATAGTGTTTCAAAAGTCTCAGGACCACTTCTTAAATCAGACATCGATAGCAAAGATTGCTTTGGTCCGCAGCAGTGTAATACTATGATAACAAATCAACAAGATGATCTTTTTATGGAGGAAAATATCAAATTTATAAAATTAGAAAATAGTATCGGTCTCGAAAAAATAGTCAATAACATAAAATGCGTTAAAGTGCTATTAAAGAAAATTGACTTTACCTGTTCGAATTGCAAGGGTTTTCTAAACGTACGGTGTATGTATTTGAAGAATAAACTTTTTTGTTTCGAATGCCTTTATAGTGATTATAAAACAAAGGTTTCATTAGAACACATGGACCTTGAACAACAATCAATAAAAAGATTACAATGTAGCGAATGTAATAAAATGTTTACAAGGCAACACAGTTTATTAAGACATATTGACGCCGTTCATCGAAAGATAAGAAAGTTTAAATGCAGCGAGTGCGTTTATATGAGTTCAACTAGAACACTTTTAACGTTGCATATTGACGCCATTCACCGGAAGATAAGAAAGTTTAAATGCAGCGAGTGCGTTTATATGAGTTCAACTAGAACACATTTAACGATGCATATTGACGCCGTTCATCGGAAAATAAGAAAGTTTAAATGCAGCGAGTGCGATTATATGATTTCAACTAGAAGAGATTTAACGTTGCATATTGACGCCGTTCATCGAAAGATAAGAAAGTTTAAATGCAGCGAGTGCGTTTATATGAGTTCAACTAGAACACATTTAACGTTGCATATTGACGCCGTTCATCGGAAGATAAGAAAGTTTAAATGCAGCGAGTGCGTTTATATGAGTTCAACTAGAACACATTTAACGTTGCATATTGACGCCGTTCACCGGAAGATAAGAAAGTTTAAATGCAGCGAGTGCGTTTATATGAGTTCAACTAGAACACATTTAACGTTGCATATTGACGCCGTTCACCGGAAGATAAGAAAGTTTAAATGCAGCGAGTGCGTTTATATGAGTTCAACTAGAACACATTTAACGTTGCATATTGACGCCGTTCATCGGAAGATAAGAAAGTTTAAATGCAGCGAGTGCGATCATATGAGTTCAACTAGAACAAATTTAACGATGCATATTGACGCCGTTCATCGGAAGATAAGAAAGTTTAAATGCAGCGAGTGCGATTATATGAGTTTAACTAAAACAAATTTAACGATGCATATTGACGCCGTTCATCGGAAAATAAGAAAGTTTAAATGCAGCAAGTGCGATCATGCCACTGCGAGAAAGTCATCCTTACAGTTACACATTGACGCCGTTCATCAGAAAATAAGAAAGTTTAAATGCAGCGAGTGCGATTATATGAGTTCAACTAGAACACATTTAACGATGCATATTGACACCGTTCATCGGAAAATAAGAAAGTTTAAATGCAGCGAGTGCGATTATATGAGTTCAACTAGAACATATTTAACGATGCATATTGACGCCGTTCACCGGAAGATAAGAAAGCTTAAATGCAGCGAGTGCGATTATATGAGTTCAACTAGACAACGTTTAACGATGCATATTGACGCCGTTCATCGGAAAATAAGAAAGTTTAAATGCAGCGAGTGCGTTTATATGAGTTCAACTAGAACACATTTAACGTTGCATATTGACGCCGTTCATCGGAAGATAAGAAAGTTTAAATGCAGCGAGTGCGTTTATATGAGTTCAACTAGAACACATTTAACGATGCATATTGACGCCGTTCACCGGAAGATAAGAAAGTTTAAATGCAGCGAGTGCGTTTATATGAGTTCAACTAGAACACATTTAACGTTGCATATTGACGCCGTTCATCGGAAGATAAGAAAGTTTAAATGCAGCGAGTGCGTTTATATGAGTTCAACTAGAACACATTTAACGATGCATATTGACGCCGTTCACCGGAAGATAAGAAAGTTTAAATGCAGCGAGTGCGTTTATATGAGTTCAACTAGAACACATTTAACGTTGCATATTGACGCCGTTCATCGGAAGATAAGAAAGTTTAAATGCAGCGAGTGCGTTTATATGAGTTCAACTAGAACACATTTAACGTTGCATATTGACGCCGTTCATCGGAAGATAAGAAAGTTTAAATGCAGCGAGTGCGTTTATATGAGTTCAACTAGAACACATTTAACGTTGCATATTGACGCCGTTCATCGGAAGATAAGAAAGTTTAAATGCAGCGAGTGCGTTTATATGAGTTCAACTAGAACACATTTAACGTTGCATATTGACGCCGTTCACCGGAAGATAAGAAAGTTTAAATGCAGCGAGTGCGTTTATATGAGTTCAACTAGAACACATTTAACGTTGCATATTGACGCCGTTCATCGGAAGATAAGAAAGTTTAAATGCAGCGAGTGCGTTTATATGAGTTCAACTAGAACACATTTAACGATGCATATTGACGCCGTTCACCGGAAGATAAGAAAGTTTAAATGCAGCGAGTGCGTTTATATGAGTTCAACTAGAACACATTTAACGTTGCATATTGACGCCGTTCATCGGAAGATAAGAAAGTTTAAATGCAGCGAGTGCGTTTATATGAGTTCAACTAGAACACATTTAACGTTGCATATTGACGCCGTTCATCGGAAGATAAGAAAGTTTAAATGCAGCGAGTGCGTTTATATGAGTTCAACTAGAACACATTTAACGATGCATATTGACGCCGTTCACCGGAAGATAAGAAAGTTTAAATGCAGCGAGTGCGTTTATATGAGTTCAACTAGAACACATTTAACGTTGCATATTGACGCCGTTCATCGGAAGATAAGAAAGTTTAAATGCAGCGAGTGCGATCATATGAGTTCAACTAGAACAAATTTAACGATGCATATTGACGCCGTTCATCGGAAGATAAGAAAGTTTAAATGCAGCGAGTGCGATTATATGAGTTTAACTAAAACAAATTTAACGATGCATATTGACGCCGTTCATCGGAAAATAAGAAAGTTTAAATGCAGCAAGTGCGATCATGCCACTGCGAGAAAGTCATCCTTACAGTTACACATTGACGCCGTTCATCAGAAAATAAGAAAGTTTAAATGCAGCGAGTGCGATTATATGAGTTCAACTAGAACACATTTAACGATGCATATTGACACCGTTCATCGGAAAATAAGAAAGTTTAAATGCAGCGAGTGCGATTATATGAGTTCAACTAGAACATATTTAACGATGCATATTGACGCCGTTCACCGGAAGATAAGAAAGCTTAAATGCAGCGAGTGCGATTATATGAGTTCAACTAGACAACGTTTAACGATGCATATTGACGCCGTTCATCGGAAAATAAGAAAGTTTATATGCAGCGAGTGCGTTTATATGAGTTCAACTAATGGAAATTTAAAGAAACATATTGAAAGCGTTCACCGAAAAATATTAAAGTTTTAATGCAGTTAGTATGATCATGCTACTACGAGAAATTAAAACATAAGATTGGCATATTGAAAGTTGTCAACGAAAAACATTAAATTTTAGTGGGTTTGACGATTATAAATAGTTAATTGTACAATTTCTCCTAATTGCGGTTTGATAAATATGTCGAATACCAAAAAAACAGTTTTTTTGTTTGTAGACATGTAGGCGACCGATAGTCAAAAGCAACCTTTTTGCAATTCTTGAGTAACTTCATTACATTTAAGGGTAGACTAGGACTATACAAAGTGCCTGCAGTGGGGTTACGCACTGAGAGTGAACGCGATTCCTTTGGCCGCATAATTTATTTATTCAAATCATATAAAAAATAAGTACTATGATAAGACTTAAATAACACACGACTATTGCTCAAATTAAACTAACCAAAACACATTATTGTAAATTTGAAAACAATAAAATTATATAGATATTACCTTCAGGGTAAAAAAAAAATATATATTTCCGAAACGTAAGTTTATATTATTTTTTCTACGTAGTAAATATTACAGAATAAGTCGGCGCTAATCTTCTAAAGCAACAGATGGAATTTAAGGAGGTTTTTCACTATTTTTTAGTTTAGTTTTCAGCGGGTTTAGATGTAATTAACAGGGTATTTCAAATTCATGGCACTTCTTTTAGGAGGTTTATCTATATCCGATATCTAAACCTGTAGTACGAAAAAGAAAATCATTTCCTAAAATATTGGTCTAAACCCAATTAAATATATTGTTTATGTGAGGTATTTTAAACAATTCGTTGCATAAAGTACAATTTTTCTTTAATATAGTATTTAAATTACAATGTCAATCACCGTATCCTAATTGCCAAGCTCGAAGCATTAGGTGATCTTCTTAGATGGTTCAAATATTGTAATAATTCCATCTGGTGTTCCTCAAGGAACTCGCTTAGGGCCTTTACTGTTTAATGCTTATATCAGCGATATTGGTAACGGTTTTTACACTTCCGAACACAACCTCTACGCTGATGACATGAAAATGTATTCAGTAATCTCTAATTTGGACGATTGCATTAATATGTAGCAAGACAAATAATAACTGACATAAATTGAACTAAGTGCAACAAGATATCTTATACGCGAAATGTTATAAAAACCAATTTCACTTATACCATCGGTGCGACTAAAGACGACATAATTGAAGCCACATATGTATGTGATCTGGGTGTAGATTTAGATCATAAATTAATCGGCGATCAACATATATCCTACATTGTTGACAACGCATACAAAACACTTGGCTTCATATTTAGGTCATGCAAGTCTTTTTCGGGGACACAGGCACACATGACCCTATACTTTGCGTTCATTCGCAGTCTGTTTCTCCTATCTGGTCTCCGCAATATGATGTGTACAAGAACAGAGTGGAACGCATTCAGAAACGGTTCATTAGACCTGGAATTCAACACATATGACGAGATGGCTAATCATTATCATATGCAGACCCTCGAGGACCGACGTACCACAGCGGATATGGCACTTCTACACGATCTCTTACATAACAGAGCGGACAGTCCAGATCTTGTATCAGGTAACAACCTGCGAGTGCCTTCTACTCTGTTCCAGGTGCCAAGGCGCAATGCAGACTATGCCAGAAACTCTGTTCTGTACCGGATACCTACAACACTAAATTCAACGAGGTTGATGTAATTGACCTAAATCGTGGCGAGTTTCTTTCAAAAATCCGAAGTATTTCATGCCAATCTGATTCAAAATAAAAGCGTTGTATATTAAAATCAATTTATCTTTACACAAAATATACTATGTTTATACATACATACACACACACTGCGATATGTAAATGTATGCGATTATACAACTTCGACTAAAAGAAATTTAATGATGCATTTTGACGCCGTTCATCGGAAAATAAGAAAGTTTAAATGCGGCGAGTGTTGGTGTGACTTTTGAGATTAGCTTCAACATTCACAAAACGATAAATCAACTTCTCCTTGAAAATATCAAATCAATTCAACTACCCGCCGTTCATTCGTTGTGATCAAAGGCCGCGGCATCAAGATTGTGGCGGTGTGCGTGGTTGTCACTGGTTATTTAAACGCACACACGTGCAGCTAAGTTCGACGACTCAATAGCTGGCAAGTTCGCATTGTTTGCATTACTCACTCTTTACTTTTATTTCTTATTGATTAATCATTTAGAATTGAATACTTATATATATGTTTAGGGTAATTTAAGTTTGCTTGTGACATTATTATAGAAACGAATTATTGTTAACTTGGGGAGAACAGATCTAATTGGAGTTATCGATCCTGTACAAACGCCATCATGCAAGCATATTCTTGAAACCTCATTAAATCCCACTCGTTTTGGTAAAAGATGCGATTGTGTCCAAAAAGAAATGATAAAAACTGAGGATTGTGATTATTTTGAAGAAGAAAATACTAAATTTATTAAATTAGAACCAAATATGTCGAGTTTCCAACATTGTGTTAAAGCAGAATCAACTTTTAAATGTTATCGTCCAACACCACAAACCATGAAAATTCCCACTTTAATATTGAAGAAAACCGATTTAACTTGTGGCAGTTGTAAGTCTACCCTCGATAAAAGTTGTTTTATAAATAAAGGAATTAATAAACAAGACGAATCATATTTAATATGTGTGGATTGTAAAGAAAAACGAAAATATCGTTTAAACTTAAGTTCTTGTTGTACCAAGGAACGGTTTAAATTGAAATATGGTGTAAGTTCAGATAAATCTATATCTTATATCGATAAGGTACATCAAAAAATAAGAAAATTTAAATGCAGTGAGTGCGAATATACAAGTCCACTTAAAACAACTTTACAAACCCATATCGCCGCAGTTCATCGGAAAATTAAACAATTTAAATGTAGTGAGTGCGAATACATGACTGCATATAAGCAACACTTACCGAACCATATCGACGTATTTCATCGGAAAATTATAAAATTTAAATGCAGTGAGTGCAAATACACGAATGCTTATAAACACCGCTTACAGAACCATATCGATATAGTTCATCGGAAAATTATAAAATTTAAATGCAGTGAGTGCAATCACACATTCTCACGTAAAGCACATTTACAGACCCATATCGACGTATTTCATCGGAAAATTATAAAATTTAAATGCAGTGAGTGCGAATACACGAATGCTTATAAACAACTTTTACAGAACCATATCGATATAGTTCATCGGAAAATTATAAAATTTAAATGCAGTGAGTGCAATCACACATTCTCACTTAAAGGAAATTTACAGACCCATATCGACGTAGTTCATCGGAAAATTATAAAATTTAAATGCAGTGAGTGCAATCACACATTTTCACTTAAAGGAAATTTACAGAGACATATCGACGTAGTTCATCGAAATATTAAACAATTTAAATGCAGTGAGTGCGAATACACGACTGCATATAAGCAACAATTACAGACCCATATTGATGAAGTTCATCAAAAATTAAGAAAATTTTAAATACAGCTAATAAGGAAACAAAAATGCATTTATAAACCGAGTTCAAAACCATATCGATATAATTCATGGAAAAAATAGAAAATTTAAATGTAGTGAGTGCGAACCGAATTCTTCACCTAAAGTATATTTACAAAACCATATCGTATTTCATAATAAAACATTCAAATGCAATAAGTGCATATAAGCAACTGTTACAGTATCATTATAGATACAGCCCATCGTATAGTTAGGTATATATTTTAAATAATGCTAGTGCGATACCAGTAGATACAAAAAGTTAAAAGACCAATGCAATGCTGTTAATTATGAAATATTTCAAAGCATCATGGTATAATTAAAGTTCAGTTAAATCAATGTCAAAAAGCTAATAACTTTGTCTATATTCTCTATGTATAAGTTATTTATAAGTATCATATCAGCTGTATCATAAATGAATTTTATTATAAGTAATGTTGAATATATTTTTTGCATAAATGTATTATTGATGTTACATTTGGGCTGAGTTTAGCGTAGGGTAGGATAAATAATTGAAGACTTGGTTATCCTATGTTTGATTTCTTTGAGTTAGGTCACCAAAAATTATGTTAGGGTGAGCATTTGACCTTAACTTCTAACATTTATGAAAAATTGAACAGTTAAAACGTATTTTTTTAACCTAAAACAGGCAGAATTTAATGCACAGATCTTTAGTTGTTTTTTTTTAGTTTTTAGGTTGTAGGCTTAATTTGAAACGGTTCATTTTGTAAAATATATTATGTTTTATTTTATTATTTTTTAAAACATATCTTATTGTTTAGCATCACGTTAGAGGGCAGTAGTCTATATTTATTATGTTTTCACAAAAGCGCTGCGTCTGAACCGCTGTTCACGATCCGTTAACCAAATAGGCCACAATAGTTTACTTTTACTATACGATTCAGAAAGCAGTTTTCTCCGGAATTAGTTTTTCACGTGGGATTTGCCAAGATGCGACGATTTATGTATGAAAAATATTTTTTCAAACTTTTATTAATAATGATTCAATTATTTTGGTATAGAAAAATCATTTCCCCTCAAACATAATAAAAAATAAATCTCCAGCGCCTTTAATAATAAGAAATAATATTTGCCAATTTTTAACAATAATGTTTTGAATTGGGAAAAGCATTTTTATGAAGAAGAATTTTGTAATATTTCCTAGATTTTTCGTTCTAATATTTAAGCTGTTTTTTTGTTATTAGTAGTTTGATTGTTACTTAATTTAGTTTTGAATCTTATTTTATAAATAAATACATAAATTCAATATTTAGTTTTATTTTATTACTAATGTTAGTTATATAAGTTATCAACTTATAAGTTAACTGGTTGATATTTTACTAATATTTTAGATAAGTTAAGATAACTCGAAATGGATAAAAAATAGTCAACAGACTTCCCAACAAAAATATATTTCAATTTTGATGATGCATTTCTAAAACATCATCACGATTTCTGAGAAAAAGGAAACCTTTTGTGATAATATTATACGGTTCTTGTAATAGGCACGACAGCCGATCGACGTGGCCAATGGTAGCCGCTTATAAAAAAGATAATTTGCACCAGTGCTTTAATGAGAATAATAAACTTGTGTTTGGATTTTTTTATATAATTTCTTATAATAGTAAACATAAGCACCCCATTACGTCTATTTATATTTAGTTATTCATTATTTGTATAGCATTATTTTATATACAGGTTGCCCCGAAGTCTTAAGGGCGGTGTTGTGTAACCTATTACGACTAAGAAGTGATTTTAAACTAAAATTACCCGTTTTTAAATACGTTATTTTTGTTCGTTTTAACCATGGCGTATTTTGATATACTTTCTTAGCAAATATTACTGGAAACCAATTATTAGCCTATTAAATGATCAGCTCAAATCGTTCAGGAATTCCTTTATATAGTTGTACGAATAAAAAAATACCACATGCTTTAATATTAATTAGATTTGTTACCAATATTTTTTTAGACATTGTCACCGTTTTAGCATATGCGAAGTATTAAAAGGTTAAAAGGTAAATTTGATACAGCCTCCTCCACTGTTTCAAAATAATAATTGCTTTAAACAAATTATCGACGCCATATTGGGATTAAATAACAAATTGTGTCACAAATCGCGTAATTGCCTGTAATGGTCGCTTTGCTTACAAATCGAATTCGACAAAAGAAACCTTTTTTCGTTAGAATACTTTGCTGACGAAAATTTAATACTATTTATAATTCCCTCGGTCATCCATGGCTTAAGTTTGTTGTGTCTAGTTTTAATTGTTTTATTTGTATTGTTTTAATTGTTGTAATTGTTTTTTTTGTGTGTATTTAGTGTTTCTATAAACTTTTCAAATGCTGTGTCCGCGTTTATAAGGCTATAAACGACTGCCCATTCCTCATTTTTTAGACTTATGCGTTCATAAGACTTAGACTTCATAGTTTATTAATTTTATATCTATAACTTTTGGTTTTGGTTCTCTATTTCTCCCTTGAATGGCCAGAAGGGTGGAGTAATGATCTGTTTTTGTTGTATGTGTAACAGCAGATGTGGTTTGTTATTACTACGAATGTAAATATGATCTAAGCATGTTTTTACACCATTATGTTGTCTCGTCGCTGTATTTATAGTAGTCATCAGCCTGATGATGTTGATTATGTCCGTACGTAGATATTTTCAGGTCTCCTGCGAGTACAGGTGTTTAATACTACTATTTGAGGTCATATTTTTTAAGATGCTGTCCAAGGAAGTTAAAAATCTCTTAATATTACTTTGAGATGGAGAGCGGCAAAGTGCAAAGAGAGCAAAATCCCGCCCTTTAATGCAAAAACCCGTTGCATCATGAATATCGAATTCATCAATCAATAGTCACACTCAAATAGGATTTAATGTCAACTAGGACACCATCTTCGTTCCGTATGCAATATAGCTACCAAATTAGGAAATTGAGTTTGGCTGCTAATCCAGCATTCTGTTAATATTATAATTTCAATATTTAAATCAAAGTTTTTTCGCAAGCTGCGAATATTAAAACTTAGTATTTTAATTACATAGTTATCTTTAAATATGGACTTACACTTAAGCGGAGAGCTTATAACGGGTGTTTTTTTAGAGGCGTGGTTTTCAATCTGGCACTACTTTTTTCGTAGTTGGTGTTTTTGACAGCTGTCACTTGATTTATGCTCAGTTTGGTTTGCCATTTCATAATAAATAGACTTACTCCTGAACAACGTTTGCAAATAGTGCAAATTTAGAAAAAATCGCGTCGTGGGCCTGTAGCGTGGCCTCCAAGATCGTGCGATTTAACACCGCTGGACTATTTTTTGTGGGGTTATGTGAAGTCGCTTGTCTACGCAGATAAGCCGGACACGATTGACGCCTTGGAAGAGAATATT
This sequence comes from Neomicropteryx cornuta, assembly GCA_020383195.1. Taxonomy (NCBI): domain Eukaryota; kingdom Metazoa; phylum Arthropoda; class Insecta; order Lepidoptera; family Micropterigidae; genus Neomicropteryx; species Neomicropteryx cornuta. Next base: position 6,408,757 of record JAHKQU010000031.1, read on the forward strand.
CGGCGCGTTATTGCTGACATACGGCCCAACTTGCTGCAGAAAGTGGTTGAAAATTGGGCCTCTCGGCTGGAATTTGTTCGAGTCAGCCGCGGCGGCCACTTACCCGAAATCATTTTTAAAACATAATGGCAAACCCTTATCTTTATAATAAAACTAAATTCTTAGCCATAACATCAAATTATATGCGTTTTATCTCTTCTTGAAAACCACGCCTCTAAAATCATCATCCTATATATATATATATATATATATATAGGGGGTACACCGTGTCCCAAGACCTGATACAAAAAAAAAAACAGCTAATTGGCCCTTCATTTTCAAATATGATTTATTTTGACTTCATATCGGATTCAGTGAAAAAAATACACTTTAGGTGATAATATTAAATCGTTCTTGTCGTAATTTCGTGCGCTTGCGAGGCCACGCCGCTCCGGGTCATTGACCGACCTTGGCCGTGCGCAAGCGGGCACTGAAAGAGCGAAATACAAAAAGGGAGTTTACACGAGCTTCGCAATTTTCATACAATTTATTTCTTGGAACATAACCACCCCCTTAAGCCTTCCGAAGTAGTTTTAAAACACCCTGTTTATCCGTTTATAGACTAATATTTGATTTAATCGTTTCATACTTAAATGTCATAATTGTATGACTTGATAATCCCGTATATTTATGCAATAATAGTAAATGTAGCATCTTGAAATAGGTGACCGCGACCGCGTCGATCAGCTGTCGTACTTATTAGAAGAATCGTGTAATATTATCTCGTAAATTCAAAATTTTCATTTAAACTTTTGATACTAAACTTTCAATTAAATAAATAATTGTAGTCAATTTATATTATGAAATTTAAACAGTGAAACTAAACCGGTGGCGCAGTGAGTAGGCATTCATACCTCGTTACCCTCGTGCATCTGCCCTGTGCTTTCGCCGCTCTGTGGTTACTTTGAACGGCCTTATACCGTGAAGAAAACCATTTGCCAGTTTCAATTTTAAGTTGTCCTCCACTTTTTCATAACGATTGATGTATTTTTTAATTGGTTGCCTTTGTTTTGTTTCAGACTTGAACAAAATAATCAAACAAAAAAAAAAACAATTTTTAGAAGTGGAGTTGAAACTAGGAAACGTTAATGTTGACTTGTAAGTACATAGTTTGAATAAATAGATATATTTTTTAAAATTTGTTTTATTTTCAATACAAAAGGTGGTTTTAGTCAATTTTTAAGGCTGCTATAACAACATATTCTGACAACACAATCTATACAATAGGAAGTTATATAATAGGAAATTTCTTAAAATTAAATATTAAAATCATAATATTTCAGAGGCCTATTCTAACATGCGTACAATCTATTTCTGCCAATATTTTTGGAAATTAAGCAATTTCATAGAATTCTCTGATTACTGTGTCGAGAGGTTTAAATCTAACTTAATGTCTTCTTAAATTAGCAATAGCTTGACTGACAGTCCACACAATTCTACAAGCTGAAGATGCAGCTAAACCACCAAAATCTGATGATGCAATCAACATTGATCCAAGGGCATAAAATCGCCAAGTCAACAGAAGGCGTTGCAAAGGAGGAATAGCAAAATTTCTGAAAAAATGCCGCAGGCACGAGTCGTTGCACGCCGAAGTCGCAGTTATTAATAATAATATTTATTGGTACACATTTTTCCATTACAAAATAGAATACCAAAGCATTATTTATTCAAAAATAAAACCAATGAAAAAAAAACAAAATTAATTATGCCAAATAATTGATTGATTAATTACACATTAATCAACAACCAAAGCCGACTACAGGCATCTCCAATTTAACATATATGTTTAGTACAGGCAATGTCCAGTTAGGTATGGTTATGTTATTATTCATCATCTAAGATATATATATAAACAAAAATAAATAAAACATACATTTAAAATCACTGTCACTAAAACGGATCCCCCTATAAGAAGTTTTAAAGTTATATTCTAGTAACATTTTAATTTTACATACGTCGATACGATTAGGTAACATGTGGCAACACTGTGGCCAATTTCGGATCACACGGTGAAATATTTTAACATTTATGTATGGGGCTTCAAGAAAAACATCATTGAATTAATATAATTTTATGTTAACTTTTCAACCATATCTAATAGGGATAACCCCGGTATATCTAAACATTTATTTCAAATGATTACTTATAAGTACCTATAGTAAAACATATTATAAGTAATGAATAAAATAATATAATTTAAAACAGTAGTTAGAAAGTATAAATTGGGTAAATTATCCCGCTATGAGAAGTTAAAACAAACCCTCAAAGTTAAAACAAACCCTTTTCATCATAATTAAAAAAAAGAACCTACTTTATACTAAAAGAAATGATGAACGATGGAACTAAAAAAAAATTAGAAATAGACGAAAAACATTATAACATTGTAAAGCATTGAAGTCAACTATCCGTCTTCGTTTAAAACCTCTTAAAATAAAATACTTACATTAGGAAAATAAAAAGACAAAATTAAAAAAAAAATGTACTTTAAATTAATGATAAACTAATGAATTTAAGTATTGCAACTAAGGTGGAAAATTAATTGTATTTTTATGGTAAAATTTACGGAATGTCAAAACTACCAAGTCATACAGTATATTGGGCTGATAAAAAAAAAAATGCTGATGGATTGGAAGGATTAATTACAGATTCGCGACACACCAACGCACATTGCCGCATTATAAAAACATTATATTTGGCGATGAACACCATAAATGTGTGTTTTTAAGTTTCCTTTTTGGTTACACATATGGTCACACTCGCTGCATGCATATCTTTTTATTTTACGATGGACACCATCAATGTGTGTTTTTAAGTTTCCTTTTGTAATACACATATAATCACACTCGCTGCATTCATATCTTTTTATTTTGCGATGAACACCATCAATATGTCTTTTTAAATCTTTTTTAGGAAAACACATATAATCACACTCGCTGCATTTATATTTTTTTATTTTGCGATGGACACCGTCAATGTGTCTTTTTAAAGTTCCTTTTTGAGTACACATATAATCACACTCGCTGCATTTATATTTTTTTATTTTGCGATGGACACCGTCAATGTGCATTTTTAAGTTTCCTTTTGTAATACACTTATAATCACACTCGCTGCATTTATATTTTTTTATTTTGCGATGGACACCATCAATATGTTTTCTTATGTATCCTTTTTCAGTACAAATATAATCACATTCGCTGCATTTATATTTTTTTATTTTGCGATGAACACCATCAATGTGTCTTTTTAAACTTCCTTTTTGAGTACACATATAATCACACTCGCTGCATTTATATTTTTTTATTTTGCGATGGACTCCATCAATGTGTGTTTTTAAGTGTCCTTTTTGAGTACACGTATAATCACACTCGCTGCATTTATATTTTTTTATTTTGCGATGGACACCATCAATGTGTCTTTTTAAGGTTATTTTTCTCATAAACATATTATCACACTCGCTGCATTTGTTTCCTTTTACACTGCTATGAACGTCTTTGATGTGATTGATTAATAGATATTTAAATGCAAACGACTTACAGCATTCGTTACATTTTAACTGTCCAAATATTTTATTTTTATTTGGTGTTTCTTCGTTCAAACATAACCTACATAAAAAAATAAAAAAGTCTTTGCACACGGATCTATCGCATTGAACATTAATGGACGCGGTGCTATCTAGAGGACTCCCGCACTTCGTACACGAAAAATCTAAAGCGCTTACATTTATTTTTGGAATTTTCTTTGTAATTTCTTCGTATTTCACAACATTCGCCAAATTGTAAATATCAGGCTCTTTCTTGATAAATTGAATATCTCCTATTTCAATTTCCCGCTGTTGATTTATGTTAATTTCTTGGTTTTCATTTCCAGAATTTTCTTCATTTTTCAGATTAACAGAACTAAATAATTCCCAACTGGAATGGTGCATTTTAAAACTAATAAAGCTTACTTTGCAATAAATATAATGGTTGCGTATTGTTTGGCAGCGCTGTCATTGTGTTGTTATTTAGGTTAAATATTAAAATGTCAAAATGTCAAAGATACAGATTTGAGTCACTTTTAAGGCCACAATTCGAATTTTGAAAAACATAATTTTCGCTGTCAATGTTATTTATAGCGAAATTCATTCCTAGTACTTTTTATTTGATAGGAAATTTATTTATCTTATGGTTTAAAATGAAAAATATCTTTGTTTGTTAATAATGTGATTTATTTTTCAACTCAAATGTCCAAGTAACAATTTTTTCAAATAAAACGTACTATTTACTATTGGAAATGAGGACATTATTATTTACAAATAATGATTAGTGTCTTATAAGTGATAAGTGAGACATAAATTGGTATGAAATAAAACAATTTTTGGTTTAAAATCACTAAAATAATAAGTAGGCATTTTGTTTAATAAAATGCAGAAGAATTTTGGAAATTCAAACATTAAAAAATTATGTTTTTTTACATGAAGTAAATAAATATTCTCAGCTTTACGAAATCAAATATATTGTCCTGACCCATCTCAGTCAACAGATATTTGGACTCTATAGATGCTTTGTGAGTGTATGACTCGTCTGTTTATTTCAAAAACAAGTTAAATGACAAAATGGGGTAAAATGAGAAAAAAATACAGTTTTTCGAGCTCTATCGACTGGTATAACACACTAAATGAAACGATAGCTGGTTTAGAAGTTAGCTTGTTTAAATACCGACTAAATACATTGATTCGCAGAAATATGAACTATTCAAATCTTCTAAGTGAATTTATAGGAGTTTTTTTCTAGATTCATTCTAGGATAAAAACACAAAATACCTTGAATGCTTTTAAATGTAAGTATATTTTCTGTGACATGACATATCATATTTTAAGTAAAAACAGTTAAATATTGTAATTTTTTTTAGATGTATATTTCATATATACTTTTACAAACAAAAAACATTAAATTACAATTAACTATTTTAGTTGTTTAATTGAATGCTTTTTTTATAATTCTACATATTAGCTAAAACACCTTAAGTTATTATAAATGTTTTGAACAGGTAATATAGACCCTATTATATTAATCACTAATGACTATTAAAACAAGTTAAATACGTTTAGACGATTTGAAGAGTTCACTTGTGCGACGTTTCGGCCAGCCGTACTGCACTGAAAATATTTCCTTTTACTTTTATGAATACATTGCATTTTTTTCAGACTGTTTTGCGCATAAGGGTGACTCTTCAGACCTCAATGAAGAGCAACAACGCGTGGTAGATGAATGTGATGATGATGAACTATCGTAGACACACATCTACCACCACAACAGCCATCAGGGATACACGAGTAGATGAAGGCAAATATATGGACTATCCCTTAATTCTGATAAACAATTCTCCGCGGCAAAAATGTTTTTTTTAATACCTTGACACAGCCAAATTTAATGACAAGTATCCAAAACATTTCTATTATTTCAGAAGCACATCATATAGATGAAAGAAAGAAAGAAAGAAATAAAGAAAGAAAGAAAGAAAGAAAGAAAGAAAGAAAGAAAGAAAGAAAGAAAGAAAATGTTTCTTTATTGAAAAATGTAAAAGAAAAATAAATGGTTTGTACATAAAAATTAATCGTATTTTCCAATAAAAGGAGTGTCCTCAGTTGCCCCCCTTTCGGAGAGAGGAGGGTGCTGATTTTCAGCACATCCGGTTTCATTATATATAATATATAATTCACACTTATTTATTGTAATCCTCACATGCTCATTGGTAACATATACAAAACATAATACAAAATGTATGACCAGCATAGAGAAGTATATAAAACGTAACTAAGTGTTGGTAGTTGGCAGCTCCAGAAGCCATTGTCGACACCTGGTCCTGAAGGAGCCAAGTCGCTCCAGATCTTCGATGTACAAAATTTAAAGGAACCCTCATAAACTGTCAGCTTATGGTGAGGGACGATTAAAAGGTGATCTCTCGCACGTGTTATGTGATTGTGATTGTCCCGTGATTTTCCTATTTTTTTATATAGATAGGTTGGTCTCTCGCTGTAATATATTTTAAATACGAAACAAGCAAAGTGGACATTTCTGCGATTGACCATATTTAGAATATGGGTTCGCCTGGGGATCCGAAAATAAAAGGATTTTGGTTTTTTTTTGTACTTTTTGGATAAGCGTGGGCCATATACTACATCACCATAAGATTGAAAGGATTAGTGAGTCCGTTACAGGAGTGAGTCCTTACGGGAATAGATAGATATCCTCTAATTTTCTAAAGGGTTTTAAGACGTGCAAAGCACCATTGAGTTTTCCTTTTAACGTGCTCTTCAAAATTAAGTTGCCAGTCCAAGTAGATGCCTAGATTCCTAGATACTTCTACAATTGGCAACGCTGTTCCAGAAATGGATATAGAACTTGAATAGTTATTTTTACATTTTAGAACTTATTGCTTCGTGCCGATAAGAGAAACTTCACATTTCTTTGGGTTAAGTTTAAGACTATGTTTTGTAGACCATTTATTAATGAATTCTAGGACCATTTATTTTTTACAGCCGTCAGAATAATCAGAGTGTCATCCGCATAAATATGGCCCTCACAGCTATCTAAATATGACAGCATATCAAATGTGTAGATCGTATATAGCATGGGAGCAAGTACTGTACCTTGTGGTATGCCTATCTTTAATACTGCAATGTCCGATGAGATGCCTTGTCCTGAATTTGCTTTACATACAGTTTTTTGAGAGCGATTAATTTAACCTTAGCTTTCAAACCATTTACAGACATTATGTGACATTATGTGACATACCCATGTGCTTAAGCTTTGCCAGTAGTAGTTTTTGGGAAACCGAGTCAAAAGCTTTGCTATAATCTAAGGAAACTAGAGAAGTAACTTTTCCCTCATCTGTTGCAGTGAGTATGTCGTCGGTAACACTACTAAGAGCAGAAACGGTACTATGGTATTTTCTAAAACCAGATTGCATTGGTGGCAGTAAATTGTTGCTATCTAAAAATGACATTATTTGATTGTTTACAATCTTTTCAAGAGCTTTCGATAGACATGGAAGTATCGTGATTGGCCTGAGGTCTGAGAGTTCTGATGCACATGTTTTCTTCAGAAATGGGATCACGATACCCGTTTTCCAAGCATCAGGAAATTTACCATCCGTCAAGGATTTATTAATAATGCATGTGATTGCTGACAGAGGGTAGGGAAGTGTGAGTTTAATCATATATTATTAATATATTATTAATATCTTGTGAATTTAATTTTATACTATTAATTGAGCGTGCGACTTCATCGTGAGTCAAAGCATTCTTTTGTATCGTCTAGTCTGTGGGGATTATATTTTTTTTCTATTTCTACATCATGACAGTTTGAGGATGTTGCTGAAATAAAGTACTTATTAATTTTACCAGGGTCATTGAGGTCTGGCGGTAAATGGGTATCTTTATTACCTTTTCTAAACCTGACCAAAATCAAAATATGCTTTCTTCTCCCGTCTAATCGAGGCAGTAACAAGGTTTCTAAATTGCTTATAATATTCATAATGTCCACTAAGTTTGGTTTTTATATACCGAGCATAGGCATCATTTTTTTAACAGTGGCTGTAATCCAAGGTTTATGTTTTTCGAAAACATCCAAAGTGAGTTTATTTAGCTCATCAACCATTTCATTCAAATCATTGAATTCGGCGAATTCGTTCCAAGGAGCCTGAGCTAAATCAGTTTTCAAGTTATCCAGGTTAATGTCTTTGTAATTTCTAAATGTAATTATTCTATTTGTTAATTTAGGTTTCGGTAAACAGAAAATGCTGGTCGCCATCGCGTGATCGCTCAATTCTTTATTGTGAAAAATGTCCGTGTGAAAAATGGCCTGTCATAAGCATTTGTGCAGATGACCTCAATTAGTGATGCACTGCAGGGAGTTACTCTTGTAGGTTCGCATATTATCTGATGAAGGTTAAAAGGTATCAAAAATCGTAAAATTTTCTGGTTTGAGTACTATTTTCGAGGAGATTTATATTAATATCAGCTAAAAAGAATAATTAGTCAGCGGTTGATTGATAGTTTGCGAAGTAATCACCGAGACTTTCTAGGAATGGGATATAATTCATGTCGTGAGGTCGGTAAAACGAACCCACATTTTTTCTAAGACTGTTTGATCACCTAAAGTACAGACTTTATAGGGAATGCTTTTCTTAATGTCAAAACCAACTCCTCCCCCCCGCCGCCCGACTCGTGGAGAGTGCTATTGCAGGTTATGACCATTGCAGGTTATGACCATTGCAGGTTATGACCTGCAATAGCATAAGCTGACAGGTCGCTGTCGTCATTGAGAAATGTCTCATTCAGTGCCAGGATGTCGACATCTCTGGACTGCAGAGCTACCAATAGTTCGTCTCGCCCAGTATTAAGAGCTGTTTATTTCTACCCATAATCAGATTTCTTAATTTTAGCTATATGTACTGATCTTAGGCGATTTTTGATTTTATAGTTAGTTTTGAAAAGTATGTGTAATATTTCGTAACCGAGATACTGATTATATATTGTATTGAGACATGCTTTAGTGATAGTTTTTATACCTGACATATGAGGAGTACTTAGGAAGAACATAAAGAAAAAATATTTAACGGTAATACATAAATGGCAAAATATGGTAATAATAATATGCACTCCGCATGCCAGTAAGAAACATAGCTTTGCTTGCTGTTGTAATAAGTTGTGATAATATCACATTTTGATAAAATTAAACTATACTTAACATAGATTATTGATAGAAGATAGATTGGTAGAGCAATAGTTAATCCATGTGCGTTTCTAGTATATTATATAATATTTCCTCTTACATTAATTTGATATATTTTGCTATAAAATTTTGTGGATAGGTAACATTAATAAATATTGTGTAAAAAGTGCACGTGGGGTCTATTATTTACAGTACTCATATAAAATAAGGTTATCCAGCAATATTACTGACTATATATATATATCATAAGAGCATGTGGGAATTAAATTGTTTTCAGCAACTACATATAACCAGATATTCATAACGTTAAGCAAATAATCTTTATAGAGAAATTTAATTATATCTATATTTAAGTAGACAAATAGTCAGGTAAGTTTATCTAAATCTTCTGCGGAGGAAATGTGTATAATGATTCAGTCTTTCTAACCATCTAACCAGCACACGGCAGTTCTGGAACCATACCATGGAACCATATATTGCAGTTCCTTGGCACTGAGCCTCGCCTTTCCAAATAACATTTTATTGTATGGCGTCAGGTGCAGATTAAAATATAATCTCGATGCAAGTCCACTCAACCCAAAGTATTCGCTTGTAATTTGACGTCGGGGATTTCTTCTTTCTTCCATCTATGACGGGCCTCTGAGGCATCAGGTCCTCACTGCTAATGAGGCATCAGGATCCCTGTTCCTGCGGGTTGCTTGCGGTGGTTTCATTTCGGCGATTACTCAATGTCTTGCGGAGATATTGGGACCCCCATTTTAGAACATGCTGCGTGCATCATATTTAGATTTTCGGCTTTAATATTTATATGTGCTTATATGGCTTTATATGTGCTTATATGGCTTTATATGGCTTTATATGTGCCTACCTCACGTTGAAACCTTACCTACAACCTAAAAAACTAAAAAGTAATACCATAATCTTTTTATAGTTTACAAAAAACGTCGGCCGGCGCAGAAACACATATTTGACTGCAACTTTAGTATAAATCTTGCCTTTTTCTATATATTAAGGAAAAAAGGGACAATGTCATGAAAAAACGAAATAAAAAAATATTCGGCACGGAACCCTCGGCGTGTAAACTTAGTTTTTTATTTACTTTTATGATATCTTTCTTTTATTTTTTTATTATGAAATTGCACCCAAAGAGGAAAAAAATCTTTTTGGAATTTGGAGTCCAAAAACTATTGTTTTTTAAAAATGATTGTATGCTTTGGTTTAAAACTCTAAAAATACGATAATTTCATAGTGCAGCCAAAATTCGTACCTATGTATAACACACTAAGGGTTCTTTTTCGTGGCCCAATAAAGTCGAGGTTTCTCAAAATCTACAGGGCATTTTTATTCTCAAAGGATCCTTATAAACAACGCTAAAAGCAACACAGAATAACTGTGTTTATATAATCGTCGTCACAAAACTCCTCCCAAAAATAAACACAAATATATACACAACTAACACACCAATTGACATTTGTCAATATGTAATGATATTTTTAGTTCGTTGCGTCGTTCGTTAGCGTCAGACGTGAGACGTCAGCGTTTGTCACGTTCAACCGGTTCATAAACATCTGCAAGGAATGCACGATCCATCTCTTTTATTCGCGATTCTACCTAAAAGGGACAAGTTCAAAGGGTTTATATATAAATAACGCCGTGTGTGCGAACGAGAGGCAATATGAACAATAATAGAAAGAGAGAGAGTGTGCATGCACCATAAAGCAGATAGTCACATTAAATATAAACAATTTTTGAAATGGGTACTTACTAACATAGAAAAAAAATATTAGAGAAAAAAGGTAATTTGTTTCTCTTAATAATGATTATTATTCATTTAAAAAATTACCCTAAATAAAAACATTCAATATCATAATGTAACGAACCAAATACCTAAATGGTAGCTGGCCATCTTGCCTTCCACCTTTCTCAAATAACCGACACTACAGGGTCTAAACACCTCATTAATATTTCACGATCCTTGATCATGCACTGACTAAACCCAGGCTGCTAATGTCAGCCACAGTTCAATACATCTGCAGGTTCTTGGACGCTATTGCATTTCTCATTTTTCATTGCATTCGGGATTTTATTAATTCTGTGAACAGTTTTGAGCAATGTGTGTTTTCAAGTAACTTTTTTCAGTAAACGAGTTGTTACACTCGCTGCACGTGAACTTTTTAATATTTCTGTGAACAGTATTAATATATATATATTTAAGTGTTGTCTTCCAGTATATGATTTGTAACGTTCTTTTTTTGGGAACAGTATCAATATGTATCTTCAACTTACTTTTATTAACAAATGGTTTATTACACTCGCTGCATGTGAATTATTTAATATTTCTGTGAACAGTATCGATGTGTGTTTTCAAGTGACTTCTTTGAGTAAACGAGTTGTTACACTCGCAGCAGGTATATTTTTTGATATTTCTGTGAACAGTATCAATGTGTATCTTCAAGTGACTTATTCTAGAAAACGATTTGTTACACTCGTTACATATGTACTTTTTAATGTTCCTATGAACAGTATCAATGTGTGTCTTCAAGTTACCTATAAGAGTAAACGATTTATTACACTCTCTGCATATGACATTTGTATTACGTTTGTTATGAGAATCAACCTCTTTAATTTCACTCTTCAGTTGATCGAGTGTACTTAATACTCGTAATGTATCAATTTTACAATCTTTTATTGGGTCGAATGTTTGAGTCTCAGTTTTGACGAACGTTATATCGCCTATCTCAATCTCATCTTGTATAGTGATATGATCATAGCTACTTTCCTCAGTTTTCGGTATATTTTTGGTGGAATTGATTATATTACTAATATTCAGATCGAATTCATTTAATCCGTGTGAACTGTTAGCGGGATAGTCTTCTGCACTATTTTCTGTTGACGTTGTTGGTTGATGAATATTCATCAATACATTATCATCAATGCATTCTGCTTTGATGATATCTTGTCGGTACATGTTTCTTTAGGTGTACGAACAAAACAATGAATCTAGTACAGACTTGTAGGTTTGTGAAAAATATACTCTATTCAATGATTCTGACTGTCACTAAAAGTATCTTTTTGGCAGTTTGTATTGCACATATTAGCATAATACTAAGGTCTTAGATTCAAGTTGTTTAACAAATTTCCACCCTAATTCTATAATTAATTATAATTTCCACCCTAATTCTATAATTATAATTAGACCGACGCGATTGGAAGTGACCGTTTTTTTTTTACAAATAAACAATTAAAGACAGGCTGGATAGATACCGTCATGTGTAGCTCAGCATTGTCAAAAGTGTTATATGTTAATATTGAATATGTTTTGTTATATACAAATATGTTATGTTATGTTATGTTATGTTATGTTGAATATATAATTTTTATTAAATAAGTTAAAAGTGGGAACGAATGAGTTCACATAAAACCCGCAAGGGTTTTGTGAACAAACAAACAAAATATGTACTATGCTTATAAATAAAGAACTTAAAAAAAAAAAAAAAAATCTAGAAAATACAGTTTTTATCACAGCAGTCTTAAGAAGATTCACATCAGTTCAAATGCCTAGACAATTGTTCTCATTAACCACCTTAGAATACATTTTCAAATCATCTGCATACGAAATGTGTTCAAACTTTAAAAAACGTTACATTTATATATAATAATAAGAGTCTCGGTTGTGAACCCCGTGGTACTCCTGATGTTATATTGTTCAGCATTGGAGCACTCGCAGGGTGTCGTCTCACTTTTGTTCCAAGAGAACTTTCTGTACCATTCTTTATACTGTAGTATAAATCTCTGTGGAGAATAGAATGATTAACTCGATCGAAGCATTTGGAAAGTGTCTATAAACCTATATAAATATGTATTATATTAAATATGTATTTCTAATATATTATTATTAATTTAAAGGTATCAAAAATAAATAAATAATATAATTACTTTTCAAAATAAATAGGAATATGTTTATTAAAATATCTACATTGATGTCTATATGACAAATAGATAATAGAAACATCTAGCGCCATCTCTGCGAGTAAGGGATAAACTAATTTCTTATACTTATAGGATTGCATGCGGGCCCTCCGTTGCGTTGCGGGGGTTCCGTAACCGTCACGGCTCTGAAACCCGCCTTTATGATCGACGGATAAACCTTAAATCTTAAGATGTTTCATAACAATATTGACAAAACTCTGGGTAGAGTTTCTGAGTAGTCGATGTTTTGGACATAATGCTACGTCCATGGTCGTATAGAATTTTATCATTAATAATGCGATAGTAGTGATCCATCATGTTGAACAATTTTTTATTAAATATTATAAAAATATTCTATTTTTTTTATTGAAAATGAGACAGACAATTAAAACTAAAATACAATCTGGTATCCAGCAAAGGGCCGCATTAAGTGGTTTATTTCTTATTCTATTTACTAATAATATTTTTACCGCAGTGAAAAAATGTAGTTTGTTACTGGATGTGGTCGATGTGAAGATAAACTCAGGTCAAAAATAAAAGTCAATATTACAAATGCTCGATTATTGTACATATCTAATGCGGAGAGTAGTATTCTTAATGACCCGCAGAATTTCTGGAAATATGCTCAAGATTTGAAAAAATCGTCTTCAGCGTATGGTAATGTCATGAAATTCGGTAGCGAAGTCTTCACAGGCGAGCAGGATGTAGCGAATGCGTTTGCGCGTTTCTTCAGATCTGTCTATAGTACGTCGCCCCCGTCACTTGACGTGACGTCACTCGCAGATCGGCAGCCCGCGAATGACAACACGATCTATCTCAAATCGGTTAGTGAGAGAGATATGAACCTTGCATTCTCAATATTGCGGAATAAAAGATCTGTCGGGCCCGATGGCATTCCAGCGAATGTGGTTAAGCACTGTGCAGAGAGTCTTAAGTCGCCGCTGATGCATATTTTCAATCTCTGTATATCTCAAAGCACGTTTCCTGAAAGATGGAAGATTTCTAAAGTAACGCCGGTGCATAAAAAGGGTAGCAAGGATATTATCGAGAATTTTCGGCCAGTGGCAATTACTTGCGCATTTGCAAAGGTTTTCGAGATAATTCTGCATCTTTTAAGCTGAATAATGAGATTTGCACGAATCAATCAGCAAATGAATGGGTTCCGCGCAGGTCGATCCGCAACGTCAAACTTGCTAGTTTTTACTAATGAAGTGGCCCGCAATCTTGACGTAAATATTCGAACGGATGCAATTTATTTTGATATTTCGAAGGCCTTCGATAAAATAGATCACGATATATTATTGATAAAGCTGTTTGACTTTGGTTTGTCAATCGATCTATTAAACTTGGTTGCTAGCTATTTTCAGAATAGAAGGCAATATGTATTCTGGTATCCAGCAAGGGGCCGCGCTAAGTGGTTTATTTTTTATTTTATTTATTAACAGTATTTTTACTGCAGTAATAAATTGTAGTTTGCTGGTCTATGTGGACGATGTGAAGATTTACCGATCAGTGACTTCACTATCTGACGCGCAGCTTTTACAAGATGACATCAATCGTCTTGTAGAATGGGCTGACGATAACAAATTACAATTTAATGCTTCTAAATGTATCGCAGTATCCTTCTCACGAGCTGTGCGTGAAAAAATAAGTTGTGAGTACTCTCTGGGTAATGAGATCATTCGCAGATGCGACGAAATTCGCGACTTGGGGGTTGTGTTTGATTCGCGTCTAACATTTCATTTGCACATGCGGAGCATAGCTACGCGTGCAAATAAAATGTTGGGATTCGTGCTCCGAACTAGTCGATCTTTGAATAAGCTGAAATCCATCTCGCTTTTATACTGCACGTTCGTGAGGAGCATATTGGAGTATAGTTCCATTATCTGGAGTCCTCATGAGGTTACTTACGGTAATATCCTGGAGGTTATTCAGAGGAGGTTCCTTAGATACCTTTATCTCCGTAGGTATGGATATTATCCAGAAATGTTTCCTAATACGTATCCATCAGCATTCGTATTAGGGATGTTAGGCTTTAACACACTCGAGTTTAGGCGACAAATCCATACGTTGTGTTATTTTTATAAGGTTATTCGCGGTTTCATCGAGAATCCCGTAATACTCGGTGATATTGGTATCTTTGTTCCGGACCGTCGTACTAGAGCGCGGAAGCACACGTTATTTAAGCGGTTAGCGTGTCGTACCGACGCATAGTCCGATTGGGAGAGCAGTCGAATTATTAAATTCCATTTCTACGGAGATTGATATCTTTGGGATTAAAAATCTGCTTTCTATTACGCCGTTGTAGGATCGGCGTGAATTATTTATTTGTTAATGTTTGCCTGGAGGCATTATTTTAATTTTTTAGTTTAGTATGTTTCATGCTATTGTTTTTTGTTTTTAATGCTTTTTGTTTTTCTTTTGGTAATTTAATTTGTTTTACTGTAATTATAATGTACATGGGGAAACCTGTTAAATAAATAAATAAATAAATAAATAAACCAGTGAGTGACGTCATTATTTGACAAGATGACGTCAATCGTCTCTTAAAGTGGCCGCAGATAATAAATTGCAATTTAATGCCTCTAAATGTGTAGCGGAATCTTTCTCACGAGCCTTGAGCGAAAGTAAGTTTTGAGTACTCTCTGGCCAATGAGATTCTTCGCAGATGTGACTGCTGCGGTAGTGCTTTCATCTGTTTTTTTTTTATTTATAAGTAAGTGATTGTCACTAGCATTTCCATTCAAGAGAACCCTTAAATACCAAAGAGTTTGTTTAAATCCTACTTAATGTTGATATCTTGTGATCATAAGTGATGAAAGTAGGTATCTAAAATATGTTATATATTCGTGGAAATACAAATTTAATTGTTTTACAGTATGAATAAGTTTAATTATTAAGTTTAATGCTAGCGCCATCTGAATTAAAACTGATACATTTAAAGAGAAAATCGATACTTTCTTTTGTTAATAACAGATGGCGGCAAATAATATAAAAGTATTTAATGAAAATCTATAGTTTAATAAAAGTAAAAGAGAAATAGTGTCAAATACATATTTAAAGCATATCTTCAGACTGTTTTTGAGGAGATGATGTTTGCCACCTAGAAGTGGGAAGATTGAATTACCAAGTCATTTAATAGAATTTAGAAGAATTGGCTTTTTTTTCAATCATTTTTACTATTTCATAATTCAAAGTTTATTTTCCAACACATTAAAAAATAAGATAATATATTATTTACCAACACTTTAAATGATGCAGATATCATTAAGCAATTTTAAGTTGGTATTTTCTGGTGTTTACGAGTTATATAAGAAAAACATCTACAATACAATAAAGGGTTGGCAACTTTGCGAGATTCATAAAGTAATGATTCGACTGACTCGAGACGTCGATTAGTAATCGTGGAAAGCCGATTTCATCTTAATAATAGTATTCTTATATAAAAACAATGCGAATCTGACGACTCGTTGACATAAGATTTGTATTGTTTAACAATGCGTCGATGCAGATTGTTAAACAATACATATGTTACTCCAGTTTATAAATCTGGGTCCCGTAACGCAGTGACAACTATCGACCTATTTCTAAAATAAATAAAATCGGTAAGTTATTTGAAAAAATAGTCCATTTCCAAGTGTTTGAGGTAACAAAACATTACATTTCGAACGCTCAGCATGGCTTCTTTACAGGGCGCTCCACTGTCAGCAATTTAGCTTTATTCGCCAACTACATTACTACCTCCACGAACCAAAAATGTCAAGTCGATGCTATCTATACCGACTTTAGTAAAGCTTTCGATAAAGTTGATTATAGAATCCTGTTAAATAAATTACTGAAGATCGGCATTCATGGTGATCTACTGAGATGGTTTTCTTCGTATATTAGTAACAGGAGTCAGTGTGTCACAATTGGTGGTCTTCGGTCGGATTGGCTTCTCATAACCTCAGGTGTTCCACAAGGCAGCCTACTTGGGCCGCTGTTGATCCTCTTCTACAACAATGACATTTTCGCTTGCTTTCGTTTTGCACAAGTCTTAGGTTATGCTGACGATTTGAAAATATTCTCTAAAATTAAGGATCTCACAGACTAATAAATTACTGGACGACCTAAATAGATTTTCTGATTGTTGCCTTGAAACCGTCTCTTTTTAAATGCGGGCAAATGTGTTTATATTTGTTTCACGAGAAACCTTAATAAAATCGAGTTTACTTTTAGGCTCAGTAATTAGCAGATATCTTCAACCGATTGTATTAAAGATCTTGGAATTGTGTTGGAAAGTAAGATAATGTACGATAAACATGTTGACTATGTTACTGCAAAGGCGTTCAAACTTTTAGGGTTCATTTTACGAATCTGCAGGGACTTTAAATCGGGTATCGCTCTAAAGACCTGGTTCTTTTCTTATGTGCTTTTCTTATGTCCTGGAATATGGCTCCCAAAATTGGAATCCTAAGTACGCGACACATGTATCTAAAATTGAATCAACACAAATTCCTTCAACACATGGATCATAAGCCCTCCATGCACTTTGCAAATAGATCCGAAGAAGTTGAAAGAAGGTCTAGAGCTGATGAGAATAATGTCAGGTGCAGTTAAGTGCAGCTCTCAGCTTGAGCTGATGGGTCTCAGGGTACCTACAGGTGCGACAAGATCAAACGATTTGCCAGACATCCCACGTCGTAGAACCAATTAAGGGCAAAACGAACCCTTTTATAGAATCTTTTCTCCCTTAAATTCAAAATATTCAGATGTTGATGTATTTAATGTTAATTTAGTGGCGTTCAAAAAACTTGAAAAAAAGAATGAAACGGTAATAATTAAATGTATAAATAATAACAATTTAAATATTAACTTACCGTTTTATTTTAATATCTTTTCTTTCCTTTCCTGCCTAATTTCAGAAGCCTCAAAGTTAACTCTTTCTTTGTGCATTTAAAAATACAAATGCAACTTTATAACAAAGCATGCCTCTTGTGTGTGTATGTATGTATAAACATAGTATATTTTGTGTATAGATAAATTGATTTTATTATATACAACGCTTTTATTTTGAATCAGATTGGCATGAAATACTTCGGATTTTTGAAAGAAACTCGCCACGATTTAGGTCAATTACATCACCTCGTTGAATTTAGTGTTGTAGGTATTGAGTAAACGGTACAGAACAGAGTTTCTGGCATAGTCTGCATTGCGCCTTGGCACCTGGAACAGAGTAGAAGGCACTCGCAGGTTGATACCTGATACAAGATCTGGACTGTCCGCTCTGTTATGTAAGAGATCGTGTAGAAGTGCCATATCCGCTGTGGTACGTGGGTCCTCGAGGGTCTGCATATGATAATGATTAGCCATCTCGTCATATGTGTTGAATTCCAGGTCTAATGAACCGTTTCTGAATGCGTTCCACTCTGTTCTTGTACACATCATATTGCGGAGACCAGATAGGAGAAACAGACTGCGAAGGTACTCAAAGTATAGGGTCATGTGTTCCTGTGTCCTCGAAAAAGACTTTCATGACCTAAATATGAAGCCAAGTGTTTTGTATGCTTTGTCAACAATATAGGATATATGTTGATCGCCGATTCATTTATGATCTAAATCTACACCCAGATCACATACATATGTAGTTTCAATTATGTCGTCTTTAGTCGCACCGATGGTATAAGTGAAATTGGATTTTATAACATTTCGCGTATAAGATATTTTGTTGCACTTAGTTCAATTTATGTCAGTTATTATTTGTCTTGCTGCATATTAATGCAATCGTCCAAATTAGAGATTACTGAATACATTTTCATGTCATCAGCGTAGAGGTTGTGTTCGGAAGTGTAAAACCCGTTACCAATATCGCTGATATAAGCATTAAACAGTAAAGGCCCTAAGCGAGTTCCTTGAGGAACACCAAATGGAACTATTACAATATTTGAACCATCTAAGAAGATCACCTAATGCTTCGAGCTTGGCAATTAGGATACGGTGATTGAGTTTGTAATTTAAATACTATATTTTAGAAAAATTGTACTTTATGCAACGAATTGTTTAAAATACCTCACATAATCAATATATTTAATTGGGTATAGACCAATGTTTTAGGAAATGATTTTCTTTTTCGTACTACAGGTTTAGATATCGGATATAGATAAACCTCCTAAAAGAAGCCATGAATTTGAAATACCCTGTTAATTACATCTAAACCCGCTGAAAACTAAACTAAAAAATAGTGAAAAACCTCCTTAAATTCCATCTGTTGCTTTAGAAGATTAGCGCCGACTTATTCTATAATATTTACTACGTAGAAAAAAAAATATAAACTTACGTTTCGGAAATATATATTTTCTTTTTACCCTGAAGGTAATATCTATATAATTTTATTGTTTTCAAATTTACAATAACGTGTTTTGGTTAGTTTAATTTGAGCAATAGTCGTGTGTTATTTAAGTCTTATCATAGTACTTATTATTTGTATGATTTGGATAAATAAATTATGCGACCAAAGGAATCGCGTTCACTCTCAGTGCGTAACCCCACTGCAGGCACTTTGTATAGTCCTAGTCTACCCTTAAATGTAATGAAGTTACTCAAGAATTGCAAAAAGGTTGCTTTTGACTATCGGTCGCCTACATGTCTACAAACAAAAAAACAGTTTTATTCGGTATACGACATATTTATCAAACCGCAATTAGGAGAAATTGTACAATTAACTATTTATAATCGTCAAACCCACTAAAATTTAATGTTTTTCGTTGAAAACTTTCAATATGCCAATCTTATGTTTTAATTTCTCGTAGTAGCATGATCATACTAACTGCATTAAAACTTTAATATTTTTCGGTGAACGCTTTCAATATGTTTCTTTAAATTTCCATTAGTTGAACTCATATAAACGCACTCGCTGCATTTAAACTTTCTTATTTTCCGATGAACGGCGTCAATATGTCTTGTTAAATGGGTTATAGTTGAACTCATATAATCGCACTCGCTGCATTTAAACTTTCTTATTTTCCGATGAACGGCGTCAATATGCATCGTTAAATTTGTTTTAGTTAAACTTATATAATCGCACTCGCTGCATTTAAACTTTCTTATTTTCCGATGAACGGCGTCAATATGTCTTGTTAAATGGGTTATAGTTGAACTCATATAATCGCACTCGCTGCATTTAAACTTTCTTATTTTTTGATGAACAGCGTCAATGTGTGACTGTAAGGATGACTTTCTCGCAGTGGCATGATCGCACTCGCTGCATTTAAACTTTCTTATTTTCCGATGAATGGCGTCAATATGCATTGTTAAATGTGTTCTAGTTGAACTCATATAATCGCACTCGCTGCATTTAAACTTTCTTATTTTCCGATGAACGGCGTCAATATGCATCGTTAAATTTGTTTTAGTTAAACTTATATAATCGCACTCGCTGCATTTAAACTTTCTTATTTTCCGATGAACGGCGTCAATATGTCTTGTTAAATGGGTTATAGTTGAACTCATATAATCGCACTCGCTGCATTTAAACTTTCTTATTTTTTGATGAACAGCGTCAATGTGTGACTGTAAGGATGACTTTCTCGCAGTGGCATGATCGCACTCGCTGCATTTAAACTTTCTTATTTTCCGATGAATAGCGTCAATATGCATTGTTAAATGTGTTCTAGTTGAACTCATATAATCGCACTCGCTGCATTTAAACTTTCTTATTTTCCGATGAACGGCGTCAATATGCATCGTTAAATTTGTTTTAGTTAAACTTATATAATCGCACTCGCTGCATTTAAACTTTCTTATCTTCCGATGAACGGCGTCAATATGCAACGATAAATCTCTTCTAGTTGAACTCATATACTCGCACTCGCTGCATTTAAACTTTCTTATTTTTTGATGAACAGCGTCAATGTGTGACTGTAAGGATGACTTTCTCGCAGTGGCATGATCGCACTCGCTGCATTTAAACTTTCTTATTTTCCGATGAACGGCGTCAATGTGTAACTGTAAGGATGACTTTCTCGCAGTGGCATGATCGCACTTGCTGCATTTAAACTTTCTTATTTTCCGATGAACGGCGTCAATATGCATCGTTAAACGTTGTCTAATTGAACTCATATAATCGCACTCGCTGCATTTAAACTTTCTTATTTTCCGATGAACGGCGTCAATATGCATTGTTAAATGTGTTCTAGTTGAACTCATATAATCGCACTCGCTGCATTTAAACTTTCTTATCTTTCGATGAACGGCGTCAATATGTCTTGTTAAATGGGTTATAGTTGAACTCATATAATCGCACTCGCTGCATTTAAACTTTTTAATTTTTAAGTGATCGGTGTTTAAATGTCTTAATAAACTGTGTCGCCTTGTAAACATTTTATTACATTCGCTACATTGTAATCTTTTTATTGATTTTTGCTCAAGGTCCATGTGTTCTAATAAAACCTTTGTTTTATAATCACTATAAAGGCATTCGAAACAAAAAAGTTTATTCTTCAAATACATACACCGTACGTTTAGAAAACCCTTGCAATTCGAACAGGTAAAGTCAATTTTCTTTAATAGCACTTTAACGCATTTTATGTTTTTGACTATTTTTTCGAGACCGATACTATTTTCTAATTTTATAAATTTGATATTTTCCTCCATAAAAAGATCATCTTGTTGATTTGTTATCATAGTATTACACTGCTGCGGACCAAAGCAATCTTTGCTATCGATGTCTGATTTAACAAGTGGTCCTGAGACTTTTGAAACACTATTGTTGTCCGATTTAGACATTCGCGAATTGTTAAAATCACTGCAGCTTGGTTTGCAATCATACCCTTGCTCAGAAATATAATCTTTTTCTATTTTAACAGCAGTCTCAGTGCATTCCTCCATTTTTTAACTCAATCGATGGTATTTCTTATATTGTAAGGTGATTATTAATAGTTATTAATACAGTGCTGATGATGTCTGGCACTAGGTTACATAAGACTCGGGATTTGACTCCATAATAGTAAAGACACGAAAGATCCGTGGAGTAACAGCCGGAAGATTCTTCAGCAAGCGCCTCCTGGCGCTGAGCTATTAAGATGGCGGTCGCGTCGCTGGTTATAGAATGTTTGCACACGGGCGCGAATTATGGACTCTGTGAAGGCTGTGAGGGATGTCCTCGCGATATCTACTATTAATATTTTAATCTATACGCACGGTTATTTATTTAACATTTTATAAAGTACAATCTTAAACAATGATTTAGAAAGGAATCTATCCACCATCTGACAAATGACAGTTCCGTTTTAAACGAAGGTTTGGAATCGTAATGCAATGTTGCTCTTTCAAAATGTTTTTTTTTTATTTTAAAGGCATTAGCATTTATTTATAATTAAGCTACTATTTATTAAATTATGTAACTATTTAAAATTAATAATGTGATAATATGCCATTCTAAAAAGAAATAGCCTTTTGTTTTCACGGAACACTTAGGTACCATTCTTCACAGATTGTAGTATTATGTGTAATTGTTAGGTACTTGCGTATTTAGCCATCAAAAAAATAATTCATAAAATATAGGTAGTTGATAAAGATAATTAAAAAATATACATATTATGAAAAATGATACACTAAAGAAAGAGAATTTGCAATTTTGTGGCCTTGGTACTTTTTAAAAAGATAACTTTAACTTTAACTCATAGCTTCGAATAAAAATATACTTTCAATTGTACAGGAGACAAAAAATAGTTTAAAAAAAAAGATATATGCTACAATATGTCAATTTCTACCTTATTTTGAACATTGTAAACACATAAAAGCCAGATTGAATTAGAATCAATTTAAGTTATTACCCAATCTAAATTTTAAACGTCAAGGTGTGGCAACTTTGTGTTATTTTTATAAGGTTATTCGCGGTTTCATCGAGAATCCCGTAATACTCGGTGATATTGGAATCTTTGTTTTGGACCGTCGTACTAGAGCGCGGAAGCACACGTTATTTAAGCGGTTAGCGTGTCGCACCGACGTATACAAGTATAGTCCGATTGGGAGAGCAGTCGAAGTATTAAATTCCATTTCCGTGGAGATTGATATTTTTGTCTGTTCGCCCAATGGGATTAAAAATCTGCTTTCTATTGCGCCGTTGTAGGATCGGCGTGAATTATTTATGTGTTAATGTTTGCCTGGTGGCATTATTTTAATTTTTTAGTTGAGTATGTTTCATGCTATTGTTTTTTGTTTTTAATGCTTTTTGTTTTTCTTTTGGTAATTTAATTTGTTTTACTGTAATTATAATGTACATGGGGAAACCTGTTAAATAAATAAATAAATAAATAAATAAATAAATAAACAAATTATAAAAAATATTTGTTTCTCAGAAGAACAATTTTAATTGTTGTAGATGTTTATATATTGTCCAGATTTGTTTACTCTGAATAGTGTGGGATTACCAACTGGTACTGTCATGTTCTTCAGACGCCTTGGCAGTGCCTTGAGGTTGTCATGAAAATTAACTTAGTAAAAAATACAAATACCGTCGTAGGAGAAACAAAGTGGTATAAGTCGGTTAATAATCCAACTTTCGGTTAAAATGAAAGTCCGGCGCAAAGTTCATATTTAGCAGCATCACTGTAAAATCTCCAAAGGTTCCGTTTATACTCTTAATATTAAGATTTAAAATCATAAGATTATATTTAAAATCTTGTAATCCTGTTGTATTAAATTGTGAAATGTCATCTAGATCGTCATAAATCTTTATATTCATGTTTTCTGAATAGCATAATTTTATAGAGCAATAAGGAGAATTTAAATAAATAACTACAGTACCGCGGTAGAAGAAAAAAAATAGGATATACAAAACATAAATTAATAATATAATGATAAGAACATAAAATATGAATAAAAAATATATATCAATATAATAAGGAAACTTGCTGTAGTACTCGTATAAAAATGATATTAGCTTATATGGCGAAAAATATTATGTATCATCTAACATTAATATTATTTAAGTGAATATTATTATTATATATTGGCAGTAGATATAAAAGGTTTTACAATCACAAATTATAACGAAATAAAGTTCAAAAAATATGAACAAAATAACCAACACGCTAAATTATGCAAATATTTTGTTAAACAGAAATTAAGTTTAATTTTAAATGTACCTTGTACTATTAAAATAGTTAGCATTAAAGTCTTAAAAAGTAACATAATCACCACAAGTGTAGCACAAAAGTGAAAATAAAGATTGTATAAGCAAAGAGGAAGAATCCGTGTAATATTGACAAGATCTTTGCGAGCGTTAAGAGCCAGTATATCGTGAGGTGAGCTCCGGTTATTTTTGTTCTATAATATGGAGACGTTTGATGTCCTGAATAGCCCATACCAATTAGCATCCGCAAACGATGTCACAGTCCAATCGGTTAAAGGGCACAGTCACAGCCAGGGCACTATCAGTTAACTATGCAACATCTGCTCCAAACCATCAACCTGGACAAGGCACAGAGACAGGTAGGTCAGTGCACTGCCTCAGCCTCCGCTTCTTAACTGGATTGATGACAGGCCACCGCAGATTAAACAGGCACCTTACTACCTCGGTCATTCCTGATCTGATATCCTCGTCTGCTGAGGCTCCAACGTAGAGGAAGAGACTGCAGAACACGTGATCTGTCACTGTCCAGCCCGACTTCAAAAAGAAGCGCTCCCAGGCCGAAATTCGCAGCAAGAATACGGTCTATAACCTGCGACTCGTATTGAAGACGGATTAGTTTTAGATTCGAAGCTGCACTTCGAAGCTATACAAATTGGGCCCCAAAACAATGGCCAAGTGCAGCAGTCACCTGATTGCCATCCATTCATGACTCCAAGCAGCCCATATGAACACTCGTGTCTAAGGTTAGACTGCTCACGCAGTTCTACAATAGATTGGGTATCACATTTAGTGTTTCTGTATTCCGAAGAGAAAGTCTTTGTGCATTTGTATCTACAGGCATTACATACTATTGCCTGAGGCAGTTTTGGAGGCAATAATTTCTTCTGCATTTAAGGCAATCACGCCACAGGTCTTCGTTTCTAATATTGATAGCCCAGTTGGTAGATTCAGCTCATTGCCATTTCTTTGAAGGCCTAAGAGATTTCCAAATTGTTTAAACTACATCGTTCAGAATGGATTTAGCAATTTGCAACGCATCTTCAGCAGGTAATGGGTCCGACTCTTCAATAACTTTGCTATAGGCTAATATTGTATTTTATGGTAGCGAGCGCGGATCCCAGGGGGTAAAGGGGTAATTACCCCCCCCCCCCCTTAAGAACATTCAATAACAATCACCGGTACACGTTAAGTAGTGTTCGTTTCATAGTGTAAGTCATACCACCAGAAATATTAATTTTAAATGGTGTTTTAAAGCGGGATAAAATCGAAAAATAAATTAACCCTAATATCAAACAAAATTTATTTTTGTAGTTTTTTATTTGTTTTTCTCTATACAATATACAATTCCAAAGAAAGCAAGAAATAAATAAATGTGGAAATATCAGCTGGAAATTCGTCTAATTACTATTCATCCAACTACATTGTATCTTTTCAGAGAGAGTTCTAGACGAATTGTAATTAAGGAATTTATTGTAAAAAGACGAATTTTCCATGAGTGTCCTTCACATTTTACCACCCCAAGATTTTTTCCAAATTCGCCCCTGTATGGTAGCTGGCCATCTTGCCTTCCACCTTTCTCAAATAACCGACACTACAGGGTCTAAATACCTAATTAATATTTCACGATTCTTGATCCTGCACTGACTAAACCCAGGCTGCTAATGTCGGCCACAGTTCAATACAACTGCAGGTTCTTGGACGCCATTGCATTTCACATTTTCTGAGCACTCGTTGCACTCGGGATTTTATTAATTCTGTGAACAGTCTTGTGCAAACTGTGTTTTAAATTAATTCTATGAGTAAACGATTTGTTACACTTGTTACACACGTACTTTTTAATATTTCGGTGAACAGTATCAATGTGTCTCTTCAAGCCCCTTCTTTGAGTAAACGAGTTGCTACACTCGCTGCACGTATGTTTTTTGATATTTCTGTGAATAGTATCAATGTGTGTCTTCAAGTAACTTCTTTTAGCAAAAGATTTGTTACACTCGCTGCACGTATGTATTTTGATATTTCTGTGAATAATATCAATGTGTGTCTTCAAGTAACTTCTTTTAGCAAAAGATTTGTTACACTCGCTGCACGTATGTATTTTGATATTTCTGTGAATAGTATCAATGTGTGTCTTCAAGTAACTTCTTTTAGCAAAAGATTTGTTACACTCGCTGCACGTATGTATTTTGATATTTCTGTGAATAATATCAATGTGTGTCTTCAAGTAACTTCTTTTAGCAAAAGATTTGTTACACTCGCTGCACGTATGTTTTTTGATATTTCTGTGAATAGTATCAATGTGTGTCTTCAAGTAACTTCTTTTAGCAAAAGATTTGTTACACTCGCTGTACGTATGTTTTTTGATATTTCTGTGAATAGTATCAATGTGTGTCTTCAAGTAACTTCTTTTAGCAAAAGATTTGTTACACTCGCTGCACGTATGTATTTTGATATTTCTGTGAATAATATCAATGTGTGTCTTCAAGTAACTTCTTTTAGCAAAAGATTTGTTACACTCGCTGCACGTATGTTTTTTGATATTTCTGTGAACAGTATCAATGTGTATCCTCAAGCTACTTCTTTGAGTAAACAATTTGTTACACTCGCTGCACGTATGTATTTTGATATTTCTGTGAATAGTATCAATGTGTGTCTTTAAGTTACCCTTTTGAGTATATAATTTGTTACAGTCACTACACATAAACCTTTTAATATTTCTATGAACAGTATCAATGTGTTTCTTCAAGTTACCTCTTAGAGTAAACGATTTATTACACTCTCTGCATATGAACTTTCTATTACGTTTGTTATGAGAATCAACCTCTTTAATTTCACTCTTCAGTTGATCGAGTGTTCCTAATACTCGTAATGTATCAATTTTACAATCTTTTATTGGGTCGAATGTTTGAGTCTCAGTTTTGACGAACGTTATATCGCCGATCTCAATCTCATCTTTGACAGTGATATGATCATAGCTACTTTCCTCATTTTTCGGTATATTATTGGTTGAATTGCTTATGTTACTAATATTCAGATCGAATTCGTTTAATCCGTGTGAACTGTTAGCGGGATAGTCTTCTGAACTATTTTCTGTTGACGTTGTTGGTTCATGAATATCCATCAATACATTATCATCAATGCATTCTGCTTTGATGATATCTTGTCGGTACATCTTTCTTTAGGTGCACGAACAAAACAATGAATCTATTACAGACTTGTAGAGTTGATGGAAAAGATTAAACTAGGTTCCGGCTGTCACTAAAAGTGGAATATTTGGGGTTGCCACATTTGACATTAATATAATTACCATAATGATATGTTCGCGCTCTTTTTTCCAGTTTTACCGAATGTTTATTATTCTTGAGTTGGATAATATTGCCACAATTAAAAATATATTTATGATAATAAATGATTACATTGAAAAAAAAAATGTTTTTTTTTGTATCTACTGTTGACATATCTCTTCTTAGATTGTATTAATCGATCATTTTAATAACACAGTTAACACTAATATTTATGTGGTCAGATGTAGGTAATGTCGTGCAAACTAAAATAACACTAAACACCATTTAAGTAAGATGTTTGATGTAAACCATTTTAAAACAAAATACTTTGGCAAGCATTTTATCTATAATATTAATACGAGAAGAGTAAACTTGTACTTAACCCTTTTAAGCCAATAGTAAGACGAAATGCCTAGTTAAAGTTTATACGGAAGAGTGCAGAAATTTAATATTACAGTGTTACAAATAATTAAATTAAATATTTTAAAACCTTCATACTACTGACAGTAAGACTGAATGAGTTTCGAGCTGTCAATTATGTGTGATTTCAAATGTTGTTTTTTTCAATAGGTAGTCTACAGTTTCTAAAAAAAGGTTGGTTGGTTAATGTCGACATTTTCCAGAATATATTAGGTAGCTTTCCTGATTAAATCTACCAAAAATTCACGTTTAATTGCCTTTCAAGTGAATATTTGCATTTCAACTGCTACTTTCTTATAGGTCAAATAGTCACGCTAAATTTAAGGCCATATTCAAACAGTATAAATTCTCAAGTCTTAAGCAATGGTCAAATGTATTTAAAGCTAACAATTATTTAAAATTCACCCATCAATTATAGTAGCAACGAGGGGATCTCTGAAGGAGGTTTTGGAAAGGGAAGGAGAAATGTATTCCATCGCGTGCAAGGAAAGTTAGAAGCGTGTTTTTAGCACGATTCGCTGTTCTTAGTACAATGTACAGTCGCATTCACAATATGTTGTTGTACCACAACATCGGTCAATTAAACAACATTTAAAATGTTTTCCTCTGAAACAAACACTAGATATTTGTTTGACGGCACTCGACACGTGCGTCTGGTCGTGTTAGTCGGAACATTTTTCCGAATCAAAAATGCCACCGGTCGTAATAACATGACGCACATGATAAATTCTACGGTGACCTTGTTAGGTAGGTACGCATTTAAATTTAAAATTATTTGAATTAATTATTATTTTATTTTATTTGACTTCGCCTGCTAGTACCTAAATAATTAGTGCCATCAAAAAAGGATAACCCATCAACCAAAAAAATCTGATACTCGAAATTATAAATTTAATTTATTCAATTTTGTATATACTAATGGTAAAATAAGATAAAATTTATTTTTCGAGGTAACAAAAATATACATACGAATGACATAATAACTTATACCATACAACAATGTGAAACAAAAATACATGATGAATGTAATAAAATAAAATTGCACTAAAAGTTTTTTTATAAAAAGAAAATAAAACAAATTTAATTTAACATGTCAAAAAAACAAATACTTAATGAGATCTAATAAGGTACCTACACGGGAAACAAAAGATACGAAATTTAATCAAATATAATTTAAACTAAAAAGAGAATGAATTTTACTATCCACGTGGTTAAATTGAAATCAAATAAATGAGATGACTTGCACCTCCGCCCTGGGGAACCCCGCATTTTATAGAAGGCAATTCAATTTATTATAAAAGACAGGTTATGCAATGTGAAGTAGTTATATTAAAAAATATATTATATGTAAAGTAAAGGTAAATTAAAGAATAATACTACACTAAATTAACTGTTTTTCCGCTTTATATCTACTATTTATATATTTTTTTCACAGATTCCGTCAATCAACCTGAAAATGCAAATGTTAAGGCGCCACCAGTCCCTAAAACGTGTTTTGTAACGTATTTTGGTGCATTTTGTTGAAGTTATTCCCAACAAATGGCTAAAACTAAAAATACCACAATATTCTACATATATTAATTTAGTACGAAATACAAAAAAAAAACGAAATACACCTTATTATAGTAATGAAAATAAATAAATAAGAAAGTGTTGTTTTTTTCTTGCAACGATTTTCTTTCAAGTTGTGTAAGTGACGCGAACCTAATTTTTCTTTCTAAAGATAGACAATATAATAATCTAGGACATTACTTAAAAAAAAACATTTTTTTCAAATGATAATAATTA
This sequence comes from Neomicropteryx cornuta, assembly GCA_020383195.1. Taxonomy (NCBI): domain Eukaryota; kingdom Metazoa; phylum Arthropoda; class Insecta; order Lepidoptera; family Micropterigidae; genus Neomicropteryx; species Neomicropteryx cornuta. Next base: position 6,438,084 of record JAHKQU010000031.1, read on the forward strand.
TTTAAATACAAAAAACATGTTTCATCGATTCCAAATGTAACGAATTCGCGTTCGGTGAGTATATCCGTCTCTTTTTTACACGTCAATGTTCGAATAAAGCTTACTCTTTCAAATCTCAAGGACAAATGCGTCCCGGGGCGCCTTAAGCTATTCAAATGCAACATTAAAATTCTGGGTTTTTAATTCCCTCCGATTATCCAAACACGATTAGAGTGAAGTTAATATTGAAAATTTGATTTGACCAGAAATATATAATCTGCACCTAAACATAATAAAAACCTACTAAAAATAATAACTTCAATATAACGTGAAATGCATTGACAAATATTATATATATAATGCAAGCCTGATTAAATCTAGTATTAATGAATGAATTTATTAAGTGGGTACCTAAGTAGGTATTTCATTTATAAATCAAAATTTTAAATTATGTTTAATAAACCTACCTATACAATTACAATCTAAGGATTTCTTTTGAAATATTAACTTACAATAAGCAATTAAGTAAGTTAACACTACTATGCAACAAGGCTTCTGTTCTTGGTAGAGATAGGTATAGTAGGTACCTTATAAATTAGGTTTATTATGTTATTTATATATTAGAACAGAAACTTTACCTACTCAAAACAGACAATAGTATGAAAGAACGTAAATTCAAGTAATCACTTCTTAAACTAAGTCTGATTGGCTATAGAAGATAAGTAGAGGTCGATGCAAAGAATTATAGAAAATTATTGATCAAAGTGTCAAATGCAGCCCATTTTTAATACGTTTTTGTAAGTGTCAAATGTTTAGGAATTGAACTGAGTCAATGTTATTTTTAAACAAGTATCTTTTGAACCGGAGTAATCACACTCGTTGCATTTAAACTTTTTATTTTTTTTTCTTAACTCCTTCCTTATGTTTTTGTAAATTACAATTATCTGATCCTGAGTAATAGTTCCTAGTTGTATCCATTATGTTTTCGAATAGGTTATGTTTTATGTCGTGGTCTTCGCTCTTAACGGGTTCCATCACGACTCTCATAATATGAGTCTCTAATTTAATCGATTCATCATCATATTGTTTATTAGATTGTTGGTTGACGTCACTATCGCGGCTATTGTCAAATATTTCTGACTTAATATATATATTACCAAATTCTTTAACGTCCGATTTTATCACGTGTGTTTCATCACTATTACTATAGCTTTCATACGAAATTTTTGCTTGCTCTATTTTAATAGTCCCAAATTGGTATTTCTCCATTTTAAAACGATAAAATATGAACTGCAATCTTGAACTCGTTAAGAGACTGACATTGTAGGTAAATAGGTGTAATTATATATTCTGCTTATTAGTGTAATAATTAGTCAAATATGTGTAATTAATTCCTAAGATCGCGTTTCTGACATGTGATGTCAATTTCTGACGTCAGTGCTAAGGATCAAGAAAGTTTATTCGGCAAAGCTATTTTTTGACCATAGACCATTGCATTACAGGGTCGAGCATTGACGAAATTTATACTTATTACTATATATATGTCCATTCGCCACATATTGGTACTCTTATATGTATAACAATTATATTATTGGTACCTTAAATACATTTCTAAACCTCATTGTGAAACATGTTTGAGTTATTAAAAATACCTCTAGGCTAAGAATTGAATGTATCTAACCCATTATTATTCATTTTTAAAAGCAAATATAAATTAAGTTAATTGTGAATTTCAAAATAATTAACTATATGAATTGTATATGTCTGAAGGCAAAGAGGAACATAGTTTTAATCCAGTATCCAATCATTTTAGAAATAGCCCAAGTAAATTTCGGATTTTAAGAAAAATATACGATTCTTTGTTGTCGATTGTTTGTCATGCACAGAATTCAAATATAATTTTAATATTCGCACTTTTTAAAATATCGGAAATAGACTGTATATTTCAAAAAGCAATGTTGTCAATATTTTGGAAAACATTAACGATTTTAAATTTTCTAAAGTTTATATTATCAAATAATTCACTTATCTACCCTTCCTTTTAACAATTCGACCGAAAAAATGATTGCAGAACACGATTAAACTGGTTTTGATAAACTGAAAAAGTACTGATTTTATTTTAACTCAACATTTAAGTAGCACATCTCTTCGTTTCGGAATGTTTCGGTTCGCTATCCCTAAATCCGTTCTCCCGATGGAAGCGGTAAGTAGTTCTTTGGTTTACCATTGATTTAGTTCTCTACCTTTTGATGTCGAGTTTAACTGCATTTTTTACTCGTATTTCAGGATAAGTACTACGTTATTGTGGGTTACTTATCCCTAAGTTAAAAAAAATACGTTTTGATTCAAGAATGTCCCTTACGCTTTTGGGCTCGCGATTGCGTTCCAGGAGAATTCTAGAATAACAATACTAATTTCGGAATTAAGAGTTTTATGATGATTTTTTATTAAATGTTTTTATTTCTTTTTAAAATTGCAAACTAAATATTTTTTATTTTCACATCAATCCTGAGGGAGATCCTTTGCTCTGCATGAAGTCCTAGTCGGAGTGTTACCTTTAGGTTTATGGTTAATTATTTAAAATTTAGTTTTCTGGGGCTTAGTCCACAGTGGCGCCTTAATTTCTTTAATGTAGAATATTTATTTTGGGGCTATAAAACGTATAAAGAAAAAAAATGTATAGAAAAAGAAGACACAGTGTTTTCCATAATAATAGCAATTATATAAGTTTAAATATTAGTTACATCAATATTTACAATTGAAAACATTAAATACCATAATGTAACGGACCAAATACCTAAATGGTAGCTGGCCATCTTGCCTTCCACCTTTCTCAAATAACCGACACTACAGGGTCTAAACACCTCATTAATATTTCACGATCCTTGATCCTGCACTGACTAAACCCAGACTGCTAATGTCAGCCACAGTTCAATACATTTCTCATTTTCTGAGCACTCCTTGCACTCGGGATTTTATTAATTCTGTGAACAATCTTGTGCAATGTGTGAGTAAACGATTTGTTACAATCGTTGCACGTACTACTTTTTAATAATTCTATGAACAGTATGAATGTGTATCTTCAAGTTACTTCTTTGAGTAAACGAGTTGTTACACTCGCTGCACGTATATTTTTTTATATTTCTGTGAACAGTATCAATGTGTATATTTAAGTTTTGTCTTCCAGTATATGATTTGTTACATTCATTGCAGGTGTATTTTTTTATTTTTCTATGAACAGTATCAATGTGTCTCTTCAAGTGACATCTTTGAGTAAACGGGTTGTTACACTCGCTGCACGTATGTTTTTTTATTTTTCTGTGAACAGTATCAATGTGTGTCTTCAAGCTGCCTCTTATAGAAAACGATTTGTTACACTCGTTACACACGTACTTTTTAATATTTCGGTGAACAGTATCAATGTGTATCCTCAAGTGACTTCTTTGAGTATACGAGTTGTTACACTCGCTGCACGTATATTTTTTGATATTTCTGTGAACAGTATCAATGTGTATCTTCAAGTGACATATTTGAGTAAACGGGTGGTTACACTCGCTGCACGTATGTTTTTTTATTTTTCTGTGAACAGTATCAATGTGTGTCTTCAAGCTGCCTCTTAGAGTAAACGATTTGTTACACTCGTTACACACGTAAATTTTAATATTTCGGTGAACAGTATCAATGTGTATCCTCAAGTGACTTCTTTGAGTATACGAGTTGTTACACTCGCTGCACGTATATTTTTTGATATTTCTGTGAACAGTATCAATGTGTATCTTCATGTGACTTCTTCCAGAAAACGATTTGTTACACTCGTTACACACGTACTTTTTAATATTTCTGTGAACAGTATCAATGTGTATCCTCAAGTAACTTCTTTGAGTAAACGAGTTGTTACACTCGCTGCACGTATATTTTTTGATATTTCTGTGAACAGTATCAATGTGTATCTTCATGTGACTTCTTCCAGAAAACGATTTGTTACACTCGTTACACACGTACTTTTTAATATTTCTGTGAACAGTATCAATGTGTATATTTAAGTTTTGTCTTCCAGTATATGATTTGTTACATTCATTGCAGGTGTATTTTTTTATTTTTCTATGAACAGTATCAATGTGTCTCTTCAAGTGACATCTTTGAGTAAACGGGTTGTTACACTCGCTGCACGTATGTTTTTTGATTTTTCTGTGAACAGTATCAATGTGTGTCTTCAAGCTGCCTCTTATAGAAAACGATTTGTTACACTCGTTACACACGTACTTTTTAATATTTCGGTGAACAGTATCAATGTGTATCCTCAAGTGACTTCTTTGAGTATACGAGTTGTTACACTCGCTGCACGTATATTTTTTGATATTTCTGTGAACAGTATCAATGTGTATCTTCATGTGACTTCTTCCAGAAAACGATTTGTTACACTCGTTACACACGTACTTTTTAATATTTCTGTGAACAGTATCAATGTGTATCCTCAAGTAACTTCTTTGAGTAAACGAGTTGTTACACTCGCTGCACGAACTACTTTTAATATTTCTATGAACAGTATCAATGTGTATCTTCAAGTTATTTCTTTGAGTAAACGATTTGTTACACTCGTTACACTTGTAATTTTTAATATTTTTATGAACACTGTCAATGGGTGTCTTCAAGTGACCTTTTTGAGTATACAATTTGTTGTATTCGCTGCTTAAGAACTTTATATTACGTTTGTTGCGAGAATCAACCTCTTTAATTTCACTCCTCAGTTGATCGAGTGTACCTAATACTCGTAATGTATCAATTTTACAATCTTTTATTGGGTCGAATGTTTGAGTCTCAGTTTTGACGAACGTTATATCGCCTATCTCAATCTCATCTTTGACAGTGATATGATCATAGCTACTTTCCTCATTTTTCGGTATATTATTGGTAGAATTGATTATGTTACTAATATTCAGATCGAATTCATTTAACCCGTGTGAACTGTTAGCGGGATAGTCTTCCGCACTATTTTCTGTTGACGTTGTTGGTTGATGAATATCCATCAATACATTATCATCAATGCATTCTCCTTTGATGATATCTTGTCGGTACATGTTTCTTTAGGAGTACGAACAAAACAATGAATTTATTACAGACTTGTAGAGTTGATGGAAAAGATTAAACTATGTTCCGGCTGTCACCAAAAGTGGAATATTTGGGGTTGCCACATTTGATATTAATATCATTACCATAATGACATGTTCGCGCTCTTTTTTCCAGTTTTACCGAATGTTTATTATTCTTGAGTTGGATATTATTGCCACTATTAAAAATATATTAATGATAATAAATGATTACATTGAAAATTAAAAATATTTTTTTTTATCTACTGATTAACACATCTCTTCTTATATTGTATTAATCGATCGCTTTAATGGCACAGTTAACACTAATATTTATGTGGTCAGATGTAGGTAATGTCGTGCAAACTAAAATAACACTAAACACCATTTAAGTAAGATGTTTGATGTAAACCATTTTAAAACAAAATACTTTGGCAAGCATTTTATCTATAATATTAATACGAGAAGAGGAAACTTGTACTTAACCCTTTTAAGCCAATAGTAAGACGAAATGCCTAGTTAAAGTTTATACGGAAGAGTGCAGAAAGTTAATAATACAGTGTTACAAATAATTAAATTAAATATTTTAAAACCTTCATACTATTGACAGTAAGACTGAATGAGTTTCGAGCTGTCAATTATGTGTGATTTCAAATGTTGTTTTTTTCAATAGGTAGTCTACAGTTCCTAAAAAAAGGTTGGTTGGTTAATCTCAAAATTTTTCGGAATATTTTAGGTAGCTTTCCTGATTAAATCTACCAAAAATTCACGTTTAATTGCCTTTCAAGTGAATATTTGCAATTCAAACTGCTACTTTCTTATAGGTCAAATAGTCACGCGAACTTTTAAGGCCATATTCAAACAGTATAAATTCTCAAGTCTTAAGCAATGGTCAAATGTATTTAAAGCTAACAATTATTTTAAATTCACCCATCAATTATAGTAGCAACGAGGGGATCTCTGAAGGAGGTTTTGGAAAGGGAAGGAGAAATGTATTCCATCGCGTGCAAGGAAAGATAGAACCGTGTTTTTAGCACGATTCGCTGTTCTTAGTACAATGTACAGTCGCATTCACAATATGTTGTTGTACCACAACATCGGTCAATTAAACAACATTTAAAATGTTTTCCTCTGAAACAAACACTAGATATTTGTTTGACGGCACTCGACACGTGCGTCTGGTCGTGTTAGTCGGAACATTTTTCCGAATCAAAAATGCCACCGGTCGTAATAACATGACGCACATGATAAATTCTACGGTGACCTTGTTAGGTAGGTACGCATTTAAATTTAAAATTATTTGAATTAATTATTATTTTATTTTATTTGACTTCGCCTGCTAGTACCTAAATAATTAGTGCCATCAAAAAAGGATAATACATCAACAAAAAAAATCTGATACTGAAACCATGACGAATTTTGATATAAGGTCGCAACAAATCATGTTTGGAATCGCAGGGCCAATGAGCGGATTTTTTAATTGGTAATGGTCTTGGAACACCCTGTAGAAATGAAACAATATCTCAAAATATTAGAAACTAACCAGTTTTATTTGGTTTTATGAAATAGTTGTTCTTTACCTATTTAACGGATTACGATCTCAAAATCAAAGTTTATAATGACATATTTGAGCGCTAATTGCTACTTGCTAATTGCAAAAGTTTTTCCTTAGCTCTCCCCAAATTAGAAAGCTAAGTGGTTCAAATCGGATGATCTACAAAACCTAACTTATTATCTAAGAAATCACAAGTTAAATACGCGCCGTGTATTATATGTAGTAATGTCTAATATTATATTTATATTTGTGTCATAATCAATGTGATTCTTTAGTACATAGTGGTCTAAAACTGGTAGGTTTAGCGATACTACAATGAAGAAGGCAGTTCCATCTGGTTTAATAAAAAAGGCATTGATTTTGCAGACACCATTAAAGTGATATCATTATTGAAAATCGGTAAACAAAATACAAATTATCCATATTATAACTTTTAATAAAATTCTATAAAAAAAAAAAACCTAAGGCGAATGTGTGAAATGTTCGTACTTAGTACAAAATATTTTCAAAATAACGTGAATTGCATTGACAAATATTAGTAAATCAAGCAAGCAAGCACGATTAAATGCGATATTAATAATCCTTATTACAATATGTTTTTCGTTAAAAAATAAAAGTTCTAAACCAAATAAATATTTTAAACCTATCCAAACTATTTATACACTCCATTTGTACTATTTAATAATAAAAACATACAAACTGCTTGCCTATAAACACCTTTCGATTCAAATATTAACCTAGATTAAGCGATACATAGAATAGGCTTGTGTCGATAAGTTAGATAGTTCTAGGTAGTTACCCAAAATATTAAATTTATTATTTTATTAATAAATTGTGGTTAAATAACACAAACTGTACCTAGTCAATACATACAACCGTATAAAACACTTCCTAAACTAGGGTTGTCCGATTGGTTCTTAAAAATAATTAGAGGTTGATGCATAAAATAATATTAAATGCAAATGCAGCTCTTAGTCAATACGATTTTGAAAGTGCCAATTGTTTAGAAAGTGAACTGTGTCAATGTGTCTTTAAACCAGTATTTTTGGTATTAGAGTAATCACACTCGTTGCATTTAAACTTTTTTATTTTCCGATGAACTACGTCGATATGTTTCTTCAAATCCGAGTTGTTTGTACTAGAGTGATCACACTCGTCGCATTTAAACCTTCGTGTTTTTTGATGAAATCTTCTAATATGTTTCTGCAAAACAGACTTAAATGAACTAGAGCAGGGGTGCTCAAACTTAAACTGCTGGCGATCTACCTCAATATTTTTAGACTACTTACGATCGACTCTGAGAGACTGCAAGTGTGTGTGATGCAGGGTTGTCGTACATACACGATACACCCTACCTACCTAGATAGGGCGTACCGTAGCATATATAGATATTAGCTTTCTGCACAATATAGGTACATTATTTTAGTCAAGGTTTGGGTTAGGTTTAGTTAGGTTCTTCTCTACAATATCAATGAAAAAACTCATAGTTATTCAAAATTGCGAGTTTATTGGTTGTTACAAAACAAAAGAGTTACATATACCAGTTGATAAAGCCACCTTTTGCCGCAAGCAGTGTTATTTTATTACGTAATACATTTTTGTAGTTTAGTTACCTACCTACTTATTAAAAAATTTTTTCTTCTCGAGATCTACTCAAAAAGCACTCGCGATCGACCAGTCGATCGCGATCGACCGTTTGAGCACCCCTGAACTAGAGTAATTACACTCGTTACATTTAAACTTTTTTATTTTTCGATGAACTGCGTCAATATGTTTCTGCAAATCGGCGTTGGTAAAACTAGAGTAATTACACTCGTTACATTTAAACTTTTTTATTTTCCGGTGAACTACGTTATTATGTTTTTGTAAATCCGAGTTGTTTGAAGTGGAATAATCACACTCGTTGCATTTAAACTTTTTTATTTTTCGACGAATACCGTCAACATGTTTGTGCATATAAGATTTGCTAGAAGTAGAGTAATTACATTCGCAGCATTTAAACTTTTTTATTTTCCGATGAACTGTGTCAACGTGTCTTTTTAAATCAGTATTTTTTGAACTGAAGTGATCATGTGATCATGTGATCATGTGTGCAACGAATGTTCGTTGCATTGAAATTTTCTTCTTTTTATATAAAATACCTTCAATATGTTCTTCTAAATTAGAATTGTCTGAATTAGGGTGATAATAGCTGTTGAATGTATTAATTGATTTTTCGAATGCCTTTCGTTCGATTTCGTGGTCCTCACGCTTAAAAGGTTCTATCATGGCTTCCGTAATATCAGGCTCTGATTTAATCGATTCATTATATTTCTCATTACATTGTTGAATCAATTCACTGTCGCTGCTATTATCAACTTTTTCTGATTTAATGTGTATATTACCATATTCTTTGACGTCAGATTCCATCATGTCTTGTGCTTGGTCGGAATTACATTTGGTTCGTTCAATTTTAATGGCCTCAGTTTTGTATTTCTCCATTTCATAGAGAAACAATTTGAACTGCAATCTTAAAATCGTTTCCAAAGCGAAATTAAGGTTGTACCAAAAGTCCCTGCATTTTATCGACTTATTCGCGTTTAAACGTCAGTGAGCGGGGGACCAAGAAGTTTAGTTGCCAAAATATGTTTTTTACCATAGACAACCATTGAGATTACAAGATAGTTTACTCTGTTGGCAACTTTTTGGACCTCTATCGCGAGCTGAATAATTACGGAAGCAAAAGTAGAAAAAATCCTTGTAGATAGAGACGACCTAGCATTTTTTTAAGTAGATTTCAAAAGCAATCGATGCTCAGCACAATTCTGACTACAAATTTGTTCTGTGATTGACTGAACGGATATTGCAGCTTTTGCATTAATTGACTCGCATAAATTGTAGTGTTTGTTAGAGACATTTCTGTTTTTGATACGAAACGGAATAATAGAGATTTATAATTTGAGTTGAGTATGATTTGAGTTACCTACTTATTTATTTACTAGTTTATTTTTTTAAATAATATGGAAATTGCCGTTTTTGCTTCTATATTCCATTAATAAAGTTGTCCCGAGACCATTCCCATTTTTATATTTAAATGAATTCCGTCGATATGAATTTGTAAATAAGAATTCATTGAAGTGGAGTAATTGCATTCGCTGCATTTAAACTTCTTTATATTCAAGTGAACGAACGCAATATGGCTTTGTAAAATGCATTTTTTTTAAACATGAATAAACGCACTCGTTGCATTAAAACTTTTTTATTTTACGATGAACTCCGTCAATATGTTTCTGCAAATCAGTTTTTTCTTAAGTGGAGTGATTACACTCGCTGCAATTAAACTTATTACTACTCTTATAAACGGCGCTATGCTCTCACTATAGAGCGTTGTGGGACGGCGGGATAACAGAGTTCACACAATTCCACGGTCAGTGCCCTCCAGTATTGTATATTTTGTTCATTTATAAACGTGTTTTTTTTATTTGTGCAAAAAAAAATTTAATAATATTATAATTACGGATGATTATTACACATAAAGAAAAAAATACATTTTAAAATGAATCTTATAATTGTTGCGTCATTGTAGCGTAGTGCTAGCGCCATCTTGTAAATCTGATTATAATAAACTATATTTGCTAGTAAATCGAATAGATCCTCTCCGCAGATGCTAAGAAAGTAACCATGAGTTACGTTAGATGGCAATTATAATTTATTAGCATATTAAAATTTCTTATAAATTATAGTTTTATTAAACAAGTATAGTTTAATTATTATCGGATCAATAGGATTAATATTCGCTACACTAAAAGGGATGCGTTTGTTCGATCATAGTTAGTAATTACTTCATCAACCGAACAATAGATGGCTTTAAACTCATTCAACGAAACTGTTCTCATACAGCCAGTTCGGAAAAAAACTCTGAGCGCAAACGTCAAAACGATTGACGACCTAATGTTGCCAATAACAAAATATTGCAGAAAAATGAGTTAAGTAGGCTGGCAGGTTAAGTCGGTTGCCTGTTTTATGAAAAACATATTTAGTGGCCGAAATTAAATGTGGTAACAAAAATATTGAAATATTTATTAATACAGGAATATTAATAATATTCAGTAAAAATGAAATGAAAATTATAATTTAACACTCTGTTACGTAGTAACAAACATAATTTATATTATTTAAAATAAAATGTTACCATATTTCATTTCAGCAATTCGTATTTCACGCCTCCGTCCTTATTGAAAAACGGTCAGCATATGGTTACTTGACTATACGCATTGGTTTATAGTATCTGATATAAGTATAATATATATAATCCTATTCGGTCGTTCCCAAAAACAGGTTGACCACACATTAAATAAATGGTAATCCACGAATCGATATTTATTGGTCCAAAAGAGTTAGAAAATCAAATTAAATTTTCAAAAATATCTCGGATAGCTAATTCATGAGCTTATTGTCAATTATGCAATCTAATCATTATCTTTTCCGCTTGCGGTTGAGGTAACAGTGCAAAATCATTTCTAGGTCGCAAAAAAACGCACTAATGAAAACGTTACCTAAGTATCTACTTTGAAAATATTAAAGAAATGCTACAAGATTGCTTCTTAATATCTAACGATAGTATATTATTATAACAAATTAGTTTTTGGCCAAAAATCGGATACTTTGGTCTTGAAATGAAGAAAGTGGTAATGAAGTGACGAAATATTTACCTGCCTAAATTTATAATAATATTGACGCAGTATTTGCTAGCAAAAGGTAGACTTCGATATGTCAAATTTCTTGACGAAAATTATATTCTTACTTATTATTATATTTATTATGTTTGTACCGATTTATCTAAATCCTCGCTTTAAAGTTTCAGCACAGAATCAAAGTCACGGTGGTTGCGGTACCTAGGGTTGAATGGTTTATGATTGACTGTAGTTACATTTTCACCTTTATAGTTCAATTAATTTATTTATTGAAACAATTACATACTCGTTTAAAGGTTACAGATTCGTGGATACATATTAAAAATGGTTGTTCCGTGAGCGTTTGACGTGAGCGTGAACCTCTGTTCGATGCCTTCTTAACTATACTAAATGTCTGTCCTAAAGAAGGTACCTAATAATTAACTGTGTATTACAAAAACATTTCGTACGTTTTATTTATCTTAAAACGTACCCTAAAAATATTCAGCAGGCGTTTGACCTCTAATGCTGACCTCATACTGCAACTCTGACTTCGAAAGATAGTTCCAGGAAATTAATGGAATCGACATTTTGTATAAAAAATGCCATATTTGAACAAAAAAAAAAAAAAAATCTTTGCTTAGCCGCTACTATGTGATCGACCAGTCGGCTTACAAGTCAGAAGAAAATATTCAGTTAGGTATCTGAAAATATATAAAAAAGTTTAAACAATAGCAAAAAAGGTTAAACACAATTTAAACATTCAATAGCAAAAATGTACCTTAATAGCTATTTGTTTATAAAAACGTTACAAAAAAAAAATACATTTATAAAATGACAAAACTAACCACTTCTAACAAAAAACTTGAAAACGTATTATAAACCAACGAATAGTAAACAAGTTGTCTCTAAACGAAATATAATGGTTACAAAGGCATTTATTTAAAAAAGAAAAAAATGTGATTAAACACTTTATGACAGTGTCAGACTGTGCAAGTTCAAAAGTAAATTGTAAACACATAATAAGTATTTACAATTAATTACAAATAAAGTAGGTGTTTTTTTTTAATTACGGTAATTTAAATATTTACCAATTTATAGTGTAAATAGGAAGAAACACTCATAGCGTTATTAAAAATAACTCACGTCATATTGATATTAATCGTGGCAACCCCAAAAATACCACTTTTAGAGACAGTCAGAATCGGGACATTAGATTGAGTATATTTTCCAACAACCCTAAAAGGCTGTAATAGATTCATTGTATTGTTCGTGCACATAAAGAAACATGTACCGACTAGATATCATCAAATCAGAATGCATTGATGATAATGTATTGATGGATATTCATGAACCAACAACGTCAACAGAAAATAGTGCAGAAGACTATCCTGCTAACAGTTCACACGGGTTAAACGAATTCGATATGAATATTAATAACATAATCAATTCTACCAATAATATACCGAAAAATGATGAAAGTAGCTATGATCATATCACTGTACAAGATGAGATTGAGATAGGCGATATAACGTTGGTAAAAACTGAGCCTCAAACATTCGACCCAATAAAAGAGATACAATTTTAAGTAAAGTCGATCAACTAAAGAGTGAAATTAAAGAGGTTGATTCTGATTACAAACGAAATAGAAAGTTCATATGCAGCGAATGTAACAAATCGTTTACTCTAAGAGGTAACTTGAAGACACACATTGATACTGTTCACAGAAAAATTAAAAACCACATGTGTAACGAGTGTAACAAATCGTTTTCTGGAAGAAGTCACGTGAAGATACACATTGATACAGTTCATAGTAAAATTAAAAGGTTCACGTGCAGCGAGTGTAACAACTTGTTTACTCGAAGCAGTGGCTTGAGGATACACATTGATACTGTTCATAGAAATATTAAAAAGTACATATGTAACGAGTGTAACAAATCGTTTTCTAAAAGAAGTTACTTGAAGACACACGTTGATGGTGTTCACAGACATATTAAAAAGTTTATGTGCAGCGAGTGTAACAAATAGTATACTAGAAGACAAAACTTAAATATACATTTTGATACTGTTCACAGAAATATTTAAAAGTTCCCTTTCAGCGACTGTAACACCTCGTTTGCTGAAAAAAGTTACTTGAAAACACACATTGCTCAAAACTGTTCATAGAATTGGTAAAATATCGAATACAACGAGTGCTCAGAAAATGTGAAATGCAATGGCGTCCAAGAACCTACAGATGTATTAAACAGTGGCTGACATTAGCAGCCTGGGTTTAGTCAGTGCAGGATCAAGAATTGTGAAATATTAATGAGGTGTTTAGAACCTGTAGTGTCGGTTATTTAAGAAAGGCGAGAAGGCAAGATGGCCAGCTACCATACAGGGGCGGATCTGGAAAAAAATCTTGGGGGTTAATCCCATTTTAGATTTGCGGAAAATTCGTCTATTTACAATAAATTCGTTTAATACAAATCGCCTAGAACTCTCTCTGAAAAGATACATTGTAGTTTCCAGCAGACATTGCCACGTTTATTTTTTTCTTGCTTTCTATGCACTGCGAAAAACAAATAAAAAACTACAAAAATAAATTTTGTTTGGTATTAGGGTTAATTTATTTTTCGATTTTATCCCGCTTTAAAAAACCATTTAAAATTAATATTTCTGGTGATATGAGAGGCATGATACACAATGATAGAGAAAGAGAGAGAGAGAAAGAACCTACGATAAAGCGGATAATAGATAATAGTACACACGGCGTCATTTATATTGTAATTTATTGAACTTGTCCCTTTGAGGTTGAATCGCGAATAAAAGATATTAATTGAGCATTCTCTGCAGGTGGTTGTGAACCGGTTGAACGTGACAAACAGTAACGTCTTTTAACGACATTATCGTATTTTTGGAGTTATAAACCTAGGCATCTTTTTTGAACTAATTCTAGAAATATTTTTCCCTAATTGTGTATAATTTCATAATTAAAATTAAAAATAAACTAAATAAACATTAAAAGAAAGTAAGAAAATTTACACGCCGAGGACGCAGTATAGAGAAGTCATCTTAGAACAAAGGCTGGTACAAAAAATGTTTCACGATTGGTGCGTGTTATACCAATAATATTGTTACTGTCCCAGTAGGTATAACTTGCCACAATATAACTTGGGAATAGTAATATAAAGCCAATAGCAAAGTTATTGAAGAGTGTTGAAGATGCGTTGCAAATTGCTAAATCCATTCTGAACGATGTAGTTTAAACAATTTGAAAATCTCTTAGGCCTTCAAAGAGGTGGCAAGGAGCTGGATCTACCAACTGGGCTATCAATATTAGAAACGAAGACCTGTGGCGTGATTGCCTTAAATGCTGAAGAAATTATTGCCTCCAAAACTGCCTCAGGCAATAGTATGTAATACCTGTAGATACAAATGCACAAAGACTTTCTCTTCGGAATACAGAAACAATAAATGTGATACCCAATCTATTGTAGAACTGCGTGAGCAGTCTAACCTTAGACACGAGGGTTCTTATGGGCTGCTTGGAGTCATGAATGGAAGACAGTCAAGTGACTGCTGCACTTGGCCATTCTTTTGGGGCCCAATTTGTATATCTTCGAAGTGCAGCTAATCCGTCTTCAATATGAGTCGCAGGTTATAAACCGTATTCTTGCTGCGAATTTCGGCCTGGGAGCGCTTCTTTTTGAAGTCGGGCTGGACAGTGACAGATTACGTGTTCTGCAGTCTCTTCCTCTACGTTGGAGCCTCAGCAGACGAGGATATCAGATCAGGAATGACCGAGGTAGTAAGGTGCCTGTTTAATCTGCAGTGGCCTGTTATCGATCCAGTTAAGAAGCGGAGGCTGAGGCAGTGCACTGCCCTACCTGTCTCTGTGCCTTGTCCAGGTTAATGGCTTGGAGCAGATGTTGCATAGTTAACTGATAGTGCCCTGGCTGTGACTGTGCCCTTTAACCGATTGGACTGTGACATCGTTTGCGGATGCTAATTGGTATGGGCTATTCAGGACATCAAACGTCTCCATATTATAGAACAAAAATAACCGGAGCTCACCTCACGATATACTGGCTCTTAACGCTCGCAAAGATCTTGTCAATATTACACGGATTCTTCCTCTTTGCTTATACAATCTTTATTTTCACTTTTGTGCTACACTTGTGGTGATTATGTTACTTTTTAAGACTTTAATGCTAACTATTTTAATAGTACAAGGTACATTTAAAATTAAACTTAATTTCTGTTTAACAAAATATTTGCATAATTTAGCGTGTTGGTTATTTTGTTCATATTTTTTGAACTTTATTTCGTTATAATTTGTGATTGTAAAACCTTTTATATCTACTGCCAATATATAATAATAATATTCCCTTAAATAATATTAATGTTAGATCATACATAATATTTTTCGCCATATAAGCTAATATCATTTTTATACGAGTACTACACCAAGTTTGCTTATTATATTGATATTATATTTTTTATTCATATTTTATGTTCTTATCATTATATTATTAATTTATATTTTGTATATCCTTTTTTTTTCTTCTACCGCGGTTCTGTAGTTATTTATTTAAATTCTTCTTATTGCTCTATAAAATTATGCTATTCAGAAAACATGAATATAAAGATTTATGACGATCTAGATGACATTTCACAATTTAATACAACAGGATTACAAGATTTTAAATATAATCTTATGATTTTAAATCTTAATATTAAGAGTATAAACGGAACCTTTGGTGATTTTACAGTGATGCTGCTAAATATGAACTTTGAGTCGGACTTTCATTTTAACCGAAAGTTGGATTATTAACCGACTTATACCACTTTGTTTCTCCTACGACGGTATTTGTATTTTTTACTAAGTTAATTTTCATGACAACCTCAAGGCACTGCCAAGGCGTCTGAAGAACATGACAGTACCAGTTGGTAATCCCACACTATTCAGAGTAAACAAATCTGGACAATATATAAACATCTACAACAATTAAAATTGTTCTTCTGAGAAACAAATATTTTTTATAATTTGTTGCCTCACCTTGACGTTTAAAATCTAGATTGGGTAATAACTTAAATTGATTCTAATTCAATCTGGCTTTGATGTGTTTACAATGTTCAAAATATAAAAATAATTTATATAGGTATTATTTTTGACTTCTATTTCGCAATAAATATGTACGAAATATTGACTTATTTACTTTCCTCCTATGTCATAGAGCACTTCCTATGTCACAGATTTCTGTAAATCCTAGGAACACATAATTTCCATGGCTTAATGTTCAAAATAAGGTAGAAATTGACATATTGTAGCATATATCTTTTTTTTTAAACTATTTTTTGTCTCCTGTACAATTGAAAGTATATTTTTATTCTTTTCCACGAGTTAAAGGTAAAAGCAATTATCTTTTTAAAAAGTACCAAGGCCACAAAATTGCAAATTCTCTTTCTTTAGTGTATCATTTTTCATAATATGTATATTTTTTAATTACCTTTATCGCCTACCTATATTTTATGAATTATATTTTTGATGGCTAAATACGCAAGTACCTAATACTAATAATACACATAATACTACAATCTGTGAAGATTGGTAGCTAAGTGTTCCGTGAAAACAAAAGGCTATTTCTTTTTAGAATGGCATATTATCACATTATTAATTTTAAATAGTTACATAATTTAATAAATAGTAGCTTAATTATAAATAAATGCTAATGCCTTTAAAATAAAAAAAAAAAACATTTTGAAAGAGCAACATTGCATTACGATTCCAAACCTTCGTTTAAAACGGAACTGTCATTTGTCAGATGGTGGATAGATTCCTTTCTAAATCATTGTTTAAGATTGTACTTGATAAAATGTTAAATAAATAATCGTGCGTATAGATTAAAATATTAATAGTAGATATCGCGAGGACATCCCTCACAGCCTTCACAGAGTCCATAATTCGCGCCCGTGTGCAAACATTCTATAACCAGCGACGCGACCGCCATCTTAATAGCTCAGCGCCAGGAGGCGCTTGCTGAAGAATCTTCCGGCTGTTACTCCACGGATCTTTCGTGTCTTTACTATTATGGAGTCAAATCCCGAGTCTTATGTAACCTAGTGCCAGACATCATCAGCACTGTATTAATAACTATTAATAATCACCTTACAATATAAGAAATACCATCGATTGAGTTAAAAAATGGAGGAATGCACTGAGACTGCTGTTAAAATAGAAAAAGATTATATTTCTGAGCAAGGGTATGATTGCAAACCAAGCTGCAGTGATTTTAACAATTCGCGAATGTCTAAATCGGACAACAATAGTGTTTCAAAAGTCTCAGGACCACTTCTTAAATCAGACATCGATAGCAAAGATTGCTTTGGTCCGCAGCAGTGTAATACTATGATAACAAATCAACAAGATGATCTTTTTATGGAGGAAAATATCAAATTTATAAAATTAGAAAATAGTATACAATAGTATACAATAGTATACAATACAATACATACAATACAATACAATAGTATACAATAGTAATAGTATAGAATAGTAAACAGGTAACTATTACCTAGTTAGGAAGGTTATTGACTTACACTCATCGGCCAATTTATATTCCATAACAAAAAAAAAAAAAAAAAAATGTAACGAATTCGCGGTCGGCGAGTATATCCGTCTCTTTTCTACACTTTCTGTTCGAATAAAGCCTAGTCTTTCAAATCTCAAGGACAAATGCGTCCCGGGGCGCCTTAAAGTTAGGTTAGGTGAGGAGAGAATTTATGTGAATATTCCGATAGCGCTTTTTTTTAAGTGTTCACAGAATAAAATTACAAAAACATTAAACACTTTCCTAACTTACCGCAAAAAGTAGATGGTTCTTATATAAGAGGATTTTATATAAGTAGTGTTTATTTAAGTTTAATCGAGTTACGTCTAGTCTATAGGTAGAAAAAATAAACTCAATAATCCTAAAACACCAGAAAGAGTAACCCCGAAACCAAAATAAATCTAAACTCCTAAAACTCAAACGATATTGGAGCTCCTGAAACCTACAAATAAACCTGCGAATATGTTGAAATTAAGCATATTTTATCACATATTATTATGCATATATTCTCTAGTCGGAAGGAAACAAATTATGTAGCTAATAGCATCCGATGGACAATAAAATTTAAAATTAAAATGGGTGACACGCATTGGTTTATAATTTGTCCTTAGATTAACAACAGATTTATTTGTATTGTAAGATATTTTTCTCTTTGATAACATCACATATAAAAATGCTGTATAATAAATATAAATATTGCTAAGTATCGGTCTCGAAAAAATAGTCAATAACATAAAATGCGTTAAAGTGCTATTAAAGAAAATTGACTTTACCTGTTCGAATTGCAAGGGTTTTCTAAACGTACGGTGTATGTATTTGGAGAATAAACTTTTTTGTTTCGAATGCCTTTATAGTGATTATAAAACAAAGGTTTTATTAGAACACATAAACCTTGAGCAACAATCAATAAAAAGATTACAATGTAGCGAATGTAATAGGATGTTTACAAGGCGACACAGTTTATTAAGACATTTAAACACCGATGACTTAAAAATTAAAATGTTTAAATGCACCCAGTGCGATTATACAACGTCGGCTAAAAGAAATTTAACAAGACATATTGACGAGGTTCATCAGAAGATAAAAAAATTTAAATGCAGCGAGTGCGATTATATGAGTTCAACTAGAACAAAATTAACGATGCATATTGAGGCCGTTCACCGGAAGATAAAGTTTAAATGCAGCGAGTGCGTTTATATCAGTTCAACTAGAACACTTTTAACGTTGCATATTGACGCCGTTCATCGGAAAATAAGAAAGTTTAAATGCAGCGAGTGCGATTATATGAGTTCAACTAGAACACATTTAACAATGCATATTGACGCCGTTCATCGGAAAATAAGAAAGTTTAAATGCAGCGAGTGCGATTATATGAGTTCAATTAGACAACGTTTCACGATGAATATTGACGCCGTTCATCGGAAAATAAGAAAGTTTAAATGCAGCAAGTGCGATCATGCCACTGCGAGAAAGTCATCCTTACAGTTACACATTGACGCCGTTCATCGGAAAATAAGAAAGTTTAAATGCAGCGAGTGCGAGTATATGAGTTCAACTAGAACACATTTAACAGTGCATATTGACGCCGTTCATCGGAAAATAAGAAGGTTTAAATGCAGCGAGTGCGATTATATAAGTTTAACAAAAACAAATTTAACGATGCATATTGATGCCGTTCATCGGAAAATAAGAAAGTTTAAATGCAGCGAGTGCGATTATATGAGTTCAACTAGAACACATTTAACAATGCATATTGACGCCGTTCATCGGAAAATAAGAAAGTTTAAATGCAGCGAGTGCGATTATATGAGTTCAACTAGACAACGTTTAACGATGCATATTGACGCCGTTCATCGGAAAATAAGAAAGTTTAAATGCAGCAAGTGCGATCATGCCACTGCGAGAAAGTCATCCTTACAGTTACACATTGACGCCGTACATCGGAAAATAAGAAAGTTTAAATGCAGCAAGTGCGATCATGCCACTGCGAGAAAGTCATCCTTACAGTTACACATTGACGCCGTACATCGGAAAATAAGAAAGTTTAAATGCAGCGAGTGCGATTATATGAGTTTAACTAGAAATGATTTAACGTTGCATAATGACGCCGTTCATCGGAAGATAAGAAAGTTTAAATGCAGCGAGTGCGATTATATGAGTTCAACTAGACAACGTTTAACGATGCATATTGAGGCCGTTCATCGGAAAATAAGAAAGTTTAATTGCAGCAAGTGCGATTATATGAGTTCAACTAGACAACATTTAACGATGCATATTGACGCCGTTCATCGGAAAATAAGAAAGTTTAAATGCAGCGAGTGCGTTTATATGAGTTCAACTAATGGAAATTTAAAGAAACATATTGAAAGCGTTCACCGAAAAATATTAAAGTTTTAATGCAGTTAGTATGATCATGCTACCTACTAAGAGAAATTAAAACATAAGATTGGCATATTGAAAGTTGTCAACGAAAAACATTAAATTTTAGTGGGTTTGACGATTATAAATAGTTAATTGTACAATTTCTCCTAATTGCGGTTTGATAAATATGTCGTATACCGAAAAAAACTGTTTTTTTGTTTGTAGACATGTAGGCGACCGATAGTCAAAAGCAACCTTTTTGCAATTCTTGAGTAACTTCATTACATTTAAGGGTAGACTAGGACTATACAAAGTGCCTGCAGTGGGGTTACGCACTGAGAGTGAACGCGATTCCTTTGGCCGCATAATTTATTTATCCAAATCATATAAAAAATAAGTACTATGAAAAGACTTAAATAACACACGACTATTGCTCAAATTAAACTAACCAAAACACGTTATTGTAAATTTGAAAACAATAAAATTATATAGATATTACCTTCAGGGTAAAAAGAAAATATATATTTCCGAAACGTAAGTTTATATTTTTTTTTCTATGTAGTAAATACTATAGACGCCATGTCGGCGCTAATCTTCTAAAGCAACAGATGGAATTTAAGGAGGTTTTTCACTATTTTTTAGTTTAGTTTTCAGCGGGTTTAGATGTAATTAACAGGGTATTTCAAATTCATGGCACTTCTTTTAGGAGGTTTATCTATATCCGATATCTAAACCTGTAGTACGAAAAAGAAAATCATTTCCTAAAATATTGGTCTATACCCAATTAAATATATTGTTTATGTGAGGTATTTTAAACAATTCGTTGCATAAAGTACAATCTTTCTATAATATAGTATTTAAATTACAAACTCAATCACCGTATCCTAATTGCCAAGCTCGAAGCATTAGGTGATCTTCTTAGATGGTTCAAATATTGTAATAATTCCATCTGGTGTTCCTCAAGGAACTCGCTTAGGGCCTTTACTGTTTAATGCTTATATCAGCGATATTGGTAACGGTTTTTACACTTCCGAACACAACCTTTACGCTGATGACATGAAAATGTATTCAGTAATCTCTAATTTGGACGATTGCATTAATATGTAGCAAGACAAATAATAACTGACATAAATTGAACTAAGTGCAACAAGATATCTTATACGCGAAATGTTATAAAAACCGATTTCACTTATACCATCGGTGCGACTAAAGACGACATAATTGAAACTACATATGTATGTGATCTGGGTGTAGATTTAGGTCATAAATGAATCGGCGATCAACATATATCCTACATTGTTGACAAAGCATACAAAACACTTGGCTTCATATTTAGGTCATGCAAGTCTTTTTCGGGGACACAGGCACACATGACCCTATACTTTGCGTACCTTCGCAGTCTGTTTCTCCTATCTGGTCTCCGCAATATGATGTGTACAAGAACAGAGTGGAACGCATTCAGAAACGGTTCATTAGACCTGGAATTCAACACATATGACGAGATGGCTAATCATTATCATATGCAGACCCTCGAGGACCGACGTACCACAGCGGATATGGCACTTCTACACGATCTATTACATAACAGAGCGGACAGTCCAGATCTTGTATCAGGTATCAACCTGCGAGTGCCTTCTACTCTGTTCCAGGTGCCAAGGCGCAATGCAGACTATGCCAGAAACTCTGTTCTGTACCGTTTACTCAATACCTACAACACTAAATTCAACGAGGTGGATGTAATTGACCTAAATCGTGGCGAGTTTCTTTCAAAAATCCGAACTATTTCATGCCAATCTGATTCAAAATAAAAGCGTTGTATATTAAAATCAATTTATCGATACACAAAATATACTATGTTTATACATACATACACACACAAGAGGCATGCTTTGTTATAAAGTTGCATTTGTATTTTTAAATCCACAAAGAAAGAGTTAACTTTTTGACTTCTGAAATTAGGCAGGAAAGGAAAGAAAAAATATTAAAATAAAACGATATGTTAATATTTATATTGTTATTATTTATACTTTTATTATAACTGTTTCATTTTTTATCTGAATATTTTGAATTTAAGGTAAAAGACATTCTATAAAAGGGTTCGTTTTGCCCTTAATTGGTTCTACGACGTGGGATGTCTAGCAAATCGTTTGATCTTGTCGCACGTGAAGGTACCCTGAGACCCATCAGCTCAAGCTGAGAGCTGCACTTAACTGCACCTGACATTATTCTCATCAGCTCTAGACCTTCTTTCAAATTCTTCGGATCTATTTGCAAAGTGCATGGAGGGCTTACGATCCATGTGTTGAAGGAATTTGTGTTGAACCTATTCAATTTTAGATACATGTGTCGCGTACTTAGGATTCCAAATTTGGGAGCCATATTCCAGGACACTGCGCACATAAGAAAAGAACCAGGTCTTTAGAGCGATACCCGATTTAAACTTCCTGCAGATTCGTAAAATGAACCCTAAAAGTTTGATCGCCTTTGCAGTAATATAGTCAACATGTTTATCGTACATTATCTTACTTTCCAACACAATTCCAAGATCCTTAATACAATCGGTTGAAGATATCTGCGAATTACTGAACCTAAAATAAACTCGACTTTATTAAGGTTTCTCGTGAAGCAAATATAAACACATTTGCCCGCATTAAAAAGAGACGGTTTTCAAGGCAATAATCAAAAAATCTGTTTAGGTCGTCCTGTAATTTATTAGAGTCTGTGAGATCCTTAATTTTAGAGAATATTTTCAAATCGTCAGCATAACCTAACACTTGTGCAAAACGGAAGCAAGAGATGTCATTGTTGTAGAAGAGGATCAACAGCGGCCCAAGTAGGCTGCCTTGTGGAACACCTGAGGTTATGACAAGCCAATCCGACCGAAGACCACCAATTGTTACACACTGACTCCTGTTACTAATTTATGAAGAAAACCATCTAAGTAGATCACCATGAATGCCGATCTTCACTAATTTATTTAATTGAATTCTATGATCAACTTCATCAAAAGTTTTACTAAAGTCGGTATAGATAGCATCGACTTGAAATTTTTGGTCCATGGAGGTAGTAATGTAGTTGGCGAATAAAGCTAAATTGCTGACAGTGGAGCGCCCTGTAAAGAAGCCATGCTGAGCGTTCGAAATGTAATGTTTTGTTACCTCAAACACTTGGAAATGGACTATTTTTTCAAATAACTTAGCGATTGTATTTATTTTAGAAATAGGTCGATAGTTGTCAACTGCGTTACGGGACTCAGATTTATAAACTGGAGTATCATATGCCTTCTTCCATTCCAGGACTAACCTTCCTTAAGTGTGGTAAGGCTTAAATAATGTGCACTACAGTTTCTGACAAATGTCGCTGGAATTCCATTTGGACCTGCACTTTAATTTAGGTCCAGTTGTTTAATTTCAGCTGAGATGCTTTCAATATCGACAGTCACCGAGTGCATATCTGCTGGACCTATCCCGGTTTTCCTTGACAGGTAACTTGAGAGGGAAAACCATGAGTTTTTGATTTAGATTTTACGAAAGACAAAAACTATATTTTTATATTTTGTGCAATTTTAATTCCTAATTTCTCTAAGTTATCATAAAATATAAAGAATTAAGGTTCGACTTTTATTATAAAATATGGAGTTTTGAACCATTTAAGTACCTATTTAATGTTGTCTATGGCGCTGAAATAAATAAATTTAATATGAAGAATATTATGAAATAATAAATTTGAGCCTAAAAATAATATAAATTTGAAATGTTGTTTAATAAAATAACATTTAATTAAAAAAAAAACTTTCAAAAGTACTCAACAGATGGCCTTAGGTTGATATTTTTTTAAAGATTGTCTTCGCAGTAGACGAGCTAAGCGACAGATGGCGCTGAACTATAAGATTATTACAATTTAAATAAATTAAAGAGCACTAAAATAATGTTAAAAGTAGTGACGACTATTTTCACCAAATTAAAACGAAAAAAAATAAATATTAATTATTTAAACTTATAAAGATTATTCTTTCGAAAAATTAATAACATTTAATATATTTACTTAAACAGTTATTTACTAATATAATAAGCAATGCTTTACTTTTATTAAATTTTATTTACTTAAATAAAATATACAATTCCTGGTAATACAGTAACGCTTTTTCTAAAACAAACCCAATTTCTTATAAGCCGCCATACAACGTTAAGTTTTAACGTGAACTCATTACACTAGCTAATGTCGAGGCATCTGGTACCGTGTTTAGCTAACTAAATGTGAACATCTGTTCTAAGGTAAACTTTACTTCCTTAATCGATAATGGCCTTGACACTATTACGGCGTACGACGATATCTATCGACAAAGATAAATGATCCTTTTACCATTATCACAAAAAGTACCTAAATTTAACTTAGTTGAGTAGCGTCCAAATTAATTGAATATTACCTAGTCACAACAGTTCTTTTAAATAGAACTTAGGTTAGGATGAACATTCTTTTATGGAGGTCATTCTATACTTCAAACTGTTCAACTTTTGTTCGACAAGTTATCAAGGTACTAATCTATAACCTTCCTAACTAGGTAAAAGTTACCTGTTTAAACGCATAGTTACTCCTCCTGGGATATTATTTATTTGGTATGGACAAAAATGTGACGTCAAACATTCTTAAAATATAGTTTAGATATTTATATACTCCAAGAGACTTTCTTTAGAAGAATATCTTTTGTATTCATCAACAAATTATAAAATTATATTTACCAATTTAAATGAGTTGCAAATATTTTGAACTTTACCTCAAAATGTATTCTGAAGTTTATAATTCCTTTATAATATAATAAAAAAAAGTTTATTTGTTTAGTTGTGACTCGCTAGATAATTCACCAGAATATAAATTTGAACCTATATGTAAACATATGTAACAGCAATGTATGTAATTTCTATGTATTTGTTTAATAATAAATATCTTGCTTTAATAAGAAAACTCTCTCGTTTCATGTTTCAGAAATCATTTCAATTGTAAAGGTTTAGGCCTGAACAATGCCACTACAAATTGTTTAACAATCTGCATCGACGCATTGTTAAACAATACAAATCTTATGTCAACGAGTCGTCAGATTCGCATTGTTTTTATATAAGAATACTATTATTAAGATGAAATCGGCTTTCCACGATTACTAATCGACGTCTCGAGTCAGTCGAATCATTACTTTATGAATCTCGCAAAGTTGCCAACCCTTTATTGTATTGTAGATGTTTTTCTTATATAACTCGTAAACACCAGAAAATACCAACTTAAAATTGCTTAATGATATCTGCATCATTTAAAGAGTTGGAAAATAAACTTTGAATTATGAAATAGTAAAAATGATTGAAAAAAAGCCAATTCTTCTAAATTCTATTAAATGACTTGGTAATTCAATCTTCCCACTTCTAGGTGGCAAACATCATCTCCTCAAATAGAGTATGATGATATGCTATAAATATGTATTTGACACTATTTCTCGATTACTTTTATTAAACTATATATTTTCATTAAATACTTTTATATTATTTGCCGCCATCTGTTATTATCAAAAGAAAGTATCGATTTTCTCTTTAAATTGATCAATTTTAATTCAGATGGCGCCAGCATTAAACTTAATAATTAAACTTATTTATACTGTAAAACAATTCAATTTGTATTTCCACGAATATATAACATATTTTAGATACCTACTTTCATCACTTATGATCACAAGATATCAACATTAAGTAGGAATTAAACAAACAATTTGGTATTTAAGGGTTCTCTTGAATGGAAATGCTAGTGACAATCACTTACTTAAAAATAAAAAAAAAACAGGTGAAAGCACTACCGCAGCAGTCACATCTGCGAAGAATCTCATTGGCCAGAGAGTACTCAAAACTTACTTTCGCTCAAGGCTCGTGAGGAAGATTCCGCTACACATTTAGAGGCATTAAATTGCAATTTATTATCGGCAGCCACTTTAAGAGACGATTGACGTCATCTTGTCAAAAAATGACGTCACTCACTGGTTTATCTTCACATCGACCACATCCAGTAACAAACTACATTTTTTCACTGCGGTAAAAATATTATTAGTAAATAGAATAAAAAATAAACCACTTAGTGCGGCCCTTTGCTGGATACCAGATTATATATATTTTAGTTTTAATTGTCTGTTTATCATACCTTTAATACAATGCTATTTTCTATAAAAAAAATAGTATATTTTTATAATATTTAATAAAAACTTATTCAACATGATGGATCACTATTACCGCATTATTAATGATAAAATTCTATACGACCATGGACGTAGCATTATGTTCAAAACATCGACTACTCAGAAACTCTACCCAGAGTTTTGTCAATATTGTTATTAAACATTTTAAGATTTAAGGTTTATCCGTCGATCACAAAGGCTGGTTTCAGAGCCGTGACGGTTACGGAACCCCCGCAACGCAACGGAGGGCCCGCATGCAATCCTATAAGTATAAGAAATTAGTTTATCCCTTACTCGCAGAGATGGCTGTATGTTTGATTATCTATTTGTCATATAGACATCAATGTAGATATTTTAATAAACATATTCCTATTTATTTTGAAAAGTAATTATATTATTTATTTATTTTTGATACCTTTAAATTAATAATAATATATTAGAAATACATATTTAATATAATACATATTTAAATAGGTTTATAGACACTTTTCAAATGCTTCGATCGAGTTAATCATTCTATTCTCCACAGAGATTTATACTACAGTATAAAGAATGGTACAGAAAGTTCTCTTGGAACAAAAGTGAGACGACACCCTGCGAGTGCTCCAATGCTGAACAATATAACATCAGGAGTACCACGGGGTTCACAACCGGGACTCTTATTATTATATATAAATGTAACGTTTTTTAAAGTTTGAACACATTTCGTATGCAGATGATTTGAAAATTTATTCTAAGGTTAATGAGAACAATTGTCTAGGCATTTGAACTGATGTGAATCTTCTTAACACTACTGTGATAAAAACTGTATTTTCTAGAATTAATTATAGAATTAGGGTGGAAATTTGTTAAACAACTTGAATCTAAGACCTTAGTATTATGCTAATATGTGCAATACAAACTGCCAAAAAAGATATATTTTACAAGAGCAAATTAATATTTTTAAAGGAAGTGCGAGCATCTCTGAAACCCCCGATATAATTTATGAATATAACGGGACCTAATGATTGACGAATTGTCACTAATCTCAGGCTAAATAATAATGAACTTGCAGTTTTTAAATAAAAATGTGCAGAAACACAATTTTCGACTTATTTTAAACACTGCTTTATGCCGTTTATTGATAGTTAATTTAATATTTAAATTTACTATACTATATTTTGTAGCACTTGACATAGCGTAACATCATAGAATACTTCTAGAATCAACGATCTATCGTTGTCTAGAATGTTCTAAAGCATGTCCCAAAAATCGAGAATTCAGTTACGTCCGATTTATTCTTCCGATGGATTTTAATCAAAGCAAAATACCAAGTTAGTAAATAGTACTTCCTACGTGGTTTAAATGACCAGAAAGTAACATAAATATTCGCGTAACGCGAAATATCCGTACAAATCACGTCTGAAAACTGCAATTAATGACAAATTACAGACAAAACGTCAAAGTGACAGCTTCGGTCCATTTTTCATCATTTTATCGACACGTCGAAAGAGTGAGCGACGCAACCCTAGAGGGTAGGTACAATCAATATTCTACTTACTAATATTTACTTATTCTTAATACATTACTTTTAATTTATTGCTCGGCTGTTATAAAAATAGGAAATTGAAGAAAATACAATGAAATTAATAAAATACAACCCAGACGGACTAAAGATTGAAAAAATATTTTTAAATCTATTATTTTTGTTATTTTTAATATATTTGTAGAAAAATTTTAATGGTGGCAATAATATCCAACTAAACCATAATAAACAATAAGTCAAATTGGGGAAAAGACCGCACACATCTGAATACTGATATTAAACGTGGCAACCCCAAAAATACCACTTTTAGTGACAGTCAGAATCGTGACATTAGTTAGAGTATATTTTCCAACAACCCTAAAAGGCTGTAATAGATTCATTGTATTGTTCGTGCACATAAAGAAACATGTACCGACTAGATATCATCAAATCAGAATGCATTGATGATAATGTAATGATGGATATTCATCAACCAACAACGTCAACAGAAAACAGTGCAGAAGACTATCTCTCTAACAGTTCACACGGGCTAAATGAATTCGAATTGAATATTAGTAAGATAATCAATTCTACCAATAATATACCGAAAACTGAGGAAAGTAGCTATGATCATATCACTGTCAAAGATGAGATTGAGATCGGCGAAACGTTCGTCAAAACTGAGACTTAAACATACGACCCAATAAAAGATTGTAAAATTGATACAATACGAGTATTAAGTACACTCGATCAACTGAAGAGTGAAATTAAAGAGGTTGATTCTCATAACAAAAATATAAATTTCATATGCAGAGAGTGTAATAAATCGTTTACTCTAAGAGGTAACTTGAAGACACACATTGATACTGTTCATAGGAACATTAAAAAGTACATATGTAACGAGTGTAACAAATCGTATACTCAAAAAGGTCACTTGAAGACACACATTGATACTATTCACAGACATATTAAAAAGTTTACGTGCAGCGAGTGTAACAATTTTTTACTCAAAGTAGTAACTTAAACATACATTTTGATACTGTTTACAGAAATATTTAAAAGTTTACTTTCAGCGACTGTAATAACTCGTTTGCTGAAAAAAGTTACTTGAAAACACACATTGCTCAAAACTGTTCATAGAATTGGTAAAATCCCGAGTGCAATGAGTGCTCAGAAAATGTGAAATGCAATGGCGTCCAAGAACCTGCAGATGTATTGAACTGTTGCTGACATTAGCAGCCTGGGTTTAGTCAGTGCAGGATATAGAATAGTGAAATATTAATGAGGTGTTTAGACCCTGTAGTGTCGGTTATTTGAGAAAGGTGGAAGGCAAGATGGCCAGCTACCATTTAGGTATTTGGTCCGTTACATTATGGTATTTAATGTTTTCAATTGTAAATATTGATGTAACTCATTTTTAAACTTATGTAATAGATATTATTGTGGGAAACACTGTGTCTTCTTTTTCTAAACATGTTTTTTCTATATAGTAGGTACCTATATAATAAGCAAACATTTAAAAAAATGTTTATATCTAATGTTACTATCTGCTCTATGGTACATGCTCTCTCTCTCTCTCTCTCTCTCTCTCTCTCTCTCTCTCTCTCTCTCTCTCTCTCTCTCTCTCTCTCTCTCTCTATCATTGTACATCTTGCCTCTCGCTCGCACACATGGCGTTATTTATATGTGAACACTTTGAACTTGTCCCTTTGAGCTAGAATCGCGAATATAAGAGATGGATCGTGAATTCCTTGCAGGTGTTTATGAACCGGTTGAACGTGACAAACGCTGACGTCTCACACCGCAACGGATGATGCAACGAAGTAAAGGTCCAATGCTTGGAATGTATTGTTTATAAAATGATTGACGTGATTGAAATAATGAATCAACATCGTTACAATAAATTTTTAATTGTTTATCATTAATACCTATTTTTCACTCCTTTTTAAAAATATCATTAGATATTGACAAATGTAATTGGTGAGTTAGGTTGTGTTTATATTTGTGTGTTTGTGTGTATATATTTGGGAGGAGTTTTGTGACGACGATTATATAAACACAGTTATTCTGTGTTGCTTTTAGCGGAGTTTGTAAGAATCCTGTGAGGATAAAAAATGCCCTTTAGATTTTGAGAAACCTCGAGTTTATTGGGACCCGAAAAAGAACCCTTAGTGTGTTATACATAGGTACGAACTTTGATTGCACTATGAAATTATCCTATCTTTAGAGTTTTAAACCAAGGCAATCATTTACAATCATTTTTGAAAACATTTGTTTTTGTACTGATTCCAAAAACATTTTTTCCTCTTTGGGTGCAATTTCGTAATAAACATTTTGAAAGAAAGTTATCATAAAAGTAAATAAAAAACTAAGTTTACACGCCGAGGGTTCCGTGCCGAATATTTTTTTATTACGTTTTTATCATGACATTGTCCCTTTTTTCCTTAGTAGGAAGAGGCAAGATTTATACTAAAGTTGCAGTCAAATATGTGTTTCTGCGCCGGCTGACGTTTATTGTGAACTATAAAAAGATTATTGTATTACTTTTTAGTTTTTTAGGTTGTAGGTAAGTTTTCAACGTGAGGTAGGCACATATAAAACCATATAAGCACATATAAATAATAAAGCCGAAAATCTAAATATGATGCACACCGCCTGTTCTAAAATGGGGGTCCCAAGACATTGAGTAATCGCCAAAATGAAACCACCGCAAGCAATCCGCAGGAACAGGGATCCTGATGCCTCATTAGCAGTGACCTGATGCCTCATTAGCAGTGACCTGATGCCTCAGTAGCAGTGAGGACCTGATGCCTCAGAGGCCCGTCACAGATGGAAGAAAGAAGAAATCCCCGACGTCAAATTACAAGCGAATACTTTGGGTTGAGTGGACCCGCATCGAGATTATATTTTAATCTGCACCTGATGCCATACAATAAAATGTTATTTGGAAAGGCGAGGCTCAGCGCCAAGAAACTGCAATATATGGTTCCATGGTATGGTTCCAGAACTGCCGTGTGCTGGTTAGATGGTTAGAAAGACTGAATCATTATACACATTTCCTCAGTAGAAGATTTAGATAAACTTACCTGACTATTTGTCTACTTAAATATAGATATAATTAAATTTCTCTATAAAGATTATTTGCTTAACGTTATGAATATCTGGTTATATGTAGTTGCTGAAAACAATTTAATTCCCACATGCTCTTATGATATATATGTATAGTCAGTAATATTGCTGGGTAACCTTATTTTATATGAGTACTGTAAATAATAGACCCCACGTGCACTTTTTACACAATATTTATTAATGTTACCTATCCACAAAATTTTATAGAAAATATGTCAAATAAATATAAGAGGAAATATATGATATGCTCGTATACTAGAAACGCACATGGATTAACTATTGCTCTACCAATCTATCTTCTATCAATGATCTATGTTAAGTATAGTTTAATTTTATCAAAATGTGATATTATCACAACTTATTACAACAGCAAGCAAAGCTATGTTTCTTACTGGCATGTGGAGTACATATTATTATTACCATATGTTGCCACTTATGTATATATTACCATTATATATTTTTTCTTTATGTTCTTCCTAAGTACTCCTCATATGTCAGGTATAAAAACTATCTCTAAAGCATATCTCAATACAATATATACTAGTATCTCGGTTACGAAATATTACACATACTTTTCAAAACTAACTATAAAATCAAAATTCTCCTAAGATCAGTACATATAGCTAAAATTAAGAAATCTGATTATGGGTAGAAATAAACAGCTCTTAATACTGGGCGAGACGAACTATTGGTAGCTCTGCAGTCCAGAGATGTTGACATCCTGGCACTGAATGAGACATTTCTCAATGACGACAGCGACCTGTCAGCCTATGCTATTGCAGGTCATAACCTGCAATGGTCATAACCTGCAATAGCACTCTCCACGAGTCGGGCGGCGGGGGGGAGGAGTTGGTTTTGACATTAAGAAAAGCATTCCCTATAAAGTCTGTACTTTAGGTGATCAAACAGTCTTAGAAAAAATGTGGGTTCGTTTTACCGACCTCACGACGTGAATTATATCCCATTCCTAGAAAGTCTCGGTGATGACTTCGCAAACTATCAATCAAACGCTGACTACTTACTCTTTTTAGCTGATATTAATATAAATCTCCTCGAAAATAGTACTCAAACAAGAAAATTTTGCACTCCCTGCAGTGCATCACTAATTGACGTCATCTGCACAAATGCTTATGACAGGCCATTTTTCACACGGACATTTTTCACAATAAAGAATTTAGCGATCACGCGATGGTGAAATTACAAAGACCTTAACCTGGATAACTTGAAAACTGATTTAGCCCAGGCTCCTTGGAACGAATTCGATGAATTCAATGATTTGAATGAAATGGTTGATGAGCTGAATAAACTCACTTTGGATGTTTTCGAAAAACATAAGCCTTGGATTACAGCCACTGTTAAAAAAAATGATGCCTATGCTCGGTATATAAAAACCAAACTTAGTGGACATTATGAATATTATAAGCAATTTAGAAACCTTGTTACTGCCTCGATTAGACGGGAGAAGAAAGCATATTTTGATTTTGGTCAGGTTTAGAAAAGGTAATAAAGATACCCATTTACCGCCAGACCTCAATGACCCTGGTAAAATTAATAAGTACTTTATTTCAGCCACATCCTCAAACTGTCATGATGTAGAAATAGAAAAAAATATAATCCCCACAGACTAGACGAAACAAAAGAATGCTTTGACTTCAATATAGTCAGTCACGATGAAGTCTCACGCTCAATTAATAGTATAAAATCAAGTTCACAAGATATTGATAATATATCAATATATATGATTAAACTCACACTTCCCTACCCTCTGTCAGCAATCACATGCATTATTAATAAATCCTTGACGGATGGTAAATTTTCTGATGCTTGGAAAACGGGTATCGTGATCCCATTTCTGAAGAAAACATGTGCATCAGAACTCTCAGGCCTCAGGCCAATCACGATACTTCCATGTCTATCGAAAGCTTTTGAAAAGATTGTAAACAATCAAATAATGTCATTTTTAGATAGCAACAATTTACTGCCTCCAATGCAATCTGGTTTTAGAAAATACCATAGTACCGTTTCTGCTCTTAGTAGTGTTACCGACGACATACTCACTGCAACAGATGAGGGAAAAGTTACTTCTCTAGTTTCCTTAGATTATAGCAAAGCTTTTGACTCGGTGTACTTTGGTACACCGAGTCTTAACAACTTACAACTTAAACACATGGGTATGTCACATAATGTCTGTAAATGGTTTGAAAGCTAAGGTTTAATTAATCGCTCTCAAAAAACTGTATGTAAAGCAAATTCAGGACAAGACATCTCATCTGACATTGCAGTATTAAAGATAGGCATACCACAAGGTACAGTACTTGCTCCCATGCTATATACGATCTACACATTTGATATGCTGTCATATTTAGATAGCTGTGAGGGCCATATTTATGCGGATGACACTCTGATTATTCTGACAGCTGTAAAAAATAAATGGTCCTAGAATTAATTAATAAATGGTCTACAAAACATAGTCTTAAACTTAACCCAAAGAAATGTGAAGTTTCTCTTATCGGCACGAAGCAATAAGTTCTAAAATGTAAAAATAACTATTCAAGTTCTATATCCATTTCTGGAACAGCGTTGCCAATTGTAGAAGTATCTAGGAATCTAGGCATCTACTTGGACTGGCAACTTAATTTTGAAGAGCACGTTAAAAGGAAAACTCAATGGTGCTTTGCACGTCTAAAAATCCTTTAGAAAATTAGAGGATATCTATCTATTCCCGTAAGGACTCACTCCTGTAACGGACTCACTAATCCTTTCAATCTTAGACTATGGTGATGGCCCGTGCTTAGCCAAAAAAGTACAAAAAAAAATCCAACATGTCCAAAATGCCTGCACATGCTTTTATTTTCGGATCCCCAGGCGAACCTATATTCTAAATATGGTCAATCGCAGAAATGTCCACTTTGCTTGTTTCGTATTTAAAATATATTACAGCGAGAGACCAACCTATCTATATAAAAAAATAGGAAAATCACGGGACAATCACAATCACATAACACGTGCGAAAGATCACCTTTTAATCGTCCCTCACCATAAGCTGACAGTTTATGAGGGTTCCTTTAAATTTTCGGCATCGAAGATCTGGAGCGACTTGGCTCCTTCAGGACTAGGTGTCGACAATGGCTTCTGGAGCTGCAAACTACCAACACTTAGTTACGTTTTATATGTACTCGTACCGATTTCATTATAATTACACCGACGCGACTGGAAGTGACCGTTTTTTTTATAAATAAACAATTAAAGACAGTCTGGAGAGATACCGTCGAGAGTAGCTCGTCATTGATAAAAGTGTTTTAAGTGAATATTGAATATGTTTTGTAGATATAAATGTTATTAAATAAGTTAAATTAGGAACGAATGAGTTCACATAAAAACCCGCAAGGGTTTTGTGAACAAACAAATTAAATATGTATTCTGTTTATAAATAAAGAACTTATAAAAAAAAAAAAAAAAAAATATACTTCTCTATGCTGGTCATACATTTTGTTTTGTATTATGTTTTGTATATGTTACCAATGAGCATGTGAGGATTACAATAAATAAGTGTGAATTATCTTAATATTAATATATATAAATCTCGTGTCACAATGTTTGTCCTCAATGGACTCCTAAAACACTTAACCGATTATAATAAAATTTGAACACCATGTGCAGTTCGATGTGCACTTGAGAGATAGGATAGTTTAAATCTCAAATTATAGTCGCAATTTTAATTTATCGCTAATTTTTTGTCCGTTATTATTTGGCAGTCATAAAACTGACAGATGTCGATACCTTTCGACTGGGTTGATGGCGCTAATGTCTGTTATTATTTGACAGTGACAGTTATTCGACGCAAACGTATTAAAAGAGCCCATCAGTTGGCAGAACAAATTGAATCAAGAAATCCAGCTCAAAGAATCAGGACAGCAGGTCATGCACAAGAATCTCAAGAACAGTGTAACGAACGTCTTCAAGAGAATATCATAAGAACAAGAAAATTATTATTTTCAGTCAAATGCCACCGAAAAAATCTAACCTCAACAACGCGAGCGGCAAAGGGACACGACGCAAACGTCAAAACGCAAACGTCAAAACTACGATCGGAATAATATATTCACTTACGAGATGCTGTTGCTGGAAACATCGATGGAAATTTAAATCCCAATGACATCGGTAATGCTTTCATTTTACCTTCAAGCTACATCGGCAGTCCACGGAACATGCAGGAATACATACAAGATGCGATGACTTACGTACGTCATTACGGCCGACCGGATTTATTTATTACATTCACATGTAATCCGAATTGGGAAGAGATACAAACTTTACTATTGCCAGGACAACAAGCCATTCATCGTCATGATTTAACTGCACGTGTGTTTAAACAAAAATTGAAATCCTTAATTGATTTTATTGTTAAATATACAATTTTTGGTATCACACGTTGTTGGCTGTATACGATAGAGTGGCAAAAGCGAGGTTTGCCTCATGCCCACATTTTGGTTTGGCTTAAAGATAGAATCCGTCCTGAAGAAATCGATCAAATAATTTCAGCCGAAATTCCAGACACATTAATTGATCAAGAATTATTTGATATTGTCACCAAACACATGATCCATGGGCCATGCGGTGTTTTCAACATGACGTCACCGTGCATGGAAAATGGAAAATGTAAAAAAAACTTCCCAAAGCCGCATACGAATGACACGATCACGAATATTGATGGTTATCCAATGTATCGCCGCAGAAGTACTGAGAATGGTGGCCACACATTTACAATGCGACTGCCGAACTTTCCAAATCAAGTTGAGTTTGATAATCAGTGGGTGGTACCATACTCACCACTACTTTCAAAAACTTACAAAGCTCATATCAATGTTGAGCTTTGCAGTTCTGTTAAATCAATTAAGTATATTTGTAAATATGTAAACAAAGGCAGTGATTTGGCCATATTTGAAGTAAAAAACATAAATAAAAATGACGAAATAGCACGATACCAAATGGGCAGATACATTAGCAGCAATGAAGCTATTTGGCATATTCTCAGCTTTCCCATCCACGAAAGAGATCCTGCTGTCCAACATCTGGCAATACATCTTGAAAACGGTCAACGTGTATACTTCACTGAAGAAAATGTTCTCCAAAGAGCGTTCGAAGCTCCGAAAACGACTCTAACTGAATTTTTTACATTGTGTCAAAAACCTGATGTTTTTGGCCAATTCGCGAAGACATTGGTGTATGGTGATGTTCCACGTTATTTCACATGGAACAAATCCAGTAAAAAATGGGAGCCACGGAAACAAGGAAAACCACATCCTTCCATTACAGGCATATTCAAAGCTAAGACATTGGGGAGACTTTACACGGTACATCCAAAGCAACGTGAGTGCTTCTATTTACGTTTGTTATTGGTGAATGTTCCCGGACCAACGTCTTTTGAATTTTTACGAACAGCTAATGGTCGAGTATTCAATACATACCAGGATGCATGTCGTGAACTGCAATTGCTAGAAGACGATAACCATTGGGACTTAACGCTTGCTGATGCTGCGTTGACATCAACACCGAATAACATTCGTCAGTTGTTTGCAATTATTTTGGCGACATGTTATCCCTCGCAAGCACAAACTTTGTGGGAAAAATATAAAAATTGTATGACAGAAGACATCTTGCACCGAATTAGACAAACAAATCAATGCCAAAACATAGATTATACACCAGAGATGTACAATGAAGCATTGGTCTTGATCGAGGATTTATGTGTTCTTATTTCAAATTTACCACTTAATCATTATGGTATGCCATCACCTAATCGTCCAGCCACCGACTTAGTCAATACCGATTTACAACGAGAAAATCAATATGACCATGGAAGTTTAGCAACAATTATCATGAACAGTGAACCATTACTGACAGCAGAACAAAAAATTATTTATGATCGGATTATGCTGGCTGTTGCTGCTGAACAAGGCGGTTTTTTTTTCTTGGATGCACCCGGTGGAACCGGTAAGACATTTTTAATATCGTTGATTCTTGCCAAAATACGGTCGCAACAAAAACATCGCATTAGCATTAGCATCGTCAGGCATTGCGGCTACTTTACTGGATGGTGGGCGAACAGCACATTCAACATTCAAGCTGCCATTGGACGTTCATAATAAACCAGATGCAATGTGTAACATCAAAAAGAATAGTGGAATAGCTGCAGTGTTGCGGAAGAGTTCTATAATAATTTGGGATGAGTGCACAATGGCACACAAATATTCACTTGAAGCATTAAACAGAACTATGCAAGATTTAAACAGCAATAATAAACTTTTCGGTGGTGCTATCTTACTTTTGTCTGGTGACTTCCGGCAGACCTTACCGGTTATACCTCGCTCTACTTTCGCGGATGAGATTAATGCATGTTTGAAACAATCATTCTTATGGCGAAGTGTTGAAAAACTACGATTGACCATAAATATGCGAGTACAATTGCAAAATGATCCATCAGCACTAATATTTTCCGAACAACTACTAGATATTGGGAACGGTAAAATAAAACTGCAACCAAATACGCAATGCATTAAACTACCAGACAATTTTTGCACTGTTGTTCAGGATAAAACTGAA
This sequence comes from Neomicropteryx cornuta, assembly GCA_020383195.1. Lineage (NCBI taxonomy): Eukaryota > Metazoa > Arthropoda > Insecta > Lepidoptera > Micropterigidae > Neomicropteryx > Neomicropteryx cornuta. The sequence continues at coordinate 6,475,755 of JAHKQU010000031.1, forward strand.
TTGATTCAGAGTATTTTCCCGGATATACAGAATAATTATTTGAATCATGAATGGCTTAGTCAACGGGCGATTTTGGCAGCCAAAAACGTTGATGTTGACGAAATTAACTTCCAGATACAACAGTTGTTACCAGGCGATCTGATGTCTTTTAAATCAATCGATACTGTTGTTGATGAAAATGAAAGTGTAAATTTTCCGATTGAATTTTTAAATTCATTAGATATCCCTGGAATGCCACCACATAATCTTCGATTAAAGATTGGTTCCCCTATTATTCTCCTCCGTAATTTGAATCCACCTCAATTATGTAACGGTACGCGTTTGGTCATCAAAAAGATCACCGGAAACATTCTTGAAGCAACCATTTTGGCTGGGAAGTTTAAAGGAAAAGTGGTCCTGCTGCCACGTATTCCGATGATACCATCAGATTCTACCATACCCTTCAAAAGGCTACAGTTTCCAATTCGTTTAGCTTTCGCCATGTCTATAAATAAATCTCAAGGTCAAACAATGTCCATTTGTGGTTTAGATTTGGAAAATCCATGTTTTTCTCATGGGCAACTATATGTTGCGTGTTCACGTGTTGGGAAACCGTCGAATCTATTTGTGTTAGCTAAAGACAGGTTAACCAAAAACATTGTGCACCGATTGGTGTTAAATTAAATTGAAATTGAAAGTATTTATAATTCAAAAAAAAAGATATTAATGTTTAAAAGTTTAAGACTGTCTGCCTTGCCTACCTCATTCATGAGTTTAAGCGTCACATGTTATTTACTGTATTATACTGTAATATACTTATATTTGTTATAAAATTAAATGGAAATAATAAATCTGATAATTTTTTATTTTTTACCTATTGATTTCTGCTTAGTATCAAGTGTAAGAACATTTTAATTAATTGTGTTCAACGTACTTCCCCTTCAAATCTCAATCCAGTGAATTTGTATACCAACATCAACATTTTCGTCTTTGTTCGTAAATAATTTCATTGTACTAAAGGGTTATAGTAGTAGAAAGTCAAATAAGGAGATCACCATATTTTTTTACAAATACCATCTGTGTGAAAAAGCATAGTGGACTCCGTGACTGATGTTCTCTTATTGTTCCTCTTAGATTGTTTACTATAATGTAATATAACAAAAACTTTAGCCACAGCAACGCGTGGCCGGGTCAGCTAGTATATTATATATAATGAAACCGGATGTGCTGAAAATCAGCACCCTCCTTTCTTAGAAAGGGGGGCAACTGAGCACACTCCTTTTATTGGAAAATGCGATTAATTTTTATGTACAAACCTTTTATTTTTCTTTTACATTTTTCAATAAAGAAAGATTTTCTTTCTTTCTTTCTTTCTTTCTTTCTTTCTTTCTTTCTTTCATCTATATGATGTGCTTCTGAAATAATAGAAATGTTTTGGATACTTGTCATTAAATTTGGCTGTGTCAAGGTATTAAAAATAACATTTTCTGTTGAATTGCTGTGCCGCGGAGAATTGTTTATCAGAATTAAGGGATAGTCCATATATTTGCCTTCATCTACTCGTGTATCCCTGATGGCTGTTGTGGTGGTAGATGTGTGTCTACGATAGTTCATCATCATCACATTCATCTACCACGCGTTGTTGCTCTTCATTGAGGTCTGAAGAGTCACCCTTATGCGCAAAACAGTCTGAAAAAAATGCAATGTATTCATAAAAGTAAAAGGAAATATTTTCAGTGCAGTACGGCTGGCCGAAACGTCGCACAAATGTCAAACGTCGCACGTCGTCAAATCGTCTAAACGTATTTAACTTGTTTTAATAGTCATTAGTGATTAATATAATAGGGTCTATATTACCTGCTCAAAACATTTATAATAACTTAAGGTGTTTTAGCTGATATGAAGAATTATAAAAAAAGCATTCAGTTAAACAACTAAAATAATTAATTGTAATTTAATGTTTTTTTTTTTTAAAAGTATATATGAAAAAAATAACAATATTTAACTGTTTTTACTTAAAATATGAAATGTCATGTCACAGAAAATATACTTACATTTAAAAGCATTCAAGGTATTTTGTGTTTTTTTCCTAGAATGAATCTAGAAAAAAACTCCTATAAATTCACTTAGAAGATTTGAATAGTACATATTTCTGCGAATCAATGTATTTAGTCGGTATTTAAACAAGATAGCTTCTAAAGCAGCCATCTTTTTATTTAGTGTGTTATTCCAGTCGATAGAGCTCGAAAAACTGTATTTTTTTCTCATTTTACCCCATTTTGTCATTTAACTTGTTTTTGAACTAAACAGACGAGTCATACACTCATAAAGCATCTATAGAGTCCAAATATCTGTTGACTGAGATAAGTCAGGACAATATATTTGATTTCGTAAAGCTGAGAATATTTATTTACTTCAAGTAAAAAAACATAATTTTTTATTGTTTGAGTTTCCAAAATTCTTCTGCATCTTCTTAAACAAAATGCATACTTATTATTTTAGTGATTTTAAACCAAAATTTGTTTTATTTCATACCAATTTATGTCTCACTTATCACTTATAAGACACTAATCATTATTTGTAAATAATAATGTCCTCATTTCCAATAGTAAATAGTACGTTTTATTTGAAAAAATTGTTACTTGGACATTTGAGTTGAAAAATAAATCTCATTATTAACAATCAAAGATATTTTTTATTATAAACCCTAAGATAAATAAATTTCCTATCAAATAAAAAGTACTACGAATGAATTTCGCTATAAATAACATTGACAGCGAGAATTATGTTTTTCAAAATTCGAATTGTGGCCTTAAAAGTGACTCAAATCTGTATCTTTGACATTTTGACATTTTAATATTTAACCTAAATAACAATACAATGACAGCGCTGCCAAACAATACGCAACCATTATATTTATTGCAAAGTAAGCTTTATTAGTTTTAAAATGCACCATTCCAGTTGGGAATTATTTAGTTCTGTTAATCTGAAAAATGAAGAAGATTCTAGAAATGAAAACCAAGAAATTAACATGAATCAACAGCGGGAAATTGAAATAGGAGATGTTCAATTTATCAAGAAAGAGCCTGATATTGACAATTTGGCGAATGTCGTGAAATACGAAGAAATTACAAAGAAAATTCCAAAAATAAATGTAAGCGCTTTAGATTTTTCGTGTACGAAGTGCGGGAGTCCTCTAGATAGCACCGCGTCCATTAATGTTCAATGCGATAGATCCGTGTGCAAAGACTTTTTTATTTTTTTATGTAGGTTATGTTTGAACGTAGAAACACCAAATAAAAATAAAATATTTGGACAGTTAAAATGTAACGAATGCTGTAAGTCGTTTGCATTTAAATATCTATTAATCAGGCACATCAAAGACGTTCATAGCAGTGTAAAAGGAAACAAATGCAGCGAGTGTGATAATATGTTTTTGAGAAAAATAACTTTAAAAAGTCACATTGATGGTGTCCACAGCAAAATAAAAAAATATAAATGCAACGAGTGTGATTATAAGTGTATTACAAAAGGAAACTTAAAAATGCACATTGATGGTGTCCATCGCAAAATAAAAAAATATAAATGCTTCGAGTGTGATTATATGTGTACTCAAAAAGGAACCTTAAAAATACACATTGATGGTGTCCATCGCATAATAAAAACACATAAATGCAGCGAATGTGATTATATGTGTACTCAAAAAGGAACCTTAAAAAGACACATTGATGGTGTCCATCGCAAAATAAAAAGATATAAATGCAGCGAGTGTGATCATATGTGGACTCAAAAAGGAACCTTAAAAACACACATTGATGGTGTTCATCGCAAAATTAAAAGATATAAATGCAGCGAGTGTGATTATATGTGTACTGAAAAAGGAAACATAAGAAAACACATTGATGGTGTCCATCGCAAAATAAAAAGATATAAATGCAGCGAATGTGATTATATGTGTACTCAAAAAGGAACCTTAAAAAGACACATTGATGGTGTCCATCGCAAAATAAAAAGTCATAAATGCAGTGAGTGTGATTATATCTGTACTCAAAAAGGAAACTTAAAAAGACACATTGATGGTGTTCATCGCAAAATAAAAAAAATATAATTGCAGCGAGTGTGATTATATGTGTACTCAAAAAGGAACCTTAAAAAGACACTTTGATGGTGTTCATCGCCAAATATAATGTTATTATAATGCGGCAATGTGGTGTGTCGCGCCTCTGTAATTAATCCTTCCAATCCTTCAGCATTTTTTTTTTTATCAGCCCAATATGCTTTATGACTTGGTAGTGTTGACGTTCCGTAACTTTTACTATAAAAATACAATTAATTTTCCACCTTAGTTGCAATACTTAAATGCATTAGTTTATCATTAAATTAAAGTAATTTTTTTTTTTTTAAATTTTGTCGTTTTATTTTCCTAATGAATGTTTGATTTTAGGAGGTTTTAAACGAAGACGGATAGTTGACGTCAATGCTTTACAATGTTATAATGTTTTTCGTCTATTTCCACTTTTTTTTAGGTCCATCGTTCATCATTCTTTTAAGTGTAAAGTAGGTTCTTTTTTTTAATTTTGCTGAAAAGCTTTTTTGTGGGTTTGTCTTAACTTCTCATAGCTGGATAATTTACCCAATTTATACTTTCTAACTACTGTTTTAAATTATATTATTTTATTCATTACTTATAATATGTTTTACTATAGTTACTTATAAGTAAAAACCGAAAGTGGCCACGGTGTTGCCAGATGTTACCTAATCGTATCGACGTATGTAAAATTAAAATGTTACTAAAATATAACTTTTAAACTTCTTATAGGAGGATCCGTTTTAGTGACAGTGATTTTAAATGTATGTTTTATTTATTTTTGTTTTTACATATTTCTTAGATGATGAATAATAACATAACCATACCTAAGTGGACTTTGCCTGTACTAAACATATATGTTAAATTGGAGATGCCTGTAGTCGGCTTAGGTTGTTGATTAATGTGTTAATTAATCAATCAATTATTTGGCATAATTAATTTTGTTTGATTTTTCATTGGTTTTATTTTTAAATAAATAATGCTTTGGTATTCTATTTTGTAATGGAAAAATGTGTACCTTTAAATATTATTAATAATACTTCGGCGTGCAACGACTCGTGCCTGCGGCATATTTTCAGAAATTTTGCTATTCCTCCTTTGCAACGCCTTCTGTTGACTTGGCGATTTTATGCCCTTGGATCAATGTTGATTGCATCATCAGATTTTAGTGGTTTAGCTGTATCTTCAGCTTGTAGAATTATGTGGACTGTCAGTCAAGCCATTGCTAATTTAAGAAGACATTATGTTAGATTTTAACCTCTCGACACAGTAATCAGAGAATTCTATGAAATTGCTTAATTTCCAAAAATATTGTCAGAAATAGATTTTACGCATGTTAGAATAGGCCTCTGGAATATTATGATTTTAATATTTAATTTTAAGAAATTTCCTATTATATAACTTCCTATTGTATAGATTGTGTTGTCAGAATATGTTGTTATAGCAGCCTTAAAAATTAACTAAAACACCTTTTGTATTGAAAATAAAACAAATTTTAAAAAATATATCTATTTATTCAAACTATGTACTAACAAGTCAACATTAACGTTTCGAATCTAAAAACTCTTTTAATTTCAAGCGATACTCAAGTTTATTCAAAAAGTTTCACACTCCACTTCTAAAAATTGTTTTTTTTTGTTTAATTATTTTGTTCAAGTCTGAAACAAAACAAAGGCAACCAATTAAAAAATACATCAATCGTTATGAAAAAGTGTATGACAAGTTAAAATTGAAACCGGCAAATGGTTTTCTTCACGATATAAGGCCGTTCAAAGTAACCACAGAGCGGCGAAAGCACGGGGCAGATGCACGAGGGTAACGAGGTATGAATGCCTACTCACTGCGCCACCGGTTTAGTTTCACTGTTTAAATTTCATAATATAAATAGTCTCGTTATAGACGTCATCAAAATTTTGAATGTACGAGATAATATTACACGATTCTTCTAATAAGTACGACAGCTGATCGACGCGGTCGCGGTCGCCTATTTCAAGATACTACATTTACTATTATTGCTTAAATATACGGGATCATCAAGTCATAAAATTATGACATTTAAGTATGAAACGATTAAATCAAATATTAGTCAATATACGGATAAACAGGGTGTTTTAAAACTATTCCGGAAGGCTTAAGGGGGTGGTTATGTTCCCCATTACGGGTAAAAAATTGTATGAAAAATGCGAAGCTCGTGTAAATTCCCTTTTTGTATTTCGCTCTTTCAGTGCTCGCTTGCGCACGGCCAAGGTCGGTCAATGACCCGGAGCGGCGTGGCCTCGCAAGCGGACGAAATTACGACAAGAAAGATTTAATATTATCACGTAAAGTGTATTTTTTTTCACTGAATCCGATATGAAGTCAAAATAAATCATGTTTGAAAACGCAGGGCTATTAAGCTGTTTTTTCAACAGGTCTTGGGACACAGTGTACACCCTATATATAGGGTGTCTCAAGATCAGTCCTGTAAATTTAAGGGGGTGTATTGTTCCCTGTTACGAGTAAGAAATTATATAAAACAATGCAAAAAATTTTGATACCCATATTAATTATTTTTTAAACTAAATTTGTGTAAAACAATCTTAATATTACGGCAGCGTTCGCCAGGCATACTAAGCCCGCTGAAAACACGTCGGGCGCCACATTGTGAATGCAACTCAAGGTCGAGCGGACCTAAACTCGTTTTACACAAATATATTAGGTTTTAAATAGAAACTTCAAAATTTTTTTTCTCGAATACCATAAAGAATTTTGATATAGTTTCTTAACAATTAACACTAGGAATCGTAGGACCTGTTTAGCTGTTTTTTTAATGGGATTGACCTTGGGACACCCTGTATATGCTAATTATGTCAAAATTTAAAAAGGCCATTCACCGAAAATTGTTGAGAAAATAAACAGATATATTTTTGATGGATATTATATTATTATGTATTAAACGGATTTCATTTTAAATACCTATATTTATCCAATGATCTAGGATGTTAATAAAAATATAGGTGTGTCCGGAATACGTGAATTTGTGGTCGCCCCATAAGTGGATAACTACACTTAAAGACACGCTTTTTGATCTTCCCTCTCCCTCACGCAAAGTAATCTGCACGCGCATTGCTTTGCGCGCCCGCTGGATATGACAATTGCGACGAGCTAATTTTTAGTTCATTAATTAAGTTTATTCTAATTATAATTTATTCTAATTATATCTAATTATAACCGGATTGATGATCTAAAAAGAATTAGTGTCTTTAGTTTTCGTACGGTTTTTCTTAAAATAAGCACAAAATATCAGCGGCCCTGTCGATATATTCTTTTTTCTGAACCACCCTATAGGGGCTCGGCATATTTCTGAAAGAAAAATCTGTAAAAAAGGCGTTGAATAGTATTTATTTAGATTAAACATTGAAATAGTACCCTCTTTCTATACGACAATATATTATTTAATTATCCTACTGAGGAATGGTTTCTTCCCAGCATTATTTGACTACAGACTAAGTTATTTATTCATTTTGACTTTTATAAATGCACCAAAACGCATTATAAATGTAATTAAAATTATTTATAGGTAGTTAATTTAATATTACTTTAAAAAGGCTATATAAATAAATAATAAAATAGACCTAATTTTATTTTGATAGGTTGCGTATTTTTATTTATCTACAATTAGCATTTTTTTTTTAGTTTCAATCTTTATAACAGCGGTTGTCGATGTAGTTTTTATTTCTATTCTAAATGTCTTATATTTATTTTTCCGAGTTACAATCGTTAATATCAGTATTGGGCCATTCAACAGACGATTTGACCCCAACACAAATTAGCCCTATTAATTTGTTTTCTTATACTGATAAAGTAGCCATTGCTGATAGCCTTATCAAAAGATCACAAAGCCAGGAATGTACAAAGTTTCCTAAAATTAGGTAAATAGTTTCTTTCAACATAACTCGATTCGAGAAAATAGCTCTTTAGAAAAAATGCTTGTAAAGATCACAAAATCTCATCCATGCAAACATAGTCATTTTCCATAAAGCTTTTTGCCATTTTGCCATATAACATTTTTCCATATAACTGTCTTCGAGAAATTGGCTCTTTACAAATATCTTCACATATGGGCCTTGACCGTCAAGATGGACCTGATGTTATGGAGATCATAAAATCAACCCTTAACAACAAACCTTTTTTAATTTTCATCAAATATTTGGCTCATCGCAAAATGGCTTTCATATTTTTTGGTGTGACTTAGGGAAGTGATGTCTATCTACCTATTCTTAAAAGATCATAACGAATTTAGCCATCAAAACATTTCATTCCAAATTATATATATCTTAATATATATAAATCTCGTGTCACAATGTTTGTCTTCAATGGACGGCTGAACCACTTAACCGATTATAATAAAATTTGAACACCATGTGCAGTTCGATGTGCACTTGAGAGATAGGATAGTTTAAATCTCAAATTATAGTCGCAATTTTAATTTATCGCTAATTTTTTGTCCGTTATTATTTGGCAGTCATAAAACTGACAGATGTCGATAACTTTTTATTTTATGGGCGATTGTGAAGAGCGCGTGACGACTCGGTGCCTGTATAATTTTATTGAAGAAGCAGAGGAAAGAGCAATTGTGATATTATTGGAAAATTTTTTAGAAGATCACAATCAACTAATTCAATTGATCAAAAGAGTTTCGCCACGACTGCAAAATGACAATTATCAAATCGTCATAAAAGCCGACAAAGTACCATTAGGTGAACATGCTGGTAGATTCAACGCTCCAACTGTTGATGAGGTTGCTGTTATCATGGTTGGTGATCCAGTTGACAAAAGATCTATAAACATTACACGGCGAGACAACACTGTCAGTACGATTTAGGATCTACACCGTTCATATGACGCACTACAATATCCATTGATATTTTGGCAAGGACAAGATGAATATCACCTTAATATCAATCAGTATGATCCAAATACCGGTAAATTTGACAATTATCTATTTACTTTCTTACTGTATGTATAGATTTTAATTTCGTATTGCATTTTATTTTTTATTTTTTTAGGTGATTACAGAAATAATAAAGTTAGCTCAATGAACTACTACGCACACCGAATAATGGTTAGACAACATCAAGACAATTATATCCTTCGATATCGTCAGCTGTTCCATCAATACATTGTTGATATGTATGCTAAGGTCGAAAGCGAACGCTTGCGATTCCTTCGATTCAACCAGGCAAAACTACGATCGGAAGAATATATTCACTTACGAGATGCTGTTGCTGGAAACATCGATGGAAATTTAAATCCCAATGACATCGGTAATGCTTTCATTTTACCTTCAAGCTACATCGGCAGTTCACGACATGCATCCTGGTATGTATTTAATACTCGACCATTAGCTGTTCGTAAAAATTCAAAAGACGTTGGTCCGGGAACATTCACCAATAACAAACGTAAATAGAAGCACTCACGTTGCTTTGGATGTACCGTGTAAAGTCTCCCCAATGTCTTAGCTTTGAATATGCCTGTAATGGAAGGATGTGGTTTTCCTTGTTTCCGTGGCTCCCATTTTTTACTGGATTTGTTCCATGTGAAATAACGTGGAACATCACCATACACCAATGTCTTCGCGAATTGGCCAAAAACATCAGGTTTTTGACACAATGTAAAAAATTCAGTTAGAGTCGTTTTCGGAGCTTCGAACGCTCTTTGGAGAACATTTTCTTCAGTGAAGTATACACGTTGACCGTTTTCAAGATGTATTGCCAGATGTTGGACAGCAGGATCTCTTTCGTGGATGGGAAAGCTGAGAATATGCCAAATAGCTTCATTGCTGCTAATGTATCTGCCCATTTGGTATCGTGCTATTTCGTCATTTTTATTTATGTTTTTTACTTCAAATATGGCCAAATCACTGCCTTTGTTTACATATTTACAAATATACTTAATTGATTTAACAGAACTGCAAAGCTCAACATTGATATGAGCTTTGTAAGTTTTTGAAAGTAGTGGTGAGTATGGTACCACCCACTGATTATCAAACTCAACTTGATTTGGAAAGTTCGGCAGTCGCATTGTAAATGTGTGGCCACCATTCTCAGTACTTCTGCGGCGATACATTGGATAACCATCAATATCCGTGATCGTGTCATTCGTATGCGGCTTTGGGAAGTTTTTTTTACATTTTCCATTTTCCATGCACGGTGACGTCATGTTGAAAACACCGCATGTCCAATGGATCTTGAAGCATTAAACAGAACTATGCAAGATTTAAACAGCAATAATAAACTTTTCGGTGGTGTTATCTTACTTTTGTCTGGTGACTTCCGGCAGACCTTACCGGTTGTACCTCGCTCTACTTTCGCGGATGAGATTAATGCATGTTTGAAACAATCATTCTTATGGCGAAGTGTTGAAACACTTCGATTGACCATAAATATGCGAGTACAATTGCAAAATGATCCATCAGCACTAATATTTTCCGAACAACTACTAGATATTGGGAACGGTAAAATAAAACTGCAACCAAATACGCAATGCATTAAACTACCAGACAATTTTTGCACTGTTGTTCAGGATAAAACTGAATTGATTCAGAGTATTTTCCCGGATATACAGAATAATTATTTGAATCATGAATGGCTTAGTCAACGGGCGATTTTGGCAGCCAAAAACGTTGATGTTGACGAAATTAACTTCCAGATACAACAGTTGTTACCAGGCGATCTGATGTCTTTTAAATCAATCGATACTGTTGTTGATGAAAATGAAAGTGTAAATTTTCCGATTGAATTTTTAAATTCATTAGATATCCCTGGAATGCCACCACATAATCTTCGATTAAAGATTGGTTCCCCTATTATTCTCCTCCGTAATTTGAATCCACCTCAATTATGTAACGGTACGCGTTTGGTCATCAAAAAGATCACCGGAAACATTCTTGAAGCAACCATTTTGGCTGGGAAGTTTAAAGGAAAAGTGGTCCTGCTGCCACGTATTCCGATGATACCATCAGATTCTACCATACCCTTCAAAAGGCTACAGTTTCCAATTCGTTTAGCTTTCGCCATGTCTATAAATAAATCTCAAGGTCAAACAATGTCCATTTGTGGTTTAGATTTGGAAAATCCATGTTTTTCTCATGGGCAACTATATGTTGCGTGTTCACGTGTTGGGAAACCGTCGAATCTATTTGTGTTAGCTAAAGACAGGTTAACCAAAAACATTGTGCACCGATTGGTGTTAAATTAAATTGAAATTGAAAGTATTTATAATTCAAAAAAAAGATATTAATGTTTAAAAGTTTAAGACTGTCTGCCTTGCCTACCTCATTCATGAGTTTAAGCGTCACATGTAATTTACTGTATTATACTGTAATATACTTATATTTGTTATAAAATTAAATGGAAATAATAAATCTGATAAATTTTTATTTTTTACCTATTGATTTCTGCTTAGTATCAAGTGTAAGAACATTTTAATTAATTGTGTTCAACGTACTTCCCCTTCAAATCAATCTCAATCCAGTGAATTTGTATACCAACATCATCATTGTCGTCTTAGTTCGTAAATAATTTCATTGTACTAAAGGGTTATAGTAGTAGAAAGTCAAATAAGGAGATCACCATATTTTTTTACAAATACCATCTGTGTGAAAAAGCATAGTGGACTCCGTGACTGATGTTCTCTTATTGTTCCTCTTAGATTGTTTACTATAATGTAATATAACAAAAACTTTAGCCACAGCAACGCGTGGCCGGGTCAGCTAGTATATCTTAATATATATAAATCTCGTGTCACAATGTTTGTCCTCAATGGACGGCTGAACCACTTAACCGATTATAATAAAATTTGAACACCATGTGCAGTTCGATGTGCACTTGAGAGATAGGATAGTTTAAATCTCAAATTATAGTCGCAATTTTAATTTATCGCTAATTATTTGTCTGTTATTATTTGGCAGTCATAAAACTGACAGATGTCGATACCTTTCGACTGGGTTGATGGCGCTAATGTCTGTTATTATTTGACAGTGACAGTTATTCGACGCAAACGTATTAAAAGAACCCATCAGTTGGCAGAACAAATTGAATCAAGCAATCCAGCTCAAAGAATCAGGACAGCAGGTCATGCACAAGAATCTCAAGAACAGTGTAACGAACGTCTTCAAGAGAATATCATAAGAACAAGAAAATTATTATTTTCAGTCAAATGCCACCGAAAAAATCTAACCTCAACAACGCGAGCGGCAAACGTCAAAACGCAAACGTCAAAACTACGATCGGAATAATATATTCACTTACGAGATGCTGTTGCTGGAAACATCGATGGAAATTTAAATCCCAATGACATCGGTAATGCTTTCATTTTACCTTCAAGCTACATCGGCAGTCCACGGAACATGCAGGAATACATACAAGATGCGATGACTTACGTACGTCATTACGGCCGACCGGATTTATTTATTACATTCACATGTAATCCGAATTGGGAAGAGATACAAACTTTACTATTGCCAGGACAACAAGCCATTCATCGTCATGATTTAACTGCACGTGTGTTTAAACAAAAATTGAAATCCTTAATTGATTTTATTGTTAAATATACAATTTTTGGTATCACACGTTGTTGGCTGTATACGATAGAGTGGCAAAAGCGAGGTTTGCCTCATGCCCACATTTTGGTTTGGCTTAAAGATAGAATCCGTCCTGAAGAAATCGATCAAATAATTTCAGCCGAAATTCCAGACACATTAATTGATCAAGAATTATTTGATATTGTCACCAAACACATGATCCATGGGCCATGCGGTGTTTTCAACATGACGTCACCGTGCATGGAAAATGGAAAATGTAAAAAAAACTTCCCAAAGCCGCATACGAATGACACGATCACGAATATTGATGGTTATCCAATGTATCGCCGCAGAAGTACTGAGAATGGTGGCCACACATTTACAATGCGACTGCCGAACTTTCCAAATCAAGTTGAGTTTGATAATCAGTGGGTGGTACCATACTCACCACTACTTTCAAAAACTTACAAAGCTCATATCAATGTTGAGCTTTGCAGTTCTGTTAAATCAATTAAGTATATTTGTAAATATGTAAACAAAGGCAGTGATTTGGCCATATTTGAAGTAAAAAACATAAATAAAAATGACGAAATAGCACGATACCAAATGGGCAGATACATTAGCAGCAATGAAGCTATTTGGCATATTCTCAGCTTTCCCATCCACGAAAGAGATCCTGCTGTCCAACATCTGGCAATACATCTTGAAAACGGTCAACGTGTATACTTCACTGAAGAAAATGTTCTCCAAAGAGCGTTCGAAGCTCCGAAAACGACTCTAACTGAATTTTTTACATTGTGTCAAAAACCTGATGTTTTTGGCCAATTCGCGAAGACATTGGTGTATGGTGATGTTCCACGTTATTTCACATGGAACAAATCCAGTAAAAAATGGGAGCCACGGAAACAAGGAAAACCACATCCTTCCATTACAGGCATATTCAAAGCTAAGACATTGGGGAGACTTTACACGGTACATCCAAAGCAACGTGAGTGCTTCTATTTACGTTTGTTATTGGTGAATGTTCCCGGACCAACGTCTTTTGAATTTTTACGAACAGCTAATGGTCGAGTATTCAATACATACCAGGATGCATGTCGTGAACTGCAATTGCTAGAAGACGATAACCATTGGGACTTAACGCTTGCTGATGCTGCGTTGACATCAACACCGAATAACATTCGTCAGTTGTTTGCAATTATTTTGACGACATGTTATCCCTCGCAAGCACAAACTTTGTGGGAAAAATATAAAAATTGTATGACAGAAGACATCTTGCACCGAATTAGACAAACAAATCAATGCCAAAACATAGATTATACACCAGAGATGTACAATGAAGCATTGGTCTTGATCGAGGATTTATGTGTTCTTATTTCAAATTTACCACTTAATCATTATGGTATGCCATCACCTAATCGTCCAGCCACCGACTTAGTCAATACCGATTTACAACGAGAAAATCAATATGACCATGGAAGTTTAGCAACAATTATCATGAACAGTGAACCATTACTGACAGCAGAACAAAAAATTATTTATGATCGGATTATGCTGGCTGTTGCTGCTGAACAAGGCGGTTTTTTTTTCTTGGATGCACCCGGTGGAACCGGTAAGACATTTTTAATATCGTTGATTCTTGCCAAAATACGGTCGCAACAAAAAATCGCATTAGCATTAGCATCGTCAGGCATTGCGGCTACTTTACTGGATGGTGGGCGAACAGCACATTCAACATTCAAGCTGCCATTGGACGTTCATAATAAACCAGATGCAATGTGTAACATCAAAAAGAATAGTGGAATAGCTGCAGTGTTGCGGAAGAGTTCTATAATAATTTGGGATGAGTGCACAATGGCACACAAATATTCACTTGAAGCATTAAACAGAACTATGCAAGATTTAAACAGCAATAATAAACTTTTCGGTGGTGCTATCTTACTTTTGTCTGGTGATTTCCGGCAGACCTTACCGGTTATACCTCGCTCTACTTTCGCGGATGAGATTAATGCATGTTTGAAACAATCATTCTTATGGCGAAGTGTTGAAACACTTCGATTGACCATAAATATGCGAGTACAATTGCAAAATGATCCATCAGCACTAATATTTTCCGAACAACTACTAGATATTGGGAACGGTAAAATAAAACTGCAACCAAATACGCAATGCATTAAACTACCAGACAATTTTTGCACTGTTGTTCAGGATAAAACTGAATTGATTCAGAGTATTTTCCCGGATATACAGAATAATTATTTGAATCATGAATGGCTTAGTCAACGGGCGATTTTGGCAGCCAAAAACGTTGATGTTGACGAAATTAACTTCCAGATACAACAGTTGTTACCAGGCGATCTGATGTCTTTTAAATCAATCGATACTGTTGTTGATGAAAATGAAAGTGTAAATTTTCCGATTGAATTTTTAAATTCATTAGATATCCCTGGAATGCCACCACATAATCTTCGATTAAAGATTGGTTCACCTATTATTCTCCTCCGTAATTTGAATCCACCTCAATTATGTAACGGTACGCGTTTGGTCATCAAAAAGATCACCGGAAACATTCTTGAAGCAACCATTTTGGCTGGGAAGTTTAAAGGAAAAGTGGTCCTACTGCCACGTATTCCGATGATACCATCAGATTCTACCATACCCTTCAAAAGGCTACAGTTTCCAATTCGTTTGGCTTTCGCCATGTCTATAAATAAATCTCAAGGTCAAACAATGTCCATTTGTGGTTTAGATTTGGAAAATCCATGTTTTTCTCATGGGCAACTATATGTTGCGTGTTCACGTTTTGGGAAACCGTCGGATCTATTTGTGTTAGCTAAAGACAGGTTAACCAAAAACATTGTGCACCGATTGGTGTTAAATTAAATTGAAATTGAAAGTATTTATAATTCAAAAAAAAATATATTAATGTTTAAAAGTTTAAGACTGTCTGCCTTGCCTACCTCATTCATGAGTTTAAGCGTCACATGTTATTTACTGTATTATACTGTAATATGCGATCGTGCATCCGATGGACGTAATTTTGAAAAACTACATTCAAAATTCAAGGCCAGGTGTACCATAAAATCGGATCACTGATGCCAATGCCTGATAACAATCCGAAATTTCTTCAAATTTATTTTATGGGCGATTGTGAAGAGCGCGTGACGACTCGGTGCCTGTATAATTTTATTGAAGAAGCAGAGGAAAGAGCAATTGTGATATTATTGGAAAATTTTTTAGAAGATCACAATCAACTAATTCAATTGATCAAAAGAGTTTCGCCACGACTGCAAAATGACAATTATCAAATCGTCATAAAAGCCGACAAAGTACCATTAGGTGAACATGCTGGTAGATTCAACGCTCCAACTGTTGATGAGGTTGCTGTTATCATGGTTGGTGATCCAGTTGACAAAAGATCTATAAACATTACACGGCGAGACAACACTGTCAGTACGATTTCGGATCTACACCGTTCATATGACGCACTACAATATCCATTGATATTTTGGCAAGGACAAGATGAATATCACCTTAATATCAAACAGTATGATCCAAATACCGGTAAATTTGACAATTATCTATTTACTTTCTTACTGTATGTATAGATTTTAATTTCGTATTGCATTTTATTTTTTATTTTTTTAGGTGATTACAGAAATAATAAAGTTAGCTCAATGAACTACTACGCACACCGAATAATGGTTAGACAACATCAAGACAATTATATCCTTCGATATCGTCAGCTGTTCCATCAATACATTGTTGATATGTATGCTAAGGTCGAAAGCGAACGCTTGCGATTCCTTCGATTCAACCAGGCAAAACTACGATCGGAATAATATATTCACTTACGAGATGCTGTTGCTGGAAACATCGATGGCAATTTAAATCCCAATGACATCGGTAATACTTACATTTTACCTTCAAGCTACATCGGCAGTCCACGGAACATGCAGGAATACATACAAGATGCGATGACTTACGTACGTCATTACGGCCGACCGGATTTATTTATTACATTCACATGTAATCCGAATTGGGAAGAGATACAAACTTTACTATTGCCAGGACAACAAGCCATTCATCGTCATGATTTAACTGCACGTGTGTTTAAACAAAAATTGAAATCCTTATCCTTAATATAACAAAAACTTTAGCCACAGCAACGCGTGGCCGGGTCAGCTAGTATTATATATATAATGCAAGCCTGATTAAATCTAGTATTAATGAATGAATTTATTAAGTGGGTACCTAAGTAGGTATTTCATTTATAAATCAAAATTTTAAATTATGTTTAATAAACCTACCTATACAATTACAATCTAAGGATTTCTTTTGAAATATTAACTTACAATAAGCAATTAAGTAAGTTAACACTACTATGCAACAAGGCTTCTGTTCTTGGTAGAGATAGGTATAGTAGGTACCTTATAAATTAGGTTTATTATGTTATTTATATATTAGAACAGAAACTTTACCTACTCAAAACAGACAATAGTATGAAAGAACGTAAATTCAAGTAATCACTTCTTAAACTAAGTCTGATTGGCTATAGAAGATAAGTAGAGGTCGATGCAAAGAATTATAGAAAACTAGCTGACCCGGCCACGCGTTGCTGTGGCTAAAGTTTTTGTTATATTACATTATAGTAAACAATCTAAGAGGAACAATAAGAGAACATCAGTCACGGAGTCCACTATGCTTTTTCACACAGATGGTATTTGTAAAAAAATATGGTGATCTCCTTATTTGACTTTCTACTACTATAACCCTTTAGTACAATGAAATTATTTACGAACAAAGACGAAAATGTTGATGTTGGTATACAAATTCACTGGATTGAGATTTGAAGGGGAAGTACGTTGAACACAATTAATTAAAATGTTCTTACACTTGATACTAAGCAGAAATCAATAGGTAAAAAATAAAAATTTATCAGATTTATTATTTCCATTTAATTTTATAACAAATATAAGTATATTACAGTATAATACAGTAAATAACATGTGACGCTTAAACTCATGAATGAGGTAGGCAAGGCAGACAGTCTTAAACTTTTAAACATTATTATTTTTTTTTTTGAATTATAAATACTTTCAATTTCAATTTAATTTAACACCAATCGGTGCACAATGTTTTTGGTTAACCTGTCTTTAGCTAACACAAATAGATTCGACGGTTTCCCAACACGTGAACACGCAACATATAGTTGCCCATGAGAAAAACATGGATTTTCCAAATCTAAACCACAAATGGACATTGTTTGACCTTGAGATTTATTTATAGACATGGCGAAAGCTAAACGAATTGGAAACTGTAGCCTTTTGAAGGGTATGGTAGAATCTGATGGTATCATCGGAATACGTGGCAGCAGGACCACTTTTCCTTTAAACTTCCCAGCCAAAATGGTTGCTTCAAGAATGTTTCCGGTGATCTTTTTGATGACCAAACGCGTACCGTTACATAATTGAGGTGGATTCAAATTACGGAGGAGAATAATAGGGGAACCAATCTTTAATCGAAGATTATGTGGTGGCATTCCAGGGATATCAAATGAATTTAAAAATTCAATCGGAAAATTTACACTTTCATTTTCATCAACAACAGTATCGATTGATTTAAAAGACATCAGATCGCCTGGTAACAACTGTTGTATCTGGAAGTTAATTTCGTCAACATCAACGTTTTTGGCTGCCAAAATCGCCCGTTGACTAAGCCATTCATGATTCAAATAATTATTCTGTATATCCGGGAAAATACTCTGAATCAATTCAGTTTTATCCTGAACAACAGTGCAAAAATTGTCTGGTAGTTTAATGCATTGCGTATTTGGTTGCAGTTTTATTTTACCGTTCCCAATATCTAGTAGTTGTTCGGAAAATATTAGTGCTGATGGATCATTTTGCAATTGTACTCGCATATTTATGGTCAATCGAAGTGTTTCAACACTTCGCCATAAGAATGATTGTTTCAAACATGCATTAATCTCATCCGCGAAAGTAGAGCGAGGTATAACCGGTAAGGTCTGCCGGAAGTCACCAGACAAAAGTAAGATAGCACCACCGAAAAGTTTATTATTGCTGTTTAAATCTTGCATAGTTCTGTTTAATGCTTCAAGTGAATATTTGTGTGCCATTGTGCACTCATCCCAAATTATTATAGAACTCTTCCGCAACACTGCAGCTATTCCACTATTCTTTTTGATGTTACACATTGCATCTGGTTTATTATGAACGTCCAATGGCAGCTTGAATGTTGAATGTGCTGTTCGCCCACCATCCAGTAAAGTAGCCGCAATGCCTGACGATGCTAATGCTAATGCGATGTTTTTGTTGCGACCGTATTTTGGCAAGAATCAACGATATTAAAAATGTCTTACCGGTTCCACCGGGTGCATCCAAGAAAAAAAAACCGCCTTGTTCAGCAGCAACAGCCAGCATAATCCGATCATAAATAATTTTTTGTTCTGCTGTCAGTAATGGTTCACTGTTCATGATAATTGTTGCTAAACTTCCATGGTCATATTGATTTTCTCGTTGTAAATCGGTATTGACTAAGTCGGTGGCTGGACGATTAGGTGATGGCATACCATAATGATTAAGTGGTAAATTTGAAATAAGAACACATAAATCCTCGATCAAGACCAATGCTTCATTGTACATCTCTGGTGTATAATCTATGTTTTGGCATTGATTTGTTTGTCTAATTCGGTGCAAGATGTCTTCTGTCATACAATTTTTATATTTTTCCCACAAAGTTTGTGCTTGCGAGGGATAACATGTCGCCAAAATAATTGCAAACAACTGACGAATGTTATTCGGTGTTGATGTCAACGCAGCATCAGCAAGCGTTAAGTCCCAATGGTTATCGTCTTCTAGCAATTGCAGTTCACGACATGCATCCCGGTATGTATTGAATACTCGACCATTAGCTGTTCGTAAAAATTCAAAAGACGTTGGTCCGGGAACATTCACCAATAACAAACGTAAATAGAAGCACTCACGTTGCTTTGGATGTACCGTGTAAAGTCTCCCCAATGTCTTAGCTTTGAATATGCCTGTAATGGAAGGATGTGGTTTTCCTTGTTTCCGTGGCTCCCATTTTTTACTGGATTTGTTCCATGTGAAATAACGTGGAACATCACCATACACCAATGTCTTCGCGAATTGGCCAAAAACATCAGGTTTTTGACACAATGTAAAAAATTCAGTTAGAGTCGTTTTCGGAGCTTCGAACGCTCTTTGGAGAACATTTTCTTCAGTGAAGTATACACGTTGACCGTTTTCAAGATGTATTGCCAGATGTTGGACAGCAGGATCTCTTTCGTGGATGGGAAAGCTGAGAATATGCCAAATAGCTTCATTGCTGCTAATGTATCTGCCCATTTGGTATCGTGCTATTTCGTCATTTTTATTTATGTTTTTTACTTCAAATATGGCCAAATCACTGCCTTTGTTTACATATTTACAAATATACTTAATTGATTTAACAGAACTGCAAAGCTCAACATTGATATGAGCTTTGTAAGTTTTTGAAAGTAGTGGTGAGTATGGTACCACCCACTGATTATCAAACTCAACTTGATTTGGAAAGTTCGGCAGTCGCATTGTAAATGTGTGGCCACCATTCTCAGTACTTCTGCGGCGATACATTGGATAACCATCAATATTCGTGATCGTGTCATTCGTATGCGGCTTTGGGAAGTTTTTTTTACATTTTCCATTTTCCATGCACGGTGACGTCATGTTGAAAACACCGCATGGCCCATGGATCATGTGTTTGGTGACAATATCAAATAATTCTTGATCAATTAATGTGTCTGGAATTTCGGCTGAAATTATTTGATCGATTTCTTCAGGACGGATTCTATCTTTAAGCCAAACCAAAATGTGGGCATGAGGCAAACCTCGCTTTTGCCACTCTATCGTATACAGCCAACAACGTGTGATACCAAAAATTGTATATTTAACAATAAAATCAATTAAGGATTTCAATTTTTGTTTAAACACACGTGCAGTTAAATCATGACGATGAATGGCTTGTTGTCCTGGCAATAGTAAAGTTTGTATCTCTTCCCAATTCGGATTACATGTGAATGTAATAAATAAATCCGGTCGGCCGTAATGACGTACGTAAGTCATCGCATCTTGTATGTATTCCTGCATGTTCCGTGGACTGCCGATGTAGCTTGAAGGTAAAATGAAAGCATTACCGATGTCATTGGGATTTAAATTTCCATCGATGTTTCCAGCAACAGCATCTCGTAAGTGAATATATTCTTCCGATCGTAGTTTTGCCTGGTTGAATCGAAGGAATCGCAAGCGTTCGCTTTCGACCTTAGCATACATATCAACAATGTATTGATGGAACAGCTGACAATATCGAAGGATATAATTGTCTTGATGTTGTCTAACCATTATTCGGTGTGCGTAGTAGTTCATTGAGCTAACTTTATTATTTCTGTAATCACCTAAAAAAATAAAAAATAAAATGCAATACGAAATTAAAATCTATACATACAGTAAGAAAGTAAATAGATAATTGTCAAATTTACCGGTATTTGGATCATACTGTTTGATATTAAGGTGATATTCATCTTGTCCTTGCCAAAATATCAATGGATATTGTAGTGCGTCATATGAACGGTGTAGATCCGAAATCGTACTGACAGTGTTGTCTCGCCGTGTAATGTTTATAGATCTTTTGTCAACTGGATCACCAACCATGATAACAGCAACCTCATCAACAGTTGGAGCGTTGAATCTATCAGCATGTTCACCTAATGGTACTTTGTCGGCTTTTATGACGATTTGATAATTGTCATTTTGCAGTCGTGGCGAAACTCTTTTGATCAATTGAATTAGTTGATTGTGATCTTCTAAAAAATTTTCCAATAATATCACAATTGCTCTTTCCTCTGCTTGTTCAATAAAATTATACAGGCACCGAGTCGTCACGCGCTCTTCACAATCGCCCATAAAATAAAAAGGTATCGACATCTGTCAGTTTTATGACTGCCAAATAATAACAGACAAATAATTAGCGATAAATTAATATTGCGACTATAATTTGAGATTTAAACTATCCTATCTCTCAAGTGCACATCGAACTGCACATGGTGTTCAAATTTTATTATAATCGGTTAAGTGGTTCAGCCGTCCATTGAAGACAAACATTGTGACAGGAGATTTATATATATTAAGATTATTCTTATTTAGTTCTTGTTTTAAATGACATTTATAAAAATACAATCATGGAGAATGTGTCGAACATTTTATTGATACAATTAGCAATAAGTACGTCGATGAAAGAGGTTCCCAACATTACGCAACGCATCAAAACATATTTAATTAAAAAAATCTGTATGAATTCAAAGGAAGAAATGTTATATGGCAGTTATTCTCATACTAATTCTAAAATAGTATATTTAAGCATAATTATAAAACTTCTATTTACAATTTATAATATATACTCGTATATATTTTTTGTGATGTATTTTTAGCTATATAATACGAGTACGAGTAGTATAAATCGTCTGTTTACTTCAAAAACGAGTTAAATGCAGATATGACACTTTTGAGAAAAATCAATTTAGAGGTTTGAGACTTGAAAACTCATATTGTGGTAACAAATTAAAAACATTAAGAATGTAGTTTATCAAGAAAATTTAATAATCTTTTGTTATCAAAACTTTTTTTTGACTAAAGGCTAAATTTTTTCAAAAAAAAAATAAAAATAAACTAGTGGGAAACTTTTAACTTCTTTTACCTGTACACAATTTATACGATTTGTACTTGTTTTAATGTTATTTTTATAATAAACTAGCTGACCCGGCCACGCGTTGCTGTGGCTAAAGTTTTTGTTATATTACATTATAGTAAACAATCTAAGAGGAACAATAAGAGAACATCAGTCACGGAGTCCACTATGCTTTTTCACACAGATGGTATTTGTAAAAAAATATGGTGATCTCCTTATTTGACTTTCTACTACTATAACCCTTTAGTACAATGAAATTATTTACGAACAAAGACGAAAATGTTGATGTTGGTATACAAATTCACTGGATTGAGATTTGAAGGGGAAGTACGTTGAACACAATTAATTAAAATGTTCTTACACTTGATACTAAGCAGAAATCAATAGGTAAAAAATAAAAATTTATCAGATTTATTATTTCCATTTAATTTTATAACAAATATAAGTATATTACAGTATAATACAGTAAATAACATGTGACGCTTAAACTCATGAATGAGGTAGGCAAGGCAGACAGTCTTAAACTTTTAAACATTAATATCTTTTTTTTGAATTATAAATACTTTCAGTTTCAATTTAATTTAACACCAATCGGTGCACAATGTTTTTGGTTAACCTGTCTTTAGCTAACACAAATAGATTCAACGGTTTCCCAACACGTGAACACGCAACATATAGTTGCCCATGAGAAAAACATGGATTTTCCAAATCTAAACCACAAATGGACATTGTTTGACCTTGAGATTTATTTATAGACATGGCGAAAGCTAAACGAATTGGAAACTGTAGCCTTTTGAAGGGTATGGTAGAATCTGATGGTATCATCGGAATACGTGGCAGCAGGACCACTTTTCCTTTAAACTTCCCAGCCAAAATGGTTGCTTCAAGAATGTTTCCGGTGATCTTTTTGATGACCAAACGCGTACCGTTACATAATTGAGGTGGATTCAAATTACGGAGGAGAATAATAGGGGAACCAATCTTTAATCGAAGATTATGTGGTGGCATTCCAGGGATATCTAATGAATTTAAAAATTCAATCGGAAAATTTACACTTTCCCTTTCAACAACAGTATCGATTGATTTAAAAGACATCAGATCGCCTGGTAACAACTGTTGTATCTGGAAGTTAATTTCGTCAACATCAACGTTTTTGGCTGCCAAAATCGCCCGTTGACTAAGCCATTCATGATTCAAATAATTATTCTGTATATCCGGGAAAATACTCTGAATCAATTCAGTTTTATCCTGAACAACAGTGCAAAAATTGTCTGGTAGTTTAATGCATTGCGTATTTGGTTGCAGTTTTATTTTACCGTTCCCAATATCTAGTAGTTGTTCGGAAAATATTAGTGCTGATGGATCATTTTGCAATTGTACTCGCATATTTATGGTCAATCGAAGTGTTTCAACACTTCGCCATAAGAATGATTGTTTCAAACATGCATTAATCTCATCCGCGAAAGTAGAGCGAGGTATAACCGGTAAGGTCTGCCGGAAGTCACCAGACAAAAGTAAGATAGCACCACCGAAAAGTTTATTATTGCTGTTTAAATCTTGCATAGTTCTGTTTAATGCTTCAAGTGAATATTTGTGTGCCATTGTGCACTCATCCCAAATTATTATAGAACTCTTCCGCAACACTGCAGCTATTCCACTATTCTTTTTGATGTTACACATTGCATCTGGTTTATTATGAACGTCCAATGGCAGCTTGAATGTTGAATGTGCTGTTCGCCCACCATCCAGTAAAGTAGCCGCAATGCCTGACGATGCTAATGCTAATGCGATGTTTTTGTTGCGACCGTATTTTGGCAAGAATCAACGATATTAAAAATGTCTTACCGGTTCCACCGGGTGCATCCAAGAAAAAAAAACCGCCTTGTTCAGCAGCAACAGCCAGCATAATCCGATCATAAATAATTTTTTGTTCTGCTGTCAGTAATGGTTCACTGTTCATGATAATTGTTGCTAAACTTCCATGGTCATATTGATTTTCTCGTTGTAAATCGGTATTGACTAAGTCGGTGGCTGGACGATTAGGTGATGGCATACCATAATGATTAAGTGGTAAATTTGAAATAAGAACACATAAATCCTCGATCAAGACCAATGCTTCATTGTACATCTCTGGTGTATAATCTATGTTTTGGCATTGATTTGTTTGTCTAATTCGGTGCAAGATGTCTTCTGTCATACAATTTTTATATTTTTCCCACAAAGTTTGTGCTTGCGAGGGATAACATGTCGCCAAAATAATTGCAAACAACTGACGAATGTTATTCGGTGTTGATGTCAACGCAGCATCAGCAAGCGTTAAGTCCCAATGGTTATCGTCTTCTAGCAATTGCAGTTCACGACATGCATCCTGGTATGTATTGAATACTCGACCATTAGCTGTTCGTAAAAATTCAAAAGACGTTGGTCCGGGAACATTCACCAATAACAAACGTAAATAGAAGCACTCACGTTGCTTTGGATGTACCGTGTAAAGTCTCCCCAATGTCTTAGCTTTGAATATGCCTGTAATGGAAGGATGTGGTTTTCCTTGTTTCCGTGGCTCCCATTTTTTACTGGATTTGTTCCATGTGAAATAACGTGGAACATCACCATACACCAATGTCTTCGCGAATTGGCCAAAAACATCAGGTTTTTGACACAATGTAAAAAATTCAGTTAGAGTCGTTTTCGGAGCTTCGAACGCTCTTTGGAGAACATTTTCTTCAGTGAAGTAAGTATACACGTTGACCGTTTTCAAGATGTATTGCCAGATGTTGGACAGCAGGATCTCTTTCGTGGATGGGAAAGCTGAGAATATGCCAAATAGCTTCATTGCTGCTAATGTATCTGCCCATTTGGTATCGTGCTATTTCGTCATTTTTATTTATGTTTTTTACTTCAAATATGGCCAAATCACTGCCTTTGTTTACATATTTACAAATATACTTAATTGATTTAACAGAACTGCAAAGCTCAACATTGATATGAGCTTTGTAAGTTTTTGAAAGTAGTGGTGAGTATGGTACCACCCACTGATTATCAAACTCAACTTGATTTGGAAAGTTCGGCAGTCGCATTGTAAATGTGTGGCCACCATTCTCAGTACTTCTGCGGCGATACATTGGATAACCATCAATATCCGTGATCGTGTCATTCGTATGCGGCTTTGGGAAGTTTTTTTTACATTTTCCATTTTCCATGCACGGTGACGTCATGTTGAAAACACCGCATGGCCCATGGATCATGTGTTTGGTGACAATATCAAATAATTCTTGATCAATTAATGGGTCTGGAATTTCGGCTGAAATTATTTGATCGATTTCTTCAGGACGGATTCTATCTTTAAGCCAAACCAAAATGTGGGCATGAGGCAAACCTCGCTTTTGCCACTCTATCGTATACAGCCAACAACGTGTGATACCAAAAATTGTATATTTAACAATAAAATCAATTAAGGATTTCAATTTTTGTTTAAACACACGTGCAGTTAAATCATGACGATGAATGGCTTGTTGTCCTGGCAATAGTAAAGTTTGTATCTCTTCCCAATTCGGATTACATGTGAATGTAATAAATAAATCCGGTCGGCCGTAATGACGTACGTAAGTCATCGCATCTTGTATGTATTCCTGCATGTTCCGTGGACTGCCGATGTAGCTTGAAGGTAAAATGAAAGCATTACCGATGTCATTGGGATTTAAATTTCCATCGATGTTTCCAGCAACAGCATCTCGTAAGTGAATATATTCTTCCGATCGTAGTTTTGCCTGGTTGAATCGAAGGAATCGCAAGCGTTCGCTTTCGACCTTAGCATACATATCAACAATGTATTGATGGAACAGCTGACGATATCGAAGGATATAATTGTCTTGATGTTGTCTAACCATTATTCGGTGTGCGTAGTAGTTCATTGAGCTAACTTTATTATTTCTGTAATCACCTAAAAAAATAAAAAATAAAATGCAATACGAAATTAAAATCTATACATACAGTAAGAAAGTAAATAGATAATTGTCAAATTTACCGGTATTTGGATCATACTGATTGATATTAAGGTGATATTCATCTTGTCCTTGCCAAAATATCAATGGATATTGTAGTGCGTCATATGAACGGTGTAGATCCGAAATCGTACTGACAGTGTTGTCTCGCCGTGTAATGTTTATAGATCTTTTGTCAACTGGATCACCAACCATGATAACAGCAACCTCATCAACAGTTGGAGCGTTGAATCTACCAGCATGTTCACCTAATGGTACTTTGTCGGCTTTTATGACGATTTGATAATTGTCATTTTGCAGTCGTGGCGAAACTCTTTTGATCAATTGAATTAGTTGATTGTGATCTTCTAAAAAATTTTCCAATAATATCACAATTGCTCTTTCCTCTGCTTGTTCAATAAAATTATACAGGCACCGAGTCGTCACGCGCTCTTCACAATCGCCCATAAAATAAAAAGGTATCGACATCTGTCAGTTTTATGACTGCCAAATAATAACAGACAAATAATTAGCGATAAATTAAAATTGCGACTATAATTTGAGATTTAAACTATCCTATCTCTCAAGTGCACATCGAACTGCACATGGTGTGCAAATTTTATTATAATCGGTTAAGTGGTTTAGGAGTCCATTGAGGACAAACATTGTGACACGAGATTTATATATATTAAGATTTGAAATGAATGTTTAGATATACCGGGGTTATCCCAATTAGATATGGTTGAAAACTTAACATACAATTATATTCCTTCAATGATGTTTTTCTTGAAGCCCATAAATGTTAAAATACAATACAATATTGATACATAAATGTTAAAATATTTCACCGTGTGATCCGAAATTGGCCATAGTGTTGCCACATGTTACCTAATCGTATCGACGTATTAAATGTTACTAAAATATAACTTTAAAACTTCTTATAGGAGGATCCGTTTTAGTGACAGTGATTTTAAATGTATGTTTTATTTATTTTTGTTTATATATATTTCTTAGATGATGAATAATAACATAACCATACCTAACTGGATATTGCCTGTACTAAACATATATGTTAAATTGGAGATGCCTGTAGTCAGCTTAGGTTGTTGATTAATGTGTTAATTAATCAATCAATTATTTGGCATAATTAATTATGTTTTTTTTTTATTGGTTTTATTTTTAAATAAATAATGCTTTGGTATTCTATTTTGTAATGGAAAATCTGTACCAATAAATATTATTATTAATAACTGCGACTTCGGCGTGCAACGACTCGTGCCTGCGGCATTTTTTCAGAAATTTTGCTATTCCTCCTTTGCAACGCCTTCTGTTGACTTGGCGATTTTATGCCCTTGGATCAATGTTGATTGCAGCATCAGATTTTAGTGGTTTAGCTGTATCTTCAGCTTGTAGAATTGTGTGGACTG
Organism: Neomicropteryx cornuta; assembly: GCA_020383195.1. Taxonomy (NCBI): domain Eukaryota; kingdom Metazoa; phylum Arthropoda; class Insecta; order Lepidoptera; family Micropterigidae; genus Neomicropteryx; species Neomicropteryx cornuta. The sequence goes on from JAHKQU010000031.1 coordinate 6,503,553, forward strand.
TCAGTCAAGCTATTGCTAATTTAAGAAGACATTAAGTTAGATTTAAACCTCTCGACACAGTAATCAGAGAATTCTATGAAATTGCTTAAATTCCAAAAATATTGGCAGAAATAGATTGTACGCATGTTAGAATAGGCCTCTGAAATATTATGATTTTAATATTTAATTTTAAGAAATTTCCTATTATATAACTTCCTATTGTATAGATTGTATTGTCAGAATATGTTGTTATTGTAGCCATAAAAATTGATTAAAACCACCTTTTGTATTGAAAATAAAACAAATTTTAAAAAATATATCTATTTATTCAAACTATGTACTTACAAGTCAACATTAACGTTTCGAATTTAAAAATTCTTTTAATTTCGTGCGATACTCAAGTTTATTCAATTCAAATCTATTATCCTAGTTTCACTCTTCTAAAAATTGATTATTTTTTTTTGTTTAATTATTTTGTTCAAGTCTGAAACAAAACAAAGGCAACCAATTAAAAAATACATCAATCGTTATGAAAAAGTGGAGGACAACTTAAAATTGAAACCGGCAAATGGTTTTCTTCACGATATAAGGCCGTTCAAAGTAACCACAGAGCGGCGAAAGCACAGGGCAGATGCACGAGGGTAACGAGGTATGAATGCCTACTCACTGCGCTACCGGTTTAGTTTCACTGTTTAAATTTCATAATATAAATAGACTACAATTATTTATTTGTTTTGAATTGAAAGTTTAGTATCAAAAGTATAAATGAACTCTCAGTTGAATGAATAGTCTCAAAATTTTGAATGTACGAGATAATATTACACGATTCTTCTAATAAGTACGACAGCTGATCGACGCGGTCGCGGTCACCTATTTCAAGATAATTACATTTAATATTAATGAATAAATATAAGGGATCATCAAGTCATAAAATTATGACATTTAAGTATGAAACGATTAAATCAAATATTAGTCAATATACGGATAAACAGGGTGTTTTAAAACTATTCCGGAAGGCTTAAGGGGGTGTAAATATAGTAAATATATTTCGTACATACTGTATTATCTTTATATATCTTACATAGATTTAGTTTCCATGACAATTTGATGCGTGAAAACAATATATAAGTAATAAAATAAAACATTTATTGGACAAAAATAAATGTTTTATTCGATTATTAGTTTCAATTTTCGTTTTGAAAACCATCTACAGAGTATATGACATGTTTACGGTAAGAACCTTGTAATATTTATTTTACTTTTTAATAATTACCGAAAATTTCTGAAAATTATTTTAGTTTTAGGGTTTAAGGTTTATGTTGAAGATGGTTAATTTATTTTAAGTACATTTAATTAATCTGTTTGTATCTAAAATCTGTTTGTATTTTAAATTATGATATTAATATGAAATTTTATTTTTATCGATTATAGCTCAGTGCCGGCTCACTAGACGTGACCGCGTGACACTTTTAATGTGTTCTAACTTTGAGTAGGAATTTATTTCCTTAAATTATCAGATTTCTCAGCAACTGTTGGTTCCTTAGTAGGGTTCCTACTTTAATTCATTTTTATCCACAAGTAACACTTCGTTGCATCATAGATGTTAGCAAAAATGTCATTATTTTTTATGCAACTGTTGGCAAAATAGTCAAACAATACAATACAGGCCACAATATACCAGTTTAAGGAGTTATAAGTACACAAAAAGAGACTATTTTAACTAGTGCTAAATACTGCAGTTTTGTAATGAACGCGTGTAAATGCGCCAGGCGCATTTTATTTTTCACATTTCGATGACCTGCATCGATATGTATCTGTCAGATAAATTTCCGCGGAATTGTTTTTTTAATTTTCTTATTTTGCATTTATATATTTTATTTTAAATAATTTCAAGCGCTTCTCACTTCGAGTAACAATCGATAAAAGAAAATTGTGTTTTTTTTTTACTACAATCAAATCATAATAAATTTATCATTAATTACGATAACAAACAGTAAAACAGTAAAATTAATTGATTTTATTTTTAAATGGGCCTTGTTAGATTTTCCGTTATGTTTGGACGATCTTTAATATTTGGATATCTGCATGGCAAGATTGGTTCCAACTTTAATAGTTCCGAATAAACTTTAATAGTATTTTCTTTTTCAAAATAATATCTTTTTGGACACCGTCGATTATCTGATAGTAATCAATTAATAATTTTCCACGACGACCTGGATTGAAGATTTCAGGATTAGGTTGGCGTGCTGAATGGTGTTTACCCTCAAAATACCTGCTGGATGAATAGCGACACACTAAATATATTTATAATTCATCAGTTCTAATTGATTTTATATCTGTAAATCAGTGGATTGATGAAGCTTAAGACTCATTGCACTTTTTTGGAAAAATAAGTGCTGAAGCTATTTAAAAACCAGTTTCCTACTGTTTCAACTTCGACTTTGATTTGTGAACTGTATATTTTTTCAAGTCCGAGTAAACCCTGTTGGCAACCTAAGGAGAATGAGTAAAACAAACCTTTAGCTGGACCGGGAACACTCAGGAACTCTTTCCTTTCCTGGACTTTTTGGTGGTTTCGGTTACCAGCGGATGGTAACTCGAATAGCACTCGCACTATTGCACTATTCGTTAAGGACAAAAGAATAACGTGACGGTTGCAACGATCACTCGACCCGTACCCGCACGTGGTCTTCCGTTGAATCTTCGAATCGTTCTCTCGTTCGCGATGTCGCCGGCTGAGGGCACTAACGTCGCGGCGGTCGTCGGTAAAACAGATTTGTTTTAGGTAGGTCGGTAAGGAGGAGCAACCAGGGATGAACAGGAAAGGCGCCAATCTTAAAAGTAACAAAACGGTTGGTCGTCAATCGACTGACAATTTAAAAAGCTTTATTTATTTATTTTTTGAACGACCCTTTTCGCGAATTGACCTTGGTAACTTACTCACCAGTAGATATAATAACTGTAGTAGTAAAACTGTGCGTAGTTATTGTCAAATCTAAGACCTTTGACCTAAATGTTTGTTTATACAAATGCAAGTGCATAAGCATCGCCAACGAAAATAACCTCTCTAAAGTAGTCATGCGCGTTATTAGGCGACACCGTTTAAATCACTCTATTATTCTAGCGCAACGAATAGCCGCGTTACTGAAGCTGGCTCATAGCGGTGACGAAATCGCGTTCATTCACAGCTATTGCTACATTGCCTGGCTTACACATTACTCTATCCGGCCAGACTCCAGCTTCAGTGACGGAAATCTCGTTGCAAGCAACACTGTGACTAGTTCAGACAAACATCACGCAGTTATTTTGTAGTCATTTAAGTATTAGACTCTTTTGAAATCGCGTATAACGTAACACCAGTTATATGATTATCGCGTTAACGGCCACTTCTACTCTGGATTAGCCGACGAAAATGACACACAAACACGCTTCATTCAACTATGAAATCATTTCTATGCTGAAAAAAATGAAAAAAAAAATACAATAATGGTTATCTAGAAACTCAAACAACAATTGAGTATATTAAGGTGTCTTATTTTAAATACTCACAATGTACCTTTGTTTATATTTTTTAACCTACAAAAAAATCGATAAACCCTTTTAAAATTATGAACTGAAGACTTTGAAATTAAGATTTTTGTACTAAGTACATGTATTATCGCACTCAATACATATAATATATGCTGTCCGGAAATTGTTATTTAATGGTTTGTTTCAAATGGACGTCACCAATATGTCAACGTTATTAAATCCTCTATAATAGCTAGGAACTTACATCAACTCAATTTTACAATTATTTGTATATAAATGTAGCACCTAAAATAACTTAAATATATAAGGACATAGCTAAAATAAATTCAGCTATATTGGTACTTTAAAAAACACAGAGTAAATTTTATATTAATTTATAGGTTATGTCAAGATTTATAAGGATTTGATTATGAATCATTAATCACAAAAAAACTTTTTTTAAAGTTGTGTAAAAATATCTTAAATTTTATGATCAATATTTATTTCATCTTGAAATCAAACCGACTTCAATAGAGGAAATATACGAAAAAGAAAATTCATATAGTAGAGGATACTTAAAGCATTTTTAATTGCCTAAAAATTTAAACTTACAACAAATACTTACGATTTTTACACTCGATACCCGCAAATCACTTCTTTAATAAATTATTTTAGAGTCGATCAATTTTCCAAAAACAATCTAATGTGTGAGAATGCTAAAAAAATAAAGGTATTAAATTATAAATTGCTAAAATTTAATTACATATGGTATATTAAAACGGCTATAAATTACGGTTACAATAAAAAAAAATCTTAAAAGTTCTTTATAAAGCCAGTTTAATCTCGGATCAAAAATCAATTTTTAGGCTCTGCAAAAAATCGCCATAAAAGGTGCCTCCTGTCAAATCGAAATGACATTTCTAAAACCGGTGTGAAGTTAGCCCCCCCATGTCGGAACATTGCACTTTCTTTAATGCCAATCGTTTGGGAATCGTTAGGGAGGGTTAGGGAGTCAATTCCCGACGTTAGGGAGTTTCAAATAAAAAAGATACAGAGTGTTCAATTTTAGGAGTAAAAATTTCGCTCAGCCCCCCCATGTCGCAATCTAGAGCTACTTTTATATGTATTTAATAGAGCCTTGTCTGAAAAGGTTAGGGAGTAAAATCTCTGCGTTTGGGAGTTGAAGGAAAATACTAAAAAAAAAGATTGAATATGACTTTTGGCATCCCCTGAAATAAATAATTGCCACTTCCTGTCCGCAAATTACATTTTCTTTAATGCCAATCGTTTGGGAATCGTTAGGGAGGATTAAAAAAATAAATGTCGTCGTTAGGGAGTTACAAATAAAAAAGATACAGAGTGTTCAATTTTAGGAGTAAACCCCAATAGTTCAGCCCCCCCATGTCGGAATTTTAGGCTATTCAAATACGCAAATGATAGAGCATGGTTTAAAAAGGTTAGGGAGTGAAAGCTCGTCGTTAGGGAGTTAAAGGAACATACTAAAAAACAAGTTTGAAAATCACTTTTGGCGTCCACCAAAACAAAAAAATCCACTTTCTGTCCGCAAATTACATTTTCTTTAATGCCAATCGTTTGGGAATCGTTAGGGAGGATTAATAAATCAAATCTCGTCGTTAGGGAGTTACAAATAAAAAAGATACAGAGTATTCAATTTTAGGAGTAAAAATCCCACTCACTTTTGGCGTCCACCAAAACAAAAAATCTACTTCCTATCCGCAAATTACATTTTCTTTAATGCCGATCGTTTGGGAATCGTTAGGGAGGATTAATAAATCAAATCTCGTCGTTAGGGAGTTACAAATAAAAAAGATACAGAGTGTTCAATTTTAGGAGTAAACAACTATAGTTTATAACCACCTAAGTATTCCATGTTAGAATTTTAGGTTATTCAAATACGCAAATGATAGAGCATGGTTTAAAAAGGTTAGGGAGTTAAAGCTCGTCGTTAGGGAGTTGAAGGCACATACTAAAAAACAAGTGTGAAAATCACTTTTAGCGTTTCTTCGATAAAAACAACTTCGATTTTTATCTAAAAGGCGAATTGATACTAGGCATTATGTAATACGAATAATAAATACTTGCAGAAAACGTACTTATTCTGCTTTCAAAAATATTTGCTAGGTATATAATTGTGTGATGAAAAAGTATGTAAATAAAAAGTACGAAAATTATACTATAAAGTATGTAAATATCTTTATTTATTTCATTTTTCATTCATTAGGACCTATTTTATAATGATTTTATTTATGTTATCCTCACAGTTTTACTAAACTGATACTTGAATTGGATATTAACTACTCATCTACAAGCGTCTTGTATTTATTACGATAAAATAAAATTGGGCGTCACTTTATTCTTTCAATTGTAGGATCTCGAGTCGAGTATGCACGTGCGTAATAGAATTCTTTAAACATCTGAAATGTTTACGAAGCAGTTATAATGATAAACTAAACATAACACTGCGAGAGTGAGTCAGAGAGTACGAACGAGCATCGTCTTTGCTCTTCTTTTAATGTATGAAACACTATCTTGTCACCAGTGACAGCCTATTGACACAATGGTATAAGCGCCATTTTCTGAATCCAGAGGGGATGGTTCGAATCTCCATTGAGTTAAAGTTATTTTTCGTCGTTCACAATATTCAACACGGTTTTTCTTAACGCAGTCGAATATTCCCTTAATAATAAATTTTTTGTTCATTTTAATAAAATATATTATTGAGAAAATATTTTATTACGCCTTGTATTTTTACGTTAAAAATCATCCAGTATTGTACTGATTATGATTTCATCATCACGTTTAATGTGGTGATGAATGTCGCGGGGCGATTCATCTAGAGTGCCGCAGTCACGAGTCGTCGCGCACCAAAGCTACCTGCAGGGCCTAGCTTTCAATCCGGGGGGAGACCCAGGGTTTAAGCTAGTTGTAAAATAATATGAACCTATCATTTTTAAAATTTTGAGTTATCACCTAATAATATTAGTATAACTATTTATAAGATTAGGTTGCTTCTTTTACTAATTTAGGTTAACGAAGCTAATTTAGCTTAGTTAAGTTTCACCTAATTTTTTTAAGTGCTATGACCTATAGCACTTCTAAAGTTATTTATGAATACGAATAAATATTATTTATATATTTATTGTATTTTACTTTGTAAAAATTGGCTTCTCGGCTTGATTTCGGCACTGGAAAATAATATATTTTTTCCATAGTTCGTTTATTCCAATTCAAAGTTTTTAATAAAAAAAAAAAAGGTATCGCAAGTTTTATGCTAAATATTAAAATAAAGTACATTATCCAAATATATAAATTAGAGTACCTGAGTACCAGTTATGTTGGCCGATTTGACAAGGTCTGTTACCTTTCTAATTAGTATCATATATCATTATTTTCAAATTCTATTTTCAAACGGTAAGTTGCATTCGAAAATGTTTACTTTGTGTTCACATTTGTCATTGTATCAAAATACAAATCATTTTTATTTTTGTGCATTTATTGAACGTAATTCATTTTAAGTATTCTTAATAAAAAAATGAATTTAATTTAGGTAATAAGTTAACACAACATTTATTGAATCTGAGGCGGTTCGAAGTTCGTCGGGTCAGCTCGTGTTTTAATAAATATCAAGTTTCTCTTTCCAATTAACAAGCAGCTTACAACGCTCTATTTAGAAATGTCAGTTGCTTAGTCCTTAACCAATCTCCCCGTCCGGGTGCATCGGCTCACATCATGAAATCTTGTAAAGTCAGACAAGCGTCACTAACAAAAGTTCACATCTTAACAGAATTCATTTCACAATCTTACTAGATTGAGAAAACTAACTCAAACTACTAGACTCAAAGAAGTTATATCATATCATGTCTTAAGACCATTCCTCATAAAAAATACAGTTAATTTAGTGATTTAGCGATTTAAGGTCTATAAAAAAAAAAAGGAAAAAATATACCCCATACGTTATTTTTTTATATATAATTTCTCACTCGTAATAGCGAACATAAGCACCCCCTTAAGTTTTCGGAAATAGCCTGGGATATTAAGAAAATATATATGTATAGATATAAAGAAGAAGGGCTCTGTTTTTTTGCAGCCAAACAATGACGCCAAAAAGTTTCCACCCATATTTAGGTTTTAGGCACTTGCCAGGGAAATGTCACTTGTTATTTAATATGATTACAGTTGGTAAAAATAAATTTTAAAATTTTGCAGCCTTTTGTTACAATTAAATTACATTGGCATTACAATGCCATATCACACATTATAATACGAATAAAAAATGATTGGAAACTAAAAATAGATGGTAAAATAGTTGCTAATATATCTAAATTATTATAAATATGAAATTAACCTCAGATATTATTATTAATATTATTATTATGATTATTATTGTTTGCTGAGCAAGCAGCTATTTAGCCGATATGCTCATTCTCATTCTCAGTTACTAGCGATTGGCCTAGATTCAAGAAATTTATCAAGGCGGCTCTTGAACTGGTTTAATTTATTACTAAAGCTTGTTTTCTCAATAATCGAAAGTACTATTTCTATTTATTAATTTAATATAAAATCGACAGTTTTTCTTACTATATTAAAAGAATTGTATCATTTGTGTACCTCATAATTTAAACGTTAAGCAAAGCTATCTCTCTATCTTTTTCATGTTCCTTGTGATATGAACAATCCTAGACAGTTTCTAAACGTAGATGAGCAAAATAGACCTGGTATTCAAAATTTGGTTTAATTGGTCCACAAAACATCAACGTCAGCGCCCACAGAAGTGTCACGGTAGAAGTGTCACATTAACCAATAATATTCCATACATAATATTCGATTGTAAATAATTAAATTGTAAATTAAAATAAATAATACAAAAGCAGATTTAAAAGTTTTATTATATACACACATAATTAAGGTTTAATAAAAAAGCCAACCTATTTCTTTTTTAAAATAAGAACCTATAAGTCACTAAACAATGCAATGAAATGATATTTAATTGAAGCAAAAATGCCATGAAATATGTCACAGACATTACAATATTTATTTAACGATATATTCCATTTAAAGGGTTAAAAATTGAAAAAAAAGTCGAGAAGTTACTGTGTAATGCTTATATTCGAAACACTGTAAGGACTGTCAAGTTTGCTATGTAGTAAATTATCAAGGGACAATATATAAGTTATGATTCAATTATATTAAAGTGACAATATTTGGAAAAAAAAATGGTCTTCATACTAACCGTTTAAATATTTACTAATTTACATTTGAACGACAGCATACTTCAAACATTAATCTGGATTATTTTAATTCATTGACTAAGAGTATTACAGAATATTCTTAAATAAAATAAAATTAAAGTAATTGTTTCTATAGTGCACTCAATCAATCAATGTTTTTTTTTATTGTTTAAAATATTATTTCAAACAAATAATATTTCAGATAAATTTTATTTGTAATTTTATTTTTTCACTAATAACTCACATTACACCATAAATCAGCATAATGTCAGATGACGAATCTGGAAAAATTACATTTCAACTTAATTAAATACTGAAAAAGGGTAAAAAAGTTCATACTACATAATACCTACACGATTTACGGTGGCTAATTGGCACCTAAACACATCGAAACATTTGCGATTCACCCATGCAGTAAGCCCTCTTTACTTTTCATAACATCTGTACAAACAAACAAAAAAATAAAAGATTAAAGTGCCACACCTTAACAAGTATAAAAAAAACGTAAAATACGAAAAAATATGTCAATAAAGTCAACACTGAATATTACTCGCTATCTATGGTCTGCGCTCACCATCTAAAAACAGAAATAGGTATAAAATACAAAAAAAATATGTAAACACATTGAATTCACTTCTTCAACGTCCTCATCAGTTGATGAGGTGCTTGGGCGTCCAGAGCGAGGTTCGTCATTGGTGCCCCATTCTCGGCCTTCTTGGAAGAGTTTAGACCACTTGAAACATTGTTTTTACTTAAAGTAGACTCACCGTATTCCACTGTCAACATTTCAAGAGTTTTAAGACATTGTCTTATCTGCCAGTTTCTTAATCTTAATTAAGAACAATTTATTTAAACATGCATAAAATATAATACAGAATACTTAAAAATTAGTTAACGTAACTCGTGCGATTTACAAACAGAGTTAACTTAATTTAACTAAACCTAAATAATTTTTCCTATGTTTTTTCCGATAAATTATTTTAATTTAAATTTTATTACCGATTTTCTTTTAAGTTGTCTAACTTCAAGCGATATCCCCTTTACCTTTCCTTAAGAAGTACACACTCTAAACAAAATCTTATTGTAAAAAAATGTTTGTTTGATAATGGCTATCTTAGGTGAGCCATTTAAAAATATAAACGTAGGTTTAAAAGTCTAGCAAAAATGAATGCCGCGTTTATTTACTCGTGTTTGGTTTAGTGTCTCCTTTTGATGGCGGCCACATATCATATCATTTCATTTCGAGTGTCTAAAGATTTTTTTTAATCGTGCGTTTAGCGATATCCATCTGAGATGAGCATAGGAAGCGAAGAGCCAGCGAACACTTTGAGCTCAGTATTAATGTACCATTATTAATAACAAAAAATGACCTAAGAAAGTTTTTGGGGTTTTGGTTTTTTTTTGAAATTACTAATTAAATCGCGATCTTAAGTGTTTCGAATGCCACAGCTAGGTTTAGCTTCTTCGTTTTCTTTACTGCTACAGTCGGTGATGAAAAAAAAAAAAAGTAGGGTAAACTCCACGGACTAATTAACACTGAATAGTATGAGAAGATCGTCGACCGCCAAAAATGTTTTGAGGCAGGCGGGACGGAAAGGGAAACGCGTTGGTGCATTAGGGATGGCGATAGATTTACAGCTGAGCATTATTGAACTACGCTAGCAATTTAAATGTGTTAGCTATAATAAAGTATAAAAACCTAAAAATAGGAAATAGTGGAAGGAAATACATGTAAAACGTATAAAAACAGAAAGAGAATGATAAAAAAAGATAAAGATAAGCTGTTCGAAAGAAAACACCAAATATTAAACTTTTATTATTCTTGTGTATTTATTAAAATAATCTTTCATTAATAGTTTTTGGTATCTATAATTAAACCAAGAATGGCTATGACATAATGTAGTTTATATCATATAATATCAACTACCTCTTTACATTGTTTAGTAGTAGTAAATTATTTAATCAGAACCTGGCATCTTACAGGCGTCATTAACGGCATCTTCCCTCCAGATGGACGGACATACGGAGGGCCAAAGAAAGGGGATATTAGCTTCTTATACATGAATGTGTCCATAGAAGGTAAAATTTAAAATAAAGGCTTGATTCATATAGTAAATTTAATTAAAATCATTTCATAAATTATATTGGTACATTACCGACGTAACTTAGTGAAACTAAAATGGTTGTCCCATTTTAGTTTCACGCAAGCAAAAAAAAAAACATGGAAATCGCATAAGCTATTTCAATGTAATAAATAAAGATATTTAAATATAATATAGGCATACAGATCAAACTAAGAGCTTCATTTTAAAATCGATTACAAAAGAAAGTAATTGCATGTCATAAATTTTAATATTAATAACTGTTTTTGGTTTATACTGGAGTAAGAAACGAGAGTAAAAAAGAGTTTTTTGAAAAACAAACAAATATTTTTCTGCCAAATAATATTTTTATTTTAAACTTAGAACAAAAAATCCATCGAACCACAATTCGGCCAAAAATGGCTGACTAAAAATAACACAAAATGACAGTGCCGCTAAGGAAAACACATAAACACACACACACAGCGAACGCACTTATGTCGATGCGTATGCAGGCCAGGCAAAGGTTCTGTTCGTGCGCGCGTCCTTTGATCTGTTCTTGTGTTTGATACGACTTAGCTCCAACGCGGGCAAGGCGAGCCGAGCAGGCGACGGAAATCGTGGGTCAGTGCAGCCGTGAGCCATGTGTGACAGGGCAGGGTCACTCGCCCACGGGTTCGCCCGACCGATGGCAGAAAACCAACACAGCAGCGAGCTTGGCCAAACTTCTGCGAGCGACGGCAGTCCTGGTCGTGGTCCAGTGTAAACGAGTGTCCCCTACACTTGGGCCCACGACTGCATTCGGGTTAGCTCGGCTCGGCCAATGTCTAGACGAGGCATAGGTAATGATCATTTCACAAAATCCCAGGATGAGAACACAAGATGAACGAGGAAAATAATTTCATTGATTCATCTCTTTCTATCACGATTCTTTGTTTTTGCTTTTGGATTTAAAGTACAAACTGTATGAGAGCTATGAGAGCTCTTGTGCAACTCTTGAACTACTAAAAATTATTAACTATAAATCAATTTAGAACGCACCAAAACACAATAAAATATCAGGAACGCTACAAAAATTGCATTATTGTTTTTGCTTATATTAGGAAGGCATTGTGTTTTCTGGTGATTTTAAAAATATATTATTTGCTTAGAGTTTAAACAAACGCCGTTTTCTCCATCGTTGTTTTTAAAATTTGGTAATAAATATGTATATAATTTTTAAAAATAATTTTCCTATTAAAAGTAGTCACTGGCTATTGCACTATGAAGTTTATACGACTTAACAGAGACCATGCCGCAAAAATGCTTGAAGCCAAAATTTATAATTTTATAATTAAGAAATACATATAAGGTTTAATTGGATTAAGGCGTTGATATATTACGAAGTAAAATAAGTGTAAAGATTAGGACCATCCATTCAATTTAAACATTTATCTTTTTAAATATCTATTTCACTTATTACTACTTTTAAACAAAAAAACATTTTTATAAAAAGTTTTCTTATTATGTAGTGCAAGGCTTGCATGAATTTTTTCACTTTATTAGACTGGCGCCTAGTAAAAATTTAGGTGATTAAAATTATATAAAAGTAAAAAAAAAATATACAATAAATAAATATACTAAATGATTTAATCTGTTAGATAATACTAATGATTTATTACTACTTGATAATACTAATTATTGGCAAAATTTCGACCATTTTCTATAAAGCAAATATTGAGCAATTTCCCTAATACCTTTTTTTATTAACAATCGATCGCCATTCCTCTTTTATTAAATTGTATGCTTTGGGACTTAGATATGAGTGACTTCTCTGTCCAAAGCTAGCTCTCATTTTAGGAATGTCAAGATCTTTATTGCTTACCCTAAAAATATTTTTAAAGAAGGTCATAATGCGCAGTTCGTCTGCTAAATGGAATGTATGTTTTTTCGGTACCTTTCGGCTCAGATTAAATACTTATTATACTTTTTTAATTTCATATTGTTACACTTTTTCTAATCAAAATCAATAAAGTTTAACATAATTATGGTTTGTTATCTGTGAATAATTTAGAACGTGCGTACAGTACCTAATAAAAAATAATATATAAACACTGAAAATAGTAATGTTTTATAAAAATTTACTTTCCTGTTCTTCCTAAAATTTATTTTAAATACTTACTTGGTTTTGACTATAAGATATTTTGGGTTGGTTGGTTGGGAGTACCTACTCGTACTCGTATCTCAATGGCCATTAGTGATAGATGAAGCGGAGCGTTTGAATTGTTTATAATTTTAGCCTCTCGTAGTTCAACTATTAAGGATATACGAGTACCAGCATAATGGCTGATAACTGAATCTTAAAAATATCTTCAAATGCAAAGCTAAGTTTTTATTTTGAATTTTTACAATATTTTACTGCAATATAAAGTGATATATAGGCATCCCTACTTACTTTAAGATATTTTCTATTCGATTATTTTACAAAAAATACAAAATATAAATAAAATATCGCCAATAAAAATAGTCCCTTTTTACAGCCTGTTTTCAACGGTAGGCCTTCAGGTTAGCAGCTAGGCTCTGCGGGCGGCTTTCGGCGCCTTCGGGTCCTACAGGCTTTACTTTGTTCGGCCTCTTTAGTGCCTCATATTGACTTTTTTGGCCCTTTTGTCCTTATGGGTCAATTCTTTAAGCATAATTGTTGTACTCATACATTCATTGTCCTTATTGTTGTCAATAAGTATAGTAGGTTAAGAATATAATGTAATAAAAAAAACACTTTTTAAGTAAGTAAAAATATTAAACAAATCTTAAGTAATTGAAAAATATAAAAAATATTAGGCTTATTATCTAATTGAAATTCCTTTCTTCATTCCACGAACATTTAACAAGTTTCTAATTATCAATACTCTTTACGAAAATATAAATATGAGAATAATATTAGGTAATAATAAAGCATATGTTTGACACGCATAAACAAGGGCCAAGCTCATTATCGTAAACTACAGTTAACCTCTTTCGGCCGCTTAAAATATATGTATAATGTATGTAATATAAATAATACGTAAAAATATAAAAAATAAGGCGAGTGATCAGTATTCATATATTTATTTAATTGAGTTGTAATGGTATTTATACATTTATAAATATTTTGCTATATAACGTCATATCCTAAACCATAAAACCTTAAAAAATAATAAAACTTTTCTAAATTTTGAAATATTAGCAAAAATTGTGTTATATTCATATATATATATATATATCTCAAATATCTATATATATATATATATATATATCAAAAGTGTAAAATTAAAGCACATGATTGGTGTGTGTATTATTTATATAATTGAGTTGTAAAGTTATTTAACTTATATTTGATGATTGTTTTTTAATAGCGGCAAATCGCCTGAAAAGATAAATGACATAATCTTTGACAATATTGATTTCTTTTTTTATATTTATATTATTATTATTATATTTGCTATTAAATGTTATATTTATTCAGGTGGTAAGAATTAAACACTTTGTTGCTTGTTTTTTCAGACTTCAAAAATCCTTAATAAACACTTTTTAAGTGGTATTTAAATTACATAAACGCTTACATATGGCTTTCACGTTTTCTTCATAATATATTTACGAATAAGTATTGACGCATAATATGGTAAACCGCATTTGCCTAATATAGTTAATGTAAAATTAGGTTTGGTTTCTAAGGTCTGTAAGAATAATAAGATGACCGACAGTCGGGCACCAAAGTTGTATAATTAAGATGATATTTTAACGTCGTCGATTTCAGATAAACGTACCTAAACATCTAAACAGTATTTCGCGCATTATGATGTTCAGATCTATGTTCGCCACTTGAGTAAGCAGTTGAGAAAATGTCAACGCAAGCCAGCCCCATCAAGAATCTACTCAGACCTAAAAAATACCCACTGTCGTGTTTATGGCCATCCAAAACGCACATGGAATGGATTAAAAGTGCCAAAGACACAAGTGGAAATAGGAAATGAAGCAACCCATCTCAAGTTGGTACCTCAGGCGCGAGTAGTCTGGGGGAAAGATGCCGTTAATAGTACTTGTAGGACCTAGCTGAGAGGCGTCAGTTTCTGATTAAATAATGTAATTAACTATCTTATTATATCATAGCTACAGGGCATCATCTTGTTTTTTTATTTATGTGCTAGTAGGTCACGGTGGTAAGTCCTGTATTTGAACGTTAATTTTGTTATCGTTCAGTACTAATCTTATTGTTATTAAAATCATTTTGGTTATCGTATTTTAAGTCTGGCTTACATACAAAGTTAAAAATATTTCAACATGATTCGAATATTATGTTGGGGTGCTAACTGTTCGTCGGTCATAAAGTTGTAGATTAGATAGAAGCAGAAGATGTTCTATGAGACGTAGCTTCGTTTGAAAATTAATCGGTATAGGACTTACAAATAATATTGGATAGTTTTATTGATTGCAATAATAAAAAATATTATATCGATTTGATGTTTCATTTCTAAGTAAATTTGAATATTCTGTATGTTCATTTTCAGAAGATCAAACATAGAGACTTTATTAACAATCCGTTTATAAGTAGTTTAAATGATTCCGTCAGAGAAACAATATGACGCTGCAATTTTAATTTCCAATCCACAATTTTAACAAGCTGTATATATTTTTTTTAAACTTCCAAACCTCAATAATTTGTTATTAATCCATTTAAAACGTAGCTTAATTGGTTGGAATTTATTTAAAGTACAAAATTTTGATATAGGCTCCACAACTTTTTAACTCCAAAAATAAACAGCTGTATCTTTTTTAACCCACCCAAACATCGAAATTTTAAAAACTCCCTAATCCTCCCTAACGATTTTCAAACGATTGGAAATAAAATAATGTAATTTGCGGACAGGAAGTGGTAATTTACATTTTGGTGGAAGCTAAAAGTGATTTTCACACTTGTTTTTTAGTATGTGCCTTCAACTCCCTAACGACGAGCTTTAACTCCCTAACCTTTTTAAACCATGCTCTATCATTTGCGTATTTGAAAAACCTAAAATTCTGACATGGAATACTATAGGTGTTTACTCCTAAAATAAAACACTCTGTATCTTTTTTATTTGTTACTCCCTAACGACGACGTTTGGGTTTTTAATCCTCCCTAACGATTCCCAAACGATTGGCATTAAAGAAAATGTAATTTGCGGACAGGAAGTGGTAATTTACATATTGGTGGACGCCAAAAGTGAGTGGGATTTTTACTCCTAAAATTGAATACTCTGTATCTTTTTTATTTGTAACTCCCTAACGACGGCATTTGATTTTTTAATCCTCCCTAACGATTCCCAAACGATTGGCATTAAAGAAAATGTAATTTGCGGACAGGAAGTGGTAATTTACATTTTGGTGGACGCTAAAAGTGATTTTCACACTTGTTTTTTAGTATGTGCCTTCAACTCCCTAACGACGAGCTTTAACTCCCTAACCTTTTTAAACCATGCTCTATCATTTGCGTATTTGAATAACCTAAATTCTGACATGGGGGGGCTGAACTATTGGGGTTTACTCCTAAAATTGAACACTCTGTATCTTTTTTATTTGTAACTCCCTAACGACGGGATTTAATTTTTGAATCCTCCCTAACGATTTCCAAACGATTGGCAGCAATAGAAATTTAATATGCGGACAGGAAGTGGCAATTATTTATTTCAGGGGATGCCAAAAGTCATATTCAATCTTTTTTTTTAGTATTTTCCTTCAACTCCCAAACGCAGAGATTTTACTCCCTAACCTTTTCAGACAAGGCTCTATTAAATGCATATAAAAGTAGCTCTAGATTGCGACATGGGGGGGCTGAGCGAAATTTTTACTCCTAAAATTGAACACTCTGTATCTTTTTTATTTGAAACTCCCTAACGTCGGGAATTGACTCCCTAACCCTCCCTAACGATTCCCAAACGATTGGCATTAAAGAAAGTGCAATGTTCCGACATGGGGGGGCTAACTTCACACCGGTATTTCTAAATGCATCGGCACTTTATTTTCACTTCTTCGGAGTAAAATTGTAGAATTATTAAAAGAAAACTGATTTTAAGTTAGTTAGTTACGAACTGTTAGTGTAAAGCCAAAAGTCACAACGAAATGGAAGAAAACGGAAATAAAACTGATGTTGATATTAAAAAACCAAAGGCAATATAATCTTAAAATATGAGCAAAAGAGTGATTGCAATCAATCCAACAGTAATTTTGATGAAACACAAAATCATCTTGAATCCTTATTAAATCCAGGTCGATTTGGTAAAATTAAATCGGAAATCGTTTACGAAATTGGCTCTGGTTTACTAGAAGACATTGATACAAGTCAACGATGGGATGTTTTCGAAGAAGACAATGTTAAGTTTATTAAATCAGAAACCAATAGCACGAATGATCAACATTATAATAAAATAGGATCAGGTAGTAAAGATACAACAGTAAATATTCCATCTATAATATTAAAGGAGATCGATTTTACTTGTATTAATTGCAAATGTACCCTTGAAAAACACTGCTTGATGTATAACGTACTAACCAGTGAAAACAAAGAGACAAATTTATTATGTTTGGAATGCAACGAAAGACAAAAAAATATTTCAACATTGGACAGTTCCCGAAACAACGAAGGTATTAAATTATTAAAGAGTAAAAAGAAACATAAATGTATCGAGTGTAATAAAATATTTATGCGAAAAAATATTTTATTCAGTCATATTAATTCTGTACACGAGAAAATAAGGTTAAACCGTACGGACAGCAACAAAGATTTATTGATTGATCATTTCGAGGTAAGAAAATTCATATGCAGCGAGTGCGATTACAAATGTTCGCGTAAAGCAGATTTAGAAAGACATATTGATGCAGTTCATCGAAATACAAGGAAGTTTAAATGCAGTGAGTGCAATTATAAATGTTCACGAAAAGCACATTTACAAATACATATTGATGCAGTACATCGAAAAATAAAAAAAAATATCTGCATTGAGTGTAATTATACAACTTCATATAAAAACGGATTGCAGATTCATGTCGATGCAGTTCATCGAAATATAAGGAAGTTTAAATGCAGTGAGTGCAATTATAAAAGTTCACGAAAAGCACATTTACAAAATCATATTGATGCAGTACATCGGAAAATTAAAAAAAAAATAATGCAGCCAGCACAATAATTATAATAAATGTTCGAATACAGCAGTTCATATTAATCCAGTTATTTGAAAATTAGCGGGGATATTAAAGTTCAAAAGGTCAAAAATAAGTTTTGCCTGTGAAATGTGCCTAAAAATATACAAAAAATATCTAAAACTGTTCATTTAAATACTATATTAATTTGTATATACAGGCTGTTTTAGAGACAGTGGTCTGCCCGAAACCTGGCAATAAGGGATATCGATACAGCCCCTGAGCACTCACTATATAGGATGATCCGAAACAGATGGTTGAGAAGTTTTTCATACTTTCGTGATTAACGAGGAATGTCCTACCTTTCATTTCATTAGTCTTCGGGAATGGTCCTGGGACAACCTGTATGTATGCCTTTGCAAGAAGCCACTTGAAAGTTAACAAATTCTAAAATCCACTGACTGAGCAAAGGAGGGTAAAAAACACCACCTTAATAAATCCGTCAGAGACATCAAAACTATGTATGAAATAAATATAGATTTTAATTCTTCCTACCATAAATTGTAACATAGGATATATCTTGTAGTCAACACAAAAAAAAGTTAACTTTTTTAAATTTGTACAGCCTTTTAAAATACAGCGATGCATATTGCTTGACAAAATGTGTCATTGAATACCAAATATAATTAAATATACACATATAACTGTATGTGTATACAAACATAAACACATAAAGTAATATTATAAGTTTGAAAATATTAGATATATTTATTACTAGATTAGGATTCGAATTATCTAACGCAGTTTAGAGTATTATCACCCCATACTGATGGGGTGATAATTTTGAAATATAATATGACAAATTTAATCAACTTAACCCGACTGATGTAAGCACGTACGCGAGACTCGTGACAATCTAAATTAATATCTGTAAAACGCTAAAGAAAGCGGTTTCGTGTTTTTGGCGAGGTCAAAGGCGCCGTTCGAAGAAGAGTGACAGCTGTCAAAAAGTCTGCTATGTGTAACGCTTAGGAATTGACTCTGTTAACTTCATACTTCCCTTAAACAATGTTTTTAAAAAAATTAACTATGTGGCTTTTGGGTAAGGATAGCATAAATATTTATTTATTATTAAAGGTTACTCGAAATAATATTAAAAATACGCAACATATTATTAATTATTCTTAGACACTAAAGTAAAAGAAAAAACAATATTCCAATAAAAAGAGAACACCAGATGCATATAAGAGATAAAACTCAGATTTTAATAAATAGAAACATTTTAAATTATGTATTAAACAGGGGTCCCAAGACTATTCCCGAGGAATGTTGTGTAACCTATTATGAGTAAAATCCACAAACTTATTATATTTTTCACAAATGGTGTAATTTCGGTCAAAATATAGTTTCTTAAAAAATCACAAGATGGTAGCCTTAGTCCCAAAGGTAAAACTTATAGCATATTGGGGCAAACTTCATGCAAATAATTATTTCTATAGATATATGCAATTTCTATAGATATAATATAATATTTAAATGTGTTTGTGCATGTATTCATATGTATTTATTCATTAGTATTTTTAAATAAAAAAATGAATTAATGTCTTTTTTTCAAAACAAAACGGATTACTTGCCTTGATACAGACTGTTGTCTAGTTATTAGGGAAGGGGTCGCCAGTGCATTATTGTCAGCAATCTAATCTATTCATTATTTTTAATACACGCCTTACAATACTATTTTAATTACCACGATAAATTTAAGTAATCTACCTTAATTAGAGTGTACACTGTAACAGTACTAGGCGGACTTTTTATTCATAGATTTCACCGGCTCAACGTAGGGGATAGGCGAACTTCTGTTCGTGCTCAACAGTGCCCATGCGCAGCGAGAGTGCGTATACTTAATCCCTCTGTACTGTGCCCTAAGGGTTGCTCATATCAAAAATTGTTTCAAATAAAAGTTGTAAGGAAATTTCAGGCCTACATTTTACACTTTGAACGAATTTGATCCTGTTCTTATTAAAGAGGGTATGATTTTTTGAATTTTGAAAAACCACTATTTCTCTTCCCTACTACCAACCGTTGGTGCTATCAAAAAAGTTTACTTAAGATAAGTTTTAGGCCCTCATCTGAGGAATAATATAAAATGTAATATCTTATATACTAAGAAAGTTATAGCAAAATTTCACTTTTTCGAAAAAACCCCTCATTCATTTGCCCATTAACGAACTTGACCGAGATTTCAAAGTGATTGGTGTGAAATGACGGCAGTTATCGTGTCCAGAAGAAACAAAAAAGTGACTGAGGGTGCTAGGATGGGTTCAACGAAGGAACGAACCCACCATAGACTTCTCTGGAGACTGCTACGCCAGGTTTCCACTGGTGCACCACTCACTCACGGCAGACTATAATACAGAGGCGCCTAGTTCAGAGGAACGGGTTCTCACCGGCGTGCCCAGAAAGTGGAGGAATCCTTCCTTTTTGAGGTATCTAGTAATTTTTGTTAAAAAATCTAGGCAAGCCTGGCTTTGCGGCTTCTATGACAGTGCCGCCACTGCGGGTTCTTCATAGGCAGAACCACAAGTTCTATTATCTAATGTAATTTCAAGTCCACTCAAAACCCAAATCAGACTGGCTGTAAAAAAAGTGTCAGCCCTAGAATAGAATATCAGGGCTGCCAATGTCGAAACTAATGTATTTATACTAACTAGTGGTCGATATTCGAAGTAACTCATTAAACCTTTTAGTTTAAGCATTTTTGAGGTTCTTATACCTCAAAATATATATTTTTTATTTTTTTCCAGTGAGTCAGCTACGAGCGCGTACAAATACCTCATTAACCTTATTTCACTGCAATACACTTAGAATTTTAAATTGAATGTTAGTAACAGTTAAAAAAACAACACAACTACTACAATTTTGATACAATTAAATGGCAGTTCTTAAAAGTGTAAGATAGCATTAATAATTATTTTTGCTTGACATTGATTTGAGTCGTATAGAATCAAATTCAGCAAATTGCATTAAACGTGTTTTGTGGCAATTTAATAAAAACAATTTACATATAGAAGAAGGTAATATCAATTCCTGTTTGTTTTTGAAACTAGTTCTAGCAATTTGCTGTTTTTTTCCCCAACATGTCGCTAATGACGTCACAATAAGCCACCGAGGCGTTTTTTTTTTAGGAAACCATCATAAATGTCACAAATAATACTTACTTAAAAAAGCAAATCAATTTGTACGATTTTTCATGGATCTAAGGACACGTTCTATAAGTAACTTCTATCTTTATTATTATTATTAAGTAATTACAATATTTAGGAGCTAGCTCATGATAAGTAGTGTATTGACGCGGGGACTGGACCAATTAACTATACAAATGCGGCCAGACGGTAGTGGTGTATGGACGCGTACATTGCACCATTTCTAACATTTGCCTTCTTTTCTGATGTTTTCTAACATTTTTCTAAGGTACTTGGAATTCCTGCGCCAAACATTGCTATAATGGATGTGTTTTAGGTACACAACTCCAATTTCTAATACGAGGGGGTTTGGTTTGATTAAAAAAAGCAATATTGATAATATATTTATTCAATATAATTGTTCAATATAAATCATAGATATGCTACAAACATTTTAAATATTCTACCCAATTCATTCTTCACCTACTCTGTCACTAGACTATCTGTCGAACACGTCCATTCGACAGGATTGGAATGAAATACTGCAATCCGTACACAAAAGTTGATTGTGGATTGCTTATTATCCGTAATTGCACTTAGAACTAGTTAACAAGAGTATAAAATTTATTGTAGGTTAATATAAAATAGTAAAATGAATTAAATGGCTGCGCGCGCAAGTCAGCTCTCCTGTTTTCGATCGACTGCTGTCGACCGAGGATATGAATTCAGCCGGCGCGCAAAAAAACGTCCGGTCATTATGGTCATTGAACTCTCAATTGAACAATTAATTTAATTGAGCGCTCGACTCAATTACAATTGCAATTGACTCAATTAACTCGTGTGCATCTCGCAAGTCAGACTACGGTCGTCGCTGGATTGTGGGGGCCGGATTGTCATATATTTAGCAACAAGGCTCGCTCCTGTTGGGTATAAAAAGACCTAGCATAACAAACATTGATTATATTACCAGTGAACAGTGCGATTCGAACATCTCTGGTCAAGATTGAGTTTGATTAATGTGAAATAAAAAAGGTACATATTTATTTATTTAATCATATGTTTTATATACTATTGATATTTATCAATACTAATAATTTACTTTCAGTTTTATTAAAGCTATACATTATAAAAATCCATCATTGCAGCTTTGATTATTTTAGATTCAATAAACACTATTTTGTATGTATCTTGACAGTACAAGATATATATATATGGTTTTCTTATATCTTATTATTGAAAGAAATCTTTGAATCAATTATAAAAATCTGTTTGTCTATCTTATTGAATGAAATCTACCTATCCATTTCTGAAAAGATCTCGGAACATTTTTTTATAAGTATTGTTTTTCTCTCTACAGCTTTAAAATGAAAAGAAATATTCAAAACGATGCACCATCAACAAGCAAGAAGATGCGATGTGGCTCATGCAACAAGCATCTAGATGTTGGAAAATATGCTAGCCACCTGAGAAGTGCTGAGCATAGGACTCTGAGCGTTAGATCTCCACTCAACACGACTACACAAGAGATTCAGAGTGGATTTAAGAGTCGTATCAAAACCTACGAGGTCTACAATAACTCTTCTGATGTTGTTCTGCCGGATGTTTTTATGAATTCGATTCAAGAAGAGGTAAAAAAATTAATACTGACTCAAATCGAGTCGGTGCACTGCGTTAAAGTTAACCTTGTTCTGTTTGGATCATATCTGTTGCCGACTTCCAATGAAACATCACTAAAATCTTTCAACACACGGAATGAGATTATATGTAATAATGTAGACTTTGATAACGCCTATTCCATTTTTAAAAATTCAATAAAGACGCAAAGTGAGCATTTTCAAGAAATGCAAAGCGGGTGGACACTTGTAAATACTAGATTCCTAGAAGTAAACATAAATAAATTTCAACCAATTGCCGGTTCGAGCTTTGTCCGCCTACCACAAAATATTAAGAATAAGAAGGCTGTTTTGAATATTATTAACGATGATGAATATTGTTTTTTATATTCCATCGTAGCTTTTTTGAAACCTGCACAAACGCATAGAAATAGAACATCTTCTTACCCTCATTTTTCTGAAATTTTAAATGTGGGCGATATCAGTTTTCCAATTAAATTAACTGACATAAATCTTTTTGAAAAACTAAACCCTACTATTTCTGTTACCGTTTTCGGGTTAAAGCTAGGTAACAACGGCAAACATATCGTTTGTGGACCGCTTAGATATAGTAAAATAAAGCGTCAATATCATGTAAATCTTTTATATATAGAAAATGAAGAAACTGATTTTGGTCATTACACCCTTATAACTAATTTGTCGCGTCTAGTTTCAGACCAAATAAATAATAGAAAGGATAAAAAACATTTTTGTGATGGTTGCTTTAATTTTTTCGCGACAGAGCTCAAATTACAACACCACCAGCGACACGATTGCGGCGAGAGAATAGTCCGCCTTCCTACAACTAAAGAAATCGATGTTAAATTCATTGGTAAAACCCAGGAAAATATTTTACAATTTAAAAATTTCGATAAACAGCTCGAGCATCCATTCGTAATATTTTTTGATTTTGAAAGCGTGCTCCTTCCCATTCAGACGTGCCAACCAGACCCTAAAGCTTGTTATACTCAATATTTAAATAAACACGAAGTTTTTTCTTATGCATTCTATGTTTATTGTAATTACGACACCTCTCTATGTAAATTTTTCACATACACGGGTCCCGATGCCGTAAAACATTTTGTCGCCTCTTTGCACGAGCAAGCTCTTATTATTTATAAGCATATGAAAACTGTTGTGGTCATGAAAAAGCCTACAACTAGTGATCTGCTTCAGTTGAATTCATCGACCCGTTGTCATATTTGCAAAAAAGATTTTGTCGACGGAGACAAATATGTCCTCGATCATTCACACACTACCGGGGCGATACGCTCATGGGCATGCAATTCTTGTAATTTACTTTATAAATATCCAAATTATCTCCCCATATTCGGCCATAATATAATTAATTATGATATGCATTTTTTGATTAGAGAATTGGCTCACGATAGCGGCAGTGTGACTTGCATACCGTCAAGTAAGGAACGCTTTATTTCCATTTCAAAGCGCATAGGTGTCTTCCATCCAAAGACTGGTAAAGCTGGTACTTTTGAGCTGAGATTTTTAGATAGTTATAAGTTTCTTGCTTCATCTCTAGACACTTTAAGCAAAAATTTGACTTTGGAGAATTTTACAAATATGAGAAAATTTTTCCCAAATGATGTTGATATTGGTTTATTGAAGGAAAAGGGCATATTCCCCTATTCTTATGTAAACAGTCTAGAGAGATTAAAAGATACGCAACTGCCCTCTAAAGAACATTTCTATAACGACTTGAAAGATGAGCAAATAACCGATCAAGAATACGATCGGGCTCTAAAGATATTTACTCACTTTAAATGTACCTCTTTGGGATCATATAGCTCTTTATATTTAAAGTGTGATGTGCTTATACTTTCGGACGTAATGATTCACTTTAGGAAATTATGTATGTCCACATATGACCTAGACTGTGCCCAATACTATACCCTGCCATCCCTATCTTTTGACGCATTTTTAAAACTCAGCAAGGTTCAGCTCGAATTACTTACTGATTTAGATATGTTAACTTTTGTAAAGTCCTCTATTCGAGGCGGGTATTGTGGTGTTTCAAAAAAGTACACCAAGAGCAATAATCCCTACCAAAAAGATTATGTTCACACCAAAGAGTCGAGCTATATCGTATACTGTGATATTAATAACATGTACGGTCACTCGATGTGTTCCAAGCTCCCAGTATCGGACTTTAAATGGTACAGCGATGAGGACACCGATCGTTTTGATCCTTTATCATTCGATTGTGACGGTGATTTAGGTGTTATTTTAGAGGTAGATTTACACGTACCGCCACAAACACACAATTACCTTGATTCTTTCCCCCCATGTGTCGAACAACGAGTCCCTCCCAATGCAAAATTGGAAAAACTTCTAGGTACCCTTTATGATAAATCTAAATATATTTTACACATTAAAAATTTACAGCAGGCACTTTCGTTGGGTTTAAAATTGGTTAAAATCCATAAAATACTGTCATTTAAACAGGATTTTGTTTTAAGGGATTATATTAATATAAACAATAAATTGCGAACGGAAGCTACTTCCCCATTTGAAAAAAATTTATTTAAATTAATGAACAATAGCGTCTTTGGACGAAGCATTCTTAACCCCGAAAGATTTATGGAAATTAAGATAGTAAATCAGTGGAATAAAAAAGTTAATCGAATGGGTGCTAGAGCTTATATTGCATCTCCATATTTTCATTCTTCCCTGATGCTCGAGAATGACTTGTGCATAATTCAAATGACTAAACCCGAAGTCTATTATAATCAGCCTGTTTTTCTCGGTGCCGCAATCTTAGAATTAAGCAAGACTCTGATGATTGATTTTTGGTATAATTATTTAAAACCTAAATATCAGGGTAATATTGAATTACAATATACTGATACAGACAGCATAGTAGCATATATCAAAACCGATGATTTTTATGAAGATATAAAGCCCGATCTCCATCGTTTCGATACGAGTAATTTCCCAAAAGATAATGTTTTTAACATGCCAATAGTAAACAAACAGGTTTTAGGTTTGATGAAACTGGAGACGGGTGATAATATTATAAACGAATTTTTGGCAATTAGATCAAAATGTTATGCTTACAAATGCGAGTCTGACGAACTGGTTAAAAAATGTAAGGGTGTTTCGGCCAAATCTTTATTCTTCGATGATTATAAAAGGTGTCTTTTTGAAAATGAATCGAAATCTTTAAAAATGAAATTTATCAGAGCTAAAAATCATAACGTTTACACCATAGCACAGAATAAAGTAGCCCTTGTAAACTTTGATGACAAAAGACACGCGCTACCTGATGGTGTAAATACTTTAGCGCACGGCAATGTTAAAATATAAGTTTTTACATGATATTGACGCAATTTAGAATAAGGTATATGTAATATCTATATTTGATAATTGTTAGTTTTGATAATTTTAAGATTATGTAAATGTAAAGTAATCGCAAGATTTTATAATTGTTAGCCTTGATAAGTTTATGAATAAATAATGTCTATACCTAATTATTTGTTTCATTTCAATTCACATATTTTTCTGTTTGCTATCCCGCAGACAGAAAATCAAAATGGTCGTATAGCCGCGCCTAGTGTATCTGTCTCACTCTGACAATTCTAACCCCCACTCTTCATCTCATTCTCCTTCAACAACAATTAGATTCCATCTCACTCGCGTTTCAAGACTCCTAGTGAAAGTACATTACATTAGTTGCTCCGCAATGGAATCTCCTAATTATTTAAATAACCTAACATGGACTGATGACGCTGATAATGTTTTGCTATCGTTTGATAATCATGCTGATAAAAATATCGAAAAAAAGAAAAAACGCAAGGCTCCAGTTTTGAAGCTCCAACAATTGAGTGCAGATGCTGGGAAATCAGGTATCCCAAACTCAAGAATTAGCCAACTGACTGATAATGGGCGTGTGGTTATAGAAGCCTCGCAGAAAATGGGCAATGATTATCTGATTAAGCTGGAAGTATACAGGATTAGCGACATAGTCAACGAGAAACCGATTGATTATTGGAAAAAGTCTACATTCCGCGCTACAGTCGGGGTGAAATCCCAAGAAGAGGAATATAATACTACCATCAAACTGGCGAATCAGCTAAGTGCGATTGTTCTATCTCAGGATGATGCCACCAAGAGGGTGTGGACTAATCAGACGACGCGATTCTAACATTCCTTCTATGACACCGGTGGATAATGGTCGACTCTGCGGTTATTGTCGATTTTCAATGCCTCAAAACTGACCTTAAAACCAATTTTATAAAAGAAATTGCTGTTAAATCTTCAAATTTGGAACATTCCTCGATCTTTCAATCTCCGCCGTTTATCCAACAACAAGTTGTATCAACAAACAAATGGCTAACTCGCAACTACCACAATTTGAATCATTCTGATGGCACTATTCCCTACGATGAATTGGAAAGTTATATATCGACTCTACTAATAGGGATACAGAGAATTTTCGTCAAAGGATTGGAGAAGAAGAGGTTGCTTCAAAAGCTGATGCCCGAATTGAAAATTATCAACCTTGAAGACATTGGCGATTATCCGTCTCTCCGCAAAATTAACTGGATTTTTAAAAAATGTGATCTTCATAGGAGAAGACGCGGCGCATGTGCCTTAAATAACGCAATTTTATTGTATGAGTTTCTAATTAGACAGATTGAATAAAAAACTTTTTTAAAAATATTGTTTTATTATGCAACATTATCCTTGCTAATCCATTCATTATGCGACTTATCTAGACCGAGATATTTCACGTAGACTTTGCTGTCTTTTTTCCTCAATATTTTTTCAACCAAATAAACACCTGGGTATTTGGTTTTTTTCAATTCTTCCTCGTAAAATCCTCCTAAAATCGGTTGTTCGCTTGAATCACTCAATAAATAAGTTCTAGGAAATGTATTTTGAATTTTTTTGACTGTAAACAACTCTGTAGTATACGAGGGGAGATAGCCTTTCTGAAATATATGTTTATATTTCGATATTCGAACTTGATCACCCACTTTAAATTTGGGTATTGAGGGATCTTTTATTTTCAACACATTAAAGGCCCTATCGTAAATTAATTTCTCATTTTTAGCCGAAACTTGAATCGGTGCAATGTTGATTGTTCTATGTTTCCGTGCATTATAGTCCTCAATTAGCTTATCCAATATCGGAGGTATCCATTTATAGTTTCCCTGTATATGGAATTGCTTATACATGTTCGATTTCAACGTACGATTAAATCTTTCGACAACGCTAGCTTTGATGGAACTATAGGTTGAATATAAATTAATGTCATATTCTTTCATTAATGATTTAAACGTAGAGTTAAACCATTCTTTACCATCGTCGGTGTGCAAATGTTTGGGGGATCTATTAGACTCTGTAAAAATATCACGCATTGCCTGCGTCACGTCCCTTGCATTTTTTGACATTAAGGGTTTAGCAAAGGCGAATTTGGAAAATACATCAATAACTGTCAGTATGTAGCGATATTTCTTGTTTATATTAGACAAAGATTGCATCTCAACGAGATCGGCACTCCAGAGCTCGTCTATTCCCTTCGTTAGTACTCTCCGTCTTTTAAAGTTTTTTCGTACAGCTCCGTGTATTTCCTCAACGATCCCAACTTTGACTGGTGTTATATATTTACTCATCTTAAAAGTGTAATGAAGACACTAGTACGTTTTCTAAACCATATATATATTAAAGTTGTTATAAATGACGACAGCGTAATTAAAGATAAAACTATAGAAATTAAACTCCAAACGTTTGCACATTTACTAATCAAAGTAGCGGTTGTATTTGAATGTTTAGGTGCTAATGTAGGGTGAACATCTATGCAGGGATATTGGAATGATTTGTTACACGGGATCTCGCATCTATTTCCGTAAAACGAAGTCTGCTCGCAGTGACAACGCCAGAATGGTTTGCTTCTAATTTGAGAACAGACTCCTCCGTTTAAGCACCTATCCTGGCAAGCGGCGACGAGCATCGCCCCGAATGAAATGAGTAATAACTTCATTTTGATCAATCTCATCATCATTTCGCTGCTTTTATAGTATTTTACTTTGGCTTGAGACGTTTCTCCAAATCGACTATGGTCTGCTTGAGACGTTTCTCTAAATCGCTTATGCCCTGCTTGAGTTGTTTCATGCTCACGGCGTCGGCGTTGTCCTTACCGTCGGCCAGGGAAACGATTCTATGACCCTTTACCGAGAAGTAGCTGTTTGTAATCCCAAAGATTCGATCCATCTCTTTAATATGATTGTCAATTAACGATTCGTTTGTTTTTATCTTGGTTTCCATACCTGTAATGGCTTTTTTCAATTGATTTACGTTCACACCATCCATTCCTTGAACCCCCTCCAACATTTGACTAATACGATGGTTTTTGACCGAGTAGTATTCACCCGTTATACCGAATAAGTGGAGAATGTCATTTGTAAGATCTTTTAGGTTTTTATTTAATGTTTCCACAGTCGACTCGGTCTTGATATTTTTATCTTTCATTGTTTCAATGAGAGATTTAAGCGTGATTAAATCCTCGTGGTTCCCGCCGATGGAGTGCATCGTGCGAGCGGCGAGGTCATTTAATTCAGATTTTATTTTAGTCATTTCGTGCACTGTAGTATTGTCTAAATTATTAAGCGTCTCATTCATATGGATAGTGTATGTATTAATTTTTTCCTCTAGATTTTCTACACCATTTGCGTTGACATCATTTAATTCAGACTTTATTTTCGTCAATTCCTGCACCGTACTAATTGCTAAATTTTTAATCATCTCATTCGCATGATTTAATTTTTCATCCAAATCGCTATTCAACCCTTTACCAGACCTCTCATCATTTATTAACTTTATAATTTCATCTCTAGTCAGAGAGATATCCTGACCTCCAAACTTTGATATCGTGTGTGATGCGTACTTTGATTGTGGCATTTTGATAATATACCAACAGCGACTATGCTTTATATACGTTAGACGATAATTCCCTCCTCTTGAAGCTCTTCCAGAATCGATAGGATTTCGTTTTGGTGAGAATTATTCCCTGCAGCCTTTGAGGCCATCAATAAACGTAATCTATCCACCAACTCATTCACATCATTCCAATACACGAAACCTGACCCGTTCAATGTCATATTCGCAGGGATTAGACCCTCGCCGAGTCTTTCCTTTATTTTAATAATTCTAGACTTATGGTTCTCAATATCGGCTTGATTTCGAGGTTTCGCCTTTGGCGGGAACAGTTTCGCTATTATGTTCAAGTATTTATGTCCTTTATTACTATTGATGGTAATGTGACTATCGTAATTTTTCAAGTGACCGTTCGTGAGTAGCAGAATTTTTTTGTACTCTTCTAAATCTTTCTCATTGTAGACTGAATTGTCCGGTTTCTTTTTAACGAGCAATTCGTACAGCCCCATAGTCCCCTCAAATTCATTCTCGCCAATTATTATATCATTTTTATCCAACCTTATCAACTTGTTTCCTATGATTAGATTATCGCCTTCTATCCGGATTCCATATTTTTCATCTCGCTCTTTGGGGTATGTAAAGTAAAATTGCAAATACTTTGCCGCAATATGTCCAAATTCCTTATTCAATTCGAAAAATGTGCTCGTGCTCCCGTGTAACGTTTCCTGTAATTTTTCCACTTTTGATAGGTTGTCCTCGCTTTCCGATTTTGTTTCAAATGTGTCGTCGATAAAAGGTTTCAATTCCAACTCTGAATAATCGCCCATGGGAACGTGTGCTATGTCGTAAAAGGGTTTTCTATTCACCGTTGACGTTCTCGGTCTGAACCATGCGCTCACATTAGGCTCGGTGCTTTCATCCTCGGATTTGATGATCACCTCTTCCTTAACAGGCTTAACCTTCTCCAGCGCCTCAATGAGGGGATGAAAAGATTTTTTAAAAGAGTCACTATCGCTCACTTCTCGCTGCTTGAAGGATTTAAATTTTTTCCTAATTGTATCGGAGATATCAATTATTTTTCGCTTTAATTTTTTATCATTTTTCTCATAATATGGCAACATTATGATCGAACCTGACGACATGAATCGTTTATCGGCCTTATATATATAGTTTACGTTGTAAACGCTAGATATATGTGTGTTATGATGGGAACACAATTCTTACGTTGACTAACACAACATAGTGCGTTAGAAACACAGTATGTGTTGCGTAGAGAACATTACGTTGAGAACAGCCCCTCAAACATACGATGAGAACAGCCCCCCTCAAACATACGATGACAACAGCCCCCTCAAACATACGATGAGAACAGCCCTCCTTTACTACAAGTAAATAATTGTATCAAATTGATATTTATAGCGCCCGCTACACATAGCCGCTTCTTTATCGATTGTTAGAAACCCATACTGATCCCTCTGCCAACATAGTTTAGCCATTTGGGAAAATTTATCGAATGACATGTCTGAACTGGCATGATCGTCATAAGCGTGTTTTAAATTGAGCATGTCCATTTTAAATAAACAGACAACGTTGCAAGTGTCTCTGATTAGATGTTTACCTATCCTGGCATAGCTCTGACATAGGAGGAAGCAGTCTATATCCGAATGTCTTCCGAGGCTAAAATAAGCCCTCAAATTGCTCTGATTACTAGTGGGAATATCGTCAAAAATACATATAGTATTTTTCTTCATCTCGTGCGGTTGTATAATATTTTCATTTTCGCTGAATGTATGATATTCGACTTCTTTCACATTATTCATAACATCGCGAAGCATTTGATACTTGGGTTGAAATAGAGTTTTGCTATAAACGTACACGTTTTGAAATCGGAGCCCGTTTGAACTGAATAAGAGTGAAAACAGCGCGTTTGTTTTACCGCAGTTTGAAGGACCGGCGAAAATTGCCCTTATGTGATCGGGTAATAGACTTCCATGTCTTCTTCTATTTTGAGGTTCATTTAGATCTAAATTGCAAACTTGAATTGAGTTGTCTTGCTTGACAAATCTCATTTTAGTGGTTCGATTGATGAAGGGTATCTGCTATATATAGAGAGTAAATTGTATAATCATCATTAGTATGAAAGTTGGAGGAGGAATAATAAATAGACTTTTAGATAATCTTAATACAGAACTACATCTCCCCGGAGGGTACAGGTACTGCGGCCCTGGAACGGATCTAAATAAACGTGCTAATCAGAGCGGGATAAATCCTCTAGACGAAGCTTGCAAAGAACACGATTTTGCATACCTTAAATCCAAAGATATTGGGTCAAGACATAAGGCTGATAGGATACTAATTAATAAAGCTTGGGATAGATTTAAATCAAAAAACTCTTCATTTGGTGAAAAAAGCGCTGCTTGGTTAGTTACAAATATAATTAAGGCTAAAGTGAAGATGGGATCGGGCTTATCCACATTACGCCAGGCTATGAAGAGCGTTAAACATGCATTGAAGCATAGCAAGGGCGGGATGAATCCTAGAAATGTCAATATTGCTTATAAAACTGCTAAAAAGTGTTTGAGAGGAAAAAACTGTAAACTACCTCGAATTATTCCTATACCTAAAACAGGTGGCTTTCTCCCCTTTCTATTACCGCTCTTTGCTGGACTTTCAGCCCTCGGAGGAATCGCAGGAGGCGTATCGTCTATCGCTAAAGCTGTAAATAGTGCTCAAGAAGGGAAACAACAACTAGAAGAAGCGAAACGACATAATTTAAAAATGGAATCTGTTGCATTAGGTAAAGGTGTACATTTGAAGCCGTACAAATCAGGCTTAGGACTATACATCAATCCGTATATCAAAAGCGGAAAAGGGTTTCGTAAACATTCCAAGAAGGGCTCTAACAAACATAGAACTAATTAAATATGCAAAATTAATGAAGATACCTCATTTCATAGGAGTTTTTATGCGTGATAGTCTACCCCGGTATCCCAAACGTAAAGAATCGGCCATTGTAAATTTACATAAAAGCACACAGCCCGGATCGCATTGGGTATGTTACAGAAAGGAGGGTGAGATTATAGAGTACTTTGACTCGTATGGAAATCTCAAGCCTCCTTTAGAGCTGATTCGCTACTTTGGGGATAAAAACGTTGTTAAATACAATCATCAGCGCATTCAAAGCTTCAATTCGAGCGAGTGTGGACGTTTATGTCTAAAGTTTTTAACGCAAAATGGAACAAATCGGTGAAGATGTTTGCGGGATGTATTCAAGAGGTTCAAAGATCGATCAACCAAACAGGTGCATGCTGATTTTAGGAAAGGAAGGAATCACGAGAGTAAACGATATGCACGTGTGCGACTTTTGCTATCATAACATTCCTTTGAAAGAAACTCATATTGATAATTGTGCAATTTGCAAGCGGAGACTCTCGAAAATTGAGGAGGAAACGTCAACCGATAGAAGTTATTGTATTTTTTTACAAGGGGATGACTAGCGATTCTAGTTCATGAAATTGTATAAAAAGAAAATAAATTATTGAAATAACTTAGTTTGTTGTTATTGCACCATGTCCTATGTGTTTTCATTGTCCGGGAATACATCCACGCTCTCGAGCGACTATTTCCCACCGATAATTTTAAAAGACGAGTCTCAATATGAAATCGCCTTTGTAAGTTTAGAGACCTACAACAGTATACCGAACATTGAGGAGGATATTAATAACAAATTTTACTTTGGTGATAAGGTTATTTCACTAGACCAGGGAACGTATGGAGTGGATGATATTGCTAAATATTTACACAATAAGGTGAGCGAAGAGGATCCAACGCAATATTTTAGGATTGTCACTAACCATAATACTCTAAAATGTGAGATTAAATCCACAAGTACGATTCATTTTTCTAAAGATGATAGTTTTGGTCATCTTTTAGGGTATGATAAGAAAATATTGAGGGCAAATACTCTTGAAATCGCTCAACATCCCGTGAACATCCAACCTATAAATGTTATAAAAATAGAGTGTTCGCTGGTAAGGGGCTCATTCCACAACGGTAAGCCTAGGCATACAATCCACGACTTTTTTCCGTCCTGCCCCGCTGGGTTTAAGCTTATTGAGAACCCCTCAAATTTAATATATTTACCTATTGAGAGTAAATCTATAACAAACATTGAATTGAAATTAGTTGATCAAAACGAAAAACTGGTCAATTTTAGAAACGAAAATATCACCATCAGACTTCACCTTAGGAGGATAGCGTGATATGCCATTATTATTTAACGACATTAAGAAGAAAAAGCCACCTAAGACGTCCCTGACCGCCGAGAATAAATTATTTTTAAAGTCGATTGGATTGCAGCTTGTAAAATGAACTCGGATATTCTCAACGTTACCGAGGGTGTGTCGGTAGACGAGGATATTACATCATACCGATTACATTCCTATTACCCGTATACTAATACCAGCTACTCTAATAGTGATGAAATTAGGATCCCAATCATGACTCAGGACTTTTACACGCACCCACATCAAAGCTATGTATACATCGAAGGATGGGTGGAGGCAGAGGATGGCGTCACGTCGCTGGTGAACAAGGCCACCAATGGTACAGTAACGAAAAAGGTTAAAATGATAAACAACGGGATAAGTCACCTGTTTGAGAGTGTGTCATATGAACTATTTGGGCAAGTTATTGAACAAAATCGAAATTTGGGCATTAGCAGTACAATAAAAGCCTATGTATCGTTATCGGACAGTGAGAGTCGAAAACTTAATAATGCCGGATGGTGCTTGAATAATGAGAACATTCTCGATGACAACTTGCATTTTAATGTATGCATTCCTTTAAAATTTTGGTTGAATTTTGCCGGAGATTTTAAAAAAATAGTTGTAAACGCCAAACAAGAGTTGTGTATCCTGCGCAGTAAGAATGATGTGAACGCATTACTTTATAACGAAGATCATATTAAAGATGTTGAAAACAAAAAGGTTAAACCTATAGTGAAAATAAGCAAAATCTGCTGGAGAATGCCGCATGTGGAAGTTAATGATAGACTACGAATGAAGCTTTTGAATATAGTGCAAAAGGATGAAACTCTATTTATCCCGTTCAGAAAGTGGGAAACGTTTGAATATCCTACATTACCTCGTGAGACAACTCAGCTCGAGTGGCAGATTAAGGTGACCAACGCGCTCGAGAGACCTCGATTTATAATACTCGGACTTCAAACCAATAAAATGGGCAAAGCCAACGCTGATGCGTCTAAATTTGATCATTGCACTCTATCTAACGTTAAAGTTTTCCTAAACAATAACATTTATCCCTATAATAACCATAGACTGGATTGGGAAAAAAATATAGTCGCGCAGTTGTTTGAGAGCTATTCATACTTTCAAAAAATTTATCACCAAGACGATACTGTACAACCTTTGCTATCCCTAGATAAGTTTAAAAGTCTAGCACCGTTGGTAATTATAGATTGCAACAGACAAAGTGAACTGTTAAAAAGCGCACCCATTGACGTACGACTGCAGTTGGAGACGGCGAAAAACACACCGGAGCAAACGTCGGCTTTTTGCATTCTCATACATGATGTCATTATTCACTATAAACCGCTGTCTAATTTGGTATTCAAATATAATTAGATGAGATCAATTATTATCAAGTCTAGACACGATTGTGGTCAATGATCGTGTTGAAGGGCATGAGAATGGATGCAGACCCCCCGAGACGATATTTAATTATCATAAATGATTGGACTGGTCGATGCAGGTTGGGTTGAATGTCCTCTCCGAGTGCATGTGTATTTTTCATGGTCAAAACCGGTTCCACGATCTTGCGACGGATGCAGCCAAGCGTACTTTGCGAGACGACATTAAATGCACACGAGTTGAGCGCTCAATGTTCAATTGAGGGTTCAATAACCATAATGACCGGACGTTTTTTGCGCACCGGCTGGATTCGTATCGTCGGTCGACAACGGGACAGCAGTCGAAAACAGGAGAGCTGACTTGCGCGCGCAGCCATTTAATTCATTTTACTATTTTATATTAACCTACAATAAATTTTATACTCTTGTTAACTAGTTCTAAGTGCAATTACGGATAATAAGCAATCCACAATCAACTTTTGTGTACGGATTGCAGTATTTCATTCCAATCCTGTCGAATGGACGTGTTCGACAGATAGTCTAGTGACAGAGTAGGTGAAGAATGAATTGGGTAGAATATTTAAAATGTTTGTAGCATATCTATGATTTATATTGAACAATTATATTGAATAAATATATTATCAATATTGCTTTTTTTAATCAAACCAAACCCCCTCGTATTAGAAATTGGAGTTGTGTACCTAAAACACATCCATTATAGCAATGTTTGGCGCAGGAATTCCAAGTACCTTAGAAAAATGTTAGAAAACATCAGAAAAGAAGGCAAATGTTAGAAATGGTGCAATGTACGCGTCCATACACCACTACCGTCTGGCCGCATTTGTATAGTTAATTGGTCCAGTCCCCGCGTCAATACACTACTATGATACTGTTGAGTTTAGTAGGTGAGAAAAAAAAAAATAATGCTCAACAACTCGCAGCCTACCCTTAAAAACAGCCTTGGAACAAGGAAAAGGTCAAATACTGACCTATGAAGATCATTCTAGAAAGAAACGAATTGAACCCAATGTTCCGTTTTCTCAAGATAGGTTTTATCTTGGAAGGATGGTCATTACGGCCAATATAAGGAGGCTTAGAGAGCTGGGATCCTATATAGACTAGTTAACCTTAATTCGGAACGCCGTCTACTTAGTGGCTCCCAATTAAGGATTGAAATTATTCGTAAGGACTAGACATGCCTGTTTGCTTTCCTCTGAACCGCCTCTAGATCGACATTAAGACACTGGGTGTGAGGATCCCATACTGATGAGCAGTATTCGAGGGTAGGACGAACGAACGTTTTATATGCCAATGCTCGCGCTGAACCTTTTTCACTACATCACCAACATGAGTTCCCCAATGGAGATTAGAAGACAGGATAATTCCAAGATGCTTTGTGGTAGAGGATTTCACCAGTGATTTCGTATTTCGTATTTCTATGAACTACATCGATATGTTGCCATAAATTTCCTTTATTTCCATAAATTTTCTTATTTTCCGATGAACTGTATCGACATGTCGATTTAAATCGGATTCTCTATTACTTGCATGATTACACTCGCTGCATTTAAATTTCCTCATTTTTCTATGAACTGCATCGATATATTGCCATAAATTTCCTTTATAGCAACACGTGTAATCGCACTCGCTGCATTTAAATATTCTTTTCTTTAGATGAATTGTTTCAATATGTCTCCGTAAATTTGATTTATCCGAAGTTAGTTTATCATAATCGTTACATTTAAATTTTCTTAAGTCAAAAAATAGTCCAGCGGTGTTAAATCGCACGATCTTGGAGGCCACGCCACAGGCCCACGACGCGAGATAATGCGCTCACCAAAAGTTTCCTTCAATAAATTGATTGTTTCGTATGGAACTAAAGGTCGCCCACACCAACATCCTCCAATTCAGGCACGAAAAAGTCATTAATCATTGCTCCATAGCGTTCCCCATTGACTGTAACATTATGGCCGGCTTCATTTTTGAAGAAATATGGACCAATGATTCCCTCTGCCCATAGAGCACACCAAACAGTGACTTTTTGAGGATGTAACGGCGTCTCAACAATGGCTTGTGGATTGTTATCACTCCAAATACGACAATTTTGCTTATTAACGTACCCATTCAACCAAAAGTGAACAAAATTTTCTTGTGAAAATCGGGATCGGTGGCCATCTCGTTTTGGGCCTCGTTTTGGGCCCATTCACTTAACCTGCGACGCGCTTGATGGTCGTTCGGCACGAGTTGGATTTTGTAAGCCCGCAAACCAAGATCCTTCCAACAAGTGGATGGGCACAGCTCCAATTGTTGCGCGCGATGGCGGATGGACTCATTCGGGTCTTCCTCGATACTCTGCTCCACAGCAGCAATAGCGTCTTCGGTGCGCACTGTCTGAGGATGCGCATTATCCACAAGAGTAAACGTGATGCGAAACCGATTCATGATATCTCGAATTACCGACTCTGCTGGGCGATTATGTCAACTTTATTTTGGTTATAAATTTGCATTATTTGCAAACGTTGTTCAGGAGTAAGTCTATTCATTATGAAATGGCAAACCAAACTGAGCATAAATCAAGTGACAGCTGTCAAAAAACCCAACTACGAAAAAAGTAGTGCCAGATTGAAAACCACGCCTCTAAAAAAAACACCCGTTATAAGCTCTCCGCTTAAGTGTAAGTCCATATTTAAAGATAACTATGTAATTAAAATACTAAGTTTTAATATTCGCAGCTTGCGAAAAAACTTTGATTTAAATATTGAAATTATAATATTAACAGAATGCTGGATTAGCAGCCAAACTCAATTTCCTAATTTGGTAGCTATATTGCATACGGAACGAAGATGGTGTCCTAGTTGACATTAAATCCTATTTGAGTGTGACTATTGATTGATGAATTCGATATTCATGATGCAACGGGTTTTTGCATTAAAGGGCGGGATTTTGCTCTCTTTGCACTTTGCCGCTCTCCATCTCAAAGTAATATTAAGAGATTTTTAACTTCCTTGGACAGCATCTTAAAAAATATGACCTCAAATAGTAGTATTAAACACCTGTACTCGCAGGAGACCTGAAAATATCTACGTACGGACATAATCAACATCATCAGGCTGAAGACTACTATAAATACAGCGACGAGACAATATAATGGTGTAAAAACATGCATAGATCATATTTACATTCGTATTAATAACAAACCACATCTGCTGTTACACATACAACAATAACAGATCATTACTCCACCCTTCTGGCCATTCAAGGAAGAAATAGAGAAATAAACCCAAAAGTTATAGATATAAAATTAATAAACTATGAAGCATTACGCATAAGTCTAAAAAATGAGGAATGGGCAGTCGTTTATAGCCTTATAAACGCGGACACAGCATTTGAAAAGTTTATAGAAACACTAAATAAACACATAAAAAACAAATAAAACAATTAAAACTAGACACAACAAACTTAAGCCATGGATGACCGAGGGAATTATAAATAGTATTAAATTTTCGTCAGCAAAGTATTCTAACGAAAAAAGGTTTCTTTTGTCGAATTCGATTTGTAAGCAAAGCGACCATTACAGGCAATTACGCGATTTGTGACACAATTTGTTATTTAATCAAAATATGGCGTCGATACTTTGTTGAAAGCAATTATTATTTTGAAACAGTGAAGGAGGCTGTATCAAATTTACCTTTTAACCTTTTAATACTTCGCATGTGCTAAAGCGGTGACGCGGTCTAAAAAAATATTGGTAACAAATCTAATGAATATTAAAGCATGTGGTATTTTTTTATTCGTACAACTATATAAAGGAATTCCTGAACGATTTGAGCTGATCATTTAATAGGGTAATAATTGGTCCTGCGGTTTCCAGTAATATTTGTTAAGAAAGTATATCAAAATACGCCATGGTTAAAACGAACAAAAATAACGTATTGAAAAACGGGTGTTTTTAGTTTAAAATCACTTCTTAGTCGTAATAGGTTACACAACACCGCCACATATAAAATAATGCTATACAAATAATGAATAACTAAATATAAATAGACTTAATGGGGTGCTTATGTTCACTATTATAAGAAATTATAAAAAAAAAATGTAAAAATAATCCAAACACAAGTTTATTATTCTCATTAAAGCACTGGTGCAAATTATCTTTTTTATAAGCGGCTACCATTGGCCACGTCGATCGGCTGTCGTGCCTATTACAAGAACCGTATAATATTATCACAAAAGGTTTCCTTTTTCTCAGAAATCGTGATGATGTTTTAGAAATGCATCATCAAAATTGAAATATATTTTTGTTGGGAAGTCTGTTGACTATGTTTTATCCATTTCGAGTTTATCAAAATATTTTAGGATACTTATCTAAAATATTAGCAAAATAATCCACCAGTTAACTTATAAGTTGATAACTTATATAACTAACATTAGTAATAAAATAAAACTAAATATTGAATTTATGTATTTATTTATAAAATAAGATTCAAAACTAAATTAAGTAACAATCAAACTACTAATGACAAAAAAACAGCTTAAATATTAGAACGAAAAATCTAGGAAATATTACAAAATTCTTCTTCATAAAAATGCTTTTCCCAATTCACAACATTATTGTTAAAAATTGGCAAATATTATTTCTTATTATAAAAGGCGCTGGAGATTTATTTTTTATTATGTTTGAGGGGAAATGATTTTTCTATACCAAAATATATGAATCATTATTAACAAAAGTTTGAACGTGAAAAACTAATTCCGGGGAAAACTGCTTTCTGAATCGTATAGTAAAAGTAAACTATTGTGGGCTATTTGGTTATCGGATCGTGAACAGCGGTTCACACTTCAGCGCTTTTGTGAATACATAATAAATATAGACTACTGCCCTCTAACGTGATGCTAATCAATAAGATATGTTTTAAAAAATAATAAAATAAAACATAATTTATTTTACAAAATGAACCGTTTCAAATTAAGCCTACAACCTAAAAACTAAAAAAAACAACAAAAGATCTGTGCATTAAAGTCTGCCTGTTTTAGGTTAAATAAATACGTTTTAACTGTTCAATTTTTCATACATTTTAGATGTTAAGAAAAATGCTCACCCTAACATAATTTTTGGTGACCTAAATCAAAGAAATCAAACATAGGATAACCAAGTCTTCAATTATTTATCCTACCCTACGCTAGACGCAGCCCAGATGTAACATCAATAATACATTAATGCAAAAAATATATTCAACATTACTTATAATAAATAATATTAATTTATGATATAGCTGAAATGATACTTAAAGATAACTTATACATAGAAAATATAGACAAAGTAATAATAATTAACTTTTTGACATTGATTTAACTGAACTTTAATTATAACCATGATGCTTTGAAATATTTCATAATTAACAGCATTCCATTGGTCCTTTAACTTTTTGTATCTACTGGTATCGCACTAGCATTATTTAAAATATATACCTAAATATACGATGGGCTGTATCTATATATAATGATACTGTAACAGATGCTTATATAAACTTATTGCATTTGAATGTTTTATTATGAAATAAGATATGGTTTTGTAAATATACTTTAGGTGAAGAATTCGGTTCGCACTCACTACATTTAAATTTTCTATTTTTTCCATGAATTATATCGATATGGTTCTGAACTCGGTTTATAAATGCATTTTTGTTTTCTTATTCGCTGTATTTAAAATTTTCTTAATTTTTGATGAACTTCACCAATATGGGTCTGTAATTGTTGCTTATATGCAGTCGTGTATTCGCACTCACTACATTTAAATTGTTTAATGTTTCGATGAACTACGTCGATATGTCTCTGTAAATTTCCATTAAGTGAGAATGTGTGATTGCACTCACTGCATTTAAATTTCTTAATTTTCCGATGAACTACATCAATGTGGTTCTGTAAGCGGTGTTTATAAGCATTCATGTATTCGCACTCACTGCATTTAAATTTTATAATTTTCCGATGAACTTCATCAATATGGGTCTGTAATTGTTGCTTATATGCAGTCGTGTATTCGCACTCACTACATTTAAATTGTTTAATGTTTCGATGAACTACGTCGATATGTCTCTGTAAAT
This sequence comes from Neomicropteryx cornuta, assembly GCA_020383195.1. Lineage (NCBI taxonomy): Eukaryota > Metazoa > Arthropoda > Insecta > Lepidoptera > Micropterigidae > Neomicropteryx > Neomicropteryx cornuta. The sequence goes on from JAHKQU010000031.1 coordinate 6,544,982, forward strand.
TTCCATTAAGTGAGAATGTGTGATTGCACTCACTGCATTTAAATTTTATAATTTTCCGATGAACTATATCGATATGGTTCTGTAAGCAGTGTTTATAAGCATTCATGTATTCGCACTCACTGCATTTAAATTTTATAATTTTCCGATGAAATACGTCGATATGGGTCTGTAAATTTTCTTTACGTGAGAATGTGTGATTGCACTCACTGCATTTAAATTTCTTAATTTTCTGATGAACTACATCAATATGGTTCTGTAAGCGGTGTTTATAAGCATTCATGTATTCGCACTCACTGCATTTAAATTTTACAATTTTCCGATGAACTGCGTCGATATGCTTCTGTAAAAGTTGCTTATATGCAGTCGTGTATTCGCACTCACTGCATTTAAATTTTATAATTTTCCGATGAACTGCGTCGATATGCTTCTGTAAAAGTTGTTTATATGCAGTCGTGTATTCGCACTCACTGCATTTAAATTTTCTAATTTTCCGATGAACTATATCAATATGGTTCCGTAATTGTTGCTTATATGCAGTCGTATATTCGCACTCACTGCATTTAAATTGTTTAATTTTCCGGTGAACTGCGTCAATATGGGTTTGTAAAGTTGCTTTACGTGGACTTGTATATTCGCAATCACTGCATTTAAATTTTCTTATTTTTTGATGTACCTCATCGATATAGGTTATAGATTTATCTGAACTTACACCATATTTCAATTTAAACCGTTTCTTGGTACAACAAGAACTTAATTTTAAACGATGTTTTCGTTTTTCTTTACAATCCACACATATTAAATATGATTTATCTTGTTTATTAATTCCTTTATTTATAAAATAACTTTTATCGAGAGTAGACTTACAACTGCCACAAGTTAAATCGATTTTCTTCAATATTAAAGTGGGAATTTTCATGGTTTGTGGTGTTGGACGACAACATTTAAAAGTTGATTCTGCTTTAACACAATGTTGGAAACTCGACATATTTGGTTCTAATTTAATAAATTTAGTATTTTCTTCTTCAAAATAATCACAATCCTCAGTTTTTATCATTTCTTTTTGGACACAATCGCATCTTTTACCAAAACGAGTGGGATTTAATGAGGTTTCAAGAATATGCTTGCATGATGGCGTTTGTTTACCGTCAAAACGAGAGTCGAATGAATTGCAATCAATGGCTTCCTCATGTTTAAAGCCGATATGGTCATCAATTTGTTCTATTTTAATAGAAGTTTTATTTTCGTTTGCCTCCATATTTGGTGTTTAAGTATAATCGGGCAGGTTGATCGTATGTTGGCAGATTGGTCTAACTATCTACCTAAACGTCATTATTGACAAATAGTAACGTATTTTTTACATTTTAACATTTGAACACACAAATTAAAACAAAGAAAAGAAATATTTATTGTTTAAATATTAGGAAAGGAATATTTTACTTGGTTAATACAGCCACATGCAGTATTTATCAGTTGTTTTGCTTTCACTTCACAGCCTATATCTATGTTTACAGCCTTGTTCAAAAGCGTTGTCCAGAAACGTCATTTTGACAGGTGTTTAGAGTGCTGCCAGATTATGGATGTAAAATAGCTACGAAAGAAAAAAATAATAATCATATAGTGGCTGGCTGATATATGATAAATATAGGGAAAAATATTTTAAACACAAAATGGTAACAGCAAAACATACAAACCTAATGCAAACTGCAAAAGTATTCCTCTTATTTAAATTAAACTCTTACACAAAAGTTGGTTATCTAGAGACGTACGTTTTTTTAACAATATAGGTAGGTATCTATTTATATATATTTATAGGTAGGTATCTGTCAAAGTTTGGAATACATTTAATATCAACTTGTGATAGACAGCAGTCTTTATATTTGCCAACAGTATATCAAAACATTTATTTTTATTAAATGTATATTAAAAGCAATACAGGGTTAGTTAATTTGTAATTATAACAATATTATATTTCTAAATATAATAGTAATTCATAAGAGAAAAAAAAATAAATATTAATAGATTGCCAACCATATGAATCATTTATTTATATTAAATGTTTGTTAAAAGCAATATACTCAGTAAATTATTAGCTAAATATTTCAGTATTATATTTCATCAACTGACAACAAAATGTTCACTAATTAAATGAATTTATAAACAATATGTCAAATCTTATTTGGAATGATACTCGTGTTTAAAGTTAAATGACTTAATTAAGGCCGGTTTTAAAAATATTAGACCTTTTTTCCTTTTTTTTTCATTAAAGTCAAGTTATCGAACGGATGAGTAAAAGTAAACCTTACGAAATTAAAGAAATATTGTTGAAAAGAATTGTGAAAACTTCGCGGAATATCAAACAAGAACCTTTAGAATAAAGGTAAAAACACAAATTTGGGATAACATAGCTAAAACATTGTAGATTAAAATGTTACGAAGCAATCCACGTGTAATACTCTGACATACGAATGCAGATATTGTTATTTTTGAAGAATTTTAAATTCAATAAAATTCAATAATATTCTACTTGTGGAATGTATTCCCGTGGAGTTTTTATTTCTTGTAGATTTTGCACATATTTCCTAAACCATTTGACCATTTTATAGCCGTAATTTATTACAATAGCTAAGAAGGAGCGCTGGCGAATGCTCGTTTACGACAGGGCCGACTTAAACGTCTTAACCGACGGGGCTTACTTAAATGTGAGCGTGGGCGTACCTCTTACAGCGGCTCTACGTAGAAAACCGCGCATTACAAACTCTAACGCAGTACTTCCCAAACTAAGGGTCGCGAGCGAATATTGAGTGGGCCTTCGCCACTGTATTCATAATTTTTTAACAATAGGAAGTGATATATTTGATATTTCATTCAGCTATTTATAATTCCTAAAAATTGAAATAAACTCGAGTTACGGAAAATAATAATTATTTGAAATAAATGCTAAACTTCAGTAAGTATGTGATGTGAGACAAGCGCTCGGAGTGAGTGGCGCTGGCCCCGTCTCCAAACGCTTTGGGATGGCTATACTGACAGCTCTGCTTTTCTCTAAGACAGCTAAAACGTGGGTCCCAAGATTGGAAAATTTTGTTAGATGGGTCGGAGCCCAGTCAACATTGGAAACCGCTGCTCTAACGTAATAACTGTCACCGCATGTAGAATAAAATGTTGTCATCAGTTGTCATGCTTCGATGGTAGGTGGTAGATTTGTGCAGAGTAGAGCGCATTTCCCGTAATTAGCTACGGTGCACATGGCAACACTGGCCGAGACACGCATCCATAGTCGTTCTATAAGTTTTAAAAGATCTTTGGTTTCCCCTTTTCATGCCGTCAGATGAGATAAAACGGTGATCGCACCGAAGACATAGAAAAGGTCTTTCGGGAAGAGGCCCCTTAAGCATTGTGAGTTGAAACTAAGTACTTACACTTTGGCATAAAAATAGATTGGCAAAAATATAGGCTGCAAATTCACAGTGCCTTCGGCAAATTATTACTTTAGTTTTCTAATACCATCTCCTGTGGGTTAAAGCATTTTCAAGTAGCGAACTTAGCTTTAAGATAGATACGGCCTTTGTGCGGTCTCAAGAAAATTATTCTCCACCAGATAACCAGTTCAAGTGTTCCAAGAAATGTATCGATCATGCATAAAAAAACGGTAAAGTAATGTCATCCATTAATTAACCAAACTCATTAAAAATATTTCTATCCCAATTTCTCCGTAAGATCGACGTGGCCTGTCGACGAATCCATCGTCACCAAGAAACTTCATGCCTTCCAAGTGGCCTAAGAATTTTTACGCTCACCAGATTCCATTTCGGTAGTGTCCTGGAAAATTCTTTCTTTTTTTTCTATCCTCGATCCGAACACCCAATCTTTTACTTCCTCCATAAAAATCCCATGACCCATCTCACATCCCATTCTCCTCACTCACCCCTTCCTTTGTTTCCGACGCCCATCGTTTATCCTCAAACGGCCGGTGGTTTCTATTGGCTCAATTTTGCCCCCATAATAAATAAATAAATAAATAATGTTTCGTTTTAATTTTGATAATTTTACTAATTTTATTTTGATAGTTTTGATAGACCTACTTTTATTTTATTTGCGTATTTTTATTTATCTCAACTAACTTTCTTTTTTGAATCATTATAACAGTTATCGAAGAGGTTTTATTTCTATTCTAAATGTCTTATATTTATTTTCCGGAGTTACAATCGTTAATATCAGTATAAACTTTGAAGATGGCAAACGGATAATTTCCTACCGCCAATATAGAAGTATAGAAAAATGGTGTTTGTAAGCTATAAGGTCACGACAGTAACTGAATTTAAGAAGATTAAGCAACAAGAAATTAAGGATTAGTTTTATAAGATTATAATTCTTATTTAGTTCTTGTTTCAAATGACATTTATAAAAATACAATCATGGAGAATGTGGCGAACATTTTATTGATACAATTAGCAATAAGTACGTCGATGAAAGAGGTTCCCAACATTACACAACGCATCAAAACATATTTAATTAAAAAAATCTGATTGAAAGGAAACCTATAATTGAAAGGAAGAAATGTTATGTGGCAGTTATTTTTCATACTAATTCTAAAATAATATATTTAAGCATAATTATAAAACTTCTATTTACAATTTAAAATATATACTCGTAAATATTTTTTTTTATGTATTTTTAGCTATATAATACGAGTACGAGTAGTATAAATCGTCTGTTTACTTCAAAAATGAGTTAAATGCAGATATGACACTTTTGAGAAAAATCAATTTAGAAGTTTGAGACTTGAAAACTCATATTTTGAGGTACAAATTAAAAACATTAAGAATGTAGTTTATCAAGAAAATTTTAAAATCTTTTGTTTTCAACATTTTTTTTTATTAAAGTAATAAAACACGCTTTTTTATTAAAAAAAAACACAAAAATCAAGTAATCTAATAACTAATTAACTCTTTTCCGCCTTTACAGCTACAAACATTTTAGCTTACAAAAAAGATTGCACAATAATAAAATTGAGTTTCTATACTCTTTTTATTTCTTGTCTACAGCAGCAATAATCGTTAACAATGAAATAAAGTTACAAAAAACATCTAAATAAAATCTTACTTTTTTCTTTACAGCTACAAACACCTAGTAAAGTAAAGTAAAGTTATCATATAATAAAATTATATCAAACAAAAATATTATCAAGGCAATAATATAACATTTAATTAAAATAATCTTCGTCTGACGATTCATCCAAAGCTGGTTGTGGCACTCGATCTTTTTCAGTGGCAGAGGCATCAAGATCTCTGAACCACCCATCACCTGATCTCTGAACCACCCATCACCTGATCTTCTGGAATAACACCTTTCTGGCATAATTTTAGTAAATCTTGTTTTTTGTCTGACTTATCGGCAGCGGTTTTTTCTACAATTACCTTAATTGTCCGGGAAGTATATTTATTAGATTAGTCATTGTTTGTGGAGCAGGTGAATTTTGGGAAGCGTATTTGTTTCTAGTAGAGTAGGCTCGAGGAGTATTCGAAATGGCTGCAATATTGAGGTAGTTAAATTTTTGTGACATGTCGTAATTAAAATATACATTCTCAGGTTCTCCTTTTAAATATCTTAATTTCTTTATTTTGAGCCACTTAACAATACTACCTTGGTGATTTTTTGTTCGGTTTTTTAATACCAATTCAGCAAGGTGTTTTAGGTCGAAAAATTCGTCATACTTGAAGTCTTTCCCTTTGTACGGTTCGACATTAACTTTCTTCTTGTTTATTTTGCGTGTTTTTTGGGATCTAGCTCTCTCAAAAACAGATATCCATTCGTGCATTGCATAAATGGAAGAATTTTCCTTCGCAGATTCTATAGTACTATGCATCGAATCTACCTCCATGTAGGTAGGTCCAGAGAGAGATGATCAATGTATCGGAGAACAGGCTTACTTCCGTAATGTTGTTTGCTGAGGTAATAGTACAGGATAGATCCTTTTTCCGAGCTATCACGCTTTCCATTAATTTCGGACCATGGAAAACAGTAGGTTAGGTAAAGTTAGGTAAAAGACTTTCGTACAGAGTGAGGTTATAAACACATAATTTCCGAACGTAATACAGAAGGCCAACTTTACCACTTGGTATCTGTAAAACTGCCTGTAGGTCAAAAGTTACAGAGATAACATTATTTTCTTGGTTCGCACTTCTCTTTGGTGGATATTAATTTTCTTTTTATGTGCTCAGTGTACGAGTATGCTAATTCTAAATCTTTCTTGGCACTAGAACTAGCTTTCTCATAATTAGTACAGATTAGGCACGGATCCTTCTTAGGAACGAAGAATCTTAAATTATAGTTATTAGAAAATATTCTTTTGTATATTATTTCTGAAACCGGCTTTTCTATATTCATATTATCTTTACAGATTTCCAGATATAAGGCATACATTTTTTTAATACTGAGTGAGTTGTCTAGATATTTACGTTTCGAAGATTTTCTGATGTAGTGCCCTTCCATACACGGAAAGCTCTCAATGTGTCATTTTACCTGTGCGATAATATGTGAGTTTGTTTTATTTGGAGGTTCTTTATGACCTCTGTTGTCATTTTCGACATATAATCCAAGTTCAGTTTTCTTCTTATTACATCTGCAGATATGCAAAGAGTTTTACACATCAAACTGGTATCAATAAATCGCCTTTAGGAAAAAAACATTTCTTGGCATACAATCGTTTAGGCCCTTGAACGAGTTCATTAGATAATAGGACATTTTTCTTACTTTTAAAATCAAGCCTCCAGTAATATCTACATAATGGGATACATTCATCAAGGGAAAAAATCTCAGTGCATTTAAATTGGCATTTATCACACTTTGCTGGTTTAGCCACCTTTGCAGGCATTATTTATTTATTGTATGTCATATAAGATAAGCCATCACTGCCTCTACTTTTTGCTACATTACCTGCCCAGCTTTGAGGGTCTTTATTGCGCCATCTCTTTTTTGGTAAGACTTTTAAAACGTTTAAAAAAAACGTTTAAAACTTTCTCAACTATATTAAAAAAAAACATTTTCTGTTGCATTGCTGTGCCGCGGAGAATTGTTTATCAAAATTAAGGGATAGTCCATATATTCGCCTTCATCTACTCGTGTATCCCTGATGGCTGTTGTGGTGGTAGATGTGTGTCTACGATAGTTCATCATCATCACATTCATCTACCACGCGTTGTTGCTCTTCATTGAGGTCTGAAGAGTCACCCTTATGCGCAAAACAGTCTGAAAAAATGCAATGTATTCATAAAAGTAAAAGGAAATATTTTCAGTGCAGTACGGCACTGTTCAAATCGTCTAAACGTATTTAACTTGTTTTAATAGTCATTAGTGATTACTATAATAGGGTCTATATTACCTGCTCAAAACATTTACAATAACTTAAGGTGTTTTAGCTGATATGAAGAATTATAAAAAAATCCTTCAGTTAAACAACTAAAATAATTAATTGTAATTTAATGTTTTTGCTTTGTAAAATTATATATGAAATATACATCTAAAAAAAAAATAACAATATTTAATTGTTTTTACTTAAAATATGATATGACATGTCACAGAAAATATACTTTCATGTAAAAGCATTCAAGGTATTTTGTGTTTTTTTCCTAGAATGAATCTAGAAAAAAACTCCTATAAATTCATTTAGAAGATATGAATTGTAAATATTTCTGCGAATCAATGTATTTAGTCGGTATTTAAACAAGATAACTTCTAAACCAGCCATCGTTTTATTTAGTGTCTTAAACCAGTCGATAGAGCTCGAAAAACTGATCAAAACTGTATTTTTAACTCATTTTACCCCATTTTGTCATTTAACTTGTTTTTGAACTAAACAGACGATCATACACTCATAAAGCATCTATAGAGTCCAAATATCTGTTGACTGAGATGGGTCAGGACAATATATTTGATTTCGTAAAACTGAGAATATTTAATTACTTCAAGTAAAAAAACATATTTTTTTATTGTTTGAGTTTCCAAAATTCTTCTGCATTTTATTAAACAAAATGCCTACTTATTACTTTAGTGATTTTAAACCAAAATTTATTTTATTTCATACCAATTTATGTCTCACTTATCACTTTAATAGGACACTAATAATTATTTGTAAATAATAATGTCCTCATTTCCAATAGTAAATAGTACGTTTTATTTGAAAAAAATGTTACTTGCACAATAGAGTTGAAAAATAAATCATATTATTAACAATCAAAGATATTTTTCATTATAAACCCTAAGATATCTAAATTTCCTATCAAATAAAAAGTACTACGAATGAATTTCGCTATAAATAACATTGACAGCGAGAATTTTGAACGTTATTAAATCCTCTATAATAGCTAGCAACTTACATCAACTCAATTTTACAATTATTTGTATATAAATGTAGCACCTAAAATAACTTAAATATATAAGGACATAGCTAAAATAAATTCAGCTATATTGGTACTTTAAAAAACACAGAGTAAATGTTATATTAATTTATAGGTCATGTCAACATTTATAAGGATTTGATTATAAATCATTAATCACACAAAAACTTTTTTTAAAGTTGTGTAAAAATATCTTAAATTTTATGATCAATATTTATTTCATCTTGAAATCAAACCGACTTCAATAGAGGAAATATACGAAAAAGAAAATTCATATAGTAGAGGATACTTAAAGCATTTTTAATTGCCTAAAAATTTAAACTTACATAAATACTTACGATTTTTACACTCGATACCCGCAAATCACTTCTTTAATAAATTATTTTAGAGTCGATCAATTTTCCAAAAACAATCTAATGTGTGAGAATGCTAAAAAAATCAAGGTATTAAATTATAAATTGCTAAAATTTAATTACCTATGGTATATTAAAACGGCTATAAATTATGGTTACAATAAAAAAAATCTTAAAAGTTCGTTATAATGGCCAGTTAAATCTCGGATCAAAAATCAGTATTTGTGCTGTGCAAAAAAAAAACTCGCCATTAAAGGTGCCTCCTGTCAAATCGAAATGACATTTCTAAATGCATCGGCACTTTATTTTCACTTCTTCAGAGTAAAATTGTAGAATTATTAAAAGAAAACTGATTTTAAGTTAGTTAGTTACGAACTGTTAGTGTAAAGCCAAAAGTCACAACGAAATGGAGGAAAACGGAAATAAAAGTGATGTTGATATTAAACAAACCAAAGGCAATATAATCTTAAAATATGAGCAAAAAAGTGATTGCAATCAATCCAACAGTAATTTTGATGAAACACAAAATCAATCACCTATTAATTATCGTGAATCCTTATTAAATCCAGGTCGATTTGGTAAAATTAAATCGGAAATTGTTTACGAAATTGGCTCTGGTTTACTAGAAGACATTGATACAAGTCAACGATGTGATGTTTTCGAAGAAGACAATGTTAAGTTTATTAAACCAGAAACCAATAGCTGGAATGTTCAACATTATAATAAAATAGGATCAGGTAGTAAAGATACAACAGTAAATATTCCATCTATAATATTAAAGGAGATCGATTTTACTTGTATTAATTGCAAATGTACCCTTGAAAAACACTGCTTGATGTATAACGTACTAACCAGTGAAAACAAAGAGACAAATTTATTATGTTTGGAATGCAACGAAAGACAAAAAAATATTTCAACATTGGACAGTTCCCGAAACAACGAAGGTATTAAATTATTAAAGAGTAAAAAGAAACATAAATGTACCGAATGTAATAAAACGTTTATGCAAAAAAATATTTTATTAAATCATGTTAATTCTGTACATGAGAAAATAAGGTTAAACCGTACGGACAGCAACAAAGATTTATTGATTGATCATTTCGAGGTAAGAAAATTCATATGCAGCGAGTGCGATTACAAATGTTCGCGTAAAGCACGTTTACAAAATCATATTGATGCAATTCATCGAAATATAAGAAAATTTAAATGTAGCGAATGCTTTTATACTGCTTCAAATAAAACTAGTTTACGAAGGCATATAGATGCAGTACATCGAAAAATAAAAAAAATTATCTGCAGTGAGTGTAATTATACAACTTCACGTAAAGACACTTTGCAGATTCATGTCGATGCAGTTCATCGGAAGATTAGAAATTTTATATGCGGTGAGTGCGATTATAAAAGTTCACGAAATGCACGTTTACAAAATCATATTGATGTAGTTCATCGGAAAATAAGTAAGTTTATATGCAGTGAATGCGATTATAAAAGTTCACGAAAAGTAAGTTTACAAAATCATACTGATGCAGTTCATCGGAAAATAAGTAAGTTTATATGCAGTGAATGCGATTATAAAAGTTCACGAAAAGTAAATTTACATAATCATATTAAAGCAGTTCATCGTAAAGTAGTTAAATTTATATGCAGCGAATGCGATTATAAAAGTTCATATAAAGCAAATTTACAAACACATATTGATGCAGTACATCGAAATATAAGAAAATTTGAATGTAGCGACTGCTTTTATGCCACTTCCTATAAAAGTACTTTACGAAGGCATATCGATGCAGTTCATCGAAAAATAAGGAAGTTTAAATGCAGTGAGTGCAATTATAAATGTACACGAAAAGCACATTTACAAAGGCATATAGATGCAATTCATCGGAAAATTAAAAAAAAATAATGCAGCCAGCACAATTATTATTATAAATATTCGAATACAGCAATTCATATTAATCCAGTTATTTGAAAATGAGCGGGGATATTAAAGTTCAAAAGGTCAAAAATAAGTTTTGCCTGTGAAATGTGCCTAAAAATATACAAAAAAATATCTAAAACTGTTCATTTAAATACTATATTAATTTGTATATACAGGCTGTTTTAGAGACAGTGGTCTACCCGAAACCTGGCAATAAGGGATATCTATACAAAGGATCTGAACACTATATAGGATGATCCAAACAGGTTGAGAAGTTTTTCATACTTTCGTGATTAACGAGGAACCTTTCATTACAGAAATTGCCACTGTGCTAAAACTACTTGGTGTATTTATCTATATTTGTTGTCTTCGGGAATGGTCTTTGCAAGAAGCCACTTGAAAATTAACAAATTCTAAAGTCGAGTGACTGTGTAGTGCAAAGGAGGGTAAAAAACACCACCTTAATAAATCCGTCAGAGACATCAAAACTATTTATGAAATAAATATAGATTTTAATTCTTCCTACCAGCTTTCCGAAGTGGTCAAACACCCACCCGGCTAGCAAATTACCTAAAAATTCGCGCACAAACTTTCATCCCAAACTTACTTTTTTTAAGAGGCGTTTTCAGCCGAGATTTTTAAGCTCCGTACCAAATTTCATTAAAACGGTTCGGCGGTTTGGCCGTGAAAACGCAACAGATATTCGCATTTATTGTTATAATACTGGATTTGACCAGGGCGTAATTGAAATGAATCTTCTTTTAAGTTTACGTTTTAGAAGTAAAACTTCTTTAGGCGCTTTTACTAGGCAGCGAATGAATCTAATTGCTTCACGCTCATTCGGCGAAACTCGAGAGGACGCGCAGAGGTGATGAACTCCGAGCCGTCGCGTTGATTCTTGGTTGTCTGTTAGTTGATTTTAAATAGTATATAAATAAAAGTAGGCAAATCATCACTCCATACTGATAGGGTGATAATTTTGAAATATAATATGACAAATTTAATCAACTTAACGCGACTGATGTAACCACGCACACGAAACTCGTGAAGATCTAAATTAATATCCGTAAAATGCTAAAGAAAGCGGTTTCGTGTTTTTGGCGAGGTCAAAGGCGCCGTTCGAAGAAGAGTGACAGCTGTCAAAAAGTCTGCTATGTGTAACGCTTAGGAATTGACTCTGTTAACTTCATACTTCCCTTACACACTGTTTTTAAAAAATGTAACATTGTGGCTTTTGGGTAAGGATAGCATAAATATTTATTTATTATTAAAGGTTAATCGAAATAATATTAAAAATACGCAACATATTAATAATTATTCTTAGACACTAAAGTAAAAAAAAAACAATATTCAAATAAAAAGAGAACACCAGATGCATATAAGAGATAAAACAAAAATTTTAATAAATAGAAACATTGTAAATTATATATTAAACAAGCGTCCCAAGACTATTCCCGAGGAATGTTGTGTAACCGATTATGAGTAAAATCCACAAACTTATTATATTTTTCACAAATGGTGTAATTTCGGTCAAAATATAGTTTCTTAAAAAATCACAAGATGGTAGCCTTAGTCCCAAAGGTAAAACTTATAGCATATTGGGGCAAACTTCATGCAAATAATTATTTCTATAGATATATGCAATTTCTATAGATATAATATAATATTTAAATGTGTTTGTGCATGTTTTCATATGTATTTATTCATTAGTATTTTTAAATAAAAAAAAGAATTATTATCATGTCTTTCTTTCAAAACAAAACGGATTACTTGTCTTGATACAGACTGTTGTCTAGTTATTAGGGAAGGGGTCGCCAGTGCATTATTGTCAGCAATCTAATCTATTCATTATTTTTTTACACGCTTTACAATACTATTTTAATTACCACGATAAATTTAAGTAATCTACCTTAATTACAGTGCACACTGTAACAGTACTAGGCGGACTTTTTATTCATAGATTTCACCGGATCAACGTAGGGGATAGGCGAACTTCTGTTCGTGCTCAACAGTGCCCATGCGCAGCGAGAGTGCGTATACTTAATCCCTCTGTACTGTGCCCTAAGGGTTGCTCATATCAAAAATTGTTTCAAATAAAAGTTGTAAGGAAATTTCAGGCCTACATTTTACACTTTGAACGAATTTGATCCTGTTCTTATTAAAGAGGGTATGATTTTTAGGCCCTTATCTGAGGAATAATATAAAATTTAAATGAATTCAATATCTTATATACTAAGAAAGTTATAGCAAAATTTCACTTTTTCGAAAAAAACCCTCATTCATTTGCCCATTAACGAACTTGACCGAGATTTCAAAGTGTTTGGTGTGAAATGACGGCAGTTATAGTGTCCACAAAAAAGTGACTGAGGGTGCTAGGATGGGTTCAACGAAGGAACGAACCCACCATAGACTTCTCTGGAGACTGCTACGCCAGGTTTCCACTGGTGCACCACTCACCCACGGCAGACTACAGAGGCGCCTAGTTCAGAGGAACGGGTTCTCACCGGCGTGCCCAGAAAGTGGGGGAATCCTTCCTTTTTGAGGTATCTAGTAATTTTTGTTAAAAAATCTAGGCAAGCCTGGCTTTGCGGCTTCTATGAGAGTGCCACCACTGCGGGTTCTTCATAGGCAGAACCACAAGTTCTATTATCTAATGTAATTTCAAGTCCACTCAAAACCCAAATCAGACTGGCTGTAAAAAAAGTGTCAGCCCTAGAATAGAATATCAGGGCTGCCAATGTCGAAACTAATGTATTTATACTAACTAGTGGTCGATATTCGAAGTAACTCATTAAACCTTTTAGTTTAAGCATTTTTGAGGTTCTTATACCTCAAAATATATATTTTTTATTTTTTTCCAGTGAGTCAGCTACGAGCGCGTACAAATACCTCATTAACCTTATTTCACTGCAATACACTTAGAATTTTAATTTGAATGTTAGTAACAGTTAAAAAAACAACACAACTACTACAATTTTGATACAATTAAATGTCAGTTTTATTTTTTTCATTTAAAAATGAGACCTGACCTTCTTAAAAGTGTAAAATAGCATTAATAATTATTTTTGCTTGACATTGACGGACTATTGATAACATTTGAGTCGTAAACGCGTTTTGTGGCAATTTAATAAAAACAATTTACATATAGAAGAAGGTAATATCAATTCCTGTTTGTTTTTGAAACTGGTTCTAGCAATTTGCTGTTTTTTTCCCCAACATGTCGCTAATGACGTCACAATAAGTCACAGAGGCGTTTTTTTTTTTAGGAAACCATGATAAATGTCACAAATAATACTTACTTGACAAAGCAAATCAATTTGTACGATTTTTCATGGATCTAAGGACACGTTCTATAAGTAACTTCTATCTTTATAATTATTATTAAGTAATTACAATATTTAGGAGCTAGCTCATGTGATACTGTTGAGTTTAGTAGGTGAGGAAAAAAAATTAATGCTCAACAACTCGCAGCCTACGCTTAAAAACAGCCTTGGAACAAGGAAAAGGGTCAAATATTGACCTATGAAGATCATTCTAGAAAGAAACGAATTGAACCCAATGTTCCGTTTTCTCAAGATAGGTTTTATCTTGGAAGGATGGTCATTACGGCCAATATAAGGAGGCTTAGAGAGCTGGGATCCTATATAGACTAGTTAACCTTAATTCGGAACGCCGTCTACTTAGTGGCTCCCAATTAAGGATTGAAAATAATTCGTAAGGACTAGACATGCCTGTTTGCTTTCCTCTGAACCGCCTCTAGATCGACCTTAAGACACTGGGTGTGAGGATCCCATATTGATGCGCAGTATTCGAGGGTAGGACGAACCAACGTTTTATATGCCAATGCTCGCGCTGAACCTTTTTCACTACATCACCAACATGAGTTCCCCAATGGAGATTAGAAGACAGGATAATTCCAAGATGCTTTGTGGTAGAGGATTTCACCAGTGATTTGCCAGCTAGTTCGTATTTGAAATCATAATTGATTGAACCGAACTGTATCAAAGCTGACTTATCCGAATTTATTCGCACGCCATTTTGATTAACCCACTGGACTAATGCATCCAGATCGTTAGGCAGTGTTTCACAATTTGATTTATTCCTAATTATCTTAAATATGACACTATCATCAGCAAAAAGTTGCACGAGTGAATTAACACAAGCAGGTAGGTCATTTATGAAAACAAGAAATAAGATAGGGCCAAGAACACGACCTTGAGGTACTCCGGATGGCACAGAAACTAAATGGGAAACAGCCTTTTCAACAGAAACCTGTAGACTCCCTTTAGACAAAAATGACTCAATCCAAGAAACCACTTTAGGATCTAGAGATAGATTTCTAAGTTTATTCATCAAACCCGAATGAGGGACGGCGTCAAAAGCTTTCGCGAAGTCTAAAAATATAGAATGAACCTCAAGTCCACCATCTAAGGCGATAGCTATAGTTTGAGATAGATTAGTAAGAGTCGCCTCCCATGAAAACCCTTTGCGAAAGCCGCATTGCTCCTGACGAAAGAAACTAGATGAATTACTTATATACTGAACCACTCCAAGATTTTGCAGATTAAGGTAGTTAAGGGGATCGCTTCTTAAGTGACAAAGATAAGTAATACCTAAGTATTTAATAAGTGTTTATAGCGGGCCAAAGTGTGTGATATTAAACTAAGGAATCCTGTTCTTCAGTAACATCAGAAGTGGGTAAGTAAGTATACTTAATTGCACTAATGTTGGCGCAATGAAGTACAAATTTTTATTAGACATTATATCCCCAAAATAAGTATAAATTCTACATTTAACAATTTAGGGTGCCAATGTTGTCTAAGCCGCAGAAACCAACATATAAACCTAAAGGTAACACGCCGACTAGGACTTCATGGAGAGCAAAGGGTCTCCCTCAGGATCGAGGTGAAAATAAAAAATATCTGGTTTGCAATTTCAAAAAGAAATAAAAAAAATTAATAAAAAAAATATTATCAGATAAAAAGCGAAGAGTAAATAATGCGAAACTAACTTATAAATAAATAAAACAACTCATAACTTATCTGAATAAAAAAAAAAAGTTCCAGGACGCCCGTTCGATGCCATTAGTAGCGAAATCCCGAAATTAGTAGTGCTATTCTAGAAATCTCCTGGAACGTCAACGCGAACCCAAAGGCGTAAGGAACCTTCCCGAAACAAAATGTATGTTTTTTTTTTTTAAATTGGGATAAGTAACCTACAATAATTTAGTTAGAGAACGGGTTTAGGGATAGCGCAGTCCTGGCTGGCTAGCTGCGTTGCTTTTATTATTTATTTTTGTAAAATATTCAATCGCGCAGCAAAATTTATAATAAACCTGCGGCCGCCATTCGAGAGCCCTTCACAATCGCCCATCCAAAAGCAAAATCAAAATCCGAACTACCTCCCAGAGACCGAAACTAGATTACCAGCAAACAAGTTTGCATTACAGCTAGGATGCAAACCAAACTAGAGACATTGATAATGATTTAAATAAATAGCAGATAATATTTGTTTGTTTATTCGCCATTTCGTTACAACATGCAAAAAAAAAACATTTTCAATTAAACCTAATTTCAATTTGTATTATTAGTGACAAGAAAAACCTCACAATGTTAAATTCAACAAAACATGAACAAATTCATGTAATAACACTGCTGGTTCTAATGTTTGTATTTATT
Organism: Neomicropteryx cornuta; assembly: GCA_020383195.1. NCBI lineage: Eukaryota > Metazoa > Arthropoda > Insecta > Lepidoptera > Micropterigidae > Neomicropteryx > Neomicropteryx cornuta. The sequence continues at coordinate 6,561,327 of JAHKQU010000031.1, forward strand.
TCCAAAACGCGTAAATCTGTTTAATTTCTAATTTCTATATTTTTCGATGAACTGCATTTTTGTTAATATGTTGTACTTATTCAAGTAGAACATATATTCATACGTTCACATATATTTATATGTGAATGCACTAACCATACATGGCTTTTTAAAATGATTACACTCATTCGTTTCTAACTGTATCGACATGTCGTCTTAAATCGGATTCTCTATAACTTGCATGATCGCACACGCCTAAATTCTTTTTTTTTTATGAACTGCATCGATATGACATTTTAAATTTGCTTTACTAAAACATATATGATTACACTCGCTGCATTTAAATTTTCTCATTTTTCTATGAACTGCATCGATATGTTGCCATAAATTTCCTTTATAGCAACATGTGTAATCGCACTGGCGGCATTTAAATTTTCCTTTCTTTAGATGAATTACTTCAATATGTCTCCGTAAATTTGATTTATCCGAAGTTATTTTATCACAATTATCACTTTTAAATTTTCTCATTTTCTGATAAACTGTATCGACATGTCGTTTTAAATCGGATTCTCTATTACTTGCATGATTACACTCGCTGCATTCAAAATTCTTTATTTTTCTATGAACTGCATCGATATGGCGTTTTAAAACGGTTTTACTGGAAAATGCACGATCGCACTCGCTGCATTTAAATTTTCTTTTTTTTAGATAAACTGTATTGATATGTGCTTGTAAATTAGATTTATGTGAACTTGTATGTTCACACTCACCGCATTCATATTTTTTGATATTTTTATGAATTGCATTAATATGATCCATCAAACTATATTTTGTTGAAAAGTTGTTAGTACATTCATTGCACTTAAATCGTATTTTTTTATGTGCAGATTTAATGTGACTCTTTAAAAAACACTTCTGCGTAAATGTTTTATCGCACTCGCTGCATTTAAATTTTATTTTTAATAATTTCAACTGATTTTTGTTTCGAGTGACATTCAGCGTTAAACAAAGTTTTTGTTTTTCCTTACAATCAAAGCATATTAAATTTGACTCAACCCGTTCAGTAATTACGGTATAAATTAAACAGAATTTATCAAGGTTAGACTTGCAACTCGTACAAGTAAAATCGATTTGTTTTAGTTTTAAAAGGGGCATTTTTACATCTGTTATTATGTTTAGGCGATCTTTTAAATGTGGATCACCACTAAAGCAATGTTGGATACTAAAAGTCTTGGTTTGACTTAATAACCTTTGTATTTTCTTCTACAAAATCATCACGCTGTTGGCTATCAGTAATTTCTTCCCAAACACCAAAGCATAATTTGCCATCAATTTCTGGTTTTCCAAAAGAACCTGGATTTAAGGTTTTGAGATTGCGTTGGCACGGCCTCTGTTCGCCGTCAAAATCATTGCTGGGTCCATTGCAATCAATTTCTTGCTCATACTTTAGGTCATCGATTTGTTCCATTTTAATAAGTGATTTATTTTCGTTTCCCTCCATAACTAATTGGTTAGATTGATATAAACTGGTTGTATTATTTCAATGACTTCGTATTAATTATAACCAAAATCAACCAAAGAAATATAGTTTTATTTATTTCACCATGTGATTTGATTTGACGTTTGTGTACAATATTGCCAGATTATTTTTCTTAATAATTTGTGAGATAATGAAGTAAATATTGATTCCATATCTTAGATATTGCAACAGCAACTAGTTTGTTTAATGTGGTGAAATATATCATAATTGAAAAAAAATTATATTTTCTTTGGTACTATTACATACTCGTAGATCATTTTTGCATCATGGAAAAAACTAATTATTAAGCAACAAATCTTGAGCAAATTATGGATCATTTGTATTAATTAAGTACCTAAACCCATAATTTAAAATCTAAGGATAAATACAGTTAACTTCTGATTGTTAGTTTAAAAATTCAATCTACCGAAACGTTAAAATCAGCGTAATTAAAATGTATTAGATTGTAAGAATTAGAATGTAAAAATATGAATAAAACTTCTCATGGATTAACATTGAAATCTTTGGATCTTTCTTCCTTTGAAAGACTTAATGTTAAATTAGTTAATAATATATTTAATAACAATGAATTTCAAGGTTATTTTTAGAAGAAAAAAATGATTTAGGTAATATTTAAGGAATATTTTAGAATTAATACTAAATGGTAGATTAATACCTGCTGGAAGAATAGCAATCAATATCTTACAATATTCAGATACACTAAATATTCATAATTCATCAGTTCTAGTTGATTTTATATCTGTAAATGTCTGGATTGATGAGGCTTAAGACTCATTGAAAACATAAGTGCTAAAGCTATTTAAAAACCTTTTTCCTACCTTTTGCGGGTAGTCTTAGTTTAACTTCTGTGGCGCGTAGTGATTTGCTGAAAATAATCATGGTATTTCTTTGGCATTTTCTTTCATAAAAAACTGTGCTCATGAGCTATCACTTCCTCTTTTCATAATATTTAATAAATCCTTACAAGAGGGATTTTTTCCTGATGTATGGAAATTAGCTAACATCGTTCCATTATACAAAAGTGGTGACAACTCCTTTGTTGATAATTATAGACCTATTAGTCTAATATCCTGTTTTGCTAAAGTCTTAATTTACGAGCCGTTTTATGTGCCATAAAGGCATTTTAAACCTGCTTTAAGCGCATCGCAACACGGGTTTGTTCCGAAAAGGTCTATAACTTCAAATCTCTTGGAATACACTGAATATATATGTTCATCTTTTAATAAAAGAGTACAAGTAGATGCCGTGTACACTGACTTTAGAAAAGCATTCGATAAAGTCAATCATCAAATATTATTAAAGAAGCTAAAGATCTACAATTACCTTAATTGTCCGGGAAGTATATTTATTAGATTAGTCATTATTTGTGGAGCAGGTGAATTTTGGGAAGAGTATTTGTTTCTAGTAGAGTAGGCTGCAGTATTGAGGTAGTTAAATTTTTGTGACATGTCGTAATTAAAATACACATTCTCAGGTTCTCCTTTTAAATATCTTAATTTCTTTATTTTGAGCCACATAACAAAACTACCTTGGTGATCTTTTGTTCGGTTTGTTAATACCAATTCAGCAAGGTGTTTTAGGTCGAAAAAATCGTATATCGTTTTAGGTCGAAAATATTTGAACTCTTTCACTTTGTACGGTCCGACAGTAACTTTTTTCTTGTTTATTTTGCGTGTTTTTTGGGATCTAGCTCTCTCAAAAACAGATATCCATTCGTGCATTGCATAAATGGAAGAATTTTCCTTCGCAGATTGTATAGTACTATGCATCGAATCTACCTCCATGTAGGTAGGTCCAGAGAGAGATGATCAATGTATCGGAGAACAGGCTTACTTCCGTAATGTTGTTTGCTGAGGTAATAGTACAGGATAGATCCTTTTTCCGAGCTACCACGCTTTCCATTAATTTCGGACCATGGAAAACAGTAGGTTAGGTAAAGTTAGGTAAAGGACTTTCGTACAGATTGAGGTTATAAACACATAATTTTCGAACGTAATACAGAAGGCCAACTTTACCACTTGGTATCTGTAAAACTGCCTGTAGGTCAAAAGTTACAGACATAACATTATTTTCTTTTTATGTGCTCAATGTACGAGTATGCTAATTCTAAATCTTTCTTGGCACTAGAACTAGCTTTCTCATAATTAGTACAGATTAGGCACTGATCCTTCTTAGGAACGAAGAATCTTAAATTATAGTTATTAGAAAATATTCTTCTGTATATTATTTCTGAAACCGGCTTTTCTATATTCATATTATCTTTACAGATTTCCAGATATAAGGCATACATTTTTTTAATACTGAGTGAGCTATCTAGATATTTACGTTTCGAAGATTTTCTGATGTAGTGCCCTTCCATACACGGAAAGCTCTCAATGTGCGATAATATGTGAGTTTGTTTTATTTGGAGGCTCTTTATGACCTCTGTTGTCATTTTCGACATATAATCCAAGTTCAGTTTTCTTCTTATTACATCTGCAGATATGCAAAGAGTTTTACACATCAAACTGGTATCAATAAATCGCCTTTAGGAAAAAAACATTTCTTGGCATACAATTTTGGTTTTCTTTGAGATCTAACAAGAAATCGTTCAGGCCCTTGAACGAGTTCATTAGATAATAAGACATTTTTCTTACTTTTAAAACCAAGCCTCCAGTAATATCTACATAATTGGATACATTCATCAAGGGAAAAAATCTCAGTGCATTTAAATTGGCATTTATCACACTTTGCTGGTTTAGCCACCTTTGCAGGCATTATTTATTTATTGTATGTCATATAAGATAAGCCATCACTGCCTCTACTTTTTGCTACATTACCTGCCCAGCTTTGAGGGTCTATATTGCGCCTTCTTTTTTTTTGGTAAGACTTTTAAAACGTTTAAAAAAAAACGTTTAAAGACGTTTTAAACTGTCTCAACTATATTATGTGCTTCTGAAATAATAGAAATGCTTTGGATATTTGTCATTAAATTTGGCTGTGTCAAGGTATTAAAAAAAACATTTTCTGTTGAATTGCTGTGCCGCGGAGAATTGTTTATCAGAATTAAGGGATAGTCCATATATTCGCCTTCATCTACTCGTGTATCCCTGATGGCTGTTGTGGTGGTAGATGTGTGTCTAGGATAGTTCATCATCATCACATTCATCTACCACGCGTTGTTGCTCTTCATTGAGGTCTGAAGAGTCACCCTTATGCGCAAAACAGTCTGAAAAAAATGCAATGTATTCATAAAAGTAAAAGGAAATATTTTCAGTGCAGTACGGCTGGCCGAAACGTCGCACAAGTGAACTCTTCAAATCGTCTAAACGTATTTAACTTGTTTTAATAGTCATTAGTGATTAATATAATAGGGTCTATATTACCTGTTCAAAACATTTATAATAACATAAGGTGTTTTAGCTAATATGTAGAATTATAAAAAAAGCATTCAATTAAACAACTAAAATAGTTAATTGTAATTTAAGGTTTTTTGTTTGTAAAAGTATATATGAAATATACATATAAAAAAAATAACAATATTTAACTGTTTTTACTTAAAATATGATATGTCATGTCACAGAAAATATACTTACATCTAAAAGCATTCAAGGTATTTTGTGTTTTTTTCCTAGAATAAATTTAGAAAAAACTCCTATAAATTCATTTAGAAGATTTGAATTTAAACATATTTCTGCGAAACAATGTATTTAATCGGTATTTAAACAAGATAACTTCTAAACCAGCCATCTTTTTATTTAGTGTCTTAAACCAGTCGATAGAGCTCGAAAAACTGATCAAAACTGTATTTTTAACTCATTTTACCCCATTTTGTCATTTAACTTGTTTTTGAACTAAACAGACGAGTCATACACTCATAAAGCATCTATAGAGTCCAAATATCTGTTGACTGAGATGGGTCAGGACAATAAATTTGATTTCGTAAAGCTGAGAATATTTATTTACTTCAAGTAAAAAAACATAATTTTTTATTGTTTGAGTTTCCAAAATTCTTCTGCATTTTTTTAAACAAAATGCCTACTTATTATTTTAGTGATTGTAAACCAAAATTTGTTTTATTTCATACCAATTTATGTCTCACTTATCACTTTAATAGGACACTAATCATTATTTGTAAATAATAATGTCCTCATTTCCAATAGTAAATAGTACGTTTTATTTGAAAAAAATGTTACTTAGACAAAAGAGTTGAAAAATAAACCATATTATTAACAATCAAAGATATTTTTCATTTTAAACCCTAAGATAAATAAATTTCCTATCAAATAAAAAGTACTAGGAATGAATTTCGCTATAAATAACATTGACAGCGAGAATTATGTTTTTCAAAATTCGAATTTTGGCCTTAAAAGTGACTCAAATCTTTATCTTTGACATCAATAGTAATATTTAACCTAAATAACAACACAATGACAGCGCTGTCAAACAATTCGCAACCATTATATTTATTGCAAAGTAAGCTTTATTAGTTTTAAAATGCACCATTCCAGTTGGGAATTATTTAGTTCAGTTAATCTGAAAAATGAAGAAAATTCTACAAATGAAAACCAAGAAATTAACATAAATCAACAGCGGGAAATTGAAATAGGAGAAGTTCAATTTATCAAGAAAGAGCCTGATATTTACAATTTGGCGAATGTCGTAAAATACGAAGAAATTACAAAGAAAATTCCAAAAATAAATGTAAGCGCTTTAGATTTTTCGTGTACGAAGTGCGGGAGTCCTCTAGATAGCACCGCGTCCATTAATGTTCAATGCGATAGATCCGTGTGCAAAGATTTTTTTATTTTTTTATGTAGGTTATGTTTGAACGTCGAAACACCAAATAAAAATAAAATATTTGGACAGTTAAAATGTAACGAATGCTGTAAGTCGTTTGCATTTAAATATCTATTAATCAATCACATCAAAACCGTTCATAGAAGTGTAAAAGGAAACAAATGCAGCGAGTGTGATAATATGTTTTTGAGAAAAATAACCTTAAAAACACACATTGATGGTGTCCATCGCAAAATAAAAAGATATAAATGCAGCAAGTGTGATTATATGTGTACTCAAAAAGGAAACTTAAAAAGACACATTAATGGTATCCATCGCAAAATAAAAAGATATAAATGCAGCGAATGTGATTATATGTTTTTGAGAAAAATAACCTTAAAAACACACATTGATGGTGTCCATCGCAAAATAAAAAGATATAAATGCAGCAAGTGTGATTATATGTGTACTCAAAAAGGAAACTTAAAAAGACACATTAATGGTATCCATCGCAAAATAAAAAGATATAAATGCAGCGAGTGTGATTATATGTGTATTACAAAAGATCACTTAAAAAGACACATTGATGGTGTCCATCGAAAAATAAAAAGATATGAATGTAGCGAGTGTGATTATATGTGTACTGAAAAAGGAACCTTAAAGAGACACATTAATGGTGTCCATGGCAAAATAAAAAAATATAAATGCAGCGAGTGTGATTATATGTGTATTCAAAAAGGAGACTTAAACAGACACATTGATGGTGTCCATCGCAAAATAAAACGATATAAATGCAGCGAGTGTTATTATATCAGTTTTCAAAAAGGAAACTTAAAAATACACATTGATTGTTGTCATCGCAAAATAAAACGATATAAATGCAGCGAGTGTGATTATATGTGTACTCTAAAAGGAACCTTAAAAACACACATTGATGGTGTTCATCGCAAAATAAAAAAATATAAATGCAGCGAGTGTGATTATATGTGTTTTAAGAAAGGACACTTAAAAATACACATTGATGGTGTCCATCGTAAAATAAAAAGATATGCATGCAGCGAGTGTGACTATATGTGTAACCAAAAAGGAAACTTAAAAAGACACATTGATGGTGTCCATCGCAAAATAAAACGATGTAAGTAAATGCAGTTAGTGTGATATATGTGTTTTCTTTAAACTGATTTAAAAACACATATTGATGGTGTTCATCGCAAAATTAAAAGATATAATATAAATTAAATATAATGTTTTTATAATTCGGCAATGTGCGTTCCGCGCGTTTTACGTATGGTAAAAAACAATTAATTTTCTACCTTTGTTGCATTACTTAAATCCATTAGTTTATCATTAATTTAAAGTAAATATTTTTTAAAATTTTAATTTAGTCTTTTTATTTTCTTAATGAATGTTTCATTTTAAGAGGTTTTAAACGAAGACGGATAGCTGACGTCAATGCTTTACAACGTTATAATGTTTTTCGTCTATTTCCACTTTTTTTTAGTTCCATCGTTCATCATTTCTTTTAGTATAAAGTAGGTTCTGTTTTTAATTTTGATGAAAAGGGTTTGTTTTAACTTTAAGGGTTTGTTTTAACTTCTCATAGCTGGATAATTTACCCAATTTATACTTTCTAACTACTCTTTTAAATTATATTATTTTATTCATTACTTATAATATGTTTTACTATAGGTACTTATAAGTAATCATTTGAAATGAATGTTTAGATATACCGGGGTTATCCCTATTAGATATGGTTGAAAAGTTAACATAAAATTATATTCCTTCAATGATGTTTTTCTTGAAGCCCCATACATAAATGTTAAAATATTTCACCGTGTGATCCGAAATTGGCCACAGTGTTGCCACATGTTACCTAATCGTATCGACGTATGTAAAATTAAAATGTTACTAAAATATAACTTTAAAACTTCTTATAGGAGGATCCGTTCTAGTGACAGTGATTTTAAATGTATGTTTTATTTATTTTTGTTTTTACATATTTCTTAGATGATGAATAATAACATAACCATACCTAACTGGACATTGCCTGTACTAAACATATATGTTAAATTGGAGATGCCTTTAGTCGGCTTAGGTTGTTGATTAATGTGTTAATTAATCAATCAATTATTTGGCATAATTAATATTGTTTTACTTTCATTGGTTTTATTTTTAAATAAATAATGCTTTGGTATTCTATTTTGTAATGGAAAATTGTGTACCAATAAATATTATTTTAATAACTGCGACTTCGGCGTGCAAGAAATTTCCTATTATATAACTTCCTATTTATTGTTTTGTCAGAATATGTTGTTATAGCAGCCTTAAAAAATAAGTAAAACCACCTTTTGTATTAAAAATAAAACAAATTTTAAAAAATATATCTATTTATTCAAACTATGTACTTACAAGTCAACATTAACCTTTCGAATCTAAAAATTCTTTTAATTTCTTGCGATACTCATGTTTTTTCAACTTCAAATCTATTTTCCTAGTTTCAACTCCACTTCTAAAAATTGTTTTTTTTTTGTTTGATTATTTTGTTCAAGTCTGAAACAAAACAAAGGCAACCAATTGAAAAATACATCAATCGTTATGAAAAAGTGGAGGACAACTTAAAATTGAAACCGGCAAATGGTTTTCTTCACGATATAAGGCCGTTCAAAGTAACCAGAGAGCGGCGAAAGCACAGGGCAGATGCACGAGGGTAACGAGGTATGAATGCCTACTCACTGCGCCACCGGTTTAGTTTCACTGTTTAAATTTCATAATATAAATAGTCTCGTTATAGACATCATCAAAATTTTGAATATTCGTGATAATATTACACGATTCTTCTAATAAGTACGACAGCTGATCGACGCGGTCGCGGTCACCTATTTCAAGATAACTACATTTACTATTATTGCATAAATATACGGGATTATCAAGTCATAAAATTATGACATTTAAGTATGAAACGTTTAAATCAAATATTAGTCAATATACGGATAAACAGGGTGTTTTAAAACTATTCCGGAAGGCTTAAGGGGGTGTAAATATAGTAAATATATTTTGTACATAGTGTATTTTTCTTTATATATCTTACATATATTTAGTTGCCTTGACAATTTGATGTGTGGAAACAATATATAAGTAATAAAATAAAACATTTATTGGACAAAAATAAATGTTTTATTCGATTATTAGATTCAATTTTCGTTTTGAAAACCATCTACAGAGTATATGACATGTTTACGGTAAGAACCTTGTAATTTTTATTTTACTTTTTAATAAATACCGAAAATTTCTGGAAATTTTTTTAGTTTTAGGGTTTAAGGTTTATGTTGAAGATGTTTACTTTACTTTAAATACATTTAATTAATTTGACTTTTTTGTACATTTTCTAAATATTAATCGTAAAATTCGCATTCTAAAATCTGTTTGTATTTTAAATTATGATATCAATATGAAATTTTATTTTTATTTTATTTTATATTTCACCGGATCAACGTAGGGGATAGGCGAACTTCTGTTCGTGCTCAACAGTGCCCATGCGCAGCGAGAGTGCGTATACTTAATCCCTCTGTACTGTGCCCTAAGGGTTGCTCATATCAAAAATTGTTTCAAATAAAAGTTGTATGGAAATTTCAGGCCTACATTTTACACTATGAACGGATTTGATCATGTTCTTTTTAAAGAGGGTATGATTTTTTTTGAATTTTGAAAAACCACTTTTTCTCTTCCCTACTACCAACCGTTGGTGCTATCAAAAAAGTTGTCTAAGATAAATTTTAGGCCCTTATCTGAGGTATAATAAAATTTAAATGAATTTATTATCTTATATACTAAAAAAGTTATAGCAAATTTTCACTTTTTCGAAAAAACCCCTCATTCATTTGCCCATTAATAAACTTGACCGAGATTTCAAAGTGATTGGTGTGAAATGACGGCAGTTATCGTGTCCACAAAAAAGTGAATGAGGGTGCTAGGATGGGTTCAACGAAGGAACGATCCCACCATAGACTTCTCTGGAGACTGCTACGCCAGGTTTCCACTGGTGCACCACTCACCCACGGCAGACTATAGAGGCGCCTAGTTCAGAGGAACGGGTTCTCACCGGCGTGCCCAGAAAGTGGAGGAATCCTTCCTTTTTGAGGTATCTAGTAATTTTTGTTAAAAAATCTAGGCAAGCCTGGCTTTGCGGCTTCTATGACGGTGCCGCCACTGCGGGTTCTTCATAGGCAGAACCACAAGTTCTATTATCTAATGTAATTTCAAGTCCACTCAAAACCCAAATAAGACTGGCTGTAAAAAAAGTGTCAGCCCTAGAATAGAATATCAGGGCTGCCAATGTCGAAACTAATGTATTTATACTAACTAGTGGTCGATATTCGAAGTAACTCATTAAACTTTTTAGTTTAAGCATTTTTGAGGTTCTTATGCCTCAAAATATATATTTTTTATTTTTTTCCAGTGAGTCAGCTACGAGCGCGTACAAATACCTCATTAACCTTATTTCACTGCAATACACTTAGAATTTTAATTTGAATGTTAGTAACAGTTAAAAAAACAACACAACTACTACAATTTTGATACAATTAAATGTCAGTTTTATTTTTTTCATTTAAAAATGAGACCTGACCTTCAAAAAGTGTAAAATAGCATTAATAATTATTTTTGCTTGACATTGACGGACTATTGATAACATTTGAGTCGTAAACGCGTTTTGTGGCAATTTAATAAAAACAATTTACATATAGAAGAAGGTAATATCAATTCCTGTTTGTTTTTGAAACTAGTTCTAGCAATTTGCTGTTTTTTTCCCCAACATGTCGCTAATGACGTCACAATAAGCCACCGAGGCGTTTTTTTTTTTAGGAAACCATGATAAATGTCACAAATAATACTTACTTAAAAAAGCAAATCAATTTGTACGATTTTTCATGGATCTAAGGACACGTTCTATAAGTAACTTCTATCTTTATTATTATTATTAAGTAATTACAATATTTAGGAGCTAGCTCATGTGATACTGTTGAGTTTAGTAGGTGAGGAAAAAAAATTAATGCTCAACAACTCGCAGCCTACGCTTAAAAACAGCCTTGGAACAAGGAAAAGGGTCAAATATTGACCTATGAAGATCATTCTAGAAAGAAACGAATTGAACCCAATGTTCCGTTTTCTCAAGATAGGTTTTATCTTGGAAGGATGGTCATTACGGCCAATATAAGGAGGCTTAGAGAGCTGGGATCCTATATAGACTAGTTAACCTTAATTCGGAACGCCGTCTACTTAGTGGCTCCCAATTAAGGATTGAAATTATTCGTAAGGACTAGACATGCCTGTTTGCTTTCCTCTGAACCGCCTCTAGATCGACATTAAGACACTGGGTGTGAGGATCCCATACTGATGAGCAGTATTCGAGGGTAGGACGAACGAACGTTTTATATGCCAATGCTCGCGCTGAACCTTTTTCACTACATCACCAACATGAGTTCCCCAATGGAGATTAGAAGACAGGATAATTCCAAGATGCTTTGTGGTAGAGGATTTCACCAGTGATTTCGTATTTCGTATTTCTATGAACTACATCGATATGTTGCCATAAATTTCCTTTATTTCCATAAATTTTCTTATTTTCCGATGAACTGTATCGACATGTCGATTTAAATCGGATTCTCTATTACTTGCATGATTACACTCGCTGCATTTAAATTTCCTCATTTTTCTATGAACTGCATCGATATATTGCCATAAATTTCCTTTATAGCAACACGTGTAATCGCACTCGCTGCATTTAAATATTCTTTTCTTTAGATGAATTGTTTCAATATGTCTCCGTAAATTTGATTTATCCGAAGTTAGTTTATCATAATCGTTACATTTAAATTTTCTTAAGTCAAAAAATAGTCCAGCGGTGTTAAATCGCACGATCTTGGAGGCCACGCCACAGGCCCACGACGCGAGATAATGCGCTCACCAAAAGTTTCCTTCAATAAATTGATTGTTTCGTATGGAACTAAAGGTCGCCCACACCAACATCCTCCAATTCAGGCACGAAAAAGTCATTAATCATTGCTCCATAGCGTTCCCCATTGACTGTAACATTATGGCCGGCTTCATTTTTGAAGAAATATGGACCAATGATTCCCTCTGCCCATAGAGCACACCAAACGGTGACTTTTTGAGGATGTAACGGCGTCTCAACAATGGCTTGTGGATTGTTATCACTCCAAATATGACAATTTTGCTTATTAACGTACCCATTCAACCAAAAGTGAACAAAATTTTCTTGTGAAAATCGGGATCGGTGGCCATCTCGTTTTGGGCCTCGTTTTGGGCCCATTCACTTAACCTGCGACGCGCTTGATGGTCGTTCGGCACGAGTTGGATTTTGTAAGCCCGCAAACCAAGATCCTTCCAACAAGTGGATGGGCACAGCTCCAATTGTTGCGCGCGATGGCGGATGGACTCATTCGGGTCTTCCTCGATACTCTGCTCCACAGCAGCAATAGCGTCTTCGGTGCGCACTGTCTGAGGATGCGCATTATCCACAAGAGTAAACGTGATGCGAAACCGATTCATGATATCTCGAATTACCGACTCTGCTGGGCGATTATGTCAACTTTATTTTGGTTATAAATTTGCATTATTTGCAAACGTTGTTCAGGAGTAAGTCTATTCATTATGAAATGGCAAACCAAACTGAGCATAAATCAAGTGACAGCTGTCAAAAACATCAACTACGAAAAAAGTAGTGCCAGATTGAAAACCGCGCCTCTAAAAAAAACACCCGTTATAAGCTCTCCGCTTAAGTGTAAGACCATATTTAAAGATAATTATGTAATTAAAATACTAAGTTTGAATATACGCAGCTTGCAAAAAAACTTTGATCAGCTAAATCTTCATCATCTGCATCAACTAGATTTAAATATTGAAATTATAATATTAACAGAATGCTGGATTAGCAGCCAAACTCAATTTCCTAATTTGGTAGCTATATTGCATACGGAACGAAGATGGTGTCCTAGTTGACATTAAATCCTATTTGAGTGTGACTATTGATTGATGAATTCGATATTCATGATGCAACGGGTTTTTGCATTAAAGGGCGGGATTTTGCTCTCTTTGCACTTTGCCGCTCTCCATCTCAAAGTAATATTAAGAGATTTTTAACTTCCTTGGACAGCATCTTAAAAAATATGACCTCAAATAGTAGTATTAAACACCGTGACTCGCAGAAGACCTGAAAATATCTACGTACGGACATAATCAACATCATCAGGCTGATGACTACCATAAATACAGCGACGAGACAACATAATGGTGTAAAAACATGCATAGATCATATTTACATTCGTAGTAATAACAAACCACATCTGCTGTTACACATACAACAATAACAGATCATTACTCCACCCTTCTGGCCATTCAAGGGAGAAATAGAGAACCAAAACCAAAAGTTATAGATATAAAATTAATAAACTATAAAGCATTACGCATAAGTCTAAAAAATGAGGAATGGGCAGTCGTTTATAGCCTTATAAACGCGGACACAGCATTTGAAAAGTTTATAGAAACACTAAATACACACATAAAAAACAATTACAACAATTAAAACTAGAAACAACAAACTTAAGCCTTGGATGACCGAGGGAATTATAAATAGTATTCAATTTTCGTCAGCAAAGTATTCTAACGAAAAAAGGTTTCTTTTGTCGAATTCGATTTGTAAGCAAAGCGACCATTACAGGCAATTACGCGATTTGTGACACAATTTATTATTTAATCAAAATATGGCGTCGATACTTTGTTGAAAGCAACTATTATTTTGAAACAGTGGAGGAGGCTGTATCAAATTTACCTTTTAACCTTTTAATAATTCGCATGTGCTAAAACGGTGACGCGGTCTAAAAAATATTGGTAACAAATCTAATTAATATTAAAGCATGTGGTATTTTTTTATTCGTACAACTATATAAAGGAATTCCTGAACGATTTGAGCTGATCATTTAATAGGGTAATAATTGGTCCTGCGATTTCCAGTAATATTTGCTAAGAAAGTATATCAAAATACGCCATGGTTAAAACGAACAAAAATAACGTATTGAAAAACGGGTGATTTTAGTTTAAAATCACTTCTTAGTCGTAATAGGTTACACAACACCGCCCTTAAGCCTTCGGGGCAACCTGTATATAAAATAATGCTATACAAATAATGAATAACTAAATATAAATAGACTTAATGGGGTGCTTATGTTCACTATTATAAGAAATTATATTAAAAAAATCCAAACACAAGTTTATTATTCTCATTAAAGCACTGGTGCAAATTATCTTTTTTATAAGCGGCTACCATTGGCCACGCCGCGGCCACGTCGATCGGCTGTCGTGCCTATTACAAGAACCGTATAATATTATCACAAAAGGTTTCCTTTTTCTCAGAAATCTTGATGATGATTTAGAAATGCATCATCAAAAATGAAATATATTTTTGTTGGGAAGTCTGTTGACTATTTTTTATCCATTTCGAGTTATCTTAACTTATCTAAAATATTAGTAAAATAATCTACCAGTTAACTTATAAGTTGATAACTTATATAACTAACATTAGTAATAAAATAAAACTAAATATTGAATTTATGTATTTATTTATAAAATAAGATTCAAAACTAAATTAAGTAACAATGAAACTACTAATGACAAAAAAACAGCTTAAATATTAGAACGAAAAATCTAGGAAATATTACAAAATTCTTCTTCATAAAAATGCTTTTCCCAATTCACAACATTATTGTTAAAAATTGGCAAATATTATTTCTTATTATTAAAGGCGCTGGAGATTTATTTTTTATTATGTTTGAAGGGAAATTATTTTTCTATACCAAAATATATGAATCATTATTAACAAAAGTTTGAAAAAATATTTTTCATACATAAATCGTCGCATCTTGGCAAGTCCGACGTGAAAAACTAATTCCGGAGAAAACTGCTATCTGAATCGTATAGTAAAAGTAAACTATTGTGGCCTATTTCGTTATCGGATCGTGAACAGCGGTTCAGACGCAGCGCTTTTGTGAATACATAATAAATATAGACTACTGCCCTCTAACGTGACGCTAAACAATAAGATATGTTTTAAAAAATAATAAAATAAACATAATATATTTTACAAAATGAACCGTTTCAAATTAAACCTACAACCTAAAAACTAAAAAAAAACAACTAAAGATCTGTGCATTAAATTCTGCCTGTTTTAGGTTAAAAAAATACGTTTTAACTGTTCAATTTTTCATAAATGTTAGAAGTTAAGGTCAAATGCTCACCCTAACATAATTTTTGGTGACCTAACTCAAAGAAATCAAACATAGGATAACCAAGTCTTCAATTATTTATTCTACCCTACGCTAGACGCAGCCCAAATGTAACATCAATAATACATTAATGCAAAAAATATATTCAACATTACTTATAATAAATAATATTGATTTATGATATAGCTGAAATTATACTTATAGATACCTTATGCATAGAAAATATAGACAAAGTAATTATAACTAGGTCGCCGCAGTCGCTCGCATTTTGCTTCGCTGCAGCACATATTAGAGCGAAGCGATTTACTAAAATTTTCTAAATAATATTTAGTCTGTGACAATAACTTTTTAACGACGGGATAGATTTTGATAATTTTCTATAATGAGGTATTTGAAATATCTTCAATACTAATGTACAAGAGAATTTCATCGGGAAATTGAAAACATAACTTTTCAACGAATGGATAATTTTCTAAAATGAGGTTCTTGAAATCTTTTATATACAAAAAGAGAAATTCATTTTTGTATATAAAATTCAGGAACACAATTTTCATTCAATGAATCTTGTTCAAAATCTTCCAATAGTAACATTGATTTGCATTTTGAACATTGAATATAACCAATAGATTGAATCTTAGCATAAAATTCATTGATCAAAAGCATTTCTGAATGCATTATATTTCCTGCTTGTGAATCCTCCTGTTGTCTAGCCCTTGATAACTGCTGCCGTAAAGCGTCATTTGTCCTGCGACCGAATTGTCGCCTTCTTATGGGAGGCATTGCTCTTATTCTAGATGTTAAAAAAACATAAGCAGATTAAGCCATAGTAAAAGACATGTTCGCTCATCACAAGTTAACTACTTTATAATTTGGATGAATGCTATTTTCTCTTTATAACTACGACCATAGAGATGGTTTTTAAAAATAAAAATCTTGATAAATTATTCAAAATTAATGCTTAATTTAGAAAATTAAATCGAAATTAGAATAAATCGCTAAGAAAAAAAGTGACGTGACCTTCGAGCGAATTTTGTTTTTTTTTACTATTTTTATGCGTGAAACTTACCTAATTATTTTTTGTATTTTTATTTATTGTTAAAAACGATTTATTATTGTTAAATTGTATTAAATTAATATCAAACTAAATAATTTAAAATAAAATTCGATTAATTATTTTCGAATAAAAAATTTTCAAAAAAGCGCGTGACTTTTTTATAATGGATATTCCCATAGACAATTTTCTTTTGACCCCAAAAATTTTATTTTTGACAATATTTAAAATCAAGCTCCGTCACGACCTTCACTTTTTCATGTAGATTCTCTCAAAATCAAAAATTTTTCAAATCGGTCAAGGAATGACCAGGTTAGCCCGTGACAAAGTTCTAATTGGAGTCGTCTTATGAGAGCTTCGCTCGCTCCGCTCGCTTCGCTCTAATTAACTTTTTGACATTGATTTAACTGAACTTTAATTATAACCATGATGCTTTGAAATATTTCATAATTACCAGCATTGTATTGGTCCTTTAACTTTTTGTATCTACTGGTATCGCACTAGCATTATTTAAAATATATACCTAAATATACGATGGGCTGTATCTATATATAATGATACTGTAACAGATGCTTATATAAACTTATTGCATTTGAATGTTTTATTATGAAATAAGATATGGTTTTGTAAATATACTTTAGGTGAAGAATTCGGTTCGCACTCACTACATTTAAATTTTCTATTTTTTCCACGAATTATATCGATATGGTTCTGAACTCGGTTTATAAATGCATTCGTGTTTTTCTTAATTTTTGATGAACTGCATAGATATGGGTCTGTAAATCTGACTTCGGTGAACTTGTGACACTACACTCAGTGCATTTAAAAATTAATCATTTTATAATTTTATTATGAACTATATCGATATGGTTTTGTAATTGTTGCTTATATGCAGTCGTGTATTCACACTCACTGCATTTAAATTTTCTAATTTTCTGATGAACTACGTCGATATGGGTCTGTAAATTTGCTTTTCGTGAGAATGTGTGATTGCACTCACTGCATTTAAATTTCTTAATTTTCCGATGAACTACGTCGATATGGGTCTGTAAATTTCCTTTAAGTGAGAATGTGTGATTGCACTCACTGCATTTAAATTGTTTAATGTTTCGATGAACTACGTCGATATGTCTCTGTAAATTTCCTTTAAGTGAGAATGTGTGATTGCACTCACTGCATTTAAATTTTCTAATTTTCCGATGAAATACGTCGATATGTCTCTGTAAATTTCCTTTAAGTGAGAATGTGTGATTACACTCACTGCATTTAAATTTTATTATTTTCCGATGAAATACGTCGATATGTCTCTGTAAATTTGCTTTACTTGAGCATGTGTGATTGCACTCACTGCATTTAAATTTTATAATTTTCCGATGAACAACATCAATATGGTTCTGTAAGCGGTGTTTATAAGCAGTCGTGTATTCGCACTCACTGCATTTAAATTTTATAATTTTCCGATGAACTATATCAATATGGTTCGTTAATTGTTGCTTATATGCAGTCGTGTATTCGCACTCACTGCATTTAAATTTTCTAATTTTCCGATGAACTATGTCAATATGGTTCTGTAATTTTTGCTTATATGCAGTCGTATATTCGCACTCACTGCATTTAAATTGTTTAATTTTCCGATGAACTGCGTCAATATGGGTTTGTAAATTTGCTTTAAGTGGACTTGTATATTCGCACTCACTGCATTTAAATTTTCTTATTTTTTGATGTACCTTATCGATATAAGTTATAGATTTATCTGAACTTACACCATATTTCAATTTAAACCGTTCCTTGGTACAACAAGAACTCAATTTTGAACGATGTTTTCGTTTTTCTTTACAATCCACACATACTAAATATGATTCATCTTGTTTATTAATTCCTTTATTTATAAAACAACTTTTATCGAGGGTAGACTTACAACTGCCACAAGTTAAATCGGTTTTCTTCAATATTAAAGTGGGAATTTTCATGGTTTGTGGTGTTGGACGATAACATTTAAAAGTTGATTCTGCTTTAACACAATGTTGGAAACTCGACTTATTTGGTTCTAATTTAATAAATTTAGTATTTTCTTCTTCAAAATAATCACAATCCTCAGTTTTTATCATTTCTTTTTGGACACAATCGCATCTTTTACCAAAACGAGTGGGATTTAATGAGGTTTCAAGAATATGCTTGCATGATGGCGTTTGTTTACCGTCAAAACGAGAGTCGAATGAATTGCAATCAATGGCTTCCTCATGTTTAAAGCTGATATGGTCATCAATTTGTTCTATTTTAATAGAAGTTTTATTTTCGTTTCCCTCCATATTTGGTGTTTAAGTATAATCGGGCAGGTTGATCGTATGTTGGCAGATTGGTCTAACTATCTACCTAAACGTCATTATTGACAAATAGTAACGTATTTTTTACATTTTAACATTTGAACACACAAATTAAAACAAAGAAAAGAAATATTTATTGTTTAAATATTAGGAAAGGAATATTTTACTTAATAAATACAGCCACATGCAGTATTTATCAGTTGTTTTGGTTTTCACTTCACAGACTATATCTATGTTTACAGCCTTGTTCAAAAGCGTTGTCTAGAAACGTCATTTTGACAGGTGTTTAGAGTGATGCCAGATTATGGATGTAAAATAGCCATTAAAGAAAAAAATAATAATCATATAGTGGCTGGCTGATATATGATAAATATAGGGGAAAATATTTTAAACACAAAATGGTAACAGCAAAACATACAAACCTAATGCAAACTGCAAAAGTATTCCTCTTATTTAAATTAAACTCTTAAACAAAAGTTGGATATCTAGAGACGTACTTTTTTTTAACAATATAGGTAGGTATCTATATATATATATTTATAGGTAGGTATCTGACAAAGTTTGTAATACATTAATGATTAATTTAATATTAATACATTAATACATACATTAACATTAATATTAATACATTAATACAAATACATTAAAATTAAAACAAATTAATGATTAGTTTTATAAGATTATAATTCTTATTTAGTTCTTGTTTCTAATGACATTTATAAAAATACAATCATGGAGAATGTGTCGAACATTTTATTGATACAATTAGCAATAAGTACGTCGATGAAAGAGGTTCCCAACTTTACGCAACGCATCAAAACATATTTAATTAAAAAAATCTGATTGAAAGGAAGAAATGTTATATGGCAGTTATTCTTCATACTAATTCTAAAATAGTATATTTAAGCATAATTATAAAAGTTCTATTTACAATTTATATATATATATATATAAATCTTTTTTTGTGATGTATTTTTAGCTATGTAATACGAGTACGAGTAGTATAAATCGTCTGTTTACTTCAAAAACGAGTTAAATGCAGATATGACACTTTTAGAAAAATCAATTTAGAAGTTTGAGACTTGAAAACTCATATTGAGGTAATAAATTAAAAACATTAAGAATGTAGTTTATCAAGGAAATTTAATAATCGTTGGTTATCAAAAATTTTCCTCTCCTCCACTTGAAGTTCTCCTTTTAAATATCTTAATTTCTTTATTTTGAGCCACTTAACAATACTACCTTGGTGATCTTTTGTTCGGTTTGTTAATACCAATTCAGCAAGGTGTTTTAGGTCGAAAAATTCGTCATACTTGAACTCTTTCACTTTGTACGGTCCGACAGTAACTTTTTTCTTGTTTATTTTGCGTGTTTTTTGGGATCTAGCTCTCTCAAAAACAGATATCCATTAGTGCATTGCATAAATGGAAGAATTTTCCTTCGCAGATTCTATAGTACTATGCATCGAATCTACCTCCATGTAGGTAGGTCCAGAGAGAGATGATCAATGTATCGGAGAACAGGCTTACTTCCGTAATGTTGTTTGCTGAGGTAATAGTACAGGATAGATCCTTTTTCCGAGCTACCACGCTTTCCATTAATTTCGGACCATGAAAAACAGTAGGTTAGGTAAAGTTAGGTAAAGGACTTTCGTTCAGAGTGAGGTTATAAACACATAATTTCCGAACGTAATACAGAAGGCCAATTTTACCACATGGTATCTGTAAAACTGCCTGTAGGTCAAAAGTTACAGAGATAACATTATTTTCTTGGTTCGCACTTCACTTTGGTGGATATTAATTTTCTTTTTATGTGCTCAATATATGCTAATTCTAAATCTTTCTTGGCACTAAAACTAGCTTTCTCATAATTAGTACAGATTAGGCACTAATCCTTCTTAGGAACGAAGAATCTTAAATTATAGTTATTAGAAAATACTCTTCTGTATATTATTTCTGAAACCGGCTTTTCTATATTCATATTATCTTTACAGATTTCCAGATATAAGGCATACATTTTTTTAATACTGAGTGAGCTGTCGAGATATTTACGTCTCGAAGATTTTCTGATGTAGTGCCCTTCCATACACGGAAAGCTCTCAATGTGTCATTTTACCTGTGCGATACTATGTGAGTTTGTTTTATTTGGAGGCTCTTTATGACCTCTGTTGTCATTTTCGACATTCTGCAGATATGCAAAGAGTTTTACACATCAAACTGGTATCAATAAATCGCCTTCAGGAAAAACATTTCTTGGCATACAATTTTGGTTTTCTTTGAGATCTAACAAGAAATCGTTTAGGCCCTTGAACGAGTTCATTAGATAATAAGAAATTTTTCTTACTTTTAAAATCAAACCTCCAGTAATATCTACATAATTGGATAAATTCATCAAGGGAAAAAATCTCAGTGCATTTAAATTGGCATTTATCACACTTTGCAGGCATTATTTTTTTATTGTTTGTCATATAAGATAAGCCATCACTGCTCATAACTTGTTTTAATAGTCATTAGTGATTAATATAATAGGGTCTATATTACCTGCTCAAAACATTTATAATAACTTAAGGAGTTTTAGCTGATATGAAGAATTATTAAAAAAGCATTCAGTTAAACAACTAAACAAATTAATTGTAATTTAATGTTATTTGTTTGTAAAAGTATATATGAAATATACATCTAAAAAAAAAATAACAATATTTAACGGTTTTTACTTAAAATATGATTTGTCATGTCACAGAAAATATACTTTCATGTAAAAGCATTCAAGGTATTTTGTGTTTTTTTCCTAGAATTAATCGAGAAAAAAACTCCTATAAATTCACTTAGAAGATTTGAATTGTAAACATTTCTGCGAATCAATGTATTTAGTCGGTATTTAAACAAGCTAACTTCTAAACCAGCCATCGTTTCATTTAGTGTGTTATACCAGTCGATAGAGCTCGAAAAACTGATCAAAACTGTATTCTTAACTCATTTTACCCCATTTTGTCATTTAACTTGTTATTGAACTAAACAGACGACAAACACTCATAAAGCATCTATAGAGTCCAAATATCTGTTGACTGAGATAAGTCAGGACAATATATTTGATTTCGTAAAGCTGAGAATATTTATTTAGTTCAAGTAAAAAAACATATTTTTTTATTGTTTGAATTTCCAAAATTCTTCTGCATTTTATTAAACAAAATGCCTACTTATTATTTTAGTGATTTTAAACCAAAATTTGTTTTATTTCATACCAATTTATGTCTCACGTATCACTTTAATATGACACTAATCATTATTTGTAAATAATAATGTCCTCATTTCCAATAGTAAATAGTACGTTTTATTTGAAAAAATTGTTACTTGGACATTTGAGTTGAAAAATAAATCACATTATTAACAATCAAAGATATTTTTCATTTTAAACCCTAAGATAAATAAATTTCCTATCAAATAAAAAGTACTACGAATGAATTTCGCTATAAATAACATTGCCAGCGAGAATTATGTTTTCAAAATTCGAATTGTGGCCTTAAAAGTCACTCAAATCTGTATCTTTGACATTTTGACATTTTAATATTTAACCTAAATAACAACACAATGACAGCGCTGCCAAACAATACGCAACCATTATATTTATTGCAAAGTAAGCTTTATTAGTTTTAAAATGCACCATTCAAGTTGGGAATTATTTAGTTCCGTTAATCTGAAAAATGAAGAAAATTCTACAAATGAAAACCAAGAAATTAACATAAATCAACAGCGGGAAATTGAAATAGGAGATGTTCAATTTATCAAGAAAGAGCCTGATATTTACAATTTGGCGAATGTCGTGAAATACGAAGAAATTACAAAGAAAATTCCAAAAATAAATGTAAGCGCTTTAGATTTTTCGTGTACGAAGTGCGGGAGTCCTCTAGATAGCACCGCGTCCATTAATGTTCAATGCAATAGATCCGTGTGCAAAGAGTTTTTAATTTTTTTATGTAGGCTATGTTTGAACGTAGAAACACCAAATAAAAATAAAATATTTGGACAGTTAAAATGTAACGAATGCTGTAAGTCGTTTGCATTTAAATATCTATTAATCAATCACATCAAAGACGTTCATAGCAGTGTTAAAGGAAACAAATGCAGCGAGTGTGATAATATGTTTATGAGAAAAGGAACCTTGAAAATACACATTGATGGTGTCCATCGCAAAATAAAAAAATATAAATGCAGCGAGTGTGATTATATGTGCACTCAAAAAGGACACTTAAAAACACACATTGATGGTGTCCATCGCAAAATAAAAAAATATAAATGCAGCGAGTGTGATTATATGTGTTTTCCTAAAAAAGATTTAAAAAGACACATTGATGGCGTTCATCGCAAAATAAAAAAATATAAATGCAGCGAGTGTGATTATATGTGCACTCAAAAAGGACACTTAAAAACACACATTGATGGTGTCCATCGCAAAATAAAAAGATATAAATGCAGCGAGTGTGATTATATGTGTTTTCTTAAAAATGATTTAAAAACACATATTGATGGTGTTCATCGCAAAAGAAAACGATATAAATGCAGCGAGTGTGATTATATGTGTACTAAAAAAGGAACCTTAAAAACACACATTGATGGTGTCCATCGCAAAATAAAAAAATATAAATGCAGCGAGTGTGATTATATGTGTATTACAAAAGGACACTTAAAAAGACACAATGATGGTGTCCACAGCAAAATAAAAAGATATAAATGCAGCGAGTGTGATTATATCTGTTTTAAAAAAGGACACTTGAAAATACACATTGATGGTGTCCATCGCAAAATAAAAAGTTATAAATGCAGTGAGTGTGATTATATCTGTACTCAAAAAGGAAACTTAAAAAGACACATTGATGGTGTTCATCGCAAAATAAAAAAATATAAATGCAGCGAGTGTGATTATATGTGTATTCGTAAAGAGAGTTTAAAAAGACACTTTGATGGTGTTCATCGCAAAATATAATGTTTTAATAATGCGGTAATGTGCTATCCGCGCGTTTTACGAATGGTGTGTCGCGCCTCTGTAATTAATCCTTCCAATCCATCAGCATTTTTTTTTTATCAGCCCAATATGCTTTATGACTTCGTAGTTTTGACGTTCCGTAACTTTTACCATAAAGAAACAATTAATTTTCTACCTTAGTTGCATTACTTAAATTCATTAGTTTATCATCAAAGTAAATATTTTTTTTAATTTTAATTTAGTCTTTTTTTTTCTTAATGTAAGTATTTGATTTTAAGAGGTTTTAAACGAAAACGGATAGCTGACGTCAATGCTTTACAATGTTATAATGTTTTTCGTCTATTTCCACTTTTTTTTAGTTCCATCGTTCATCATTCCTTTAAGTGTAAAGTAGGTTCTTTTTTTTTTAATTTTGATGAAAATCTTTTTTGTGGGTTTGTTTTAACTTCTCATAGCGGGATAATTTACCCAATTTATACTTTCTAACTACTGTTTTAAATTATATTATTTTATTAATTACTTATAATATGTTTTACTATAGGTACTTATAAGTAAAAACGTATAAGTAATCATTTGAAATAAATGTTTAGATATACCGGGGTTATCCCTATTAGATATGGTTGAAAAGTTAACATAAAATTATATTCCTTCAATGATGTTTTTCTTGAAGCCCATAAATGTTAAAATACAATATTAAAATACAATACAATATTGATACATAAATGTTAAAATATTTCACCGTGTGATCCGAAATTGGCCACAGTGTTGCCACATGTTACCTAATCGTATCGACGTTTGTAAAATTAAAATGTTACTAAAATATAACTTTAAAACTTCTTATAGGAGGATCCGTTCAGTGATTTTAAATGTATGTTTTATTTATTTTTGTTTTTACATATTTCTTAGATGATGAATAATAACATAACCATACCTAACTGGACATTGCCTGTACTAAACATATATGTTAAATTGGAGATGCCTGTAGTCGGCTTAGGTTGTTGATTAATGTATTAATTAATCAATCAATTATTTGGAATAATTAATTTTGTTTTTTTTTCATTGGTTTTATTTTTAAATAAATAATGCTTTGGTATTCTATTTTGTAATGGAAAAATGTGTACCAATAAATATTATTATTAATAACTGCGACTTCGGCGTGCAACGACTCGTGCCTGCGGCATATTTTCAGAAATTTTGCTATTCCTCCTTTGCAACGCCTTCTGTTGACTTGGCGATTTTATGCCCTTGGATCAATGTTGATTGCATCATCAGATTTTAGTGGTTTAGCTGCATCTTCAGCTTGTAGAATTGTGTGGACTGTCAGTCAAGCTATTGCTAATTTAAGAAGACATTATGTTAGCTTTAAACCTCTCGACACAGTAATCAGAGAATTCTATGAAATTGCTTAATTTCCAAAAATATTGTCAGAAATAGATTGTACGCATGTTAGAATAGGCCTCTGAAATATTATGATTTTAATATTTAATTTTAAGAAATTTCCTATTATATAACTTCCTATTGTATAGATTGTGTTGTCAGAATATGTTGTTATAGCTTAAAAATTAACTAAAACCACTTTTGTATTGAAAATAAAGAAATTTTAAAAAATATATCTATTTATTCTATATATAACTATGTACAAGTCAATATTAACGTTTCGAATCTAAAAATTCTTTTAATTTCAAGCGATACTCAAGTTTTTTCAACTTCAAATCTATTTTCCTACTTTCACACTCCACTTCTGAAAATTGTTTTTTTTTTGTTTAATTATTTTGTTCAAGTCTGAAACAAAACAAAGGCAACCAATTCAAAAATACATCAATCGTTATGAAAAAGTGTATGACAACTTAAAATTGAAACCGGCAAATGGTTTTCTTCACGATATAAGGCCGTTCAAAGTAACCACAGAGCGGCGAAAGCACAGGGCAGATGCACGAGGGTAACGAGGTATGAATGCCTACTCACTGCGCCACCGGTTTAGTTTCACTGTTTAAATTTCATAATATAAATTGACTACAATTATTTATTTAATTGAAAGTTTAGTATCAACAGTTTAAATGAACTCTCAGTTGAATGAATAGTCTCGTTATAGACGTCATCAAAATTTTGAATTTACGAGATAATATTACACGATTCTTCTAATAAGTACGACAGCTGATCGACGCGGTCGCGGTCACCTATTTCAAGATACTACATTTACTATTATTGCATAAATAAGGGATCATCAAGTCATAAAATTATGACATTTAAGTGTGAAACGATTAAATCAAATATTAGTCAATATACGGATAAACAGGGTGTTTTAAGACTATTCCGGGAGGCTTAAGGGAGTGGTTATGTTCCCCATTACGCATAAGAAATTGTATGAAAAATGCGAAACTCGTGTAAACTCCCTTTTTGTATTTCGCTCTTTCAGTGCCCGCTTGCACACGGCCAAGGTCGGTCAATGACCCGGAGCGGCGTGGCCTCGCAAGCGCACGAAATTACGACAAGAACGATTTAATATTATCACCTAAAGTGTATTTTTTTCACTGAATCCGATATGAAGTCAAAATAAATCATATTTGAAAACGCAGGGCCAATTAGCTGTTTTTTTTAACAGGTCTTGGGACACGGTATACACCCTATATATAGGGTGTCTCAAGATCAGTCCTGTAAATTTAAGGGGGTGTATTTGTTCCCTGTTACGAGTAAGAAATTATATAAAAAAATGCAAAAATATTTGATACCCATATTAATTATTTTTTAAACTAAATTTGTGTATTATGTATTATTATTAACTAAATTATTATGTATTAAACTGATTTCATTTTAAATACCTATATTTATCCAATGATCTAGTATGTTAATAAAAATATAGGTGTGTCCGGAATACGGGAATTTGTGGTCCCATAAGTGGATAACTACACTTAAACACACGCTTTTTGATCTTCCCTCTCCCTCACGCAAAGTAATCTGCACGCGCATTGCTTTGCGCGCCCGCTGGATATGACAATTGCGACGAGTTATAATTTGAGTTCATTAATAAAGTTTATTCTAATTATAATTTATTCTAATTATATCTAATTATAACCGCACGGCCGGCGAAACCGGATTGATGATCTAAAAAGAATTAGTGTCTTTAGTTTTCGTACGGTTTTTCTTAAATAAGCATAAAATATCAACGGCCCTGTCGTATGCGTATTTGAATTAAAATTAATGTTAAATGCAAAATATTCTTTTTTCTGAACCACCCTATAGGGGGCTCGGCATATTTCTGAAAGAAAAATCTGTAAAAAAGGCGTTGAATAGTATTTATTCAGATTAAACATTGAAATAGTACCCTCTTTCTATACAATATATTATTTAATTCTCCTACTGAGGAATGGTTTCTTCCCAGCATTATTTGACTACAAACATTTTGACTTTTATATATGCATCAAAATGCATTATAAATGTAATTAAAATGGTTTATAGGTAGTTGATTTAATATTACTTTAAAAAGGCTATATAAATAATTATTAAAATAGAACTAATTTTATTTTGATAGGTTGCGTATTTTTATTTATCTACAACTAGCATTTTTTTTTTAGTTTCAATCTTTATAACAGCGGTTGTCGATGTAGTTTTTATTTCTATTCTAAATGTCTTATATTTATTTTTCCGATTTACAATCGTTAATATCAGTATTAGGCCATTCAACAGACGATTTGACTCCAACACAAATTAACTCTTTTAATTTGTTTTCTTATACTGATAAAGTAGCCATTGCTGATAGCCTTATCAAAAGATCACAAAGCCAGGAAGTTACAAAGTTGACTAAAATTGGGTAAAAAGTTTCTTTCAACATGACTCGATTCGAGAAAATAGCTCTTTAGAAAAAATGCTTGTAAAGATCACAAAATCTCATCCATGCAAACATAGTCATTTTCCATAAAGCTTTTTGACATTTTGCCATATAACTGTCTTATAACATTTTGCCATATAACTTTCTTCGAGAAATTGGCTCTTTACAAATATCTTCACATATGGGCCTTGACCGTCAAGATGGACCTGATGTTATGGAGATCATAAAATCAACCCTTAACAACAAACCTTTTTTAATTTTCATCAAATATTTGGCTCATCGCAAAATGGCTCCTTCATATTTTTTGGAGTGACTTAGGGAAGTGATGTCTATCTACCTATTCTTAAAAGATCATAACGAATTTAGCCATCAAAACATTTCATTCCAAATTATATATATATATTTATTTTTATTTGTTCTTTTTTATTTATTCTTTATTGCGAAATCCACAGTATTACATTTTTACAATTACAAACAAAACTTATTACTAGTATATAAAACCAATTATGGATTTCGGTCATTTTAAATAATAACATTAGCATAAAAATTTGAACAGTGTTCTAAAAATATATATAGTTTATTAATATTATATAAGTATACAGTAGTTTTTTTATTTAAGTTTTATGTGTAATTTGTGAGTGATGTTTGTGGTAGTCGTGAGTGTGTGACACTTGTATGTTAATAAAAATAAATAAAGTAATAAATTACGTATGGTTTTAGTATGTATAAAAATAATTTATGAATGTGATAAAAATATAGTATGATTGTATATTCTACATGTAATTGCAATTACAAGTACTTATATATTACTATTAATCATTAACAACATAACAATCTATCAATACAATTAGGTTTTATTTATCTTTACTATTGATGATATTGGAAATCTATTTTTTGAATGATAATAAGGAGGTATTCAATATATCGATTTTTGAAATATCTTTATTGTTATAAAAGGAGCAGATACGAGGTATGGTGCTATAGTTCATTGAATTAGTATGATAACGGGGAATACGGAATAATTCTTGCTGCCTAGTTGACATGTTGGTACATTTAAGTTTATTTTTTGCAATAATTTTGGACAATCAAAAATACAATTAAAATTTTTGTATAACAATATTAAATCAGCTAATTGTCTAAGATCTATAAGAGAATTTAATTTATAAAAAGCTGAGCGTCTTCAAGGCTTTGAAAACAGCAACGAGATTTAAAGTTTAAAAACCTAATAAATTTATTTTGAATTCTTGCTTTATAGATATTATAATGAGGACACCAAATAGACGAGGCAAATTCTAAATGAGAGCGAACAAAAGAATTATATAATAGTTTTAACAGTAAAATATCATTAAATAGTTTGGATACTCTTATAATAAAACCAATCATTTTAAAAGCTTTATCAACTATATTATTTATGTGGTTTGCAAAGCTAAGTTTGCTGTCTAATATTACGCCCAAGTCTCTAATGTATGAAACAGTTTTTATCGGAATGTCGTCAAAATTATATTGGTAGTTTATTATGTTTCTATTCCTTGTAAAAGTTATCTGAAAGCATTTTTCAACGTTCATTTTAATTTTATTACGATTACAATACTCTCAGTGCGGTTAAGTCTTCTTGTAATAATACGCAATCGTTTTGAGATTTTATTTCTTTGTAAATTTTAAGATCGTCTGCGTATGACAAAAACATTGAATGTTTGAAACACGTAGCGATGTCACTCGCATAAATATTGCAAAGAATCGGACCGAAATGAGACCCCTGTGGTATTCCTGAAGGAATGGTTGTATAGTTTGAACGGGCTGAACCAAACATTGAACAAACACATTGTGAGCGATTTTTAACATAAGAAATCATCCATCTAAAAAGATTACATCTGATACCAGTTTTGTATATTTTCTCCAATATATGTCATGATTCACGCGGTCGAAAGCTTTTGCAAAATCTGTGTATATTGCATCTGTTTGTATTTTTTTGTCCATGGAAGTTAATAAATCGTTAGTAAATAAGGTAAGATTCGTCTCTACTGACCTACCAGGAATAAAACCGTGACGTTCTTCATTAATATATTTTTTTAAATGATTGAAAGTATAATCAAGAATTATTTTCTCGAAAATTTTAGCAAAAATTGACATTTTAGATATAGGTCGGTAGTTCGAAACATTTGATTTATCTCCCTTTTTAAAAATTGGTGTTACTAATGCTACTTTCCAAATAGACGGAACAATTCCTGAGTTTAATGAGGTATTAAATATTATTGATAAAGGTTTACATAGAGATTTCGCGCACTTTTTGATAAAATATGACGGAATACCATCATAACCCGAAAAGTAACTTTTAATTGTCAGTCCAAACTTTTAAAACAAACCTGACCTGAAAAAAGTAAGCTGGTTTGTCAGGTACTTTTAATTGTCAGTGCAGGATCTAGAATAGTGAAATATTAATTAGGTGTTTAGACCCTGTAGTGTCGGTTATTTGAGAAAGGTGAGAAGCCAAGATGGCCAGCTACCATTTAGGTATTTGGTCCGTTACATTATGGTATTTAATGTTTTCAATTGTAAATATTGATGTAACTAATTTTTAAACTTATTTAATAGGTATTATTCTGGAAAACACTGTGCCTTCTTTTTCTAAACATGTTTTTTCTTTATACGTTTTCTTTATAGTAGGTACCTATATAATAAATAACATTTCAAAAATTGTTTATATCTAATGTTACTATATGCTTTATAGTACATGCTCTCTCCCTCTCTCTATCATTGCCTCTCGTTCGCACACATGGAGTTATTTAGGTAGTATGGCGAATATAAGAGATGGATCGTGCATTCCTTGCAGGTGTTTATGAACCGGTTGAACGTGACAAACGCTGACGTCTCACGCCTCAACGGATGATGCAACGAACTACAGTCCCTGTAGGTACGCAAAATATATTGTTTATAAACGATAGACGTTGAGAAATTATCGTATTTTTGGAGTGTAAATCGAGGCATCATTTTTAGACTGATTTTAAAAAGATTTTTTCCTCATTGGGTGCAATTTCATAATTAAAATAAAAAAATATAGAAAATGATTAAAATAAATACAAACTGAGTTTACGCTCCGAGGGTTCCGTGCCGAATATTTTTTCTTTTACAATTTTATTATGAAATTGGTTCATTTTTCCACACATATTTCCAACCGAAGTTTTTTGCATGAATTCTTGCCTCGCGATACAGTACTTTACGACTTAAAGTTCGGTGTTCAGTTATAGTATATGTAGAGTATCTTGAGTAGGTAACTTCAAATCAGTAGAACGTATTTAGTAAGAGTTTCTTAGCTTTTACCGCCTGCAACATTCGATCAGGAACTCCATGTGTCTCAACTAGTTCTGAGTTTCTAGGATCTTTGACTAACTACCCTCACACAGCGGGCCACGTCTCCACGTTCTGGCCATTATTAGGTATATTTTAATAATATTTTCGTCGCGCTTTTCTGGAACTTTTTGTATTTCTAGGTTATTAAAATGGCTTCGCTGGTCCATTTCGTCCAAACGTTCTTTAACAGAACTAATTTCCAATTTGAGGGTTGTATTCTCTGCAATGAGTGCTCGACTTTTTTCATTTTTACCTCCTAATCATTTAGTTTTTGATCAAAGTCAGTAATTATATCACTGCAAAAAGTGTTCGAGTCTTGTAAGCTTGTGTATAAATTACTGATTTCATTATCCACATGTTTATTAAGGTCAGAAACCTCCCTTAACATTTCTTTAAACCTCATATCAATTTTATCTTAGAATAAGTTTATTTTAGTATCAATTGTCTCCATTAGCTTCGAATAATCCAGTCCTGAGGATATTGCATGTCCATCTTGGCGTACCGAGGGACTAAGAGTGCTGGGTTTGGCCTGTATAGCCGATGTTTTCTCCGTAGTACAGGTAGTATTCCCTCCCTTACAGGATCGACAACGCCAATTAGATCTCTTCTCCCCAAGTTTACGGTAATTCGTTTCTATAATAATGTCACAAGCAAACTTAAATTACCCTAAACATATATATAAGTATTCAATTCTAAATGATTAATCAATAAGAAATAAAAGTAAAGAGTGAGTAATGCAAACAATGCGAACTTGCCAGTTATTGAGTCGTCGAACTTAGCTGCACGTGTGTGCGTTTAAATAACCAGTGACAACCACGCACACCGCCACAATCTTGATGCCGCGGCCTTTGATCACAACGAATGAACGGCGGGTAGTTAAATTGATTTGATATTTTCAAGTAGAAGTTGATTTATCGTTTTGTGAATGTTAAAGCTAATCTCAAAAGTCACACCAACAATCGCCGCATTTAAACTTTCCGATGAACGGCGTCAAAATGCATCATTAAATTTCTTTTAGTCGAAGTTGTATAATCGCATAGTATAGGGTCATGTGTGCCTGTGGCCTCGAAAAAGACTTGCATGACCTAAATATGAAGCCAAGTGTTTTGTATGCTTTGTCAACAATGTAGGATATATGTTGATCGCCGATTCATTTATGACCTAAATCTACACCCAGATCACATACATATGTAGTTTCAATTATGTCGTCTTTAGTCGCACCGATGGTATAAGTGAAATTGGTTTTTATAACATTTCGCGTATAAGATATCTTGTTGCACTTAGTTCAATTTATGTCAGTTATTATTTGTCTTGCTGCATATTAATGCAATCGTCCAAATTAGAGATTACTGAATACATTTTCATGTCATCAGCGTAGAGGTTGTGTTCGGAAGTGTAAAAACCGTTACCAATATCGCTGATATAAGCATTAAACAGTAAAGGCCCTAAGCGAGTTCCTTGAGGAACACCAGATGGAATTATTACAATATTTGAACCATCTAAGAAGATCACCTAATGCTTCGAGCTTGGCAATTAGGATACGGTGATTGAGTTTGTAATTTAAATACTATATTATAGAAAGATTGTACTTTATGCAACGAATTGTTTAAAATACCTCACATAAACAATATATTTAATTGGGTATAGACCAATATTTTAGGAAATGATTTTCTTTTTCGTACTACAGGTTTAGATATCGGATATAGATAAACCTCCTAAAAGAAGCCATGAATTTGAAATACCCTGTTAATTACATCTAAACCCGCTGAAAACTAAACTAAAAAATAGTGAAAAACCTCCTTAAATTCCATCTGTTGCTTTAGAAGATTAGCGCAGACTTATTCTATAATATTTACTACGTAGAAAAAAAAAATATAAACTTACGTTTCGGAAATATATATTTTCTTTTTACCATGAAGGTAATTAATATCTATATAATTTTATTGTTTTCAAATTTACAATAACGTGTTTTGGTTAGTTTAATTTGAGCAATAGTCGTGTGTTATTTAAGTCTTATCATAGTACTTATTTTTTGTATGATTTGGATAAATAAATTATGCGGCCAAAGGAATCGCGTTCACTCTCAGTGCGTAACCCCACTGCAGGCACTTTGTATAGTCCTAGTCTACCCTTAAATGTAATGAAGTTACTCAAGAATTGCAAAAAGGTTGCTTTTGACTATCGGTCGCCTACATGTCTACAAACAAAAAAACTGTTTTTTTCGGTATACGACATATTTATCAAACCGCAATTAGGAGAAATTGTACAATTAACTATTTATAATCGTCAAACCCACTAAAATTTAATGTTTTTCGTTGACAACTTTCAATATGCCAATCTTATGTTTTAATTTCTCGTAGTAGCATGATCATACTAACTGCATTAAAACTTTAATATTTTACGGTGAACGCTTTCAATATGTTTCTTTAAATTTCCATTAGTTGAACTCATATAAACGCACTCGCTGCATTTTAACTTTCTTATTTTCCGATGAACGGCGTCAATATGCATCGTTAAATGTGTTCTAGTTGAACTCATATAATTACACTCGCTGCATTTAAACTTTCTTATCTTCCGGTGAACGGCGTCAATGTGTAACTGTAAGGATGACTTTCTCGCAGTGGCATGATCGCACTTGCTGCATTTAAACTTTCTTATTTTTCGATGAACGGCGTCAATATGCATCGTTAAACGTTGTCTAGTTGAACTCATATAATCGCACTCGCTGCATTTAAACTTTCCTATCTTTCGATGAACGGCGTCAATATGCATCGTTAAATTTGTTCTAGTTGAACTCATATAATCGCACTCGCTGCATTTAAACTTTTTTATTTTCCGATGAACGGCGTCAATATGCAACGTTAAATATCTTCTAGTTAAACTCATATAATCGCACTCGCTGCATTTAAACTTTCTTATCTTCCAATGAACGGCGTCAATATGCATCGTTAAATTTGTTTTAGTTAAACTCATATAATCGCACTCGCTGCATTTAAACTTTCTTATCTTTCGATGAACGGCGTCAATATGCAACGTTAAATGTGTTCTAGTTGAACTCATATAATCGCACTCGCTGCATTTAAACTTTCTTATCTTTCGATGAACGGCGTCAATATGCAACGTTAAATCTCTTCTAGTTGAGCTCATATAAACGCACTCGCTGCATTTAAACTTTCTTATCTTCCGGTGAACAGCGTCAATATGCAACGTTAAATCTCTTCTAGTTGAACTCATATAAACGCACTCGCTGCATTTAAACTTTCTTATTTTCCGATGAACGGCGTCAATATGCATCGTTAAATGTGTTCTAGTTGAACTCATATAATTGCACTCGCTGCATTTAAACTTTCTTATCTTCCGGTGAACGGCGTCAATGTGTAACTGTAAGGATGACTTTCTCGCAGTGGCATGATCGCACTTGCTGCATTTAAACTTTCTTATTTTTCGATGAACGGCGTCAATATGCATCGTTAAACGTTGTCTAGTTGAACTCATATAATCGCACTCGCTGCATTTAAACTTTCCTATCTTTCGATGAACGGCGTCAATATGTCTTAATAAACTGTGTTGCCTTGTAAACTTTCTATTACATTCGCTACATTGTAATATTTTTATTGATTGTTGCTCAAGGTCCATGTGTTCTAATAAAACCTTTGTTTTATAATCACTACTAGCTGACCCGGCCACGCGTTGCTGTGGCTAAAGTTTTTGTTATATTACATTATAGTAAACAATCTAAGAGGAACAATAAGAGAACATCAGTCACGGAGTCCACTATGCTTTTTCACACAGATGGTATTTGTAAAAAAATATGCTGATCTCCTTATTTGACTTTCTACTACTATAACCCTTTAGTACAATGAAATTATTTACGAACAAAGACGAAAATGTTGATGTTGGTATACAAATTCACTGGATTGAGATTTGAAGGGGAAGTACGTTGAACACAATTAATTAAAATGTTCTTACACTTGATACTAAGCAGAAATCAATAGGTAAAAAATAAAAATTTATCAGATTTATTATTTCCATTTAATTTTATAACAAATATAAGTATATTACAGTATAATACAGTAAATAACATGTGACGCTTAAACTCATGAATGAGGTAGGCAAGGCAGACAGTCTTAAACTTTTAAACATTAATAGGTATCTTTTTTTTTGAATTATAAATACTTTCAATTTCAATTTAATTTAACACCAATCGGTGCACAATGTTTTTGGTTAACCTGTCTTTAGCTAACACAAATAGATTCGACGGTTTCCCAACACGTGAACACGCAACATATAGTTGCCCATGAGAAAAACATGGATTTTCCAAATCTAAACCACAAATGGACATTGTTTGACCTTGAGATTTATTTATAGACATGGCGAAAGCTAAACGAATTGGAAACTGTAGCCTTTTGAAGGGTATGGTAGAATCTGATGATATCATCGGAATACGTGGCAGCAGGACCACTTTTCCTTTAAACTTCCCAGCCAAAATGGTTGCTTCAAGAATGTTTCCGGTGATCTTTTTGATGACCAAACGCGTACCGTTACATAATTGAGGTGGATTCAAATTACGGAGGAGAATAATAGGGGAACCAATCTTTGATCGAAGATTATGTGGTGGCATTCCAGGGATATCTAATGAATTTAAAAATTAAATCGGAAAATTTACACTTTCATTTTCATCAACAACAGTATCGATTGATTTAAAAGACATCAGATCGCCTGGTAACAACTGTTGTATCTGGAAGTTAATTTCGTCAACATCAACGTTTTTGGCTGCCAAAATCGCCCGTTGACTAAGCCATTCATGATTCAAATAATTATTCTGTATATCCGGGAAAATACTCTGAATCAATTCAGTTTTATCCTGAACAACAGTGCAAAAATTGTCTGGTAGTTTAATGCATTGCGTATTTGGTTGCAGTTTTATTTTACCGTTCCCAATATCTAGTAGTTGTTCGGAAAATATTAGTGCTGATGGATCATTTTGCAATTGTACTCGCATATTTATGGTCAATCGAAGTGTTTCAACACTTCGCCATAAGAATGATTGTTTCAAACATGCATTAATCTCATCCGCGAAAGTAGAGCGAGGTATAACCGGTAAGGTCTGCCGGAAGTCACCAGACAAAAGTAAGATAGCACCACCGAAAAGTTTATTATTGCTGTTTAAATCTTGCATAGTTCTGTTTAATGCTTCAAGTGAATATTTGTGTGCCATTGTGCACTCATCCCAAATTATTATAGAACTCTTCCGCAACACTGCAGCTATTCCACTATTCTTTTTGATGTTACACATTGCATCTGGTTTATTATGAACGTCCAATGGCAGCTTGAATGTTGAATGTGCTGTTCGCCCACCATCCAGTAAAGTAGCCGCAATGCCTGACGATGCTAATGCTAATGCGATGTTTTTGTTGCGACCGTATTTTGGCAAGAATCAACGATATTAAAAATGTCTTACCGGTTCCACCGGGTGCATCCAAGAAAAAAAAACCGCCTTGTTCAGCAGCAACAGCCAGCATAATCCGATCATAAATAATTTTTTGTTCTGCTGTCAGTAATGGTTCACTGTTCATGATAATTGTTGCTAAACTTCCATGGTCATATTGATTTTCTCGTTGTAAATCGGTATTGACTAAGTCGGTGGCTGGACGATTAGGTGATGGCATACCATAATGATTAAGTGGTAAATTTGAAATAAGAACACATAAATCCTCGATCAAGACCAATGCTTCATTGTACATCTCTGGTGTATAATCTATGTTTTGGCATTGATTTGTTTGTCTAATTCGGTGCAAGATGTCTTCTGTCATACAATTTTTATATTTTTCCCACAAAGTTTGTGCTTGCGAGGGATAACATGTCGCCAAAATAATTGCAAACAACTGACGAATGTTATTCGGTGTTGATGTCAACGCAGCATCAGCAAGCGTTAAGTCCCAATGGTTATCGTCTTCTAGCAATTGCAGTTCACGACATGCATCCTGGTATGTATTGAATACTCGACCATTAGCTGTTCGTAAAAATTCAAAAGACGTTGGTCCGGGAACATTCACCAATAACAAACGTAAATAGAAGCACTCACGTTGCTTTGGATGTACCGTGTAAAGTCTCCCCAATGTCTTAGCTTTGAATATGCCTGTAATGGAAGGATGTGGTTTTCCTTGTTTCCGTGGCTCCCATTTTTTACTGGATTTGTTCCATGTGCAATAACGTGGAACATCACCATACACCAATGTCTTCGCGAATTGGCCAAAAACATCAGGTTTTTGACACAATGTAAAAAATTCAGTTAGAGTCGTTTTCGGAGCTTCGAACGCTCTTTGGAGAACATTTTCTTCAGTGAAGTATACACGTTGACCGTTTTCAAGATGTATTGCCAGATGTTGGACAGCAGGATCTCTTTCGTGGATGGGAAAGCTGAGAATATGCCAAATAGCTTCATTGCTGCTAATGTATCTGCCCATTTGGTATCGTGCTATTTCGTCATTTTTATTTATGTTTTTTACTTCAAATATGGCCAAATCACTGCCTTTGTTTACATATTTACAAATATACTTAATTGATTTAACAGAACTGCAAAGCTCAACATTGATATGAGCTTTGTAAGTTTTTGAAAGTAGTGGTGAGTATGGTACCACCCACTGATTATCAAACTCAACTTGATTTGGAAAGTTCGGCAGTCGCATTGTAAATGTGTGGCCACCATTCTCAGTACTTCTGCGGCGATACATTGGATAACCATCAATATCCGTGATCGTGTCATTCGTATGCGGCTTTGGGAAGTTTTTTTTACATTTTCCATTTTCCATGCACGGTGACGTCATGTTGAAAACACCGCATGGCCCATGGATCATGTGTTTGGTGACAATATCAAATAATTCTTGATCAATTAATGGGTCTGGAATTTCGGCTGAAATTATTTGATCGATTTCTTCAGGACGGATTCTATCTTTAAGCCAAACCAAAATGTGGGCATGAGGCAAACCTCGCTTTTGCCACTCTATCGTATTCAGCCAACAACGTGTGATACCAAAAATTGTATATTTTACAATAAAATCAATTAGGGATTTCAATTTTTGTTTAAACACACGTGCAGTTCATGACGATGAATGGCTTGTTGTCCTGGCAATAGTAAAGTTTGTATCTCTTCCCAATTCGGATTACATGTGAATGTAATAAATAAATCCGGTCGGCCGTAATGACGTACGTAAGTCATCGCATCTTGTATGTATTCCTGCATGTTCCGTGGACTGCCGATGTAGCTTGAAGGTAAAATGAAAGCATTACCGATGTCATTGGGATTTAAATTTCCATCGATGTTTCCAGCAACAGCATCTCGTAAGTGAATATATTCTTCCGATCGTAGTTTTGCCTGGTTGAATCGAAGGAATCGCAAGCGTTCGCTTTCGACCTTAGCATACATATCAACAATGTATTGATGGAACAGCTGACGATATCGAAGGATATAATTGTCTTGATGTTGTCTAACCATTATTCGGTGTGCGTAGTAGTTCATTGAGCTAACTTTATTATTTCTGTAATCACCTAAAAAAATAAAAAATAAAATGCAATACGAAATTAAAATCTATACATACAGTAAGAAAGTAAATAGATAATTGTCAAATTTACCGGTATTTGGATCATACTGATTGATATTAAGGTGATATTCATCTTGTCCTTGCCAAAATATCAATGGATATTGTAGTGCGTCATATGAACGGTGTAGATCCGAAATCGTACTGACAGTGTTGTCTCGCCGTGTAATGTTTATAGATCTTTTGTCAACTGGATCACCAACCATGATAACAGCAACCTCATCAACAGTTGGAGCGTTGAATCTACCAGCATGTTCACCTAATGGTACTTTGTCGGCTTTTATGACGATTTGATAATTGTCATTTTGCAGTCGTGGCGAAACTCTTTTGATCAATTGAATTAGTTGATTGTGATCTTCTAAAAAATTTTCCAATAATATCACAATTGCTCTTTCCTCTGCTTGTTCAATAAAATTATACAGGCACCGAGTCGTCACGCGCTCTTCACAATCGCCCATAAAATAAAAAGGTATCGACATCTGTCAGTTTTATGACTGCCAAATAATAACAGACAAATAATTAGCAATAAATTAAAATTGCGACTATAATTTGAGATTTAAACTATCCTATCGCTCAAGTTGGATCGAACTGCATATGGTGTGCAAATTTTATTATAATCGGTTAAGTGGTTCAGCCGTCCATTGAAGATAAACATTGTGACACGAGATTTATATATATTAAGATAAATAAAGCCAAGGCATTCGAAACAAAAAAGTTTATTCTTCAAATACATACACCGTACGTTTAGAAAACCCTTGCAATTCGAACAGGTAAAGTCAATTTTCTTTAATAGCACTTTAACGCATTTTATGTTATTGACTATTTTTTCGAGACCGATACTATTTTCTAATTTTATAAATTTGATATTTTCCTCCATAAAAAGATCATCTTGTTGATTTGTTATCATAGTATTACACTGCTGCGGACCAAAGCAATCTTTGCTATCGATGTCTGATTTAAGAAGTGGTCCTGAGACTTTTGAAACACTTTTGTTGTCCGATTGAGACATTCGCGAATTGTTAAAATCACTGCAGCTTGGTTTGCAATCATACCCTTGCTCAGAAATATAATCTTTTTCTATTTTAACAGCAGTCTCAGTGCATTCCTCCATTTTTTAACTCAATCGATGGTATTTCTTATATTGTAAAGGTCCCTGTAAGGTGATTATTAATAGTTATTAATACAGTGCTGATGATGTCTGGCACTAGGTTACATAAGACTCGGGATTTGACTCCATAATAGTAAAGACACGAAAGATCCGTGGAGTAACAGCCGGAAGATTCTTCAGCAAGCGCCTCCTGGCGCTGAGCTATTAAGATGGCGGTCGCGTCGCTGGTTATAGAATGTTTGCACACGGGCGCGAATTATGGACTCTGTGAAGGCTGTGAGGGATGTCCTCGCGATATCTACTATTAATATTTTAATCTATACGCACGGTTATTTATTTAACATTTTATAAAGTACAATCTTAAACAATGATTTAGAAAGGAATCTATCAACCATCTGACAAATGACAGTTCCGTTTTAAACGAAGGTTTGGAATCGTAATGCAATGTTGCTCTTTCAAAATGTTTTTTTTTTTATTTTTAAGGCATTAGCATTTATTTATAATTAAGCTACTATTTATTAAATTATGTAACTATTTAAAATTAATAATGTGATAATATGCCATTCTAAAAAGAAATAGCCTTTTGTTTTCACGGAACACTTAGGTACCAATCTTCACAGATTGTAGTATTATCTGTAATTGTTAGGTACTTGCGTATTTAGCCATCAAAAAAATAATTCATAAAATATAGGTAGGCGATAAAGGTAATTAAAAAATATACATATTATGAAAAATGATACACTAAAGAAAGATAATTTGCAATTTTGTAGCCTTGGTACTTTTTAAAAAGATAATTGCTTTTACCTCTAACTCGTGGAAAAGAATAAAAATCTTCTTTCAATTGTACCGGAGACAAAAAATAGTTTTAAAAAAAAGATATATGCTACAATATGTCAATTTCTACCTTATTTTGAACATTGTAAACACATAAAAGCCAGATTGAATTAGAATCAATTTAAGTTATACAAGGTTGTTATATAGTTTTCAGATACCTAACTGAATATTTTCTACTGTCTTGTAAGCCGACTGGTCGATCACATAGTAGCGGCCAAGCAAAGTGTTGTGCCTATAAATTGGTGACTTACTCTCAATTTCATTTTATTTTTTTATTTTTTCAAATATTGCTTTTTTTATACAAAATGTCGATTCTATTAATTTCCTGGAACTGTCTTTCGAAGTCAGAGTTGCAGTGTGAGGTCAGCATTAGAGACCAAACACCTGCTGACTCAGTGGATATTTTATGTAGACAGATAGTTACACTTGGCAAAGAAAAACCAAGCGAATCTATAAAATCTACAAGCTTTTTATGCGAACCTGAAATTCACGAATGCGAAATTAGGCTGGACGATTTAAGTTGTTTTCTGGAAGATGTTTCTTTTATTCCTGATAAAAATCAGGGAAGACGCGTTAGTGCTTAATCTGCTCATTTATATCATAGGCTTAATAGGATTTTGACTGAAGATCCGCTGTCGATTGAGAGATTAAGAAAAAGAAAAAAGCATTTCGTCTATTAAGATTTTAGTTATTCAGAGTGAGTCAGTCGTACCACCACCTTCTGTTGTTTTACCGTTAAATGTTCCTTCTTGAAGTAATGAGTGTAATAAACCTTTGAACTTAGGGATTCAGTTTAATGGAAAAACTTGTGTTCTTAAATCTTTAGAACTTATTGAAGAATTACGGTTAGCAAGAAATATTCCTACGAAATGTTTATCATATATTTATTGAAAATGCATTAATTTGGCATCGTGGTAATATCAATAATTTTTCAAATTGGTCAGTTAGTTTCAAAATTGAGGTTAGATTTTGGTGTTAGTGATTACGATTATAATCTTTTGGGATTTTTGGGCTCTAGACATCAAGAACCTGATGACCCTATGCATGTGTTTGTGCCACTAATGGAACGATATTTTGGTCGTTTTGGGCTTTTTTGGAAGCAGCCTCTGTTTATTTTGAGAATGAAAAAGATACTCGTCGCCCTTATAAAGAAGTTGATCTAGGCGATATTAAAGTTTGTGGTCTTCTTGACAGTGAAAATGTTGGCATTATATTTGGTGCTAACTATCACCTAAGATTACTAAAATTAGGTTACACCCTTAGTTCTATAGGAAATATTTACCTTAGCACAACTAACTCATGTGTCGTTAAACCTTTAGGAAATATGTAATTGCCTTTTTTAGGTAATAAAACCATTAGTTGCTCCGGATATTTCAACTTCTCTTATTTTGGGGGTTAATTTCTTTAAGCATTTTCAATGTTATGTGAAAGTTAACTTTTGGAATCATGTGAATGAAATGTGAGTGAATGAGTTATTCTAAAGAACAGCAATCGTTTGCTAACTAAAAAGTCACAGTTTTTCCGCAAAGAACTTAAATATTTAGGCTATATCGTTGATGAAAATGGTTTGCGTACAGATCCACAAAAAGTACAATCTATAATGGACGCCTTATTCGTAACTTTTCAGTCTAACGAGCTCAAAAAAAGGTACACCACCTTTTCGTTGGTCGTTTTAGTTACCAGTCCAGTTCTAGCATATCCTGACTATAGTAAACCCTTTTCAGTTCATACAGATGCATCAGCCTTTGACTTGGGTGGTATGATAACGCAGAGTTTCGATGGCGTAGAGGTAGACCATCCGATTGCGTATTATTCTGTTCACTTTTACCGGCAGAAACGCGTTATTCTGCTACGGAACGCGAGGCCCTTGCTGTCATCTTTGCAGCAGAACGTTTCCGTCGATATTTGGAAGGCGCACCAAAGTTTACCATTTAACTATCACTTATTTTAACTATAAAACTGTCCATCGTAAGGGCATAGACAATGTTGTCCCTGATGGCTTATCTCGTTTGTTACCATTTACTCAAATATCAGCACTATCTAATGATGCCTGGTATACAAAGCTTTTTGAAGCAGTGTCAGACCCAAGTGGTAATGCAAATTTCAATGTAAAAGTAAATATTAACTTACTAGCTCTCATGATTGGAAACTGGTAGTTCCATTCGAAGCCAGGGAAGGTCTAATTAAAGATAATCACGAGTTCAAAATATCATGTCATTTTGGCATATTTAAAACTCATAAGAGAGATATTAGATATTAAGTTTAAGATATTTAGTTTGAGATACTTTTGGTCTTCTATGCATGATGTGTCGAAATTTATAAATAAGTTTGACAATTGTCAAGATAATCCCTTAGGATTAATGGGTAATCCTAAAATTTGTAATAGACCCTTCCAGATGATTTCCACGGATTTGCTTGGACCTTATCCAATGACAAGAAACCGAAACATGTATGTTTTACTTGTTACTAACTGTTTTTCTAAATAATGCCTTTTTCTGTTTAATGGCAAAATATAAAGTGCCAAATGTTCAATTCTGTCCACAGGTTAATACGACCGAACGAACTAACAGGACAGTCGTCACTGCGCTAGCATTAATCATTACAGATGTCCATCGTAGCTGGGATTTACTCCTTCCAAAAGTTCAATTTGGTATTAACTCTGCCGTTAATGAGACTACGAATTTTAGTCCACATTTCCTAGTACATGGGCAAGAACGCATACTAAGTGGCTCCTTTTATTCTCATTCTCCTGTATTGCAAGATGAGGGAATATTCGGTAGTTGCCAAAACTTTGCGCAAGATCTTGGTGAATTGATAGACATTTTCCAACAACGGATGGCACAAACATAGCTTTATACTATAAAAAGCGAAGATATCCCGATTTAAACGCAGGAGACTTTGTTTGGAAAAGGGATTATCAACAAAGTAAAGCTGGTAAGTATTTCATTGCCAAATTTGCACCTAAATTCATCAAATGCCGTGTCGTTCGAAAATTATCCTCGCTGGTGTACGAATTATCTGATTTTAATGGCCGTAAATTAGGTCAGTGGCATGTTAAAGACCTTAAATTGTTAGTATCAATCCTATCACATTTACTACTATTTTATTTTCAATGTTAGGCGTAATACACTATTATTGAAGTGATTATAGCTGTGAGTATGTTTCCTGTAGTTTGTAAGCATAGAGTGATCGTTGAATGGGAGATCCTTTAAGTGATGAAGAATGA
This sequence comes from Neomicropteryx cornuta, assembly GCA_020383195.1. Lineage (NCBI taxonomy): Eukaryota > Metazoa > Arthropoda > Insecta > Lepidoptera > Micropterigidae > Neomicropteryx > Neomicropteryx cornuta. The sequence goes on from JAHKQU010000031.1 coordinate 6,605,195, forward strand.
ATGGGTGAGTTGAAAATAATAAGGGCTTTCTTAGCGTGGTTAATAGGAACGCTTTCACAAGCAGATTTCTATTCCAAATATTCTGTTTTATTTTTCAAAGTACCGTTTTCTAAGTCAAACTAAGTCAACGTAGCAATGTGATTGTTCTAACAGATGTCTTGGTTATATTCCTATGTGATAACTTACTAGTAATTTCAGTTGTTGATCTTTCTTTAATTTCATGCTTTGATGCAATGCTATGATCTGCATTGAGGGCAATGCTCGTCGTTCTCTGGTTTTGCCACCAGATCGCAAACTTGTTTGCTGGTAATCAAGTTTCGGTCTCTGGGATTTGTTTTTGCTTTTGGATGGGCGATTGTGAAGGGCTCTCGAATGGCGGCCGCAGGTTTTTTATAAATTTTGCTGTGCGATTGAATATTTAAAAAAATAAATAATAAAAGGAACGCAGCTGGCCAGCCAGTACTGCGTTATCCCTAAATCCGTTCTCCCGAAGGAAACGGTAAGTAGTTATTCGGTTTACCATTGATTTAGTTCTCTACCTTTTGATGTCGAGTTTAACTGCATTTTTTGCTCGTATTTCAGGATAAGTACTACGTTATTGTGGGTCCCTAATTTAATAAAAAAACATACATTTTGATTCGGGAAGGTCCCTTAGGCTTTTGGGCTCGCGATGGCGTTCCAGGAGATTTCTAGAATAGCACTACTAATTTCGGGATTTCGCTACTAATAGCATCGACCATGGCATACGTTATGTGTTTTTTATTTATTTATAAGTTTATTTAGTTTCGCATTATTTACTCGTAATGCTTTTTTTTGGTAATAGTTTTTTTATTAAATGTTTTTATTTCGTTTTGAAATTGCAAACCAGATAATTTTTAATTATCACCTCAATCCTGAGGGAGATCCGTTACTCTCCATGAAGTCCTAGTCGGAGTGTTACCTTTGGGTTAATGGTCCTTTATTTTCTGTGATTTATTCCACAGTGGCGCCTTAATTTCTTGAATAAAGAATTTAAATTTATTTTGGGGCTATAAAACGTATATAGAAAAAAAAAGACATAGAAAAAGAAGAGACAGTGTTTCCCACAATAATATCTATTACATAAGTTTAAAAATTAGTTACATCAATATTTACAATTGAAAACATTCAATATCATAATGTAACGGACCAAATACCTAAATGATAGATGGCCATCTTGCCTTCCACCTTTCTCAAATAACCGACACTACAGGGTCTAAACACCTCATTAATATTTCACGATCCTTGATTCTGCACTGACTAAACCCAGGCTGCTAATGTCAGCCACAGTTCAATACATCTGTAGGTTCTTGGACGCCATTGCATTTTCATTTTCTCAGCACTCGGTTCACTCGGGATTTTATTGATTCTGTAAACAGTCTTGTGCAATGTGTGGTGTCAAATAAATTCTTTGAGTAAACGAGTTATTACACTCGCTGCACGTAAACTTTTTAATATTTATGTGAACAGTATCAATATGTAACATCAACTTACTTTTATCAACAAATGATTTGTTACACTCGCTGCTGGTGAATTATTTGAAATTTCTGTGAACAGTATCAATGTGTCTCTTCAAGTTACTTCTTAGAGTAAAAGAGTTATTACACTCACTGCACGTATATTTTTTGATATTTCTGTGAATGATATCAATATGTGTATTTAAGTTTTGTCTTCCAGTATACGATTTGTTACATTCGCTGCACGTATATTTTTTGATATTTCTGTGAACAGTATCAATATGTCTCTTCAAGTGACTTCTTCCAGAAAACGATTTGTTACACTCGTTGCACTTACTACTTTTAATATTTCTATGAACAGTATCAATGTGCATCTTCAAATGACTTCTTTGAGTAAACCAGTTGTTACACTCGCTGCACGTATATTTTTTTATATTTCTGTGAACAATATCAATGTGTCTCTTCAAGTTACCTCTTTGAGTAAACGATTTGTTACACTCGTTACATATGTACTTTTTAATATTTTTATGTACAGTATCAATGTGTGTCTTCAAGTAACCTTTTTGAGTATACAATTTGTTATATTCGCTGCATATGACATTTGTATTACGTTTGTTGCAAGAATCAACCTCTTTAATTTCACTTTTCATTTGATCGAGTGTACTTAATACTCGTATTGTATCAATTTTACAATCATTTATTGGGTCGCATGTTTGAGGCTCAGTTTTTACCAAAGTAATATCGCTTAAATTAATCTCATGTTTATTAATTATATTATCATCTTGAAATGCCTTATTTTTCGCTTTAATACTGTTAGATTTTATTATTTTACTATTTTTCAATTCGATTTCATTTAACACGTGTGGACTGTTAGCGGAATAGTCTTCCGCACTATTTTCTGTTGAAGTTGTTGGTTCATGAATATCCATCAATGCATTATCATCAATGCATTCTGCTTTGATGATATCTTGTCGGTACATGTTTCTTTATGTGCACGAACAAAACAATGACTTGTAGAGTTTATGGAAAAGATTAAACTAGGTTTCGGCTGTCACTAAAAGTGGAATATTTGGGGTTGCCACATTTAATATTAATATCATTACCATAATGATATGTTCGCACTCTTTTTTCCAGTTTTACGGAATGATTATTATTCTTGGGTTGAATATTATTACCACCATTTAAAAAAATATTAATGATAATAAATTATTACAATGAAAATAATTATTTTTTTTCTATTTTTGAACACATCTCTTCTTAGATTGTATTAATCGATCATTTTAATAACACTTAGTATGTGGTCAGATGTAGGTAATTTCGTGCATTAAAAACCATTTAAGTAAGATTTTTGTTGTTTGATGTAAACCACTTTAATACAAAATACTTTGGCAATCATTTTATCTATAATATTAATACGAGAAGAGGAAACTTGTACTTAACCCTTTTAAGCCAATAGTAAGACGAAATGCCTAGTTAAAGTTTATACGGAAGAGTACAGAAAGTTAATATTACAGTGTTACAAATAATTAAATTAAATATTTTAAAACCTTCATACTACTGACAGTAAGACTGAATGAGTTTCGAGCTGTGAATTTTGTGTGATTTCAAATGTTGTTTTTTCAATAGGTAGTCTACAGTTTCTAAAAAAAGGTTGGTTGGTTAATGTCGACATTTTCCAGAATATTTTAGGTAGATTTCCTGATTAAATCTACCAAAAATACACGTTAAATTGCCTTTCAAGTGAATATTTGCATTTCAAACTGCTACTTTCTTATAGGTCAAATAGTCACGCGAACTTTTAAGGCCATATTCAAACAGTATAAATTCTCAAGTCTTAAGCAATGGTCAAATGTATTTAAAGCTAACAATTATTTAAAATTTACCCATCAATTATAGTAGCAACGAGGGGATCTCTGAAGGAGGTTTTGGAAAGGGAAGGAGAAATGTATTCCATCGCGTGCAAGGAAAGTTAGAACCGTGTTTTTAGCACGATTCGCTGTTCTTAGTACAATGTACAGTCGCATTCACAATATGTTGTTGTACCACAACATCGGTCATTTCAACAACATTTAAAATGTTTTCCTCTGAAATAAACATCAGACATTTTCGTGACGGCACTCGACACGTGCGTCTGGTCGTGTTAGTCGGAACATTTTTCCGAATCAAAAATGCCACCGGTCGTAATAACCTGACGCACGTGATAAATTCTACGGTGACCTTGTTGGGTAGGTACGCATTTAAATTTAAAATTATTTGAATTAATTATTATTTTATTTTATTTGACTTCGCCTGCTAGTACCTAAATAATTAGTGCCATCAAAAAAGGATAACCCATCAACCAAAAAAATCTGATACTCGAAATTATAAATTTAATTTATTCAATTTTGTATATACTAATGGTAAAATAAGATAAAATTTATTTTTCGAGGTAACAAAAATATACATACGAATGACATAATAACTTATACCATACAACAATGTGAAACAAAAATACATGATGAATGTAATAAAATAAAATTGCACTAAAAGTTTTTTATAAAAAGAAAATAAAACAAATTTAATTTAACATGTCAAAAAAACCAATACTTAGTGAGATCTAATAAGGTACCTACACGGGAAACAAAAGATACGAAATTTAATCAAATATAATTTAAACTAAAAAGAGAATGAATTTTACTATCCACGTGGTTAAATTGAAATCAAATAAATGAGATGACTTGCACCTCCGCCCTGGGGAACCCCGCATTTTATAGAAGGCAATTCAATTTATTATAAAAGACTGGTTATGCAATGTCAAGTAGTTATATTAGATTAGAACACGATTAGAGTGAAGTTAATATTGAAAATTTGATTTGACCAGAAATAGATAACCTGCACCTAAACATAATAAAAACCTACTAAAAATAATAACTTCAATATAACGTGAAATGCATTGACAAATATTATATATATGTATAATACAAGCCTGATTAAATCTAGTATTATTGAATGAATTTATTAAGTGGGTACCTAAGTAGGTATTTCATTTATAAATCAAAATTTTAAATTATGTTTAATAATATATTTACCTACCTATACAAATACAATCTAAGGATTTCTTTTGAAATATTAACTTACAATAAGCAATTAAGTAAGTTAACACTACTATGCAACAAGGCTTCTGTTCTTGGTAGAGATAGGTATAGTAGGTACCTTATAAATTAGGTTTATTATGTTATTTATATATTAGAACAGAAACTTTACCTACTCAAAACAGACAATAGTATGAAAGAACGTACGTATATTCAAGTAATCACTTCTTAAACTAAGTCTGATTGGCTATAGAAGATAAGTAGAGGTCGATGCAAAGAATTATAGAAAATTATCGATCAAAGTGTCAAATGCAGCCCATTTTTAATACGTTTTTGCAAGTGTCAAATGTTTAGGAATTGAACTGAGTCAATGTTATTTTTAAACAAGTATCTTTTGAACCGGAGTAATCACACTCGTTGCATTTAAACTTTTTTATTTTCCAATGAACTACGTCATTAGGTCTCTATACATCAGCATTGATAACATTAGAGTGATTACACTCGTTATATCGAAACTTTCGTGTATTTCGATGAATTCTTAAAATTTGTTTTTGTAAAGAGGCTTGAATGAACCAGAGTAATTACATTTGTTGCAATTATTGTTTTTAATTTTCCTGATGAACTCATCTAATATATTTCTGCAAAGCAGTTAAACTAGTTTATATTACTATAAACATAGGTATTTTTCGAACTGAAGTGGTAGTATTTGTTGCCTTTAACATTTAATTCTTTGGCGAACTGCGCTAATATGTTTCTGCAAATTTCGTTTCCTTAAACTAGAGTAATCACACTCGTAGCATTTAAACTTCTTTATTTTCCAATGAACTGCGTCGACATGTCTTTTTAAATCGGCATTTTTTGAACTGGAGTAATCACACTCGTTGCATTCAAACATTTTTTTTTTTTTTTCTTAACTTCTTCCTTATGTTTTTGTAAATTACAATTATCTGATCCTGGATAATGGAAGTTGCTAGTTGTATCCATTATGTTTTCAAATTGGTTATGTTTTATGTCGTAGTCTTTACGCATAACAGGTTCTATAACGATTCTCTTACTATTAGTTTCTAATTTAATCGATTCATTATTATATTGTTGAATCACGTCACAGTCGCCGCTATTGTCAAATATTTCTAACTTAATATATATATATATTACCAAATTCTTTAACGTCCGATTTCATCACGTGTGTTTCATCACTATTACTATAGCTTTCATACGAAATTTTTGCTTGCTCTATTTTAATAGTCCCAAATTGGTATTTCTCCATTTTAAAACGATAAAATATGAACTGCAATCTTGAACTCGTTAAGAGACTGACATTGTAGGTAAATATGTGTAATTATATATTCTGCTTATTAGTGTAAAAACTAGTCAAATGTGTGTAATTAATTCCTAAGATCGCGTTTCTGACATGTGATGTCAATTTCTGACGTCAGTGCTAAGGACCAAGAAAGTTTATTCGGCAATGCTATTTTTTGACCATAGACCATTGCATTACAGGGTCGAGCATTGACGAAATTTATACTTATTACTATATATATGTCCATTCGCCACAGATTGGTACTCTTATATGTATAACAATTATATTATTGGTACCTTAAATACATTTCTAAACCTCATTGTGAAACATTTTTGAGTTATTAAAAATATCTCGAGGCTAAGAATTGAATGTACCTAGCTCATTACTAATAATTTTTAAAAGCAAATTTAAATTAAATGAATTGTGAATTTCAAAATAATTAACTATATGAATTGTATATGTCTGAAGGCAAAGAGGAACATAGCTTTAATCCAGTATCTAATCATTTTAGAAATATCCAAGTAAATTTCGGATTTTAAGAAAAATATACGATTCTTTGTTGTCGATTGTTTGTCATGCACAGAATTCAAATATAATTTTAATATTAGCAGTTTTTAAAATATCAGAAATAGACTGTATATTTCAAAAAGCAATATTGTCAATATTTAAGAAAACATTAAAGATTTTAAATTTCCTAATTTATCAAATAATTCACTTATCTACTATTCCTTTTAACAATTCTACCGAAAAAATGATTGCAGAACGCGATTAAACTGATTTTGATAAAATGAAAAAGTACTGATTTTATTTTAACTCAACATTTAAGTAGCACATCTCTTCGTTTCGGATTGCTCTCGAAATAACATTTTTTAGTGAAATATTTAGTCGTACTGTATTATAATAGGCTCAATGTTTTAATTGCATTAATGTTTTACATGTTGATTTATTCTAACCTACAGATAGCAAGATTAATTCGTATATTTTCCTACTGCCCTCTGGCGTGGATCGCGAGAACGCCGAGCCAAACAAAAAAAAACCTTTCCAATCACTTACTTCAATTACGCGTTGCTAGATGTCGCTAACGCTGTCTACTAAGAAGAAATTCATTAGGCCGATGATCATATGATAATATTTATGTCAATCTGTCGTCTTGTGCAAGTCCTAAATATTTCATTTATTCTACTATTTCAAGGGATGGACATTTGCAATTATTATACGCCAAAGAGATAATCGGTCCACAGTTGCGTATTTTCAGAGGAAAGTTATCTGTGACTTCATATTGCCAATTATCTTTACCTAATCTCATATATTTACTTAGTATTGTCAGTATTTAATGTCAATAATTAATTATATAATAAACTAAAACTGTTTTCGGCCTTACATATAGTTTTGTGTCTTACCTTAGACCTAACTACTTAATATTATTTTTTTTTATATTTGTGTCATAATCAATTTGATTCTTTAGTACATAGTGGTCTAAAACTGGTAGGTTTTGCGATACTACAATGAAGAAGGCAGTTACATCTGGTTTAATAAAAAAGGTATTGATTATGGAGACACCATTAAAGTGATATCATTATTGAAAATCGGTAAACAAAATACAAATTATCAATATTATAAATTTTAATAATATTCTGTAAAAAAAAACCTAAGGCGAATGTGTGAAATGTTCGTACTTACTACAAAATATTTTCAAAATAACGTGAATTGCATTGACAAATATTATTAAATCAAGCAGGCAAGGCCGATTAAATGCGATATTAATAATCCTTATTACAATATGTTTTTCGTTTAAAAATATAAGTTCTAAACCAAATAAATATTTTAAACCTAACCAAACTATTTATACACTCCATATGTACTATTTAAGAATAAAAACATACAAACTGCTTGCCTATAAACACCTTTTGATTCAAATATTAACCTAGATTAAGCGATACATTGAATAGGCTTGTGTCGATAAGTTAGATAGTTCTAGGTAGGTACCCAAAATATTATATTTATTATTTTATTAATAAATTGTGGTTAAATAACACAAACTGTACCTAGTCAATACATACAACCGTATAAAACACTTTCTAAACTAGGGTTGTCCGATTGGTTCTTAAAAATAATTAGAGATTGATGCATAAAATAATATTAAATGCAAATGCAGCTCTTAGTCAATACGATTTTGAAAGTGCCAATTGTTTAGAAAGTGAACTGTGTCAATGTGTCTTTTTAAACCAGTATTTTTGGTATTAGAGTAATCACACTCGTTGCATTTAAACTTTTTTATTTTCCGATGAACTACGTCAATATGTTTCTTCAAATCTGAGTTGTTTGTACTAGAGTGATCACACTCGTCGCATTTATTGTTTTTAATTTTTCGATGAACTGCGTTAAAATGTCTTTTTAAATCAAACTTAATCAATCATATTAGACTCGATATTAGACTTTCGTTTTTTCTATTAGTATCAATCCTATCCCATTTGCTACTTTTTTTTTTAAATGTTAGGCGTAATTTACTATTATTGAAGTGATTATAGCTGTGAGTATGTTTGGTCAGCAAGGTTCTCGATCTTATGAGCCTTCCTGTAGTTTGGGAGGTCCTTTAAGTGACGATGAATGAATGGGTGAGTTGAAAATAATACCTAAAGGCTTTCTTAGCGTGGTGAATAGGAACGCTTTCACAAACACATTTCGATTCCAAATGTTTTCAATGCTATGATCTGCATTGAGGGCAATGCTCGTCGTTCTCTGGTTTTCCCACCAGATCGCAAACTTGTTTGCTTTTAATCTAGTTTCGGTCTCTGGGATTTGTTTTTGTTATTGGATGGGCGATTGTGAAGGGCTCTCGGATGGCGGCCGCAGGTTTATTATAAATTTTGCTGTGCGATTGAATATTTAAAAAAATAAATAATAAAAGGAACGCAGCTGGCCAGCCAGTACTGCGCTATCCCTAAATCCGTTCTCACGATGGAAGCGGTAAGTAGTTATTCGGTTTACCATTGATTTAGTTCTCTACCTTTTGATGTCGAGTTTAACTGTTTTTTTTTGCTCTATTTCAGGGTACTAGTTATTGTGGGTTACTTATCCCTAAGTTAAAAAAAATACGTTATGATTCAAGAATGTCCCTTACGCTTTTGGGCTCGCGATGGCGTTCCAGGAGAATTCTAGAATAACAAAACTAATTTCGGAATTTAGAGTTTTATGATGATTTTTTATTAAATGTTTTTATTTCTTTTTAAAATTGCAAACCAGATATTTTTTATTTTCACATCAATCCTGAGGGAGATCCGTTGCTCTCCATGAAGTCCTAGTCGGAGTGTTACCTTTAGGTTTATGGTCTTTATTTAAAATGTAATTTCTTTAATGTAGAATTTATATTTATTTTGGGGCTATAAAACGTATAAAGAAAAAAAATGGATAGAAAAAGAAGACTCAGTGTTTTCCATAATAATAGCAATTATAAAAGTTTAAATATTAGTTACATCAATATATACAATTGAAAACATTCAATATCATAATATAACGGACCAAATACTAAATGGTAGCTGGCCATCTTGCCTTCTCGCCTTTCTCAAATAACCGACACTACAGGGTCTAAACACCTCATTAATATTTCACGATTCTTGATCCTGCACTGTCAGCAACAGTTCAATACATTTCTCATTTTCTGAGCACTCCTTGCACTCGGGATTTTATTAATTCTGTGAACAATCTTGTGCAATGTGTGAGTAAACGATTTGTTACAATCGTTGCACGTACTACTTTTTAATAATTCTATGAACAGTATCAATGTGTATATTTAAGTTTTGTCTTCCAGTATATGATTTGTTACATTCATTGCAGGTGTATTTTTTTATTTTTCTATGAACAGTATCAATGTGTCTCTTCAAGTGACATCTTTGAGTAAACGGGTTGTTACACTCGCTGCACGTATGTTTTTTTATTTTTCTGTGAACAGTATCAATGTGTGTCTTCAAGCTGCCTCTTAGAGTAAACGATTTGTTACACTCGTTACACACGTAAATTTTAATATTTCGGTGAACAGTATCAATGTGTATCCTCAAGTGACTTCTTTGAGTATACGAGTTGTTACACTCGCTGCACGTATATTTTTTGATATTTCTGTGAACAGTATCAATGTGTATCTTCATGTGACTTCTTCCAGAAAACGATTTGTTACACTCGTTACACACGTACTTTTTAATATTTCTGTGAACAGTATCAATGTGTATCCTCAAGTAACTTCTTTGAGTAAACGAGTTGTTACACTCGCTGCACGTATATTTTTTTATATTTCTGTGAACAGTATCAATGTGTATATTTAAGTTTTGTCTTCCAGTATATGATTTGTTACATTCATTGCAGGTGTATTTTTTTATATTTCTATGAACAGTATCAATGTGTATATTTAAGTTTTGTCTTCCAGTATATGATTTGTTACATTCATTGCAGGTGTATTTTTTTATTTTTCTATGAACAGTATCAATGTGTCTCTTCAAGTGACATCTTTGAGTAAACGGGTTGTTACACTCGCTGCACGTATGTTTTTTTATTTTTCTGTGAACAGTATCAATGTGTGTCTTCAAGCTGCCTCTTAGAGTAAACGATTTGTTACACTCGTTACACACGTAAATTTTAATATTTCGATGAACAGTATCAATGTGTATCCTCAAGTGACTTCTTTGAGTATACGAGTTGTTACACTCGCTGCACGTATATTTTTTGATATTTCTGTGAACAGTATCAATGTGTATCTTCATGTGACTTCTTCCAGAAAACGATTTGTTACACTCGTTACACACGTACTTTTTAATATTTCTGTGAACAGTATCAATGTGTATCCTCAAGTAACTTCTTTGAGTAAACGAGTTGTTACACTCGCTGCACGTACTACTTTTAATATTTCTATGAACAGTATCAATGTGTATCTTTAAGTTATTTCTTTGAGTAAACGATTTGTTACACTCGTTACACTTGTAATTTTTAATATTTTTATGAACACTGTCAATGGGTGTCTTCAAGTGACCTTTTTGAGTATACAATTTGTTATATTCGCTGCTTAAGAACTTTATATTAGGTTTGTTGCGAGAATCAACCTCTTTAATTTCATTCCTCAGTTGATCGAGTGTACCTAATACTCGTAATGTATCAATTTTACAATCTTTTATTGGGTCGAATGTTTGAGGCTCAGTTTTGACGAACGTTATATCGCCTATCTCAATCTCATCTTGAACAGTGATATGATCATAGCTACTTTCCTCAGTTTTCGGTATATTTTTGGTTGAATTGATTATGTTACTAATATTCAATTCGAATTCATTTAACCCGTGTGAACTGTCATGGTGATAGTCTTCCGCACTATTTTCTGTTGACGTTGTTGGTTCATGAATATCCATCAATACATTATCATCAATGCATTCTTCTTTGATGATATCTTGTCGGTACATGTTTCTTTAGGAGTACGGACAAAATAACGAATCTAGTTCAACTTGTAAAGTTGATGCAAAAGATTAAACTAGGTTCCGGCTGTCACCAAAAGTGGAATATTTGGGGTTGCCACATTTGATATTAATATCATTACCATAACGATATGTTTGCGCTTTTTCCAGTTTTACCGAATGTTTATTATTCTTGAGTTGGATATTATTGCCACTATTAAAAATATATTAATAATAATAAATTATTACAATGAAAATTAAAAATAAATATATTTTTTAACTATCGTTGAACTCTTCTTAGATTGTATTAATCGATCATTTTAATAACACAGTTAACACTAATATTTATGTGGTCAGATGTAGGAAATATCGTGCAAACTAAAATAACACTAAAAACCATTTAAGTAAGATGTTTGATGTAAACCACTTTAAAACAAAATATTTTGGCCAGCATTTTATCTATAATATTAATACGGGAAGAGGAAACTTGTACTTAACCCTTTTAAGCCAATAGTAAGACGAAATGCCTAGTTAAAGTTTATACGGAAGAGTGCAGAAATTTAATATTACAGTGTAACAAATAATTAAATTAAATATTTTAAAATCTTCATACTAGTGACAGTAAGACTGAATGAGTTTCGAGCTGTGAATTTTGTGTGATTTCAAATGTTGTTTTTTCAATAGGTAGTCTACAGTTTCTAAAAAAAGGTTGGTTGGTTAATGTCGACAATTTCCAGAATATTCTAGGAAGCTTTCCTGATTAAATCTACCAAAAATACACGTTAAATTGCCTTTCAAGTGAATATTTGCATTTCAACTGCTACTTTCTTATAGGTCAAATAGTCACGCGGACTTTTAAGGCCATATTCAAACAGTACAAATTCTCAAGTCTTAAGCAATGGTCAAATGTATTTAAAGCTAACAATTATTTTAAATTCACCCATCAATTATAGTAGCAACGAGGGGATCTCTGAAGGAGGTTTTGGAAAGGGAAGGAGAAATATATTCCATCGCGTGCAAGGAAAGTTAGAAGCGTGTTTTTAGCACGATTCGCTGTTCTTAGTACAATGTACAGTCGCATTCACAATATGTTGTTGTACCACAACATCGGTCAATTAAACAACATTTAAAATGTTTTCCTCTGAAATAAAAACTAGACATTTCCGTGACGGCACTCGACACGTGCGTCTGATCGTGTTAGTCGGAAGATTTTTCCGAATCAAAAATGCCACCGGTCGTAATAACCTGACGCACGTGAAAAATTCTACGGTGACCTTGTTGGGTAGGTACGCATTTAAATTTAAAATTATTTGAATTAATTATTATTTTATTTTATTTGACTTCGCCTGCTTGTACCTAAATAATTAGTGCCATCAAAAAAGGATAATAGGTACATCAACCAAAAAATCTGATACTCAAAATTCTATATATTCAATTTTGTACATACTAATGATAAAATAAGATAAAAATTATTTTTCGAGTTAACAAAACTAAGCACTGATGAACTCACTAATGTCTCTGTAAATTTCGTTTCATTAAACTGAAGTAATCACACTCGTTGCATTCAAAATTTTTATTTTTTTCTGAACTTCTTTATGTTTTTGTAAATCATAATTATCTAATACTGAGTAATGGAAGTTGCTAGTTGTATCCATTATGTTTTCAAATTGGTTATGTTTTATGTCGTAGTCTTTACGCATAACAGGTTCTATAACGATTCTCTTACTATTAGTTTCTAATTTAATCGATTCATTATTATATTGTTGAATCACGTCACTATTCGCCGCCGTCGCCGCTATTGTCAAATATTTCTGACTTATTTTAAATATTACCAAATTCTTTAACGTCCGATTTCGTAACGTGTGTTACATCACTATTACTATAGCTTTGATACGAAATGTTTGCTTGCTCTATTTTAATAGTCCCAATTTAGTATTTTTCCATTTTAAAACGATAAAATATGAACTGCAATCTTGAACTCGTTAAGAGACTGACATTGTAGGTAAATATGTGTAATTATATATTCTGCTTATTAGTGTAAAAACTAGTCAAATGTGTGTAATTAATTCCTAAGATCGCGTTTCTGACATGTGATGTCAATTTCTGACGTCAGTGCTAAGGACCAAGAAAGTTTATTCGGCAATGCTATTTTTTGACCATAGACCATTGCATTACAGGGTCGAGCATTGACGAAATTTATACTTATTACTATATATATGTCCATTCGCCACAGATTGGTACTCTTATATGTATAACAATTATATTATTGGTACCTTAAATACATTTCTAAACCTCATTGTGAAACATTTTTGAGTTATTAAAAATATCTCGAGGCTAAGAATTGAATGTACCTAGCTCATTACTAATAATTTTTAAAAGCAAATTTAAATTAAATGAATTGTGAATTTCAAAATAATTAACTATATGAATTGTATATGTCTGAAGGCAAAGAGGAACATAGCTTTAATCCAGTATCTAATCATTTTAGAAATATCCAAGTAAATTTCGGATTTTAAGAAAAATATACGATTCTTTGTTGTCGATTGTTTGTCATGCACAGAATTCAAATATAATTTTAATATTAGCAGTTTTTAAAATATCAGAAATAGACTGTATATTTCAAAAAGCAATATTGTCAATATTTAAGAAAACATTAAAGATTTTAAATTTCCTAATTTATCAAATAATTCACTTATCTACTATTCCTTTTAACAATTCTACCGAAAAAATGATTGCAGAACGCGATTAAACTGATTTTGATAAAATGAAAAAGTACTGATTTTATTTTAACTCAACATTTAAGTAGCACATCTCTTCGTTTCGGAATGCTCTCGAAATAACATTTATTAGTGAAATATTTAGTCGTACTGTATTATAATAGGCTCAATGTTTTAATTGCATTAATGTTTTACATGTTGATTTATTCTAACCTACAGATAGCAAGATTAATTCGTATATTTTCCTACTGCCCTCTGGCGTGGATCGCGAGAACGCCGAGCCAAACAAAAAAAAACCTTTCCAATCACTTACTTCAATTACGCGTTGCTAGATGTCGCTAACGCTGTTTAATAAGAAGAAATTCATTAGGCCGATGATTGTATGATAATATTTATGTCAATCTGTCGTCTTGTGCAAGTCCTAAATATTTAATTGATTCTACTATTTCAAGGGATGGACATTTGCAATTATTATACGCCAAAGAGATAATCGGTCCACAGTTGCGTATTTTCAGAGGAAAGTTATCTGTGACTTCATATTGCCAATTATCTTTACCTAATCTCATATATTTACTTAGTATTGTCAGTATTTAATGTCAATAATTAATTATATAATAAACTAAAACTGTTTTCGGCCTTACATATAGTTTTGTGTCTTACCTTAGACCTAACTACTTAATATTATTTTTTTTACATTTGTGTCATAATCAATGTGATTCTTTAATACATAGTAGTCTAAACTGGTAGGCTTTGCGATACTACAATGAAGAAGGCAGTTCCATCTTGTTTAATAAAAAAGGCATTGATTTTGCAGACACCATTAAAGTGATATCATTATTGAAAATCGGTAAAAAAAAATACAAATTATCAATATTATAAATTTTAATAATATTCTGTAAAAAAAAACCTAAGGAGAATGTGTGAAATGTTCGTACTTACTACAAAATATTATTAAAATAACGTGAATTGCATTGACAACTATTATTAAATCAAGCAGGCAAGGCCGATTAAATGCGATATTATTAAACCTAATTATAATATTTTTTCATTTAAAAATAAAAGTTCTAAACCAAATAAATATTTTAAACCTATCCAAACTATTTATACACTCCATTTGTACTATTTAAGAATAAAAACATACAAACTGCTTGCCTATAAACACCTTTTGATTCAAATATTAACCTAGATTAAGCGATACATTGAATAGGCTTGTGTCGATAAGTTAGATAGTTCTAGGTAGGTACCCAAAATATTATATTTATTATTTTATTAATAAATTGTGGTTAAATAACACAAACTGTACCTAGTCAATACATACAACCGTATAAAACACTTTCTAAACTAGGGTTGTCCGATTGGTTCTTAAAAATAATTAGAGATTGATGCATAAAATAATATTAAATGCAAATGCAGCTCTTAGTCAATACGATTTTGAAAGTGCCAATTGTTTAGAAAGTGAACTGTGTCAATGTGTCTTTTTAAACCAGTATTTTTGGTATTAGAGTGATCACACTCATTGCATTTAAACTTTTTTATTTTCCGATGAACTACGTCAATATGTTTCTGTAAATCCAAGTTGTTTGTACTAGAGTGATCACACTCGTCGCATTTAAACCTTCGTTTTTTTTGATGAACTCTTTTAATGTCTCTGCAAAACAGACTTAAATGAACCCTCGTAATTACACTCGTAGCATTGAAACTTTTTTATTTTTCGATGAACTGCGTCAATGTTTCTGCAAATCGGCGTTGGTAAAACTAGAATAATCACACTCGTTGCATTTATTGTTTTTAATTTTTCGATGAACTGCTTTAAAATGTCTTTTTAAATCAAACTTAATCATTCATATTAGACTCGATACTAGACTCTCGTTTTTTCTATTAGTATCAATCCTATCCCATTTGCTACTTTTTTTTTTAAATGTTAAGCGTAATTTACTATTATTGAAGTGATTATAGCTGTGAGTATGTTTGGTCAGCAAGGTTCTCGATCTTATGAGCCTTCCTGTAGTTTGGGAGGTCCTTTAAGTGACGATGAATGAATGGGTGAGTTGAAAATAATACCTAAAGGCTTTCTTAACGTGGTGAATAGGAACGCTTTCACAAACACCTTTCGATTCCAAATGTTTTCAATGCTATGATCTGCATTGAGGGCAATGCTCGTCGTTCTCTGGTTTTCTTACCAGATCGCAAACTTGTTTGCTGGTAATCAAGTTTCGGTCTCTGGGAGGTAGTTCGGATTTTGTTTTTGCTTTTGGATGGGCGATTGTGAAGGGCTCTCGAATGGCGGCCGCAGGTTTATTATAAATTTTGCTGTGCGATTAAATATTTACAAAAATAAATAATAAAAGGAACGAAGCTAGCCAGTCAGGACTGCGCTATCCCTAAATCCGTTCTCCCGATGGAAACAGTAAGCAGTTATTCGGTTTACCATTGATTTAGTTTCTACCTTTTGATGTCGAGTTTAACTGCTTTTTTTGCTCGTATATCAGGATAAGTACTACGTTATTGTGGGTCCCTAATTTAAAAAAAACATACATTTTGATTCGGGAAGGTCCCTTAGGCTTTTGGGCTCGCGATGGCGTTCCAGGAGATTTCTAGAATAACACTACTAATTTCGGGATTTCGCTACTAATGGCATCGACCATGGCATACGTTATGTGTTTTTTATTTATTTATAAGTTTATTTAGTTTCGCATCATTTACTCGTATTGCTTTTTTTTGGTAATAGTTTTTTTATTAAATGTTTTTATTTCTTTTTCAAATTGCAAACCAGATAATTTTTATTTTTACCTCGATCCTGAGGGAGATCCGTTGCTCTCCATGAAGACCTAGTCGGCATGTTACCTTTAGGTTTATGGTCCTTTATTTTCTGCGGCTTAGTCCACAGTGGCGCCTTAATTTCTTGAATGAAGAATTTAAACTTATTTTGGGGCTATAAAACGTATAAAGAAAAAATGTATAGAAAAAGAAGAGACAGTGTTTCCCACAACAATATGTTTTTAATTTTATAATATTTAAACTTATGTAATAACATAAGTTTAAAAATTAGTTACATCAATATTTACAATTGAAAACATTAAATACCATAATGTAACGGACCAAATACCTAAATGGTAGCTGGCCATCTTGCCTTCCACCTTTCTCAAATATCCGACACTACAGGGTCTAAACACCTCATTAATATTTCACGATTCTTGATCCTGCACTGACTAAACCCAGGCTGCTAATGTCAACCACAGTTCAATACATCTGCAGGTTCTTGGACGCCATTGCATTTCTCATTTTCTCAGCACTCGGGATTTTATTAATTCTGTAAACAGTCTTGTGCAATGTGTGGTTTCAAATAAATTCTTTGAGTAAACGAGTTGTTACACTCGCTGCACGTAAACTTTTTAATATTTATGTGAACAGTATCTATATGTAACATCAACTTACTTTTATTAACAAATGATTTATTACACTCGCTGCAGGTGAATTATTTTATATTTCTGTGAACAGTATCAATGTGTCTCTTCAAGTTACTTCTTAGAGTAAACGAGTTATTACACTCACTGCACGTATATTTTTTGATATTTCTGTGAATGATATCAATATGTGTATTTAAGTTTTGTCTTCCAGTATACGATTTGTTACATTCGCTGCGCGTATATTTTTTGATATTTCTGTGAACAGTATCAATGTGTATATTTAAGTGTTGTCTTCCAGTATATGATTTGTTACATTCGCTGCACGTATATTTTTTTATATTTCTGTGAACAGTATCAATGTGTATATTTAAGTGTTGTCTTCCAGTATATGATTTGTTACATTCGCTGCACGTATATTTTTTGATATTTCTGTGAACAGTATCAATGTGTATATTTAAGTGTTGTCTTCCAGTATATGATTTGTTACATTCGCTGCACGTATATTTTTTGATATTTCTGTGAACAGTATCAATGTGTATATTTAAGTGTTGTCTTCCAGTATATGATTTGTTACATTCGCTGCACGTATATTTTTTTATATTTCTGTGAACAGTATCAATGTGTATATTTAAGTGTTGTCTTCCAGTATATGATTTGTTACATTCGCTGCACGTATATTTTTTGATATTTCTGTGAACAGTATCAATGTGTATATTTAAGTGTTGTCTTCCAGTATATGATTTGTTACATTCGCTGCACGTATATTTTTTGATATTTCTGTGAACAGTATCAATGTGTATATTTAAGTGTTGTCTTCCAGTATATGATTTGTTACATTCGCTGCACGTATATTTTTTTATATTTCTGTGAACAGTATCAATGTGTATATTTAAGTGTTGTCTTCCAGTATATGATTTGTTACATTCGCTGCACGTATATTTTTTGATATTTCTGTGAACAGTATCAATGTGTATATTTAAGTGTTGTCTTCCAGTATATGATTTGTTACATTCGCTGCACGTATATTTTTTGATATTTCTGTGAACAGTATCAATGTGTATATTTAAGTGTTGTCTTCCAGTATATGATTAGTTACATTCGCTGCACGTATATTTTTTGATATTTCTGTGAACAGTATCAATGTGTATATTTAAGTGTTGTCTTCCAGTATATGATTTGTTACATTCGCTGCACGTATATTTTTTTATATTTCTGTGAACAGTATCAATGTGTATATTTAAGTGTTGTCTTCCAGTATATGATTTGTTACATTCGCTGCACGTATATTTTTTGATATTTCTGTGAACAGTATCAATGTGTATATTTAAGTGTTGTCTTCCAGTATATGATTTGTTACATTCGCTGCACGTATATTTTTTGATATTTCTGTGAACAGTATCAATGTGTATATTTAAGTGTTGTCTTCCAGTATATGATTTGTTACATTCGCTGCACGTATATTTTTTGATATTTCTGTGAACAGTATCAATGTGTATATTTAAGTGTTGTCTTCCAGTATATGATTTGTTACATTCGCTGCACGTATATTTTTTTATATTTCTGTGAACAGTATCAATGTGTATTTTTAAGTGTTGTCTTCCAGTATATGATTTGTTACATTCGCTGCACGTATATTTTTTGATATTTCTGTGAACAGTATCAATGTGTATATTTAAGTGTTGTCTTCCAGTATATGATTTGTTACATTCGCTGCACGTATATTTTTTTATATTTCTGTGAACAGTATCAATGTGTATATTTAAGTGTTGTCTTCCAGTATATGATTTGTTACATTCGCTGCGCGTATATTTTTTGATATTTCTGTGAACAGTATCAATGTGTATATTTAAGTGTTGTCTTCCAGTATATGATTTGTTACATTCGCTGCACGTATATTTTTTTATATTTCTGTGAACAGTATCAATGTGTATATTTAAGTGTTGTCTTCCAGTATATGATTTGTTACATTCGCTGCACGTATATTTTTTGATATTTCTGTGAACAGTATCAATGTGTATATTTAAGTGTTGTCTTCCAGTATATGATTTGTTACATTCGCTGCACGTATATTTTTTGATATTTCTGTGAACAGTATCAATGTGTATATTTAAGTGTTGTCTTCCAGTATATGATTTGTTACATTCGCTGCACGTATATTTTTTTATATTTCTGTGAACAGTATCAATGTGTATATTTAAGTGTTGTCTTCCAGTATATGATTTGTTACATTCGCTGCACGTATATTTTTTTATATTTCTGTGAACAGTATCAATGTGTATATTTAAGTGTTGTCTTCCAGTATATGATTTGTTACATTCGCTGCACGTATATTTTTTTATATTTCTGTGAACAATATCAATGTTTATATTTAAGTGTTGTCTTTCAGTATATGATTTGTTACATTCGCTGCACGTATATTTTTTTATATTTCTGTGAACAGTATCAATGTGTATATTTAAGTGTTGTCTTCCAGTATATGATTTGTTACATTCGCTGCACGTATATTTTTTTATATTTATGTGAACAGTATCAATGTGTATATTTAAGTGTTGTCTTCCAGTATATGATTTGTTACATTCGCTGCACGTATATTTTTTTATATTTCTGTGAACAATATCAATGTGTATATTTAAGTGTTGTCTTCCAGTATATGATTTGTTACATTCGCTGCACGTATATTTTTTTATATTTCTGTGAACAGTATCAATGTGTATATTTAAGTGTTGTCTTCCAGTATATGATTTGTTACATTCGCTGCACGTATATTTTTTTATATTTCTGTGAACAGTATCAATGTGTATATTTAAATGTTGTCTTCCAGTATATGATTTGTTACATTCGCTGCACGTATATTTTTTTATATTTCTGTGAACAGTATCAATGTGTGTCTTCAAGTTACTTTTTATAGTAAACGATTTGTTATATTCGCTGCATATAAAATTTGTATTACGTTTGTTATGAGAATTAACCTCTTTAATTTCACTCTTCAGTTGATCGAGTGTACTTAATACTCGTATTGTATCAATTTCACAATCATTTATTGGGTCGCATGTTTGAGGCTCAGTTTTTACCAACGTTATATTGCTTAAATTAATCTCATGTTTTTTAATTATATTATCATCTTGAAATTCCTCATTTTTCGCTATAATACTGATAGATTTTATTAATTTACTATTTTTCAATTCGAATTCATTTAACCCGTGTGAACTGTTAGCGGAATAGTCTTCTGCACTATTTACTGTTGACGTTGTTGGTTCATGAATATCCATCAATACATTATCATCAATGCATTCTGCTTTGATGATATCTTGTCGGTACATGTTTCTTTAGGTGTACGAACAAAACAATGAATCTATTACAGACTTGTAGAGTTGATGGAAAAGATTAAACTAGGTTCCGGCTGTCACTAAAAGTGGAATATTTGGTGTTGCCACATTTGATATAAATATCATTACCATAATGATATGTTCGCGCTCATTTTTGCAGTTTTACGGAATGTTTATTATTCTTGAGTTGGATATTATTGCCACCATTAAAAATGATAATAAATTATTACAATGAAAATTAAAAATTTATATATTTTTTAACTATCGTTGAACACATCTCTTCTTAGATTGTATTAATCGATTATTTTAATAACACAGTTAACACTAATATTTATGTGGTCAGATGTAGGTAATGTCGTGCAAACTAAAATAACATTAAAAACCATTTGAGTAAGATGTTTGATGTGAAACACTTTAAAACAAAATACATTGGCAAGCAGTTTAATGATAATATTATTACTTAAAGAGTAGACTTGTACTTACCCCTTTTAAGTGCCTAGTTAAAGTTTATACCGAGGAGTGCAGAAAGCTAATATTACAAAGTTACAATTAAGTAATTTGTGCACAACGCAACTTCGCGTGTTATTAAGTTTCAATAGCGGTCTTTTTCATTATTATTAATTAAGTAGGATACAGTTATGTCGAACGTTTGTCGAAAGTGTAAAAGCAAATCTGCTGAATATCTGCAATGTAAAGAGGCATGTGGAATATCCTTCCATTTTAAATGCGGACCTGGTCGTGAATCTACCCTAAAACGGCAAAAAGAACTGCACTCCTGCGAATCAGGACTCTTCAGACGAAGAGGAGCTGTCAGTCCAGCTCGCATCGCATTCTCCGTTGGGTCGTTTGTGGCACAAATAAAATCCAGAGGCGCTACTAATTTCTTTTAATAAAAAAATGAACGTACTTTATGATCTTCAGAATGATATAAAGGAAATCGAGAAAACGCGGGATTACATCAGTAATCAGTAGCTATGACTCAATTGTTACCTCTCTTGATGTAGCTACTCACTCGGTGAAAATCTTTAATTGGTTTTAGTTTATACTTCTAAGTTGGTACCATTATATAATTGTATTATATGTATTGCCTGTATATGATTTTTCTCATGTAACTGTTTTATTTCCCTAATAAAGATAAATAGATAAATAAATAGATCACGCATTGCAAACCCTCGTCAGTTCATGTGATGGTCAGTCAGATTGCTATAAATTCTCTTACATGCAACAATCAGTTGCTAAAGTAGTAAAGTAAAAAAACTATAGTTGTTTAACTACAAAGAGAGGGTGTTTATGGTACGCAAAGGGTACCATAAATCGCTATAGGGGCATGTCACGAAATGCACGTATTTTAACGATGGCGTTTAATTCACTTTAATTTATTAAACATTTAATAATTTTATTTGGCCAAGCGCAAAAACCTTCAAATCATTTTCCTGATAATGGCTGAATTCAGATTGTATTATATTTATAACCCTGAAAATGCCGACGGCGTCCGAATAAATCACCAGTTTTCTGGGTCTAGCTGAGGTCTTCCTGAAGTAATGTTGACTTCCCAGAAGATGTCCAGCCTCAAAGATGTTCCGTAATGATAAGCAGCGAGGCAGCATGCCGCATTACTGAAGCAATTGTTAGCCCCAACAACCGCCAAGATTACAATATTGGTTATAATAAAGGTATAAATAATAACAATATAAATATTAACATATCGATTTATTTTAATATCTTTTCTTTCCTTTCCTGCCTAATTTCAGAAGCCTCAAAGTTAACTCTTTCTTTGTGGATTTAAAAGTACAAATGCAACTTCAGTACAAAGCAAGCCTCTTTCTCTCGAGGAAAAAATGAAACAAGTTCATAATAAAATTGTAAAAGAAAAAAGATTCGGAACGGAACCCTCGGAGCGTAAACTCAGTTTGTATTTATTTTAATCATTTCTTATATTTTTTTATTTTACCTATGAAATTGCACCCAATGAGGAAAACATCTTTTTAAAATCAGTCTAAAAATGATTTACACTCCAAAAATACGATAATTTCTCAGCGTCTATCGTTTATAAACAATATATTTTGTGAACCTACAGGGACTGTATTTCGTTGCATCATCCGTTGAGGCGTGAGACGACAGCGTTTGTCACGTTCAACCGGTTCATAAACACCTGCAAGGAATGCACGATCCACCTCTTATATTCACGATTCTACCTAAAAGGGACAACTTCAAAGTGTTTAGATATAAGTAACGTCGTGTGTGCGAACGAGAGGCAAGATGTACAATGACAGAGAGAGAGAGAGAGCATGTACCATAAAGCAGATAGTACCATTAGATATAAACAATTTTTGAAAAGTTTGCTTATTAAATAGGTACCTACTATAAAGAAAACGTATAAAGAAAAAAAATGTTTAGAAAAAGAAAACAATGTTTTCCACAATAATACATATTTAAGTTTAAATATTAGTTACATCAATATTTAAAATCGAAAACATTCAATATAACGGACCAAATACCTAAATGGTAGATGGCCATCTTGCCTTCTCACTTTTCTCAAATGACCGACACTACAGGGTCTAAACACCTCATTAATATTTCACTATTCTATATCCTGCACTGACTAAACCCAGGCTGCTAATGTCAGCCACAGTTCAATACATTTCTCATTTTCTGAACACTCCTTGCACTCGGGATTTTATTAATTCTGTGAACAATCTTGTGCAATGTGTGTTTTAAATTAATTCTATGAGTAAACGATTTGTTACACTAGTTGCACGTACCTACTACTTTTTAATAATTCTATGAACAGTATCAATGTGTATCTTCAAGGTACTTCTTTTAGGAAACGGTTTGTTACACTCGTTACACATGTGCTTTTTAATTTTTCTGTGAACAGTATCAATGTGTTTCTTCAAGTTACTTCTTAGTGTACACGATTTGTTACACTCGTAACATATGTACTTTTTAATTTTTCTGTGAACAGTATCAATGTGTTTCTTCAAGTTATTTCTTTGAGTAAACGATTTGTTACACTCGTTACACATGTGCTTTTTAATTTTTCTGTGAACAGTATCAATGTGTTTCTTCAAGTTATTTCTTTGAGTAAACGATTTGTTACACTCGTTACACATGTGCTTTTTAATTTTTCTGTGAACAGTATCAATGTGTTTCTTCAAGTTACTTCTTAATGTACACGATTTGTTACACTCGTAACATATGTACTTTTTAATTTTTCTGTGAACAGTATCAATGTGTTTCTTCAAGTTATTTCTTTGAGTAAACGATTTGTTACACTCGTTACACATGTGCTTTTTAATTTTTCTGTGAACAGTATCAATGTGTTTCTTCAAGTTACTTCTTAGTGTACACGATTTGTTACACTAGTTACACATGTGCGTTTTAATTTTTCTGTGAACAGTATCTGTATTCTGTGAACATTTTCCATGAATTATATCGATATGGTTCTGAACTCGGTTTATAAATGCATTTTTGTTTTCTTATTCGCTGTATTTAAAATTTTCTAAATTTTTGATGAACTTCATCAATATGGGTCTGTAATTGTTGCTTATATGCAGTCGTGTATTCGCACTCACTGCATTTAAATTATTTAATTTTCCGATGAACTGCGTCGATATGGGTCTGTAAATGTGCTTTACGTGAGAATGTGTGATTGCACTCACTGCATTTAAATTTTCTAATTTTCTGATGAACTACGTTGATATGTCTCTGTAAATTTGCTTTACTTGAGCATGTGTGATTGCACTCACTGCATTTAAATTTTATAATTTTCCGATGAACTATATCGACATGATTCTGTAATAGTTGTTTATAAGCATTCGTGTATTCGCACTTACTGCATTTCAATTTTCTAATTTTCCGATGAACTATATCAATATGGTTCGGTAATTGTTGCTTATATGCAGTCGTATATTCGCACTCACTGCATTTAAATTTTCTAATTTTCCAATGAACTAAGTTGATATGGGTCTGTAAATTTGCTTTGCGTGAGAATGTGTTATTGCACTCACTGCATTTAAATTTTCTAATTTTCCGATGAACTATATTAATATGGTTCTGTAATTGTTGCTTATATGCAGTCGTGTATTCGCACTCACTACATTTAAATTGTTTAATTTTCCGATGAACTGCGTCGATATGGGTTTGTAAAGTTGCTTTAAGTGGACTTGTATATTCGCACTCACTGCATTTAAATTTTATAATTTTCCGATGAACTGCGTCGATATGCTTCTGTAAAAGTTGTTTATATGCAGTCGTGTATTCGCACTCACTGCATTTAAATTTTCTAATTTTCCGATGAACTACGTCGATATGGATCTGTAAATGTTCTTTGCGTGAGAATGTGTGATTGCACTCACTGCATTTAAATTTTCTAATTTTCCGATGAACTACGTCGATATGGGTCTGTAAATGTGCTTTACGTGAGAATGTGTGATTGCACTCACTGCATTTAAATTGTGTTATTTTCCGATGAACTACGTCGATATGGATCTGTAAATGTTCTTTGCGTGAGAATGTGTGATTGCACTCACTGGATTTAAATTTTCTAATTTTCCGATGAACTACGTCGATATGGGTCTGTAAATGTGCTTTACGTGAGAATGTGTGATTGCACTCACTGCATTTAAATTGTGTTATTTTCCGATGAACTACGTCGATATGGATCTGTAAATGTTCTTTGCGTGAGAATGTGTGATTGCACTCACTGCATTTAAATTTTCTAATTTTCCGATGAACTACGTCGATATGGGTCTGTAAATGTTCTTTGCGTGAGAATGTGTGATTGCACTCACTGCATTTAAATTGTGTTATTTTCCGATGAACTGCGTCGATATGGGTCTGTAAATGTGCTTTACGTGAGCATGTGTGATTGCACTCACTGCATTTAAAGTGTCTTATTTTCCGATGAACTACGTCGATATGCTTTTGTAAAAGTTGTTTATATGCAGTCGTGTATTCGCACTCACTGCATTTAAATTTTCTAATTTTTCGATGAACTATATCAATATGGTTCTGTAATTGTTGCTTATATGCAGTCGTATAGTCGCACTCACTGCATTTAAATTGTTTAATTTTCCGATGAACTGCGTCAATATGGGTTTGTAAAGTTGCTTTACGTGGACTTGTATATTTGCACTCACTGCATTTAAATTTTCTTATTTTTTGATGTACCTTATCGATATAAGTTAAAGATTTATCTGAACTTACACCATATTTCAATTTAAACCGTTCCTTGGTGCAACAAGAATTTAATTTTAAACGATGTTTTCGTTTTTCTTTACAATCCACACATATTAAATATGATTCGTCTTGTTTATTAATTCCTTTATTTATAAAACAACTTTTATCGAGGGTACACTTACAACTGCCACAAGTTAAATCGGTTTTCTTCAATATTAAAGTGGGAATTTTCATGGTTTGTGGTGTTGGACGACAACATTTAAAAGTTGATTCTGCTTTAACACAATGTTGGAAACTCGACATATTTGGTTCTAATTTAATAAATTTAGTATTTTCTTCTTCAAAATAATCACAATCCTCAGTTTTTATCATTTCTTTTTGGAAACAATCGCATATTTTACCAAAACGAGTGGGATTTAATGAGGTTTCAAGAATATGCTTGCATGATGGCGTTTGTTTACCGTCAAAACGAGAGTCGAATGAATTGCAATCAATGGCTTCCTCATGTTTAAAGCTGATATGGTCATCAATTTGTTCTATTTTAATAGAAGTTTTATTTTCGTTTTCCTCCATATTTGGTGTTTAAGTATAATTGGGCAGGTTGATCGTATGTTGGCAGATTGGTCTAAATATCTACCTAAACGTCATTATTGACAAATAGTAACGTCTTTTTTACATTTTAACATTTGAACACACAAATTAAAACAAAGAAAAGAAATATTTATTTTTTAAATATTAGGAAAGGAATATTTTACTTAATAAATACAGCCACATGCAGTATTTATCAGTTGTTTTGGTTTTCACTTCACAGCCTATATCTATGTTTACAGCCTTGTTCAAAAGCGTTGTCCAGAAACGTCATTTTGACAGGTGTTTACAGTGCTGCCAGATTATGGATGTAAAATAGCTACGAAAGAAAAATTTAATAATCATATAGTGGCTGGCTGATATATATAAATATAGGGAAAATATTTTAAACACAAAATGGTAACAGCAAAACATACAAACCTAATGCAAACTGCAAAAGTATTCCTCTTATTTAAATTAAACTCTTACACAAAAGTTGGTTATCTAGAGATTTACCTTTTTTTTGAACAATATAGGTAGGTATCTATTTATATATATTTATAGGTAGGTATCTGTCAAAGTTTGTAATACATTTAATATCAACTTGTGACAGACAGCAGTTTTGATATATTGTTGGCAAATGCCAACAATATATCAAAACGTTTATTTTTATTAAATGTGTATTAAAAGCTATACAGGGTTAGTTAATTTGTAATTATAACAATATTATATTACTAAATATTAAAGTAATTCATAAGAGAAAAAAATAAATATACATAGATTGCCAAACATATGACAAATCATTTATTTATATTAAATGTTTGTTAAAAGCAATATAGTCAGTAAATTATTAGCTAAATATTTCAGTATTATATTTCATCATCTGACAACAAAATGTTCACTAATTAAATGAATTTATAAACAATATGTCAAATATTATTTGGAATGATACTCGTGTTTAAAGTTAAATGACTTAATTAAGGCCGGTTTTAAAAATATTAGACATTTTTCCGTTCATTAAAGTCAAGTTATCGAACGGATGAGTAGTAGTAAACCTTATTACGAACGAGTGTTTTTTAAAAGAAAATTGGCCATCCGTTAGCAAATGCAAACGGTTCGTTAAAATACAACAAACAAATACAACAAACAATACAACAAATACTATGTCGCAGCATATGCCTGTGTTTCGAAATTAAAGAAATATTGTTGAAAAGAATTGCGAAAACTTCGCGGAATATCAAACAAGAACCTTTAGAATAAAGGTAAAAACACAAATTTGGGATAACATAGCTAAACCATTGTAGATTAAAATGTTACGAAGCCATCCACGTGTAATACTCTGACATACGAATGCAGATATTGTTATTTTTGAAGAATTTTAAATTCAATCAAATTCAATAATATTCTACTTACCTAAATTCACTTAGAAGATTTGAATAGTTCATATTTCTGCGAATCAATGTATTTAGTCGGTATTTAAACAAGCTAACTTCTAAACCAGCCATCGTTTTATTTAGTGTGTTATACCAGTCGATAGAGCTCGAAAAAGTGATCAAAACTTTATTATTAACTCATTTTACCCCATTTTGTCATTTAACTTGTTTTTGAAATAAACAGACGAGTCATACACTCAAAAAGCATCTATAGAGTCCAAATATCTGTTGACTGAGATGGGTTAGGACAATATATATGATTTCGTAAAGCTGAGAATATTTATTTACTTCAAGTAAAAAAACATAATTTTTTATTGTTTGAGTTTCCAAAATTCTTCTGCATTTTATTAAACAAAATGCCTACTAAATATTTTAGTGATTTTAAACCAAAATTTGTTTTATTTCATACCAATTTATGTCTCACTTATAAGACACTAATCATTATTTGTAAATAATAATGTCCTCATTTCCAATAGTAAATAGTACGTTTTATTTGAAAAAATTGTTACTTGGACATTTGAGTTGAAAAATAAATCTCATTATTAATAATCAAAGATATTTTTCATTTTAAACCCTAAGATAAATAAATTTCCTATCAAATAAAAAGTACTAGGAATGAATTTCGCTATAAATAACATTGACAGCGAGAATTATGTTTTTCAAAATTCGAATTGTGGCCTTAAAAGTCACTCAAATCTGTATCTTTGACATTTTGACATTTTAATATTTAACCTAAATAACAACACAATGACAGCGCTGTCAAACAATACGCAACCATTATATTTATTGCAAAGTAAGCTTTATTAGTTTTAAAATGCACCATTCCAGTTGGGAATTATTTAGTTCAGTTAATCTGAAAAATGAAGAAAATTCTACAAATGAAAACCAAGAAATTAACTTAAATCAACAGCGGGAAATTGAAATAGGAGAAGTTCAATTTATCAAGAAAGAGCCTGATATTGACAATTTGGCGAATGTCGTGAAATATGAAGAAGTTTCCAAGAAAATTCCAAAAATAAATGTAAGCGCTTTAGATTTTTCGTGTACGAAGTGCGGGAGTCCTCTAGATAGCACCGCGTCCATTAATGTTCAATGCGATAGATCCGTGTGCAAAGATTTTTTTATTTTTTTATGTAGGTTATGTTTGAACGTAGAAACACCAAATAAAAATAAAATATTTGGACAGTTAAAATGTAACGAATGCTGTAAGTCGTTTGCATTTAAATATCTATTAATCAATCACATCAAAGACGTTCATAGCAGTGTAAAAGGAAACAAATGCAGCGAGTGTGATAATATGTTTATGAGAAAAATAACCTTAAAAAGACACATTGATGGTGTCCATCGCAATATAAAAAGACATAAATGTTGTGAGTGTGATTATATGTGCACTCGAAAAGGACACTTAAAAACACACATTGATGGTGTTCATCGCAAAATAAAAAAATATAAATGCAGCGAGTGTGATTATATGTGTACTGAAAAGGGAACCATAAGAAAACACATTGATGGTGTCCATCGCAAAATAAAAAGATATAAATGCAGCGAGTGTGATTATATGTGTACTCAAAAAGGAACCATAAAAAGACACATTGATGGTGTTCATCGCAAAATAAAAAGACATAAATGTTGTGAGTGTGATTATATGTGTACTCGAAAAGGACACTTAAAAACACACATTGATGGTGTTCATCGCAAAATAAAAAAATATAAATGCAGCGAGTGTGATATTATGTGTTTTAGAAAAGGAAACTTAAAAATACACATTGATGGTGTCCATCGCAAAATAAAAAGATATAAATGCAGCGAGTGTGATTATATGTGTACTGAAAAAGGAACCATAAGAAAACACATTGATGGTGTCCATCGCAAAATAAAAAGATATAAATGCAGCGAGTGCGATTATATGTGTACTGAAAAAGGAACCTTAAAAACACACATTGATGGTGTTCATCGCAAAATAAAAAAATATAAATGCAGCGAGTGTGATTATATGTGTACTGAAAAAGGATCCATAAGAAAACACATTGATGGTGTCCATCGAAAAATAAAAAGATATAAATGCAGCGAGTGTGATTATATGTGTATTACAAAAGGAACCTTAAAAATACACATTGATGGTGTTCATCGCAAAATAAAAAAATATAAATGCAGCGAGTGTGATTATATGTGTACCCAAAAAGGAACCTTAAAAAGACACGTTGATGGTGTTCATCGCAAAATAAAAAGATATAAATGCAGCGAGTGTGATTATACATATATTCGTAAAGAAAGCTTTAAAAGACACATTTATGGTGTTCATCGCCAAATATAATGTTTTTATAATGCGGCAATGTGCGTTGGTGTGTCGCGCCTCTGTTTTTAATCCTTCCAATCCTTCAGCATTTTTTTTTATCAGCCCAATATGCTTTATGACTTGGTAATTTTGACGTTCCGTAACTTTTACCATAAAAAAAAACAATTAATTTTCCACCTTAGTTGCATTACTTAAATCCATTAGCTTATCATTAATTAAAAGTAAAATTATTTTTTTTTTAATTTTGTCGTTTTATTTTCCTAATGAATGTTTGATTTTAGGAGGTTTTAAACGAAGACGGATAGCTGACGTCAATGCTTTACAATGTTATAATGTTTTTCGTCTATTTCCACTTTTTTTTAGTTCCATCGTTCATCATTTCTTTTAGTGTAATGTAAGTTCTTTTTTTTAATTTTGATGAAAAGGGTTTGTTTTAACTTTGAGGGTTTGTTTTAACTTCTTATAGCGGGATAATTTACCCAATTTATACTTTCTAACTACTGTTTTAAATTATATTATTTTATTCATTACTTATAATATGTTTTACTATAGGTACTTATAATTAAAAACGTATAAGTAATCATTTGAAATAAATGTTTAGATATACCGGGGTTATCCCTATTAGATATGGTTGAAAAGTTAACATAAAATTATATTCCTTCAATGATGTTTTTCTTAAAGCCCATAAATGTTAAAATACAATATTAAAATACAATACAATATTGATACATAAATGTTAAAATATTTCACCGTGTGATCCGAAATTGGCCACAGTGTTGCCACATGTTACCTAATCGTATCGACGTATGTAAAATTAAAATGTTACTAAAATATAACTTTAAAACTTCTTATAGGAGGATCCGTTTTAGTGACAGTGATTTTAAATGTATGTTTTATTTATTTTTGTTTTTAAATATTTCTTAGATGATGAATAATAACATAACCATACCTAACTGGACATTGCCTGTACTAAACATATATGTTAAATTGGAGATGCCTGTAGTCGGCTTAGGTTGTTGATTAATGTGTTAATTAATCAATCAATTATTTGGCATAATTATTTTTTTTTTTTTCATTGGTTTTATTTTTAAATAAATAATGCTTTGGTATTCTATTTTGTAATGGAAAAATGTGTACCAATAAATATTATTATTAATAACTGCGACTTCGGTGTGCGACGACTCGTGCCTGCGGCATTTTTTCAGAAATTTTGCTATTCCTCCTTTGCAACGCCTTCTGTTGACTTGGCGATTTTATGCCCTTGGATCAATGTTGATTGCATCATCAGATTTTAGTGGTTTAGCTGCATCTTCAGCTTGTAGAATTGTGTGGACTGTCAGTCAAGCTATTGCTAATTTAAGAAGACATTAAGTTTGATTTAAACCTCTCGACACAGTAATCAGAGAATTCTATGAAATTGCTTAATTTCCAAAAATATTGTCAGAAATAGATTGTACGCATGTTAGAATAGGCCTCTGAAATATTATAATTTTAATATTTAATTTTAAGAAATTTCCTATTATATAACTTCCTATTGTATAGATTGTGGTGTCAGAATATGTTGTTATAGTTTCCTTAAAAATTAACTAAAAACACCTTTTGTATTGAAAATAAAACAAATTTTAAAAAATATATCTATTTATTCAAACTATGTACAAGTCATCAATATTAACGTTTCGAATCTAAAAATCTTTTAATTTTATGCGATACGAGTTTTTTCAACTTCAAATCTATTTTCCTAGTTTCAAACTTCTAAAAATTGTTTTTTTTTTTGTTTGATTATTTTGTTCAAGTCTGAAACAAAACAAAGGCAACCAATTAAAAAATACATCAATCGTTATGAAAAAGTGTATGACAACTTAAAATTGAAACCGGCAAATGGTTTTCTTCACGATATAAGGCCGTTCAAAGTAACCACAGAGCGGCGAAAGCACAGGGCAGATGCACGAGGGTAACGAGGTATGAATGCCTACTCACTGCGCCACCGGTTTAGTTTCACTGTTTAAATTTCATAATATAAATTGACTACAATTATTTATTTAATTGAAAGTTTAGTATCAAAAGTTTAAATGAACTCTCAGTTGAATGAATAGTCTCGTTATAGACGTCATCAAAATTTTGAATATTCGTGATAATATTACACGATTCTTCTAATAAGTACGACAGCTGATCGACGCGGTCGCGGTCACCTATTTCAAGATACTACATTTACTATTATTGCATAAATAAGGGATCATCAAGTCATAAAATTATGACATTTAAGTATGAAACGATTAAATCAAATATTAGTCAATATACGGATAAACAGGGTGTTTTAAAACTATTCCGGAAGGCTTAAGGGTGTGGTTATGTTCCCCATTACGCGTAAGAAATTGTATGAAAAATGCGAATCTCGTGTAAACTCCCTTTTTGTATTTCGCTCTTTCAGTGCCCGCTTGCGCACGGCCAGGGTCGGTCAATGACCCGGAGCGGCGTGGCCTCGCAAGCGCACGAAATTACGACAAGAACGATTTAATATTATCACCTAAAATGTATTTTTTTTTACTGAATCCGATATGAAGTCAAAATAAATCATATTTGAAAACGCAGGGCTAATAAGCTGTTTTTTTTAACAGGTCTTGGGATTTTTTGATAATATATATATATATATATATTATCAAATTATTCTATTCATGTTTTTACTCTTATTTATTTAATCTTATTGTCTATGTTTATTACGACTAGAATTCTTTACTTTAAACTTATCTGAATTTTATTATAATTTTCTAATTGTTTGTCAAACAAAGCTTTTTATAACTTTTTCAATGATGATAAAAAAAATATGGAGGATTTATTTAATGAAATAAATAACACGGAATTTGTCAAAACACTAAATATAAGCTCTCCGCTTAAGTGTAAGACCATATTTAAAGATAATTATGTAATTAAAATACTAAGTTTGAATATACGCAGCTTGCAAAAAAACTTTGATCAGCTAAATCTCCTTACTGCATCAACTAGATTTAAATATTGTAATTATAATATTAACAGAATGCTGGATTAGCAGCCAAACTCAATTTCCTAATTTGGTAGCTATATTGCATACGGAACGAAGATGGTGTCCTAGTTGACATTAAATCCTATTTGAGTGTGACTATTGATTGATGAATTCGATATTCATGATGCAACGGGTTTTTGCATTAAAGGGCGGGATTTTGCTCTCTTTGCACTTTGCCGCTCTCCATCTCAAAGTAATATTAAGAGATTTTTAACTTCCTTGGACAGCATCTTAAAAAATATGACCTCAAATAGTAGTATTAAACACCGTGACTCGCAGAAGACCTGAAAATATCTACGTACGGACATAATCAACATCATCAGGCTGATGACTACTATAAATACAGCGACGAGACAACATAATGGTGTAAAAACATGCATAGATCATATTTACATTCGTAGTAATAACAAACCACATCTGCTGTTACACATACAACATTAACAGATCATTACTCCACCCTTCTGGCCATTCAAGGAAGAAATAGAGAACCAAAACCAAAAGTTATAGATATAAAATTAATAAACTATAAAACATTACGCATAAGTCTAAAAAATGAGGAATGGGCAGTCGTTTATAGCCTTATAAACGCGGACACAGCATTTGAAAAGTTTATAGAAACACTAAATACACACATAAAAAACAATTACAACAATTAAAACTAGAAACAACAAACTTAAGCCTTGGATGACCGAGGGAATTATAAATAGTATTCAATTTTCGTCAGCAAAGTATTCTAACGAAAAAAGGTTTCTTTTGTCGAATTCGATTTGTAAGCAAAGCGACCATTACAGGCAATTACGCGATTTGTGACACAATTTGTTATTTAATCAAAATATGGCGTCGATACTTTGTTGAAAGCAATTATTATTTTGAAACAGTGGAGGAGGCTGTATCAAATTTACCTTTTAACCTTTTAATACTTCGCATGTGCTAAAACGGTGACGCGGTCTAAAAAATATTGGTAACAAATCTAATGAATATTAAAGCATGTGGTATTTTTTTATTCGTACAACTATATAGAGGTATTTCTGAACGATTTGAGCTGATCATTTAATAGGGTAATAATTGGTCCTGCGATTTCCAGTAATATTTGCTAAGAAAGTATATCAAAATACGCCATGGTTAAAACGAACAAAAATAACGTATTGAAAACCGGGTAATTTTAGTTTAAAATCACTTCTTAGTCGTAATAGGTTACACAACACCGCCCTTAAGCCTTCGGGGCAACCTGTATATAAAATAATGCTATACAAATAATGAATAACTAAATATAAATAGACCCAATGGGGTGCTTATGTTCACTATTATAAGAAAATAAATAAAAAAATGTAAACACAAGTTTATTATTCTCATTAAAGCACTGGTGCAAATTATCTTTTTTATAAGCGGCTACCATTGGCCACGCCGCGGCCACGTCGATCGGCTGTCGTGCCTATTACAAGAACCGTATAATATTATCACAAAAGATTTCCTTTTTCTCAGAAATCGTGATGATGTTTTAGAAATGCATCATCAAAAATGAAATATATTTTTGTTGGGAAGTCTGTTGACTATTTTTTATCCATTTCGAGTTATCTTAACTTATCTAAAATATAAGTAAAATAATCCACTAGTTAACTTATAAGTTGATAACTTATATAACTAACATTAAAAAAAATAAAACTAAATATTGAATTTATGTATTTATTTATAAAATAAGATTCAAAACTAAATTATGTAACAATCAAACAAAATGACAAAAAAACAGCTTAAATATTAGAACGAAAAATCTACGAAATATTACAAAATTCTTCTTCAGAAAAATGCTTTTCCCAATTCACAACATTAATGTTAAAAATTGGCAAATATTATTTCTTATTATAAAAGGCGCTGGAGATTTGTTTATGTTTGCGGGAAAATGATTTTTCTGTACCAAAATATATGAATCATTATTAACAAAAGTTTGATAAAATATTTTTCATACATAAATCGTCGCATCTTGGCAAGTCCCACGTGAAAAACTAATTCCGGAGAAAACTGCTTTCTGAATCGTATAGTAAAAGTAAACTATTGTGGCCTATTTCGTTATCGGATCGTGAACAGCGGTTCAGACGCAGCGCTTTTGTGAATACATAATAAATATAGACTACTGCCCTCTAACGTGATGCTTAACAATAAGATGTGTTTTAAAAAATAATAAAATAAAACATAATATATTTTACAAAATGAACCCTTTCAAATTAAGCCTACAACCTAAAAACTAAAAAAAAATAACTTAAGATCTGTGCATTAAATTCTGCCTGTTTTAGGTTAAATAAATACGTTTTAACTGTTCAATTTTTCATAAATGTTAGAAGTTAAGGTCAAATGCTCACCCTAACATAATTTTTGGTGAATTTTTCAAAGAAATCAAACACAGGATAACCAAGTCTTCAATTATTTATCCTACCCTACGCTAAACTCAGCTTAAATGTAACAACAAAAATACATTAATGCAAAAAATATATTCAACATTACTTATAATAAATAATATTAATTTATGAAATAGCTAAAATGATACTTAAAGATAACTTATACATAGAAAATATAGACAAAGTAATTATAATTAACTTTTTGACATTGATTTAAGTGAACTTTAATTATACCATGATGCTTTGAAATATTTCATAATTACCAGCATTGCATTGGTCCTTTAACTTTTTGTATCTACTTGTATCGCACTAGCATTATTTAAAATATATACCTAACTATACGATGGGCTGTATCTATAATGATACTGTAACAGTTGCTTATATGCACTTATTGCATTTGAATGTTTTATTATGAAATACGATATGGTTTTGTAAATATACTTTAGGTAAAGAATTCGGTTTAAATTTTCTATTTTTTCCATGAATTATATCGATATAAATGCATTCGTGTTTTCTTATTCGCTGTATTTAAAATTTTCTTAATTTTTGATGAACTTCATCAATATGGGTCTGTAATTGTTGCTTATATGCAGTCGTGTATTCGCACTCACTACATTTAAATTTTCTAATTTTCCGATGAACTACGTCGATATGTCTCTGTAAATTTCCATTAAGTGAGAATGTGTGATTGCACTCACTGCATTTAAATTTTATAATTTTCCGATGAACTATATCGATATGGTTCTGTAAGCGGTGTTTATAAGCATTCATGTATTCGCACTCACTGCATTTAAATTTTTTAATTTTCCGATGAACTGCGTCAATATGCTTCTGTAAAAGTTGTTTATATGCAGTCGTGTATTCGCACTCACTGCATTTAAATTTTCTAATTTTCCGATGAACTATATCAATATGGTTCCGTAATTGTTGCTTATATGTAGTCGTGTATTCGCACTCACTGCATTTAAATTTTATAATTTTCCGATGAAATACGTCGATATGGGTCTGTAAATTTGATTTGCGTGAGAATGTGTGATTGCACTCACTGCATTTAAATTGTGTTATTTTCCGATGAACTACGTCGATATGGGTCTGTAAATTTGATTTGCGTGAGAATGTGTGATCGCACTCACTGCATTTAAACTGTCTTATTTTCCGATGAACTACGTCGATATGGGTCTGTAAATGTGCATTACGTGAGCACGTGTGATTGCACTCACTGCATTTAAACTGTCTTATTTTCCGATGAACTACGTCGATATGGGTCTGTAAATGTGCATTACGTGAGCACGTGTGATTGCACTCACTGCATTTAAACTGTCTTATTTTCCGATGAACTACGTCGATATGGGTCTGTAAATGTGCATTACGTGAGCACGTGTGATTGCACTCACTGCATTTAAACAGTCTTATTTTCCGATGAACTACGTCGATATGGGTCTGTAAATTTTCTTTACGTGAGAATGTGTGATTGCACTCACTGCATTTAAATTTCTTAATTTTCTGATGAACTATATCGATATGGTTCTGTAAGCGGTGTTTATAAGCATTCATGTATTCGCACTCACTGCATTTAAATTTTATAATTTTCCGATGAACTGCGTCGATATGCTTCTGTAAAAGTTGTTTATATGCAGTCGTGTATTCGCACTCACTGCATTTAA
Organism: Neomicropteryx cornuta; assembly: GCA_020383195.1. Lineage (NCBI taxonomy): Eukaryota > Metazoa > Arthropoda > Insecta > Lepidoptera > Micropterigidae > Neomicropteryx > Neomicropteryx cornuta. Next base: position 6,642,488 of record JAHKQU010000031.1, read on the forward strand.
ATTTTCTAATTTTCCGATGAACTATATCAATATGGTTCCGTAATTGTTGCTTATATGCAGTCGTGTATTCGCACTCACTGCATTTAAATTTTATAATTTTCCGATGAAATACGTCGATATGGGTCTGTAAATTTGATTTGCGTGAGAATGTGTGATCGCACTCACTGCATTTAAACTGTCTTATTTTCCGATGAACTACGTCGATATGGGTCTGTAAATGTGCATTACGTGAGCACGTGTGATTGCACTCACTGCATTTAAACAGTCTTATTTTCCGATGAACTAGGTCGATATGGGTCTGTAAATTTTCTTTACGTGAGAATGTGTGATTGCACTCACTGCATTTAAATTTCTTAATTTTCTGATGAACTATATCGATATGGTTCTGTAAGCGGTGTTTATAAGCATTCATGTATTCGCACTCACTGCATTTAAATTTTCTAATTTTCCGATGAACTATATCAATATGGTTCCGTAATTGTTGCTTATATGCAGTCGTGTATTCGCACTCACTACATTTAAATTTTCTTATTTTTTGATGTACCTTATCGATATAAGTTAAAGATTTATCTGAACTTACACCATATTTCAATTTAAACCGTTCCTTGGTACAACAAGAACTTAATTTTAAACGATGTTTTCGTTTTTCTTTACAATCCACACATATTAAATATGATTCATCTTGTTTATTAATTCCTTTATTTATAAAACAACTTTTATCGAGGGTACACTTACAACTGCCACAAGTTAAATCGGTTTTCTTCAATATTAAAGTGGGAATTTTCATGGTTTGTGGTGTTGGAGGACAACATTTAAAAGTTGATTCTGCTTTAACACAATGTTGGAAACTCGACTTATTTGGTTCTAATTTAATAAATTTAGTATTTTCTTCTTCAAAATAATCACAATCCTCAGTTTTTATCATTTCTTTTTGGACACAATCGCATCTTTTACCAAAACGAGTGGGATTTAATGAGGTTTCAAGAATATGCTTGCATGATGGCGTTTGTTTACCGTCAAAACGAGAGTCGAATGAATTGCAATCAATGGCTTCCTCATGTTTATTGCTGATATGGTCATCAATTTGTTCTATTTTAATAGAAGTTACATTTTCGTTTTCCTCCATATTTGGTGTTTAAGTATAATCGGGCAGGTTGATCGTATGTTGGCAGATTGGTCTAACTATCTACCTAAACGTCATTATTGACAAATAGTAACGTCTTTTTTACATTACAACATTTGAACACACAAATTGAAACAAAGAAAAGAAATATTTATTTTTTAAATATTAGGAAAGGAATATTTTTCTTAATAAATACAGCCACATGCAGTATTTATCAGTTGTTATGGTTTTCACTTCACAGCCTATATCTATGTTTACAGCCTTGTTCAAAAGCGTTGTCCAGAAATGTCATTTTGACAGGTGTTTAGAGTGCTGCCAGATTATGGATGTAAAATAGCTACGAAAGAAAAATTTAATAATCATATAGTGGCTGGCTGATATATGATAAATATAGGGAAAAATATTTTTAACACAAAATGGTAACAGCAAAACATACAAACCTAATGCGAACTGCAAAAGTATTCCTCTTATTTAAATTAAACTCTTACACAAAAGTTGGGTATCTAGAGATTTACCTTTTTTTTGAACAATATAGGTAGGTATCTATTTATATATATTTATAGGTAGGTATCTGTCAAAGTTTGTAATACATTTAATATCAACTTGTGACAGACAGCAGTCTTTATATTTGCCAACAATATATCAAAACATTTATTTTTATTAAATGTATATTAAAAGCAATACAGGGTTAGTTAATTTGTAATTATAACAATATTATATTTCTAAATATTAAAGTAATTCATAAGAGAAAAAAAATAAATATACATAGATTGCCAACCATATGACAAATCATTTATTTATATTAAATGTTTGTTAAAAGCAATATAGTCAGTAAATTATTAGCTAAATATTTCAGTATTATATTTCATCATCTGACAATAAAATGTTCACTAATTAAATGAATTTATAAACAATATGTCAAATATTATTTGGAATGATACTCGTGTTTAAAGTTAAATGACTTAATTAAGGCCGGTTTTAAAAATATTAAACCTTTTTCCGTTCATTAAAGTCAAGTTATCGAACGGATGAGTAGTAGTAAACCTTATTACGAACGAGTGTTTTTTAAAAGAAAATGGTTCATCCGTTAGAAATCGCAAACGGTTCGTTAAAATACAACAAACAAATACAACAAACAATACAACAAATACTATGTCACAGCGTATGCCTGTGTTTACGAAATTAAAGAAATATTGTTGAAAAGAATTGTGAAAACTTCGCGGAATATCAAACAAGAACCTTTAGAATAAAGGTAAAAACACAAATTTGGGATAACATAGCTAAAACATTGTAGATTAAAATGTTACGAAGCCATCCACGTGTAATACTCTGACATACGAATGCAGATATTGTTATTTTTGAAGAATTTTAAATTCAATCAAATTCAAGAAATTTTTATAATCCAAAAGAGGGCTGTGTTTTATAATCCTGGGTTTAGGCCCAGGTGAGTCTTGCCAATCACACTTTCGGAACTTGGGAATTCTCACAATATATGGTATCTTCATCTACGAAACCCTTTGTGATTTTTTCTTAAAGAAAGAGGCGGCTTCAACACATAGCAATGTTCATTCGCACGACACAAAAACAATTATATTCAACCAATTAAAGCTCGGACAACACAATTTCAGAATACAAGTGTTTATAGGGGGGTAGATTTATTTAATAATCTCCCCAATAATATAAAAACATTACAAATATATCACAGCTTTAAGTCTGCTTTGAAAAAATATCTTATTGAAAAAACTTTGTACAGTTTTGACCTTAATTGAAGTTTATTTAATTTTTATTGCATTTACTGTTGTATTATTGTTTTTCTATAAATTTTATAATATTATTGTACTTTTTAGTTTTTACAAGTATTTGAATAACTGTGTGTAAAGTGTAGGTATGCTAGTCTTAATTACAATATTTGTTGTTTGTATCTTGTTATTGTTATATTTTTCTATTTACTTTTATTGTTTTAAAACAAACCTGACCTGAAAAAAGTAAGCTGGTTTGTCAGGTACTTTTAATTGTCAGTGCAGGATCTAGAATAGTGGAATATTAATGAGGTGTTTAGACCCTGTAGTGTCGGTTATTTGAGAAAGGTGAGAAGGCAAGATGGCCAGCTACCATTTAGGTATTTGGTCCGTTACATTATGGTATTTAATGTTTTCAATTTTAAATATTGATGTAACTAATTTTTAAACTTATTTAATAGGTATTATTCTGGAAAACACTGTCTTCTTTTTCTAAACATGTTTTTTCTTTATACGTTTTCTTTATAGTAGGTACCTATATGTATAATAAGTAAACATTTCAAAAATTGATTATATCTAATGTTAATACCTGCTTTATAGTACATGCTCTCTCCCTCTCTCTATCATTGCCTCTCGTTCGCACACATGGCGTTATTTAGGTAGTATGGTGCATATAAGAGATGGATCGTGCATTCCTTGCAGGTGTTTATGAACCGGTTGAACGTGACAAACGCTGACGTCTCACGCCTCAACTGATGATGCAACGAACTACAGTCCCTGTAGGTACGCGAAATATATTGTTTATAAACGATAGACCCTGAGAAATTATCGTATTTTTGGAGTGTAAATCATTTTTAGACTGATTTTAAAATGTTTTTTTCCTCATTGGGTGCAATTTCATAATTAAAATAAAAAAATATAGAAAATGATTAAAATAAATACAAACTGAGTTTACGCTCCAAGGGTTCCGTCCCGAATATTTTTTCTTTTACAATTTTATTATGAAATTGTTTCATTTTTCCACACATATTTCCAACCGAAGTTTTTTGCATGAATTCTTGCCTCGCGATACAGTACTTTACGACTTAAAGTTCGGTGTTCAGTTATAGTATATGTAGAGTATCTTGAGTAGGTAACTTCAAATCAGTAGAACGTATTTAGTAAGAGTTTCTTAGCTTTTGCTGCCTGCGACATTCGATCAGGAACTCCATGTGTCTCAACTAGTTCTGAGTTTCTAGGACCTTTGACTAACTACCCTCACACAGCGGGCCACGTCTCCACGTCCTGGCCATTATTAGGTATATTTTAATAATATTTTCGTCGCGCTTTTCTGGAACGTTTTGTGTTTCCAGGTTATTAAAACGGCTTCGCTGGTCCATTTCGTCCAAACGTTCTTTAACAGAACTAATTTCCAATTTGAGCGTTGTATTCTCCGCAATGAGTGCTCGACTTTTTTCATTTTTACCTCCCAATCTTTTAGTTTTTGATCAAAGTCAGTAATTTTATCACTGCCAAAAATTGTGTTCGAGTCTTGTAAGCTTGTGTATAAATTACTGATTTCATTATCCACATGTTTATTAAGGTCAGAAACCTCCCTTAACATTTCTTTAAACCTCATATCAATTTTATCTTAGAATAAGTTTATTTTAGTATCAATTGTCTCCATTAGCTTCGAATAATCCAGTCCTGAGGATATTGCATGTCCATCTTGGCGTACCGAGGGACTAAGAGTGCTGGGTTTGGCCTGTATAGCCGATGTTTTCTCCGTAGTACAGGTAGTATTCCCTCCCTTACAGGATCGACAACGCCAATTAGATCTCTTCTCCCCAAGTTTACGGTAATTCGTTTCGGTTATAATGTCACAAGCAAACTTAAATTACCCTAAACATATATATAAGTATTCAATTCTAAATGATTTTTCAATAAACTAAAATAAGCAATAAAAGTAAAGAGTGAATAGTGCAAACAATGCGAACTTGCCAGCTATTGAGTCGTCGAACTTAGCTGCACGTGTGTGCGTTTAAATAACCAGTGACAACCACGCACACCGCCACAATCTTGATGCCGCGGCCTTTGATCACAACGAATGAACGGCGGGTAGTTAAATTGATTTGATATTTTCAAGGAGAAGTTGATTTATGGTTTTGTGAATGTTGAAGCTAATCTCAAAAGTCACACCAACACTCGCCGCATTTAAACTTTCTTATTTTCCGATGAACGGCGTCAAAATGCATCATTAAATTTCTTTCAGTCGGAGTTGTATAATCGCATACATTTACATATCGTAGTGTGTGTGTATGTATGTATAAACATAGTATATTTTGTGTATAGATAAATTGATTTTAATATACAACGCTTTCATTTGAATCAGATTGGCATGAAATACTTCGGATTTTTGAAAGAAACTCGCCACGATTTAGGTCAATTACATCAACCTCGTTGAATTTAGTGTTGTAGGTATTGAGTAAACGGTACAGAACAGAGTTTCTGGCATAGTCTGCATTGCGCCTTGGCACCTGGAACAGAGTAGAAGGCACTCGCAGGTTGATACCTGATACAAGATCTGGACTGTCCGCTCTGTTATGTGATAGATCGTGTAGAAGTGCCATATCCGCTGTGGTACGTCAGTCCTCGAGGGTCTGCATATGATAATGATTAGCCATCTCGTCATATGTGTTAAATTCCAGGTCTAATGAACCGTTTCTGAATGCGTTCCACTCTGTTCTTGTACACATCATATTGCGGAGACCAGATAGGAGAAACAGACTGCGAAGGTACGCAAAGTATAGGGTCATGTGTGCCTGTGTCCCCGAAAAAGACTTGCATGACCTAAATATGAAGCCAAGTGTTTTGTATGCTTTGTCAACAATGTAGGATATATGTTGATCGCCGATTCATTTATGACCTAAATCTACACCCAGATCACATACATATGTAGTTTCAATTATGTCGTCTTTAGTCGCACCGATGGTATAAGTGAAATTGGTTTTTATAACATTTCGCGTATAAGATATCTTGTTGCACTTAGTTCAATTTATGTCAGTTATTATTTGACTTGCTGCATATTAATGCAATCGTCCAAATTAGAGATTACTGAATACATTTTCATGTCATCAGCGTAGAGGTTGTGTTCGGAAGTGTAAAAACCGGTACCAATATCGCTGATATAAGCATTAAACAGTAAAGGCCCTAAGCGAGTTCCTTGAGGAACACCAGATGGAATTATTACAATATTTGAACCATCTAAGAAGATCACCTAATGCTTCGAGCTTGGAAATTAGGATACGGTGATTAAGTTTGTAATTTAAATACTATATTAAAGAAAAATTGTACTTTATGCAACGAATTGTTTAAAATACCTCACATAAACAATATATTTAATTGGGTATAGACCAATATTTTAGGAAATGATTTTCTTTTTCGTACTACAGGTTTAGATATCGGATATAGATAAACCTCCTAAAAGAAGTGCCATGAATTTGAAATACCCTGTTAATTACATCTAAATTCGCTGAAAACTAAACTAAAAAATAGTGAAAAACCTCCTTAAATTCCATCTGTTGCTTTAGAAGATTAGCGCCGACTTATTCTATAATATTTACTACGTAGAAAAAAAAAAAAATAAACTTAGGTTTCGGAAATATATATTTTCTTTTTACCCTGAAGGTAATATCTATATAATTTTATTGTTTTCAAATTTACAATAATGTGTTTTGGTTAGTTTAATTTGAGCAATAGTCGTGTGTTATTTAAGTCTTATCATAGTACTTATTTTTTGTATGATTTGGATAAATAAATTATGCGGCCAAAGGAATCGTGTTCACTCTCAGTGCGTAACCCCACTGCAGGCACTTTGTATAGTCCTAGTCTACCCTTAAATGTAATGAAGTTACTCAAGAATTGCAAAAAGGTTGCTTTTGACTATCGGTCGCCTACAAACAAAAAAACTGTTTTTTTCGGTATACGACATATTTATTAAACCGCAATTAGGAGAAATTGTACAATTAACTATTTATAATCGTCAAACCCACTAAAATTTAATGTTTTTCGTTGACAACTTTCAATATGCCAATCTTATGTTTTAATTTCTCGTAGTAGCATGATCATACTAACTGCATTAAAACTTTAATATTTTTCGGTGAACGCTTTCAATGTGTTTCTTTAAATTTCCATTAGTTGAACTCATATAAACGCACTCGCTGCATTTAAACTTTCTTATTTTCCGATGAACGGCGTCAATATGCATCGTTAAATGTTGTCTAGTTGAACTCATATAATCGCACTTGCTGCATTTAAACTTTCTTATTTTCCGATGAACGGCCTCAATATGCATCGTTAAACGTTGTCTAGTTGAACTCATATAATCGCACTTGCTGCATTTAAACTTTCTTATTTTCCGATGAACGGCGTCAATGTGTAACTGTAAGGATGACTTTCTCGCAGTGGCATGATCGCACTTGCTGCATTTAAACTTTCTTATTTTCCGATGAACGGCGTCAATATGCATCGTTAAATCTCTTCTAGTTGAACTCATATAAACGCACTCGCTGCATTTAAACTTTCTTATTTTCCGATGAACGGCGTCAATATGCATCGTTAAATGTGTTCTAGTTGAACTCATATAAACGCACTCGCTGCATTTAAACTTTCTTATTTTCCGATGAACGGCGTCAATATGCATCGTTAAATCTCTTCTAGTTGAACTCATATAAACGCACTCGCTGCATTTAAACTTTCTTATTTTCCGATGAACGGCGTCAATATGCATCGTTAAATGTGTTCTAGTTGAACTCATATAAACGCACTCGCTGCATTTAAACTTTCTTATCTTCCGATGAACGGCGTCAATATGCACCGTTAAATTTGTTCTAGTTGAACTCATATAATCGCACTCGCTGCATTTAAACTTTATTATCTTCCGATGAACGGCGTCAATATGCAACGTTAAAAGTGTTCTAGTTGAACTCATATAAACGCACTCGCTGCATTTAAACTTTCTTATCTTTCGATGAACGGCGTCAATATGCATCGTTAAATGTGTACTAGTTGAACTCATATAAACGCACTCGCTGCATTTAAACTTTCTTATCTTTCGATGAACGGCGTCAATATGTCTTAATAAACTGTGTTGCCTTGTAAACATCCTATTACATTCGCTACATTGTAATCTTTTTATTGATTGTTGTCCAAGGTCCATGTGTTCTAATAAAACCTTTGTTTTATAATCACTAAAAAGGCATTCGAAACAAAAAAGTTTATTCTTTAAATACATACACCGTACGTTTAGAAAACCCTTGCAATTCGAACAGGTGAAGTCAATTTTCTTTAATAGCACTTTAACGCTTTTTATGTTATTGACTATTTTTTCGAGACCGATACTATTTTCTAATTTTATAAATTTGATATTTTCCTCCATAAAAAGATCATCTTGTTGATTTGTTATCATAGTATTACACTGCTGCGGACCAAAGCAATCTTTGCTATCGATCTCTGATTTAACAAGTGGTCCTGAGACTTTTGAAACACTATTGTTGTCCGATTTAGACATTCGCGAATTGTTAAAATCACTGCAGCTTGGTTTGCAATCATACCCTTGCTCAGAAATATAATCTTTTTCTGTTTTAACAGCAGTCTCAGTGCATTCCTCCATTTTTTAACTCAATCGATGGTATTTCTTATATTGTAAAGGCCCCTGTAAGGTGATTATTTATAGTTATTAATACAGTGCTGATGATGTCTGGCACTAGGTTACATAAGACTCGGGATTTGACTCCATAATAGTAAAGACACGAAAGATCCGTGGAGTAACAGCCGGAAGATTCTTCAGCAAGCGCCTCCTGGCGCTGAGCTATTAAGATGGCGGTCGCGTCGCTGGTTATAGAATGTTTGCACACGGGCGCGAATTATGGACTCTGTGAAGGCTGTGAGGGATGTCCTCGCGATATCTACTATTAATATTTTAATCTATACGCACGGTTATTTATTTAACATTTTATATCTTAAACAATCTTAAACAATGATTTAGAAAGGAATCTATCCACCATCTGACAAATGACAGTTCCGTTTTAAACGAAGGTTTGGAATCGTAATGTTGCTCTTTCAAAATGTTTTTTTTTTATTTTAAAGGCATTAGCATTTATTTATAATTAAGCTACTATTTATTAAATTATGTAACTATTTAAAATTAATAATGTGATAATATGCCATTCTAAAAAGAAATAGCCTTTTGTTTTCACGGAACACTTAGGTACCATTCTTCACAGATTGTAGTATTATGTGTAATTGTTAGGTACTTGCGTATTTAGCCATCAAAAAAATAATTCATAAAATATAGGTAGGTGATAAAGGTAATTAAAAAATATACATATTATGAAAAATGATACACTAAAGAAAGAGAATTTGCAATTTTGTGGCCTTGGTACTTTTTAAAAAGATAACTTTAACTTTAACTCATAGCTTCGAATAAAAATATACTTTCAATTGTACAGGAGACAAAAAATAGTTTAAAAAAAAAGATATATGCTACAATATGTCAATTTCTACCTTATTTTGAACATTGTAAACACATCAAAGCCAGATTGAATTAGAATCAATTTAAGTTATTACCCAATCTAAATTTTAAACGTCAAGGTGTGGCAACAAATTATAAAAAATATTTGTTTCTCAGAAGAACAATTTTAATTGTTGTAGATGTTTATATATTGTCCAGATTTGTTTACTCTGAATAGTGTGGGATTACCAACTGGTACTGTCATGTTCTTCAGACGCCTTGGCAGTGCCTTGAGGTTGTCATGAAAATTAACTTAGTAAAAAATACAAATACCGTCGTAGGAGAAACAAAGTGGTATAAGTCGGTTAATAATCCAACTTTCGGTTAAAATGAAAGTCCGGCGCAAAGTTCATATTTAGCAGCATCACTGTAAAATCTCCAAAGATTCCGTTTATACTCTTAATATTAAGATTTAAAATCAGAAGATTATATTTAAAATATTGTAATCCTGTTGTATTAAATTGTGAAATGTCATCTAGTTCGCCATAAATCTTTATATTAATCTTTATATCTGAATAGCATAATTTTATAGAGCAATAAGGAAAATTTAAATAAATAACTACAGCACCGCGGTAGAAGAAAAAAATAGGATATACAAAATATAAATTAATAATATAATGATAAGAACATAAAATATGAATAAAAAATATATATCAATATAATAAGGAAACTTGCTGTAGTACTCGTATAAAAATGATATTAGCTTATATGGCGAAAAATATTATGAATGATCTAACATTAATATTATTTAAGGGAATATTATTATTATATATTGGCAGTAGATATAAAAGGTTTTACAATCACAAATTATAACGAAATAAAGTTCAAAAAATATGAATGTCACAGTGCAATCGGTTAAAGGCCACAGTCACAGCCAGGGCACTATCAGTTAACTATACAACATCTGCTCCAAACCATTAACCTGGACAAGGCACAGAGACAGGTAGGGCAGTGCACTGCCTCAGCCTCCGCTTCTTAACTGGATTGATGACAGGCCACTGCAGATTAATCAGGCACCTTACTACCTCGGGCATTCCTGATCTGATATCCTCGTCTGCTGAGGCTCCAACGTAGAGGAAGGGACTGCAAAACACGTAATCTGTCACTGTCCAGCCCGACTTCAAAAAGAAGCGCTTCCAGGCCGAAATTCGCAGCAAGAATACGGTCTATAACCGTATTGAAGACGGATTAGTTTTAGATTCGAAGCTGCATTGCGAAGATATACAAATTGGGCCCCAAAACCATGGCCAAGTGCAGCAGTCACTTGACTGTCTTCCATTCATAACTCCAAGCAGCCCATAAGAACACACGTGTCTAAGGTTAGACTGCTCACGCAGTTCTACAATAGATTGGGTATCACTTTTAGTGTTTCTGTATTCCTAAGAGAAAGTCTTTGTGCATTTGTATCTACAGGCATTACATACTATTGCCTGAGGCAGTTTTGGAGGCAATAATTTCTTCAGCATTTAAGGCAATCACGCCACAGGTCTTCGTTTCTAATATTGATAGCCCAGTTGGTAGATCCAGCTCATTGCCACCTCTTTGAAGGCCTAAGAGATTTCCAAATTGTTTAAACTACATCGTCCAGAATGGATTTAGCAATTCGCAACGCATCTTCAGCAGTTAATGGGTGTCAGACTCTTCAATAACTTTGATATTGGCTAATATTGTATGCTATGGTAGCGAGCGCGGATCCCAGGGGGGTAAAGGGGTAATTACCCCCCCAACCCCTAAGAACATTCAATAACAATCACCGGTACACGTTAAGTAGTGTTCGTTTCATAGTGCATTAAACCATAGTCATACCACCAGAAATATTAATTTTAAATGGTGTTTTAAAGCGGGATAAAATCGAAAAATAAATTAACCCTAATACCAAACAAATTTATTTTTGTAGTTTTTTATTTGTTTGTCTCTATACAATATACAATTCCAAAGAAAGCAAGAAATAAATAAATGTGGAAATGTCTGCTGGAAATTCGTCTAATTACTATTCATCCAACTACAATGTATCTTTTCAGAGAGAGTTCTAGACGAATTGTATTAAACGAATTTTATTGTAAATAGACGAATTTTCCATGGGTGTCACATTTTACTCCCCAAGATTTTTTCCAAATCCGCCCCTGTATGATAGCTGGCCATCTTGCCTTCCCACCTTTCTCAAATAACCGACACTACAGGGTCTAAACACCTAATTAATATTCCACTATTCTAGATCCTGCACTGACTAAACCCAGGCTGCTAATGTCAGCCACAGTTCAATACATCTGCAGGTTCTTGGACGCCATTGCATTTCACATTTTCTCAGCACTCGTTGCATTCGGGATTTTACCAATTCTTAGAACAGTTTTGAGCAATGTGTGTTTACAAGTAACTTTTTTTCAGCAAACGAGTTATTACAGTCGCTGAAAGTAAACTTTTAAATATTTCTGTGAACAGTATCAAAATGTATGTTTAAGTTTTGTCTTGTAGTATACGATTTATTACATTCGCTGCACGTGAATTTTTTAATGTTTCTGTGAACACTATCAATGTGTGCGTTTAGGGTTTTTTTTTCAGTAAACGATTTGTTACATTCACTGCACTTAAATTTTTTAATATTTCTGTGAACATAATCAATGTGTGTCTTCAAGTAACCTCTTCGAGTAAACGATTTGTTACACTCGCTGCACGTATGTTTTTTTATATTTCTGTGAATAGTATCAATGTGTGTCTTCAAGTAACCTTTTTGAGTATACGATTTGTTACACTCGTTACATATGTACTTTTTAATATTCTTATGAACAGTATCAATGTGTGTCTTCAAGTAACTTCTTTTAGCAAAAAATTTGTTACACTCGCTGCACGTATGTTTTTTGATATTTCTATGAACAGTATCAATGTGTATCCTCAAGCTACTTCTTTGAGTAAACAATTTGTTACACTCGCTGCACGTATGTTTTTTGATATTTCTGTGAATAGTATCAATGTGTGTCTTCAAGTAACCTTTATGAGTATACGATTTGTTACACTCGTTACATATGTACTTTTTAATATTCTTATGAACAGTATCAATGTGTGTCTTCAAGTTACCTCTTAGAGTAAACGATTTATTACACTCGTTACACATGTGGTTTTTAATTTTTCTGTGAACAGTATCAATGTGTTTCTTCAATTTACCTCTTAGAGTAAACGATTTATTACACTCTGTGCATATATACTTTCTATTATGAGAATCAACCTCTTTAATTTCACTCTTCAGTTGATCGAGTGTACCTAATACTCGTATTGTATCAATTTTACAATCTTTTATTGGGTCGCATGTTTGAGGCTCAGTTTTGACGAACGTTATATCGCCTATCTCAATCTCATCTTGTACAGTGATATGATCATAGCTACTTTCCTCAGTTTTCGGTATATTATTGGTAGAATTGATTATGTTACTAATATTCAGATCGAATTCATTTAACCCGTGTGAACTGTTAGCGGGATAGTCTTCTGCACTATTTTCCGTTGACGTTGTTGGTTCATGAATATCCATCAATACATTATCATCAATGCATTCTTCTTTGATGATATCTTGTCGGTACATGTTTCTTTAGGAGTACGAACAAAACAATGAATCTATTACAGACTTGTAGAGTTGATGGAAAAGATTAAACTAGGTTCCGGCTGTCACCAAAAGTGGAATATTTGGGGTTGCCACATTTGATATTAATATCATTACCATGATGATAATAATCGCCCTCTTTATTCCAGTTTTACCGAATGATTAATTTCTTGAGTTGGATATTATTGCCACGTTAAAATATATATTAATGATAATGAATTATTACAATGAAAATTAAAATTATTTTTTATGTATCTATTGTTGGACACATCTCTTCTTAGATTCTATTTATCGATCATTTTAATAACACAGTTAACACTAATATTTATGTAAACCACTTTAAAACAAAATACTTTGGCAAGCATTTTATCTATAATATTAATACGTGAAGAGGAAACTTGTACTTAACCCTTTTAAGCCAATAGTAAGACGAAATGCCTAGTTAAAGTTTATACGGAAGAGTACAGAAAGTTAATATTACAGTGTTACAAATAATTAAATTAATTACCTATCTTCAAACATTCGTACTAGTGACAGTCGTAGACTGAAGTGAGTTTCGAGCTGTGAATTTTGTGTGATTTCAAATGCTGTTTTTTCAATAGGTAGTCTACAGTTTCTAAAAAAAGTGTTGGCAACTTGTTGAAAACTATGGAATACGGTGAACGGAATAACTACGGAGCAAAAGAAGAAAAAGAGAGGAAGACAGCGAGAGCGGAGCGAGGAGAGGGGTGTGTGACGTTTTGGAAAGAAGCAAGACTTACGCGTATTAAACATTGTTGTGGTGGATATATCTTGAAAGTATGAAATAAATGTAGTGTGTACATACACGAGTATCATTTCTAACAAAAGGTTGGTTGGTTAATGTCGAAATTTTCCAGAATATTTTAGGTAGCTTTCCTGATTAAATCTACCAAAAATTCACGTTTAATTGCCTTTCAAGTGAATATTTGCAATTCAACTGCTACTTTCTTATAGGTCAAATAGTCACGCGAACTTTTAAGGCCATATTCAAACAGTATAAATTCTCAAGTCTTAAGCAATGGTCAAATGTATTTAAAGCTAACAATTATTTAAAATTCACCCATCAATTATAGTACCAACGAGGGGATCTCTGAAGGAGGTTTTGGAAAGGGAAGGAGAAATATATTCCATCGCGTGCAAGGATAGTTAGAACCGTGTTTTTAGCACGATTCGCTGTTCTTAGTACAATGTACAGTCGCATTCACAATATGTTGTTGTACCACAACATCGGTCATTTAAACAACATTTAAAATGTTTTCCTCCGAAATAAACACTAGATATTTGTTTGACGGCACTCGACACGTACGTCTGGTCGTGTTAGTCGGAACATTTTTCCGAATCAAAAATGCCACCGGTCGTAATAACCTGACGCACGTGATAAATTCTACGGTTACCTTGTTGGGTAGGTACGCATTTAAATTTAAAATTATTTGAATTAATTATTATTTTATTTTATTTGACTTCGCCTGCTAGTACCTAAATAATTAGTGCCATCAAAAAAGGATAATACATCAACCAAAAATCTGATACTCAAAATTCTATATATTCAATTTTGTACATACTAATGATAAAATAAGATAAAAATTATTTTTCGAGATAACAAAACTAAGCACTGATGAACTCACTAATATATCTCTGTAAATTTCGTTTCATTAAACTGGGGTAATCACACTTGTTGCATTCAAACTTTTTTATTTTTCGATGAACTGCGTCGACATGTCTTTTTAAATGGGCATTTTTTGAACTGAAGTAATCACACTCGTTGCATTCAAATGTGTGTAATTAATTCCTAAGTTCGCGTTTCTGACATGTGATGTCAATTTCTGACGTCAGTGCTAAGGATCAAGAAAGTTTATTCGGCAAAGCTATTTTTTGACCATAGACCATTGCATTACAGGGTCGAGCATTGACGAAATTTATACTTATTACTATATATATGTCCATTCGCCACAGATTGGTACTCTTATATGTATAACAATTATATTATTGGTACCTTAAATACATTTCTAAACCTCATTGTGAAACATGTTCGTGTTATTAAAAATACCTCGAGGCTAGGAATTGAATGTACCTAGCTCAATTCTAATAATTTTTAAAAGCAAATATAAATTAAGTGAATTGTGAATTTCAAAATAATTAACTATATGAATTGTATATGTCTGAAGGCAAAGAGGAACATAGTTTTAATCCAGTATCCAATCATTTTAGAAATAGCCCAAGTAAATTTCGGATTTTAAGAAAAATATACGATTCTTTGTTGTCGATTGTTTGTCATGCACAGAATTCAAATATAATTTTAATATTCGCACTTTTTAAAATATCGGAAATAGACTGTATATTTCAAAAAGCAATGTTGTCAATATTTTGGAAAACATTAACGATTTTAAATTTTCTAAAGTTTATATTATCAAATAATTCACTTATCTACCCTTCCTTTTAACAATTCGACCGAAAAAATGATTGCAGAACACGATTAAACTGGTTTTGATAAACTGAAAAAGTACTGATTTTATTTTAACTCAACATTTAAGTAGCACATCTCTTCGTTTCGGAATGTTTCGGTTCGCTATCCCTAAATCCGTTCTCCCGATGGAAGCGGTAAGTAGTTCTTTGGTTTACCATTGATTTAGTTCTCTACCTTTTGATGTCGAGTTTAACTGCATTTTTTACTCGTATTTCAGGATAAGTACTACGTTATTGTGGGTTACTTATCCCTAAGTTAAAAAAAATACGTTTTGATTCAAGAATGTCCCTTACGCTTTTGGGCTCGCGATTGCGTTCCAGGAGAATTCTAGAATAACAATACTAATTTCGGAATTAAGAGTTTTATGATGATTTTTTATTAAATGTTTTTATTTCTTTTTAAAATTGCAAACTAAATATTTTTTATTTTCACATCAATCCTGAGGGAGATCCTTTGCTCTGCATGAAGTCCTAGTCGGAGTGTTACCTTTAGGTTTATGGTTAATTATTTAAAATTTAGTTTTCTGGGGCTTAGTCCACAGTGGCGCCTTAATTTCTTTAATGTAGAATATTTATTTTGGGGCTATAAAACGTATAAAGAAAAAAAATGTATAGAAAAAGAAGACACAGTGTTTTCCATAATAATAGCAATTATATAAGTTTAAATATTAGTTACATCAATATTTACAATTGAAAACATTAAATACCATAATGTACCGGACCAAATACCTACATGGTAGCTGGCCATCTTGCCTTCCACCTTTCTCAAATAACCGACACTACAGGGTCTAAACACCTCATTAATATTTCACGATCCTTGATCCTGCACTGACTAAACCCAGGCTGCTAATGTCAGCCACAGTTCAATACATCTGCAGGTTCTTGGACGCCATTGCATTTCTCATGTTCTGAGCACTCGTTGCACTCGAGATTTTATTAATTCTGTGAACAATCTTGTGCAATGTGTGAGTAAACGATTTGTTACAATCGTTGCACGTACTACTTTTTAATAATTCTATGAACAGTATGAATGTGTATCTTCAAGTTACTTCTTTGAGTAAACGAGTTGTTACACTCGCTGCACGTATATTTTTTTATATTTCTGTGAACAGTATCAATGTGTATATTTAAGTTTTGTCTTCCAGTATATGATTTGTTACATTCATTGCAGGTGTATTTTTTTATTTTTCTATGAACAGTATCAATGTGTCTCTTCAAGTGACATCTTTGAGTAAACGGGTTGTTACACTCGCTGCACGTATGTTTTTTGATTTTTCTGTGAACAGTATCAATGTGTGTCTTCAAGCTGCCTCTTCCAGAAAACGATTTGTTACACTCGTTACACACGTACTTTTTAATATTTCGGTGAACAGTATCAATGTGTATCCTCAAGTGACTTCTTTGAGTATACGAGTTGTTACACTCGCTGCACGTATATTTTTTGATATTTCTGTGAACAGTATCAATGTGTATCTTCAAGTGACATATTTGAGTAAACGGGTTGTTACACTCGCTGCACGTATGTTTTTTTATTTTTCTGTGAACAGTATCAATGTGTGTCTTCAAGCTGCCTCTTAGAGTAAACGATTTGTTACACTCGTTACACACGTAAATTTTAATATTTCGGTGAACAGTATCAATGTGTATCCTCAAGTGACTTCTTTGAGTATACGAGTTGTTACACTCGCTGCACGTATATTTTTTGATATTTCTGTGAACAGTATCAATGTGTATCTTCATGTGACTTCTTCCAGAAAACGATTTGTTACACTCGTTACACACGTACTTTTTAATATTTCTGTGAACAGTATCAATGTGTATCCTCAAGTAACTTCTTTGAGTAAACGAGTTGTTACACTCGCTGCACGTATATTTTTTGATATTTCTGTGAACAGTATCAATGTGTATCTTCATGTGACTTCTTCCAGAAAACGATTTGTTACACTCGTTACACACGTACTTTTTAATATTTCTGTGAACAGTATCAATGTGTATATTTAAGTTTTGTCTTCCAGTATATGATTTGTTACATTCATTGCAGGTGTATTTTTTTATTTTTCTATGAACAGTATCAATGTGTCTCTTCAAGTGACATCTTTGAGTAAACGGGTTGTTACACTCGCTGCACGTATGTTTTTTGATTTTTCTGTGAACAGTATCAATGTGTGTCTTCAAGCTGCCTCTTATAGAAAACGATTTGTTACACTCGTTACACACGTACTTTTTAATATTTCGGTGAACAGTATCAATGTGTATCCTCAAGTGACTTCTTTGAGTATACGAGTTGTTACACTCGCTGCACGTATATTTTTTGATATTTCTGTGAACAGTATCAATGTGTATCTTCATGTGACTTCTTCCAGAAAACGATTTGTTACACTCGTTACACACGTACTTTTTAATATTTCTGTGAACATTATCAATGTGTATCCTCAAGTAACTTCTTTGAGTAAACGAGTTGTTACACTCGCTGCACGAACTACTTTTAATATTTCTATGAACAGTATCAATGTGTATCTTCAAGTTATTTCTTTGAGTAAACGATTTGTTACACTCGTTACACTTGTAATTTTTAATATTTTTATGAACACTGTCAATGGGTGTCTTCAAGTGACCTTTTTGAGTATACAATTTGTTGTATTCGCTGCTTAAGAACTTTATATTACGTTTGTTGCGAGAATCAACCTCTTTAATTTCACTCTTCAGTTGATCGAGTGTACCAAATACTCGTATTGTATCAATTTTACAATCTTTTATTGGGTCGCATGTTTGAGGCTCAGTTTTGACGAACGTTATATCGCCGATCTCAATCTCATCTTGAACAGTGATATGATCATAGCTACTATCCTCATTTTTCGGTATATTATTGGTAGAATTGATTATGTTACTAATATTCAGATCGAATTCATTTAACCCGTGTGAACTGTTAGCGGGATAGTCTTCCGCACTATTTTCTGTTGACGTTGTTGGTTGATGAATATCCATCAATACATTATCATCAATGCATTCTCCTTTGATGATATCTTGTCGGTACATGTTTCTTTAGGAGTACGAACAAAACAATGAATTTATTACAGACTTGTAGAGTTGATGGAAAAGATTAAACTATGTTCCGGCTGTCACCAAAAGTGGAATATTTGGGGTTGCCACATTTGATATTAATATCATTACCATAATGACATGTTCGCGCTCTTTTTTCCAGTTTTACCGAATGTTTATTATTCTTGAGTTGGATATTATTGCCACTATTAAAAATATATTAATGATAATAAATGATTACATTGAAAATTAAAAATATTTTTTTTTATCTACTGATTAACACATCTCTTCTTATATTGTATTAATCGATCGCTTTAATGGCACAGTTAACACTAATATTTATGTGGTCAGATGTAGGTAATGTCGTGCAAACTAAAATAACACTAAACACCATTTAAGTAAGATGTTTGATGTAAACCATTTTAAAACAAAATACTTTGGCAAGCATTTTATCTATAATATTAATACGAGAAGAGGAAACTTGTACTTAACCCTTTTAAGCCAATAGTAAGACGAAATGCCTAGTTAAAGTTTATACGGAAGAGTGCAGAAAGTTAATAATACAGTGTTACAAATAATTAAATTAAATATTTTAAAACCTTCATACTATTGACAGTAAGACTGAATGAGTTTCGAGCTGTCAATTATGTGTGATTTCAAATGTTGTTTTTTTCAATAGGTAGTCTACAGTTCCTAAAAAAAGGTTGGTTGGTTAATCTCAAAATTTTTCGGAATATTTTAGGTAGCTTTCCTGATTAAATCTACCAAAAATTCACGTTTAATTGCCTTTCAAGTGAATATTTGCAATTCAAACTGCTACTTTCTTATAGGTCAAATAGTCACGCGAACTTTTAAGGCCATATTCAAACAGTATAAATTCTCAAGTCTTAAGCAATGGTCAAATGTATTTAAAGCTAACAATTATTTTAAATTCACCCATCAATTATAGTAGCAACGAGGGGATCTCTGAAGGAGGTTTTGGAAAGGGAAGGAGAAATGTATTCCATCGCGTGCAAGGAAAGATAGAACCGTGTTTTTAGCACGATTCGCTGTTCTTAGTACAATGTACAGTCGCATTCACAATTTGTTGTTGTACCACAACATCGGTCAATTAAACAACATTTAAAATATTTTTCTCTGAAATAAAAACTAGACATTTTTGTGAAGGCACTGGACACGTGCGTCTGGTCGTGTTAGTCGGATCATTTTTCTGAATCAAAAATGCCACCGGTCGTAATAACCTGACGCACGTGATAAATTCTACGGTGACCTTGTTAGGTAGGTACGCATTTAAATTTAAAATTATTTGAATTAATTATTATTTTATTTAAATTGACTTCGCCTGCTAGTACCTAAATAATTAGTGCCATCAAAAAAGGATAATACATCAACAAAAAAAATCTGATACTGAAACCATGACGAATTTTGATATAAGGTCGCAACAAATCATGTTTGGAATCGCAGGGCCAATGAGCGGATTTTTTAATTGGTAATGGTCTTGGAACACCCTGTAGAAATGAAACAATATCTCAAAATATTAGAAACTAACCAGTTTTATTTGGTTTTATGAAATAGTTGTTCTTTACCTATTTAACGGATTACGATCTCAAAATCAAAGTTTATAATGACATATTTGAGCGCTAATTGCTACTTGCTAATTGCAAAAGTTTTTCCTTAGCTCTCCCCAAATTAGAAAGCTAAGTGGTTCAAATCGGATGATCTACAAAACCTAACTTATTATCTAAGAAATCACAAGTTAAATACGCGCCGTGTATTATATGTAGTAATGTCTAATATTATATTTATATTTGTGTCATAATCAATGTGATTCTTTAGTACATAGTAGTCTAAAACTGGTAGGTTTTGCGATACTACAATGAAGAAGGCAGTTCCATCTGGTTTAATAAAAAAGGCATTGATTTTGCAGACACCATTAAAGTGATATCATTATTGAAAATCGGTAAACAAAATACAAATTATCCATATTATAACTTTTAATAAAATTCTATAAAAAAAAAAACCTAAGGCGAATGTGTGAAATGTTCGTACTTAGTACAAAATATTTTCAAAATAACGTGAATTGCATTGACAAATATTAGTAAATCAAGCAAGCAAGCACGATTAAATGCGATATTAATAATCCTTATTACAATATGTTTTTCGTTAAAAAATAAAAGTTCTAAACCAAATAAATATTTTAAACCTAACCAAACTATTTATACGCTCCATATGTACTATTTAATAATAAAAACATACAAACTGCTTGCCTATAAACACCTTTCGATTCAAATATTAACCTAGATTAAGCGATACATAGAATAGGCTTGTGTCGATAAGTTAGATAGTTCTAGGTAGTTACCCAAAATATTAAATTTATTATTTTATTAATAAATTGTGGTTAAATAACACAAACTGTACCTAGTCAATACATACAACCGTATAAAACACATCATACACTAGGGTTGTCCGATTGGTTCTTAAAAATAATTAGAGGTTGATGCATAAAATAATATTAAATGCAAATGCAGCTCTTAGTCAATACGATTTTGAAAGTGCCAATTGTTTAGAAAGTGAACTGTGTCAATGTGTCTTTAAACCAGTATTTTTGGTATTAGAGTAATCACACTCGTTGCATTTAAACTTTTTTATTTTCCGATGAACTACGTCGATATGTTTCTTCAAATCCGAGTTGTTTGTACTAGAGTGATCACACTCGTCGCATTTAAACCTTCGTGTTTTTTGATGAAATCTTCTAATATGTTTCTGCAAAACAGACTTAAATGAACTAGAGCAGGGGTGCTCAAACTTAAACTGCTGGCGATCTACCTCAATATTTTTAGACTACTTACGATCGACTCTGAGAGACTGCAAGTGTGTGTGATGCAGGGTTGTCGTACATACACGATACACCCTACCTACCTAGATAGGGCGTACCGTAGCATATATAGATATTAGCTTTCTGCACAATATAGGTACATTATTTTAGTCAAGGTTTGGGTTAGGTTTAGTTAGGTTCTTCTCTACAATATCAATGAAAAAACTCATAGTTATTCAAAATTGCGAGTTTATTGGTTGTTACAAAACAAAAGAGTTACATATACCAGTTGATAAAGCCACCTTTTGCCGCAAGCAGTGTTATTTTATTACGTAATACATTTTTGTAGTTTAGTTACCTACCTACTTATTAAAAAATTTTTTCTTCTCGAGATCTACTCAAAAAGCACTCGCGATCGACCAGTCGATCGCGATCGACCGTTTGAGCACCCCTGAACTAGAGTAATTACACTCGTTACATTTAAACTTTTTTATTTTTCGATGAACTGCGTCAATATGTTTCTGCAAATCGGCGTTGGTAAAACTAGAGTAATTACACTCGTTACATTTAAACTTTTTTATTTTCCGGTGAACTACGTTATTATGTTTTTGTAAATCCGAGTTGTTTGAAGTGGAATAATCACACTCGTTGCATTTAAACTTTTTTATTTTTCGACGAATACCGTCAACATGTTTGTGCATATAAGATTTGCTAGAAGTAGAGTAATTACATTCGCAGCATTTAAACTTTTTTATTTTCCGATGAACTGTGTCAACGTGTCTTTTTAAATCAGTATTTTTTGAACTGAAGTGATCATGTGATCATGTGATCATGTGTGCAACGAATGTTCGTTGCATTGAAATTTTCTTCTTTTTATATAAAATACCTTCAATATGTTCTTCTAAATTAGAATTGTCTGAATTAGGGTGATAATAGCTGTTGAATGTATTAATTGATTTTTCGAATGCCTTTCGTTCGATTTCGTGGTCCTCACGCTTAAAAGGTTCTATCATGGCTTCCGTAATATCAGGCTCTGATTTAATCGATTCATTATATTTCTCATTACATTGTTGAATCAATTCACTGTCGCTGCTATTATCAACTTTTTCTGATTTAATGTGTATATTACCATATTCTTTGACGTCAGATTCCATCATGTCTTGTGCTTGGTCGGAATTACATTTGGTTCGTTCAATTTTAATGGCCTCAGTTTTGTATTTCTCCATTTCATAGAGATTCAATTTGAACTGCAATCTTAAGATCGTTTCCAAAGCGAAATTAAGGATGAACCAAAAGTCCCTGTATTTTATCGTTTTATTCGCGTTCAAACGTCAGTGAGCGAGGGACCAAGAAGTTTAGTTGTTTAGTTGCCAAAAGATGTTTTTTACCATAGACAACCATTGAGATTACAAGATAGTTTACTCTGTTGGCAACTTTTTGGACCTCTATCGCGAGCTGAATAATTACGGAAGCAAAAGTAGAAAAAATCCTTGTAGATAGAGACGACCTAGCATTTTTTTAAGTAGATTTCAAAAGCAATCGATGCTCAGCACAATTCTGACTACAAATTTGTTCTGTGATTGACTGAACGGATATTGCAGCTTTTGCATTAATTGACTCGCATAAATTGTAGTGTTTGTTAGAGACATTTCTGTTTTTGATACGAAACGGAATAATAGAGATTTATAATTTGAGTTGAGTATGATTTGAGTTACCTACTTATTTATTTACTAGTTTATTTTTTTAAATAATATGGAAATTGCCGTTTTTGCTTCTATATTCCATTAATAAAGTTGTCCCGAGACCATTCCCATTTTTATATTTAAATGAATTCCGTCGATATGAATTTGTAAATAAGAATTCATTGAAGTGGAGTAATTGCATTCGCTGCATTTAAACTTCTTTATATTCAAGTGAACGAACGCAATATGGCTTTGTAAAATGCATTTTTTTTAAACATGAATAAACGCACTCGTTGCATTAAAACTTTTTTATTTTACGATGAACTCCGTCAATATGTTTCTGCAAATCAGTTTTTTCTTAAGTGGAGTGATTACACTCGCTGCAATTAAACTTATTACTACTCTTATAAACGGCGCTATGCTCTCACTATAGAGCGTTGTGGGACGGCGGGATAACAGAGTTCACACAATTCCACGGTCAGTGCCCTCCAGTATTGTATATTTTGTTCATTTATAAACGTGTTTTTTTTATTTGTGCAAAAAAAAATTTAATAATATTATAATTACGGATGATTATTACACATAAAGAAAAAAATACATTTTAAAATGAATCTTATAATTGTTGCGTCATTGTAGCGTAGTGCTAGCGCCATCTTGTAAATCTGATTATAATAAACTATATTTGCTAGTAAATCGAATAGATCCTCTCCGCAGATGCTAAGAAAGTAACCATGAGTTACGTTAGATGGCAATTATAATTTATTAGCATATTAAAATTTCTTATAAATTATAGTTTTATTAAACAAGTATAGTTTAATTATTATCGGATCAATAGGATTAATATTCGCTACACTAAAAGGGATGCGTTTGTTCGATCATAGTTAGTAATTACTTCATCAACCGAACAATAGATGGCTTTAAACTCATTCAACGAAACTGTTCTCATACAGCCAGTTCGGAAAAAAACTCTGAGCGCAAACGTCAAAACGATTGACGACCTAATGTTGCCAATAACAAAATATTGCAGAAAAATGAGTTAAGTAGGCTGGCAGGTTAAGTCGGTTGCCTGTTTTATGAAAAACATATTTAGTGGCCGAAATTAAATGTGGTAACAAAAATATTGAAATATTTATTAATACAGGAATATTAATAATATTCAGTAAAAATGAAATGAAAATTATAATTTAACACTCTGTTACGTAGTAACAAACATAATTTATATTATTTAAAATAAAATGTTACCATATTTCATTTCAGCAATTCGTATTTCACGCCTCCGTCCTTATTGAAAAACGGTCAGCATATGGTTACTTGACTATACGCATTGGTTTATAGTATCTGATATAAGTATAATATATATAATCCTATTCGGTAGTTCCCAAAAACAGGTTGACCACACATTAAATAAATGGTAATCCACGAATCGATATTTATTGGTCCAAAAGAGTTAGAAAATCAAATTAAATTTTCAAAAATATCTCGGATAGCTAATTCATGAGCTTATTGTCAATTATGCAATCTAATCATTATCTTTTCCGCTTGCGGTTGAGGTAACAGTGCAAAATCATTTCTAGGTCGCAAAAAAACGCACTAATGAAAACGTTACCTAAGTATCTACTTTGAAAATATATTTTTAAAGAAATGCTACAAGATTGCTTCTTAATATCTAACGATAGTATATTATTATAACAAATTAGTTTTTGGCCAAAAATCGGATACTTTGGTCTTGAAATGAAGAAAGTGGTAATGAAGTGACGAAATATTTACCTGCCTAAATTTATAATAATATTGACGCAGTATTTGCTAGCAAAAGGTAGACTTCGATATGTCAAATTTCTTGACGAAAATTATATTCTTACTTATTATTATATTTATTATGTTTGTACCGATTTATCTAAATCCTCGCTTTAAAGTTTCAGCACAGAATCAAAGTCACGGTGGTTGCGGTACCTAGGGTTGAATGGTTTATGATTGACTGTAGTTACATTTTCACCTTTATAGTTCAATTAATTTATTTATTGAAACAATTACATACTCGTTTAAAGGTTACAGATTCGTGGATACATATTAAAAATGGTTGTTCCGTGAGCGTTTGACGTGAGTGTGAACCTCTGTTCGATGCCTTCTTAACTATACTAAATGTCTGTCCTAAAGAAGGTACCTAATAATTAACTGTGTATTACAAAAACATTTCGTACGTTTTATTTATCTTAAAACGTACCCTAAAAATATTCAGCAGGCGTTTGACCTCTAATGCTGACCTCATACTGCAACTCTGACTTCGAAAGATAGTTCCAGGAAATTAATGGAATCGACATTTTGTATAAAAAATGCCATATTTGAACAAAAAAAAAAAAAAAATCTTTGCTTAGCCGCTACTATGTGATCGACCAGTCGGCTTACAAGTCAGAAGAAAATATTCAGTTAGGTATCTGAAAATATATAAAAAAGTTTAAACAATAGCAAAAAAGGTTAAACACAATTTAAACATTCAATAGCAAAAATGTACCTTAATAGCTATTTGTTTATAAAAACGTTACAAAAAAAAAATACATTTATAAAATGACAAAACTAACCACTTCTAACAAAAAACTTGAAAACGTATTATAAACCAACGAATAGTAAACAAGTTGTCTCTAAACGAAATATAATGGTTACAAAGGCATTTATTTAAAAAAGAAAAAAATGTGATTAAACACTTTATGACAGTGTCAGACTGTGCAAGTTCAAAAGTAAATTGTAAACACATAATAAGTATTTACAATTAATTACAAATAAAGTAGGTGTTTTTTTTTAATTACGGTAATTTAAATATTTACCAATTTATAGTGTAAATAGGAAGAAACACTCATAGCGTTATTAAAAATAACTCACGTCATATTGATATTAATCGTGGCAACCCCAAAAATACCACTTTTAGAGACAGTCAGAATCGGGACATTAGATTGAGTATATTTTCCAACAACCCTAAAAGGCTGTAATAGATTCATTGTATTGTTCGTGCACATAAAGAAACATGTACCGACTAGATATCATCAAATCAGAATGCATTGATGATAATGTATTGATGGATATTCATGAACCAACAACGTCAACAGAAAATAGTGCAGAAGACTATCCTGCTAACAGTTCACACGGGTTAAACGAATTCGATATGAATATTAATACCATAATCAATTCTACCAATAATATACCGAAAAATGATGAAAGTAGCTATGATCATATCACTGTACAAGATGAGATTGAGATAGGCGATATAACGTTGGTAAAAACTGAGCCTCAAACATTCGACCCAATAAAAGAGATACAATTTTAAGTAAAGTCGATCAACTAAAGAGTGAAATTAAAGAGGTTGATTCTGATTACAAACGAAATAGAAAGTTCATATGCAGCGAATGTAACAAATCGTTTACTCTAAGAGGTAACTTGAAGACACACATTGATACTGTTCACAGAAAAATTAAAAACCACATGTGTAACGAGTGTAACAAATCGTTTTCTGGAAGAAGTCACGTGAAGATACACATTGATACAGTTCATAGTAAAATTAAAAGGTTCACGTGCAGCGAGTGTAACAACTTGTTTACTCGAAGCAGTGGCTTGAGGATACACATTGATACTGTTCATAGAAATATTAAAAAGTACATATGTAACGAGTGTAACAAATCGTTTTCTAAAAGAAGTTACTTGAAGACACACGTTGATGGTGTTCACAGACATATTAAAAAGTTTATGTGCAGCGAGTGTAACAAATAGTATACTAGAAGACAAAACTTAAATATACATTTTGATACTGTTCACAGAAATATTTAAAAGTTCCCTTTCAGCGACTGTAACACCTCGTTTGCTGAAAAAAGTTACTTGAAAACACACATTGCTCAAAACTGTTCATAGAATTGGTAAAATATCGAATACAACGAGTGCTCAGAAAATGTGAAATGCAATGGCGTCCAAGAACCTACAGATGTATTAAACAGTGGCTGACATTAGCAGCCTGGGTTTAGTCAGTGCAGGATCAAGAATTGTGAAATATTAATGAGGTGTTTAGAACCTGTAGTGTCGGTTATTTAAGAAAGGCGAGAAGGCAAGATGGCCAGCTACCATACAGGGGCGGATCTGGAAAAAAATCTTGGGGGTTAATCCCATTTTAGATTTGCGGAAAATTCGTCTATTTACAATAAATTCGTTTAATACAAATCGCCTAGAACTCTCTCTGAAAAGATACATTGTAGTTTCCAGCAGACATTGCCACGTTTATTTTTTTCTTGCTTTCTATGCACTGCGAAAAACAAATAAAAAACTACAAAAATAAATTTTGTTTGGTATTAGGGTTAATTTATTTTTCGATTTTATCCCGCTTTAAAAAACCATTTAAAATTAATATTTCTGGTGATATGAGAGGCATGATACACAATGATAGAGAAAGAGAGAGAGAGAAAGAACCTACGATAAAGCGGATAATAGATAATAGTACACACGGCGTCATTTATATTGTAATTTATTGAACTTGTCCCTTTGAGGTTGAATCGCGAATAAAAGATATTAATTGAGCATTCTCTGCAGGTGGTTGTGAACCGGTTGAACGTGACAAACAGTAACGTCTTTTAACGACATTATCGTATTTTTGGAGTTATAAACCTAGGCATCTTTTTTGAACTAATTCTAGAAATATTTTTCCCTAATTGTGTATAATTTCATAATTAAAATTAAAAATAAACTAAATAAACATTAAAAGAAACTAAGAAAATTTACACGCCGAGGACGCAGTATAGAGAAGTCATCTTAGAACAAAGGCTGGTACAAAAAATGTTTCACGATTGGTGCGTGTTATACCAATAATATTGTTACTGTCCCAGTAGGTATAACTTGCCACAATATAACTTGGGAATAGTAATATAAAGCCAATAGCAAAGTTATTGAAGAGTGTTGAAGATGCGTTGCAAATTGCTAAATCCATTCTGAACGATGTAGTTTAAACAATTTGGAAATCTCTTAGGCCTTCAAAGAGGTGGCAAGGAGCTGGATCTACCAACTGGGCTATCAATATTAGAAACGAAGACCTGTGGCGTGATTGCCTTAAATGCTGAAGAAATTATTGCCTCCAAAACTGCCTCAGGCAATAGTATGTAATACCTGTAGATACAAATGCACAAAGACTTTCTCTTCGGAATACAGAAACAATAAATGTGATACCCAATCTATTGTAGAACTGCGTGAGCAGTCTAACCTTAGACACGAGGGTTCTTATGGGCTGCTTGGAGTCATGAATGGAAGACAGTCAAGTGACTGCTGCACTTGGCCATTCTTTTGGGGCCCAATTTGTATATCTTCGAAGTGCAGCTAATCCGTCTTCAATATGAGTCGCAGGTTATAAACCGTATTCTTGCTGCGAATTTCGGCCTGGGAGCGCTTCTTTTTGAAGTCGGGCTGGACAGTGACAGATTACGTGTTTTGCAGTCCCTTCCTCTACGTTGGAGCCTCTGCAGACGAGGATATCAGATCAGGAATGCCCGAGGTAGTAAGGTGCCTGTTTAATCTGCAGTGGCCTGTTATCGATCCAGTTAAAAAGAGGAGGCTGAGGCAGTGAACTGCCCTACCTGTCTCTGTGCCTTGTCCAGGTTAATGGTTTGGAGCAGATGTTGCATAGTTAACTGATAGTGCCCTGGCTGTGACTGTGCCCTTTACCCGATTGGACTGTGACATCGTTTTTGTGGATGCTAATTGGTATGGGCTATTCAGGACATCAAACGTCTCCATATTTTAGAACAAAAATAACCGGAACTCACCTCACGATATACTGGCTCTTAACGCTCGCAAAGATCTTGTCAATATTACACGGATTCTTCCTCTTTGCTTATACAATCTTTATTTTCACTTTTGTGCTACACTTGTGGTGATTATGTTACTTTTTAAGACTTTAATGCTAACTATTTTAATAGTACAAGGTACATTTAAAATTAAACTTAATTTCTGTTTAACAAAATATTTGCATAATTTAGCGTGTTGGTTATTTTGTTCATATTTTTTGAACTTTATTTCGTTATAATTTGTGATTGTAAAACCTTTTATATCTACTGCCAATATATAATAATAATATTCCCTTAAATAATATTAATGTTAGATCGTACATAATATTTTTCGCCATACAAGCTAATATCATTTTTATACGAGTACTACAGCAAGTTTCCTTATTATATTGATATGTATTTTTTATTCATATTTTATGTTCTTATCATTATATTATTAATTTATATTTTGTATATCCTTTTTTTTTTCTTCTACCGCGGTTCTGTAGTTATTTATTTAAATTCTTCTTATTGCTCTATAAAATTATGCTATTCAGAAAACATGAATATAAAGATTTATGACGATCTAGATGACATTTCACAATTTAATACAACAGGATTACAAGATTTTAAATATAATCTTATGATTTTAAATCTTAATATTAAGAGTATAAACGGAACCTTTGGTGATTTTACAGTGATGCTGCTAAATATGAACTTTGAGTCGGACTTTCATTTTAACCGAAAGTTGGATTATTAACCGACTTATACCACTTTGTTTCTCCTACGACGGTATTTGTATTTTTTACTAAGTTAATTTTCATGACAACCTCAAGGCACTGCCAAGGCGTCTGAAGAACATGACAGTACCAGTTGGTAATCCCACACTATTCAGAGTAAACAAATCTGGACAATATATAAACATCTACAACAATTAAAATTGTTCTTCTGAGAAACAAATATTTTTTATAATTTGTTGCCTCACCTTGACGTTTAAAATCTAGATTGGGTAATAACTTAAATTGATTCTAATTCAATCTGGCTTTGATGTGTTTACAATGTTCAAAATATAAAAATAATTTATATAGGTATTATTTTTGACTTCTATTTCGCAATAAATATGTACGAAATATTGACTTATTTACTTTCCTCCTATGTCATAGAGCACTTCCTATGTCACAGATTTCTGTAAATCCTAGGAACACATAATTTCCATGGCTTAATGTTCAAAATAAGGTAGAAATTGACATATTGTAGCATATATCTTTTTTTTTAAACTATTTTTTGTCTCCTGTACAATTGAAAGTATATTTTTATTATTTTCCACGAGAAGGTAAAAGCAATTATCTTTTTAAAAAGTACCAAGGCTACAAAATTGCAAATTCTCTTTCTTTAGTGTATCATTTTTCATAATATGTATATTTTTTAATTATCTTTATCACCTACCTATATTTTATGAATTATTTTTTTGATAGCTAAATACGCAAGTACCAATTAAGTAAAAATTACACATAATACTAGAATCTGTGAAGATTGGTACCTAAGTGTTCCGTGAAAACAAAAGGCTATTTCTTTTTAGAATGGCATATTATCACATTATTAATTTTAAATAGTTACATAATTTAATAAATAGTAGCTTAATTATAAATAAATGCTAATGCCTTTAAAATAAAAAAAAAAAACATTTTGAAAGAGCAACATTGCATTACGATTCCAAACCTTCGTTTAAAACGGAACTGTCATTTGTCAGATGGTGGATAGATTCCTTTCTAAATCATTGTTTAAGATTGTACTTGATAAAATGTTAAATAAATAATCGTGCGTATAGATTAAAATATTAATAGTAGATATCGCGAGGACATCCCTCACAGCCTTCACAGAGTCCATAATTCGCGCCCGTGTGCAAACATTCTATAACCAGCGACGCGACCGCCATCTTAATAGCTCAGCGCCAGGAGGCGCTTGCTGAAGAATCTTCCGGCTGTTACTCCACGGATCTTTCGTGTCTTTACTGTTATGGAGTCAAATCCCGAGTCTTATGTAACCTAGTGCCAGACATCATCAGCACTGTATTAATAACTATTAATAATCACCTTACAATATAAGAAATACCATCGATTGAGTTAAAAAATGGAGGAATGCACTGAGACTGCTGTTAAAATAGAAAAAGATTATATTTCTGAGCAAGGGTATGATTGCAAACCAAGCTGCAGTGATTTTAACAATTCGCGAATGTCTAAATCGGACAACAATAGTGTTTCAAAAGTCTCAGGACCACTTCTTAAATCAGACATCGATAGCAAAGATTGCTTTGGTCCGCAGCAGTGTAATACTATGATAACAAATCAACAAGATGATCTTTTTATGGAGGAAAATATCAAATTTATAAAATTAGAAAATAGTATCGGTCTCGAAAAAATAGTCAATAACATAAAATGCGTTAAAGTGGTATTAAAGAAAATTGACTTTACCTGTTCGAATTGCAAGGGTTTTCTAAACGTACGGTGTATGTATTTGGAGAATAAACTTTTTTGTTTCGAATGCCTTTATAGTGATTATAAAACAAAGGTTTTATTAGAACACATAAACCTTGAGCAACAATCAATAAAAAGATTACAATGTAGCGAATGTAATAGGATGTTTACAAGGCGACACAGTTTATTAAGACATTTAAACACCGATCACTTAAAAATTAAAATGTTTAAATGCACCCAGTGCGATTATACAACGTCGGCTAAAAGAAATTTAACAAGACATATTGACGAGGTTCATCAGAAGATAAAAAAATTTAAATGCAGCGAGTGCGATTATATGAGTTCAACTAGAACAAAATTAACGATGCATATTGAGGCCGTTCACCGGAAGATAAAGTTTAAATGCAGCGAGTGCGTTTATATCAGTTCAACTAGAACACTTTTAACGTTGCATATTGACGCCGTTCATCGGAAAATAAGAAAGTTTAAATGCAGCGAGTGCGATTATATGAGTTCAACTAGAACACATTTAACAATGCATATTGACGCCGTTCATCGGAAAATAAGAAAGTTTAAATGCAGCGAGTGCGATTATATGAGTTCAATTAGACAACGTTTCACGATGAATATTGACGCCGTTCATCGGAAAATAAGAAAGTTTAAATGCAGCAAGTGCGATCATGCCACTGCGAGAAAGTCATCCTTACAGTTACACATTGACGCCGTTCATCGGAAAATAAGAAAGTTTAAATGCAGCGAGTGCGAGTATATGAGTTCAACTAGAACACATTTAACAATGCATATTGACGCCGTTCATCGGAAAATAAGAAGGTTTAAATGCAGCGAGTGCGATTATATAAGTTTAACAAAAACAAATTTAACGATGCATATTGATGCCGTTCATCGGAAAATAAGAAAGTTTAAATGCAGCGAGTGCGATTATATGAGTTCAACTAGAACACATTTAACAATGCATATTGACGCCGTTCATCGGAAAATAAGAAAGTTTAAATGCAGCGAGTGCGATTATATGAGTTCAACTAGACAACGTTTAACGATGCATATTGACGCCGTTCATCGGAAAATAAGAAAGTTTAAATGCAGCAAGTGCGATCATGCCACTGCGAGAAAGTCATCCTTACAGTTACACATTGACGCCGTACATCGGAAAATAAGAAAGTTTAAATGCAGCAAGTGCGATCATGCCACTGCGAGAAAGTCATCCTTACAGTTACACATTGACGCCGTACATCGGAAAATAAGACAGTTTAAATGCAGCGAGTGCGATTATATGAGTTTAACTAGAAATGATTTAACGTTGCATAATGACGCCGTTCATCGGAAGATAAGAAAGTTTAAATGCAGCGAGTGCGATTATATGAGTTCAACTAGACAACGTTTAACGATGCATATTGAGGCCGTTCATCGGAAAATAAGAAAGTTTAATTGCAGCAAGTGCGATTATATGAGTTCAACTAGACAACATTTAACGATGCATATTGACGCCGTTCATCGGAAAATAAGAAAGTTTAAATGCAGCGAGTGCGTTTATATGAGTTCAACTAATGGAAATTTAAAGAAACATATTGAAAGCGTTCACCGAAAAATATTAAAGTTTTAATGCAGTTAGTATGATCATGCTACCTACTAAGAGAAATTAAAACATAAGATTGGCATATTGAAAGTTGTCAACGAAAAACATTAAATTTTAGTGGGTTTGACGATTATAAATAGTTAATTGTACAATTTCTCCTAATTGCGGTTTGATAAATATGTCGTATACCGAAAAAAACTGTTTTTTTGTTTGTAGACATGTAGGCGACCGATAGTCAAAAGCAACCTTCTTGCAATTCTTGAGTAACTTCATTACATTTAAGGGTAGACTAGGACTATACAAAGTGCCTGCAGTGGGGTTACGCACTGAGAGTGAACGCGATTCCTTTGGCCGCATAATTTATTTATCCAAATCATATAAAAAATAAGTACTATGAAAAGACTTAAATAACACACGACTATTGCTCAAATTAAACTAACCAAAACACGTTATTGTAAATTTGAAAACAATAAAATTATATAGATATTACCTTCAGGGTAAAAAGAAAATATATATTTCCGAAACGTAAGTTTATATTTTTTTTTCTATGTAGTAAATACTATAGACGCCATGTCGGCGCTAATCTTCTAAAGCAACAGATGGAATTTAAGGAGGTTTTTCACTATTTTTTAGTTTAGTTTTCAGCGGGTTTAGATGTAATTAACAGGGTATTTCAAATTCATGGCACTTCTTTTAGGAGGTTTATCTATATCCGATATCTAAACCTGTAGTACGAAAAAGAAAATCATTTCCTAAAATATTGGTCTATACCCAATTAAATATATTGTTTATGTGAGGTATTTTAAACAATTCGTTGCATAAAGTACAATCTTTCTATAATATAGTATTTAAATTACAAACTCAATCACCGTATCCTAATTGCCAAGCTCGAAGCATTAGGTGATCTTCTTAGATGGTTCAAATATTGTAATAATTCCATCTGGTGTTCCTCAAGGAACTCGCTTAGGGCCTTTACTGTTTAATGCTTATATCAGCGATATTGGTAACGGTTTTTACACTTCCGAACACAACCTCTACGCTGATGACATGAAAATGTATTCAGTAATCTCTAATTTGGACGATTGCATTAATATGTAGCAAGACAAATAATAACTGACATAAATTGAACTAAGTGCAACAAGATATCTTATACGCGAAATGTTATAAAAACCGATTTCACTTATACCATCGGTGCGACTAAAGACGACATAATTGAAACTACATATGTATGTGATCTGGGTGTAGATTTAGGTCATAAATGAATCGGCGATCAACATATATCCTACATTGTTGACAAAGCATACAAAACACTTGGCTTCATATTTAGGTCATGCAAGTCTTTTTCGGGGACACAGGCACACATGACCCTATACTTTGCGTACCTTCGCAGTCTGTTTCTCCTATCTGGTCTCCGCAATATGATGTGTACAAGAACAGAGTGGAACGCATTCAGAAACGGTTCATTAGACCTGGAATTCAACACATATGACGAGATGGCTAATCATTATCATATGCAGACCCTCGAGGACCGAAGTACCACAGCGGATATGGCACTTCTACACGATCTATTACATAACAGAGCGGACAGTCCAGATCTTGTATCAGGTATCAACCTGCGAGTGCCTTCTACTCTGTTCCAGGTGCCAAGGCGCAATGCAGACTATGCCAGAAACTCTGTTCTGTACCGTTTACTCAATACCTACAACACTAAATTCAACGAGGTTGATGTATTGACCTAAATCGTGGCGAGTTTCTTTCAAAAATCCGAACTATTTCATGCCAATCTGATTCAAAATAAAAGCGTTGTATATTAAAATCAATTTATCGATACACAAAATATACTATGTTTATACATACATACACACACAAGAGGCATGCTTTGTTATAAAGTTGCATTTGTATTTTTAAATCCACAAATAAAGAGTTAACTTTTTGACTTCTGAAATTAGGCAGGAAAGGAAAGAAAAAATATTAAAATAAAACGATATGTTAATATTTATATTGTTATTATTTATACTTTTATTATAACTGTTTCATTTTTTATCTGAATATTTTGAATTTAAGGTAAAAGACATTCTATAAAAGGGTTCGTTTTGCCCTTAATTGGTTCTACGACGTGGGATGTCTAGCAAATCGTTTGATCTTGTCGCACGTGACGGTACCCTGAGACCCATCAGCTCAAGCTGAGAGCTGCACTTAACTGCACCTGACATTATTCTCATCAGCTCTAGACCTTCTTTCAAATTCTTCGGATCTATTTGCAAAGTGCATGGAGGGCTTACGATACATGTGTTGAAGGAATTTGTGTTGAACCTATTCAATTTTAAATACATGTGTCGCGTACTTAGGATTCCAAATTTGGGAGCCTTATTCCAGGACACTGCGC
This sequence comes from Neomicropteryx cornuta, assembly GCA_020383195.1. NCBI lineage: Eukaryota > Metazoa > Arthropoda > Insecta > Lepidoptera > Micropterigidae > Neomicropteryx > Neomicropteryx cornuta. Next base: position 6,677,749 of record JAHKQU010000031.1, read on the forward strand.
ACATAAGAAAAGAACCAGGTCTTTAGAGCGATACCCGATTTAAACCCTAAATGTTTGAACGCTTTTGCAGTAACATACTCAACATGTTTATCAGCATCCTACTATTTAACACAATTCCAAGATCTTTAATACAATCGGTTGAAGATATCTGCGAATTACTGAGCCTAAAAGTAAACTTGACTTTATTGAGGTTTCTCGTGAAGCAAATATAAACACATTTGCCCGCATTAAAAAGAGACGGTTTTCAAGGCAATAATCAGAAAATCTATTTAGGTCGTCCTGTAATTTATTAGAGTCTGTGAGATCCTTAATTATAGGGAGTATTTTCAAATCGTCAGCATAACCTAACACTTGTGCAATACGAAAGCATGAGAAAATGTCGTTGTTGTAGAAGAGGATCAACAGCAGTCCAAGTAGGCTGCCTTGTGGAACACCTGAGGTTATGACAAGCCAATCCGACCGAAGACCACCAATTGTTGACACACTGACTCCTGTTGCTAATATATGAAGAAAACCATCTAAGTAGATCACCATGAATGCCGATCTTCACTAATTTATTTAACAGGATTCTATAATCAACTTTATCGAAAGCTTTACTAAAGTCGGTATAGATATCATCTACTTGACATTTTTGGTTAATGGAGGTAGTAATGTAGTTGGCGAATAAAGCTAAATTGCTGACAGTGGAGCGCCCTGTAAAGAAGCCATGCTGAGCGTTCGAAATGTAATGTTTTGTTACCTCAAACACTTGGAAATGGACTATTTTTTCAAATAACTTAGCGATTGTATTTATTTTAGAAATAGGTCGATAGTTGTCAACTGCGTTACGGGACTCAGATTTATAAACTGGAGTAACATATGCCTTCTTCCATTCCAGGACTAACCTTCCTTAAGTGTGGTAAGGCTTAAATAATGTGCACTACAGTTTCTGACAAATGTCGCTGGAATTCCATCTGGACCTGCACTTTAATTTAGGTCCAGTTGTTTAATTTCAGCTGAGATGCTTTCAATATCGACAGTCACCGAGTGCATATCTGCTGGACCTATCCCGGTTTTCCTTGACAGGTAACTTGAGAGGGAAAACCATGAGTTTTTGATTTAGATTTTACGAAAGACAAAAACTATATTTTTATATTTTGTGCAATTTTAATTCCTAATTTCTCTAAGTTATCATAAAATATAAAGAATTAAGGTTCGACTTTTATTATAAAATATGGAGTTTTGAACCATTTAAGTACCTATTTAATGTTGTCTATGGCGCTGAAATAAATAAATTTAATATGAAGAATATTATGAAATAATAAATTTGAGCCTAAAAATAATATAAATTTGAAATGTTGTTTAATAAAATAACATTTAATTAAAAAAAAAACTTTCAAAAGTACTCAACAGATGGCCTTAGGTTGATATTTTTTTAAAGATTGTCTTCGCAGTAGACGAGCTAAGCGACAGATGGCGCTGAACTATAAGATTATTACAATTTAAATAAATTAAAGAGCACTAAAATAATGTTAAAAGTAGTGACGACTATTTTCACCAAATTAAAACGAAAAAAAATAAATATTAATTATTTAAACTTATAAAGATTATTCTTTCGAAAAATTAATAACATTTAATATATTTACTTAAACAGTTATTTACTAATATAATAAGCAATGCTTTACTTTTATTAAATTTTATTTACTTAAATAAAATATACAATTCCTGGTAATACAGTAACGCTTTTTCTAAAACAAACCCAATTTCTTATAAGCCGCCATACAACGTTAAGTTTTAACGTTAACTCATTACACTAGCTAATGTCGAGGCATCTGGTACCGTGTTTAGCTAACTAAATGTGAACATCTGTTCTAAGGTAAACTTTACTTCCTTAATCGATAATGGCCTTGACACTATTACGGCGTACGACGATATCTATCGACAAAGATAAATGATCCTTTTACCATTATCACAAAAAGTACCTAAATTTAACTTAGTTGAGTAGCGTCCAAATTAATTGAATATTACCTAGTCACAACAGTTCTTTTAAATAGAACTTAGGTTAGGATGAACATTCTTTTATGGAGGTCATTCTATACTTCAAACTGTTCAACTTTTGTTCGACAAGTTATCAAGGTACTAATCTATAACCTTCCTAACTAGGTAAAAGTTACCTGTTTAAACGCATAGTTACTCCTCCTGGGATATTATTTATTTGGTATGGACAAAAAAGTGACGTCAAACATTCTTATAATATAGTTTAGATATTTATATACTCCAAGAGACTTTCTTTAGAAGAATATCTTTTGTATTCATCAACAAATTATAAAATTATATTTACCAATTTAAATGAGTTGCAAATATTTTGAACTTTACCTCAAAATGTATTCTGAAGTTTATAATTCCTTTATAATATAATAAAAAAAAGTTTATTTGTTTAGTTGTGACTCGCTAGATAATTCACCAGAATATAAATTTGAACCTATATGTAAACATATGTAACAGCAATGTATGTAATTTCTATGTATTTGTTTAATAATAAATATCTTGCTTTAATAAGAAAACTCTCTCGTTTCATGTTTCAGAAATCATTTCAATTGTAAAGGTTTAGGCCTGAACAATGCCACTACAAATTGTTTAACAATCTGCATCGACGCATTGTTAAACAATACAAATCTTATGTCAACGAGTCGTCAGATTCGCATTGTTTTTATATAAGAATACTATTATTAAGATGAAATCGGCTTTCCATGATTACTAATCGACGTCTCGAGTCAGTCGAATCATTACTTTATGAATCTCGCAAAGTTGCCAACCCTTTATTGTATTGTAGATGTTTTTCTTATATAACTCGTAAACACCAGAAAATACCAACTTAAAATTGCTTAATGATATCTGCATCATTTAAAGAGTTGGAAAATAAACTTTGAATTATGAAATAGTAAAAATGATTGAAAAAAAGCCAATTCTTCTAAATTCTATTAAATGACTTGGTAATTCAATCTTCCCACTTCTAGGTGGCAAACATCATCTCCTCAAAAACAGTCTGAAGATATGCTTTAAATATGTATTTGACATGATTTCTCGATTACTTTTATTAAACTATATATTTTCATTAAATACTTTTATATTATTTGCCGCCATCTGTTATTATCAAAAGAAAGTATCGATTTTCTCTTTAAATTTATCAATTTTAATTTAGATGGCGCTAGCATTAAACTTAATAATTAAACTTATTCATACTGTAAAACAATTCAATTTGTATTTCCACGAATATATAACATATTTTAGATACCTACTTTCATCACTTATGATCACAAGATATCAACATTAAGTAGGATTTAAACAAACACTTTGCTATTTAAGGGTTCTCTTGAATGGAAATGCTAGTGACAATCACTTACTTAAAAATAAAAAAAAAACAGGTGAAAGCACTACCGCAGCAGTCACATCTGCGAAGAATCTCATTGGCCAGAGAGTACTCAAAACTTACTTTCGCTCAAGGCTCGTGAGGAAGATTCCGCTACACATTTAGAGGCATTAAATTGCAATTTATTATCTGCAGCCACTTTAAGAGACGATTGACGTCATCTTGTCAAAAAATGACGTCACTCACTGGTTTATCTTCACATCGACCACATCCAGTAACAAACTACATTTTTTCACTGCGGTAAAAATATTATTAGTAAATAGAATATAAAATAAACCACTTAGTGCGGCCCTTTGCTGGATACCAGATTATATATATTTTAGTTTTAATTGTCTGTTTATCATACCTTTAATACAATGCTATTTTCTATAAAAAAAATAGTATATTTTTATAATATTTAATAAAAACTTATTCAACATGATGGATCACTATTTATTTATTTATTTTATTTATTTATTTATTTATTGTACATAATTAATTTGACAAAAGAAATAGAAATGTAGTAGTAGAGATACACAGTTATAAAAGAATATTGCAAATGCACAGGGAGCGATTATATTACCGCATTATTAATGATAAAAGTCTATACGACCATGGACGTAGCATTATGTCCAAAACATCGACTACTCAGAAACTCTACCCAGAGTTTTGTCAATATTGTTATTAAACATTTTAAGATTTAAGGTTTATCCGTCGATCATAAAGGCGGGTTTCAGAGCCGTGACGGTTACGGAACCCCCGCAACGCAACGGAGGGCCCGCATGCAATCCTATAAGTATAGGAAATTAGTTTATCCCTTACTCGCAGAGATGGCTTTATGTTTAGACGAATATAAATCTGTAGGTATCTGCCCACCAAAAACAATATCTATAACAATTAGAAATACATATTTAAATAGGTTTATAGACACTTTTCAAATGCTTCGATCGAGTTAATCATTCTATTCTCCACAGAGATTTATACTACAGTATAAAGAATGGTACAGAAAGTTCTCTTGGAACAAAAGTGAGACGACACCCTGCGAGTGCTCCAATGCTGAACAATATAACATCGGGAGTACCACGGGGTTCACAACCGGGACTCTAATTATTATATATAAATGTAACGTTTTTTAAAGTTTGAACACATTTCGTATGCAGATGATTTGAAAATTTATTCTAAGGTTAATGAGAACAATTGTCTAGGCATTTGAACTGATGTGAATCTTTTTAACACTACTGTGATAAAAACTGTATTTTCTAGAATTTCGGTGGAAATTTGTCAAACAACTTGAATCTAAGACCTTAGTATTATGCTAATATGTGCAATACAAACTGCCAAAAAGATATATTTTATATGAGTAAATTGATATTTTTAAAGGAAGTGCGAGCATCTCTGAAACCCCCAATATAATTTATGAATATAACGGGACCTAATGATTGACGAATTGTCACTACTCTCAATTGTTACTATTGCAGATACACAATTTTCGACTTATTTTAAACACTGCTTTATGCCGTTTATTGATAGTTAATTTAATATTTAAATTTACTATACTATATTTTGTACCACTTGGCATAGCGTAACATGGTAGAATACTTCTAGAATCAACGATCTATCGACGGTCTAGAATGTTCTGAAGCATGTCCCAAAAATCGAGAATTCAGTTACGTCCGATTTATTCTTCCGATGAATTTTAATCAAAGCAAAATACCAAGTTAGTAAATAGTACTTCCTACGTGGTTTAAATAACCAGAAAGTAACATAAATATTCGCGTAACGCGAAATATCCGTTTTCATCATTTTATCGACACGTCGAAAGAGTGAGCGACGCAACCCGAGAGGGTAGGTACAATCAATATCCTACTTACTAATATTTACTTATTCTTAATAAATTACTTTTAGTTTATTGCTCGGCTGTTATAAAAATAGGAAATTGAAGAAAATACTATGAAATTAATAAAATACACCCAGACTGACAAAATATTGAAAAATATTTTTAATTTCTCATCATTAATATATTGTTAGTGAGTTTTTAATGGTGGCAATAATACCATCTAAAACATAATAAACAATCGGTAAAATTGGGGAAAAGATCGCACACATATGTGCAAAGACCACGGAGTCTATACCCAGGAGGAGAAGTTCGATGGGAGGGGGTAAGCCGAAAAACGTCCGCTTGGGTACGAGCCGCGCAGTCGGGCTCTGCGCATCTCGCGAGTACTAAGCAGCTTAACCTCCTCGAGTTGTCAAAGTCGTGAAACGCAGCTGTTGCGGAGCTGTGGCTCTGTTTTGTTCAATCAAATGCTCACCTTCTTATTGAAATGTGAACATTTGTGAACAAAATGTGAAACACCGTCAACTTTTGACGTGAACCGAACGAAAGTTACAGCGCGTTCTGTTAGTGTCTCCCACTCTTGGCTGTCATGCATTTGGGGCTGAGTTTCTCCTCCTGTGTATAGACTCCGTGATCGGGACATTGGATAGAGTATATTTTCCAACCACCCTACAGATCTGTACTAGATTCATTGTTTTGTTCGTGCACATAAAGAAATATGTACCGACAAGATATCATTAAAGCAGAATGCATTGATGATAATGTATTGATGGATATTCATCAACCAACAACGTCAAAAGAAGATAGTGCAGAAGACTATCCCGCTAACAGTTCATACGGGTTAAATGAATTCGATCTGAATATTAGTAACATAATCAATTCTGCCAATTATATACCGAAAACAGAGGAAAGTAGCTATGATCATATCACTGTACAAGATGAGATTGAGATAGGCGAAAAAACGTTCGTCAAAACTGAGATTCAAACATTCGACCCAATAAAAGATTGTAAAATTGATACAATACGAGTATTAGGTACACTCGATCAACTGAAGAGTGAAATTAAAGATGTTGATTCTCCCTACAAACGTAATACAAATTTCATATGCAGCGAATATAACAAGTCATTAACTATAAAACTTAATTTGAAGACACACATTGATACTGTTCACAGAAAAATTAAAAAGCACATGTGTAACGAGTGTAACAAATCGTTTTCTGGAAGAAGTCACTTGAAGAGACACATTGATACTGTTCATAGAAAAATTAAAAGTAGTACGTGCAACGAGTGTAACAAATCGTTTTCTGGAAGAAGTCACTTGAAGAGACACATTGATACTGTTCATAGAAAAATTAAAAGTAGTACGTGCAACGAGTGTAACAAATCGTTTTCTGGAAGAAGTCACTTGAAGATGCACATTGATACTGTTCACAGAAATATCAAAAAATATACGTGCAGCGAGTGTAACAACTCGTTTACTCAAAGAAGTAACTTAAGGATACACATTGAAACTGTTCATAGAAAAATTAAAAAATATACGTGCAATGAATGCAACAAATCATATACTGGAAGACATTACTTAAATATACATATTGATACTGTTCACAGAAGTATTAAAAAATTCACGTGCAGCGAGTGTAACAACTCGTTTACTCAAAGAGCTACCTTAAGGATACACATTGATACTGTTCACAGAAATATCAAAAAATATACGTGCAGCGAGTGTAACAACTCGTTTACTCAAAGAAGTACCTTGAAGATACACATTGATACTGTTCATAGAAATATTAAAAATTATACGTGCAGTGAATGTAACAAATCCTTTAATCATAAATCTCACTTGAAAATACACATTGACACTGTTCATAGAAATATTAAAAAATATACTTGCAGTGAATGTAACAAATCGTTTACTCAAAGAAGTAACTTAAGGCTACACATTGATACTGTTCACAGAAATATCAAAAAATATATGTGCAGTGAGTGTAAAAAATCGTTTTCTGAAAGAAGTAACTTGAAAAGACACATTGATACTGTTCACAGAAATATCAAAAAGTTTACGTGCAGCGAGTGTAACAATTCGTTTACTCAAAGAATTTATTTGAAACCACACATTGCACAAGACTGTTTACAGAATTAATAAAATCCCGAGTGCTCAGAAAATGTGAAATGCAATGGCGTCCAAGAACCTGCAGATGTATTGAACTGTTGCTGACATTAGCAGCCTGGGTTTAGTCAGTGCAGGATCAAGGATCGTGAAATATTAATGAGGTGTTTAGACCCTGTAGTGTCGGTTATTTGAGAAAGGTGAGAAGGAAAGATGGCCAGTTATCATGTCTAGCCATGTCCATACCAGCTATTTGGTCCGTACTTAACCTTTCTTTGGGTTGATTTAGGTTTACATTATGATATTGAATGTTTTTATTTGTAAATATTAAAATAATAGGTAGAATCGCGAATATAAGAGATGCATCGTGCATTCCTTGCAGGTGTTTATGAACCGGTTGAACGTGACAAACGCTGTCGTCTCACGCCTCAACGGATGATGCAACGAACTACAGTCCCTGTAGGTACGCGAAATATATTCTTTATAAACGATAGACGCTGAGAAAGTATCGTATTTTTGGACTGTAAATCGAGGCATCATTTTTAGACTGATTTTAAAAAGGTTTTTTTCTCATTGGGTGCAATTTCATAATTAAAATAAAAAAATATAAGAAATGTTTAAAATAAATACAAACTGAGTTTACGCTCCGAGGGTTCCGTGCCGAATATTTTTTCTTTACAAATTTATTATGAAATTGTTTCATTTTTCTCTTGATAGAAAGAGGCATGCTTTGTACTGAAGTTGCATTTGTACTTAAATCCACAAAGAAAGAGTTAAATTTGTGGTTTTTGAAATTAGGCAGGAAAGGAAAGAAAAGATATTAAAATAAATCGATATGTTAATATTTATATTGTAATTATTTATACTTTTATTATAACCAATATTGTAATCTTGGCGTTTGTTGGGGCTAACAATTGCTTCAGTAATGCGGCATGCGGCCTCGCTGCTTATCATTACGGAATATCTTTGGGTTGGACATGTTCTGGGAAGTTGACATTACTTCAGGAAGACCTCAGCTAGACCCAGAAAACTGGTGATTTATTCGGACGCCGTCGGCATTTTCAGGGTTATAAATATAATACAATCTGAATTCAGCCATTATCAGGAAAATGAATTGAAGGTTTTTGTGCAAGGCCAAATAAAATTATTAAATGTTTAATAAATAAAAGTAAATTAATCGTCATCGTTAAAATACGTGGATTTCGTGACATGCCCCTGACTCGCTTTATGGTACCCTTTGCGTACCATAAACACCCTCCCTTTGTAGTTAAACAACTATAGTTTTTTTACTTTGCTACTTTAGCAACTGTTTGTTGCATGTAAGAGAATTTATAGCAATCTGACTGACCATCACATGAACTGACGAGGGTTTATTATTTATCTATTTATTTTTATTAGGGAAATAAAACATTTACATGAGTAAAATCATATTAAAAAATAAAACCAATTAAATATTTCCACCGAATGAGTATACAATTAGCGCTTAACCTAAAAAATGCAAGATGAGGGGTTAAGGAGAAGGGAGGGAAAGAAAAGGGGAATTTGAAGTTAACGTTTCATTTTTTATAAGTTTTGTGAACGCCACTAAATTAACATTAAATATCAACATCTGAATATTTTGCATTTAAGGTAAAACACATTCTATAAATGGGTTCGTTTTGCCCTTAATTGGTTCTACGACGTGGGATGTCTAGCAAATCGTTTGATCTTGTCGCACCTGAAGGTACCCTGAGACCCATCAGCTCAAGCTGAGAGCTGCACTTAACTGCACCTGACATTATTCTCATCAGCTCTAGACCTTCTTTCAAATTCTTCGGATCTATTTGCAAAGTGCATGGAGGGCTTACGATCCATGTGATTAAGGAATTTGTGTTGAACCGCCTCAATTTTAGATACATGTGTCGCGTACTTAGGATTCCAAATTTGGGAGCCATATTCCAGGACACTGCGCACATAAGAAAAGAACCAGGTCTTTAGAGCGATACCCGATTTAAACCCTAAATGTTTGAACGCTTTTGCAGTAACATACTCAACATGTTTATCAGCATCCTACTATTTAACACAATTCCAAGATCTTTAATACAATCGGTTGAAGATATCTGCGAATTACTGAGCCTAAAAGTAAACTTGACTTTATTGAGGTTTCTCGTGAAGCAAATATAAACACATTTGCCCGCATTAAAAAGAGACGGTTTTCAAGGCAATAATCAGAAAATCTATTTAGGTCGTCCTGTAATTTATTAGAGTCTGTGAGATCCTTAATTATAGGGAGTATTTTCAAATCGTCAGCATAACCTAACACTTGTGCAATACGAAAGCATGAGAAAATGTCGTTGTTGTAGAAGAGGATCAACAGCGGTCCAAGTAGGCTGCCTTATGGAACACCTGAGGTTATGACAAGCCAATCCGACCGAAGACCACCAATTGTTGACACACTGACTCCTGTTGCTAATATATGAAGAAAACCATCTAAGTAGATCACCATGAATGCCGATCTTCACTAATTTATTTAACAGGATTCTATAATCAACTTTATCGAAAGCTTTACTAAAGTCGGTATAGATATCATCTACTTGACATTTTTGGTTAATGGAGGTAGTAATGTAGTTGGCGAATAAAGCTAAATTGCTGACAGTGGAGCGCCCTGTAAAGAAGCCATGCTGAGCGTTCGAAATGTAATGTTTTGTTACCTCAAACACTTGGAAATGGACTATTTTTTCAAATAACTTAGCGATTGTATTTATTTTAGAAATAGGTCGATAGTTGTCAACTTTGCGTTACGGGACCCAGATTTATAAACTGGAGTAACATATGCCTTCTTCCATTCCAGGACTAACCTTCCTTAAGTGTGATAAGGCTTTAAATAATGTGCACTACAGTTTTTGACAAATGTCGCTGGAATTCCATCTGGACCTGCACTTTAATTTAGGTCCAGTTGTTTAATTTCAGCTGAGATGCTTTCAATATCGACAGTCACCGAGTGCATATCTGCTGGACCTATCCCGGTTTTTCCTTGACAGGTAACTTGAGAGGGAAAACCATGAGTTTTTGATTTAGATTTTACGAAAGATCAAAAACTATTTTTTTATATTTTGTGCAATTTTAATTCCTAATTTCTCTAAGCTATCATAAAATATAAGGAATTTAGGTTCGATTTTTCTCTTAAAATATGGAGTTGTGAGCCATTTAATACCTATTTAATGTTGTCTATGGCGCTGAAATAAATAAATTTAATATGAAGAATATTACGAAATAATAAGTTTGAGCATAAAAATAATATAAATTCGAAATGTTGTTTAATAAAATAACATTTCATTTAAAAAAAAACTTTCCTCAGTACTCAACAGATGGCCTTAGGTTGATATTTTTTTAAAGATTGTCTTCGCAGTAGACGAGCTATGCGACAGATGGCGCTGAACTATAAGAATATTACAATTTAAATAAATTACAGAGAACTAAAATAATGTTAATAAAAGTGACGACAAAAAAAATTATTCATTATTTAAACTTATAATGATTATTCTTTCAAAAAGTTGATAACATTTAATGTATTTACTTAAACAGTTATTTACTAATATAATAAGCAAAACTTTACTTTACTTAAATTTTATTTATTTTAAAAAAAATATACAATTCCTGGTAATACAGTAACGCTTTTTCTAAAACAAATCCAATTTCTTATAAGTCGCCATACGTTAAGTTTTAACGTGTACTCATTACACTAGCTAATGTCGACGCATCTGGTACCGTGTTTAGCTAACTATATGTAAACATCTGTTCTAAGGTAAACTTTACTTCCTTAATCTTTAATGGCCTTGCCACTATTACGGCTTACGACGACATCTGAGCGCTCATTACAAAGATAAATGATCCTTTTACCATTTTCACAACGAGTATCAAAATTTAACTTAGTTGAGTAGCGTCCAAATTAATTGAATATTACCTAGTCATAACAGTTCTTTTAAATAGAACTTAGGTTAGGATGAACATTCTTTTATGGAGGTCATTCTATACTTCAAACTGATCAACTTTTGTTCGACAAGTTATCAAGGTACTAATCTATAACCTTCCTAACTAGGTAAGAGTTACCTGTTTAAACGCATAGTTACTCCTCCTGGGATATTATTTATTTGGTATGGACAAAAATGTGACGTCAAACATTCTTATAATATAGTTTAGATATTTATATACTCCAAGAGACTTTCTTTAGAAGAATATCTTTTGTATTCCATCAAAACATAAAATTATATTTACCTATTTAAATGAGTTGCAAATATTTTGAACTTTACCAGCAATTTATGTAATTTCTATACAATTTCTATTAAAATGTATTAATTTAATATTAGATATGTTTTTCTAATAAGAAAACAATAAATCTGCTTTTTCGTTGACATTATACTCTCGTTCATGTTTCAACTACAAATTGTTTAACAATCTGCATCGACGCATTGTTAAACAATACAAATCTTATGTCAACGAGTCGTCAGATTCGCATTGTTTTTATATAAGAATACTATTATTAAGATGAAATCGGCTTTCCACGATTACTAATCGACGTCTCGAGTCAGTCGAATCATTACTTTATGAATCTCGCAAAGTTGCCAACCCTTTATTGTATTGTAGATGTTTTTCTTATATAACTCGTAAACACCAGAAAATACCAACTTAAAATTGCTTAATGATATCTGCGTCATTTAAAGTGTTGATAAATAATATATTATCTTATTTTTTAATTTGTTGGCAAATAAACTTTGAATTATGAAATAGTAAAAATGATTGAAAAAAAGCCAATTCTTCTAAATTCTATTAAATGACTTGGTAATTCAATCTTCCCACTTCTAGGTGGCAAACATCATCTCCTCAAAAACAGTCTGAAGATATGCTTTAAATATGTATTTGACATGATTTCTCGATTACTTTTATTAAACTATATATTTTCATTAAATACTTTTATATTATTTGCCGCCATCTGTTATTATCAAAAGAAAGTATCGATTTTCTCTTTAAATTTATCAATTTTAATTTAGATGGCGCTAGCATTAAACTTAATAATTAAACTTATTCATACTGTAAAACAATTCAATTTGTATTTCCACGAATATATAACATATTTTAGATACCTACTTTCATCACTTATGATCACAAGATATCAACATTAAGTAGGATTTAAACAAACACTTTGCTATTTAAGGGTTCTCTTGAATGGAAATGCTAGTGACAATCACTTAATTAAAAATAAAAAAAAAACAGGTGAAAGCACTACCGCAGCAGTCACATCTGCGAAGAATCTCATTGCCCAGAGAGTACTCAAAACTTACTTTGATGCTCAAGGCTCGTGAGGAAGATTCCGCTACACATTTAGAGGCATTAAATTGCAATTTATTATCTGCAGCCACTCTAAGAGACGATTGACGTCATCTTGTCAAAAAATGACGTCACTCACTGGTTTATCTTCACATCGACCACATCCAGTAACAAACTACATTTTTTCACTGCGGTAAAAATATTATTAGTAAATAGAATATAAAATAAACCACTTAGTGCGGCCCTTTGCTGGATACCAGATTATATATATTTTAGTTTTAATTGTCTGTTTATCATACCTTTAATACAATGCTATTTTCTATAAAAAAAATAGTATATTTTTATAATATTTAATAAAAACTTATTCAACATGATGGATCACTATTACCGCATTATTAATGATAAAATTCTATACGACCAAGAACGTAGCATTATGTCCAAAACATCGACTACTCAGAAACTCTACCCAGAGTTTTGTCAATATTGTTATTAAACATTTTAAGATTTAAGGTTTATCCGTCGATCATAAAGGCGGGTTTCAGAGCCGTGACGGTTACGGAACCCCCGCAACGCAACGGAGGGCCCGCATGCAATCCTATAAGTATAAGAAATTAGTTTATCCCTTACTCGCAGAGATGGCTGTATGTTTGATTATCTATTTGTCATATAGACATCAATGTAGATATTTTAATAAACATATTCCTATTTATTTTGAAAAGTAATTATATTATTTATTTATTTTTGATACCTTTAAATTAATAATAATATATTAGAAATACATATTTAATATAATACATATTTAAATAGGTTTATAGACACTTTTCAAATGCTTCGATCGAGTTAATCATTCTATTCTCCACAGAGATTTATACTACAGTATAAAGAATGGTACAGAAAGTTCTCTTGGAACAAAAGTGAGACGACACCCTGCGAGTGCTCCAATGCTGAACAATATAACATCGGGAGTACCACGGGGTTCACAACCGGGACTCTAATTATTATATATAAATGTAACGTTTTTTAAAGTTTGAACACATTTCGTATGCAGATGATTTGAAAATTTATTCTAAGGTTAATGAGAACAATTGTCTAGGCATTTGAACTGATGTGAATCTTTTTAACACTACTGTGATAAAAACTGTATTTTCTAGAATTTCGGTGGAAATTTGTCAAACAACTTGAATCTAAGACCTTAGTATTATGCTAATATGTGCAATACAAACTGCCAAAAAGATATATTTTATATGAGTAAATTGATATTTTTAAAGGAAGTGCAAGCATCTCTGAAACCCCCAATATAATTTATGAATATAACGGGACCTAATGATTGACGAATTGTCACTACTCTCAATTGTTACTATTGCAGATACACAATTTTCGACTTATTTTAAACACTGCTTTATGCCGTTTATTGATAGTTAATTTAATATTTAAATTTACTATACTGTATTTTGTAGCACTTGGCATAGCGTAACATGGTAGAATACTTCTAGAATCAACGATCTATCGACGGTCTAGAATGTTCTGAAGCATGTCCCAAAAATCGAGAATTCAGTTACGTCCGATTTATTCTTCCGATGAATTTTAATCAAAGCAAAATACCAAGTTAGTAAATAGTACTTCCTACGTGGTTTAAATAACCAGAAAGTAACATAAATATTCGCGTAACGCGAAATATCCGTACAAATCACGTCTGAAAACTGCAATAAATGACAAATTCAGACAAAACGTCAAAGTGACAGCTTCGGTCCATTTCTTCATCATTTTATCGACACGTCGAAAGAGTGAGCGACGCAACCCTAGAGGGTAGGTACAATCAATATCCTACTTACTAATATTTACTTATTCTTAATAAATTACTTTTAGTTTATTGCTCGGCTGTTATAAAAATAGGAAATTGAAGAAAATACTATGAAATTAATAAAATACACCCAGACTGACAAAATATTGAAAAATATTTTTAATTTCTCATCATTAATATATTGTTAGTGAGTTTTTAATGGTGGCAATAATACCATCTAAAACATAATAAACAATCGGTAAAATTGGGGAAAAGATCGCACACATATGTGCAAAGACCATGGAGTCTATACCCAGGAGGAGAAGTTCGATGGGAGGGGGTAAGCCGAAAAACGTCCGCTTGGGTACGAGCCGCGCAGTCGGGCTCTGCGCATCTCGCGAGTACTAAGCAGCTTAACCTCCTCGAGTTGTCAAAGTCGTGAAACGCAGCTGTTGCGGAGCTGTGGCTCTGTTTTGTTCAATCAAATGCTCACCTTCTTATTGAAATGTGAACATTTGTGAACAAAATGTGAAACACCGTCAACTTTTGACGTGAACCGAACGAAAGTTACAGCGCGTTCTGTTAGTGTCTCCCACTCTTGGCTGTCATGCATTTGGGGCTGAGTTTCTCCTCCTGTGTATAGACTCCGTGATCGGGACATTGGATAGAGTATATTTTCCAACCACCCTACAGATCTGTACTAGATTCATTGTTTTGTTCGTGCACATAAAGAAATATGTACCGACAAGATATCATTAAAGCAGAATGCATTGATGATAATGTATTGATGGATATTCATCAACCAACAACGTCAAAAGAAGATAGTGCAGAAGACTATCCCGCTAACAGTTCACACGGGTTAAATGAATTCGATCTGAATATTAGTAACATAATCAATTCTGCCAATTATATACCGAAAACTGAGGAAAGTAGCTATGATCATATCACTGTACAAGATGAGATTGAGATAGGCGAAAAAACGTTCGTCAAAACTGAGATTCAAACATTCGACCCAATAAAAGATTGTAAAATTGATACAATACGAGTATTAGGTACACTCGATCAACTGAAGAGTGAAATTAAAGATGTTGATTCTCCCTACAAACGTAATACAAATTTCATATGCAGCGAATATAACAAGTCATTAACTATAAAACTTAATTTGAAGACACACATTGATACTGTTCACAGAAAAATTAAAAAGCACATGTGTAACGAGTGTAACAAATCGTTTTCTGGAAGAAGTCACTTGAAGAGACACATTGATACTGTTCATAGAAAAATTAAAAGTAGTACGTGCAACGAGTGTAACAAATCGTTTTCTGGAAGAAGTCACTTGAAGAGACACATTGATACTGTTCATAGAAAAATTAAAAGTAGTACGTGCAACGAGTGTAACAAATCGTTTTCTGGAAGAAGTCACTTGAAGATGCACATTGATACTGTTCACAGAAATATCAAAAAATATACGTGCAGCGAGTGTAACAACTCGTTTACTCAAAGAAGTAACTTAAGGATACACATTGAAACTGTTCATAGAAAAATTAAAAAATATACGTGCAATGAATGCAACAAATCATATACTGGAAGACATTACTTAAATATACATATTGATACTGTTCACAGAAGTATTAAAAAATTCACGTGCAGCGAGTGTAACAACTCGTTTACTCAAAGAGCTACCTTAAGGATACACATTGATACTGTTCACAGAAATATCAAAAAATATACGTGCAGCGAGTGTAACAACTCGTTTACTCAAAGAAGTACCTTGAAGATACACATTGATACTGTTCATAGAAATATTAAAAATTATACGTGCAGTGAATGTAACAAATCCTTTAATCATAAATCTCACTTGAAAATACACATTGACACTGTTCATAGAAATATTAAAAAATATACTTGCAGTGAATGTAACAAATCGTTTACTCAAAGAAGTAACTTAAGGATACACATTGATACTGTTCACAGAAATATCAAAAAATATATGTGCAGTGAGTGTAAAAAATCGTTTTCTGAAAGAAGTAACTTGAAAAGACACATTGATACTGTTCACAGAAATATCAAAAAGTTTACGTGCAGCGAGTGTAACAATCCGTTTACTCAAAGAATTTATTTGAAACCACACATTGCACAAGACTGTTTACAGAATTAATAAAATCCCGAGTGCTGAGAAAATGAAAATGCAATGGCGTCCAAGAACCTGCAGATGTATTGAACTGTTGCTGACATTAGCAACCTGGGTTTAGTCAGTGCAGGATCAAGGATCGTGAAATATTAATGAGGTGTTTAGACCCTGTAGTGTCGGTTATTTGAGAAAGGTGAGAAGGAAAGATGGCCAGTTATCATGTTTAGCCATGTCCATACCAGCTATTTGGTCCGTACTTAACCTTTCTTTGGGTTGATTTAGGTTTACATTATGATATTGAATGTTTTTATTTGTAAATATTAAAATAATAGGTAGAATCGCGAATATAAGAGATGCATCGTGCATTCCTTGCAGGTGTTTATGAACCGGTTGAACGTGACAAACGCTGTCGTCTCACGCCTCAACGGATGATGCAACGAACTACAGTCCCTGTAGGTACGCGAAATATATTCTTTATAAACGATAGACGCTGAGAAAGTATCGTATTTTTGGACTGTAAATCGAGGCATCATTTTTAGACTGATTTTAAAAAGGTTTTTTTCTCATTGGGTGCAATTTCATAATTAAAATAAAAAAATATAAGAAATGTTTAAAATAAATACAAACTGAGTTTACGCTCCGAGGGTTCCGTGCCGAATATTTTTTCTTTACAAATTTATTATGAAATTGTTTCATTTTTCTCTTGATAGAAAGAGGCATGCTTTGTACTGAAGTTGCATTTGTACTTAAATCCACAAAGAAAGAGTTAAATTTGTGGTTTTTGAAATTAGGCAGGAAAGGAAAGAAAAGATATTAAAATAAATCGATATGTTAATATTTATATTGTAATTATTTATACTTTTATTATAACCAATATTGTAATCTTGGCGTTTGTTGGGGCTAACAATTGCTTCAGTAATGCGGCATGCGTCCTCGCTGCTTATCATTACGGAATATCTTTGGGTTGGACATGTTCTGGGAAGTTGACATTACTTCAGGAAGACCTCAGCTAGACCCAGAAAACTGGTGATTTATTCGGACGCCGTCGGCATTTTCAGGGTTATAAATATAATACAATCTGAATTCAGCCATTATCAGGAAAATGAATTGAAGGTTTTTGTGCAAGGCCAAATAAAATTATTAAATGTTTAATAAATAAAAGTAAATTAATCGTCATCGTTAAAATACGTGGATTTCGTGACATGCCCCTGACTCGCTTTATGGTACCCTTTGCGTACCATAAACACCCTCCCTTTGTAGTTAAACAACTATAGTTTTTTTACTTTGCTACTTTAGCAACTGTTTGTTGCATGTAAGAGAATTTATAGCAATCTGACTGACCATCACATGAACTGACGAGGGTTTATTATTTATCTATTTATTTTTATTAGGGAAATAAAACATTTACATGAGTAAAATCATATTAAAAAATAAAACCAATTAAATATTTCCACCGAATGAGTATACAATTAGCGCTTAACCTAAAAAATGCAAGATGAGGGGTTAAGGAGAAGGGAGGGAAAGAAAAGGGGAATTTGAAGTTAACGTTTCATTTTTTATAAGTTTTGTGAACGCCACTAAATTAACATTAAATATCAACATCTGAATATTTTGCATTTAAGGTAAAACACATTCTATAAATGGGTTCGTTTTGCCCTTAATTGGTTCTACGACGTGGGATGTCTAGCAAATCGTTTGATCTTGTCGCACCTGAAGGTACCCTGAGACCCATCAGCTCAAGCTGAGAGCTGCACTTAACTGCACCTGACATTATTCTCATCAGCTCTAGACCTTCTTTCAAATTCTTCGGATCTATTTGCAAAGTGCATGGAGGGCTTACGATCCATGTGATTAAGGAATTTGTGTTGAACCGCCTCAATTTTAGATGCATGTGTCGCGTACTTAGGATTCCAAATTTGGGAGCCTTATTCCAGGACCCTACGCTCATAAGAAAAGAACCAGGTCTTTAGAGCGATACCCGATTTAAACCCTAAATGTTTGAACGCTTTTGCAGTAACATACTCAACATGTTTATCAGCATCCTACTATTTAACACAATTCCAAGATCTTTAATACAATCGGTTGAAGATATCTGCGAATTACTGAGCCTAAAAGTAAACTTGACTTTATTGAGGTTTCTCGTGAAGCAAATATAAACACATTTGCCCGCATTAAAAAGAGACGGTTTTCAAGGCAATAATCAGAAAATCTATTTAGGTCGTCCTGTAATTTATTAGAGTCTGTGAGATCCTTAATTATAGGGAATATTTTCAAATCGTCAGCATAACCTAACACTTGTGCAATACGAAAGCATGAGAAAATGTCGTTGTTGTAGAAGAGGATCAACAGCGGTCCAAGTAGGCTGCCTTGTGGAACACCTGAGGTTATGACAAGCCAATCCGACCGAAGACCACCAATTGTTGACACACTGACTCCTGTTGCTAATATATGAAGAAAACCATCTAAGTAGATCACCATGAATGCTGGTCTTCACTAATTTATTTAACAGGATTCTATGATCAACTTCATCAAAAGCTTTACTAAAGTCAATATAGATAGCACCAATTTGACATTTTTTGTCCATGGAGGTAGTAATGTAGTTGGCGAATAAAGCTAAATTGCTGACAGTGGAGCGCCCTGTAAAGAAGCCATGCTGAGCGTTCGAAATGTAATGTTTTGTTACCTCAAACACTTGGAAATGGACTATTTTTTCAAATAACTTAGCGATTGTATTTATTTTAGAAATAGGTCGATAGTTGTCAACTTTGCGTTACGGGACCCAGATTTATAAACTGGAGTAACATATGCCTTCTTCCATTCCAGGACTAACCTTCCTTAAGTGTGATAAGGCTTTAAATAATCTGCACTACAGTTTTTGACAAATGTCGCTGGAATTCCATCTGGACCTGCACTTTAATTTAGGTCCAGTTGTTTAATTTCAGCTGAGATGCTTTCAATATCGACAGTCACCGAGTGCATATCTGCTGGACCTATCCCGGTTTTTCCTTGACAGGTAACTTGAGAGGGAAAACCATGAGTTTTTGATTTAGATTTTACGAAAGATCAAAAACTATTTTTTTATATTTTGTGCAATTTTAATTCCTAATTTCTCTAAGCTATCATAAAATATAAGGAATTTAGGTTCGATTTTTCTCTTAAAATATGGAGTTGTGAGCCATTTAATACCTATTTAATGTTGTCTATGGCGCTGAAATAAATAAATTTAATATGAAGAATATTACGAAATAATAAGTTTGAGCATAAAAATAATATAAATTCGAAATGTTGTTTAATAAAATAACATTTCATTTAAAAAAAAACTTTCCTCAGTACTCAACAGATGGCCTTAGGTTGATATTTTTTTAAAGATTGTCTTCGCAGTAGACGAGCTATGCGACAGATGGCGCTGAACTATAAGAATATTACAATTTAAATAAATTACAGAGAACTAAAATAATGTTAATAAAAGTGACGACAAAAAAAAATATTCATTATTTAAACTTATAATGATTATTCTTTCAAAAAGTTGATAACATTTAATGTATTTACTTAAACAGTTATTTACTAATATAATAAGCAAAACTTTACTTTACTTAAATTTTATTTATTTTAAAAAAAATATACAATTCCTGGTAATACAGTAACGCTTTTTCTAAAACAAATCCAATTTCTTATAAGTCGCCATACGTTAAGTTTTAACGTGTACTCATTACACTAGCTAATGTCGACGCATCTGGTACCGTGTTTAGCTAACTATATGTGAACATCTGTTCTAAGGTAAACTTTACTTCCTTAATCTTTAATGGCCTTGCCACTATTACGGCTTACGACGACATCTGAGCGCTCATTACAAAGATAAATGATCCTTTTACCATTTTCACAACGAGTATCAAAATTTAACTTAGTTGAGTAGCGTCCAAATTAATTGAATATTACCTAGTCATAACAGTTCTTTTAAATAGAACTTAGGTTAGGATGAACATTCTTTTATGGAGGTCATTCTATACTTCAAAACTGATCAACTTTTGTTCGACAAGTTATCAAGGTACTAATCTATAACCTTCCTAACTAGGTAAGAGTTACCTGTTTAAACGCATAGTTACTCCTCCTGGGATATTATTTATTTGGTATGGACAAAAATGTGACGTCAAACATTCTTATAATATAGTTTAGATATTTATATACTCCAAGAGACTTTCTTTAGAAGAATATCTTTTGTATTCCATCAAAACATAAAATTATATTTACCTATTTAAATGAGTTGCAAATATTTTGAACTTTACTTCAAAATGTATTCTGAAGTTTATAATTCCTTTATAATAATATAATAAAAAAAAGTTTATTCGTTTAATTGTGACTCGCTAGATAATTCACCAGAATATAAATTTGAAACTATATGTAAACATATGTAACAGCAATTTATGTAATTTCTATACAATTTCTATTAAAATGTATTAATTTAATATTAGATATGTTTTTCTAATAGGAAAACAATAAATCTGCTTTTTCGTTGACATTATACTCTCGTTCATGTTTCAACTACAAATTGTTTAACAATCTGCATCGACGCATTGTTAAACAATACAAATCTTATGTCAACGAGTCGTCAGATTCGCATTGTTTTTATATAAGAATACTATTATTAAGATGAAATCGGCTTTCCACGATTACTAATCGACGTCTCGAGTCAGTCGAATCATTACTTTATGAATCTCACAAAGTTGCCAACCCTTTATTGTATTGTAGATGTTTTTCTTATATAACTCGTAAACACCAGAAAATACCAACATAAAATTGCTTAATGATATCTGCGTCATTTAAAGTGTTGATAAATAATATATTATCTTATTTTTTAATTTGTTGGCAAATAAACTTTGAATTATGAAATAGTAAAAATGATTGAAAAAAAGCCAATTCTTCTAAATTCTATTAAATGACTTGGTAATTCAATCTTCCCACTTCTAGGTGGCAAACATCATCTCCTCAAAAACAGTCTGAAGATATGCTTTAAATATGTATTTGACATGATTTCTCGATTACTTTTATTAAACTATATATTTTTATTAAATGCTTTTATATTATTTGCCGCCATCTGTTATTATCAAAAGAAAGTATCGATTTTCTCTTTAAATTTATCAATTTTAATTTAGATGGCGCTAGCATTAAACTTAATAATTAAACTTATTCATACTGTAAAACAATTCAATTTGTATTTCCACGAATATATAACATATTTTAGATACCTACTTTCATCACTTATGATCACAAGATATCAACATTAAGTAGGATTTAAACAAACACTTTGCTATTTAAGGGTTCTCTTGAATGGAAATGCTAGTGACAATCACTTAATTAAAAATAAAAAAAAAACAGGTGAAAGCACTACCGCAGCAGTCACATCTGCGAAGAATCTCATTGCCCAGAGAGTACTCAAAACTTACTTTGACGCGCAAGGCTCGTGAGAAAGATTCCGCTACACATTTAGAGGCATTAAATTGCAATTTATTATCTGCAGCCACTCTAAGAGACGATTGACGTCATCTTGTCAAAAAATGACGTCACTCACTGGTTTATCTTCACATCGACCACATCCAGTAACAAACTACATTTTTTCACTGCGGTAAAAATATTATTAGTAAATAGAATATAAAATAAACCACTTAGTGCGGCCCTTTGCTGGATACCAGATTATATATATTTTAGTTTTAATTGTCTGTTTATCATACCTTTAATACAATGCTATTTTCTATAAAAAAAATAGTATATTTTTATAATATTTAATAAAAACTTATTCAACATGATGGATCACTATTACCGCATTATTAATGATAAAATTCTATACGACCAAGAACGTAGCATTATGTCCAAAACATCGACTACTCAGAAACTCTACCCAGAGTTTTGTCAATATTGTTATTAAACATTTTAAGATTTAAGGTTTATCCGTCGATCATAAAGGCGGGTTTCAGAGCCGTGACGGTTACGGAACCCCCGCAACGCAACGGAGGGCCCGCATGCAATCCTATAAGTATAAGAAATTAGTTTATCCCTTACTCGCAGAGATGGCTGTATGTTTGATTATCTATTTGTCATATAGACATCAATGTAGATATTTTAATAAACATATTCCTATTTATTTTGAAAAGTAATTATATTATTTATTTATTTTTGATACCTTTAAATTAATAATAATATATTAGAAATACATATTTAATATAATACATATTTAAATAGGTTTATAGACACTTTTCAAATGCTTCGATCGAGTTAATCATTCTATTCTCCACAGAGATTTATACTACAGTATAAAGAATGGTACAGAAAGTTCTCTTGGAACAAAAGTGAGACGACACCCTGCGAGTGCTCCAATGCTGAACAATATAACATCAGGAGTACCACGGGGTTCACAACCGGGACTCTTATTATTATATATAAATGTAACGTTTTTTAAAGTTTGAACACATTTCGTATGCAGATGATTTGAAAATTTATTCTAAGTTTAATGAGAACAATTGTCTAGGCATTTGAACTGATGTGAATCTTCTTAAGACTGCTGTGATAAAAACTGTATTTTCTAGAATTAATTATAGAATTAGGGTGGAAATTTGTTAAACAACTTGAATCTAAGACCTTAGTATTATGCTAATATGCGCAATACAAACTGCCAAAAAGATATATTTTATATGAGTAAATTGATATTTTTAAAGGAAGTGCAAGCATCTCTGAAACCCCCAATATAATTTATGAATATAACTGGACCGAATGATTGACGAATTGTCACTAATCTCAGGTTAAATAATAATGAACTTGCAGTTTTTAAATAAACATGTGCAGAAACACAATTTTCGACTTATTTTAAACACTGCTTCATGCCGTTTATTGATAGTTAATTTAATATTTAAATTTACTATACTATATTTTGTACCACTTGATATAGCGTAACATGGTAGAATACTTCTAGAATCAACGATCTATCGTTGTCTAGAATGTTCTGAAGCATGTCCCAAAAATCAAGAATTCAGTTACGTCCGATTTATTCTTCCGATGGATTTTAATCAAAGCAAAATACCAAGTTAGTAAATAATTTAAATAACCATGAAGTAACTTAAATATTCGCGTAACGCGAAATATCCGTACAAATCACGTCTGGAAACTGCAATTTATAACAAATTACAGACAAAACGTCAAAGTGACAGCTTCGGTCCATTTCTTCATCATTTTATCGACACGTCGAAAGAGTGAGCGACGCAACCCTAGAGGGTAGGTACAATCAATATTCTACTTACTAATATTTACTTATTCTTAATAAATTACTTTTAATTTATTGCTCGGCTGTTATAAAATAGGAAATTGAAGAAAATACAATGAAATTAATAAAATACAACCCAGACGGACAAAAGATTGAAAAAATATTTTTAAATCTATTATTTTTTTATTTTTAATATATTTGAAGAAAAATTTTAATGGTGGCAATAATATCCAACTAAACCATAATAAACAATAAGTCAAATTGGGGAAAAGACCGCACACATCTGAATACTGATATTAAACGTGGCAACCCCAAAAATACCACTTTTAGTGACAGTCAGAATCGTGACATTAGTTAGAGTATATTTTCCAACAACCCTAAAAGGCTGTAATAGATTCATTGTATTGTTCGTGCACATAAAGAAACATGTACCGACTAGATATCATCAAATCAGAATGCATTGATGATAATGTAATGATGGATATTCATCAACCAACAACGTCAACAGAAAACAGTGCAGAAGACTATCTCTCTAACAGTTCACACGGGTTAAATGAATTCGAATTGAATATTAGTAACATAATCAATTCTACCAATTATATACCGAAAAATGAGGAAAGTAGCTATGATCATATCACTGTCAAAGATGAGATTGAGATCGGCGAAACGTTCGTCAAAACTGAGACTCAAACATACGACCCAATAAAAGATTGTAAAATTGATACAATACGAGTATTAAGTACACTCGATCAACTGAAGAGTGAAATTAAAGAGGTTGATTCTCATAACAAACGTAATATAAAGTTCATATGCAGAGAGTGTAATAAATCGTTTACTCTAAGAGGTAACTTGAAGACACACATTAACACTGTTCATAGGAACATTAAAAAGTACATATGTAACGAGTGTAACAAATCGTATACTCAAAAAGGTCACTTGAAGACACACATTGATACTATTCACAGAAATATCAAAAAACATACGTGCAGCGAGTGTAACAAATTGTTTACTCAAAGAAGTAGCTTGAGGATACACATTGATACTGTTCACAGAAATATCAAAAAACATACATGCAGCGAGTGTAACAACTTGTTTACTCAAATTAGTAACTTGAGGATACACATTGATACTGTTCATAGAAATATAAAAAAATTCACGTGCAGCGAATGTAACAAATTATTTGCTGAAAGAAGTAACTGGAAAACACATATTGATACTGTTCACAGAAATATTAAAAAGTTCAAGTGCAGCGAATGTAGCAACTCGTTTAGTCAAAAAAGTAATTTAAAGACACACATCGATACTGTTCACAAAAAAATTAAAAAATGTAGGTACAGTGAATGTAACAAATCGTTTACTGAAAAAAAACCCTAAACGCACACATTGATAGTGTTCACAGACATATTAAAAAGTTTACGTGCAGCGAGTGTAACAATTTTTTACTCAAAGTAGTAACTTAAACATACATTTTGATACTGTTTACAGAAATATTTAAAAGTTTACTTTCAGCGACTGTAATAACTCGTTTGCTGAAAAAAGTTACTTGAAAACACACATTGCACAAAACTGTTCATAGAATTGGTAAAATCCCGAATGCAACGAGTGCTCAGAAAATGTGAAATGCAATGGCGTCCAAGAACCTACAGATGCATTGAACTGTGGCTGACATTAGCAGCCTGGGTTTAGTCAGTGCAGGATCAAGAATCGTGAAATATTAATGAGGTGTTTAGACCCTGTAGTGTCGGTTATTTGAGAAAGGTGGGAAGGCAAGATGGCCAGCTACCATTTAGGTATTTGGTCCGTTATATTATGGTATTTAATGTTTTCAATTGTTAATATTGATGTAACTCATTTTTAAACTTATGTAATAGATATTATTGTGGGAAACACTGTCTTCTTTTTCTAAACATGTTTTTTCTATATAGTAGGTACCTATATAATAAGCAAACATTTCAAAAATTGTTTATATCTAATGGTACTATCTGCTTTATAGTACATTCTCTCTCTCTATCATTGTACATCATGCCTCTCGCTCGCACACACGGCGTTATTTATATGTAAACCCTTTGAAGTTGTCCCTTTGAGGTAGAATCACGAATAAAAGAGATGGATCGTGCATTCCTTGCAGGTGTTTATGAACCGGTTGAACGTGGCAAACGCTGACGTCTCACGCCTCAACGGATGATGCAACGAAGTAAAGCTCCAATGCTTGGAATGTATTGTTTATAAAATGATTGACGTGATTGAAATAATGAATCAACATCGTTACAATAAATTTTTAATTGTTTATCATTAATACCTATTTTTCACTCCTTTTTAAAAATATCATTAGATATTGACAAATGTCAATTGGTGAGTTAGGTTGTGTTTATATTTGTGTGTTTGTGTGTATATATTTGGGAGGAGTTTTGTGACGACGATTATATAAACACAGTTATTCTGTGTTGCTTTTAGCGGAGTTTGTAAGAATCCTGTGAGGATAAAAAATGCCCTTTAGATTTTGAGAAACCTCGAGTTTATTGGGACCCGAACAAGAACCCTTAGTGTGTTATACATAGGTACGAACTTTGATTGCACTATGAAATTATCCTATCTTTAAAGTTTTAAACCAAGGCATACTTACAATCATTTTTGAAAACATTTGTTTTTGTACTGATTCCAAAAAGATTTTTTCCTCTTTGGGTGCAATTTCGTAATAAAAATAATGAAAGAAAGTTATCATAAAAGTAAATAAAAAACTGAGTTTACACGCAGAGGGTTCCGTGCCGAATATTTTTTTATTACATTTTTGTCATGACATTGTCCCTTTTTTCCTTAGTAGGAAGTGGCAAGGTTTGTACTAAAGTTGCACTCAAATATGAGGTAGGTACATATTACTACATTTAAGGCCGAAAACAGTTTTAAGTTTTATTTGATACTTAAACCTACTTAAGCAAGTAATTATTTATTTAATTGACATTAAATACTGACAAGACTAAATATATGATATTTAAGATAACTGGCAATGTCACAGGCAATCGCAGATAACTTTCCCCTGTAAATACTCGACTATGACATATTGACTAAACTTCAACGATCTCATTAACTCTAATCACTTTGCGTTAGTTCAAAGCACTACATCGTATGGTATTCTTGGTTGGGGAGGTTCAACATTCTGTTCCCTTTATCCTATTATAAAGGCTGATAAAGCCATATTGCGTGTTATTAATAAAAGGCCGTATCTACCCGACAAATCTTCACTGCATCACAAGAAGAACATTTTTATTCACCGGGAACTCGAACATAAGATCTCAACGCGCAAAGTGCTCAACCAAGAATATGTTCCCTCGACTAAGGCCAGATTTGACAAACGAAATTTTAGTTTTCTAGCCCCAGAATTTTTACAAACTGTCATTCTATACGACTATATTTTGTGCTTACAAATTATTGAAGCCGAGAATTTTCCAATCGAGGCAAAAAGAATGAGAGGCAGATATTTTCTAGTAATTAAAATCTTATATATTTTATTATTAACAATTAATTATTGACAATATACAACTTATTTTACATTCTCGCTGTTTTACCCGATGAAAACGTTTCTACCCGTTTGTACCGTCTTTGTAATTTTTTCATAATTTAAGAGCTTAGCAAAATGTAGGGTACTTAATAAATTAAGAACTTAATTATGCCGATCACGTGCCTAATTAATTAGAAGATTTTTTTTTTTTTTTTTTAAATTAATATCGTTTTTAAGCTGCTCGTAAAGACATTTTCGTTTTACTTGCCGCTAATTCAAATATTTCGCGGGTCAAATGTATTTTAATGCTGTCTCAGAGTGTTTCCTCATTTTACAAGCCGTTAAATAAGATAGAATATTTTGTGACCACGCGCAAAACAGCAACGAGCTAAACATGACACGAATAAACATAAATGTAGCGAGTGTGAGCAGATGTTTCGAACCTCTTTTATAGAGTCACATTAATGCAGTTCATCGGAAAATAAAAAAAAATAATTGCAACGAGTGCGATTATAAATGTTTACAAAAGTGTACATAGGAAGTGTACTTAAAGAGACACATTGATATTGTTCACAGAAATATCAAAAACTAACTTGCTACGAATGTAACAACTCTTTTACTCAAAGAAGTCACTTGAAAACACACATCGATACTGTTCACAGAAATATTAAATAATTCACGTGCAGCGAGTGTAATAAATCATTTGTTAATAAAAGTAAGTTGAAGATACATATTGGACTTGTTCACAAAAATATTAAAAAGTTCAAGTGCGGCGAGTGTAACAACTCGTTCGCTCAAAGAATTTATTTGAAATCACAGTTGGCACAAGACTGTTGACAGAATTAATAAAATCCCGAGTGCAAGGAGTGCTCAGAAAATGTGAAATGCAATGGCGTCCAAAAACCTGCAGATGTATTGAACTGTGGCTGACATTAGCAGCCTGGGTTTAGTCAGTGCAGGATCAAGAATCGTGAAATATTAATGAGGTGTTTAGACCCTGTAGTGTCGGTTATTTGAGAAAGGTGGAAGGCAAGATGGCCAGCTACCATTTATGTATTTGGTTCGTTACATTATGATATTAATTGTTTTTATTTAGGGTAATTTTTAAAATAAATAATAATATTAATAATATTATTATTTATTATTATTTATTAATAATATTAATAATATTATTCTCAATATTATTAATAAATAATATTAATAATAAATATTATTAATAATATTAATAATTTTTATTTTCCGATGAACTGCATTAATGTGACTCTATAAAAGAGGTTCGAAACATCTGCTCACACTCGCTACATTTATGTTTATTCGTGTCATGTTTAGCTCGTTGCTGTTTTGCGCGTGGTCACAAAATATTCTATCTTATTTAACGGCTTGTAAAATGAGGAAACACTCTGAGACAGCATTAAAATACATTTGACCCGCGAAATATTTGAATTAGCGGCAAGTAAAACGAAAATGTCTTTACGAGCAGCTTAAAAACGATATTAATTTAAAAAAAAAAAAAAAAAATCTTCTAATTAATTAGGCACGTGATCGGCATAATTAAGTTCTTAATTTATTAAGTACCCTACATTTTGCTAAGCTCTTAAATTATGAAAAAATTACAAAGACGGTACAAACGGGTAGAAACGTTTTCATCGGGTAAAACAGCGAGAATGTAAAATAAGTTGTATATTGTCAATAATTAATTGTTAATAATAAAATATATAAGATTTTAATTACTAGAAAATATCTGCCTCTCATTCTTTTTGCCTCGATTGGAAAATTCTCGGCTTCAATAATTTGTAAGCACAAAATATAGTCGTATAGAATGACAGTTTGTATAAATTCTGGGGCTAGAAAACTAAAAATTCGTTTGGCAAAACTGGCCTTAGTCGAGGGAACATATTCTTGGTTGAGCACTTTGCGCGTTGAGATCTTATCTTCGAGTTCCCGGTGAATAAAAATGTTCTTCTTGTGATGCAGTGAAGATTTGTTAAGATAAACAAATTATCTTTTTTTCCTAATATTTTTTTTCTATGTTAGTAAGTACCTATTTCAAAAATTGTTTATATTTAATGTGACTATCTGCTTTATGGTACATGCACACTCTCTCTCTTTCTATTATTGTTCATATTGCCTCTCATTCGCACACACGGCGTTATTTATATGTAAACAATTTGAACTTGTCCTTTTGAGGTAGAATCGCGAATAAAAGAGACCTTGCATTCCTTTTAGGTGGTTCCGAACCGGTTGAACGTGACAAACTCTGACGTCTCACGTCTGACGCTAACGAACGACGCAACGAACTAAATATATCATTACATATTGACAAATGTTAATTGGTGTGTTAGTTGTGTATATATTTGTGTTTATTTTTGGGAGGAGTTTTGTGACGACGATTATATAAACACAGTTATTCTGTGTTGCTTTTAGCGTTGTTTATAAGGATTTTGTGAGAATAAAAAGTGCCCTTTAGACTTTGAGAAACCTCGTGTTTATTGGGCCACGAAAAAGAACCCTTAGTGTGTTATACATAGGTACGAATTTTGGCTGCACTATGAAATTATCGTATTTTTAGAGTTTTAAACCAAAGCATACAATCATTTTTAAAAAACAATAGTTTTTGGACTCCAAATTCTAAAAAGATTTTTTTCCTCTTTGGGCAATTTCATAATAAAAAAATAAAAGAAAGATATCATAAAAGTAAATAAAAAACTAAGTTTAGACGCAGAGGGTTCCGTGCCGAATATTTTTTTATTACGTTTTTATCATGACATTGTCCCTTTTTTCCTTAGTAGGAAGAGGCAAGATTTATACTAAAGTTGCAGTCAAATATGTGTTTCTGCGCCGGCCGACGTTTATTGTAAACTATAAAAAGATTATTGTATTACTTTTTAGTTTTTTAGGTTGTAGGTAAGTTTTCAACGTGAGGTAGGCACATATAGAGCCATATAAAGCCATTTAAGCACATATAAATAATAAAGCCGAAAATCTAAATATGATGCACGCCGCCTGTTCTAAAATGGGGGTCCCAAGACATTGAGTAATCGCCAAAATGAAACCACCGCAAGCAATCCGCAGGAACAGGGATCCTGATGCCTCATTAGCAGTGACCTGATGCCTCATTAGCAGTGACCTGATGCCTCAGTAGCAGTGAGGACCTGATGCCTCAGAGGCCCGTCACAGATGGAAGAAAGAAGAAATCCCCGACGTCAAATTACAAGCGAATACTTTGGGTTGAGTGGACCCGCATCGAGATTATATTTTAATCTGCACCTGATGCCATACAATAAAATGTTATTTGGAAAGGCGAGGCTCAGGGCCAAGGAACTGCAATATATGGTTCCACGGTATGGTTCCAGAACTGCCGTGTGCTGGTGAGATGGTTAGAAAGACTGAATCATTATACACATTTCCTCCGCAGAAGATTTAGATAAACTTACCTGACTATTTGTCTACTTAAATATAGATATAATTAAATTTCTCTATAAAGATTATTTGCTTAACGTTATGAATATCTGGTTATATGTAGTTGCTGAAAGCAATTTAATTCCCACATGCTCTTATGATATATATGTATAGTCAGTAATATTGCTGGATAACCTTATTTTATATGAGTACTGTAAATAATAGACCCCACGTGCACTTTTTACACAATATTTATTAATGTTACCTATCCACAAAATTTTATAGAAAATATGTCAAATAAATATAAGAGGAAATATATGATATACTATGATATATACTAGAAACGCACATGGATTAACTATTGCTCTACCAATCTATCTTCTATCAATGATCTATGTTAAGTATAGTTTAATTTTATCAAAATGTGATATTATCACAACTTATTACAACAGCAAGCAAAGCTATGTTTCTTACTGGCATGTGGAGTACATATTATTATTACCATATGTTGCCATTTATGTATTACCGTTAAATATTTTTTCTTTATGTTCTTCCTAAGTACTCCTCATATGTCAGGTATAAAAACTATCACTAAAGCATGTCTCAATACAATATATACTCAGTATCTCGGTTACGAAATATTACACATACTTTTCAAAACTAACTATAAAATCAAAAATCGCCTAAGATCAGTACATATAGCTAAAATTAAGAAATCTGATTATGGGTAGAAATAAACAGCTCTTAATACTGGGCGAGACGAACTATTGGTAGCTCTGCAGTCCAGAGATGTCGACATCCTGGCACTGAATGAGACATTTCTCAATGACGACAGCGACCTGTCAGCCTATGCTATTGCAGGTCATAACCTGCAATGGTCATAACCTGCAATAGCACTCTCCACGAGTCGGGCGGCGGGGGGGAGGAGTTGGTTTTTACATTAAGAAAAGCATTCCCTATAAAGTCTGTACTTTAGGTGATCAAACAGTCTTAGGAAAAATGTGGGTTCGTTTTACCGACCTCACGACATGAATTATATCCCATTCCTAGAAAGTCTCGGTGATGACTTCGCAAACTATCAATCAACCGCTGACTACTTACTCTTTTTAGCTGATATTAATATAAATCTCCTCGAAAATAGTACTCAAACAAGAAAATTTTACGATTTTTTGATACCTTTTAACCTTCATCAGATAATATGCGAACCCACAAGAGTAACTCCCTGCAGTGCATCACTAATTGACGTCATCTGCACAAATGCTTATGACAGGCTAACACACGGACATTTTTCACAATAAAGAATTTAGCGATCACGCGATGGTGAAATTACAAAGACCTTAACCTGGATAACTTGAAAACTGATTTAGCTCAGGCTCCTTGGAACGAATTCGACGAATTCAATGATTTGAATGAAATGGTTGATGAGCAGAATAAACTCACTTTGGATGTTTTCGAAAAACATAAGCCTTGGATTACAGCCACTGTTAAAAAAATGATGCCTTTGCTCGGTATATAAAAACCAAACTTAGTGGACATTATGAATATTTTAAGCAATTTAGAAACCTTGTTACTGCCTCGATTAGACGGGAGAAGAAAGCATATTTTGATTTTGGTCAGGTTTAGAAAAGTAATAAAGATACTCAAATACCGCCAGACCTCAATGACCCTGGTAAAATTAATAAGTACTTTATTTCAGCCACATCCTCAAACTGTCATGATGTAGACATAGAAAAAAAATATAATCCCCACAGATTAGACGATACAAAAGAATGCTTTGACTTCAATATAGTCACTCACGATGAAGTATCACGCTCAATTAATAGTATAAAATGAAATTCACAAGATATTGATAATATATTAAAATATATGTGATTAAACTCACACTTCCCTACCCTCTGTCAGCAATCACATGCATTATTAATAAATCCTTGACGGATGGTAAATTTCCTGATGCTTGGAAAACGGGTATCGTGATCCCATTTCTGAAGAAAACATGTGCATCAGAACTCTCAGGCCTCAGGCCAATCACGATACTTCCATGTCTATTAACTAACTAATCTAATTAACTCTTTTCCGCCTTTACAGCTACAAACATTTTAGCTTACAAAAAAGATTGCACAATAATAAAACTGAGTTTCTATACTCTTTCTATTTCAGCAATAATCGTTAACAATGAAATAAAGATTAAAAACCATCTAAATGAAATCTTACTTTTTTCTTTACAGCTACAAACACCTAGTAAAGTAAAGTAAAGTTATCAAATAATAAAATTATATCAAACATAAATATAATCAAGGCAATAATATAACATTTAATTATTATAATCTTCGTCTGACGATTCATCCCAAGCTGGTTGTGGCACTCGATCTTTTTCAGTGGCAGAGGCATTAAGATCTCTGAACCACCCATCACCTGATCTTCTGGAATAACACCTTTCTGGCATAATTTTAGTAAATCTTGTTTTTTTTCTGACTTATCGGCAGCGGTTTTTTCTACAATTACCTTAATTGTCCGGGAAGGATATTTATTAGATTAGTCATTGTTTGTGGAGCAGGTGAATTTTGGGAAGCGTAATTGTTTCTAGTAGAGTAGGCTCGAGGAGTATTCAAATGGCTGCAATATTGATGTAGTTAAATTTTTGTGACATGTCGTAATTAAATTACATATTCTCAGGTTCTCCTTTTAAATATCCTAATTTCTTTATTTTGAGCCACTTAACAATACTACCTTGGTGATCTTTTGTTCGGTTTGTTAATACCAATTCAGCAAGGTGTTTTAGGTCGAAAAATTCGTCATACTTGAAGTCTTTCACTTTGTACGGTCCGACAGTAACTTTTTTCTTGTTTATTTTGCGTGTTTTTTGGGATCTAGCTCTCTCAAAAACAGATATCCATTCGTGCATTGCATAAATGGAAGAATTTTCCTTCGCAGATTCCATAGTACTATGCATCGAATCTACCTCCATGTAGGTAGGTCCAGAGAGAGATGATCAATGTATCGGAGAACAGGCTTACTTCCGTAATGTTGTTTGCTGAGGTAATAGTACAGGATAGATCCTATTTCCGAGCTACCACGCTTTCCATTAATTTCGGACCATGGAAAACAGTAGGTTAGGTAAAGTTAGGTAAAGGACTTTCGTACAGAGTGAGGTTATAAACACATAATTTTCGAACGTAATACAGAAGGCCAACTTTACCACTTGGTATCTGTAAAACTGCCTGTAGGTCAAAAGTTACAGAGATAACATTATTTTCTTGGTTCGCACTTCTCTTTGGTGGATATTAATTTTCTTTTTATGTGCTCAGTTTACGAGTATGCTAATTCTAAATCTTTCTTGGCACTAGAACTAGCTTTCTCATAATTAGTACAGATTAGGCACTGATCCTTCTTAGGAACGAAGAATCCTTAATTATAGTTATTAGTAAATATTCTTCTGTATATTATTTCTGAAACCGGCTTTTCTATATTCATATTCCATACACGGAAAGCTCTCAATGTGTCATTTTACCTGTGCGATAATATGTGAGTTTGTTTTATTTGGAGGCTCTTTATGACCTCTGTTGTCATTTTCGACATATAATCCAAGTTCAGCTTTCTTCTTATTACATCTGCAGACATGCAAAGAGTTTTACACATCAAACTGGTATCAATAAATCGCCTTTAGGAAAAAAACATTTCTTGGCATACAATCTTGGTTTTCTTTGAGATCTAACAAGAAATCGTTTAGGCCCTTGAACGAGTTCATTAGATAATAAGAAGTTTTTCTTACTTTTAAAACCAAGCCTCCAGTAATATCTACATAATTGGATACATTCATCAAGGGAAAAAATCTCAGTGTATTTAAATTGGCATTTATCACACTTTGCTGGTTTCGGCACCTTTGCAGGCATTATTTTTTTATTGTATGTCATATAAGATAAGCCAACACTGCTCATAACTTGTTTTAATAGTCATTAGTGATTAATATAATAGGGTCTATATTACCTGCTCTAAACATTTATAATAACTTAAGGTGTTTTAGCTGATATGAAGAATTATAAAAAAAGCATTCAGTTAAACAACTAAAATAATTAATTGTAATTTAATGTTTTTTGTTTGAAAAGTATATATTTCTGCGAATCAATGTATTTAGTCGGTATTTAAACAAGCTAACTTCTAAACCAGCCATCGTTTTATTTAGTGTGTTATACCAGTCGATAGAGCTCGAAAAACTGATCAAAACTGTATTTTTAACTCATTTTACCCCATTTTGTCATTTAACTTGTTTTTGAACTAAACAGACGAGTCATACACTCATAAAGCATCTACCTATAGAGTCCAAAAATCTGTTGACTGAAATGGGTCAGGACAATATATTTGATTTCGTAAAGCTGAGAATATTTATTTACTTTAAGTAAAAAAACATAATTTTTTAATGTTTGAGTTTCCAAAATTCTTCTGCATTTTATTAAACAAAATGCCTACTTATTATTTTAGTGATTTTAAACCAAAATTTGTTTTATTTCATACCAATTTAAGTCTCACTTATCACTTATAAGACACTAATCATTATTTGTAAATAATAATGTCCTCATTTCCAATAGTAAATAGTACGTTTTATTTGAAAAAATTGTTACTTGGACATTTGAGTTGAAAAATAAATCACATTATTAACAATCAAAGATATTTTTCATTTTAAACCCTAAGATAAATAAATTTCCTATCAAATAAAAAGTACTAAGAATGAATTTCGCTATAAATAACATTGACAGCGAGAATTATGTTTTTCAAAATTCGAATTGTGGCCTTAAAAGTGACTCAAATCTGTATCTTTGACATTTTGACATTTTAATATTTAACCTAAATAACAACACAATGACAGCGCTGTCAAACAATACGCAACCATTATATTTATTGCAAAGTAAGCTTTATTAGTTTTA
Source organism: Neomicropteryx cornuta (assembly GCA_020383195.1). NCBI lineage: Eukaryota > Metazoa > Arthropoda > Insecta > Lepidoptera > Micropterigidae > Neomicropteryx > Neomicropteryx cornuta. The sequence goes on from JAHKQU010000031.1 coordinate 6,713,359, forward strand.
AAATGCACCATTCCAGTTGGGAATTATTTAGTTCTGTTAATCTGAAAAATGAAGAAAATTCTACAAATGAAAACCAAGATATTAACTTAAATCAACAGCGGGAAATTGAAATAGGAGATGTTCAATTTATCAAGAAAGAGCCTGATATTGACAATTTGGCGAATGTCGTGAAATACGAAGAAATTACAAAGAAAATTCCAAAAATAAATGTAAGCGCTTTAGATTTTTCGTGTACGAAGTGCGGGAGTCCTCTAGATAGCACCGCGTCCATTAATGTTCAATGCGATAGATCCGTGTGCAAAGACTTTTTTATTTTTTTATGTAGGTTATGTTTGAACGTAGAAACACCAAATAAAAATAAAATATTTGGACAGTTAAAATGTAACGAATGCTGTAAGTCGTTTGCATTTAAATATCTATTAATCAGGCACATCAAAGACGTTCATAGCAGTGTTAAAGGAAACAAATGCAGCGAGTGTGATAATATGTTTTTGAGAAAAATAACTTTGAAAAGACACATTGATGGTGTCCATCGCAATATAAAAAGACATAAATGTTGTGAGTGTGATTATATGTGCACTCGAAAAGGACACTTAAAAACACACATTGATGGTGTTCATCGCAAAATAAAAAAATATAAATGCAGCGAGTGTGATTATATGTGTACTGAAAAAGGAACCATAAGAAAACACATTGATGGTGTCCATCGCAAAATAAAAAGATATAAATGCAGCGAGTGTGATTATATGTGTACTCAAAAAGGAACCATAAAAAGACACATTGATGGTGTTCATCGCAAAATAAAAAGACATAAATGTTGTGAGTGTGATTATATGTGTACTCGAAAAGGACACTTAAAAACACACATTGATGGTGTTCATCGCAAAATAAAAAAATATAAATGCAGCGAGTGTGATTATATGTGTACTGAAAAAGGATCCATAAGAAAACACATTGATGGTGTCCATCGAAAAATAAAAAGATATAAATGCAGCGAGTGTGATTATATGTGTACTGAAAAAGGAACCATAAGAAAACACATTGATGGTGTCCATCGCAAAATAAAAAGATATAAATGCAGCGAGTGCGATTATATGTGTACTGAAAAAGGAACCATAAGAAAACACATTGATGGTGTCCATCGCAAAATAAAAAGATATAAATGCAGCGAGTGTGATTATATGTGTACTGAAAAAGGAACCATAAGAAAACACATTGATGGTGTCCATCGCAAAATAAAAAGATATAAATGCAGCGAGTGCGATTATATGTGTACTGAAAAAGGAACCTTAAAAACACACATTGATGGTGTTCATCGCAAAATAAAAAAATATAAATGCAGCGAGTGTGATTATATGTGTACTGAAAAAGGATCCATAAGAAAACACATTGATGGTGTCCATCGAAAAATAAAAAGATATAAATGCAGCGAGTGTGATTATATGTGTATTACAAAAGGAACCTTAAAAATACACATTGATGGTGTTCATCGCAAAATAAAAAAATATAAATGCAGCGAGTGTGATTATATGTGTACCCAAAAAGGAACCTTAAAAAGACACGTTGATGGTGTTCATCGCAAAATAAAAAGATATAAATGCAGCGAGTGTGATTATACATATATTCGTAAAGAAAGCTTTAAAAGACACATTTATGGTGTTCATCGCCAAATATAATGTTTTTATAATGCGGCAATGTGCGTTGGTGTGTCGCGCCTCTGTTTTTAATCCTTCCAATCCTTCAGCATTTTTTTTTATCAGCCCAATATGCTTTATGACTTGGTAATTTTGACGTTCCGTAACTTTTACCATAAAAAAAAACAATTAATTTTCCACCTTAGTTGCATTACTTAAATCCATTAGCTTATCATTAATTAAAAGTAAAATTATTTTTTTTTTAATTTTGTCGTTTTATTTTCCTAATGAATGTTTGATTTTAGGTTTTAAACGAAGACGGATAGTTGACGTCAATGCTTTACAATGTTATAATGTTTTTCGTCTATTTCCACTTTTTTTTAGTTCCATCGTTCATCATTTCTTTTAGTGTAATGTAAGTTCTTTTTTTTAATTTTGATGAAAAGGGTTTGTTTTAACTTTGAGGGTTTGTTTTAACTTCTTATAGCGGGATAATTTACCCAATTTATACTTTCTAACTACTGTTTTAAATTATATTATTTTATTCATTACTTATAATATGTTTTACTATAGGTACTTATAAATAAAAACGTATAAGTAATCATTTGAAATAAATGTTTAGATATACCGGGGTTATCCCTATTAGATATGGTTGAAAAGTTAACATAAAATTATATTCCTTCAATGATGTTTTTCTTAAAGCCCATAAATGTTAAAATACAATATTAAAATACAATACAATATTGATACATAAATGTTAAAATATTTCACCGTGTGATCCGAAATTGGCCACAGTGTTGCCACATGTTACCTAATCGTATCGACGTATGTAAAATTAAAATGTTACTAAAATATAACTTTAAAACTTCTTATAGGAGGATCCGTTTTAGTGACAGTGATTTTAAATGTATGTTTTATTTATTTTTGTTTTTAAATATTTCTTAGATGATGAATAATAACATAACCATACCTAACTGGACATTGCCTGTACTAAACATATATGTTAAATTGGAGATGCCTGTAGTCGGCTTAGGTTGTTGATTAATGTGTTAATTAATCAATCAATTATTTGGCATAATTATTTTTTTTTTTTTCATTGGTTTTATTTTTAAATAAATAATGCTTTGGTATTCTATTTTGTAATGGAAAAATGTGTACCAATAAATATTATTATTAATAACTGCGACTTCGGTGTGCGACGACTCGTGCCTGCGGCATTTTTTCAGAAATTTTGCTATTCCTCCTTTGCAACGCCTTCTGTTGACTTGGCGATTTTATGCCCTTGGATCAATGTTGATTGCATCATCAGATTTTAGTGGTTTAGCTGTATCTTCAGCTTGTAGAATTGTGTGGACTGTCAGTCAAGCTATTGCTAATTTAAGAAGACATTATGTTAGATTTAAACCTCTCGACACAGTAATCAGAGAATTCTATGAAATTGCTTAATTCCAAAAATATTGGCAGAAATAGATTGTACACATGTTAGAATAGGCCTCTGAAATATTATGATATTAATATTTAATTTTAAGGAATTTCCTATTATATAACTTCCTATTGTATAAATTGTGTTGTCAGAATATGTTGTTATGCCTTAAAAATTGAATAAAACCACCTTTTGTATTGAAAATAAAACAAATTTTAAAAAATATATCTATTTATTCAAACTATGTACTAGTCAACATTAACGTAGCGAATCTAAAAATTCTTTTAATTTCCTGCGATACTCAAGTTTTTTCAACTTCAAATCTATTTTCCTAGTTTCAAACTTCTAAAAATTGTTTTTTTTTTTGTTTGATTATTTTGTTCAAGTCTGAAACAAAACAAAGGCAACCAATTAAAAAATACATCAATCGTTATGAAAAGTGAAGGACAACTTAAAATTGAAACCGGCAAATGGTTTTCTTCACGATATAAGGCCGTTCAAAGTAACCACAGAGCGGCGAAAGCACAGGGCAGATGCACGAGGGTAACGAGGTATGAATGCCTACTCACTGCGCCACCGGTTTAGTTTCACTGTTTAAATTTCATAATATAAATAGACTACAATTATTTATTTAATTGAAGGTTTAGTATCAAAAGTTTAAATGAAAATTTTGAATTTACGAGATAATATTACACGATTCTTCTAATAAGTACGACAGCTGATCGACGCGGTCGCGGTCACCTATTTCAAGATACTACATTTACTATTATTGCATAAATATACGGGATCATCAAGTTATAAAATTATGACATTTAAGTATGAAACGATTAAATCAAATATTAGTCAATATACGGATAAACAAGGTGTTTTAAGACTATTCTGGAAGGCTTAAGGGGGTGGTTATGTTCCCCATTACGCGTAAGAAATTGTATGAAAAATGCGAAGCTCGTGTAAACCCCCTTTTTGTATTTCGCTCTTTCAGTGCCCGCTTGCGCACGGCCAAGGTCGGTCAATGACCCGGAGCGGCGTAGCCTCGCAAGCGCACGAAATTACGATAAGAACGATTTAATATTATCACCTAAAGTGTATTTTTTTCACTGAATCCGATATGAAGTCAAAATAAATCATATTTGAAAACGCAGGGCCAATTAGCTGTTTTTTTTAACAGATCTCGGGACACAGTGTACACCCTATATATAGGGTGTCTCAAGATCAGTCCTGTAAATTTAAGGGGGTGACAAATATCTTTACATATGGGCCTTGACCGTCAAGATGGACCTGATGTTATGGAGATCATAAAATCAACCCTTAACAACAAACCTTTTTTAATTTTCATCAAATATTTGGCTCATCGCAAAATGGCTCTTTCATATTTTTTGGTGTGACTTAGGGAAGTGATGTCTATCTACCTATTCTTAAAAGATCATAACGAATTTAGCCATCAAAACATTTCATTCCAAATTATATATATATAAATGGGTTTTCGGTGCCGCGTTTTTTTTTTTTAGGTTGTAGGTAAGTTTTTAACGTGAAGTAGTTTTACATATTACTACATTTAAGGCCGAAAAAAGTTTTAAGTTTTATTTGATACTTATACCTACTTAAGCAAGTAATTATTTATTTAATTGACATTAAATACTGACAAGGCTAAATATTCATATATTTAGTCTTGCCTTTAAGATAAGTGGCAATGTCACAGGCAATCGCAGATAAGTTACCCTCAAAATACTCGACTGTGGCCAGCATCTCGCGACCGAAATCGCTTTGAATTGCAAATGTCCATCTCTTGAGATAGAACCTATTATTTTTTAGGACTTATTCTAGACGACAAACTTAGTCCAAAGCACTACATCGTATAGTATTCTTGGTTGGGAAGGTTCAACATTCTGTTCCCTTTATCCTATTATAAAGGCTGATAAAGCCATATTGCGTGAGAATTTTCCAATCGAGGCAAAAAGAATGAGAGGCAGATATTTTCTAGTAATTAAAATCTTATATATTTTAGTATTAACAATTAATTATTGACATTTGTTTCTCAATTTCCTAATAAATACCATCTTATTTTACATTCTCGCTGTTTTACCCGATGAAAACGTTTCTTCCCGTTTGTACCGTCTTTGTATTTTTTTTCATAATTTAAGAGCTTGGCAAAATGTAGGGTAGGTACGTAATAAAATGAGGACTTAATTATGCCGATCGCATACCTAATTAATTACAAGTATTTTTTACTTTCTTTTTGTTTTTAATATCGTTTTTAAGCTGCTCGTAAAGACATTTTCGTTTTACTTGCCGCTAATTCAAAAATTTTGCGGCTCAAAGGTATTTTAATGCTGTCTCGGGGTGTTTCTCTTTTTACAAGCCGTTAAACAAGATAGAATATTTTGTGACCACGCGCAAAACAGCAACGAGCTAAAAAACATGACACGAATAAACATAAATGTAGCGAGTGTGAGCAGATGTTTCGAACCTCTTTTATTGAGTCACATTAATGCAGTTCATCGGAAAAAAAAAAAATAATTGCAGCGAGTGCGATTATAAATGTTTACAAAAGTGTACATAGAAAGTGTATGAAGATACACATTGATACTGTTCACAGATATATTAAATAATTCACATGCAGCGAGTGTAATAAATCATTTGTTAATACAAGAAAGTTGAAGATACATATTGGACTTGTTCACAAAAATATTAAAAAGTTCAAGTGCAGCGAGTGTAACAACTAATTCACTCAAAGAATTTATTTAAAACACACATTGCACAAGACTGTTCACAGAATTAATAAAATCCCGAGTGCAACGAGTGCTCAGAAAATGTGAAATGCAATGGCGTCCAAGAACCTGCAGATGTATTGAACTGTGGCTGACATTAGCAGTTTGGGTTTAGTCAGTGCAGGATCAAGAATCGTGAAATATTAATGAGGTGTTTAGACCCTGTAGTGTCGGTTATTTGAGAAAGGTGGAAGGCAAGATGGCCAGCTACCATTTAGGTATTTGGTTCGTTGCATTATGATATTTAATGTTTTTATTTAGGGTAATTTAATAAATAAATAATAATTAATATTAAAAGAAACAAATTATATTTTTTCCTAATATTTTTTTTCTATGTTAGTAAGTACATATTTCAAAAATTGTTTAAATTTAATGTGACTATCTGCTTAATGGTGCATGCACACTCTCTCTCTTTCTATTATTGTTCATATTGCCTCTCATTCGCACACACGGCGTTATTTATATGTAAACAATTTGAACTTGTCCCTTTGAGGTAGAATCGCGAATAAAAGAGACCTTGCATTCCTTTTAGGTGGTTCCGAACCGGTTGAACGTGACAAACTCTGACGTCTCACGTCTGACGCTAACGAACGACGCAACGAACTAAATATATCATTACATATTAAAACATTTATAATAACTTAAGGTGTTTTAGCTGATATGAAGAATTATAAAAAAAGCATTCAGATAAACAACTAAAATAATTAATTGTAATTTAATGTTTTTTGTTTGTAAAAGTATATATGAAATATACATCTAAAAAAATAACAGTATTTAACTGTTTTTACTTAAAATATGATATGTCATGTCACAGAAAATATACTTACATTTAAAAGCATTCAAGGTATTTTGTGTTTTTATCCTAGAATAAATCTAAAAAAAAACTCCTATAAATTCACTTAGAAGATTTGAATTGTAAACATTTCTGCGAATCAATGTATTTAGTCGGTATTTAAACAAGCTAACTTCTAAACCAGCTATCGTTTTATTTAGTGTGTTATATCAGTCGATAGAGCTCGAAAAACTGATCAAAACTGTATTTTTAACTCATTTTACCCCATTTTGTCATTTAACTTGTTTTTGAACTAAACAGACGACATACACTCATAAAGCATCTACCTATAGAGTCCAAAAATCTGTTGACTGAAATGGGTCAGGACAATATATTTGATTTCGTAAAGCTGAGAATATTTATTTACTTCAAGTAAAAAACATAATTTTTTATGGTTTGAGTTTCCAAAATTCTTCTGCATTTTATTAAACAAAATACCTACTTATTATTTTAGTGATTTTAAACCAAAATTTGTTTTATTTTATACCAATTAATGTCTCACTTATCACTTATAAGACACTAATCATTATTTGTAAATAATAATGTCCTCATTTCCAATAGTAAATAATACGTTTTATTTAAAAAAATTGTTACTTGGACATTTGAGTTGAAAAATAAATCACATTATTAACAATAAAAGATATTTTTCATTTTAAACCCTAAGATAAATAAATTTCCTATCAAATAAAAAGTACTAGGAATGAATTTCGCTATAAATAACATTGACAGCGAGAATTATGTTTTTCAAAATTCGAATTGTGGCCTTAAAAGTGACTCAAATCTGTATCTTTGACATTTTGACATTTTAATATTTAACCTAAATAACAACACAATGACAGCGCTGTCAAACAATTCGCAACCATTATATTTATTGCAAAGTAAGCTTTATTAGTTTTAAAATGCACCATTCCAGTTGGGAATTATTTAGTTCTGTTAATGTGAAAAATGAAGAAAATTCTAGAAATAAAAACCAAGAAATTAACATTAATCAACAGCGGGAAATTGAAATAGAAGAAGTTCAATTTATCAAGAAAGAGCCTGATATTTACAATTTGGCGAATGTCGTGAAATACGAAGAAATTACAAAGAAAATTCCAAAAATAAATATAAGCGCTTTAGATTTTTCGTGTACGAAGTGCGGGAGTCCTCTAGATAGCACCGCGTCCATTAATGTTCAATGCGATAGATCCGTGTGCAAAGATTTTTTTATTTTTTTATGTAGGTTATGTTTGAACGTAGAAACACCAAATAAAAATAAAATATTTCGACAGTTAAAATGTAACGAATGCTGTAAGTTGTTTGCATTTAAATATCTATTAATCAGTCACATCAAAACCGTTCATAGCAGTGTAAAAGGAAACAAATGCAGCGAGTGTGATTATATCTGTTTTAAAAAAGGAAACCTAAAAAGACACATTGATGATTTACATCGCAAAATAAAAAGATATAAATGCAGCGAGTGTGATTATATGTGTACTCAAAAAGGAAACTTAAAAACACACATTGATGGTGTTCATCGCAAAATAAAAACACATAAATGCAGCGAGTGTGATTATATGTGTACTCAAAAAGGAACCTTAAAAACACACATTGATGGTGTTCATCGCAAAATAAAAACACATAAATGCAGCGAGTGTGATTATATGTGTACTCAAAAAGGAACCTTAAAAACACACATTGATGGTGTTCATCGCAATTTAAAAAGACATAAATGCAGCGAGTGTGATTATAAGTGTATTACAAAAGGAAACTTAAAAATGCACATTGATGGTGTCCATCGCAAAATAAAAAAATATGAATGCAGCGAGTGTGATTATAAGTGTATCACAAAAGGAAACTTAAAAATGCACATTGATGGTGTCCATCGCAAAATAAAAAAATATGAATGCAGCGAGTGTGATTATATGTGTACTGAAAAAGGAACCTTAAAAACACACATTGATGGTGTTCATCGCAAAATAAAAACACATAAATGCAGCGAGTGTGATTATATGTGTACTCAAAAAGGAACCTTAAAAACACACATTGATGGTGTTCATCGCAAAATAAAAACACATAAATGCAGCGAGTGTGATTATATGTGTACTCAAAAAGGAACCTTAAAAACACACATTGATGGTGTTCATCGCAAAATAAAAAGACATAAATGTGATTATATGTGAGTGTGATTATATGTGTATTACAAAAGGATACTTAAAAAGACACATTGATGGTGTACATCGCAAAATAAAACGATGTAAGTAAATGCAGTTAGTGTGATTATATGTGTTTTCTTTAAACTGATTTAAAATCACATATTGATGGTGTCCATCGCAAAATAAAAAAATATAAATGCAGCGAGTGTGATTATACATATATTCGTAAAGAAAGCTTAAAAAGACACATTTATGGTGTTCATCGCCAAATATAATGTTTTTATAATGCGGCAATGTGCGTTGGTGTGTCGCGCCTCTGTTTTTAATCCTTCCAATCCTTCAGCATTTTTTTTTTATCAGCCCAATATGCTTTATGACTTGGTAGTTTTGACGTTCCGTAACTTTTACCATAAAAAAAACAATTAATTTTCCACCTTAGTTGCATTACTTAATTCATTAGTTTAACATTAATTTAAAGTAAATTTATTTTTTTTTAATTTTGTCTTTTTATTTTCCTAATGTATTCCTATTTGATTTTAAGAGGTTTTAAACGTAGACGGATAGCTGACGTCAATGCTTTACAATGTTATAATGTTTTTCGTCTATTTCCACTTTTTTTTAGGTCCATCGTTCATCATTTCTTTTAGTATAAAGTAGGTTCTTTTTTTTTAAATTTTGATGAAAAGCTTTTTTGTGGGTTTGTTTAAACTTCTCATAGCTGGATAATTTACCCAATTTATACTTTCTAACTACTGTTTTAAATTATATTATTTTATTCATTACTTATAATATGTTTTACTATAGGTACTTATAATTAAAAACGTATAAGTAATCATTTGAAATAAATGTTTAGATATACCGGGGTTATCCCTATTAGATATGGTTGAAAAGTTAACATAAAATTATATTCCTTCAATGATGTTTTTCTTAAAGCCCATAAATGTTAAAATACAATACAATATTGATATATAAATATTAAAATATTTCACCGTGTGATCCGAAATTGGCCATAGTGTTGCCACATGTTACCTAATCGTATCGACGTATGTAAAATTAAAATGTTACTAAAATATAACTTTAAAACTTCTTATAGGAGGATCCGTTCTAGTGACAGTGATTTTAAATGTATGTTTTATTTATTTTTGTTTTTCATATTTCTTAGATGATGAATAATAACATAACCATACCTAACTGGACATTGCCTGTACTAAACATATATGTTAAATTGGAGATGCCTGTAGTCGGCTTAGGTTGTTGATTAATGTGTTAATTAATCAATCAATTATTTGGTATAATTAATATTGTTTTTTTTTCATTGGTTTTATTTTTAAATAAATAATGCTTTGGTATTCTATTTTGTAATGGAAACATGTGTACCAATAAATATTATTATTAATAACTGCGACTTCGGCGTGCAACGACTCGTGCCTGCGGCATATTTTCAGAAATTTTGCTATTCCTCCTTTGCAACGCCTTCTGTTGACTTGGCGATTTTATGCCCTTGGATCAATGTTGATTGCATCATCAGATTTTAGTGGTATAGCTGTATCTTCAGCTTGTAGAATTGTGTGGACTGTCAGTCAAGCTATTGCTAATTTAAGAAGACATTATGTTAGATTTAAACCTCTCGACACAGTAATCAGAGAATTCTATGAAATTGCTTAATTTCCTAAAATATTGTCAGAAATAGATTGTACGCATGTTAGAATAGGCCTCTGAAATATTATGATTTTAATATTTAATTTTAAGAAATTTCCTATTATATAACTTCCCATTGTATAGATTGTGTTGTCAGAATATGTTGTTATAGCAGCCTTAAAAATTGACTAAAACCACCTTTTGTATTGAAAATAAAACAAATTTTAAAAAATATATCTATTTATTCAAACTATGTACTTTTCGAATCTAAAAATTCTTTTAATTTTATGCGATACTCAAGTTTTTTCAACTTCAAATCTATTTTCTTAGTTTCACACTCCACTTCTGAAAATTGTTTTTTTTTTGTTTAATTATTTTGTTCAAGTCTGAAACAAAACAAAGGCAACCAATTAAAAAATACATCAATCGTTATGAAAAAGTGTATGACAACTTAAAATTGAAACCGGCAAATGGTTTTGTTCACGATATAAGGCCGTTCAAAGTAACCACAGAGCGGCGAAAGCACAGGGCAGATGCACGAGGGTAACGAGGTATGAATGCCTACTCACTGCGCCACCGGTTTAGTTTCACTGTTTAAATTTCATAATTTAAATTGACTACAATTATTTATTTGATACCGGCAACGGCGTTTTGAATTGAAAGTTTAGAATCAAAAGTTTAAATGAAAATTTTGAATATACGAGATAATATTACACGATTCTTCTAATAAGTACGACAGCTGATCGACGCGGTCGCGGTCACCTATTTCAAGATACTACATTTACTATTATTGCATAAATATACGGGATCATCAAGTCATAAAATTATGACATTTAAGTATGAAACGATTAAATCAAATATTAGTCAATATACGGATAAACAGGGTGTTTTAAAACTATTTCGGAAGGCTTAAGGGGGTGTAAATATAGTAAATATATTTCGTGTATTATCTTTATATATCTTACATAGATTTAGTTTCCATGACAATTTGATGCGTGGAAACAATATATATATAAGTAATAAAATAAAACATTTATTGGACAAAAATAAATGTTTTATTCGATTATTAGATTCAATTTTCGTTTTGAAAACCATCTACAGAGTATATGACATGTTTACGGTAAGAACCGTGTAATTTTTATTTTACTTTTTAATAATTACCAAAAATTTCTGGAATTTTTTTAGTTTTTGGGTGTAAGAAGATGGTTACTTTATTTTAAGTACATTTAATTAATTTGACCTTAGACTTTTTTGTACATTTTCTAAATATTAATCGTAAAATTCGCATTCTAAAATCTGTTTGTATTTTAAATTATGATATCAATTAGAAATTTTATTTTTATCGATTATAGCTCAGTGCCGGCTCACTAAACCCTTTTAATGTGTTCTAACTTTGAGTAGGAATTTATTTCCTTAAATTATCAGATTTCTCAGCAACTGTTGGTTCCTTAGTAGGGTTCCTACTTTAATACATTTTTATCCACAAGTAACACTTCGTTGCATCATAAATGTTTGCAAAAATGTCATTATTTTTTATGCAACTGTTGGCAAAATAGTCAAACAATACAATAAAGGCAATACATTACAAACGTTGATAATATATATATATTTATCTTAATATATATCTTAATATATATAAATCTCGTGTCACAATGTTTGTCCTCAATGGACTCCTAAACCACTTAACTGATTATAATAAAATTTGCACACCATGTGCAGTTCGATCCAACTTGAGAGATAGGATAGTTTAAATCTCAAATTATAGTCGCAATTTTAATTTATTGCTAATTATTTGTCTGTTATTATTTGACAGTCACAATTATCTGTTAACTCCAAATGATTCTAACAGATGTCGATACCTTTCGACTGGGTTGAGTAAGTAATCAATGGATGGCGCTGCTATGGTAAATCTACGAACGTGTCATATAAGCTACATTTTAACAGCATAATTACCACGTGTTGTTGACGCTATAAAATTAATTAAATTTATTTTGTAGTGAACGAAATACCGTATAATTCAATTATTTCCACTTTTTAAATTTTTGGTGTTAGCATAGCCGGCCACGTGTTACTGAAGTGTAAATTGCATTCATATTATAATGAAGATAATACAGTGAAATTAATCCTGTTTTTTACTTATTTGTACTTCATTGATCAAAACTTTATATGAGATCAGCATATTTTTTTACAAATACCATCTGTGTGAAAAAGCATAGTGGACTCCGTGACTGATGTTCTCTTATTGTTCCTCTTAGATTGTTTACTATAATGTAATATAACAAAAACTTTAGCCACAGCAACGCGTGGCCGGGTCAGCTAGTATATATATATATATATATATACTATATATATATTATCAAATTATTCTATTAATGTTTTTACTATTATTTATTTAATCTTATTTAGTCTATGTTTATTACGACTAGAATTATTTACTTTAAACTAATCTGAATATTATTATAATTTTCTAATTGTTTGTCAAACAAAGCGTCTTCTAACTTTTTCAATGATGATAGTAAAAAAAAAATATGGAGGATTTAATTAATGAAATAAATAACACGGAATTTGTCAAAACACTAAATATAAGCTCTCCGCTTAAGTGTAAGACCATATTTAAGGATATTTATGTAATTAAAATACTAAGTTTGAATATACGCAGCTTGCAAAAAAACTTTGATTTAAATATTGAAATTATAATATTAACAGAATGCTGGATTAGCAGCCAAACTCAATTTCCTAATTTGGTAGCTATATTGCATACGGAACGAAGATGGTGTTCTAGTTGACATTAAATCCTATTTGAGTGTGACTATTGATTGATGAATTCGATATTCATGATGCAACGGGTTTTTGCATTAAAGGGCGGGATTTTGCTCTCTTTGCACTTTGCCGCTCTCCATCTCAAAGTAATATTAAGAGATTTTTAACTTCCTTGGACAGCATCTTAAAAAATATGACCTCAAATAGTAGTATTAAACACCTGTACTCGCAGGAGACCTGAAAATATCTACGTACGGACATAATCAACATCATCAGGCTGATGACTACTAAAAATACAGCGACGAGACAACATAATGGTGTAAAAACATGCATAGATCATATTTACATTCGTAGTAATAACAAACCACATCTGCTGTTACACATACAACAATAACAGATCATTACTCCACCCTTCTGGCCATTCAAGGAAGAAATAGAGAACCAAAACCAAAAGTTATAGATATAAAATTAATAAACTATGAAGCATTACGCATAAGTCTAAAAAATGAGGAATGGGCAGTCGTTTATAGCCTTATAAACGCGGACACAGCATTTGAAAAGTTTATAGAAACACTAAATAAACACATAAAAAACAATTAAAACAATTAAAACTAGACACAACAAACTTAAGCCATGGATGACCGAGGGAATTATAAATAGTATTAAATTTTCGTCAGCAAAGTATTCTAACGAAAAAAGGTTTCTTTTGTCGAATTCGATTTGTAAGCAAAGCGACCATTACAGGCAATTACGCGATTTGTGACACAATTTGTTATTTAATCAAAATATGGCGTCGATACTTTGTTGAAAGCAATTATTATTTTGAAACAGTGGAGGAGGCTGTATCAAATTTACCTTTTAACCTTTTAATACTTCGCATATGCTAAAACGGTGACAATGTCTAAAAAAATATTGGTAACAAATCTAATGAATATTAAAGCATGTGGTATTTTTTTATTCATACAACTATATAAAGGAATTCCTGAACGATTTGAGCTGATCATTTAATAGGCTAATAATTGGTTTCCAGTAATATTTGCTAAGAAAGTATATCAAAATACGCCATGGTTAAAACGAACAAAAATAACGTATTGAAAAACGGGTGATTTTAGTTTAAAATCACTTCTTAGTCGTAATAGGTTACACAACACCGCCCTTAAGCCTTCGGGGCAACCTGTATATAAAATAATGCTATACAAATAATGAATAACTAAATATAAATAGACTTAATGGGGTGCTTATGTTCACTATTATAAGAAATTATATAAAAAAAATCCAAACACAAGTTATTCTCATTAAGGCACTGGTGCAAATTATCTTTTTTATAAGCGGCTACCATTGGCCACGTCGATCGGCTGTCGTGCCTATTACAAGAACCGTATAATATTATCACAAAAGGTTTCCTTTTTCTCAGAAATCGTGATGATGTTTTAGAAATGCATCATCAAAAATGAAATATATTTTTGTTGGAAAGTCTGTTGACTAATTTTTATCCATTTCGAGTTATCTTAACTTATCTAAAATATTAGTAAAATAATCCACCAGTTAACTTATAAGTTGATAACTTATATAACTAACATTAGTAATAAAATAAAACTAAATATTGAATTTATGTATTTATTTATAAAATAAGATTCAAAACTAAATTAAGTAACAATCAAACTACTAATGACAAAAAAACAGCTTAAATATTAAAACGAAAAATCTAGGAAATATTACAAAATTCTTCTTCATAAAAATGCTTTTCCCAATTCACAACATTATTGTTAAAAATTGGCAAATATTATTTCTTATTATAAAAGGCGCTGGAGATTTATTTTTTATTATGTTTGCGGGGAAATGATTTTTCTATACCAAAATAATTGAATCATTATTAACAAAAGTTTGAAAAAATATTTTTCATATATAAATTGTCGCATAAACTAATTCCGGAGAAAACTGCTTTCTGAATCGTATAGTAAAAGTAAACTATTGTGGCCTATTTGGTTAACGGATCGTGAACAGCGCTTTTGTGAATACATAATAAATATAGACTACTGCCCTCTAACGTGACGCTAAACAATAAGATATGTTTTAAAAAATAATAAAATAAAACATAATATATTTTACAAAATGAACCGTTTCAAATTAAACCTACAACCTAAAAACTAAAAAAAAAACAACTAAAGGTCTGTGCATTAAATTCTGCCTGTTTTAGGTTAAATAAATACGTTTTAACTGTTCAATTTTTCATAAATGTTAAGTTAAGGTCAACTGCTCACCCTAACATAATTTTTGGTGACCTAACTCAAAGAAATGAAACACAGGATAACCAAGTCTTCAATTATTTATCCTACCCTACGCTAGACGCAGCCCAAATGTAACATCAATAATACATTTATGCAAAAAATATATTCAACATTACTTATAATAAAATTCATTTATGATACAGCTGATATGATACTTATAAATAACTTATACATAGAGAATATAGACAAAGTTATTAACTCTTTGACAGTGATTTAACTGAACTTTAATTAAACCATGATGCTTTGAAATATTTCATAATTAAAAGCATTGCATTGGTCCTTTAACTTTTTGTATCTACTTGTATCGCACTAGCATTATTTAAAATATATACCTAACTATACGATGGGCTGTATCTATAATGATACTGTAACAGTTGCTTATATGCACTTATTGCATTTGAATGTTTTATTATGAAATACGATATAGTTTTACGAGGTGTGTTCAAAAAGTATCGCGAATTTTGTGTTTTTTCAAAAATTATTTATTTATTCATGAATATCTATTTTGTCCCATTCAAAGTAATCCCCATGAGATATTATACACTTGTTCCAACGGTTTTTCCAATCTTCGAAGCACTTCAAAAATCATTTTTTTTTATCTTGTTCAGCTCCTCCTTCGATGCCGTCTTTATCTCGTCAAGCGTAGCGTAACGTCAAGCGTAGCAGCTTCCATTGAGATGATTGAGTTTTGGTTTCCACGTCATAACCATAAACCCACGATTCGTCACCAGTTATGACCCTCTGGAGCAAATTTGGGTCGTCGCGGACAGAGTTTAACATCTCATTAGCAATGTTCATGCGATGCTGTTTTTGGTCGCAATTGAGCAATTTTGGTACGAATTTCGCGGCGACCCGTCTCATGCCCAAATCATTGATAAAAATCGAATGGCACGAGCCAATCGATATGTTTAGGTCCTCAGCAACTTCTCTAACGGTGATTCGACGATTGGCCAATACCATTTTCTCCACTTCATTAATTTTTTCGTCTGTTGTTGAAGTGCTCGGGCGTCCGGCACGCTCTTCGTCGTTCACATCTTCTCGGCCTTTTGAGAACATTTTGTACCACCGATAAACGTTGCTTCGGTCCAAGGTAGCTTCTCCGTATGCCACAGTCAACATTCGGAATGCATCCGCGCACTTAATTTCGTTTTTCACACAAAATTTGATACAGGTTCTGTGATCCATTTTTTTGAATAGGTAAAAATCGAAGACGATTCAAAACACGTGCAAGCAAAGCAGCTGTCAACAATTAAGTGAACATTCAAAATAGCCGAGCTTGTCGGCATAAGTGAGAGACATGAGTACCAACATAATGCCACAAAAAAATCGAAATTCGAATATACGTAACCCGCGAAAATTTAAAATTCGCGATACTTTTTGAACACACCTCGTATAAATAAACTTTAGGTGAAGAATTCGTTTCGCACTCACTACATTTAAATTTTCTATTTTTTCCATGAATTATATCGATATGGTTCTGAACTCGGTTTATAAATGCATTCGTGTTTTCTTATTCGCTGTATTTAAAATTTTCTTAATTTTTGATGAACTTTATCAATATGGGTCTGTAATTGTTGCTTATATGCAGTCGTATATTCGCACTCGCTGCATTTAAATTTTATAATTTTCCGATGAACTATATCGATATGGTTCTGTAAGCGGTGTTTATAAGCATTCGTGTATTCGCACTCACTGCATTTAAATTTTCTAATTTTCCGATGAACTACGTCGATATGGGTCTGTAAATATGCTTTACGTAAGCATTTGTGATTGCACTCACTGCATTTAAATTTTCTAATTTTTCGATGAACTATATCAATATGGTTCTGTAATTGTTGCTTATATGCAGTCGTATAGTCGCACTCACTGCATTTATATTGTTTAATTTTCCGATGAACTGCGTCGATATGGATTTGTAAAGTTGCTTTAAGTGGACTTGTATATTCGCACTCACTGCATTTAAATTTTCTAATTTTTCGATGAACTATATCAATATGGTTCTGTAATTGTTGCTTATATGCAGTCGTATAGTCGCACTCACTGCATTTATATTGTTTAATTTTCCGATGAACTGCGTCGATATGGGTTTGTAAAGTTGCTTTAAGTGGACTTGTATATTCGCACTCACTGCATTTAAATTTTATAATTTTCCGATGAACTGCGTCGATATGCTTCTGTAAAAGTTGCTTATATGTAGTCGTGTATTCGCACTCGCTGCATTTAATTTTTCTAATTTTCCGATGAACTACATCAATATGGTTCTGTAAGCGGTGTTTATAAGCATTCGTGTATTCGCACTCACTGCATTTAAATTTTCTAATTTTCCGATGAACTACGTCGATATGGGTCTGTAAATATGCTTTACGTGAGCATTTGTGATTGCACTCACTGCATTTAAATTTTTTAATTTTTCGATGAACTATATCAATATGGTTCTGTAATTGTTGCTTATATGCAGTCGTATAGTCGCACTCACTGCATTTATATTGTTTAATTTTCCGATGAACTGCGTCGATATGGATTTGTAAAGTTGCTTTAAGTGGACTTGTATATTCGCACTCACTGCATTTAAATTTTCTAATTTTTCGATGAACTATATCAATATGGTTCTGTAATTGTTGCTTATATGCAGTCGTATAGTCGCACTCACTGCATTTATATTGTTTAATTTTCCGATGAACTGCGTCGATATGGGTTTGTAAAGTTGCTTTAAGTGGACTTGTATATTCGCACTCACTGCATTTAAATTTTATAATTTTCCGATGAACTGCGTCGATATGCTTCTGTAAAAGTTGCTTATATGCAGTCGTGTATTCGCACTCGCTGCATTTAATTTTTCTAATTTTCCGATGAACTACATCAATATGGTTCTGTAAGCGGTGTTTATAAGCATTCGTGTATTCGCACTCACTGCATTTATATTGTTTAATTTTCCGATGAACTGCGTCGATATGGGTTTGTAAAGTTGCTTTACTTGGACTTGTATATTCGCACTCACTGCATTTAAATTTTCTTATTTTTTGATGTACCTCATCGATATAAGATATAGATTTATCTGAACTTACACCATATTTCAATTTAAACCGTTCCTTGGTACAACAAGAACTTAATTTTGAACGATGTTTTCGTTTTTCTTTACAATCCACACATATTAAATATGATGCATCTCGTTTATTAATTCCTTTATTTATAAAACAACTTTTATCGAGGGTAGACTTACAACTGCCACAAGTTAAATCGGTTTTCTTCAATATTAAAGTGGGAATTTTCATGGTTTGTGGTGTTGGACGACAACATTTAAAAGTTGATTCTGCTTTAACACAAAGTTGGAAACTCGACTTATTTGGTTCTAATTTAATAAATTTAGTATTTTCTTCTTCAAAATAATCACAATCCTCAGTTTTTATCATTTCTTTTTGGACACAATCGCATCTTTTACCAAAACGAGTGGGATTTAATAAGGTTTCAAGAATATGCTTGCATGATGGCGTTTGTTTACCGTCAAAACGAGAGTCGAATGAATTGCAATCAATGGCTTCCTCATGTTTATTGCTGATATGGTCATCAATTTGTTCTATTTTAATAGAAGTTTTATTTTCGTTTTCCTCCATATTTGGTGTTTAAGTATAATTGGGCAGGTTGATCGTATGTTGGCAGATTGGTCTAACTATCTACCTAAACGTCATTATTGACAAATAGTAACGTCTTTTTTACATTTTAACTTTGGCACACAAATTAAAACAAAGAAAAGAAATATTTATTTTTTAAATATTAGGAAAGGAATATTTTACTTAATAAATACAGCCACACGCAGTATTTATCAGTTGTTGTGGTTTTCACTTCACAGCCTTTATCTATGTTTACAGCCTTGTTCAAAAGCGTTGTCCAGAAACGTCATTTTGACAGGTGTTTAGAGTGCTGCCAGATTATGGATGTAAAATAGCTACGAAAGAAAAATTTAATATTCATATAGTGGCTGGCTGATATATGATAAATATAGGGAAAAATATTTTTAACACAAAATGGTAACAGCAAAACATACAAACCTAATGCAAACTGCAAAAGTATTCCTCTTATTTAAATTAAACTCTTACACAAAAGTTGGGTATCTAGAGATTTACCTTTTTTTTGAACAATATAGGTAGGTATCTATTTATATATATTTATAGGTAGGTATCTGTCAAAGTTTGTAATACATTTAATATCAACTTGTGACAGACAGCAGTCTTTATATTTGCCAACAATATATCAAAACATTTATTTTTATTAAATGTATATTAAAAGCAATACAGGGTTAGTTAATTTGTAATTATAACAATATTATATTTCTAAATATTAAAGTAATTCATAAGAGAAAAAAAATAAATATACATAGATTGCCAACCATATGACAAATCATTAATTTATATTAAATGTTTGTTAAAAGCAATATAGTCAGTAAATTATTAGCTAAATATTTCAGTATTATATTTCATCATCTGACAATAAAATGTTCACTAATTAAATGAATTTATAAACAATATGTCAAATATTATTTGGAATGATACTCGTGTTTAAAGTTAAATGACTTAATTAAGGCCGGTTTTAAAAATATTAAACCTTTTTCCGTTCATTAAAGTCAAGTTATCGAACGGATGAGTAGTAGTAAACCTTATTACGAACGAGTGTTTTTTAAAAGAAAATGGTTCATCCGTTAGAAATCGCAAACGGTTCGTTAAAATACAACAAACAAATACAACAAACAATACAACAAATACTATGTCACAGCGTATGCCTGTGTTTACGAAATTAAAGAAATATTGTTGAAAAGAATTGTGAAAACTTCGCGGAATATCAAACAAGAACCTTTAGAATAAAGGTAAAAACACAAATTTGGGATAACATAGCTAAAACATTGTAGATTAAAATGTTACGAAGCCATCCACGTGTAATACTCTGACATACGAATGCAGATATTGTTATTTTTGAAGAATTTTAAATTCAATCAAATTCAAGAAATTTTTATAATCCAAAAGAGGGCTGTGTTTTATAATCCTGGGTTTAGGCCCAGGTGAGTCTTGCCAATCACACTTTCGGAACTTGGGAATTCTCACAATATATGGTATCTTCATCTACGAAACCCTTTGTGATTTTTTCTTAAAGAAAGAGGCGGCTTCAACACATAGCAATGTTCATTCGCACGACACAAAAACAATTATATTCAACCAATTAAAGCTCGGACAACACAATTTCAAAATACAAGTGTTTATAGGGGGGTAGATTTATTTAATAATCTCCCCAATAATATAAAAACATTACAAATATATCACAGCTTTAAGTCTGCTTTGAAAAAATATCTTATTGAAAAAACTTTGTACAGTTTTGACCTTAATTGAAGTTTATTTAATTTTTATTGCATTTACTGTTGTATTATTGTTTTTCTATAAATTTTATAATATTATTGTACTTTTTAGTTTTTACAAGTATTTGAATAACTGTGTGTAAAGTGTAGGTATGCTAGTCTTAATTACTATATTTGTTGTTTGTATCTTGTTATTGTTATATTTTTCTATTTACTTTTATTGTTTTAAAACAAACCTGACCTGAAAAAAGTAAGCTGGTTTGTCAGGTACTTTTAATTGTCAGTGCAGGATCTAGAATAGTGAAATATTAATTAGGTGTTTAGACCCTGTAGTGTCGGTTATTTGAGAAAGGTGGGAAGGCAAGATGGCCAGCTACCATTTAGGTATTTGCTCCGTTGCATTATGGTATTTAATGTTTTCGATTGTAAATATTGATGTAACTAATTTTTAAACTTATTTAATAGGTATTATTCTGGAAAACAGTGTCTTCTTTTTCTAAACATGTTTTTTCTTTATACGTTTTCTTTATAGTAGGTACCTATATAATAAGCAAACATTTCAAAAATTGTTTATATTTAATGTGACTATCTGCTTTATAGTACATACTCTCTCCCTCTCTCTATCATTGCCTCTCGTTCGCACACATGGCGTTATTTAGGTAGTATGGCGAATATAAGAGATGGATCGTGCATTCCTTGCAGGTGTTTATGAACCGGTTGAACGTGACAAACGCTGTCGTCTCACGCCTCAACGGATGATGCAACGAACTACAGTCCCTGTAGATACGCGAAATATATTGTTTATAAACGATAGACGCTGAGAAATTATCGTATTTTTGGAGTGTAAATCATTTTTAGACTGATTTTAAAAAGATTTTTTCCTCATTGGGTGCAATTTCATAATTAAAATATAAAAAAAATGATTAAAATAAATACAAACTGAGTTTACGCTCCGAGGGTTCCGTGCCGAATATTTTTTCTTTTACAATTTTATTATGAAATTGTTTCATTTTTCCACACATATTTCCAACCGAAGTTTTTTCATGAATTCTTGCCTCGCGATACAGTACTTTACGACTTAAAGTTCGGTGTTCAGTTATAGTATATGTAGAGTATCTTGAGTAGGTAACTTCAAATCAGTAGAGCGTACTTAAGCGTTTCTTAGCTTTTACTGCCTGCAACATTCGATCAGGAACTCCATGTGTCTCAACTAGTTCTGAGTTTCTAGGACCTTTGACTAACTACCCTCACACAGAGGGCCACGTCTCCACGTTCTGGCCATTATTAGGTATATTTTAATAATATTTTCGTCGCGCTTTTCTGGAACGTTTTGTGTTTCCAGGTTATTAAAACGGCTTCGCTGGTCCATTTCGTCCAAACGTTCTTTAACAGAACTAATTTCCAATTTGAGCGTTGTATTCTCTGCAATGAGTGCTCGACTTTTTTCATTTTTACCTCGAAATCTTTTAGTTTTTGATCTTTATCTTAAATCTTTAGTGTTTGAGTCTTGTAAGCTTGTGTATAAATTACTGATTTCATTATCCACATGTTTATTAAGGTCAGAAACCTCCCTTAACATTTCTTTAAACCTCATATCAATTTTATCTTAGAATACGTTTATTTTAGTATGAATTGTCTCCATTAGCTTCGAATAATCCAGTCCTGAGGATATTGCATGTCCATCTTGGCGTACCGAGGGACTAAGAGTGCTGGGTTTGGCCAGTATAGCCGATGTTTTCTCCGTAGTACAGGTAGTATTCCCTCCCTTACAGGATCGACAACGCCAATTAGATCTCTTCTCCCCAAGTTTACGATAATTCGTTTCGCTTATAATGTCACAAGCAAACTTAAATTACCCTAAACATATATATAAGTATTCAATACTAAATGATTAATCAATTAGCAATAAAAGTAAAGAGTGAATAGTGCAAACAATGCGAACTTGCCAGCTATTGAGTCGTCGAACTTACCTGCACGTGTGTGCGTTTAAATAACCAGTGACAACCACGCACACCGCCACAATCTTGATACCGCGGCCTTTGATCACAGCGAATGAACGGCGGGTAGTTAAATTGATTTGATATTTTCAAGGAGAAGTTGATTTATCGTTTTGTGAATGTTGAAGCTAATCTCAAAAGTCACACCAACACTCGCCGCATTTAAACTTTCTTATTTTCCGATGAACGGCGTCAAAATGCATCATTAAATTTCTTTTAGTCGAAGTTGTATAATCGCATACATTTACATATCGCAGTGTGTGTGTATGTATGTATAAACATAGAATATTTTGTGTATAGATAAATTGATTTTAATATAAAATACTTTTATTTTGAATCAGATTGGCATGAAATACTTCGGATTTTTTAAAGAAACTCTTCACGATTTAGGTCAAGTACATCAACCTCGTTGAATTTAGTGTTGTAGGTATTGAGAAACCGGTACAGAACAGAGTTTCTGGCATAGTCTGCATTGCGCCTTGGCACCTGGAACAGAGTAGAAGGCACTCGCAGGTTGATACCTGATACAAGATCTGGACTGTCCGCTCTGTTATGTAATAGATCGTGTAGAAGTGCCATATCCGCTGTGGTACGTCGGTCCTCGAGGGTCTGCATATGATAATAATTAGCCATCTCGTCATAAGTGTTGAATTCCAGGTCTAATGAACCGTTTCTGAATGCGTTCCACTCTGTTCTTGTACACATCATATTGCGGAGACCAGATAGGAGAAACAGACTGCGAAGGTACGCAAAGTATAGGGTCATGTGTGTCTGTGTCCTCGAAAAAGACTTGCATGACCTAAATATGAAGCCAAGTGTTTTGTCAACAATGTAGGATATATGTTGATCGCCGATTCATTTATGACCTAAATCTACACCCAGATCACATACATATGTGGCTTCAATTATGTCGTCTTTAGTCGCACCGATGGTATAAGTGAAATTGGTTTTTATAACATTTCGCGAATAAGATATTTTGTTGCACTTAGTTCAATTTATGTCAGTTATTATTTGTCTTGCTGCATTAATATGCATTAATAATCTCTAATTTGGACGATTGCATTAATATGCAATCGTCCAAATTAGAGATTACTGAATACATTTTCATGTCATCAGCGTAGAGGTTGTGTTCGGAAGTGTAAAAACCGTTACCAATATCGCTGATATAAGCATTAAACAGTAAAGGCCCTAAGCGAGTTCCTTGAGGAACACCAGATGGAATTATTACAATATTTGAACCATCTAAGAAGATCACCTAATGCTTCGAGCTTGGCAATTAGGATACGGTGATTGAGTTTGTAATTTAAATACTATATTATAGAAAGATTGTACTTTATGCAACGAATTGTTTAAAATACCCCACATAAACAATATATTTAATTGGGTTTAGACCAATATTTTAGGAAATGATTTTCTTTTTTGTACTACAGGTTTAGATATCGGATATATATAAACCTCCTAAAAGAAGCCATGAATTTGAAATACCCTGTTAATTACATCTAAACCCGCTGAAAACTAAACTAAAAAATAGTGAAAAACCTCCTTAAATTCCATCTGTTGATTTAGAAGATTAGCGCCGACTTATTCTGTAATATTTACTACGTAGAAAAAAAAATATAAACTTACGTTTCGGAAATATATATTTTCTTTTTACCCTGAAGGTAATATCTATATAATTTTATTGTATTTAAATTTACAATAACTTGTTTTGGTTAGTTTAATTTGAGCAATAGTCGTGTGTTATTTAAGTCTTTTCATATTACTTATTTTTTATATGATTTGGATAAATAAATTATGCGGCCAAAGGAATCGCGTTCACTCTCAGTGCGTAACCCCACTGCAGGCACTTTGTATAGTCCTAGTCTACCCTTAAATGTAATGAAGTTACTCAAGAATTGCAAAAAGGTTGCTTTTGACTATCGGTCGCCTACATGTCTACAAATAAAAAAAAAGGTTTTTTTCGGTATACGACATATTTATCAAACCGCAATTAGGAGAAATTGTACAATTAACTATTTATAATCGTCAAACCCACTAAAATTTAATGTTTTTCGTTGACAACTTTCAATATGCCAATCTTATGTTTTAATTTCTCGTAGTAGCATGATCATACTAACTGCATTAAAACTTTAATATTTTTCGGTAAACGCTTTCAATATGTTTCTTTAAATTTCCATTAGTTGAACTCATATAAACGCACTCGCTGCATTTTAACTTTCTTATTTTCCGATGAACGGCGTCAATATGCATCGTTAAATGTGTTCTAGTTGAACTCATATAATTACAGTCGCTGCATTTAAACTTTCTTATCTTCCGGTGAACGGCGTCAATGTGTAACTGTAAGGATGACTTTCTCGCAGTGGCATGATCGCACTTGCTGCATTTAAACTTTCTTATTTTCCGATGAACGGCGTCAATATGCATCGTTAAACGTTGTCTAGTTGAACTCATATAATCGCACTCGCTGCATTTAAACTTTCTTATCTTCCGGTGAATGGCGTCAATGTGTAACTGTAAGGATGACTTTCTCGCAGTGGCATGATCGCACTTGCTGCATTTAAACTTTCTTATTTTCCGATGAACGGCGTCAATATGCAACGTTAAATGTGTTCTAGTTGAACTCATATAAACGCACTCGCTGCATTTAAATTTTCTTATCTTTTGATGAACGGCGTCAATATGCAACGTTACATCTCTTCTAGTTGAACTCATATAAACGCACTCGCTGCATTTAAAATTTCTTATCTTCCGGTGAACGGCGTCAATATGCATCGTTAAACGTTGTCTAGTTGAACTCATATAATCGCACTCGCTGCATTTAAACTTTCTTATCTTCCGATGAACGGCGTCAATATGAATCGTTAAATGTGTTCTAGTTGAACTCATATACTCGCACTCGATGCATTTAAACTTTTTTATTTTCCGTTGAACGGCGTCAATATGTCTTGTTAAATGTTTTCTAGTTGAACTCATATAAACGCACTCGCTGCATTTAAACTTTCTTATCTTCCGGTGAACGGCGTCAATATGCAACGTTAAATCTCTTCTAGTTGAACTCATATATTCGCACTCGCTGCATTTAAACTTTCTTATCTTCCGGTGAATGGCGTCAATGTGTAACTGTAAGGATGACTTTCTCGTAGTGGCATGATCGCACTTGCTGCATTTAAACTTTCTTATTTTCCGATGAACGGCGTCAATATGCAACGTTAAAAGTATTCTACTTGAACTCATATAAACGCACTCGCTGCATTTAAAATTTCTTATCTTCCGGTGAACGGCGTCAATGTGTAACTGTAAGGATGACTTTCTCGCAGTGGCATGATCGCACTTGCTGCATTTAAACTTTCTTATTTTCCGATGAACGGCGTCAATATGCAACGTTAAAAGTGTTCTACTTGAATTCATATAAACGCACTCGCTGCATTTAAAATTTCTTATCTTCCGGTGAACGGCGTCAATGTGTAACTGTAAGGATGACTTTCTCGCAGTGGCATGATCGCACTTGCTGCATTTAAACTTTCTTATTTTCCGATGAACGGCGTTAATATGCAACGTTAAAAGTGTTCTACTTGAACTCATATTAACGCACTCGCTGCATTTAAAATTTCTTATCTTCCGGTGAACGGCGTCAATGTGTAACTGTAAGGATGACTTTCTCGCAGTGGCATGATCGCACTTGTTGCATTTAAACTTTCTTATTTTCCGATGAACGGCGTCAATATGCATCGTTAAACGTTGTCTAGTTGAACTCATATAATCGCACTCGCTGCATTTAAACTTTCTTATCTTCCAGTGAACGGCCTCAATATGCATCGTTAAATTTGTTCTACTTGAACTCATATAATCGCACTCGCTGCATTTAAACTTTCTTATCTTCCGGTGAACGGCGTCAATATGCATCGTTAAATTTGTTCTAGTTGAACTCATATAATCGCACTCGCTGCATTTAAACTTTCTTATCTTCCGGTGAACGGCGTCAATATGCATCGTTAAATTTGTTCTACTTGAACTCATATAATCGCACTCGCTGCATTTAAACTTTCTTATCTTCCGGTGAACGGCGTCAATATGCATCGTTAAATGTGTTCTAGTTGAACTCATATAATCGCACTCGCTGCATTTAAACATTCTTATCTTTCGATGAACGGCGTCAAAATGCAACGTTAAAATTGTTCTAGTTGAACTCTTATAATCGCACTCGCTGCATTTAAACTTTCTTATCTTTCGATGAACGGCGTCAATATGTCTTAATAAACTGTGTTGCCTTGTAAACATCTTATTACATTCGCTACATTGTAATCTTTTTATTGATTGTTGTTCGAGGTCCATGTGTTCTAATGAAACCTTTGTTTTATAATCACTATAAAGGCATTCGAAACAAAAAAGTTTATTCTTCAAATACATACACCGTACGTTTAGAAAACCCTTGCAATTCGAACAGGTAAAGTCAATTTTCTTTAATACCACTTTAACGCATTTTATGTTATTGACTATTTTTTCGAGACCGATACTATTTTCTAATTTTATAAATTTGATATTTTCCTCCATAAAAAGATCATCTTGTTGATTTGTTATCATAGTATTACACTGCTGCGGACCAAAGCAATCTTTGCTATCGATGTCTGATTTAAGAAGTGGTCCTGAGACTTTTGAAACACTATTGTTGTCCGATTTAGACATTCGCGAATTGTTAAAATCACTGCAGCTTGGTTTGCAATCATACCCTTGCTCAGAAATATAATCTTTTTCTATTTTAACAGCAGTCTCAGTGCATTCCTCCATTTTCTAACACAATCGATGGTATTTCTTATATTGTAAAGGTCCCTGTAAGGTGATTATTAATAGTTATTAATACAGTGCTGATGATGTCTGGCACTAGGTTACATAAGACTCGGGATTTGACTCCATAACAGTAAAGACACGAAAGATCCGTGGAGTAACAGCCGGAAGATTCTTCAGCAAGCGCCTCCTGGCGCTGAGCTATTAAGATGGCGGTCGCGTCGCTGGTTATAGAATGTTTGCACACGGGCGCGAATTATGGACTCTGTGAAGGCTGTGAGGGATGTCCTCGCGATATCTACTATTAATATTTTAATCTATACGCACGGTTATTTATTTAACATTTTATAAAGTACAATCTTAAACAATGATTTAGAAAGGAATCTATCCACCATCTGACAAATGACAGTTCCGTTTTAAACGAAGGTTTGGAATCGTAATGCAATGTTGCTCTTTCTAAATGTTTTTTTTTTTTAAGGCATTAGCATTTATTTATAATTATGCTACTATTTATTAAATTATGTAACTATTTAAAATTAATAATGTGATAATATGCCATTCTAAAAAGAAATAGCCTTTTGTTTTCACGGAACACTTAGGTACCAATCTTCACAGATTGTAGTATTATGTGTAATTGTTAGGTACTTGCGTATTTAGCCATCAAAAAAATAATTCATAAAATATAGGTAGGCGATAAAGGTAATTAAAAAATATACATATTATGAAAAATGATACACTAAAGAAAGAGAATTTGCAATTTTGTGGCCTTGGTACTTTTTAAAAAGATAATTGCTTTTACCTTTAACTCGTGGAAAAGAATAAAAATATACTTTCAATTGTACAGGAGACAAAAGATAGTTTAAAAAAAAAGATATATGCTACAATATGTCAATTTCTACCTTATTTTGAACATTGTAAACACATCAAAGCCAGATTGAATTAGAATCAATTTAAGTTATTACCCAATCTAAATTTTAAACGTCAAGGTGTGGCAACAAATTATAAAAAATATTTGTTTCTCAGAAGAACAATTTTAATTGTTGTAGATGTTTATATATTGTCCAGATTTGTTTACTCTGAATAGTGTGGGATTACCAACTGGTACTGTCATGTTCTTCAGACGCCTTGGCAGTGCCTTAAGGTTGTCATGAAAATTAACTTAGTAAAAAATACAAATACCGTCGTAGGAGAAACAAAGTGGTATAAGTCGGTTAATAATCCAACTTTCGGTTAAAATGAAAGTCCGGCGCAAAGTTCATATTTAGCAGCATCACTGTAAAATCACCAAAGGTTCCGTTTATACTCTTAATATTAAGATTTAAAATCATAAGATTATATTTAAAATCTTGTAATCCTGTTGTATTAAATTGTGAAATGTCATCTAGATTGTCATAAATCTTTATATTCATGTTTTCTGAATAGCATAATTTTATAGAGCAATAAGGAGAATTTAAATAAATAACTACAGCACCGCGGTAGAAGAAAAAAAATAGGATATACAAAATATAAATTAATAATATAATGATAAGAACATAAAATATGAATAAAAAATATATATCAATATAATAAGGAAACTTGCTGTAGTACTCGTATAAAAATGATATTAGCTTATATGGCGAAAAATATTATATATGATTTAACATTAATATTATTTAAGTGAATATTATTATTATATATTGGCAGTAGATATAAAAGGTTTTACAATCACAAAGTACTTATAACGAAATAAAGTTCAAAAAATATGAACAAAATAACCAACACGCTAAATTATGCAAATATTTTGTTAAACAGAAATTAAGTTTAATTTTAAATGTACCTTGTACTATTAAAATAGTTAGCATTAAAGTCTTAAAAAGTAACATAATCACCACAAGTGTAGCACAAAAGTGAAAATAAAGATTGTATAAGCAAAGAGGAAGAATCCGTGTAATATATATTGAGAAGATCTTTGAGAGCGTTAAGAGCCAGTATATCGTGAGGTGAGCTCCGGTTATTTTTGTTCTTTAATATGGAGACGTTTGATGTCCTGAATAGCCCATACCAATTAGCATCCGCAAACGATGTCACAGTCCAATCGGTTAAAGGGCACAGTCACAGCCAGGGCACTATCAGTTAACTATGCAACATCTGCTCCAAGCCATTAACCTGGACAAGGCACAGAGACAGGTAGGGCAGTGCACTGCCTCAGCCTCCGCTTCTTAACTGGATTGATGACAGGCCACTGCAGATTAATCAGGCACCTTACTACCTCGGGCATTCCTGATCTGATATCCTCGTCTGCTGAGGCTCCAACGTAGAGGAAGGGACTGCAGAACACGTAATCTGTCACTGTCCAGCCCGACTTCAAAAAGAAGCGCTTCCAGGCCGAAATTCGCAGCAAGAATACGGTCTATAACCGTATTGAAGACGGATTAGTTTTAGATTCGAAGCTGCACTGCGAAGATATACAAATTGGGCCCCAAAACAATGGCCAAGTGCAGGAGTCACTTGACTGTCTTCCACTCATAACTCCAAGCAGCCCATAAACTCGTGTCTAAGGTTAGACTACTCGCGCAGTTCTACAATAGATTGGGTATCACATTTAGTGTTTCTGTATTCCTAAGAGAAAGTCTTTGTGCATTTGTATCTACAGGTATTACAAACTATTGCCTGAGGCAGTTTTGGAGGCAATATTTTCTTCTGCATTTAAGGCAATCACGCCACAGGTCTTCGTTTCTAATATTGAT
The DNA here is from genome assembly GCA_020383195.1 of Neomicropteryx cornuta. Lineage (NCBI taxonomy): Eukaryota > Metazoa > Arthropoda > Insecta > Lepidoptera > Micropterigidae > Neomicropteryx > Neomicropteryx cornuta. Next base: position 6,743,683 of record JAHKQU010000031.1, read on the forward strand.
AGCCCAGTTGGTAGATCCAGCTCATTGCCACCTCTTTGAAGGCCTATCAGATTTCCAAATTGTTTAAACTACATCGTTCAGAATGGATTTAGCAATTTGCAACGCATCTTCAACACTCTTCAATAACTTTGCTATTGGCTAATATTGTATTTTATGGTAGCGAGCGCGGATCCCAGGGGGGTAAAGGGGTAATTACCCCCCCCCCCCCCCTAAGAACATTCAATAACAATCACCGGTACACGTTAAGTAGTGTTAGTTTCATAGTGTACTATAACATAGTCATATCACCAGAAATATTAAATTTAAATGGTTTTTTAAAGCGGGATAAAATCGAAAAATAAATTAACCCTAATACCAAACAAAATTTATTTTTGTAGTTTTTTATTTGCTTTTCTCTATACAATATACAATTCTAAAGAAAGCAAGAAATAAATAAATGTGGAAATGTCCGCTGGAAATTCGTCTAATTACTATTCATCCAACTATCTTCTATCTTTTCAGAGAGAGTTCTAGGCGATTTGTATTAAACGAATTTTATTGTAAATAGATGAATTTCCCCCCCCCCAAGATTTTTTCCAAATCCGCCCCTGTATGATAGCTGGCCATGTTGCCTTCCACCTTTCTCAAATAACCGACACTACAGGGTCTAAACACCTAATTAATATTTCACGATCCTTGATCCTGCACTGACTAAACCCAGGCTGCTAATGTCAGGCACAGTTCAATACATCTGAAGGTTCTTGGACGCCATTGCATTTTTCATTTTCTGAATTTTGAATTTTTTTTTTTTTTTTTGTTTTACCTGTGAACAGTATCAATGTGTATCTTCATCTTACTTTTTTGCGTAAACGATTTGTTACACTCGTTACACAAGTATTTTTTAATATTTCTGTGAACAGTATCAATGTGATTCTTCAAGTAATCCCTACAAGTAAACGATTTGTTGCACTCGTTACACATGTATTTTTTAATATTTCTGTGAACATTATCAATGTGTTTCTTCAAGTAATCCCTACAAGTAAATGATTTGTTACACTCGTTACAAATATACTTTTTAATATTTCTGTGAACAGTATCAATGTGTTTCTTCAAGTCACTTTTTCCAGAAAACGATTTATTATACTCGTTACACATGTATTTTTTAATATTTCTGTGAACAGTATCAATGTGTTTCTTCAAGTAATCCCTACAAGTAAATGATTTGTTACACTCGTTACAAATATACTTTTTAATATTTCTGTGAACAGTATCAATGTGTTTCTTCAAGTCACTTTTTCCAGAAAACGATTTATTATACTCGTTACACATGTATTTTTTAATATTTCTGTGAACAGTATCAATGTGTCTCTTCAAGTTACCTCTTAGAGTAAACGATTTGTTACACTCGTTACACATGTATTTTTTAATATTTCTGTGAACATTATCAATGTGTCTCTTCAAGTTACCTCTTAGAGTAAACGATTTGTTACACTCGTAACACATGTATTTTTTAATATTCCTATGAACAGTATCAATGTGTTTCTTCAAGTAATCTCTACAAGTAAACGATTTGTTACACTCGTTACAAATGTACTTTTTAATATTTCTGTGAACAGTGTCAATGTGTTTCTTCAAGTCACTTTTCCCAGAAAACGATTTATTATACTCGTTACACATGTATTTTTTAATATTTCTGTGAACAGTATCAATGTGTCTCTTCAAGTTACCTCTTAGAGTAAACGATTTGTTACACTCGTAACACATGTATTTTTTAATATTTCTGTGAACAGTATCAATGTGTTTCTTCAAGTTATCTCTACAAGTAAACGATTTGTTACACTCGTTACAAATGTACTTTTTAATATTTCTGTGAACATTGTCAATGTGTATCCTCAAGTGACTTCTTTGAGTAAACGAGTTGTTACACTCGCTGCACGTATATTTTTTGATATTTCTGTGAACAGTATCAATGTGTATATTTAAGTATTGTCTTCCAGTATATGATTTGTTACATTCATTGCAGGTATATTTTTTAATATTTCTATGAACAGTATCAATGTGTCTATTCAATTGATATTTTTCAGAAAACGATTTGTTACACTCGCTGCACAAGAACCTTTTAATATTTTTATGAACAGTGTCAATGGGTGTCTTTAAGTGACCTTTTTGTGTATACAATTTGTTATATTCGCTGCATATGAACGTTCTATTACGTTTGTTATGAGAATCAACATCTTTAATTTCACTCTTCAGTTGATCGAGTGTACCTAATACTCGTATTGTATCAATTTTACAATCTTTTATTGGGTCGAATGTTTGAGTCTCAGTTTTGACGAACGTTATATCGCCGATCTCAATCTCATCTTTGACAGTGATATGATCATAGCTACTTTCCTCATTTTTCGGTATATAATTGGTAGAATTGATTATGTTACTAATATTCAGATCGAATTCATTTAACCCGTGTGAACTGTTAGCGGGATAGTCTTCTGCACTATTTTCTGTTGAGGTTGTTGGTTGATGAATATCCATCAATACATTATCATCAATGCATTCTGCTTTGATGATGTCTTGTCGGGACATGTTTCTTTAGGAGTACGAACAAAACAATGAATCTATTACAGACTTGTAGAGTTGATGGAAAAGATTAAACTAGGTTCCGGCTGTCAAAAAAGTGGAATATTTGGGGTTGCCACATTTGATATTAAGTACACTCGATCAACTGAAGAGTGAAATTAAAGATGTTGATTCTCATAACAAACGTAATATAAAGTTCATATGCAGCGAATATAACAAATTGTATACTCAAAAAGGTCACTTAAAGACTAAAGACACTCATTGACACTGTTGACAGAAATATTAAAAAATATACGTGCAGCGAGTGTAACAAATCGTTTACTCGTCGAGATAACTTGAACACACACATTGATACTGTTCACAGAAATATTAAAAACACTGTGTAACGAGTGTAACAAATCGTTTTCTGGAAGAAGTCTATTGTTTTCAATTGTAAATATTAATGTAACTAATTTTTAAACTTATATAATAGGTATTATTTTGGAAAACACCGTGTCTTCTTTTTCTAAACATTTTTTTTTCTATATACGTTTTCTATATTGTAGGTACCTATATAATAAGCAATCATTTCAAAAATTGTTTATATTTAATGTGACTATCTGCTTTATACTACATGCTCTCTCCCTCTCTCTATCATTGTCTCTCGTTCGCACACATGGCGTTATTTAGGTAGTATGGCGAATATAAGAGATGCATCGTGCATTCCTTGCAGGTGTTTATGAACCGGTTGAACGTGACAAACGCTGTCGTCTCACGCCTCAACGGATGATGCAACGAACTACAGTCCCTGTAGGTACGCGAAATATATTCTTTATAAACGATAGACGCTGAGAAATTATCGTATTTTTGGAGTGTAAATCATTTTTAGACTGATTTTAAAAAGATTTTTTCCTCATTGGGTGCAATTTCATAATTAAAATATAAAAAAAATGATTAAAATAAATACAAACTGAGTTTACGCTCCGAGGGTTCCGTGCCGAATCTTTTTTCTTTTACAATTTTATTATGAAATTGTTTCATTTTTCCACACATATTTCCGACCGAAGTTTTTTACATGAATTCTTGCCTCGCGATACAGTAGTTTACGACTTAAAGTTCGGTGTTCAGTTATAGTTTAAGTAGAGTATCTTGAGTAGGTAACTTCAAATCAGTAGAACGTATTTAGTAAGAGTTTCTTAGCTTTTACTGCCTGCAACATTCGATCAGGAACTCCATGTGTCTCAACTAGTTCTGAGTTTCTAGGACCTTTGACTAACTACCCTCACACAGAGGGACACGTCTCCACGTTCTGGCCATTATTAGGTATATTTTAATAATATTTGCGTCGCGCTTTTCTGGAACGTTTTGTATTTCCAGGTTATTAAAACGGCTTCGCTGGTCCATTTCGTCCAAACGTTCTTTAACAGAACTAATTTCCAATTTGAGCGTTGTATTCTCTACAATGAGTGCTCGACTTTTTTCATTTTTACCTCCCAATCTTTTAGTTTTTGATCAAAGTCAGTAATTTTATCACTGCAAAAAGTGTTTGAGTCGTGTAAGCTTGTGTATAAATTACTGATTTCATTATCCACATGTTTATTAAGGTCAGAAACCTCCCTTAACATTTCTTTAAACCTCATATCAATTTTATCTTAGAATAAGTTTATTTTAGTATGAATAGTCTCCATTAGCTTCGAATAATCCTGTCCTGAGGATATTGCATGTCCATCTTGGCGTACCGAGGGACTAAGAGTGCTGGGTTTGGCCTGTATAGCCGATGTTTTCTCCGTAGTACAGGTAGTATTCCCTCCCTTACAGGATCGACAACGCCAATTAGATCTCTTCTCCCCAAGTTTACGGTAATTCGTTTCTATAATAATGTCACAAGCAAACTTAAATTACCCTAAACATATATATAAGTATTCAATTCTAAATGATTAATAAAAGTAAAGAGTGAATAGTGCAAACAATGCGAACTTGCCAGCTATTGAGTCGTCGAACTTAGCTGCACGTGTGTGCGGTTAAATAACCAGTGACAACCACGCACACCGCCACAATCTTGATGCCGCGGCCTTTGATCACAACGAATGAACGGCGGGTAGTTAAATTGATTTGATATTTTCAAGGAGAAGTTGATTTATCGTTTTGTGAATGTTGAAGCTAATCTCAAAAGTCACACCAACACTCGCCGCATTTAAACTTTCTTATTTTCCGATGAACGGCGTCAAAATGCATCATTAAATTTCTTTTAGTCGAAGTTGTATAATCGCATACATTTACATATCGCAGTGTGTGTGTATGTATGTATAAACATAGTATATTTTGTGTATAGATAAATTGATTTTAATATACAACGCTTTTATTTTGAATCAGATTGGCATGAAATACTTCGGATTTTTTAAAGAAACTCGCCACGATTTAGGTCAATTACATCCACCTCTTTGAATTTAGTGTTGTAGGTATTGAGTAAACGGTACAGAACAGAGTTTCTGGTTTAGTCTGCATTGCGCCTTGGCACCTGGAACAGAGTAGAAGGCACTCGCAGGTTGATACCTGATACAAGATCTGGACTGTCCGCTCTGTTATGTAATAGATCGTGTAGAAGTGCCATATCCGCTGTGGTACGTCGGTCCTCGAGGGTCTGCATATGATAATGATTAGCCATCTCGTCATATGTGTTGAATTCCAGGTCTAATGAACCGTTTCTGAATGCGTTCCACTCTGTTCTTGTACACATCATATTGCGGAGACCAGATAGGAGAAACAGACTGCGAAGGTACGCAAAGTATAGGGTCATGTGTGCCTGTGTCCTCGAAAAAGACTTTCATGACCTAAATATAAAGCCAAGTGTTTTGTATGCTTTGACAACAATGTAGGATATATGTTGATCGCCGATTCATTTATGACCTAAATCTACACCCAGATCACATACATATGTAGTTTCAATTATGTCGTCTTTAGTCGCACCGATGGTATAAGTGAAATTGGTTTTTATAACATTTCGCGTATAAGATATCTTGTTGCACTTAGTTCAATTTATGTCAGTTATTATTTGTCTTGCTGCATATTAATGCAATCGTCCAAATTAGAGATTACTGAATACATTTTCATGTCATCAGCGTAGAGGTTGTGTTCGGAAGTGTAAAAACCGTTACCAATATCGCTGATATAAGCATTAAACAGTAAAGGCCCTAAGCGAGTTCCTTGAGGAACACCAGATGGAATTATTACAATATTTGAACCATCTAAGAAGATCACCTAATGCTTCGAGCTTGGCAATTAGGATACGGTGATTGAGTTTGTAATTTAAATACTATATTATAGAAAAATTGTACTTTATGCAACGAATTGTTTAAAATACACATTGATACTATTCACAGAAATATCAAAAAACATACGTGCAGCGAGTGTAACAAATCGTTTACTCGAAGAGGTTACTTGAAGACACACATTGATTATGTTCACAGAAATATTAAAAAGTTTAAGTGTAGCGAATGTAAAAACTCGTTTAGTCAAAAAAGTAATTTAAAGACACACATTGATACTGTTCACAGAAACATTAAAAAATTCACGTGCAGCGAATGTAATAAATCGTATACTACAAGACAAAACTTAAACATACATTTTGATACTGTTCACAGAAATATTTAAAAGTTTACTTTCAGCGACTGTAATAACTCGTTTGCTGAAAAAAAGTTACTTGTAAACACACATTGCTCAAAACTGTTCTAAGAATTGGTAAAATCCCGAATGCAACGAGTGCTGAGAAAATGTGAAATGCAATGGCGTCCAAGAACCTGCAGATGTATTGAACTGTGGCTGACATTAGCAGCCTGGGTTTAGTCAGTGCAGGATCAAGAATCGTGAAATATTAATGAGGTGTTTAGACCCTGTAGTGTCGGTTATTTGAGAAAGGTGGGAAGGCAAGATGGCCAGCTATCATACAGGGGCGGATTTGGAAAAAATCTTGGGGAGTAAAATGTGACACCCATGGAAAATTCGTCTATTTACAATAAAATTCGTTTAATACAATTCGTCTAGAACTCTCTCTGAAAAGATACATTGTAGTTGGATGAATAGTAATTAGACGAATTTCCAGCAGACATTTCCACATTTATTTATTTCTTGCTTTCTTTGGAATTGTATATTGTATAGAGACAAACAAATAAAAAACTACAAAAATAAATTTGTTTGGTATTAGGGTTAATTTATTTTTCGATTTTATCCCGCTTTAAAACACCATTTAAAATTAATATTTCTGGTGATATAACTATGGTTTAATGCACTATGGAACGAACACTACATAACGTTTACTGGTGAGTGTTATTGAATGTTCTCAGGTGGGGGGGGGGGGTAATTACCCCTTTACCCCCCTGGGATCCGCGCTCGCTACCATATATGTATTTGGTCAGTATGCAACTCTCCTTTGGGTTATTTCAAGATTACATTTTAGATAATGTTTTCAATTGTAAATATTCAATTATGAATATTGGTTAACTTTTAATTTTTACATGTAAATTTATTTTAAACAGATTGTCTTCTTTTTCTATTCATTTTTTCTATATTCAAGTAGATACCTATATATTTAGCAAATATTTTAAATATTCGTTTATATCTAACGGTACTTTATTATTTAAAATTACATATACTTTGGAGGTACCATTCCTCCGGTGGTATAGATCTACTATCCGCTTTATCGTAGGTGCTTTCTCTCTCTTTCTTTCTCTCTTTCTCTATCATTGTGTATCATGCCTCTCAGTCGTACACACGGCGTCATTTATATTGTAATTCACTGAACTTGTCCCTTTGAAGTTGAATCGCGAATAAAAGATATTAATTGAGCATTCTCTGCAGGTGGTTGTGAACCGGTTGAACGTGACAAACAGTAACGTCTTTTAACGACATTATCGTATTTTTGGAGTTATAAACCTAGGCATCTTTTTTGAACTAATTTCATAATTAAAATTAAAAATAAATTAAATAAACATTAAAAGAAAGTAAGAAATCTTAAGAATAAACAAAAATCGCAAGTATAAACTGAGTTTACACGCACAGTATAGAGAAGTTACATTAAGTCATCTTAGAACAAAGGCTGGTACAAAAAATGTTTCACGATTGGTGCGTGTTATACCAATAATATTGTTACTGTCCCAGTATAACTTGCCATAATATAACTTGGGAATATTAGCCAATAGCAAAGTTATTGAAGAGTGTTGAAGATGCGTTGCAAATTGCTAAATCCATTCTGGACGATGTAGTTCAAACAATTTGGAAATCTCTTAGACCTTCAAAGAGGTGGCAAAGAGCTGGATCTACCAACTGGGCTATCAATATTAGAAACGAAGACCTGTGGCGTGATTGCCTTAAATGCTGAAGAAATTATTGCCTCCAAAACTGCCTCAGGCAATAGTATGTAATGCCTGTAGATACAAATGCACAAAGACTTTCTCTTAGGAATACAGAAACACTAAAAGTGATACCCAATCTATTGTAGAACTGCGTGAGCAGTCTAACCTTAGACACGTGTGTTCTTATGGGCTGCTTGGAGTTATGAATGGAAGACAGTCAAGTGACTGCTGCACTTGGCCATGGTTTTGGGGCCCAATTTGTATATCTTCGCAATGCAGCTTCGAATCTAAAACTAATCCGTCTTCAATACGGTTATAGACCGTATTCTTGCTGCGAATTTCGGCCTGGAAGCGCTTCTTTTTGAAGTCGGGCTGGACAGTGACAGATTACGTGTTTTGCAGTCCCTTCCTCTACGTTGGAGCCTCAGCAGACGAGGATATCAGATCAGGAATGCCCGAGGTAGTAAGGTGCCTGTTTAATCTGCAGTGGCCTGTCATCAATCCAGTTAAGAAGCGGAGGCTGAGGTAGTGCACTGCCCTACCTGTCTCTGTGCCTTGTCCAGGTTAATGGTTTGGAGCAGATGTTGTATAGTTAACTGATAGTGCCCTGGCTGTGACTGTGGCCTTGTGACATTCATATTTTTTGAACTTTATTTCGTTATACTTTGTGGTTGTAAAACCTTTTATATCTACTGCCAATATATAATAATAATATTCCCTTAAATAATATTAATGTTAGATCATTCATAATATTTTTCGCCATATAAGCTAATATCATTTTTATACGAGTACTACAGCAAGTTTCCTTATTATATTGATATATATTTTTTATTCATATTTTATGTTCTTATCATTATATTATTAATTTATATTTTGTATATCCTATTTTTTTCTTCTACCGCGGTGCTGTAGTTATTTATTTAAATTTTCCTTATTGCTCTATAAAATTATGCTATTCAGATATAAAGATTAATATAAAGATTTATGGCGAACTAGATGACATTTCACAATTTATAACAACAGGATTACAATATTTTAAAAATAATCTTCTGATTTTAAATCTTAATATTAAGAGTATAAACGGAATCTTTGGTGATTTTACAGTGATGCTGCTAAATATGATCTTTGCGCCGGACTTTCATTTTAACCGAAAGTTGGATTATTAACCGACTTATACCACTTTGTTTCTCCTACGACGGTATTTGTATTTTTTACTAAGTTAATTTTCATGACAACCTCAAGGCACTGCCAAGGCGTCTGAAGAACATGACAGTACCAGTTGGTAATCCCACACTATTCAGAGTAAACAAATCTGGACAATATATAAACATCTACAACAATTAAAATTCTTCTTCTGAGAAACAAATATTTTTTATAATTTGTTGCCACACCTTGACGTTTAAAATTTAGATTGGGTAATAACTTAAATTGATTCTAATTCAATCTGGCTTTGATGTGTTTACAATGTTCAAAATAAGGTAGAAATTGACATATTGTAGCATATATCTTTTTTTTTAAACTATTTTTTGTCTCCTGTACAATTGAAAGTATATTTTTATTCGAAGCTATGAGTTAAAGTTAAAGTTATCTTTTTAAAAAGTACCAAGGCCACAAAATTGCAAATTCTCTTTCTTTAGTGTATCATTTTTCATAATATGTATATTTTTTAATTACCTTTATCGCCTACCTATATTTTATGAATTATTTTTTTGATGGCTAAATACGCAAGTACCTAACAATTACACATAATACTACAATCTGTGAAGAATGGTACCTAAGTGTTCCGTGAAAACAAAAGGCTATTTCTTTTTAGAATGGCATATTATCACATTATTAATTTTAAATAGTTACATAATTTAATAAATAGTAGCTTAATTATAAATAAATGCTAATGCCTTTAAAATAAAAAAAAAACATTTTGAAAGAGCAACATTGCATTACGATTCCAAACCTTCGTTTAAAACGGAACTGTCATTTGTCAGATGGTGGATAGATTCCTTTCTAAATCATTGTTTAAGATTGTACTTTATAAAATGTTAAATAAATAACCGTGCGTATAGATTAAAATATTAATAGTAGATATCGCGAGGACATCCCTCACAGCCTTCACAGAGTCCATAATTCGCGCCCGTGTGCAAACATTCTATAACCAGCGACGCGACCGCCATCTTAATAGCTCAGCGCCAGGAGGCGCTTGCTGAAGAATCTTCCGGCTGTTACTCCACGGATCTTTCGTGTCTTTACTATTATGGAGTCAAATCCCGAGTCTTATGTAACCTAGTGCCAGACATCATCAGCACTGTATTAATAACTATTAATAATCACCTTTACAATATAAGAAATACCATCGATTGAGTTAAAAAATGGAGGAATGCACTGAGACTGCTGTTAAAATAGAAAAAGATTATATTTCTGAGCAAGGGTATGATTGCAAACCAAGCTGAAGTGATTTTAACAATTCGCGAATGTCTAAATCGGACAACAATAGTGTTTCAAAAGTCTCAGGACCACTTCTTAAATCAGACATCGATAGCAAAGATTGCTTTGGTCCGCAGCAGTGTAATACTATGATAACAAATCAACATGATGATCTTTTTATGGAGGAAAATATCAAATTTATAAAATTAGAAAATAATATCGGTCTCGAAAAAATAGTCAATAACATAAAATGCGTTAAAGTGCTATTAAAGAAAATTGACTTTACCTGTTCGAATTGCAAGGGTTTTCTAAACGTACGGTGTATATATTTGAAGAATAAACTTTTTTGTTTCGAATGCCTTTATAGTGATTATAAAACAAAGGTTTTATTAGAACACATGGACCTTAAGCAACAATCAATAAAAAGATTACAATGTAGCGAATGTAATAGGATGTTTACAAGGCGACACAGTTTATTAAGACATTTAAACACCGATCACTTAAAAATTAAAATGTTTAATTGCACCCAGTGCGATTATACAACGTCGGCTAAAAGAAATTTAACAAGACATATTGACGAGGTTCATCATAAGATAAAAAATTTCAAATGCAGCGAGTGCGATTATATGAGTTCAACTAGAACAAAATTAACGTTGCATATTGACGCCGTTCATCGAAAGATAAGAAAGTTTAAATGCAGCGAGTGCGTTTATATGAGTTCAACTAGAACACATTTAACGATGCATATTGACGCCGTTCATCGAAAGATAAGAAAGTTTAAATGCAGCGAGTGCGAGTATATGAGTTCAACTAGAAGAGATTTATCTTTGCATATTGACGCCGTTCATCGGAAGATAAGAAAGTTTAAATGCAGTGACTGCGTTTATATGAGTTCTACTAGAACACATTTAACAAGACATATTGACGCCGTTCATCGGAAAATAAAAAAGTTTAAATGCAGCGAGTGCGAGTATATGAGTTCAACTAGAAGAGATTTATCTTTGCATATTGACGCCGTTCATCGGAAGATAAGAAAGTTTAAATGCAGTGACTGCGTTTATATGAGTTCTACTAGAACACATTTAACGTTGCATATTGACGCCGTTCATCGAAAGATAAGAAATTTTAAATGCAGCGAGTGCGATCTTGCCACTACGAGAAAGTCATTCTTACAGATACACATTGAAGCCGTTCACCGGAAGATAAGAAAGTTTAAATGCAGCGAGTGCGATCATGCCACTACGAGAAAGTCATTCTTACAGATACACATTAACGCCGTTCACCGGAAGATAAGAAAGTTTAAATGCAGCGAGTGCGATTATATGAGTTCAACTAGACAACATTTAACGATGCATATTGAGGCCGTTCACCAGAAGATAAGAAAGTTTAAATGCAGCGAGTGCGATTATATGAGTTCAACTAGACAACATTTAACGATGCATATTGAGGCCGTTCACCGGAAGATAAGAAAGTTTAAATGCAGCGAGTGCGATTATATGAGTTCAACTAGACAACGTTTAACGATGCATATTGACGCCGTTCATCGGAAAATAAGAAAGTTTAAATGCAGCGAGTGTGTTTATATGAGTTCAACTAATGGAAATTTAAAGAAACATATTGAAAGCGTTCACCGAAAAATATTAAAGTTTTAATGCATTTAGTATGATCATGCTACTACAAGAAATTAAAACATAAGATTGGCATATTGAAAGTTGTCAACGAAAAACATTAAATTTTAGTGGGTTTGACGATTATAAATAGTTAATTTTTTTTTTTTTTTTTTTTTTTGTTATGGAATATAAATTGGCCGATGAGTGTAAGTCAATAACCTTCCTAACTAGGTAATAGTTACCTGTTCTAAGGAAGGTTATATATATATCTTAATATATATAAATCTCGTGTCACAATGTTTATCTTCAATGGACGGCTGAACCACTTAACCGATTATAATAAAATTTGCACACCATATGCAGTTCGATCCAACTTGAGCGATAGGATAGTTTAAATCTCAAATTATAGTCGCAATTTTAATTTATTGCTAATTATTTGTCTGTTATTATTTGGCAGTCATAAAACTGACAGATGTCGATACCTTTTTATTTTATGGGCGATTGTGAAGAGCGCGTGACGACTCGGTGCCTGTATAATTTTATTGAACAAGCAGAGGAAAGAGCAATTGTGATATTATTGGAAAATTTTTTAGAAGATCACAATCAACTAATTCAATTGATCAAAAGAGTTTCGCCACGACTGCAAAATGACAATTATCAAATCGTCATAAAAGCCGACAAAGTACCATTAGGTGAACATGCTGGTAGATTCAACGCTCCAACTGTTGATGAGGTTGCTGTTATCATGGTTGGTGATCCAGTTGACAAAAGATCTATAAACATTACACGGCGAGACAACACTGTCAGTACGATTTCGGATCTACACCGTTCATATGACGCACTACAATATCCATTGATATTTTGGCAAGGACAAGATGAATATCACCTTAATATCAATCAGTATGATCCAAATACCGGTAAATTTGACAATTATCTATTTACTTTCTTACTGTATGTATAGATTTTAATTTCGTATTGCATTTTATTATTTATTTTTTTAGGTGATTACAGAAATAATAAAGTTAGCTCAATGAACTACTACGCACACCGAATAATGGTTAGACAACATCAAGACAATTATATCCTTCGATATCGTCAGCTGTTCCATCAATACATTGTTGATATGTATGCTAAGGTCGAAAGCGAACGCTTGCGATTCCTTCGATTCAACCAGGCAAAACTACGATCGGAAGAATATATTCACTTACGAGATGCTGTTGCTGGAAACATCGATGGAAATTTAAATCCCAATGACATCGGTAATGCTTTCATTTTACCTTCAAGCTACATCGGCAGTCCACGGAACATGCAGGAATACATACAAGATGCGATGACTTACGTACGTCATTACGGCCGACCGGATTTATTTATTACATTCACATGTAATCCGAATTGGGAAGAGATACAAACTTTACTATTGCCAGGACAACAAGCCATTCATCGTCATGATTTAACTGCACGTGTGTTTAAACAAAAATTGAAATCCTTAATTGATTTTATTGTTAAATATACAATTTTTGGTATCACACGTTGTTGGCTGTATACGATAGAGTGGCAAAAGCGAGGTTTGCCTCATGCCCACATTTTGGTTTGGCTTAAAGATAGAATCCGTCCTGAAGAAATCGATCAAATAATTTCAGCCGAAATTCCAGACCCATTAATTGATCAAGAATTATTTGATATTGTCACCAAACACATGATCCATGGGCCATGCGGTGTTTTCAACATGACGTCACCGTGCATGGAAAATGGAAAATGTAAAACTTCCCAAAGCCGCATACGAATGACACGATCACGGATATTGATGGTTATCCAATGTATCGCCGCAGAAGTACTGAGAATGGTGGCCACACATTTACAATGCGACTGCCGAACTTTCCAAATCAAGTTGAGTTTGATAATCAGTGGGTGGTACCATACTCACCACTACTTTCAAAAACTTACAAAGCTCATATCAATGTTGAGCTTTGCAGTTCTGTTAAATCAATTAAGTATATTTGTAAATATGTAAACAAAGGCAGTGATTTGGCCATATTTGAAGTAAAAAACATAAATAAAAATGACGAAATAGCACGATACCAAATGGGCAGATACATTAGCAGCAATGAAGCTATTTGGCATATTCTCAGCTTTCCCATCCACGAAAGAGATCCTGCTGTCCAACATCTGGCAATACATCTTGAAAACGGTCAACGTGTATACTTCACTGAAGAAAATGTTCTCCAAAGAGCGTTCGAAGCTCCGAAAACGACTCTAACTGAATTTTTTAGATTGTGTCAAAAACCTGATGTTTTTGGCCAATTCGCGAAGACATTGGTGTATGGTGATGTTCCACGTTATTTCACATGGAACAAATCCAGTAAAAAATGGGAGCCACGGAAACAAGGAAAACCACATCCTTCCATTACAGGCATATTCAAAGCTAAGACATTGGGGAGACTTTACACGGTACATCCAAAGCAACGTGAGTGCTTCTATTTACGTTTGTTATTGGTGAATGTTCCCGGACCAACGTCTTTTGAATTTTTACGAACAGCTAATGGTCGAGTATTCAATACATACCAGGATGCATGTCGTGAACTGCAATTGCTAGAAGACGATAACCATTGGGACTTAACGCTTGCTGATGCTGCGTTGACATCAACACCGAATAACATTCGTCAGTTGTTTGCAATTATTTTGGCGACATGTTATCCCTCGCAAGCACAAACTTTGTGGGAAAAATATAAAAATTGTATGACAGAAGACATCTTACACCGAATTAGACAAACAAATCAATGCCAAAACATAGATTATACACCAGAGATGTACAATGAAGCATTGGTCTTGATCGAGGATTTATGTGTTCTTATTTCAAATTTACCACTTAATCATTATGGTATGCCATCACCTAATCGTCCAGCCACCGACTTAGTCAATACCGATTTACAACGAGAAAATCAATATGACCATGGAAGTTTAGCAACAATTATCATGAACAGTGAACCATTACTGACAGCAGAACAAAAAATTATTTATGATCGGATTATGCTGGCTGTTGCTGCTGAACAAGGCGGTTTTTTTTTCTTGGATGCACCCGGTGGAACCGGTAAGACATTTTTAATATCGTTGATTCTTGCCAAAATACGGTCGCAACAAAAAATCGCATTAGCATTAGCATCGTCAGGCATTGCGGCTACTTTACTGGATGGTGGGCGAACAGCACATTCAACATTCAAGCTGCCATTGGACGTTCATAATAAACCAGATGCAATGTGTAACATCAAAAAGAATAGTGGAATAGCTGCAGTGTTGCGGATGAGTTCTATAATAATTTGGGATGAGTGCACAATGGCACACAAATATTCACTTGAAGCATTAAACAGAACTATGCAAGATTTAAACAGCAATAATAAACTTTTCGGTGGTGCTATCTTACTTTTGTCTGGTGACTTCCGGCAGACCTTACCGGTTATACCTCGCTCTACTTTCGCGGATGAGATTAATGCATGTTTGAAACAATCATTCTTATGGCGAAGTGTTGAAACACTTCGATTGACCATAAATATGCGAGTACAATTGCAAAATGATCCATCAGCACTAATATTTTCCGAACAACTACTAGATATTGGGAACGGTAAAATAAAACTGCAACCAAATACGCAATGCATTAAACTACCAGACAATTTTTGCACTGTTGTTCAGGATAAAACTGAATTGATTCAGAGTATTTTCCCGGATATACAGAATAATTATTTGAATCATGAATGGCTTAGTCAACGGGCGATTTTGGCAGCCAAAAACGTTTATGTTGACGAAATTAACTTCCAGATACAACAGTTGTTACCAGGCGATCTGATGTCTTTTAAATCAATCGATACTGTTGTTGATGAAAATGAAAGTGTAAATTTTCCGATTGAATTTTTAAATTCATTAGATATCCCTGGAATGCCACCACATAATCTTCGATCAAAGATTGGTTCCCCTATTATTCTCCTCCGTAATTTGAATCCACCTCAATTATGTAACGGTACGCGTTTGGTCATCAAAAAGATCACCGGAAACATTCTTGAAGCAACCATTTTGGCTGGGAAGTTTAAAGGAAAAGTGGTCCTGCTGCCACGTATTCCGATGATATCATCAGATTCTACCATACCCTTCAAAAGGCTACAGTTTCCAATTCGTTTAGCTTTCGCCATGTCTATAAATAAATCTCAAGGTCAAACAATGTCCATTTGTGGTTTAGATTTGGAAAATCCATGTTTTTCTCATGGGCAACTATATGTTGCGTGTTCACGTGTTGGGAAACCGTCGAATCTATTTGTGTTAGCTAAAGACAGGTTAACCAAAAACATTGTGCACCGATTGGTGTTAAATTAAATTGAAATTGAAAGTATTTATAATTCAAAAAAAAAGATATTAATGTTTAAAAGTTTAAGACTGTCTGCCTTGCCTACCTCATTCATGAGTTTAAGCGTCACATGTAATTTACTGTATTATACTGTAATATACTTATATTTGTTATAAAATTAAATGGAAATAATAAATCTGATAATTTTTTATTTTTTACCGATTGATTTCTGCTTAGTATCAAGTGTAAGAACATTTTAATTAATTGTGTTCAACGTACTTCCCCTTCAAATCTCAATCCAGTGAATTTGTATACCAACATCAACATTTTCGTCTTTGTTCGTAAATAATTTCATTGTACTAAAGGGTTATAGTAGTAGAAAGTCAAATAAGGAGATCAGCATATTTTTTTACAAATACCATCTGTGTGAAAAAGCATAGTGGACTCCGTGACTGATGTTCTCTTATTGTTCCTCTTAGATTGTTTACTATAATGTAATATAACAAAAACTTTAGCCACAGCAACGCGTGGCCGGGTCAGCTAGTCTTTATATATAATTGTACATAATTGTACAATGAAATTGTTTCATTTTTTCCTTAGGAGGAAGAGGCATGCTTTGTATTGAAGTTGCATTTGTACTTTTAAATCCACAAAGAAAGAGTTAACTTTGAGGCTTCTGAAATTAGGCAGGAAAAAACTGAAAAGATATTAAAATAAAACAATATGTTAATATTTATATTGTTTTTATTTATACTTTTATTATTACCAATATTGTAATCTTTATAGTCTTGATTCTTAAAGGTACTTAAAGAAATATGTTGGCGGTGTTGGGGCTAACAATTGCTTCAGTAATGCGGCATGCGGCCTCGCTGCTTATCACTACGGAACATCTTTGAGGCTGGTCATGTTCTGGGAAGTCAACATTACTTCAGGAAGACCTCAGGTAGACCCAGAAAACTGGTGATTTATTCGGACGCCGTCGGCATTTTCATGGTTATAAATATAATACAATCTGAATTCAGACATTATCAGGAAAATGAATTGAAGGTTTTTGCTCAAGGCCAAATAAAATTATTAAATGTTTAATAAATTAAAGTATATTAATCGTTAAAAAACGTGCATTTCGTGAAATGCCCCTGACTTGCTTTATGGTACCCTTTGCGTACCATAAACACCCTCTCTTTGTAGTTAAACAACTATAGTTTTTTTACTTTATTACTTTAGCAACTGATTGTCGCATGTAAAAGAATTTATAGCAATCTGACTGACCATCACATGAACTGACGAGGGTTTGCAATGCGTGATCTATTTATTTATCTATTTATCTTTATTAGGGAAATAAAACAGTTACATGAGAAAAATCATATATAGGCAATACATATACAATTATATAAAAACAATCGTACCAACTTTTAAGTATAAACTAAAACCAATTATATATTCCCACCGAGTGAGTATACAATTAGTGCTTATTCTAAAAAATGCAAGATGAATGGATGAGGAGAAGGAGGGAGTGGAAAGGGGAATTTGACGTTATAGTTTTATTTTTTCAAGTTTTTTGAACGCCACTAAATTAACATTAAATGCATCAACATCTGAATATTTTAAATTTAAGGTAAAATATATTCTATAAAAGGGTTCGTTTTGCCCATAATTGGTTCTACGACGTGGGATGTCTAGCAAATCGTTTGATCTTGTCGCACTTGAAGGTACCCTGAGACGCATTCGCTCAAGCAGAGAGCTGCACTTAACTGCACCTGAGATTATTTAAAAAAAGTTTAAATGCTGCAAATGTAATTACTCTACTACTAGCAAATCTTATATGCAGAAACATGCTGACGGAATTCATCAAACTATAAGAAAATTTTAATGCAGCAAATGTGATTACACGAGTTCAAACCATAACGATTCACAGAAGCATGTTAGAGGAGTTCATCTATAAATTAAAAACAATAAATGCAACGAGTGTGATGACTCTAGTTTTACCAACGCCGATTTTCAGAAACATATACTTTTTATTAGTAGAAACCTATTTTTAGTTTTACATAGTTTTTTATCGATTCATCAAATGTATTTTTTTATTTTATATGTACTGTGTAAAATTGTTGGTTTCTCCAATAAAGATAAATAAAATATTGACGTAGTTCATCGGAAAATAAAAAAGTTTAAATGTAACGAGTGTAATTACTCCAGTTCATTTAAGTCTGTTTTGCAGAAACATATTAGAAGTGTTCTTCAAAAAACACTAAGGTTTAAATGCGATGAGTGTTATCACTCTAGTACAAACAACTCGGATTTGCAGAAACATATTGACGTAGTTCATCGGAAAATAAAAAAGTTTAAATGTAACGAGTGTGATTACTCTAGTACAAACAACTCGGATTTGCAGAAACATATTGACGTAGTTCATCGGAAAATAAAAAAGTTTAAATGCAACGAGTGTGATTACTCTAGTACAAAATATACTGGTTTAAAAAGACACATTGACACAGTTCACTTTCTAAACAATTGGCACTTTCAAAATCGTATTGACTAGGATCTGCATTTCATTTAATATTATTTTATGCATCAATCTCTAATTATTTTTAAGAACCAATCGGACAACCCTAGTTTAGAAAGTGTTTTATACGGTTGTATGTATTGACTAGGTACAGTTTGAGTTATTTAACCACAATTTATAAATAAAATAATAAATATAATATTTTGGGTTCCTACCTAGAACTATCTAACTTATCGACACAAGCCTATTCTATTATATCGCTTAATCTGCGTTAATATTTGAATCAAAAGATGTTTATAGGCAAGCAGTTTGTATGTTTTTATTCTTAAATAGTACATGTGGTGTGTATAAATATTTATTTATTTGGTTTAGTACTTTTATTTTTAAACGAAAAAAGTACCTACCGATTAATTATTATAATTAGGTGTATTACTATCGCATTTAATAATGCTTGCTTGCTTGATTTAGTAATATTTGTCAATGCTATTCACGTTATTTTGAAAATATTTTGTAAAAAGGGAAACTTGTAGTAAGTGGAAAATTAAAAAAAAATATTATTACAATCTAAGAATTGACGTGTACAACAATAGATACAAAAAAAATATTATTAATTTTCAATGTAATCATTTATTATCATTAATATATTTTTAATGGTGGCAATAATATCAAACTCAAGAATAATAAACATTCGTTAAAACTGGAAAAAAGAGCGCAAACATATCATTATGGTAATGATATTTATATCAAATGTGGCAACCCCAAATATTCCACTTTTGGTGACAGCCGGAACCTACTTTAATATTTTCCATCAACTCTACAAGTCTGAACTAGATTCGTTATTTAGTTCGTACGCATAAAGAAACATGTCCCGACAAGATATCATCAAAGAAGAATGCATTGATGATAATGTATTGATGGATATTCATCAACCAACAACGTCAACAGAAAATAGTGCGGAAGACTATCCCGCTAACAGTTCACACGGGTTAAATGAATTCGATCTGAATATTAATAACATAATCAATTCTACTAATAACATACCGAAAACTGAGGAAAGTAGCTATGATCATATCACTTTACAAGATGAGATTGAGATAGGCGATATAACGTTCGTCAAAACTGAGACTCAAACATTCGACCCAATAAAAGATTGTAAAATTGATACAATACGAGTATTAGGTACACTCGATCAAATGAAAAGTGAAATTAAAGAGGTTGATTCTCATAACAAACGTAATACAAATGTCATATGCAGTGAATATAACAAAATGTATACTCAAAAAGGTTACTTATACACGTTGATACTGTTCATAGAAATATTAAAAGGTTCACTTGAAGCGAGTGTAACAACTTGTTTACTCAAAGCGGTGGCTTGAAGTTACACATTGATACTGTTCACAGAAATATTAAAAAGTACATATGTAACGAGTGTAATAAATCGTTTGCTAAAAGAAGTTACTTGAAGACACACGTTGATACTGTTCATAGAAATATTAAAAAGTACATATGTAACGAGTGTAACAAATCATTTTCTGGAAGAAGTCACTTGAAGAAACACATTGATACTGTTCACAGTGTCACGATCGTGTTTAATCGTGCCAATTACGCTATTCTTGCGCGCGTAATTATTAAGAATATATGTATATATAAATATTTATTTATTTTGATAACACCAAGATTACGTTTGTAGCTAGTTAGAAGCCACCTATCGGTAATCCTAGCTAAGTAACAATATTATGAGTTAGAAAGCGGATGGTAGTTCCACTAATTCACACCAAAAGAGGGCGGTACGGTATTTTTTTTTAGCGAATTTTGGGTTACGAAATAATGTTAGTTATTGCTTAATACCGTAAAGAATATTCGCAAAACAAGTTTTAAATAAATTAAATAATAAATAAAAAGATAGTAGAAGGAGAAAAGTAATGATATAGTATATAAAAAAAAAAAAAATAATATTAAATTTTGAACAAGTACTTAGTCCTAGCGAGAGGCGTGAAGTGAGCATTTTAGGAACCGCGGCGGTGTTCAGAGGAGTACAGTAATTAGTTTCGAATAGATAGAGTAGGTAGAGCTCTCTGACATTTTGGGTCGTTTTGGGAGGTGGACGTATCTTTTTCGAGTTCTGCGTGCTTGGTTGTTTCTTTTTTTTGTTTTTACTAATCCAACCGCATCGGGCTATATAGAAGTTTGTGGAAGGTGGAGTATATCACCAAGGGTTTCAAAGATAAAACGCCGCGGAGTCAACGTAATATTTCGGCCGGTGAATTGATATTTTTTCCTCCGTGCGAGTATCGACCCATACGAAGGCCGAAGGCCTGGATGCATGGTGGGAACGTTGCCTGCCCCTGTAATGCACCGGGAGTTGTGCGTTTGGTGCACATCCCCATAATTTTCCACGCAGCAGATATGCCATGGCGTGTCCTGGAGGGCCGCCGAGAGAGTAAATCCCTACATCGGAGAAAAGGCGTGCTGGTCGTCTACCCAGCGCTTCCGAGGCAGGCCGAGACGTCGCCAGCCTTATCCCGTCGGACTATCCAGTTCCAGGGAGCAAAGTCAGAGAAACAGAGGTCAGTCCAGTGTTAGAAAAAAATGGTCGTTTCATTTCAGTCACTCGTTAATTTTTTTAGTTATTTTCATTTACATATTTAACCTTTTGTAGAAAACTTAGTGACAGTGTTTGAGCTCCACGTCATTTGATTGCTTTTCAGTAAAGTTCGTTTTTTTTTTTTTTTGACAATTAAAATGATTAGATCGTCCTATTCCAAATTGTAAAATAAAATAAAATAATAGCTATTGATAGCCGATTATAAGAGATTGGCGTTTTTAAATATGAATGCCGGCCGAATTGCAAACGGCGTCGTTAAGTTACTGTTTATTGTTTACCACCGAACAAGAAGAAAAGAACGGTTCGCGATGCCGGGGGGGGGGGTCTGTTTCCTTTAATTTAGTTTTTTTTTTGCTTTTGTAGTGTCAAGCGGATTCAGTCCGGTAGTCACTAAATATAAATCTTGATATTTCTCTTAAATAAATAATTATACAGTAATGCTCTGTAAAGTACAGATCGAGTCGCCAGAACGCCCACACCACCCAAATACATGTATATTGTCATTTGTTATAGTGTGTTTCCAGCACGTTCGTTGTATTGTTTATTTATATTTTGCCGAGGGTGTAAAAAAGTCAAGTTTTGCCATGCCATCGTATCAAAAAAAAAAAGCCACACCATATTTTTTCTTTATTTGAAAGTAACCCCATGCAGGTCAAGAATATAACATTTGTTTTGTTTGTTTAAGTTTTTCGTTGTTCAACAATATGTTGAACCGTTGGTTTTGATAGTGAGTAAAGTACATACAATTTTTATAAATGTTTTTCGTATATTCGTCGTATATTTTAGCCATGCCGAAATGCCTTGCCACAATAATTAAGAACATAATATGAAATATTTGTTTTGTTTATTTACATTTTCTTTTTAGTAAACGAAGTGCTTATATATATTTTTCCGTATAATTTTTGTTTGCACCGGCAAATGCCGAAATGCCATGCCACTATAATTGAGTACATAATATGAAAAATTGGTTTTGTTTATTTACAGATTTTTTTTTAAAAAGAAGTGTCAGGCTTCTACATATTTTTTCCGTATAAATTTTGTTTGCACCGGCGAATGCCGAAATGCCATGCCAGTAGTGAGTACCTAGTAAATAGAGTGATAATATTATTTTGTTTGTTTACATGTTTTCGTTTAGACGAAGTGTGATAATTTTATATTTTTCTTGACGGCCATACGCCCGAATATATGCCTCGTAATATTTAATAGTACGGACACGAAAACATAAACAATAAAACGTCATTATGACGTAATGCCATTGTTTACAAACAGTCTGTTTTATTTTGAAGATTAAAGCAATATATTGGCCCTTAATGATTTTATATGTTCTTTTTGCTTTTCGTAATTATATTTGGTTGAGTTAACGTAAGGGCGTTAGTGCCTTAAAACAAGATGTTTGTTTATTCATCTGTGTAATGAATTGCCGTATTTATTTGTCATAAGGCCCTCCTTCCGACTAAAATCGGGTAGATTTTTAATATTTTATTTTGTCGCCTAATCTAATCGCTTTGTTTACGTAATAGGTTCGTCAAATTGTAGAGTCAATTGCGAAGTTTGAAATTAATTGTTTTATACATTGGCACCACGTCATTTTATTCACATATCTCTTTGTACTGCAGATAATGGCCATGTTTGTGGCATTGCAAATTTGAAGTTAACTGTTTTTTATTTTTATTAATAATATTTTGTTAATTTACAATATCGCTTCATAATGTAAACATTGACATGTTTGTCAAACTGAAGAGTCATTACCAAAGTTTAAGAAGAACTGTTTATTTTTTTACATCGTTATTATGTCATTTTGTTTACAAGAATTGGTTCAGCCGGCAGTTAAGTGACACGTTTGTCGCATTGTGTAGTCAATGCCAGAACTGAAAGTAATTGTTTTATATTGCTAGTATTGGATTTTATTTACAATGTCGATCCGCCACGCAGTTAATTGACGTGGGTGTAGCATTGTGAAATCAATGCCGAAATTTGAAATTAATTATTTTTTTTATTATTGATAGTATGTTAGTCAGCTACAAATCACTTCATCGAGTACTCATTGTCATGTTTGTCGCATTGTAAAGTCGATTTCAGAATTAGAAATTAATTTTGTTACATGATGATTATTTTGTTGTACGCACGTCGTCGCGTCATCCAAGGTCCTTCAGACCGCAGAATGACGGATGTTGGTGAAGTTGTAAAGTCAATTCCAAAATCAGAAGTTAATTGTTTGTTCTTTTGCACGATCATTATTTTGTTGTACGCACGTCGTCGTTTCATACAAGGTCCTTCAGACCATAGAACGACGGATGTTTGTCACATTGTAGAGTCGATTTCAAAATTTGAAATTATTTTGTCTACCCGATCATTATTCCATGTTACATGCAGCGTCGTCTTAACTAGGGTCCTTCAGACCACAAAACGACGGCGGTAAGCCTATTGTTCAGTTTTTTTCATTAGCCAATTGTTCAATTTTGTTTATTAGTCATTTGTTCAGTTTTATTTGTGTATAGTCACTCAGTATCCTCTAGACCATTTGGGCCCTTCTGGTTCAAATGGTCTCTCATCTGTTGCAGTATTGTGTTAATCGATTTTAATTTTGTTCAACATTTAACCTCACCAGTTTTAATCAATAAATGTACCTCTCGTCTTCTAACACCGTGTTCATCATTCATTTACCTTCATCTTGTACTTCATTATTTACTTGTGACACGGGGTCATAATGCTTCATGGGACATGACCCAGACGACCCTGAGATCTTCTTTTTTTAATCTTGAGCTAGTTCCATGATAGCGTCCTCTCATCTAGAGGAGTGACCGGTTATTTTTTTTTGTTAAGTCGCGGTCTGGACTAGCCAGACCTGCCATGTGACGGGAGTGAGTCGAGGCGACCTCAATCCGCGGTAGACCAGCCGGCCGGCGGAGCCATGAGAGAGGGACGAGGGGCAACCCGTGACATTACTTGGACGCCCCGTCTGGCGCCCAAGCTCTCTTCTCCTATCATCCTGACGGGCAATAGGGGAAGTTCGTAATTTGTCTCAAATTTTACTACCATTTAAATCTGTAGTTGACGCGGTGCCCGACCAATCACGGTTCGTCCCTCGCGGTCCGACAACTCCGGCGGATCAGCTGGCCAAGGAGAGCCTGCGAGAGGGAGACAACGCAGGCGGCGGCGGCGAGTAACACCCGGACGGAAGCCGAGACGAGCTCCACCTCGGTCGGAAGCGACCGCGGTGAGGCGGCGCTCCGTCGAGGGCCCTGTCCGGCCCGAGGAGTGGGCGCGGAGGGGTAAGAATCGTAACATTTTGGCGCCCAACGTGGGGCCCGAAAACGTGGGGCCGCGCAAGGATTTGTCGGCGAAGAGGTCAGAAGTTTTGTTCAATTTTTTTTTGGATTTTTTTTGTGAATTTGTTGTCATTTACATATGGAGTCTTGTTTTTTTTTGTCTTTTGTAAAGGACCTTTGGCGATTCTCGTCAGGTTTTTTTGATGGGGGTGTACTTTTGGACATTCATACCTTTACGGGACATTTTTTTGTTATTCGCTAGGAAGCGAGCAGATTGAGAATCATCAGAAGTGGGATTTTTTTTTTTAATTGGTTTTGTCTTCAACAAAGTTCCACGGGGTTTAAGTGGGCTGAAAGTTTTTCAATTGTCCTTATTCATTTTGTTTTTATCTGCACAAATAACATTGTACTTTTGTTTGGAGTATTAAGATTGGTATTATTTCGTGTAATCTTCTATTTCTATGTATATGGTAACGCCGAGTGGCGTGCTTCATTTTGTTTTATTGTTTTTTTTTGCTAAGGGTTGATTCGGCAAATTTGAATACAATCTTGTTTGTTTTTTTTTTGTGATTTGCTATGGTGACAAGGACGCGCAGGTTGTTGTAGGAAGAGGGTGAGGTTCTGGTATGTCGGATAGGTCGTTAAGGAGAGTCCAGTGGAATAAAAGGAGGGAAAACTTATTGCACGGTCGGAATACCAAGGACCCTGAAGACACTGACATGGAGTTAGGAGAAGGGACCAGTTCCCAGAGGGAAGAGAAAGAAATTCATTCGACACCCATACAGAAGCCACGTGCAGGGCAAACAGAGACTCAGGAAGGAGGCCAAGATTCGGAAAGAGAGCTAAGGTTGGAGGAAACGTCATACCTGAAGGTACCAGGCAAGTCGAGCAAACCCAGAGGAGGTCGGAGAAGGTCAGGTAGAAAATACGAATCGGACTCTGACGAAGATGACGAGCCCAGTGGAAGGGTGCAAAGGTTCAACCCGAATGTATACAGGTGGAACCTGAAGTTCGATGGACGTTCCTCGGTGATGGAGTTTCTGGAGGACGTGGAGGATAGGGCACGAGCAAGAAATGTAAAGCTGGACACGATTGTCTACTGCTTTACAGAACTATTGGAAGGAACCAGTCTAAAGTGGTTTCGAACGGTGAGGGACTTCGTATCCGGGTGGCAACACCTGATGGAACTCCTCATCCACAAATATGAACCACTCAATTATCAGGCCAGGCTGGAGGCTGAATTAAGAAACAGGAAGCAGCGAGCCGAAGAAAATATGGAAGAGTTTGTCACGACCCTACGGAGCATGAACAACCGGCTTACCATGGAGATCCCGGAACGGACATTACTTGAAATGATCAAGCTGAACATATCATCCCAGTACAGGACGTTACTAGCCGGACATTTGGTAGACAGCATCAGACTTCTGCTTCAGTTGTTTAAAAACTACGAGCAGTACACACCATCTACGTCACAGGACATGAGACAAGCAGTGGGAATTTCACCACCGACGAGAGGGGGCCGTGTACCATGGCAGACCAGAGGGGGGGCGATAGCGACACTTGAAGCGGGCCCAAGGCAAGGAGAAAGGCCAACGCAGTCGGAGGGACACTCTCAGCAAACTATGACGTCGTCACGGAGGATAGTGTGTCTGAAGTGCGACCAGCCTGGTCATGGGCACATGGATTGCCGGGAGTATCCGTATCCGATGTGTTTTCGTTGCAAGGCACCGCTCACGACCTCAGCAAGATGCACCTTTTGCAATCCGTGGACACCACCTGCCGGACCTCGCCGTCAACCTGAAGCCCGAATGCGTCGTGTGGCCAGTCGAAGGGGAAGACAATAGGTACGAGCGAAGGAACCATGGAGAAACCGAAACGGCGTACTCTTGCCATATGGTACACCTGCGACACTACTACTCGATAACGCAACATACTTCACGTCAAATAAATTCAAAGAGTTCACGGAAAAGTATAAGATCCCAAATGTATTCTACTCGTATTCATATGCGCCCCAGTCCAACACCGTGGAACGGTACAACCAGGTCATCGAGACATCACTGGCAATCCTGACAGGGGAAGATCAACGGGTCTGGGACAAGCATCTTCCACTGGTGCAGCACTCGTTAAACAATTCGGAAAACGTCACGACAGGGTTCACACCCTCATACCTGATGTATGGAAGGGAAGTGATCATCGACGGGCGCTTTCACAAAATATTTGGATACAATCCGACCAGGGCAGCCGACTTGGCCATAGGAGACCCCATGCCGTACAGCATAGGTCTGGAGAAGTTAGCGGAGACCTACGACTTAGTGCAACAACGTATGCTTGCATCCTACCAAAAGAGCGCCGAGCGCTATAACCTGAGGCGAAAGCGAGTGATTCTGTCACCTGGAGACGTGGTATGGGTGAAGAACCATATACAGTCCAAGAAAGCGGAATTTTTCTCTAGCAAGCTGGCCCCTCGTTTCCTAAAGTGCACCGTGCTCGCAAGGAAGTCACATCTGGCATATGAATTGGTGGATCAGAATGGAAAAAATAAAGGCATCCACCACATTAAGGACATCCTCAAGGTTGATCGGTCCGACAACCAGTAACCATACCTGACCTTTGCACAACCAGCACCGCGAATAAAAGCCATAAGCAATCAGTGTGATAGCACTCTGAAAGTTTTGACGTTTTGTTAGGTTAACCCTTATTTTATTTAATAGAGGTTTTAAAATGCGGCGCGTTGATTTAAAGTGCGTGGGATTCCTTAATATCCCTGTAAAGTATTCTCTTTTGTAACTTCAGAGCACCACGTACGACATCTTCAATGTCGGGACGGTGGTGGTAACGTTGTATTGGTAATTGTTATTAAATCTTTCCTGCTGGCAAAGCATTGGCAATTGGCATGTTAATATTTTTAGTTATTATTATGTTTTAAAGCCCATAACGACTTCAAGTATAACTGAGGCGTTTCCCCTTTGTACAAACTTCTGGTGTTTATATTTACTTAACGTGGCAGAATCCAACCCGTGCGCGTGGCGCAAGGACGATGTTAAGTTTATTAGTTGAGCAGTGGTACGTTTTCAATTTTTTTTTTTTTTTCCCCACTAACCCGGCCACTTGCCGAGGTCCCATGGCGTACCGTCGAGTTTTTCCCCTTTCCCTCATCGATCTACTCAGTGATCGACACTCGCTACGAAATACCACCGCAATCAGTTGCGAACCCCTACGAATTTACTGTACTCTATTCACACTATACAGACTATATTTTTCTTTCTAGAGGTTGAGCTGGAGTTTTTTTTTTTTTGAGAAGTTTATCTTTTGAGAAGGTTTTGGAGAAGTTTTGTTGAAGAAGCTTTTGTTGAAGAAGTTTTTTTGGGGAAGTTTTTTTGAAGAAGAAGTTTGTCGTTGGAGTCTTTTTGTTGGAGAAGTTTGTTGTTTGTTTCTCCCAGTATTTCCTATCGCACACACCACACACCCCACACTGCCATATTGCGAGTATGCGCTGAAGGGCCGGCGGACCCTTAACCCCCTGCCAATAGAGCAGGTTAAATAATACGTGACACAACGCTGGTGGTTTGATTGTTCGGAGTAGCGACCGTCTCTTCGATCCTCCAGGCGTTATACTAGTATACCTGCACCTGGACCGGAGGTCCCGTGCCTATTTATATATTTCACACTCACATCGATACACTCACATTTTACACTATGGGTGTCATTGGTCTCGAAGATTGTAGTTGATTATCTCCTATCTAAACTGAGGTCATTTGAACCCATGTCTCTTTCTGAGACAGAAAATGCTTCTGTTTGGATCACGTATTCCCGTGATACTGTTTATTACTCATGTCTATTCTCAAGCCCCATTGTTTGGTTAGTTTAGAAGTCATCGTGGCAAATTCTGTTCACACTCTATTGTTATAGAATTTTCTCTATCTAGGCGGTAATCCTCACCGTCACCCGACTAACTTTAGACTCTGAAAGAGGCGAGCTAGTAAGCTGTTTTGTTATTCTTGGAATGGAAGGGATGAATGAAGATGGCTCACGAATGATGAAGTATGATTAAGGGCCGATGAAAGGAAGAGTTTCAGAACACTAGCATAGTTTATCCCTCTGACTACATGATTTCCTCCAATCAGTAAAGTTACCAAATGGAAAATCTCGAAGTTAGCCAGATATCTAATGAAGGTAGAGAGTCTGTCAAAAGAATTTGCAAAAATGTTAACTAGCAACAGCTTATTTCTGAGTGTAAGCTGCATGCGTTCCTCGCTGGCTCAGTGATTGATTCCATGTAAGTCCACTGAGGCATGCTAGCATCTTCTTCTCCCATTTAGGCACACTCTGGATAATTGTATTCAGTGTGGTTTATTCCATCGACTAAATAATAAGTATCTCCTGAGACTAAGCTTTGGAGGTGTATCTTTGGTTTAAGGTGGATTCGTTTCCAGTTAGGCTCGGTGGCTAGGTTACCGACAGGTAAGTCCGCTGGTACGAACTCATTTTTCACCCCTTACGTCAATACCATAGCGTCGTCTTTTGCTTCTTTGACATGAGCAAACACACATTACCCTTGTTTTAAGTATCATCTGCGCATAAGAGCAAGATGTATACCATCACCCTACTGAGATTTCCCCCTACGCGAGTAGCAAAGTTGCTACCAGACGGGTATTATTTTGTTTTTCTTGTATTATTTTGCAGAAGTTTTTTTTTTAAGGAGTTTGTTTCTAATGGTTTTGACATCGAAATTTTTGACCTTATCTTGTATATTTCAACGACCATGCTCAACTAAGTTATTAGTCATTTTTTTTTAAAATCATTTAAAGTACTTCTTTGTTTTGAATACTATGAAGAATCGAGTGGTAAGGCATCATGGCAAACAATATTATGGCATGGTAATAGATTTAAATTGGATAATAAATTTACTTCAGAATAGTACAATGGAAGAAGTTGGTCGGAACTGTTTCAGTAGAGCCTGTTCTACGAATACAGTTACGACAGATTGTGGCACAGTTGTTTGCCTTTATAACATGTACTTTTGTTGATTTTGTCCCCCCATCTTCCATAGAGTAAGATGAGGTGAAGTATCTGTTTTGTTTTGTAGAAGCCCATCTGGCAAATGTTTTTTATCTATTTCTGTATTGAAACGACCCCCAAGACATTCTTAGATTTAAGAAGTGACAGTGATTTTTTTTTAGCGCAAAAGCGCAAAGTAATTTAAAGATGGCTAGTGAATGGGCAATTTAAAAATAATAAAAGCCATCGAGTGTAATTATAAGAAGTGGAATTTTAATTTTAATTTGTCAATCGTTGCAGATCGTGATAATGTGCGATCCACTATTACTTAATTGATGTAACTCAAGGATGGTTATATATACCACGCTATTGTATTTATATCTAAGTATATTTAAGAACGGAGAAGTAATGTGAGGAGTTAAATGTGTCTGATTTTTTTGTTTTTCTAAGGTACATTAATTGTTCATGTTCAAGGCATTGGTAAAGCACCGGAATGGCAACCCGGACAGGCGAGCTTCTCTCGCCAGCAGGCACTTTAATGGCACCCATTCTAATGGTATGGCAAAAGTATATTGGTATCCGTTTTTATAGTTTATTTATTTTATTCCTCTAGCACCCACCCTGTGGGCGAGGGTTAGGGATTAGTGGTGTTGATCTGAGGGCAGATCAATTTCCCACTACCCGGCATGTCACGATCGTGTTTAATCGTGCCAATTACGCTATTCTTGCGCGCGTAATTATTAAGAATATATGTATATATAAATATTTATTTATTTTGATAACACCAAGATTACGTTTGTAGCTAGTTAGAAGCCACCTATCGGTAATCCTAGCTAAGTAACAATATTATGAGTTAGAAAGCGGATGGTAGTTCCACTAATTCACACCAAAAGAGGGCGGTACGGTATTTTTTTTTAGCGAATTTTGGGTTACGAAATAATGTTAGTTATTGCTTAATACCGTAAAGAATATTCGCAAAACAAGTTTTAAATAAATTAAATAATAAATAAAAAGATAGTAGAAGGAGAAAAGTAATGATATAGTATATAAAAAAAAAAAAAATAATATTAAATTTTGAACAAGTACTTAGTCCTAGCGAGAGGCGTGAAGTGAGCATTTTAGGAACCGCGGCGGTGTTCAGAGGAGTACAGTAATTAGTTTCGAATAGATAGAGTAGGTAGAGCTCTCTGACATTTTGGGTCGTTTTGGGAGGTGGACGTATCTTTTTCGAGTTCTGCGTGCTTGGTTGTTTCTTTTTTTTGTTTTTACTAATCCAACCGCATCGGGCTATATAGAAGTTTGTGGAAGGTGGAGTATATCACCAAGGGTTTCAAAGATAAAACGCCGCGGAGTCAACGTAATATTTCGGCCGGTGAATTGATATTTTTTCCTCCGTGCGAGTATCGACCCATACGAAGGCCGAAGGCCTGGATGCATGGTGGGAACGTTGCCTGCCCCTGTAATGCACCGGGAGTTGTGCGTTTGGTGCACATCCCCATAATTTTCCACGCAGCAGATATGCCATGGCGTGTCCTGGAGGGCCGCCGAGAGAGTAAATCCCTACATCGGAGAAAAGGCGTGCTGGTCGTCTACCCAGCGCTTCCGAGGCAGGCCGAGACGTCGCCAGCCTTATCCCGTCGGACTATCCAGTTCCAGGGAGCAAAGTCAGAGAAACAGAGGTCAGTCCAGTGTTAGAAAAAAATGGTCGTTTCATTTCAGTCACTCGTTAATTTTTTTAGTTATTTTCATTTACATATTTAACCTTTTGTAGAAAACTTAGTGACAGTGTTTGAGCTCCACGTCATTTGATTGCTTTTCAGTAAAGTTCGTTTTTTTTTTTTTTGACAATTAAAATGATTAGATCGTCCTATTCCAAATTGTAAAATAAAATAAAATAATAGCTATTGATAGCCGATTATAAGAGATTGGCGTTTTTAAATATGAATGCCGGCCGAATTGCAAACGGCGTCGTTAAGTTACTGTTTATTGTTTACCACCGAACAAGAAGAAAAGAACGGTTCGCGATGCCGGGGGGGGGGTCTGTTTCCTTTAATTTAGTTTTTTTTTTGCTTTTGTAGTGTCAAGCGGATTCAGTCCGGTAGTCACTAAATATAAATCTTGATATTTCTCTTAAATAAATAATTATACAGTAATGCTCTGTAAAGTACAGATCGAGTCGCCAGAACGCCCACACCACCCAAATACATGTATATTGTCATTTGTTATAGTGTGTTTCCAGCACGTTCGTTGTATTGTTTATTTATATTTTGCCGAGGGTGTAAAAAAGTCAAGTTTTGCCATGCCATCGTATCAAAAAAAAAAAAGCCACACCATATTTTTTCTTTATTTGAAAGTAACCCCATGCAGGTCAAGAATATAACATTTGTTTTGTTTGTTTAAGTTTTTCGTTGTTCAACAATATGTTGAACCGTTGGTTTTGATAGTGAGTAAAGTACATACAATTTTTATAAATGTTTTTCGTATATTCGTCGTATATTTTAGCCATGCCGAAATGCCTTGCCACAATAATTAAGAACATAATATGAAATATTTGTTTTGTTTATTTACATTTTCTTTTTAGTAAACGAAGTGCTTATATATATTTTTCCGTATAATTTTTGTTTGCACCGGCAAATGCCGAAATGCCATGCCACTATAATTGAGTACATAATATGAAAAATTGGTTTTGTTTATTTACAGATTTTTTTTTAAAAAGAAGTGTCAGGCTTCTACATATTTTTTCCGTATAAATTTTGTTTGCACCGGCGAATGCCGAAATGCCATGCCAGTAGTGAGTACCTAGTAAATAGAGTGATAATATTATTTTGTTTGTTTACATGTTTTCGTTTAGACGAAGTGTGATAATTTTATATTTTTCTTGACGGCCATACGCCCGAATATATGCCTCGTAATATTTAATAGTACGGACACGAAAACATAAACAATAAAACGTCATTATGACGTAATGCCATTGTTTACAAACAGTCTGTTTTATTTTGAAGATTAAAGCAATATATTGGCCCTTAATGATTTTATATGTTCTTTTTGCTTTTCGTAATTATATTTGGTTGAGTTAACGTAAGGGCGTTAGTGCCTTAAAACAAGATGTTTGTTTATTCATCTGTGTAATGAATTGCCGTATTTATTTGTCATAAGGCCCTCCTTCCGACTAAAATCGGGTAGATTTTTAATATTTTATTTTGTCGCCTAATCTAATCGCTTTGTTTACGTAATAGGTTCGTCAAATTGTAGAGTCAATTGCGAAGTTTGAAATTAATTGTTTTATACATTGGCACCACGTCATTTTATTCACATATCTCTTTGTACTGCAGATAATGGCCATGTTTGTGGCATTGCAAATTTGAAGTTAACTGTTTTTTATTTTTATTAATAATATTTTGTTAATTTACAATATCGCTTCATAATGTAAACATTGACATGTTTGTCAAACTGAAGAGTCATTACCAAAGTTTAAGAAGAACTGTTTATTTTTTTACATCGTTATTATGTCATTTTGTTTACAAGAATTGGTTCAGCCGGCAGTTAAGTGACACGTTTGTCGCATTGTGTAGTCAATGCCAGAACTGAAAGTAATTGTTTTATATTGCTAGTATTGGATTTTATTTACAATGTCGATCCGCCACGCAGTTAATTGACGTGGGTGTAGCATTGTGAAATCAATGCCGAAATTTGAAATTAATTATTTTTTTTATTATTGATAGTATGTTAGTCAGCTACAAATCACTTCATCGAGTACTCATTGTCATGTTTGTCGCATTGTAAAGTCGATTTCAGAATTAGAAATTAATTTTGTTACATGATGATTATTTTGTTGTACGCACGTCGTCGCGTCATCCAAGGTCCTTCAGACCGCAGAATGACGGATGTTGGTGAAGTTGTAAAGTCAATTCCAAAATCAGAAGTTAATTGTTTGTTCTTTTGCACGATCATTATTTTGTTGTACGCACGTCGTCGTTTCATACAAGGTCCTTCAGACCATAGAACGACGGATGTTTGTCACATTGTAGAGTCGATTTCAAAATTTGAAATTATTTTGTCTACCCGATCATTATTCCATGTTACATGCAGCGTCGTCTTAACTAGGGTCCTTCAGACCACAAAACGACGGCGGTAAGCCTATTGTTCAGTTTTTTTCATTAGCCAATTGTTCAATTTTGTTTATTAGTCATTTGTTCAGTTTTATTTGTGTATAGTCACTCAGTATCCTCTAGACCATTTGGGCCCTTCTGGTTCAAATGGTCTCTCATCTGTTGCAGTATTGTGTTAATCGATTTTAATTTTGTTCAACATTTAACCTCACCAGTTTTAATCAATAAATGTACCTCTCGTCTTCTAACACCGTGTTCATCATTCATTTACCTTCATCTTGTACTTCATTATTTACTTGTGACACGGGGTCATAATGCTTCATGGGACATGACCCAGACGACCCTGAGATCTTCTTTTTTTAATCTTGAGCTAGTTCCATGATAGCGTCCTCTCATCTAGAGGAGTGACCGGTTATTTTTTTTTGTTAAGTCGCGGTCTGGACTAGCCAGACCTGCCATGTGACGGGAGTGAGTCGAGGCGACCTCAATCCGCGGTAGACCAGCCGGCCGGCGGAGCCATGAGAGAGGGACGAGGGGCAACCCGTGACATTACTTGGACGCCCCGTCTGGCGCCCAAGCTCTCTTCTCCTATCATCCTGACGGGCAATAGGGGAAGTTCGTAATTTGTCTCAAATTTTACTACCATTTAAATCTGTAGTTGACGCGGTGCCCGACCAATCACGGTTCGTCCCTCGCGGTCCGACAACTCCGGCGGATCAGCTGGCCAAGGAGAGCCTGCGAGAGGGAGACAACGCAGGCGGCGGCGGCGAGTAACACCCGGACGGAAGCCGAGACGAGCTCCACCTCGGTCGGAAGCGACCGCGGTGAGGCGGCGCTCCGTCGAGGGCCCTGTCCGGCCCGAGGAGTGGGCGCGGAGGGGTAAGAATCGTAACAACAGAAATATTAAAAAGTACATATGTAACGAGTGTAACAAATCGTTTTCTAGAAGAAGCGACTTGATGAAACACATTGATACTGTTCACAGAAATATTAAAAAGTACATATGTAACGAGTGTAACAAATCGTTTTCTAGAAGAAGCGACTTGATGAAACACATTGATACTGTTCACAGAAATATTAAAAAGTACATATGTAACGAGTGTAATAAATCGTTTGCTAAAAGAAGTTACTTGAAGACACACGTTGATACTGTTCATAGAAATATTAAAAAGTACATATGTAACGAGTGTAACAAATCATTTTCTGGAAGAAGTCACTTGAAGAAACACATTGATACTGTTCATAGAAATATTAAAAGGTTCACTTGAAGCGAGTGTAACAACTTGTTTACTCAAAGCGGTGGCTTGAAGTTACACATTGATACTGTTCACAGAAATATTAAAAAGTACATATGTAACGAGTGTAATAAATCGTTTGCTAAAAGAAGTTACTTGAAGACACACGTTGATACTGTTCATAGAAATATAAAAAAATTCACGTGCAGCGAATTTAGCAACTCGTTTAGTCATAAAAATAATTTAAAGACACACATAGATAATGTTCACAAAAAAATTAAAAAATTTAAGTGCAGTGAATGTAACAAATCGTATACAGGAAAAACAAACCTAAAAATACATGTTGATAGTGTTCACAGAAACATTAAAAAGTTTACGTGTAGCGAATGTAACAAAGCATATAGTCAAAGAAGTTACTTAAAGACACACATTGATATTGTTCACAGTAACATTAAAAAGTTTACGTGCAGCGAGTGTAACAAATCGTATACTAGAAGACAAAACTTAAATATACATTTTGATACTGTTCACAGAAATATTTAAAAGATCACTTTTAGCGACTTACTTGCAAACACATATTGCTCAAAACTGTTTATAGATTTGGTAAAATATCGAATCCAACGAGTGTTCAGAAAATGTGAAATGCAATGGCGTCCAAGAACCTACAGATGTATTGAACTGTGGCTGACATTAGCAGCCTGGGTTGAGTCAGTGCAGGATCAAGGATCGTGAAATATTAATGAGGTGTTTAGACCCTGTAGTGTCGGTTATTTGAGAAAGGTGGAAGGCAAGATGGCCAACGGACGACGCAACGAAGTAAAGGCCCAATGCTTGGAATGTACTCGTATTGTTTATAAATGATTGACGTGATTGAAATAATTAATTAATATCGTTAGAATAACTTTTTAATTGTTATACACGACGACCTTTTCTTCACTTCTTCTTTAAAAATATCATTAGATATTGACAAATGTCAATTAGTGTGTTAAGTTGTGTTTATATTTGTGTGTTTATATTTATACGAGGTGTGATCAAAAAGTAAGTTGCCTTTTTATTTATATCAAAAAATATTTAATTCATCAATATTTATTTTGTCCCCCTCAGATACAATACACTTGTGCCAACGCTTTTTCCAATCCTCAAAGCACTTCTGATGAGCACTTTTTGGTATAGCCTTCAGCTCATCCAGCGATGCGGTCTTTGTGTCCTCAATCGTTGCAAAACGCGGTCCTTTCATGGGTTTCTTGAGTTTCGGGAACAGGAAAAAGTCACAGGGGGCTAAATCCGGTGAAGACGGTGGCTGTGGCATGATTACGGTGTTGTTCTTGGCCGAAAAATTACGAACAAGCAATGACGTGTGGGCTGGCGCATTATCGTGGTGCAATAACCATGACTGATTTTTCCACAATTCCGCGCGTTTTTTTCATATCGCTTCACGCAAACGGTGCATAACCTCAAGGCAATACTCCTTATTGACAGTACGACCTTGTTGTAAGAACTTCTGATGCACTACGCCATGATAATCAAAGAAAACAGTGAGCAACACCTTAACATTTGACCGAACATGGCGTCCAGAGCGAGGTTCGTCATTGGTGTATTCTCGGCCTTCTTGGAACAGTTTATACCACTTGTAAACATTTTTTTTAGTTAAACTAGACTCACCGTATGCCACTGTCAACATTTCAAGAATTTTAGAGCACTTGATTCCATTTTTTACACAAAATTTAATGCTAACCCTTTGATCCATGTTTTTCGACAGTAGAAAATCGTTGAGCACGCAAAACACTTCTAACCTTAATGCCTCTCAGAAACAAAAAAAAAATGCTATACTCTTGAAACTTTTCACAGATGTTAAAAACAAGTGTACCAAAATAACAAAAAAAAAAAAACAAAGATCGAACGGACGTAGCCCGCGAAAATATATTTGGTAGGAGTTTTGTGACGACGATTGTGTAAAAACAGTTATTCTGTGTTGCTTTTAGCGTTGTTTATAAGGATCCTCTGAGGATAAAAAATGCCCTTTAATTTTGAGAAACCTCGAGTTTATTGGGACACGAAAACGAACCCTTAGTGTGTTATACATAGGTACGAACTTTGACTACACTTTGAAATTATCGCATTTTTAGAGTTTTAAATCAAGGCATACATTATTTTTGAAAACTTTCCTTTTGGACTGATTTTAAAAAGATCCTTTTCCTCTTTGGGTGCAAATTTCATAATAAAAATTTAATAAAAAATAAAAGAAAGTTATCATAAAAGTAAATACAAAACTAAGTTTCACGCCCAGGGTTCCGTATCAAAAATTATAAAAATATATCACAGGGGTGAGTAATAACAGGAAATTAACGAAGAAATAAAAAGACAGTTTTTGACAGGTTTATAAAAACTGATTTCCTTGTATTTAAAGAAAAACACTTTTTCACAAAACAAATAAATATTTTAGGCAGTTGCCAATCAGGAAAATATAATCAGTCCTTTCATTGTACAAAAAAAAGAACTGTTTTCTCTGACGGTTAACCTCAAATGTCGTTCCCAGGAAAGAATAAAACTGCAAAACCAAGAAGCCTGGTACCATATCAAAAAATTCACGTGCAGCGAATGTTGCAACTCGTTTAGTCAAAAAAGTTATTTAATAACACACATTGCACAAGACTGTTCACATAATTAATAAAATCCTAAGTGCAACGAGTGCTCAGAAAATGAGAAATGCAATGGCGTCCAAGAACCTGCAGATGTATTGAACTGTGGCCGTAATTACTGTTTGAGGAATACCAAACCTAAGGAAAACATCATTTTCTAAACGTTGGCAAACTGTGGTACCCAAGGCACGCTTAAACGGAAATAGAAGGCAATATTTAGAAAAACGGCAAGTAATAATTAAAAACATAAATTTTTCAGTTTCTTGTCATTGGAGAAGGTTCCAAAAAATCCGTGGAAATCATCTGGAAGGGTCTATTACAAATTTTGGGATTACCCATTAATCCTAAGGGTGATCTATTCGGATATTTATAAGCTTGACAATTGTCACACTTATTTATAAATTTTGAAACATCACGATGCATAGAAGGCCAAAAATATCTCAAACTAATTCTATTAAGAGTTTTAATATTCCAAAATGAAATTATTTTTGGACTCGTGATTATCTTTAATTAGACCCTCAATGGCATCGAATGGAACTACCAGTTTCCAATCATGAGAGCTAGTAAGTTGATATTTACTTTTACAAAAACGAAAAAGTTGGTTATTTTTACATTGAAATTTGCATAACCACTTGGGTCTGAAGAGACTGTTCCAAAAAGCTTAGTAGTACAAGTTTCCTCTTCGCATATTAATATTATCGATAAAATGATTGCCAAAATATTTTGTTTTCAAGTGGTTTACATAAAAAATCTTACTTAAATGGTTTTTAATGTTATTTTAGTTTGAACGACATTACCTACATCTGGTCACATACTACGTGTTATTATTAAGATCGATTAATACAATCTAAGAAGAGATGTCTTCAAAAATAGATACAAAAAAAAAAAAAATAATTTTCAATGTAATCATTTATTATCATTAATATATTTTTAATGGTGGCAATAATATCTAACTCAAGAATAATAAACATTCGGTAAAACTGGAAAAAAGAGCGCGAACATAACATTATGGTAATGATATTTATATCAAATGTGGCAACCCCAAATATTCCACTTTTAGTGACAGCCGGAACCTAGTTTAGTCTTTTGCATCAACTTTACAATTTGAACCAGATTCATTGTTTTGTTCGTACACCTAAAGAAACATGTCCCGACAAGATATCATCAAAGCAGAATGCATTGATGATGATGTATTGATGGATTTTCATGAACCAACAACGTCAACAGAAAATAGTGCGGAAGACTATTCCGCTAACAGTCCACACGTGTTAAATGAAATCGAATTGAAAAATAGTAAAATAATAAAATCTAACAGTATTAAAGCGAAAAATAAGGCATTTCAAGATGATAATATAATTAATAAACATGAGATTAATTTAAGCGATATTACTTTGGTAAAAACTGAGCCTCAAACATGCGACCCAATAAATTATTGTAAAATTGATACAATACGAGTATTAAGTACACTCGATCAACTGAAGAGTGAAATTAAAGAGGTTGATTCTCGCAACAAACGTAATATAAAGTTCTTAAGCAGCGAATATAACAAATCGTTAACTATAAAACGTAACTTGAAGACACACATCGATACTGTACATAAAAACATTAAAAAGTACATATGTAACGAGTGTAACAAATCGTTTAATCAAAGAGGTAACTTGAAAAGACACATTGATACTGTTCACAGAAATATCAAAAAATATACGTGCAGCGAGTGTAACAAATCGTTTACTCAAAGAAGTCACTTGATGATACACATTGATACTGTTCATAGAAATATTAAAAGTTGTACATGCAACGAGTGTAACAAATCATTTTCTGGTAGAAGTCACTTGAAGAGACACATTGATACTTTTCACAGAAATATCAAAAAAAATATAGGTGTAACGAGTGTAACCGTGCCGAATATTTTTTCTTTTACAATTTTGTTATGAAATTCTTTCATTTTTTCCTTGAGTGGAAGAGGCATGCTTTGTACTGAAGTTTCAGTTATACTTTTAAATCCACAAAGAAAGAGTTAACTTTGTCGCTTCTGAAATTAGGCAGGAATAGAACTGAAAATATATTAAAATAAAACGATATGTTATTATTTATACTTTTATTATAACCAATATTGTAATCTTTATAGTCTTGATTCTTAAAGGTACTTAAAGAAATATGTTGGCGGTTGTTGGGGCTAACAATTGCTTCAGTAATGCGGCATGCGGCCTCGCTGCTTATCATTACGGAATATCTTTGGGTTGGACATGTTCTGGGAAGTCAACATTACTTCAGGAAGACCTCAGCTAGACCCAGAAAACTGGTGATTTATTCGGACGCCGTCGGCATTTTCAGGGTTATAAATATAATACAATCTGAATTCAGCCATTATCAGGAAAATGATTTGAAGGTTTTTGCGCTTGGCTAAATAAAATTATTAAATGTTTAATAAATTAAAGTGAATTAATTGCCATCGTTAAAAAACGTGCATTTCGTGAAATGCCCCTGACTCGCTTTATGGTACCCTTTGCGTACCATAAACACCCTCCCTTTGTAGCTAAACAACTATAGTTTTTTTACTTTGTGCAACTTAATGCAACGTGGATTTTCTTCGCAGTTCGTGGCACAGAACAAATAATGGCATAGATGCGCTTAAGCGAGCTACAGA
This sequence comes from Neomicropteryx cornuta, assembly GCA_020383195.1. Taxonomy (NCBI): domain Eukaryota; kingdom Metazoa; phylum Arthropoda; class Insecta; order Lepidoptera; family Micropterigidae; genus Neomicropteryx; species Neomicropteryx cornuta. Next base: position 6,783,926 of record JAHKQU010000031.1, read on the forward strand.
GGATATGACACAAGTGAAATTTTGTATCAACAAACACCATTACGATGTCAAATATTGGATAAAATGCTCAATACGTAGATTTGAGGTACATAGAGCACTTCTACGCCATTATTTGTTCTCTGTATAATATTCTTTTCATAGTAAAGTTTCATTTGCTGTCGACCGTACATTCTGGATTCTGGATTTTTTTCGCTCAGCCCTGAATGCTTTTTTTTATTAATAAATATTTTTAGACACTATCCTTTTTTTTAATAAAATTACTATGACCAAAGGTTCCTACCCCTACTCAACTAAGCTGAATTTGCTTGCGGTAGAGTCGGGGGAGTTGATAATGTGGCGTTAAAAATGGTAGGACTGTGTGCAGATTCGAACCAGCCACCGCTGGGTCAATAGTCAAACGCCTTAACCACTATCCCATTTTGAAGTAGAGAGTTGGAGAAGACATGGTCAGGGTCATGTTCGAGAGTGATGGCCGAGAGTGCTTTTTTCGGATTATATAAGACTCTTTTAGTATTTTTGAGAAATTCGAAATAATATCACAATAACAAAAGGATTCGATGCTCAGCACAATTCTGACTGCAAATTTGTTCCGCGATTGACTGAACGGATATTGCAGTTTTTGCATTAACTGACTGACTCGCGTAAATTGTAGTGTTTGTTAGAGACATTTCTGTTTTTGATACGAAACGGACTTATAATATTATTGCAACACGAGAGAGCGGTTGGAGATTCCCGATTCACACCGGGAACGATAATTTGTAAAATGATCGCTTATTCCGGGAACCACATCGCAGGAACTCCAGTCTGGAGTCGAAGTTAAAAGGAAAACATCGAGAATATTTGATGTTGTGGAACACATTCGAGTATCTTCTGTGACGACTCGATCGAAATCGTAGAAGTTAACTAAACGATTGACTAGGATCTGCCGTTTGACCTGCGAAGTGGAGAGACCAGTCCAGTCAATTTTTCCAAACCAGTCCAAAAAAACAAGGAAGGTTAAGTCACCAGCAATGATGACACGTAAATCAGATTTGCAGTCCAACGTCTCCATATAGCTAAGTTTTTGTAAAATCCAACCAAGCCCAAGGCTTACCAGTTGGAAATCATTGAGCGACGCATGTTTAGTAGGTTCCATGATTGAGTAGGTCCGTACAGAGCATGTTTCACCTTTACAATTTAATATTTAAATTGTTTTATAAGTAAAACAATGTAAATATTAAATTAAGAATAATAATTAAGCAATGTAATATTAATTAGATATAAATATCTAAAACATTATTGAGACTAGCAAATTAGTATAATACAATAATAAGTAATATAGTAATATATTACCATAGAGATATTTTTACAATAAGTTTTGTTGGTTTCTTCAATAAAGATAAATAAATAAATAAAATAAAGATAAATAAGAAATCGTATAATTATAAGAAATTAGTTTATCCCTTACTCGCAGAGATGGCTGTATATTTGTATTATCTATTTTTCATATTGACATCAATGTAGATATTTTAATATACATATTCCTATTTATTTTGAATAGTAATTATATTATTTATTTATTTTTTAAATCTTTAAATTAGTAACATTATATTAAAAATATATATTTAATATAATACATATTTATATAGGTTTATAGACACTTTCCAAATGCTTCGATCGAGTTAATCATTCTATTCTCTACAGAGATTTATACTACAGTATAAAGAATGCTACAGAAAGTTCTTTTGGAACAAAAATGAATGCGGGCGAGTGCTCCATGACTGCGAATATAACATCAGGAGTACCACGGGGTTCACAACCGGGACTCTTATTATTTTATATAAATGTAACGTTTTTTAAAGTTTGAACACATTTCGTATGCAGATGATTTGAAAATTTATTCTAAGGTTAATGAGAACAATTGTCTAGGCATTTGAACTGATGTGAATCTTCTTAACACTACTGTGATGAAAACTGTATTAAACTCAATCCGATTTATGTTGTAAAAAATATTATATAAAAAACATTTTATAAATTGATATTGAAATTGCATATGAGATAATATTTTTATAAAATTAAATTAAATTAAAGAATTGCATGTAGGTTTCTATAACCCGTCTGGCGCATAAACAGTCTTGACAAAAAAAAATACGCCGATAGTCGCGGTAAGTTTTCAGAAAAATTGCCTAATTATGGACGTTTACTAAAACGCACTTGATAAACTGCACTATTTTGTATAGCTTATAAAATCTCTAGAATATGGTTTTATAGCAACTATACAAAATGTTAAAATATATATATATATATATATATATATATATATATATAATATGGAATTAAATAAATACCATAAAATTAACATATTTATTATAATATATTTAGGTATTATAGTATCTTTCGTTATTGTGTCTCATTAGTTGGAGTAAAACCCATTCAATGTACATTTAGTTAATCACTAGATCGAAGGACTATTCAGCCGTCTTATCACCGTTGGTGCTTATCAGCATTTGTTGGATTTCAGTTTTTGTGTTTATTAAGGCGTTGGTTGTGTTTTATAGTATTCTTCCTTATATTTTCGCAATCCCTGTGTAGATCGTCATAGCTGAATACCATAGGTTCAGAATTCCTTCTCAAAAGCCAATACATTTTTCTATATTTAATATTCATTGCCTCTTTTCTTTTATCGTTCCGTTTTGGCAACCTCTGGGCGCGACGACGGCTTTGCATGGTAGGGAGGGCCTCACTACTACACCGGTGACGACGGTTGCCTGTGTAGTGGTACCTACCTCTTGGTAGTTCCGCTTTCTGAGGCGTCCGATGGATGTGTCGAGGTGACTCCGTCCGTTGGTGCACTTTTAATTTGCCAAATCTCGAGGCTGGCAACCTTTCATGCGTAGAAGTGTGTTTTCTGGGATGTGCATCCTGTTCATGGTTGTCATTCGTCTGAGTAATTGTGATGGCTTGCTATCGCCGAGTTCCACGTCGTTGAGGAGTTTATGCAGTTGCTGTGCGCCTGAATCTTTGTAAGTTGAGATTAGGCGGTCTTTGAGCGCGTTGTATTTGTTCTCAGGTGGGATGATGATGATGTCTGAGACGTTTTGGAGAGCTGTTCGGTCTAGCTGTGCGATTACCAAATTGTATTTTTCTCGATGTCCTCTTCTTTGGGGTGAGACGACCGCATCGAATTGTGCGAACCATAGTATTGCTTGCTCAGGTCAGAAGTTTGGTATTTTAGAAGCGAGGGCCATGGGTGAAGACTTCTTGGCCTTGCGTTTCTTCCCCGCTCTGGTTGGAGGCAGTTTCATTTGCTGGCAAACTGTTGTATTCCATCGTTGCTAAATATTGTGCTGTTTGATGTAGGATGCGCTGCGGTCCAATTCTTCTTCAGGCGTCACCGCTTATTGCGGTGTTTACAAGTGTTACAAGTGTTCACGTGTTTTTCCATATGCTTGTTTAGTGGTTTGAGCGAATGTTTTCACTATTTCCATTTCTTGTGAAGTTAATTTATTTTCAGGGTTTATTTTCTTTCATTGGGCGGTTTCATTCGGTTGCCTGTGTAGTGGTAGGTAGTTTGCTTTCTCCCGGGGTGACTTAGATTGTGTACTCCTTTATTGCTATTAACCGCTGGTTATTGGTGATGTACGGCTGTGGATTTCCAGTTGTCAGTTCGCACCATACCACCGATCCGCAGTCTTTTCATTTCAGTTTGAGATTTTCTTTTTGGCGCAGCAATGTCAGTTCTGTGCAGGTTTCCTGTTCTTTGGCTATCTCTTGATAGTTGATTGTTGTTAGGCATGCTATTTCCGAGACGCGTGACAGTGCGTCAAATACTAGATTCTCAGCCCCTGGTATGTATTCTATTCGCTCGACGAATTGCGATATGAATTATAGGTGTCGTATTCGCATTGGTGTTTCACTGTTTGAATCGTTCTTCTTTCCCAGGGCGTGAATAAGTGGCTTGTGGTCGCTGTGCACTACGAGCACTCTCCCTTCTATTAGCTTCCAGTTCTCTCACGTACGTGGCGTATCGCTGTTGTGCTGTTGAGAAAGCTTTTGAAAAAAATCCCAGTGGCTTCCATTCTCCGTCTTGCTTTTGTTGTAACACTTTTGCACGCTTTTGTTGTCATGATGGCTAGCGGTAGGCTTACTGATGGGTGAGACAAGGTAACCGCTTCGCCTATCAGTTACTTGCATTGTCGGTTGCTTCTGTCCATTCGATTGATGTTTTGTCGTTCTTTTTTGGTCGTGTAGTAACGCGTTGTTGCGCTTGGTACTTAGCGGCGCTCGGCAGACTCTCTCTGTAGAAATTTTGCATGCCGAGAAACCACCTTAGTTCTTGGATCGTTTTTGGTTTTGTAAAGGCTGCAATTGCTGATGTTTTCTCCTCCTTTGGTTTGATTCCTTCAACGTTGACTAAGAAATCCAACTCTTTTTGTGCGATCTGGCATTTCTAGATGTTTATCGTAATGCCGTGCTCGTTCAGTCTGATTAAAACTTGGGTGACGTCTTTCTTATGTTGCTTTTCGTCCTCCGATGCAATTAGGATGTCATCCATGTACGGGCAAACGAAATGGAGGCCTCGTAGTACATTGTCTATGAGCCTTTGTAGTGTTTGGGCTGCGTTGCGTAGGCCAAATACCATTCTTGGTGTCTCGAAAAGCCCGAAAGTCGTGATTATGGCGGTCTTCTCGATGGCTTTCTGCAGCACTGGAACTTGATGATAGGCTTTTATTAGGTGTGACTAGGTGCAGCGGGTTTGCCCATTGGCTCTTTAACGGGCGACAGGTACCGTTGGCGATCATATCGTCGAAGATTTTGTTTGCTGCTTTGTATCTTTCTAGTGCCAACGGTCTTGGTCTTGAGAAAACGGGAGGGTCCGGTTGTCTCGATGTGATGTTCCACATTGTGTTTGGATGTTCTTGGGTATGCCTGCCAGCTCGTGATCTCCGGGAAGTGGTCGAGTATAGTAGGGTAAAGTAGCAGCTCCGAGCTCAATTTGACCTTGATCGCCGTTCACATACCGTTTACATACCCTCCACCACCTACCCGTCCGCCGATAGCTACCTACTCGAGTGATACCTCTTTAAAATCAAAATTTTATTCTACGTACGATGATCATTACTATGCGTTTCGATGAATTAATTAGTAGGATTCAGAATAAAATCCAAGAATAATATTTCCATTTTTATTTATCACATAACATTTTACAAGATAGCGACTCAGTTCTCAGTAGAATATATTAAAATATATACCGCTGTGACTAAACAAAACGATGTGTTAATATTTATATGTTTAAATTTATATTGTTATCATTGATACTGTATTAAAACCAAAGTTTTGCCAGAACCCATTTAATATCATTTATGTCATTTTTTGAAAAACTGCATTATAAAAAAATGGTTAAACTGTAAAATTATGATTTTGTTTTGGAGGACTTTATGCTTCAAACCGAAGATATAGGCTTTTTGGGCTGCAGCCCAGGGCCCCGTGGGTATAAAGAGTGCCTAGCCCCCTAGCCCTCTAGCCCCCATTGTCGATGATGGACAATATAAAAAAATAGTCGTTTCGCAAACGCAGTCAAACAGGCTTCATGCATTAGTGTTTAGTGTTTAGTTTACTAATAAGTCTTAAACTATTAGTAACAGTAGAAAAAGATATTTTTTTGCTTCAATTATTTTATGATGGTCTTCCATCACATGAACCATCAATAAAAAGAAGTCAAAATAATATTTTGAAATAATTCGTAAATACTTCGTAATGTTACTAACATTAAATTTAAAATTTTATCTGTATTGCAGGGAATTAAGGCAAACAACACACGCTAATGACGTATTTGTACACGTTCGTAGCTGACCTAAAAGAACAAAATAAAAAAAATATATATGCAATGATTATAGAGGTATAATAAACCTCATTATAGAGGTATATTAGGTCAAATTTACATTAAAATATCCTCAATAAATGATTCTCATAAATTGTAAAATGATCTCAATGATCTGTACGAATATTGTAAGGCTAACAAGATGGTACTAAACTTAAATAATTGTAAGATTTTATCATTTATTTACAAGACGCACTAATAGAATTAGGTTTAATTATGATGTTAATGGGTCACGTCTAAAAAGGATGAATAATTTTAAAAAATTTGATATAATTTTGGATTCTAAACTTAGTTTCAATCTCCATATTGATTCTATAACCTCAAAACGTTACGAACTTTTAGGCTTTCTTCTTCGTGTAACCAAATCATTTAAAAATTCTATGCTTATCAGTACAATTTTTTTATCTTTAATTTGTAGCAGATTAGAATACGGTTCAAATATGTGGAATCCTTCCTATTCTATTCATATCGACCGCATCGAAAAAATCCAGATATATTATTCCGTGCGCTCAGGGTGTGTTACTTAAATACCTGTAAACTACTGGTGCTCTGGCACATTAAACTGCGCAGAGCCTTATTAAAGGAACATTGTTCACACAAACAGAAAGTTTTTAGTATTTCTCAAAATTAAATACAGTTCACTATGAATCGGTGAAATAAGGACACATATGCGAACTCATGTGCGAACCGGTCGAGACGTTCTCCCAGCTCATGTGCGAACCGGTCGAGACGTTCTCCCAACTCATGTGCGAACCGGTCGAGACGTTCTCCCAACTCATGTGCGAACCGGTCGAGACGTTCTCCCAACTCATGTGCGAACCGGTCGAGACGTTCTCCCAACTCATGTGCGAACCGGTCGAGACGTTCTCCCAACTAGTGGGCGAACCGGTCGAGACGTTCTCCCAGCTCATGTGCGAACCGGTCGAGACGTTCTCCCAACTCATGTGCGAACCGGTCGAGACGTTCTCCCAACTCATGTGCGAACCGGTCGAGACGTTCTCCCAACTCATGTGCGAACCGGTCGAGACGTTGTCCCAACTCATGTGCGAACCGGTCGAGACGTTCTCCCAGCTCATGTGCGAACCGGTCGAGACGTTGTCCCAACTCATGTGCGAACCGGTCGAGACGTTGTCCCAACTCAATGGCGAACCAGTCGAGACGTTCTCCCAACTCATGGGCGAACCGGTCGAGACGTTCTCCCAGCTCATGTGCGAACCGGTCGAGACGTTCTCCCAACTCATGGGCGAACCGGTCGAGACGTTGTCCCAACTCATGTGCGAACCGGTCGAGACGTTCTCCCAGCTCATGTGCGAACCGGTCGAGACGTTGTCCCAACTCATGTGCGAACCGGTCGAGACGTTCTCCCAACTCATGGGCGAACCGGTCGAGACGTTGTCCCAACTCATGTGCGAACCGGTCGAGACGTTCTCCCAGCTCATGTGCGAACCGGTCGAGACGTTCTCCCAACTCATGGGCGAACCGGTCGAGACGTTGTCCCAACTCATGTGCGAACCGGTCGAGACGTTCTCCCAGCTCATGTGCGAACCGGTCGAGACGTTGTCCCAACTCATGTGCGAACCGGTCGAGACGTTCTCCCAACTCATGTGCGAACCGGTCGAGACGTTGTCCCAACTCATGTGCGAACCGGTCGAGACGTTCTCCCAGCTCATGTGCGAACCGGTCGAGACGATGTCCCAACTCATGTGCGAACCGGTCGAGACGTTCTCCCAACTCATGGGCGAACCGGTCGAGACGTTCTCCCAACTCATGGGCGAACCGGTCGAGACGTTCTCCCAACTCTTGGGCGAACCGGTCGAGACGTTCTCCCAACTCATGGGCGAACCGGTCGAGACGTTCTCCCAACTCATGGGCGAACCGGTCGAGACGTTCTCCCAACTCATGTGCGAACCGGTCGACATGTTCTCCCAACTCGTGTTCGACTCGCTAGAACAGCTCTGCACCGACTCCGTTAACGACTACGCCGGGCTCGGCAACCTCCACGACCCGGGAAATGATTGCACCAAGTTTGGCACATCCGAGTTTGGCGTGGCGCTGAAAACAGAAACAGAGACAGAGTTAGGCATCGAAAGTTGTATGAAGTCTGTTGGCACCAACTTATTTATATTTTTAATTTAGGAAACAACAGCTGACATAGGAGTACGATTACAATAAAAAAAAAAACCATTTAAATATAAAGCCAATGAGAGTTTCCTCCAAAATAAATAAAAATAGGAAAATACAATCGAGAGCGACGTTGAGATTAAGAAGTAGGAGGGGTTGGGGAATTTAGAAATAATTTGGATACCAGAATTAAAATACAGCATAACTCCTTAAAAATAATTGATATATATTCATATAAGAGTACTACTCTAGGATCAAAGCTAGAGTAGAGACTTCTTGAATACCGGGAAAAGAGTGTTGAATATATCGATGTCACAGTGTGCTTACATTTATTTATTTATTTATTTGGTTATTCAACAATTTTACATTTATGTTCGATGTGTATATGAATTCTGTGACCATTGTCAATTTTATATAAAAGCAACATATCATATCGCGATCTTCTGAGCTCAAGACTCAAGGGTTTGTAAAATTGTAATTATAAATTTATACCAGCGTGAATGCGATAAATCGCTCCGCTTTCCGCCGGCTAAGTGTGATGATATACTAGCGATAATTAAAACTACCAGTGTAGAAAAGTCACTGGCTGCTGATGGTATACGGGCGAGACATAAAAAGTTACAGCCAAATATTAGCAGCAATTTTAACATATATCATAAACATTTCTCTAAAAACCGGTATATATCCGGATTTATTAAAAGTAGCAATAATACGTCCAAATACCTACATATACAGGGTGTCCCATAAGTGGTGGATCAAACGAAATGAGGTGATAGGAGAGGTCATTTGCAATCAAACTCATTATAAACATTGTCTACCAATTCTCAATGGTTTAGAAGTTATACCACTTACAACCACTTTTTTGAAAATACTTACCCCGTCTTACATAAAAAATCATGAATAAAAAATGTATTTTTCAACATTTTTTTTTTCTTGTTTCGTGCTTATTAGTAATTTATCTTTCTAGTAAAAGTATTTTCCTGAAGTTTTCCTCGATATTAAAAAAGTAAACTTGAATTTTGTCATAATTTACTATTTTCATAAAAAAAATACCTCAACTTTGTATAAAGTTTACCTAAAAAAAATGTACTACGGAAAGTTGTACCACCACTTTAAAAACTTCTACTGTTCATACTGATTCAAAGTAATTCATTAATATTTATTATTCTGATGTGCATAAGCAATGCTTTAATTCTGAAAAGTATCAGGAGCGGGCGACAAATTAGCTTCGGCCGCCACCAGGTAGTAATTACTCGCCATTAGCCCCTTTTTTCTTACCTCTCCGCCCGCCTAGATCAGTATTTGAATTTTTAGTAGGTACCTAGTTAAGTTAGTCACTCGCCATCTGCTTGTAACTACGCATATTTCCTTTGTTTTATTCATTTTTAACCTACGATTTTGCTTTGTTTTGTGAGTGTACCGTTTTGGAGCTAGGCTTATTTAAATTTCATTGTGCTTGTGAATTGGACATAGTTTTGCTTGGAAGCTACACTATTTCAGAATGGACCACAAGGTTTACACCCCGCGCGAATATGCAGAGATGCATTTCATCTACGGGCCGTGCGAAGGGAATAGTCGGCGGGCTGCGAGAGAATACCGAATTCGATTCCCGAATCGTGAACGCTTTCCTGATTACAGGGTGTTTTCTCGGGTGCACAACTCGTATTTACGAGTTGAAATCCCTGGTGTTCCATATCGAGATGGAAGACCGATGAGAGACGAAGTTGAGGAAGAAGTGCTTGCCTTGGTGCGAGAGGACCCTTCTACTAGTGTGCGTCACATTGCAAGATATTCTGGTATTCCAAAGTCCACTGTGCAATGAGTGTTATGTAGAAACCATTTGCACCCTTTCCACGTGCAACGTGTGCAGGCGCATTTGTCCAGAGACAACGCTTTGCGGGTAGCATTTTGCAGAGAAATGCTTCGTCGATCCCAGGAAGATGAACACTTCTTTGAGTCGATTTTGTGGAGCGATGAGTCAACATTTAAAAGGGTTGGCGTATTCAACATACACAATATGCACTCTTGGTTGGTGAAAAATCCGAGAATTATAAGGAGGGATCGCTTCCAACATCAGTTTGGTGTCAATCTGTGGGCGATAATACTCAGCGGTAGGCTGATAGGGCCATTTGAGCTGCCACGAATATTCAAAGGTAGACGATACCTACAGTTCCTGGGACATGATCTTAACGGACTTCTAGCAAATTTTCCACCGGAAATACAGGAAAGAATGTGGTTGCAGCACGTTGGAGCACCACCTCACTTTGCAGCCAATGTCCGCAATCACCTAGATAACTCATACCCCAATCGCTGGATAGGAAGAGGGGAACTATCCTCTGGCCAGCGCGCTCGCTGAATCTGAATCCCCTCGATTACTTTGTTTGGGGCTACTTCAAGGAAATGGTATACCAAGACGAAGTTCAAGACGAGCGGAAACTAAGAGAAGAATTGAAAGCTCCAGCAGTTGTCGTTCGTAATAATGATAGAGCAATGCTAAATCTGAAAAGAAACTTTTTAAGAAGATGTCATCTATGCATTAATTAGAGTAGGAGGAAGACATTTTGAGCATCTTTTCTAAAAAAAAGTTGCAATAAATGATACATTATTACAGATACAAAAATACATTTTATTTAGCTTGTTTTATTATTGACCGACCCCTCTCATTGTAAAACTACTACTAAAAGTATGGAAACATTGACTAATACCGATAAATTGTACCTTCTTTAGAATCAGTATGAACAGTAGAAGTTTTTAAAGTGGTGGTACAACTTTCCGCAGTACATTTTTTTTAGGTAAACTTTATACAAAGTTGAGGTATTTTTTTTATGAAAATAGTAAATTATGACAAAATTCAAGTTTACTTTTTTATTATCGAGGAAAAGTTCACGAACATACTTTTACTAGAAAGATAAATTACTAAAAAGCACGAAACAAGAAAAAAAAAATGTTGAAAAATACATCATTTTTTATTCATGATTTTTTATGTAAGACGGGGTAAGTATGTTCAAAAATGTGGTTGTAAGTGGTTTAACTTCTAAACCATTGAGAATTGGTAGACCATGTTTGTAATAATAATAATTACTATTAAAGAACTGTATAACTTCACGTGCGTTTTATAAAGTTACCCGAGCTAGCAACTCCATGAAATTGAACTGGCGAAGGAAATTAAGATGCTGAGGATGGATTTCACTACAATGAGAAACCAAATGACAGAATTTAAGTCAGCTATTGATTTTTGTTCTGGAAAGGTGGATGATTTTTCGAAAAAAATGGCAGAGGTTGAAAATGGTTTAAAGCGAATCGACAGCTGTGAAAATGAAATAACAAAATTAAAGCATAAATTGGAAATCATGGAAAAATCGGAAAATACGAGAGAGCAAAGCATGCTTCTTAATAATTTGGAGATTAGCGGAATTCCACAGGTGAACGGAGAGAATTTATATGCATGTGATTGATGAACGAGACCTGGATTATGCATATCGTATTGAGTCCAGGAATGAAGAACAGTCTGAAAGAGCACGTCCCCCACTTGTGATGACCACAAGGAAAAAAAAGAGGAACTCATGATAGCACTTCGAATTCTTCGGCAATCCAGATCGATCACTACATCCGACCTAGCCATGAAGACATCACCGCAGAGAATAAACTCTTCGGATCACCTTACACTTTTCAAATGGATTTTGTATAAAAAACTCGAGACATCGCCAAAGAAAAAAAAGTACAGATTTGTGTGGTTAAAAAACTCAAAAATATATTCATATAATATCGGAGAACGATTTAGTCCGTCTGGAATAGATATTATTAATTAGGTGAAATCTTATGCAATGTACTATTTACTAATTGTACTTTTTCTGTTTAACCAACTAAAGATCTTGTTATGTATTCACTCTCTGCAAAAACTGTCTATGAATCCCTCTTATAGTAACCTTGTGTTTACACTACGCGATCTTTTAAAAAATCGCTACCAGAGAGTACATGTTCACATTATAATATATTTCCCTAAAAATAAGATTAACAATCAGTTATATTTTGTTTTATATCTAAATAATAATACATACTATATACATATATATATTATCAAATTATTCTATTCATGTTTATACCCTTATTTGTTTAATCTTATTTAGTCTATGTTTATTACGACTAGAATTATCTACTTTAAACTTATCTGAATTTTATTATAATTTTCTAATTGTTTGTCAAAAAAAAGTTTCTTCTAACTATTTCAATGATGATAGTAAAAAAAAATATGGAGGATCTAGTTAATGAAATAAATAACACGGAATTTGTCAAAACACTAAATTTAAGCTCTCCGCTTAAGTGTAAGACCATATTTAAGGATAATTATGTAATTAAAATACTAAGTTTGAATATACGCAGCTTGCAAAAAAACTTTGATTTAAATATTGTAATTATAATATTAACAGAATGCTGGATTAGCAGCCAAACTCAATTTCCTAATTTGGTAGCTATATTGCATACGGAACGAAGATGGTGTCCTAGTTGACATTAAATCCTATTTGAGTGTGACTAATGATTGATGAATTCGATATTCATGATGCAACGGGTTTTTGCATTAAAGGGCGGGATTTTGCTCTCTTTGCACTTTGCCGCTCTCCATCTCAAAGTAATATTAAGAGATTTTTAACTTCCTTGGACAGCATCTTAAAAAATATGACCTCAAATAGTAGTATCAAACACCGTGACTCGCAGAAGACCTGATAATATCTACGTACGGACATAATCAACATCATCAGGCTGATGACTACCATAAATACAGCGACGAGACAACATAATGGTGTAAAAACATGCATAGATCATATTTACATTCGTAGTAATAACAAACCACATCTGCTGTTACACATACAACAAAAACAGACCATTACTCCACCCTTCTGGCCATTCAAGGGAGAAATAGAGAACCAAAACCAAAAGTTATAGATATAAAATTAATAAACTATGAAGCATTACGCATAAGTCTAAAAAATGAGGAATGGGCAGTCGTTTATAGCCTTATAAACGCGGACACAGCATTTGAAAAGTTTATAGAAACACTAAATACACACATAAAAAACAATTACAACAATTAAAACTAGACACAACAAACTTAAGCCTTGGATGACCGAGGGATTTATAAATAGTATTAAAAAAAGAGATAAACTGCATAAACAGGCGAATACATTTATTGATAACTTGTCCTTGCGAAAATACTACTTGAAATACAGAAATATTTGTAGTAACTTAATTAAGAACACGAAAGAAAAATACTATAAACACAAAATGGGGTCAGAAAATAGTGATCCAAAATTGATTTGGAAAGTACTTAAAGAAATAAATAGCCTGGAAATTCACAACAAAACCACAATCGCTGAATTAGAAATAGATGGGAAAAAAATCAGGCAGGACAAGAACATAGTAAATAGTCTAAATAAATATTTTGCAAGTGTAGGGAGGAACTTAGCGATGAAAATTAAACACAACGACACAAACGAGACAAAAGAAAACAAACACAACATTTAAATTAATAGAATTTAATTACATGGACGTACTTAATTCAATATTATCTCTACGGACAGAATCTTCTTCTGGACCTGATGGTATAAGTGCAAAGACGATAAAAGAAATTGCTGAGCAAATAGTATACCCCCTAACATCAGTCCTAAATCTAATTATTAAAAGTGGTATGTTTCCCAAGCACTTAAAAATAGCCAATGTCACACCAATATTTAAAGCAGGTGAAAAATCAAATACCAAAAACTATCGACCTAATCGATATTAAATATTTTTAGTAAAATATTAGAAAAACTTGTAAGTAAGCAATTAACTTGTTATTTAGAAAATAATGCAATATTAGCTCTTGGGCAATATGGCTTTAGATCCAAATTAGGAACACGTGATGCTATACTTGAAGTAACAAAATTCATTGTCACTAATGAAGATAGTAAAAAGAAGTGCTTAGGCGTATTTCTTGATTTGGCCAAAGCATTTGATACTGTTCCGCATGACCGACTAATATATAAACTAGAAACAATAGGGGTGTCAGATATTGAACTTGACTGGTTTAAAAGCTATATTACTGGACGCTCGCAATGTGTTAAGATGGGTGATGTGAGAAGTGAATATTTAGACACATTATATGGAGTACCACAGGGTAGTACATTGGGACCTCTTCTTTTTATACTGTACATCAACGACTTATTCAATCTTGAAATTACGGGTAAAATTATATCTTTTGCTGACGACACTGTACTTCTGTTTGAATCCAATTCCTGGAATTTTTGACTGGCTAAAAGATAATCTACTTACTTTAAATATTGACAAGACCAATTACATGACTTTTACAATAGATTCAATACTACAACCTACAAATGACAAGCAAATATTATTACACGACTGTGATAAAACTAATTGTAAATGCCTTCCTCTAGAAAACTGGGATTGATTGCTAACTATTGCAGCCGCTACACGAACACGCAAATTGATTTACATATTCCGAAATATACGAAATGTATTCAAGTTGCCGATATTAAAGACTATCTATTATGCTCTTGCGCAGTCTGTAGTATCATATGGTCAACTAGGGTGGGGCGGTGCAGCTATTACAAATCTCGATCCCCTAATTAAGGCGCAAAAAGCTATACTTAGGGTAATAAATAGAAAACCTTACCGTCACTCTTCTGATAAACTATTCAAAGAATTTCAAGTTATTGATGTATGACAGTTGTATTATATTAGAACAGTACTAATGTACTACCAAAAAGATGGAACTTCTCAAATAATGCTACCTCATACTCACGAAAACAGAATGCAAACTACACGTGAGGGACAGAGACACTACACATTTCTAGCGCCCAGAATTTATAACAAATGTTACACTGAGGATGGCAGATTGACATCGGCATCAACATTGACTGACGCAAACTTTAAAAGGACGGCGACGCTTTGGCTAATGAACAAAACGAGGCAAGAATGCAAAAAGCAACTTATGCAAACTATTGCTTGAGTACATATATGATTGTATATTTACTTTTTATACATTATATATATTATTCTGATGTAAATTGTAGGTATTTAGAAATATCACATTCATTAACACTACGAAATTATATTATAGCTAACTAAAATCGATAAGTGTATTTGAATGAAAGTATGTTTCTAATGTATGTATAACGATGTTTACCTATTTTAACGTAATAATCATCTAAATAAGGTATTTAATCAATACAATATACAATTTTACTATATATATATTTGTGTGTTTGTGTGTATGTGTATATATAGGGTTGTTTTTTTTAGAGGCGTGGTTTTCAATCTGGGACTAATTTTTTCGTAGTTGGTGTTTTTGACAGCTGTCACTTGATTTATGCTCAGTTTGGTTTGCCATTTCATAATGAATAGACTTACTCCTGAACAACGTGGCGTGGCCTCCAAGATCGTGCGATTTAACACCGCTGGACTATTTTTTGTGGGGTTATGTGAAGTCGCTTGTCTACGCAGATAAGCCGGACACTATTAACGCCTTGGAAGAGAATATTCGGCGCGTTATTGCTGACATACGGCCCAACTTGCTGCAAAAAGTGGTTGAAAATTGGGCCTCTTACCCGAAATCATTTTTAAAACATAATGGCAAACCCTTATCTTTATAATAAAACTAAATTCTTAGCCATAACATCAAATTATATGCGTTTTATCTCTTCTCGAAAACCACGCCTCTAAAATCATCACCCATTATATGTATATATATTAAATGTTTTATCTATATATATATATATATTTATCACGGATCTCTAATATAGACCTCGCGCTCCTATTATCTCTCTACTTATATATTTCAAATAGGTAACACCTCGACACAGGCATTTGCCTAGTGAGGTGTTACTAATCCACACAAACTGTACTTTTCTTTTATGGAATATCAATAACATGCGATATATTAATATACATGTAATGATATATTTTTTTATGGATATAATAATAAATAATAAATTTAAGAGTAACAAGCAACGAATACTACACTGGCGTCGAGGACAATTCACTAATTTCACAAATTATACCGTTTTACTCGCGCGGTAAAGAATAAGAAAAAACGTGGTTGGTCGCACTGCAGCACCTTTGGCATCGCAAGGGATACCGAAGGCCTGGAGCAAGGACAACGTCAGGACTTCGCACGTCATCCTGGAGAAGTTGGACGACATCGTGAGGCGCTGAATCGCAACCGGACGAGCATTCAAGGCAAGGAGACGGCAACAGCGAGGAGATAATCTTAGCTAATTACCCTCCTTAAGTTTTAAATTCATCAGTAGAGTCACATTTTTGTATTTTTTTTCATTTCAGTGTATTTCATTAGAGCCATTTTCGTATATTAACGTAGAATCGTTTATTGTTTTTTTTTTTTTTGAAAACCTGTTACCAATATGTCAGCCATGTTCGGACAGCTAAGCGAGTTCGATCATAGGAGCATGTACTGGGAATCTTACAGGGGAAAATTAATGTAATTCTTGTCGGCTAATGATGTAAAAAAACGGGCAATATTTCTGAGCGGGTTAGCTGAAGATACCCACATATTGCTACAAGACCTGTCTTACCCGCAGAGGGTAGACGAGGTATCTTTTGATGATTTAATACTATGCATGTCTAACCATTTTAAAGCTGTTACAGCAATCTTCAGGGAACGGTCGAATTTTTATATCGCGTCGCAAAATCAAAATGAGTCCATAACAGATTATGTGGCTAGATTAAGAAAACTCGCGGTAACGTGTAAATTCGGTGATATGCTCGAACAATGCTTAAGAGATCGGTTTGGCTTCTAAATCGAAAAATCGTATTCTACGATAGATCTTGAAGTAATATTTGCAGTAAAAAAATTCAATCAATACCTATATGGACGACAGTTCACGCTAGTCGTCGACCATCAACCATTATTGAGAATATTAGGGAATAAAAATGGAATTTCGACAGTCGCAGCAAATATACTACAGCGATATGCGATAATATATATTTACTAGCAGCGTACTCGTTTGACATCGAGTATGTTAAATCGGAGAATAGGTAATGCTCGGATTTCATGTCCAGGGCACCCTATTCATCTCTCGCTATGCGTTTTTTTTATATATCCGCTACCGTTAAGTTTTTTTCGTTTAATTGTAGACATTTTTAAGAGAAAAACGCAAATCTATCTAATAAGCACAGAAAAACAAGTTAGCAGTTAAAAAAATAAGGATACCTTTGCGAAATTCTAGTATAGCAAATGTCAAAGCACTCGCCAATAATCGAGCAACGCAACCTAAATAATTTGTTCTGAAAAATGCGCCCCGGAATTGATGCGACTGCCCCATTTGGGCCAGGGTAGATCCGGGCCCGTAGGCCTGTAGGCCTGTAGGCCTGTAGGCCTGTAGGCCTGTACCTATTACTCGTATATGTTGAATATATGAAATACAAGTCGCTGACCTGCGGGACCAAGTAGGCGCGTCGAACCTCGCAGATTTCTTCCTGATTAAAAGATGAAGGTGATATATTGCAAGGGCGAAGAGTAAAACGATGATCTTATAAACCACACGGTGACTTTTTCCTTATTTCACAATCCTTAGATCTCAGATAGAATCCAATGTCAAAATCGTAACTAAGGATTATGACATTTTCTAGTATCTAGGGTAATTGTTAAATTTTAGCGAATTGCACGTCGCTAAGTAAAATGGTCGTTAAGTGATCCTACATTAATCGATGGCATATTAGGAATTTTGATATGACGTTACAAATAGTTTGTAACTTGATATACCTGGATATAAATTTATCAGGAGCACAAAACGAAAAAGGAGGTAATTTTATTTTTTTATTTATATCATCATTTACGTTACTTGTATTTCGTAATCACTTTTGTGCATCACCTGATAAAGACAATAAGTTTAAAGATTTCTCTTTTAAAACTTTTAAAAAGATACCAGGAGCACACGAAGTAATCCAAATGCGGCGCGAAGTGATACGCGATTTGAAAGCTATCAACTTTAACTCTCTTTATTATTCAATCTACCCTAATTTAAGAAATATTTACTTCAATTTATCTTACCTTTACACCTGAATTGTGTACAATTTCTGTAGGGTAACCACAATAAATCAATTAATTAATTAATAAACACAGACATAATATTTTAAGGTATAATAATTAAAATGTGGCACACTTAACATTATTTTACACGTTTCTATTCGCGCACATAAATGACATTTTATTATCAATTTAAACTGGCCAGCAATAAAATAATACCCCACAACAGCTGTGTTGTCATATTTTTTAAATTCGTTTTCTTTTATTATTTATAACAAGCAGGTAGCATGGCTGATAATCCTATATCCTAAATCTTTTTTTTCTTACGTTTGCCGGACGGTTTTTCAACTGGTTTATTGTCTTTGATTCGATGACACTTTCTGGTAGTCCATTCCATGCTTCCACGACTCTGTTGCTGATGAAGTTCTTCCTGGGGTTGCTTGAAAAGGACGTCCTATCTAACTTCATACAGGAACCACACACTGATCACGCACGAGCAGAGTATGATTGCGCTCTGATGATGAGCGCCCTATCGAAATGTCAAGGTTCATTCTTCGGTACTAAAAATTCATTGACAGGCGCCCCGGGACGCATTTGTCCTTGAGATTAGAAAGAATAGGCTTTATTCGAACATTGACGTGCGAATTCGTTACATTTGGAAACGATGAAACATGTTTTTTGTATTTAAATAATTATTATCATTTGAAAAAAATGTTTTTTTTAATGTAATGGCCTAGATTATTATATTGTCTAGCTTTAGAAAGAAAAATTAGGTTCGCGTCACTTACACAACTTAAAAGAAAATCGTTGCAAGAAAAAAACAACACTTTCTTATTTATTTATTTTCATTACTATAATAAGGTGTATTTCGTTTTTTTTTTAAGCAAAGGACTAAATTAATATATGTAGAATATTGTGGTATTTTTAGTTTTAGCCATTTGTTGGGAATAACTTCAACAAAATGCACCAAAATACGTTACAAAACACGTTTTAGGGACTGGTGGCGCCTGTGATCTGAATGGCTACGGTTGTTTTCTAACAAATGCTGTTGCGTACGTAAAAACACCTAACCTTACACTTGTGCGAAATGAAAGCAAGAGAAAATGTCGTTGTTGTAGAAGAGGATCAACAGCGGCCCAAGTAGGCTGCCTTGTGGAACACCTGAGGTTATGACAAGCCAATCCGACCGAAGACCACCAATTATTACACACTGACTCCTGTTGCTAATATATGAAGAAAACCATCTCAGTAGATCACCATGAATGCCGATCTTCAGTAATTTATTTAACAAGATTCTATAATCAACTTTATCGAAAGCTTTACTAAAGTCGGTATAGATAGCATCGACTTGACATTTTTGGTCCATGGAGGTAGTAATGTAGTTGGCGAATAAAGCTAAATTGCTGACAGTGGAGCGCCCTGTAAAGAAGCCATGCTGAGCGTTCGAAATGTAATGTTTTGTTACCTCAAACACTTGGAAATGGACTATTTTTTCAAATAACTTAGCGATTATATTTACTTTAGAAAGAGGTCGATAGTTGTCAACTGCGTTACGGGACCCAGATTTATAAACTGGAGTAACATATGCCTTCTTCCATTCCAGGACTAACCTTCCTTAACTGTGGTAAGGCTTAAATAATGTGCACTACAGTTTCTGACAAATGTCGCTGGGATTCCATCTGGACCTGCACTTTAATTTAGGTCCAGTTGTTTAATTTCAGCTGAGATGCTTACAATATCGACAGTCACCGAGTGCATATCTGCTGGACCTATCCCGGTTTTTCCTTGACAGGTAACTTGAGAGGGAAAACCATGAGTTTTAGATTTAGATTTTACGAAAGACCAAAAACATTTAGAGTTATGCGTAATTTTAATTCCTAATCTCCTTAAGCTATCATAAAATATAAAGAATTTAGGTTCGATTTTTATTTTAAAATGTGGAGTTATGAGCCATTTAAGTACCTATTTAATGATGATGATGATGACTATGGCGCTTGTATTTTGGTATAGCTTTTCCTGGGATTACAACTTTCACAAAGTAAATATATTCAAGACTGAAATAAATAAATTTAAAATGAAGAATATTATGAATACTAAATTTGAGCCTAAAAATAATATAAATTTGAAATGTTGTTTAATAAAATAACATTTATTTAAAAAAAAACACTTTCAAAAGTACTCAACAGATGGCCTTAGGTTGATATTTTTTTAAAGATTCTCTTCGCAGTAGACGAGCTATGCGACAGATGGCGCTGAACTATAAAAATATTACAATTTAAATAAATTAAGGAGGAGAACTAAAATAATGTTAATAGAAGCGACGACTGTTTTCACTAATCTAAAATTTTAAAGAAATGCGAACAAAAAAAATAACTTATATTATTTAAACTTATAACGATTATTCTTTTAATTCAGGAATAATTAACTTCTCTTAAATTTTATTTATTTAATTAAAATATATTATTCCCGGTAATACAGTAACGCTTTTTAAAAACATACCCAATTTCTTATAAGTTGCCATACAACGTTAAGTTTTAACGTGAACTCATTACACTAGCTAATATCGAGGCATCTGGTACCGTGTTTAGCTAACTATATGTGAACATCTGTTCTAAGGTAAACTTTACTTACTTAATCGATAATGGCCTTGACGCTATTACGGCGTACGACGACATCTGAGTGCTCACTACTTCAAATACTTCAAAAACGAGTTAAATGACGATTTTGAATGCAGTTTTGATCACCTTTTTAAGCTCTATCTTAAGGTGTAACACATTTTTCGTTACGATGTTTAATTTTTAAATTAGCTCCTCGTAAAACCAGATAAATGCAGTTTTTTGCAGATTATGCACAAGTCAAACAATCTAATGACATTTAATGAACTATTTTCATAATTTTTTTCTGGGACAAAACAGTAAAGTATCTTAAATTGTTTTACTTGATACTTATTTGAATCGGTTTAAAATCAATTTCTGGTCAAATATACTATTGGCCTTTAACTAAATATACGGCCCAATAGTTGCATCTTAAAACTATTAAACTTAAGAATAGTTGAAAGACCACAGCACCTTCTAAACAAAATAGCTTTAAAATCTTGCTTTAAATGTTGCTTTAAATGTTGCTTTAAATGTTGCTTTAAATGTTGCTTTAAATGTTGCTTTAAATGTTGCTTTAAATGTTGCTTTAAATGTTGCTTTAAATATTGCTTTAAATGTTGCTTTAAATGTTGCTTAAAATGTTCAGCAACGACTCAGCGTACATCGATATATCACCACTTCAACCATGTTATAAATATAAAATCTTTTCAGCGTGTATCTATACTTTTTTATTTATTTAATTATCACTGTCGTTAGTTTCAGAACCACCCATCGAATCCAAGTCATCTATATGAACCCGTGGATACATTTTGTCCACCGCAATCATAACTTTATATCTCGATTTACCCTTTCGACTTACAGGAGTATCCTCTACATCATATCTATCCTGGTTCAGCACTTTAGTAACTCTGTAAGGGCCTCGACATTTAGCCAAAAGTTTTCTACTCTTTCCAGTATTTGTCATCGTCGTTCAACTCGTACCAGGTCTCCTACTTGGTAATTCCTTGCAGGTTTCCTGTTCTTATCAAATTTTATCTTCTGTTCTCGTTGGTGTTTGTCTCTAATTTCTTCTATTTGCTCTAGATGTGGACTCCACATCTTCAATTTACTTTCATTTTTATTGTGTAATCGTAAACCAAACGATACCTCCGATGGTGTACGACCCAATGCCTTATTGTTTAAACCCCACTGTATATTCGCTATATGATTCCCAATCTCTTTCATCCTGCCCACGATTCGAAGAAGCCATAGAGTTCACAATTGCCCTGTTCAATCTGTCCATTGGTAGAGTAGTGGTTACCATAGAGTTCACAATTGCCCTGTTCAATCTGTCCATTGGTAGAGTAGTGGTTACCATAGAGTTCACAATTGCCCTGTTCAATCTGTCCATTGGTAGAGTAGTGGTTACCATAGAGTTCACAATTGCCCTGTTCAATCTGTCCATTGGTAGAGTAGTGGTTACCATAGAGTTCACAATTGCCCTGTTCAATCTGTCCATTGGTAGAGTAGTGGTTACCATAGAGTTCACAATTGCCCTGTTCAATCTGTCCATTGGTAGAGTAGTGGTTACCGCGTTACGTATATGTTTTATGCCGGAATCGATTATAAATTGTTGGAACTTCTTTCCAGTAAAGCTTGTTCCAAATAACTCTTTTCGGACACCCAATCAAACTACAGTATTCATTAAATAATCAATAATGGCTAATATAGGGTGATGTTTTTAGAGACGTGGTTTTCAAGAAGAGATAAAACGCATATAATTTGATGTTATGGCTAAGAATTTAGTTTTATTATAAAGATAAGGGTTTGCCATTATGTTTTAAAAATGATTTCGGGTAAGTGGCCGCCGCGGCTGACTCGAACAAATTCCAGCCGAGAGGCCCAATTTTCAACCACTTTTTGCAGCAAGTTGGGCCGTATGTCAGCAATAACGCGCCGAATATTCTCTTCCAAGGCGTTAATCGTGTCCGGCTTATCTGCGTAGACAAGCGACTTCACATAACCCCACAAAAAATAGTCCAGCGGTGTTAAATCGCACGATCTTGGAGGCCACGTCACGTTGTTCAGGAGTAAGTCTATTCATTATGAAATGGCAAACCAAACTGAGCATAAATCAAGTGACAGCTGTCAAAAACACCAACTACGAAAAAAGTAGTGCCAGATTGAAAACCACGCCATATGAACTGTATGAAAAGGTTCATCTATTTTGGGGATTGGGTGTAAATATCCAGCTTTCTTCCAGCCGGTACTTTATTGTATGCACATTCAATACATGACTCTACATATTTCTTAGTAAATCTCCGCATCTTTGGAAACCAATATAATGACGGGTTTTCTCGAAACCGAAATGTCCCTAGTAAAATGAATCCCTAGAAGGTAGACCCTAAATTAATTTAGGCCCAATGTTTATGAATGGTACGGTACGGTACGGTAGCTCACGTACGGTACGGTGCGGCACGGTGCGCGGGTGCAGCTCGCTAGTGTTTTTAATAATATAAATTTGTTTATTTGATATTGCTGAGTTTTTGAAATGGCTAATAGGTCTATAAATAGTCTCAGAAAGGGCATGTCTAGAATTGAGCGTAAGCTAGATAGCCAGTCGTCAATTATTTTAGATTTAAAGTTATTAATTTTAAATCTTTCTAACAAATTAAATTCGGTTCAGTGTGGTGCAAGTTCTGTGGGTAGTTTCGTCGCTGCGGATGACGCGAAGCAGCGTGTGAGCGGAGCAAAGAATGTGCAAGCGAGAAAGAGTTTGAATTCAAACGGTGTTGCCAGCAATCGGCCGGTCCAGGCGAAAGTGATGGCCGAAACTAAGATCGTGCAGCGAGGGGATTTTGTCAATACGCGTCCCCGTGGCAATCGGCGCCTAACTACAAATGTGACCGGAAATTTATCTGGCCGAGGGAATGCATCAGTGGAGTCCAGGCCTTCGCAAGCATTGATGGAATCGACCGCGTCCACACCTACGTTAGCGTCAAGAACTTCATCTTCTGGTCTGAGCCGCCCGTTTCATATTGATTTGTCAATCCCTCGTGCAGAAGCGAATGAGGCTGTACTTGCTATGCAGGGAGATGGCTGTAACAATTTGCAGCTGCGGAAAAATCCTCTGCGAGTCGATGGCGTAAATAATGGGAGCATCGAAGCCGCAGGGGGACAACAACCGAACGGCTATCAGCGGATAATTGATAGTGACGACGAAACCGACTTTCCTTCTAGACCTCTCTCTGAAAGGCAGCGGCGTAATTTCATGAAAATGAGAGGATTACCGCTGCAGGAGTCTCAGTTCATAAGCGGCAAAGGGAATGCAATTGATGGTGTTTCAGGGGTGGAAGGGCTTGCTTTCCTACACGTATGGCGTGTGAGCAAGGACACAACTGCTGATGATTTATGTGCGTTTCTTAAAAAGAAGATTTCACCTTTGTTTGCAATATCTGTCAAGAAGCTTAATACTACAGGCCTTTATTCTTCTTTCAAGCTAGCTGTGCCTGAATCGTTGAAAGATGAGTTCATGAATCCTGATATTTGGCCAATACATATTAGAATCAAGACTTGGACTGATCTTCGAAGACAACCGGAATGACTATTTAGCCATATGCATGGCAACGCTATTCGATTTCGGTCCGCAATAGACAATTATTACACGGGAGGCGCGTCCGGCGCTGAATCGTATGATCGTTGTTCGACGCCTCTGCTTATTCAAGACCGAAATGCAAGGCGTAAAAAAATACTTCACTCGCATTCGGTTGCCTATCAAAATGTGCAATCTTTGAATAATAAGTCCGTCGATTTTTACAATAGTGTATTAGAAGGCGGATACTTTCTTGTATTATGTACGGAGACATGGCTTTCTAGTAGTGTGTTTTCATCTGAAATATTTCCAGCTAATTATACTGTGTGGCGCTCGGATCGCGGTAGTCGAGGGGGGGGAGTGTGTTTAGCTGCCCTGTCCGAATTCGTTGTCAACGCGAAACGTATGGACTTGTTAGAGCCGCCTATGTGTGAGTGTTTGTGGGTTAAATTAAATTTATCTAGTTGCTCGGTTTATGTATGTGTTGTCTATTTTCCACCTAAAACGAATGCTGATGAATATCGTATATTTTTTAAGCTAGCTACTGATTTTTTTCTGCATGCGAAGCAAATGAGAATGCTTATAGTGGGTGACTTTAATTTGTATTCCGCAGTTAGTAGTGTATCTCAGGAATACGATTTGTTTCGTAGTGCTTTAAATCTTAGGCAATTTAATTACATTCTTAATGCCGAGGGGAGGAAGTTAGATTTAGTTTTATCGAATATGGATTTGTCAGTCGTAGAAAATAGTCAGCCTTTAGTTAAACCGGTCCAACACCATCCGAGCCTGCTGATTGAGTTTCCTTTATTCAGGACGCAGAAGCATTTGGAGAAAAGAATCGCGTCGTCATCAAGGCGGTGGTATTTCAACCAGGATTTATTTAATTCGCTCGATATGCATTTATTAGGTGAAGATTGGGGGGCCGTATTGAATGAATCGAATATAGAAATATGTTTAGATAGTATGTATGCCAAGCTATTTGAGGTATTTGACTTAGCATTTAAGCCAATCTCGTCTTCAGTTAGAATTATTCGTAAGTATCCCAAGTGGTATAACGAGGATATTATTTCCGACTTGAGACTCAAATCAGAGGCTCATTTTCATTGGAAATCTACGAATGATGTGAAACATTATAACGATTTTTCTCAACTCAGGGCAAAAATAAAAGTCAATATTACAAATGCTCGATTATTGTACATATCTAATGCGGAGAGTAGCATTCTTAATGACCCGCAGAATTTCTGGAAATATGCTCAAGATTTGAAAAAATCGTCTTCAGCGTATGGTAATGTCATGAAATTCGGTAGCGAAGTCTTCACAGGCGAGCAGGATGTAGCGAATGCGTTTGCGCGTTTCTTCAGATCTGTCTATAGTACGTCGCCCCCGTTACTTGACGTGACGTCACTCGCAGATCTCAAATCGGTTAGTGAGAGAGATATGAACCTTGCATTCTCAATATTGCGGAATAAAAAATCTGTCGGGCCCGATGGCATTCCAGCGAATGTGGTTAAGCACTGTGCAGAGAGTCTGAAGTAGCCGCTGATGCATATTTTCAATCTCTGTATATCTCAAAGCACGTTTCCTGAAAGATGGAAGATTTCTAAAGTAACGCCGGTGCATAAAAAGGGTAGCAAGGATATTATAGAGAATTTTCGGCCAGTGGCAATTACTTGCGCATTTGCAAAGGTTTTCGAGATAATTCTGCATCTTTTAAGCTGAATAATGAGATTTGCACGAATCAGCAAATGAATGGGTTCCGCGCAGGTCGATCCGCAACGTCAAACTTGCTAGTTTTTACTAATGAAGTGGCCCGCAATCTTGACGTAAATATTCGAACGGATGCAATTTATTTTGATATTTCGAAGGCCTTCGATAAAATAGATCACGACATATTATTGAAAAAGCTGTTTGACTTTGGTTTGTCAATCGATCTATTAAACTTGGTTGCTAGCTATTTTCAGAATAGAAGGCAATATGTATCTTGCGGAGACTCAGTGTCTGATACTTTTAATACGTTTTGTGGTATCCAGCAAGGGGCCGCGCTAAGTGGTTTATTTTTTATTTTATTTATTAACAGTATTTTTACTGCAGTAATAAATTGTAGTTTGCTGGTCTATGTGGACGATGTGAAGATTTACCGATCAGTGACTTCACTATCTGACGCGCAACTTTTACAAGATGACATCAATCGTCTTGTAGAATGGGCTGGCGATTACAAATTACAATTTAATGCTTCTAAATGTATCGCAGTATCCTTCTCACGAGCTGTGCGTGAAAAAATAAGTTGTGAGTACTCTCTGTGTAATGAGATCATTCGCAGATGCGACGAAATTCGCGACTTGGGGGTTATGTTTGATTCGCGTCTAACATTTCATTTGCACATGCGGAGCATAGCTACGCGTGCAAATAAAATGTTGGGATTCGTGCTCCGAACCAGTCGATCTTTGAATAAACCGAAATCCATCTCGCTTTTATACTGCACGTTCGTGAGGAGCATATTGGAGTATAGTTCTATTATCTGGAGTCCTCATGAGGTTACTTATGGTAATATCCTGGAGGTTATTCAGAGGAGGTTCCTTAGATACCTTTATCTCCGTAGGTATGGATATTATCCAGAAATGTTTCCTAATACGTATCCATCAGCATTTGTATTAGGGATGTTAGGCTTTAACACACTCGAGTTTAGGCGGCAAATCCATACGTTGTGTTATTTTTATAAGGTTATTCGCGGTTTCATCGAGAATCCCGTAATACTCGGTGATATTGGTATATTTGTTCCGGACCGTCGTACTAGAGCGCGGAAGCACACGTTATTTAAGCGGTTAGCGTGTCGTACCGACGTATACAAGTATAGTCCGGTTGGGAGAGCAGTCGAATTATTAAATTCCATTTCCGTGGAAATTGATATTTTTGTCTGTTCGCCCAATGGGATTAAAAATCTGCTTTCTATTACGCCGTTGTAGGATCGGCGTGATTTATTTATGCATTAATGTTTGCCTGGAGGCATTATTTTAATTTTTTAGTTTAGTATGTTTCATGCTATTGTTTTTTGTTTTTAATGCTTTTTGTTTTTCTTTTGGTAATTTAATTTGTTTTACTGTAATTATAATGTACATGGGGAAACCTGTTAAATAAATAAATAAATAAATAAATAAATAATAAATTAAAAAGACACATTGATGGTGTCCATCGTAAAATAAAAAGATATGCATGCAGCGAGTGTGATTATATGTGTATTCGTAAAGAAAGTTTAAAAAGACACATTGATGGTGTTCATCGCCAAATATAATGTTTTTATAATGTGGCAATGTGCGATCCGCGCGTTTTACGAATGGTGTGTCGCGCCTCTGTAATTAATCCTTCCAATCCATCAGCATTTTTTTTTTTATCAGCCCAATATGCTTTATGACTTCGTAGTTTCGACGTTCCGTAACTTAAAAAAACAATTAATTTTCTACCTTAGTTGCATTACTTAAAACCATTAGTTTATCATTTAAAGTAAATATTTTTTTTATTTTAATTTGGTCTTTTTATTTTCCTAATGTAAGTATTTGATTTTAAGAGGTTTTAAACGAAGACGGATAGTTGACTTCAATGCTTTAAAATGTTATAATGTTTTTCGTCTATTTCCACTTTTTTTTAGTTCCATCGTTCATCATTTCTTTTAGTATAAAGTAGGTTCTTTTTTTTAATTTTGATGAAAAGGGTTTGTTTTAACTTTGAGGGTTTATTTTAACTTCTTATAGCGGGATAATTTACCCAATTTATACTTTCTAACTACTGTTTTAAATTATATTATTTTATTCATTACTTATAATATGTTTTACTATAGGTACTTATAAGTAAAAACTTATAAGTAATCATTTGAAATAAATGTTTAGATATACCAGGGTTATCCCTATTAGATATGGTTGAAAAGTTAACATAAAATTATATTATTTCAATGATGTTTTTCTTAAAGCCCATAAATGTTAAAATACAATATTAAAATACAATACAATATTGATACATAAATGTTAAAATATTTCACCGTGTGATCCGAAATTGGCCACAGTGTTGCCACATGTTACCTAATCGTATCGACGTATGTAAAATTAAAATGTTACTAAAATATAACTTTAAAACTTCTTATTGGAGGATCCGTTCTAATGACAGTGATTTTAAATGTATGTTTTATTTATTTTTGTTTATATATATTTCTTAGATGATGAATAATAACTTAACCATACCTAACTGGACATTGCCTGTACTAAACATATATGTTAAATTGGAGATGCCTGTAGTCGGCTTAGGTTGTTGATTAATGTGTTAATTAATCAATCAATTATTTGGCATAATTAATTTTGTTTTTTTTTTCATTAGTTTTATTTTTTAATAAATAATGCTTTGGTATTCTATTTTGTAATGGAAAAATGTGTACCAATAAATATTATTAATAATAACTGCGACTTCGGCGTGCAACGACTCGTCCCTGCGGCATATTTTCAGAAATTTTGCTATTCCTCCTTTGCAACGCCTTCTGTTGACTTTTCGATTTTATGCCCTTGGATCAATGTTGATTGCATCATCAGATTTTAGTGGTTTAGCTGTATCTTCAGCTTGTAGAATTGTGTGGACTGTCAGTAAAGCCATTGCTAATTTAAGAAGACATTATGTTAGATTTAAACCTCTCGACACAGTAATCAGAGAATTCTATGAAATTGCTTGATTTTCAAAAATATTGTCAGAAATAGATTGTACGCATGTTAGAATAGGCCTCTGAAATATTATGATATTAATATTTAATTTTAAGGAATTTCCTATTATATAACTTCCTATTGTATAAATTGTGTTGTCAGAATATGTTGTTATGCCTTAAAAATTGAATAAAACCACCTTTTGTATTGAAAATAAAACAAATTTTAAAAAATATATCTATTTATTCAAACTATGTACTTTTCGAATCTAAAAATTCTTTTAATTTTATGCGATACTCAAGTTTTTTCAACTTCAAATCTATTTTCTTAGTTTCACACTCCACTTCTGAAAATTGTTTTTTTTTTGTTTAATTATTTTGTTCAAGTCTGAAACAAAACAAAGGCAACCAATTAAAAAATACATCAATCGTTATGAAAAAGTGTATGACAACTTAAAATTGAAACCGGCAAATGGTTTTCTTCACGATATAAGGCCGTTCAAAGTAACCACAGAGCGGCGAAAGCACGGGGCAGATGCACGAGGGTAACGAGGTATGAATGCCTACTCACTGCGCCACCGGTTTAGTTTCACTGTTTAAATTTCATAATTTAAATTGACTACAATTATTTATTTGATACCGGCAACGGCGTTTTGAATTGAAAGTTTAGAATCAAAAGTTTAAATGAAAATTTTGAATTTACGAGATAATATTACACGATTCTTCTAATAAGTACGACAGCTGATCGACGCGGTCGCGTTCACCTGTTTCAAGATACTACATTTACTATTATTGCATAAATATACGGGATCATGAAGTCATACAATTATGACATTTAAGTATGAAACGATTAAATCAAATATTAGTCAATATACGGATAAACAGGGTGTTTTAAAACTATTCCGGAAGGCTTAAGGGGGTGTAAATATAGTAAATATATTTCGTGTATTATCTTTATATATCTTACATAGATTTAGTTTCCATGACAATTTGATGCGTGGAAACAATATATATATAAGTAATAAAATAAAACATTTATTGGACAAAAATAAATGTTTTATTCGATTATTAGATTCAATTTTCGTTTTGAAAACCATCTACAGAGTATATGACATGTTTACGGTAAGAACCGTGTAATTTTTATTTTACTTTTTAATAATTACCAAAAATTTCTGGAATTTTTTTAGTTTTTGGGTGTAAGAAGATGGTTACTTTATTTTAAGTACATTTAATTAATTTGACCTTAGACTTTTTTGTACATTTTCTAAATATTAATCGTAAAATTCGCATTCTAAAATCTGTTTGTATTTTAAATTATGATATCAATTAGAAATTTTATTTTTATCGATTATAGCTCAGTGCCGGCTCACTAAACCCTTTTAATGTGTTCTAACTTTGAGTAGGAATTTATTTCCTTAAATTATCAGATTTCTCAGCAACTGTTGGTTCCTTAGTAGGGTTCCTACTTTAATACATTTTTATCCACAAGTAACACTTCGTTGCATCATAAATGTTTGCAAAAATGTCATTATTTTTTATGCAACTGTTGGCAAAATAGTCAAACAATACAATAAAGGCAATACATTACAAACGTTGATAATATATATATATTTATCTTAATATATATCTTAATATATATAAATCTCGTGTCACAATGTTTGTCCTCAATGGACTCCTAAACCACTTAACTGATTATAATAAAATTTGCACACCATGTGCAGTTCGATCCAACTTGAGAGATAGGATAGTTTAAATCTCAAATTATAGTCGCAATTTTAATTTATTGCTAATTATTTGTCTCTTATTATTTGACAGTCACAATTATCTGTTAACTCCAAATGATTCTAACAGATGTCGATACCTTTCGACTGGGTTGAGTAAGTAATCAATGGATGGCGCTGCTATGGTAAATCTACGAACGTGTCATATAAGCTACATTTTAACAGCATAATTACCACGTGTTGTTGACGCTATAAAATTAATTAAATTTATTTTGTAGTGAACGAAATACCGTATAATTCAATTATTTCCACTTTTTAAATTTTTGGTGTTAGCATAGCCGGCCACGTGTTACTGAAGTGTAAATTGCATTCATATTATAATGAAGATAATACAGTGAAATTAATCCTGTTTTTTACTTATTTGTACTTCATTGATCAAAACTTTATATGAGATCACCATATTTTTTTACAAATACCATCTGTGTGAAAAAGCATAGTGGACTCCGTGACTGATGTTCTCTTATTGTTCCTCTTAGATTGTTTACTATAATGTAATATAACTAAAACTTTAGCCACAGCAACGCGTGGCCGGGTCAGCTAGTATATATATATATATATACTATATATATATTATCAAATTATTCTATTAATGTTTTTACTCTTATTTATTTAATCTTATTTAGTCTATGTTTATTGCGACTAGAATTATTTACTTTAAACTTATCTGAATTTTA
Organism: Neomicropteryx cornuta; assembly: GCA_020383195.1. Classification (NCBI taxonomy): domain Eukaryota; kingdom Metazoa; phylum Arthropoda; class Insecta; order Lepidoptera; family Micropterigidae; genus Neomicropteryx; species Neomicropteryx cornuta. The sequence continues at coordinate 6,815,244 of JAHKQU010000031.1, forward strand.
TTATAATTTTCTAATTGTTTGTCAAACAAAGCGTCTTCTAACTTTTTCAATGATGATAGTAAAAAAAAAATATGGAGGATTTATTTAATGAAATAAATAACACGGAATTTGTCAAAACACTAAATATAAGCTCTCCGCTTAAGTGTAAGACCATATTTAAGGATATTTATGTAATTAAAATACTAAGTTTGAATATTGCAACGCAGCTTGCAAAAAAACATTGATTTAAATATTGAAATTATAATATTAACAGAATGCTGGATTAGCAGCCAAACTCAATTTCCTAATTTGGTAGCTATATTGCATACGGAACGAAGATGGTGTCCTAGTTGACATTAAATCCTATTTGAGTGTGACTATTGATTGATGAATTCGATATTCATGATGCAACGGGTTTTTGCATTAAAGGGCGGGATTTTGCTCTCTTCGCACTTTGCCGCTCTCCATCTCAAAGTAATATTAAGAGATTTTTAACTTCCTTGGACAGCATCTTAAAAAAAATGACCTCAAATAGTAATATTAAACACCGTGACTCGCAGAAGACCTGAAAATATCTACGTACGGACATAATCAACATCATCAGGCTGATGACTACCATAAATACAGCGACGAGACAACATAATGGTGTAAAAACATGCATAGATTATATTTACATTCGTAGTAATAACAAACCACATCTGCTGTTACACATACAACAAAAACAGACCATTACTCCACCCTTCTGGCTATTCAAGGAAGAAATAGAGAACCAAAACCAAAAGTTATAAATATAAAATTAATAAACTATAAAACATTACGCATAAGTCTAAAAAATGAGGAATGGGCAGTCGTTTATAGCCTTATAAACACGGACACAGCATTTGAAAAGTTTATAGAAACACTAAATAAACACATAAAAAACAATTAAAACAATTAAAACTAGACACAACAAACTTAAGCCATGGATGACCGAGGGAATTATAAATAGTATTAAATTTTCGTCAGCAAAGTATTCTAACGAAAAAAGGTTTCTTTTGTCGAATTCGATTTGTAAGCAAAGCGACCATTACAGGCAATTACGCGATTTGTGACACAATTTGTTATTTAATCAAAATATGGCGTCGATACTTTGTTGAAAGCAATTATTATTTTGAAACAGTGGAGGAGGCTGTATCAAATTTACCTTTTAACCTTTTAATACTTCGCATGTGCTAAAACGGTGACGCGGTCTAAAAAAATATTGCTAACAAATCTAATGAATATTAAAGCATGTGGTATTTTTTTATTCGTACAACTATATAAAGGAATTCCTGGACGATTTGAGCTGATCATTTAATAGGGTAATAATTGGTCCTGCGATTTCCAGTAATATTTGCTAAGAAAGTATATCAAAATACGCCATGGTTAAAACGAACAAAAATAACGTATTGAAAAACGGGTGATTTTAGTTTAAAATCACTTCTTAGTCATAATAGGTTACACAACACCGCCCTTAAGCCTTCGGGGCAACCTGTATATAAAATAATGCTATACAAATAATGAATAACTAAATATAAATAGACGTAATGGGGTGCTTATGTTCACTATTATAAGAAATTATATAAAAAAAATCCAAACACAAGTTTATTATTCTCATTAAAGCACTGGTGCAAATTATCTTGTTTATAAGCGGCTACCATTGGCCACGCCGCGGCCACGTCGATCGGCTGTCGTGCCTATTACAAGAACCGTATAATATTATCACAAAAGGTTTCCTTTTTCTCAGAAATCGTGATGATGTTTTAGAAATGCATTATCAAAAATGAAATATATTTTTGTTGGGAAGTCTGTTGACTATTTTTTATCCATTTCGAGTTTATCAAAATATTTTAGGATACTAATCTAAAATATTAGTAAAATAATCCTCCAGTTAACTTATAAGTTGATAACTTATATAACTAACATTAGTAAAAAAATAAAACTAAATATTGAATTTATGTATTTATTTATAATATAAGATTCAAAACTAAATTAAGTAACAATCAAACTACTAATGACAAAAAAACAGCTTAAATATTAGAACGAAAAATCTAGGAAATATTACAAAATTCTTCTTCATAAAAATGCTTTTCCCAATTCACAACATTATTGTTAAAAATTGGCAAATATTATTTCTTATTATTAAAGGCGCTGGAGATTTATTTTTTATTATGTTTGAAGGGAAATTATTTTTCTATACCAAAATATATGAATCATTATTAACAAAAGTTTGAAAAAATATTTTTCATACATAAATCGTCGCATCTTGGCAAGTCCCACGTGAAAAACCAATTCCGGAGAAAACTGCTTTCTGAATCGTATAGTAAAAGTAAACTATTGTGTCCTATTTGGTTAACGGATCGTGAACAGCGGTTCAGACGCAGAGCTTTTGTGAATACATAATTAATATAGACTACTGCCCTCTAACGTGATGCTAAACAATAAGATATGTTTTAAAAAATAATAAAACATAATATATTTTACAAAATGAAACGTTTCAAATTAAGCCTACAACCTAAAAACTAAAAAAAAACATCTAAAGATCTGTGCATTAAATTCTGCCTGTTTTAGGTTAAAAAAATACGTTTTAACTGTTCAATTTTTCATAAATGTTAGAAGTTAAGGTCAAATGCTCACCCTAACATAATTTTTGGTGACCTAACTCAAAGAAATCAAACATAGGATAACCAAGTCTTCAATTATTTATCCTACCCTACGCTAAACTCAGCCCAAATGTAACATCAATAATACATTTATGCAAAAAATATATTCAACATTACTTATAATAAAATTCATTTATGATACAGCTGATATGATACTTATAAATAACTTATACATAGAGAATATAGACAAAGTTATTAACTTTTTGACATTGATTTAACTGAACTTTAATTATACCATGATGCTTTGAAATATTTCATAATTAACAGCATTGCATTGGTCTTTTAACTTTTTGTATCGATTGGTATCGCACTAGCATTATTTAAAATATATACCTAACTATACGATGGGCTGTATCTATAATGATACTGTAACAGTTGCTTATATGCACTTATTGCATTTGAATGTTTTATTATGAAATAAGATATGGTTTTGTAAATATACTTTAGGTGAAGAATTCGGTTCGCACTCACTACATTTAAATTTTCTATTTTTTCCATGAATTATATCGATATGGTTCTGAACTCGGTTTATAAATGCATTCGTGCTTTCTTATTCGCTGTATTTAAAATTTTCTTAATTTTTGATGAACTTTATCAATATGGGTCTGTAATTGTTGCTTATATGCAGTCGTGTATTCGCACTCACTGCATTTAAATTGTTTAATATTTCGATGAACTACGTCGATATGTCTCTGTAAATTTCCTTTAAGTGAAAATGTGTGATTGCACTCACTGCATTTAAATTTTATAATTTTCCGATGAACTACGTCGATATGGGTCTGTAAATTTCCTTTAAGTGAGAATGTGTGATTGCACTCACTGCATTTAAATTTTATAATTTTCCGATGAACTATATCGATATGGTTCTGTAAAAGTTGTTTATAAGCATTCGTGTATTCGCACTCACTGCATTTAAATTTTATAATTTTCCGATGAAATACGTCGATATGGGTCTGTAAATGTGCTTTACGTGAGAATGTGTGATTGCACTCACTGCATTTAAATTTTATAATTTTCCGATGAAATACGTCGATATGGGTCTGTAAATTTGCTTTAAGTGAGAATGTGTGAATGCACTCACTGCATTTAAATTTTTTAATTTTCCAATGAACTACGTCGATATGGGTCTGTAAATGTGCTTTACGTGAGAATGTGTGATTGCACTCACTGCATTTAAATTGTTTAAATTTCCGATGAACTATGTCGATATGGGTCTGAAACTTATTAATAATCTCAAAGGTAATTGTACAACGGGAATCGATAAAATCAGCGGCAAACTTATAAAAATAGTTAAGAATTACGTTTTAAAACCGTTAGAGTATATCGTTAATCAAAGCTTCGAGCAGGGTGTATTTCCACAAGCTTTAAAACAGGCGATAATTCGGCCGATATTTAAAGCAGGGGATCCCAAGGTGATTTCCAATTACAGGCCGATTTCTTTGCTGAATATAATTTCTAAAATCTTCGAAGGTGCTATGAAAAACAGGCTCATGAATTATCTTGAGTCTAATAAACTTTATGCGTCCACACAATTTGGTTTCAGAAAGAATACAGACGCAATCTTAAAACTAACTAAATCGATAGTTGAGAATGTGGAGGGCAACAAAAAAGTTATTGTGCTGTTTCTCGATTTAGCGAAAGCCTTTGACACTGTTTCGCATCCCTTACTGTTAAAAAAATTATTTCATTTAGGTATTCGAGGGCAACAACTATCATGGTTCAAAAGTTATCTCGCTAATCGATCACAAAGAGTTGAAATTGGTGACTTCATAAGCGAACAGCAATTAATGACTTTTGGTGTCCCACAAGGTAGTACGCTTGCCCCGATACTTTTTAATATATACATTAATTGTTTATCACAAAATTTAACATTGGGTGAAACAATTACATTTGCCGATGATACAGCATTAATTTTCTTTGGTGATTCTTGGTCGGAAGCATTCGAAAAAGCTGAGAGAGGAATTAATCAAGTTAAAAAATGGCTTGACTATAATTTGCTCAAACTGAACGTGGACAAAACCGCTTACCTTTGTTTTAGTCCGTCAGATTCAGGACAACCCTCACTAAGGTATAACATTGTCATACACTCGTGTGATTCGTCTAATGTTTGTAAATGCTCATCCCTAAAAAGACAGAGCTCTATAAAATATCTGGGCATCGCCATCGATAATCACCTCAGGTGGGACACGCATGCAGAGCTCCTCTCAAAGAGACTTCGGAAACATGTTCACTTCCTTTACACTCTACGAAACGTGTTATCAAAGCAGAAGTTAAAGGAAGTCTACCAAGCTATTTGTGAGGCTGTCCTAACATATGCTATTACGGCCTGGGGTGGAGCAGCTTTATCAATATTGAAGCCTGTCATCACCGCACAGAAAACACTGATTCGCGTCCTATCTAATGCGTCATTTCTGAGTCCTACTGAGCCAATATTTAAACAATATCAGCTATTAGAAATGAGGCAATTATATATCATCTCGACCATGAAGTATTTTATAACAAATCAGCATACCCACATCCCACTACCACACTCAAAGCATACTAGAGCAAACTCTTCTAAGCACGTGGCAGTACCAAAGGCAAACAAAACTTTCACAAAAAGATTTTTGATGTACCTAGCGCCGCATATTTACAATAAATTAAACCGGGCTTGGAATTTAACAAAATGGACGACCAAGTTAAAATTGATGATAAAAGAGTGGCTCATTGAGCTAGGTCGGTTTAAGTCAGAGCAATTAGTCTCTTCATCATTTGTGTAATTATGCTCTATTGCGACTTACAAATATAGTTTTTTCTCTATCTCTCTCTTCATTTCCACAGCGCGCCCTTATATATACCCCTTCTCTCACATTAAAATTCGAAAATACATAAAAATGTTTTTACTACACTACTTTACGCTACGCTACAGTACACTGCACTACACGACACTAAACTACAGACTACATTTTTTACTATTCTACACAATAATAACACTGTATTTATTTTATGAGCGTTAGATATCTCCTTTTATGTTCTTTTTTTTTTTTTCTCTCTCTTCGTCTCTGAATCTCATCTATGTACTTACAAATTATAAAATAAATGGAAAAATATATGTTCGTGTAAATTTAAAAAAAAAAAAAATCTGCTCCGTATACTTCGCATTAAAGCACATTTTTAATGGAAACAGATAGTTCATCTTAGGACAGGTGTTCAGCACCTAGTTAGATGGACACGGTGAAGATTCTGACATGCCACTAAGTGCGAAATAAGACGATAGGAGATGTATCTCATTTTCTCTTTGTATGTATAGATAAAATGTTTTTTTTCTATAATAATTGTATGTCTAGCTGTAAGTTTTTTCTGTGAAAACAATAAAAAAATAAATAAATAAATAAATAAAAAAAAATAAATAAAATTGTTGCTTATATGCAGTCGTGTATTCGCACTCACTGCATTTAAATTGTTTAATTTTCCGATGAACTACGTCGATATGGGTCCGTAAATTTGCTTTAAGTGAGAATGTGTGATTGCACTCACTGCATTTAAATTTTATAATTTTCCGATGAACTATATCGATATGGTTCTGTAAGCGGTGTTTATAAGCATTCGTGTATTTGCACTCACTGCATTTAAATTTTATAATTTTCCGATGAAATACGTCGATATGGTTCGGTAAGTGTTGCTTATATGCAGTCATGTATTCGCACTTACTACATTTAAATTGTTTAATTTTCCGATGAACTGCGGCGATATGGGTTTGTAAAGTTGTTTTATGTGGACTTGTATATTCGCACTCACTGCATTTAAATTTTCTTATTTTTTGATGTACCTTATCGATATAAGTTATAGATTTATCTGAATTTACACCATATTTCAATTTAAACCGTTCCTTGGTACAACAAGAACTTAAGTTTAAACGATGTTTTCGTTTTTCTTTACAATCCACACATATTAAATATGATTCGTCTTGTTTATTAATTCCTTTATTTATAAAACAACTTTTATCGAGGGTAGACTTACAACTGCCACAAGTTAAATCGGTTTTCTTCAATATTAAAGTGGGAATTTTCATGGTTTGTGGTGTTGGACGACAACATTTAAAAGTTGATTCTGCTTTAACACAATGCTGGAAACTCGACATATTTGGTTCTAATTTAATAAATTTAGTATTTTCTTCTTCAAAATAATCACAATCCTCAGTTTTTATCATTTCTTTTTGGACACAATCGCATCTTTTACCAAAACGAGTGGGATTTAATGAGGTTTCAAGAATATGCTTGCATGATGGCGTTTGTACAGGATCGATAACTCCAATTAGATCTGTTCTCCCCAAGTTAACAATAATTCGTTTCGGTTATAATGTCATAAGCAAACTTAAATTACCCTAAACATATATATAAGTATTCAATTCTAAATGATTAATCAATACACTAAAATAAGCAATAAAAGTAAAGAGTGCAAATAATGCGAACTTGCCAGCTATTGAGTCGTCGAACTTAGCTGCACGTGTGTGCGTTTAAATAACCAGTGACAACCACGCACACCGCCACAATCTTGATGCGGCGGCCTTTGATCACAACGAATGAACGGCGGGTAGTTAAATTGATTTGATATTTTCAAGGAGAAGTTGATTTATCGTTTTGTGAATGTTGAAGCTAATCTCAAAAGTCACACCAACACTCGCCGCATTTAAACTTTCTTATTTTCCGATGAACGGCGTCAAAATGCATCATTAAGTATAATCGCATACATTTACATATCGCAGTGTGTGTGTATGTATGTATAAACATAGTATATTTTGTGTATAGATAAATTGATTTTAATATACAACGCTTTTATTTTGAATCAGATTGGCATGAAATACTTCGGATTTTTTAAAGAAACTCGCCACGATTCAGGTCAATTACATCCACCTCGTTGAATTTAGTGTTGTAGGTATTGAGTAAACGGTACAGAACAGAGTTTCTGGCATAGTCTGCATTGCGCCTTGGCACCTGGAACAGAGTAGAAGGCACTCGCAGGTTGATACCTGATACAAGATCTGGACTGTCCGCTCTGTTATGTAATAGATCGTGTAGAAGTGCCATATCCGCTGTGGTACGTGGGTCCTCGAGGGTCTGCATATGATAATGATTAGCCATCTCGTCATATGTGTTGAATTCCAGGTCTAATGAACCGTTTCTGAATGCGTTCCACTCTGTTCTTGTACACATCATATTGCGGAGACCAGCTAGGAGAAACAGACTGCGAATGAACGCAAAGTATAGGGTCATGTGTGCCTGTGTCCTCGAAAAAGACTTTCATGACCTAAATATGAAGCCAAGTGTTTTGTATGTTTTGTCAACAATGTAGGATATATGTTGATCGCCGATTCATTTATGACCTAAATCTACACCCAGATCACATACATATGTGGCTTCAATTATGTCGTCTTTGGTCCCACCGATGGTATAAGTGAAATTGGTTTTTATAACATTTCGCGTATAAGATATCTTGTTGCACTTAGTTCAATTTATGTCAGTTATTATTTGTCTTGCTACATATTAATGCAATCGTCCAAATTAGAGATTACTGAATACATTTTCATGTCATCAGCGTAGAGGTTGTGTTCGGAAGTGTAAAAACCGTTACCAATATCGCTGATATAAGCATTAAACAGTAAAGGCCGTAAGCGAGTTCCTTGAGGAACACCAGATGGAATTATTACAATATTTGAACCATCTAAGAAGATCACCTAATGCTTCGAGCTTGGAAATTAGGATACGGTGATTAAGTTTGTAATTTAAATACTATATTAAAGAAAAATTGTACTTTATGCAACGAATTGTTTAAAATACCTCACATAAACAATATATTTAATTGGGTATAGACCAATATTTTAGGAAATGATTTTCTTTTTCGTACTACAGGTTTAGATATCGGATATAGATAAACCTCCTAAAAGAAGTGCCATGAATTTGAAATACCCTGTTAATTACATCTAAACCCGCTGAAAACTAAACTAAAAAATAGTGAAAAACCTCCTTAAATTCCATCTGTTGCTTTAGAAGATTAGCGCCGACTTATTCTATAATATTTACTACGTAGAAAAAAAAAAAATAAACTTAGGTTTCGGAAATATATATTTTCTTTTTACCCTGAAGGTAATATCTATATAATTTTATTGTTTTCAAATTTACAATAACGTGTTTTGGTTAGTTTAATTTGAGCAATAGTCGTGTGTTATTTAAGTCTTATCATAGTACTTATTTTTTATATGAGTTGGATAAATAAATTATGCGGCCAAAGGAATCGCGTTCACTCTCAGTGCGTAACCCCACTGCAGGCACTTTGTATAGTCCTAGTCTACCCTTAAATGTAATGAAGTTACTCAAGAATTGCAAAAAGGTTGCTTTTGACTATCGGTCGCCTACAAACAAAAAAACTGTTTTTTTCGGTATACGACATATTTATTAAACCGCAATTAGGAGAAATTGTACAATTAACTATTTATAATCGTCAAACCCACTAAAATTTAATGTTTTTCGTTGACAACTTTCAATATGCCAATCTTATGTTTTAATTTCTCGTAGTAGCATGATCATACTAACTGCATTAAAACTTTAATATTTTTCGGTGAACGCTTTCAATGTGTTTCTTTAAATTTCCATTAGTTGAACTCATATAAACGCACTCGCTGCATTTAAACTTTCTTATTTTCCGATGAACGGCGTCAATATGCATCGTTAAATGTTGTCTAGTTGAACTCATATAATCGCACTTGCTGCATTTAAACTTTCTTATTTTACGATGAACGGCCTCAATATGCATCGTTAAACGTTGTCTAGTTGAACTCATATAATCGCACTTGCTGCATTTAAACTTTCTTATTTTCCGATGAACGGCGTCAATGTGTAACTGTAAGGATGACTTTCTCGCAGTGGCATGATCGCACTTGCTGCATTTAAACTTTCTTATTTTCCGATGAACGGCGTCAATATGCATCGTTAAATCTCTTCTAGTTGAACTCATATAAACGCACTCGCTGCATTTAAACTTTCTTATTTTCCGATGAACGGCGTCAATATGCATCGTTAAATGTGTTCTAGTTGAACTCATATAAACGCACTCGCTGCATTTAAACTTTCTTATTTTCCGATGAACGGCGTCAATATGCATCGTTAAATCTCTTCTAGTTGAACTCATATAAACGCACTCGCTGCATTTAAACTTTCTTATTTTCCGATGAACGGCGTCAATATGCATCGTTAAATGTGTTCTAGTTGAACTCATATAAACGCACTCGCTGCATTTAAACTTTCTTATCTTCCGATGAACGGCGTCAATATGCACCGTTAAATTTGTTCTAGTTGAACTCATATAATCGCACTCGCTGCATTTAAACTTTATTATCTTCCGATGAACGGCGTCAATATGCAACGTTAAAAGTGTTCTAGTTGAACTCATATAAACGCACTCGCTGCATTTAAACTTTCTTATCTTTCGATGAACGGCGTCAATATGCATCGTTAAATGTGTACTAGTTGAACTCATATAAACGCACTCGCTGCATTTAAACTTTCTTATCTTTCGATGAACGGCGTCAATATGTCTTAATAAACTGTGTTGCCTTGTAAACATCCTATTACATTCGCTACATTGTAATCTTTTTATTGATTGTTGTCCAAGGTCCATGTGTTCTAATAAAACCTTTGTTTTATAATCACTAAAAAGGCATTCGAAACAAAAAAGTTTATTCTTTAAATACATACACCGTACGTTTAGAAAACCCTTGCAATTCGAACAGGTGAAGTCAATTTTCTTTAATAGCACTTTAACGCTTTTTATGTTATTGACTATTTTTTCGAGACCGATACTATTTTCTAATTTTATAAATTTGATATTTTCCTCCATAAAAAGATCATCTTGTTGATTTGTTATCATAGTATTACACTGCTGCGGACCAAAGCAATCTTTGCTATCGATGTCTGATTTAAGAAGTGGTCCTGAGACTTTTGAAACACTATTGTTGTCCGATTTAGACATTCGCGAATTGTTAAAATCACTTCAGCTTGGTTTGCAATCATACCCTTGCTCAGAAATATAATCTTTTTCTATTTTAACAGCAGTCTCAGTGCATTCCTCCATTTTTTAACTCAATCGATGGTATTTCTTATATTGTAAAGGTGATTATTAATAGTTATTAATACAGTGCTGATGATGTCTGGCACTAGGTTACATAAGACTCGGGATTTGACTCCATAATAGTAAAGACACGAAAGATCCGTGGAGTAACAGCCGGAAGATTCTTCAGCAAGCGCCTCCTGGCGCTGAGCTATTAAGATGGCGGTCGCGTCGCTGGTTATAGAATGTTTGCACACGGGCGCGAATTATGGACTCTGTGAAGGCTGTGAGGGATGTCCTCGCGATATCTACTATTAATATTTTAATCTATACGCACGGTTATTTATTTAACATTTTATAAAGTACAATCTTATTAAACAATGATTTAGAAAGGAATCTATCCACCATCTGACAAATGACAGTTCCGTTTTAAACGAAGGTTTGGAATCGTAATGCAATGTTGCTCTTTCAAAATGTTTTTTTTTTATTTTAAAGGCATTAGCATTTATTTATAATTAAGCTACTATTTATTAAATTATGTAACTATTTAAAATTAATAATGTGATAATATGCCATTCTAAAAAGAAATAGCCTTTTGTTTTCACGGAACACTTAGGTACCATTCTTCACAGATTGTAGTATTATGTGTAATTGTTAGGTACTTGCGTATTTAGCCATCAAAAAAATAATTCATAAAATATAGGTAGGTGATAAAGGTAATTAAAAAATATACATATTATGAAAAATGATACACTAAAGAAAGAGAATTTGCAATTTTGTGGCCTTGGTACTTTTTAAAAAGATAACTTTAACTTTAACTCATAGCTTCGAATAAAAATATACTTTCAATTGTACAGGAGACAAAAAATAGTTTAAAAAAAAAGATATATGCTACAATATGTCAATTTCTACCTTATTTTGAACATTGTAAACACATCAAAGCCAGATTGAATTAGAATCAATTTAAGTTATTACCCAATCTAAATTTTAAACGTCAAGGTGTGGCAACAAATTATAAAAAATATTTGTTTCTCAGAAGAACAATTTTAATTGTTGTAGATGTTTATATATTGTCCAGATTTGTTTACTCTGAATAGTGTGGGATTACCAACTGGTACTGTCATGTTCTTCAGACGCCTTGGCAGTGCCTTGAGGTTGTCATGAAAATTAACTTAGTAAAAAATACAAATACCGTCGTAGGAGAAACAAAGTGGTATAAGTCGGTTAATAATCCAACTTTCGGTTAAAATGAAAGTCCGGCGCAAAGATCATATTTAGCAGCATCACTGTAAAATCACCAAAGATTCCGTTTATACTCTTAATATTAAGATTTAAAATCAGAAGATTATATTTAAAATATTGTAATCCTGTTGTTATAAATTGTGAAATGTCATCTAGTTCGCCATAAATCTTTATATTAATCTTTATATCTGAATAGCATAATTTTATAGAGCAATAAGGAAAATTTAAATAAATAACTACAGCACCGCGGTAGAAGAAAAAAATAGGATATACAAAATATAAATTAATAATATAATGATAAGAACATAAAATATGAATAAAAAATATATATCAATATAATAAGGAAACTTGCTGTAGTACTCGTATAAAAATGATATTAGCTTATATGGCGAAAAATATTATGTATGATCTAACATTAATATTATTTAAGGGAATATTATTATTATATATTGGCAGTAGATATAAAAGGTTTTACAATCACAAATTATAACGAAATAAAGTTCAAAAAATATGAATGTCACAGTGCAATCGGTTAAAGGCCACAGTCACAGCCAGGGCACTATCAGTTAACTATGCAACATCTGCTCCAAACCATTAACCTGGACAAGGCACAGAGACAGGTAGGGTAGTGCACTGCCTCAGCCTCCGCTTCTTAACTGGATTGATGACAGGCCACTGCAGATTAATCAGGCACCTTACTACCTCGGGCATTCCTGATCTGATATCCTCGTCTGCTGAGGCTCCAACGTAGAGGAAGGGACTGCAAAACACGTAATCTGTCACTGTCCAGCCCGACTTCAAAAAGAAGCGCTTCCAGGCCGAAATTCGCAGCAAGAATACGGTCTATAACCGTATTGAAGACGGATTAGTTTTAGATTCGAAGCTGCATTGCGAAGATATACAAATTGGGCCCCAAAACCATGGCCAAGTGCAGCAGTCACTTGACTGTCTTCCATTCATAACTCCAAGCAGCCCATAAGAACACACGTGTCTAAGGTTAGACTGCTCACGCAGTTCTACAATAGATTGGGTATCACTTTTAGTGTTTCTGTATTCCTAAGAGAAAGTCTTTGTGCATTTGTATCTACAGGCATTACATACTATTGCCTGAGGCAGTTTTGGAGGCAATAATTTCTTCAGCATTTAAGGCAATCACGCCACAGGTCTTCGTTTCTAATATTGATAGCCCAGTTGGTAGATCCAGCTCATTGCCACCTCTTTGAAGGCCTAAGAGATTTCCAAATTGTTTAAACTACATCGTCCAGAATGGATTTAGCAATTCGCAACGCATCTTCAGCAGTTAATGGGTGTCAGACTCTTCAATAACTTTGATATTGGCTAATATTGTATGCTATGGTAGCGAGCGCGGATCCCAGGGGGGTAAAGGGGTAATTACCCCCCCAACCCCTAAGAACATTCAATAACAATCACCGGTACACGTTAAGTAGTGTTCGTTTCATAGTGCATTAAACCATAGTCATACCACCAGAAATATTAATTTTAAATGGTGTTTTAAAGCGGGATAAAATCGAAAAATAAATTAACCCTAATACCAAACAAATTTATTTTTGTAGTTTTTTATTTGTTTGTCTCTATACAATATACAATTCCAAAGAAAGCAAGAAATAAATAAATGTGGAAATGTCTGCTGGAAATTCGTCTAATTACTATTCATCCAACTACAATGTATCTTTTCAGAGAGAGTTCTAGACGAATTGTATTAAACGAATTTTATTGTAAATAGACGAATTTTCCATGGGTGTCACATTTTACTCCCCAAGATTTTTTCCAAATCCGCCCCTGTATGATAGCTGGCCATCTTGCCTTCCCACCTTTCTCAAATAACCGACACTACAGGGTCTAAACACCTAATTAATATTCCACTATTCTAGATCCTGCACTGACTAAACCCAGGCTGCTAATGTCAGCCACAGTTCAATACATCTGCAGGTTCTTGGACGCCATTGCATTTCACATTTTCTCAGCACTCGTTGCATTCGGGATTTTACCAATTCTTAGAACAGTTTTGAGCAATGTGTGTTTACAAGTAACTTTTTTTCAGCAAACGAGTTATTACAGTCGCTGAAAGTAAACTTTTAAATATTTCTGTGAACAGTATCAAAATGTATGTTTAAGTTTTGTCTTGTAGTATACGATTTATTACATTCGCTGCACGTGAATTTTTTAATGTTTCTGTGAACACTATCAATGTGTGCGTTTAGGGTTTTTTTTTCAGTAAACGATTTGTTACATTCACTGCACTTAAATTTTTTAATTTTTTTGTGAACAGTATCAATGTGTGTCTTTAAATTACTTTTTTGACTAAACGAGTTTTTACATTCGCTACACTTGAACTTTTTAATATTTCTGTGAACATAATCAATGTGTGTCTTCAAGTAACCTCTTCGAGTAAACGATTTGTTACACTCGCTGCACGTATGTTTTTTTATATTTCTGTGAATAGTATCAATGTGTGTCTTCAAGTAACCTTTTTGAGTATACGATTTGTTACACTCGTTACATATGTACTTTTTAATATTCTTATGAACAGTATCAATGTGTGTCTTCAAGTAACTTCTTTTAGCAAAAAATTTGTTACACTCGCTGCACGTATGTTTTTTGATATTTCTATGAACAGTATCAATGTGTATCCTCAAGCTACTTCTTTGAGTAAACAATTTGTTACACTCGCTGCACGTATGTTTTTTGATATTTCTGTGAATAGTATCAATGTGTGTCTTCAAGTAACCTTTATGAGTATACGATTTGTTACACTCGTTACATATGTACTTTTTAATATTCTTATGAACAGTATCAATGTGTGTCTTCAAGTTACCTCTTAGAGTAAACGATTTATTACACTCGTTACACATGTGGTTTTTAATTTTTCTGTGAACAGTATCAATGTGTTTCTTCAATTTACCTCTTAGAGTAAACGATTTATTACACTCTGTGCATATATACTTTCTATTATGAGAATCAACCTCTTTAATTTCACTCTTCAGTTGATCGAGTGTACCTAATACTCGTATTGTATCAATTTTACAATCTTTTATTGGGTCGCATGTTTGAGGCTCAGTTTTGATGAACGTTATATCGCCTATCTCAATCTCATCTTGAACAGTGATATGATCATAGCTACTTTCCTCAGTTTTCGGTATATTATTGGTAGAATTGATTATGTTACTAATATTCAGATCGAATTCATTTAACCCGTGTGAACTGTTAGCGGGATAGTCTTCTGCACTATTTTCCGTTGACGTTGTTGGTTCATGAATATCCATCAATACATTATCATCAATGCATTCTTCTTTGATGATATCTTGTCGGTACATGTTTCTTTAGGAGTACGAACAAAACAATGAATCTATTACAGACTTGTAGAGTTGATGGAAAAGATTAAACTAGGTTCCGGCTGTCACCAAAAGTGGAATATTTGGGGTTGCCACATTTGATATTAATATCATTACCATGATGATAATAATCGCCCTCTTTATTCCAGTTTTACCGAATGATTAATTTCTTGAGTTGGATATTATTGCCACGTTAAAATATATATTAATGATAATGAATTATTACAATGAAAATTAAAATTATTTTTTATGTATCTATTGTTGGACACATCTCTTCTTAGATTCTATTTATCGATCATTTTAATAACACAGTTAACACTAATATTTATGTAAACCACTTTAAAACAAAATACTTTGGCAAGCATTTTATCTATAATATTAATACGTGAAGAGGAAACTTGTACTTAACCCTTTTAAGCCAATAGTAAGACGAAATGCCTAGTTAAAGTTTATACGGAAGAGTACAGAAAGTTAATATTACAGTGTTACAAATAATTAAATTAAATACCTATCTTCAAACATTCGTACTAGTGACAGTCGTAGACTGAAGTGAATTTCGAGCTGTGAATTTTGTGTGATTTCAAATGCTGTTTTTTCAATAGGTAGTCTACAGTTTCTAAAAAAAGTGTTGGCAACTTGTTGAAAACTATGGAATACGGTGAACGGAATAACTACGGAGCAAAAGAAGAAAAAGAGAGGAAGACAGCGAGAGCGGAGCGAGGAGAGGGGTGTGTGACGTTTTGGAAAGAAGCAAGACTTACGCGTATTAAACATTGTTGTGGTGGATATATCTTGAAAGTATGAAATAAATGTAGTGTGTACATACACGAGTATCATTTCTAACAAAAGGTTGGTTGGTTAATGTCGAAATTTTCCAGAATATTTTAGGTAGCTTTCCTGATTAAATCTACCAAAAATTCACGTTTAATTGCCTTTCAAGTGAATATTTGCAATTCAACTGCTACTTTCTTATAGGTCAAATAGTCACGCGAACTTTTAAGGCCATATTCAAACAGTATAAATTCTCAAGTCTTAAGCAATGGTCAAATGTATTTAAAGCTAACAATTATTTAAAATTCACCCATCAATTATAGTACCAACGAGGGGATCTCTGAAGGAGGTTTTGGAAAGGGAAGGAGAAATATATTCCATCGCGTGCAAGGATAGTTAGAACCGTGTTTTTAGCACGATTCGCTGTTCTTAGTACAATGTACAGTCGCATTCACAATATGTTGTTGTACCACAACATCGGTCATTTAAACAACATTTAAAATGTTTTCCTCCGAAATAAACACTAGATATTTGTTTGACGGCACTCGACACGTACGTCTGGTCGTGTTAGTCGGAACATTTTTCCGAATCAAAAATGCCACCGGTCGTAATAACCTGACGCACGTGATAAATTCTACGGTTACCTTGTTGGGTAGGTACGCATTTAAATTTAAAATTATTTGAATTAATTATTATTTTATTTAAATTGACTTCGCCTGCTAGTACCTAAATAATTAGTGCCATCAAAAAAGGATAATACATCAACCAAAAATCTGATACTCAAAATTCTATATATTCAATTTTGTACATACTAATGATAAAATAAGATAAAAATTATTTTTCGAGATAACAAAACTAAGCACTGATGAACTCACTAATATATCTCTGTAAATTTCGTTTCATTAAACTGGGGTAATCACACTTGTTGCATTCAAACTTTTTTATTTTTCGATGAACTGCGTCGACATGTCTTTTTAAATGGGCATTTTTTGAACTGAAGTAATCACACTCGTTGCATTCAAATGTGTGTAATTAATTCCTAAGTTCGCGTTTCTGACATGTGATGTCAATTTCTGACGTCAGTGCTAAGGATCAAGAAAGTTTATTCGGCAAAGCTATTTTTTGACCATAGACCATTGCATTACAGGGTCGAGCATTGACGAAATTTATACTTATTACTATATATATGTCCATTCGCCACAGATTGGTACTCTTATATGTATAACAATTATATTATTGGTACCTTAAATACATTTCTAAACCTCATTGTGAAACATGTTCGTGTTATTAAAAATACCTCGAGGCTAGGAATTGAATGTACCTAGCTCAATTCTAATAATTTTTAAAAGCAAATATAAATTAAGTGAATTGTGAATTTCAAAATAATTAACTATTTGAATTGTAAATGTCTGAAGGCAAAGAGGAACATAGCTTTAATCCAGTATCCAATAATTTTAGAAATATCCAAGTAAATTTCGGATTTTAAGAAAAAAATACGATTCTTTGTTGTCGATTGTTTGTCATGCACAGAACTCAAATATAATTTTAATATTAGCAGTTTTAAAACATCAGAAATAGACTGTATATTTCAAAAAGCAATGTTGTCAATATTTTGGAAAACATTAACGATTTTAAATTTCCTAATTTATCAAATAATTCACTTCTCTACTATTCCTTTTAACAATTCAAATGAAAAAATGATTGCAGAACACGATTAAACTGATTTTGATAAACTGAAAAAGTATTGATTTTATTTTAACTCAACATTTAAGTAGCACATCTCTTCGTTTCGGAATGCTCTCGACATAACATTTTTTAGTGAAATATTTAGTCGTACTGTATTATAATAAGCTCAATGTATTAATTGCATTAATGTTTTCCATGTTGTTTTATTGTAACCTACAGATAGCAAGATTAATTCGTATATTTTCCTACTGCCCTCTGGCGTGGATCACGAGAACGCCGAGCCAAACAAAAAAAAAACCATTCCAATCACTTACTTCAATTACGCGTTGCTAGATGTCGCTAACGCTGTCTACTAAGAAGAATTTCATTAGGCCGATGATTGTATGATAATAATTATGTCAATCTGTCGTCTTGTGCAAGTCCTAAATATTTAATTTATTCTACTATTTTAAGGGATGGACATTTGCAATTATTATACGCCAAAGAGATATATCGGTCCACAGTTGCGTATTTTCAGAGGAAAGTTATCTGTGACTGCATATTGCCAATTATCTTTACCTAATCTCATATATTTACTTAGTATTGTCAGTATTTAATGTCAATAATTAATTATATAATAAACTAAAACTGTTTTCGGCCTTACATATAGTTTTGTGTCTTACCTTAGACCTAACTACTTAATATTATTTTTTTTACATTTGTGTCATAATCAATGTGATTCTTTAATACATAGTAGTCTAAACTGGTAGGCTTTGCGATACTACAATGAAGAAGGCAGTTCCATCTTGTTTAATAAAAAAGGCATTGATTTTGCAGACACCATTAAAGTGATATCATTATTGAAAATCGGTAAAAAAAAATACAAATTATCAATATTATAAATTTTAATAATATTCTGTAAAAAAAAACCTAAGGAGAATGTGTGAAATGTTCGTACTTACTACAAAATATTATTAAAATAACGTGAATTGCATTGACAACTATTATTAAATCAAGCAGGCAAGGCCAATTAAATGCGATATTATTAAACCTAATTATAATATTTTTCCATTTAAAAATAAAAGTTCTAAACCAAATAAATATTTTAAACCTATCCAAACTATTTATACACTCCATTTGTACTATTTAAAAATAAAAACATACAAACTGCTTGCCTATAAACACCTTCCGATTCAAATATTAAAGCAGATTAAGCGATACATAGAATAGGCTTGTGTCGATAAGTTAGATAGTTCTAGGTAGGTACCCAAAATATTATATTTATTATTTTATTAATAAATTGTGGTTAAATAACACAAACTGTACCTAGTCAATACATACAACCGTATAAAACACTTTCTAAACTAGGGTTGTCCGATTGGTTCTTAAAAATAATTAGAGATTGATGCATAAAATAATATTAAATGCAAATGCAGCTCTTAGTCAATACGATTTTGAAAGTGCCAAATGTTTAGAAAGTGAACTGTGTAAATGTGTCTTTTTAAACCAGTATTTTTGGTATTAGAGTGATCACACTCATTACATTTAAACTTTTTTATTTTCTGATGAACTACGTCAATATGTTTCTGAAAATCCGAGTTGTTTGTACTAGAGTGATCACACTCGTCGCATTTAAACCTTCGTGCTTTTTGATGAACTCTTTTAATATGTTTCTGCAAAACAGACTTAAATGAACTATAAGAGTAATTACAGTAATTAATAATAATAATAACAGTCTAGTAACTAGAGTAATTACACTCGTTACATTTAAACTTTTTTATTTTTCGATGAACTGCGTCAATATGTTTCTGCAAATCGGCGTTGGTAAGACTAGAATAATCACACTCGTTGCATTTATTGTTTTTAATTTTTCGATGAACTGCGTTAAAATGTCTTTTTAAATCAAACTTAATCATTCATATTAGACTCAATACTAGACTCTCGTTTTTTCTATTAGAATCAATCCTATCCCATTTGCTACTTTTTTTTTAAAATGTTAGGCGTAATTTAGTATTATTGAAGTGATTATAGCTGTGAGTATGTTTGGTCAGCAAGGTTCTCGATCTTATGAGCCTTCCTGTAGTTTGGGAGGTCCTTTAAGTGACGATGAATGAATGGGTGAGTTGAAAATAATACCTAAAGGCTTTCTTAACGTGGTGAATAGGAACGCTTTCACAAACACCTTTCTATTCCAAATTTTCTCAATGCTATGATCTGCATTGAGGGCAATGCTCGTCGTTCTCTGGTTTTGCCACCAGATCGCAAACTTGTTTGCTGGTAATCAAGTTTGGGTCTCTGGGAGGTAGTTCGGATTTTGTTTTTGCTTTTGGATGGGCGATTGTGAAGGGCTCTCGAATGGCGGCCGCAGGTTTTTTATAAATTTTGCTGTGCGATTGAATATTTACAAAAATAAATAATAAAAGGAACGCAGCTAGCCAGCCAGTACTGCGCTATCCCTAAAACCGTTCTCCCGATGGAAGCGGTGAGCAGTTATTCGGTTTACCATTGATTTAGTTTCTACCTTTTGATGTCGAGTTTAACTGCTTTTTTTGCTCGTATTTCAGGATAAGTACTACGTTATTGTGGGTCCCTAATTTAAAAAAAAACATACATTTTGATTCGGGAAGGTCCCTTAGGCTTTTGGGCTCGCGATGGCGTTCCAGGAGATTTCTAGAATAACACTACTAATTTTGGGATTTAGAGTTTTATGATGATTTTTTATTAAATGTTTTTATTTATTTTTAAAATTGCAAACCAGATATTTTTTATTTTCACCTCAATCCTGAGGGAGATCCTTTGCTCTCCATGAAGTCCTAGTCGGAGTGTTACCTTTAGGTTTATGGTTCTTTATTTAAAATGTAATTTCTTTAATGTAGAATTTATATTATTTTGGGGCTATAAAACGTATAAAGAAAAAAAATGTATAGAAAAAGAAGAGACAGTGTTTTCCTCAATAACACCAATTATATAAGTTTAAATATTAGTTACATCAATATTTACAATTGAAAACATTCAAAATCATAATGTAACGGACCAAATACCTAAATGGTAGCTGGCCATCTTGCCTTCTCACCTTTCTCAAATAACCGACACTACAGGGTCTAAACACCTCATTAATATTTCACGATTCTTGATCCTGCACTGACTAAACCCAGGCTACTAATGTCCACCACAGTTCAATACATCTGCAGGTTCTTGGACGCCATTGCATTTCACATTTTCTCAGCACTCGTTGCATTCGGGATTTTACCAATTCTATGAACAGTTTTGAGCAATGTGTGTTTTTAAATAAATTCTATGAGTAAACGATTTGTTACACTCGTTGCACGTACTATTTTTTAATATTTCTGTGAACAGTATCAATGTGTATATTTAAGTTTTGTCTTCCAGTATATGATTTGTTACATTCATTGCAGGTATATTTTTTAATATTTCTATGAATAGTATCAACGTGTATCTTCAAGTTACCTCTTTGAGTAAACGATTTGATACACTCGTTGCACGTAATACTTTTAATATTTTTATGAACAGTATCAATGTGTCTCTTCAAGTGACTTCTTCCAGAAAACGATTTGGTACACTCGTTACACACGTACTTTTTAATATTTCTGTGAACAGTATCAATGTGTATCCTCAAGTAACCTCTTCGAGTAAACGAGGTATTACACTCGCTGCACGTGAACCTTTTAATATTTCTATGAACAGTATCAATGTGTGTCTTTAAATGATTTTTTTGACCAAATGAGTTGTTACATTCGCTGCACGTATAATTTTTGATATTTCTGTGAACGGTATCAATGTGTATCCTCAAGCTACTTCTTTGAGCAAACGAGTTGGTACACTCGCTGCACGAATATTTTTTGATTTTTCTGTGAACGGTATCAATGTGTATATGTAAGTATTGTCTTCCAGTATATGATTTGTTACATTCATTGCAGGTATATTTTTTAATTTTTCTGTGAACAGTATCAATGTGTTTCTTCAAGTTACCTCTAAGAGTAAACAATTTATTACACTCGGTGCATAAGTACTTTCTATTATATTTGTTATGAGAATCAACCTCTTTAATTTCACTCTTTAGTTGATCGACTCTACTTAAAATTGTATCAATTTTACAATCTTTTATTGGGTCGCATGTTTGAGTCTCAGTTTTGACGAACGTTATATCGCCTATCTCAATCTCATCTTGAACAGTGATATGATCCCAGCTACTCTCCCCATTTTTCGGTATATAATTGGTTGAATTGCTTATGTTATTAATATTCAGATCGAAATTATTTAACCCGTGTGAACTGTTAGCGGGATAGTCTTCCGCACTATTTTCTGTTGACGTTGTTGGTTGATGAATATCCATCATTACATTATCATCAATGCATTCTGCTTTGATGATATCTTGTCGGTACATATTTCTTTATGTGCACGAACAAAACAATGAATCTAGTACAGACTTGTAGGGTCGTCGGAAAATATACTCTAACTAATGTCACGATTCCGACTGTCACTAAAAGTGGTATTTTTAGGGTTGCCACGTTTAATATTAGTATGCATACCTATGTGTGCGTTTTTTTTCCTAATTTTACTGATTGTTTATTATTTTTTTGGATATTATTGCCACCATTAAAAAGTCACTAAATATTTGTTATCGTTTTTTGAGGTGAGTTATTTTTAATAACGCCATGAGTGTTACATTATATTAGTAAATATTTAAATGTCCGTTTTTTAAAAAACACCTATTTTATTTGTAATTAATTGTAATTAGATCTTAGGTACTTTACTTTTGAACTGGTACAGTACAGTAAGCATTATATTTCGTTTAAAGACAACATGTTTACTATTGGTTTGTTTTTAATACGTTTTTTGTTAGAAGTGGTTAGTATTTTCATTTTATAAATGTCTTTTTTTTATAAGGTTTTTATAAAGAAATAGCGATTATGAACGGTACATTTTTGCTATTGAATGTTTAAATTGTGTTTATTTTTGTTTTCAAGCTTTTTTGCAATTGTTTAAACTTTTTTATATATTTTCAGATACCTAACTGAATATTTTCTTCTGTTTTGTAAGCCGACTGGTCGATCGCATAGTAGCGGCCAAGCAAAGTGTTGTGCCTATAAATTGGTGACTTACTCTCAATTTCATTTTATTTTTTTATTTTTTCAAATATTGCTTTTTTTATACAAAATGTCGATTCTATTAATTTCCTGGAACTGTCTTTCGAAGTCAGAGTTGCAGTTTGAGGTCAGCATTAGAGACCAAACACCTGCTGACTCAGTGGATATTTTATGTAGACAGATAGTTACACTTGGCAAAGAAAAACCAAACGAATCTATAAAATCTACAAGCTTTTTATGCGAACCAATTCACGAATGCAAAATTAGGTTGGCCGATTTAAGTTGTTTTCTGGAAGATGTTTCTTTTATTCCTGATAAAAATCAGGGAAGACGCGTTAGTGCTTAATCTGCTCATTTATATCATAGGCTTAATAGGATTTTGACTGAAGATCCGCTGTCGATTGAGAGATTAAGAAAAAAGAAAAAAGCATTTCGTCTATTAAGTTTTTAGTTCTTCAGAGTGAGTCAGTCGTACCACCTTCTGTTGTTTTACCGTTAAATGTGCCTTTTTGAAGTAATGAGTGTAATAAACCATTGAACTTAGGCATTCAGTTTAATGGAAAAACTTGTGTTCTTGAATTTTTAGAACTTATTGAAGAATTACGGTTAGCAAGAAATATTCCTACGAAATGGTTATCATATATTTATTGAAAATGCATTAATTTAGCATCGTGGTAATATCAATAATTTTTCAAATTGGTCAGGTAATTTCAAAATTGAGGTTAGATTTTGGTGTTAGTGATTACGATTATAATCTTTTGGGATTTTTGGGCTCTAGACATCAAGAACCTGATGACCCTATGCATGTGTTTGTGCCACTAATGGAACGATATTTTGGTCGTTTTGGGCTTTTTTGGAAGCAGCCTCTGTTTATTTTGAGAATGAAAAAGATACTCGTCGCCCTTATAAAGAAGTTGATCCAGGCGATATTAAAGTTTGTGGTCTTCTTGACAGTGAAAATGTTGGCATTATATTTGGTGCCCCCTATTTGGTGATTTGGTATCACCTAAGATTACTAAAATTAGGTTACACCCTTAGTTCTATAGGAAATATTTACCTTAGCACAACTAACTCATGTGTCGTTAAACCTTTAGGAAATATGTACCTATTTGCCTTTTTTAGGTAATAAAATCATTAGTTAATCCGGATATTTCAACTTCTCTTATTTTGGGGGTTAATTTCTTTAAGCATTTTCAATGTTATGTGAAAGTTAACTTTTGGAATCATGTGAATGAACTTCGAGTTATTCTAAAGAACAGCAATCGTTTGCTAACTAAAAAGTCATAGTTTTTCCGCAAAGAACTTAAATATTTAGGCTATATCGTTGATGAAAATGGTTTGCGTACAGATCCACAAAAAGTACAATCTATAATGGACGCCTTATTCGTAACTTTTCAGTCTAACGAGTATACTGTAGTATAAATCTCTATGGAGAATAGAATGATTAACCCGGTTAAAGCATTTGAAAAGTGTATATAAACCTATTTAAATATGTATTTCTAATTGTTATAGATATTGTTTTTGGTGGGCAGATACCTACAGATTTATATTCGTCTAAACATAAAGCCATCTCTGCGAGTAAGGGATAAACTAATTTCTTATACTTATAGGATTGCATGCGGGCCCTCCGTTGCGTTGCGGGGGTTCCGTAACCGTCACGGCTCTGAAACCAGCCTTTGTGATCGACGGATAAACCTTAAATCTTAAGATGTTTAATAACAATATTGACAAAACTCTGGGTAGAGTTTCTGAGTAGTCGATGTTTTGGACATAATGCTACGTCCATGGTCGTATAGAATTTTATCATTAATAATGCGGTAATAGTGATCCATCATGTTGAATAAGTTTTTATTAAATATTATAAAAATATACAATTGTTTTTATAGAAAATAGCATTGCATTAAAGGTATGATAAACAGACAATTAAAACTAAAATATATATAATCTGGTATCCAGCAAAGGGCCGCACTAAGTGGTTTATTTTATATTCTATTTATTAATAATATTTTTACCGCTGTGAAAAAATTTAGTTTGTTACTGGATGTGGTCGATGTGAAGATAAACCAGTGAGTGACGTCATTTTTTGACAAGATGACGTCAATCGTCTCTTGAAATGGCTGCAGATAATAAATTGCAATTTAATGCCTCTAAATGTGTAGCGGAATCTTTCTCACGAGCCTTGAGCGTCAAAGTAAGTTTTGAGTACTCTCTGGGCAATGAGATTCTTCGCAGATGTGACTGCTGCGGTAGTGCTTTCACCTGTTTTTTTTTTTTTTAAGTGATTGTCACTAGCATTTCCATTCAAGAGAACCCTTAAATACCAAAGTGTTTGTTTAAATCCTACTTAATGTTGATATCTTGTGATCATAAGTGATGAAAGTAGATATCTAAAATATGTTATATATTCGTGGAAATATAAATTGAATTGTTTTACAGTATGAATAAGTTTAATTATTAAGTTTAATGCTGGCGCCATCTGAATTAAAATTGATAAATTTAAAGAGAAAATCGATACTTTCTTTTGATAATAACAGATGGCGGCAAATAATATAATAGTATTTAATGAAAATATATAGTTTAACTAGCTGACCCGGCCACGCGTTGCTGTGGCTAAAGTTTTTGTTATATTACATTATAGTAAACAATCTAAGAGGAACAATAAGAGAACATCAGTCACGGAGTCCACTATGCTTTTTCACACAGATGGTATTTGTAAAAATATATGGTGATCTCATATAAAGTTTTGATCAATGAAGTACAAATAAGTAAAAAACAGGATTAATTTCACTGTATTATCTTCATTATAATATGAATGCAATTTACACTTCAGTCTAAGTAACACGTGGCCGGCTATGCTAACACCAAAAATTTAAAAAGTGGAAATAATTGAATTATACGGTATTTCGTTCACTACAAAATAAATTTAATTAATTTTATAGCGTCAACAACACGTGGTAATTATGCTGTTAAAATGTAGCTTATATGACACGTTCGTAGATTTACCATAGCAGCGCCATCCATTGATTACTTACTCAACCCAGTCGAAAGGTATCGACACCTGTTAGAATCATTTGGAGTTAACAGATAATTGTGACTGTCAAATAATAACAGACAAATAATTAGCAATAAATTAAAATTGCGACTATAATTTGAGATTTAAACTATCCTATCTCTCAAGTTGGATCGAACTGCACATGGTGTGCAAATTTTATTATAATCGGTTAAGTGGTTTAGGAGTCCATTGAGGACAAACATTGTGACACGAGATTTATATATATTAAGATAAATATATATATATATTATCAACGTTTGTAATGTATTGCCTTTATTGTATTGTTTGACTATTTTGCCAACAGTTGCATAAAAAATAATGACATTTTTGCAAACATTTATGATGCAACGAAGTGTTACTTGTGGATAAAAATGTATTAAAGTAGGAACCCTACTAAGGAACCAACAGTTGCTGAGAAATCTGATAATTTAAGGAAATAAATTCCTACTCAAAGTCAGAACACATTAAAAGTGTCACGCGGTCACGTCTAGTGAGCCGGCACTGAGCTATAATCGATAAAAATAAAATTTCATATTGATATCATAATTTAAAATACAAACAGATTTTAGAATGCGAATTTAACGATTAATATTTAGAAAATGTACAAAAAAGTCTAAGGTCAAATTAATTAAATGTACTTAAAATAAAGTAACCATCTTCAACATAAACCTTACACCCTAAAACTAAAAAAATTCCAGAAATTTTTGGTAATTATTAAAAAGTAAAATAAAAATTACACGGTTCTTACCGTAAACATGTCATATACTCTGTAGATGGTTTTCAAAACGAAAATTGAATCTAATAATCGAATAAAACATTTATTTTTGTCCAATAAATGTTTTATTTTATTACTTATATTTATATTGTTTCCACGCATCAAATTGTCATGGAAACTAAATCTATGTAAGATATATAAAGATAATACACGAAATATATTTACTATATTTACACCCCCTTAAGCCTTCCGAAATAGTTTTAAAACACCCTGTTTATCCGTATATAGACTAATATTTGATTTAATCGTTTCATACTTAAATGTCATAATTGTATGACTTCATGATCCCGTATATTTATGCAATAATAGTAAATGTAGTATCTTGAAATAGGTGACCGCGACCGCGTCGATCAGCTGTCGTACTTATTAGAAGAATCGTGTAATATTATCTCGTAAATTCAAAATTTTCATTTAAACTTTTGATTCTAAACTTTCAATTCAAAACGCCGTTGCCGGTATCAAATAAATAATTGTAGTCAATTTAAATTATGAAATTTAAACAGTGAAACTAAACCGGTGGCGCAGTGAGTAGGCATTCATACCTCGTTACCCTCGTGCATCTGCCCCGTGCTTTCGCCGCTCTGTGGTTACTTTGAACGGCCTTATATCGTGAAGAAAACCATTTGCCGGTTTCAATTTTAAGTTGTCATACACTTTTTCATAACGATTGATGTATTTTTTAATTGGTTGCCTTTGTTTTGTTTCAGACTTGAACAAAATAATTAAACAAAAAAAAAACAATTTTCAGAAGTGGAGTGTGAAACTAAGAAAATAGATTTGAAGTTGAAAAAACTTGAGTATCGCATAAAATTAAAAGAATTTTTAGATTCGAAAAGTACATAGTTTGAATAAATAGATATATTTTTTAAAATTTGTTTTATTTTCAATACAAAAGGTGGTTTTAGTCAATTTTTAAGGCTGCTATAACAACATATTCTGACAACACAATCTATACAATGGGAAGTTATATAATAGGAAATTTCTTAAATTTAAATATTAATATCATAATATTTCAGAGGCCTATTCTAACATGCGTACAATCTATTTCTACCAATATTTTTGGAAATTAAGCAATTTCATAGAATTCTCTGATTACTGTGTCGAGAGGTTTAAATCTAACTTAATGTCTTCTTAAATTAGCAATAGCTTGACTGACAGTCCACACAATTCTACAAGCTGAAGATACAGCTAAACCACAAAAATCTGATGATGCAATCAACATTGATCCAAGGGCATAAAATCGCCAAGTCAACAGAAGGCGTTGCAAAGGAGGAATAGCAAAATTTCTGAAAATATGCCGCAGGCACGAGTCGTTGCACGCCGAAGTCGCAGTTATTAATAATAATATTTATTGGTACACATTTTTCCATTACAAAATAGAATACCAAAGCATTATTTATTTAAAAATAAAACCAATGAAAAAAAAACAAAATTAATTATACCAAATAATTGATTGATTAATTAACACATTAATCAACAACCTAAGCCGACTACAAGCATCTCCAATTAAACATATATGTTTAGTACAGGCAATGTCCAGTTAGGTATGGTTATGTTATTATTCATCATCTAAGAAATATATATAAACAAAAATAAATAAAACATACATTTAAAATCACTGTCATTAGAACGGATCCTCCAATAAGAAGTTTTAAAGTTATATTTTAGTAACATTTTAATTTTACATACGTCGATACGATTAGGTAACATGTGGCAACACTGTGGCCAATTTCGGATCACACGGTGAAATATTTTAATATTTATGTATCAATATTGTATTGTATTTTAATATTGTATTTTAACATTTATGGGCTTTAAGAAAAACATCATTGAAGGAATATAATTTTATGTTAACTTTTCAACCATATCTAATAGGGATAACCCCGGTATATCTAAACATTCATTTCAAATTATTACTTATAACTACCTATAGTAAATGAATGATGAACGATGGAACTAAAAAAAAGTGGAAATAGACGAAAAACATTATAACATTGTAAAGCATTGACGTCAACTATCCGTCTACGTTTAAAACCTCTTAAAATCAAATAGGAATACATTAGGAAAATAAAAAGACAAAATTAAAAAAAAATAAATTTACTTTAAATTAATGTTAAACTAATGAATTAAGTAATGCAACTAAGGTGGAAAATTAATTGTTTTTTTTATGGTAAAAGTTACGGAACGTCAAAACTACCAAGTCATAAAGCATATTGGGCTGATAAAAAAAAATGCTGAAGGATTGGAAGGATTAAAAACAGAGGCGCGACACACCACATTGCCGCATTATAAAAACATTATATTTGGCGATGAACACCATAAATGTGTCTTTTTAAGCTTTCTTTACGAATATATGTATAATCACACTCGCTGCATTTATATTTTTTTATTTTGCGATGGACACCATCAATGTGCATTTTTAAGTTTCCTTTTGCAATACACTTATAATCACACTCGCTGCATTTATGTCTTTTTATTTTGCGATGGACACCATCAATGTGTATTTTTAAGGTTCCTTTTTGAGTACACATATAATCACACTCGCTGCATTTATATTTTTTTATTTTGCGATGGACACCATCAATGTGTATTTTTAAGGTTCCTTTTTGAGTACACATATAATCACACTCGCTGCATTTATATTTTTTTATTTTGCGATGGACACCATCAATGTGTATTTTTAAGGTTCCCTTTTCAGTACACATATAATCACACTCGCTGCATTTATATTTTTTTATTTTGCGATGGACACCATCAATGTGTCTTTTTAAACTTTCTTTACGAATACACATATAATGACACTCGCTGCATTTATATTTTTTTATTTTGCGATGAACACCATCAATGTGTCTTTTTAAGGTTCCTTTTTGAGTACAGATATAATCACACTCACTGCATTTATATCGTTTTATTTTGCTGTGGACACCATCAATGTGTTTTCTTATGTTTCCGTTTTCAGTACACATATAATTACACTCGCTGCATTTATATTTTTTTATTTTGCGATGGACACCATCAATGTGTGTTTTTAAGGTTCCTTTTTGAGTACAGATATAATCACACTCACTGCATTTATATCGTTTTATTTTGCTGTGGACACCATCAATGTGTTTTCTTATGCTTCCTTTTTCAGTACACATATAATTACACTCGCTGCATTTATATTTTTTTATTTTGCGATGGACACCATCAATGTGTCTTTTTAAGTGTCCTTTTTGAGTACACGTATAATCACACTCGCTGCATTTATATTTTTTTATTTTGCGATGGACACCATCAATGTGCATTTTTAAGTTTCCTTTTTTAAAACAGATATAATCACATTCGCTGCATTTATATCTTTTTATTTTGCTGTGGACACCATCAATGTGTCTTTTTAAGTTTCCTTTTTGAGTACAGATATAATCACACTCACTGCATGTATATCGTTTTATTTTGCTGTGGACACCATCAATGTGTGTTTTTAATTGTCCTTTTTCAGTACACATATAATCACACTCGCTGCATTTATATTTTTTTATTTTGCGATGGACACCATCAATGTGTCTTTTTAAGGTTCCTTTTTGAGTACACATATAATCACACTCGCTGCATTCATATTTTTTTATTTTGCGATGGACACCATCAATGTGCATTTTTAAGTTTCCTTTTTTAAAACAGATATAATCACATTCGCTGCATTTATATCTTTTTATTTTGCTGTGGACACCATCAATGTGTCTTTTTAAGTGTCCTTTTTGAGTGCACATATTGTCACACTCGCTGCATTTGTTTCCTTTTACACTGCTATGAACGTCTTTGATGTGATTGATTAATAGATATTTAAATGCAAACGACTTACAGCATTCGTTACATTTTAACTGTCCAAATATTTTATTTTTATTTGGTGTTTCTACGTTCAAACATAACCTACATAAAAAAATAAAAAAGTCTTTGCACACGGATCTATCGCATTGAACATTAATGGACGCGGTGCTATCTAGAGGACTCCCGCACTTCGTACACGAAAAATCTAAAGCGCTTACATTTATTTTTGGAATTTTCTTTGTAATTTCTTCGTATTTCACGACATTCGCCAAATTGTAAATATCAGGCTCTTTCTTGATAAATTGAACATCTCCTATTTCAATTTCCCGCTGTTGATTTATGTTAATTTCTTGGTTTTCATTTGTAGAATTTTCTTCATTTTTCAGATTTACAGAACTAAATAATTCCCAACTGGAATGGTGCATTTTAAAACTAATAAAGCTTACTTTGCAATAAATATAATGGTTGCGTATTGTTTGACAGCGCTGTCATTGTGTTGTTATTTAGGTTAAATGTCAAAGATACAGATTTGAGTCACTTTTAAGGCCACAAATCGAATTTTGAAAAACATAATTCTCGCTGTCAATGTTATTTATAGCTAAATTCATGCCTAGTACTTTTTATTTGATAGGAAATTTATTTATCTTAGGGTTTAAAATGAAAAATATCTTTGATTGTTAATAATGAGATTTATTTTTCAACTCAAATGTCCAAGTAACATTTTTTTTTAATAAAACCTACTTTTTACTATTGGAAATGAGGACATTATTATTTACAAATAATGATTAGTGTCTTATAAGTGATAAGTGAGACATAAATTGGTATGAAATAAATCAAATTTTGGTTTAAAATCACTAAAATAATAAGTAGGCATTTTGTTTAATAAAATGCAGAAGAATTTTGGAAACTCAAATTATAAAAAATTATGTTTTTTTACTTGAAGTAAATAAATATTCTCAGCTTTACGAAATCAAATATATTGTCCTGACCCATCTCAGTCAACAGATATTTGGACTCTATAGATGCTTTATGAGTGTATGACTCGTCTGTTTAGTTCAAAAACAAGTTAATTGACAAAATGGGGTAAAATGAGTTAAAAATAAAGTTTTGATCAGTTTTTCGAACTCTATCGACTGGTATAACACACTAAATAAAACGATGGCTGGTTTAGAAGTTAGCTTGTTTAAATACCGACTAAATACATTGATTCGCAGAAATATGAACAATTCAAATCTTCTAAGTGAATTTATAGGAGTTTTTTTCTAGATTAATTCTAGGAAAAAAACACAAAATACCTTGAATGCTTTTACATGAAAGTATATTTTCTGTGACATGACATCATATTTTAAGTAAAAACAGTTAAATATTGTTATTTTTTTTAGATGTATATTTCATATATACTTTTACAAACCAAAAACATTTAATTACAATTAATTATTTTAGTTGTTTAACTGAATGCTTTTTTTATAATTCTTCATATTAGCTAAAACACCTTAAGTTATTATAAATGTTTTGAGCAGGTAATATAGACCCTATTATAATAATCACTAATGACTATTAAAACAAGTTAAATACGTTTAGACGATTTGAAGAGTTCACTTGTGCGACGTTTCGGCCAGCCGTACTGCACTGAAAATATTTCCTTTTACTTTTATGAATACATTGCATTTTTTTCAGACTGTTTTGCGCATAAGGGTGACTCTTCAGACCTCAATGAAGAGCAACAACGCGTGGTAGATGAATGTGATGATGATGAACTATCGTAGACACACATCTACCACCACAACAGCCATCAGGGATACACGAGTACATGAAGGCGAATATATGGACTATCCCTTAATTCTGATAAACAATTCTCTGCGGCACAGCAATTCAACAGAAAATGTTATTTTTAATACCTTGACACAGCCAAATTTAATGACAAGTATCCAAAGCATTTCTATTATTTCAGAAGCACATAATATAGTTGAGACAGTTTAAAACGTCTTTAAACGTTTTTTTTTAAACGTTTTAAAAGTCTTACCAAAAAAGTGATGGCTTATCTTATATGACATACAACAAAAAAATAATGCCTGTAAAGGTGGCTAAACCAGCAAAGTGTGATAAATGCCAATTTAAATGCACTGAGATTTTTTTGTCTTGATGAACGTATCCATTTATGTAGATATTACTGGAGGCTTGATTTTAAAAGTAAGAAAAAAATCTTATTATCTAATGAACTCGTTCAAGGGCCTAAACGATTTCTTGTTAGATCTCAAAGAAAACCAAGATTGTATGCCAAAAAATGTTTTTTTCTTAAAGGCGATTTATTGATACCAGTTTGATGTGTAAAACTCTTAAGTGAAATGTGTAAAAAAAAGATAAAGAAATTAAGATATTTAAATGAGAACCTGAGAAAATGTATTTTAATTAAGACATGTCACAAAAATTTAACTACCTCAATATTGCAGCCATTTCGAATACTCCTCGAGCCTACTCAACTAGAAACAAATACGCTTCCCAAAATTCACCTGCTCCACAAACAATGACTAATCTAATAAATATACTTCCCGGACAATTAAGGTAATTGTAGAAAAAACCGCAGCCGATAAGATCACCAAGGTAGTATTGTTAAGAAAATAAAAAAATAAAGAAAGAAATAAAGAAATTAAGATATTTAAAAGGAGAACCTGAGAATGTGTATTTTAATTACGATATGTCACAAAAATTTAACATCATCAATATTGCAGCCATTTCGAATACTCCTCTAGCCTACTCTACTAGAATCAATTAGGCTTCCCGAATTTCTCCTGCTCCACAAACAATGACTAATCTAATAAATATCCTTCCCAGACAATTAAGGTAATTGTAGAAAAAACCGCTGCCGATAAGTCAGACAAAAAAACAAGATTTACTAAAATTATGCCAGAAAGGTGTTATTCCAGAAGATCAGGTGATGGGTGGTTCAGAGATCAGGTGATGGGTGGTTCAGAGATCTTAATGCCTCTGCCACTGAAAAAGATCGAGTGCCACAACCAGCTTTGGATGAATCGTCAGACGAAGATTATTATAATTAAATGTTATATTATTGCCTTGATTATATTTATGTTTGATATAATTTTATTATTTGATAACTTTACTTTACTTTACTAGGTGTTTGTAGCTGTAAAGAAAAAAGTAAGATTTCATTTAGATGGTTTTTGTAACTTTATTTCATTGTTAACGATTATTGCTGAAATAGAAAGAGTATAGAAACTCAGTTTTATTATTGTGCAATCTTTTTTGTAAGCTAAAATGTTTGTAGCTGTAAAGGCGGAAAAGAGATAATTAGTTGTTAGATTACTTGATTTTTGTGTTTTTTTTTTTAATAAAAAAGCGTGTTTTATTACTTGCTTCATTTCTATTTTTTTTTTAAATAACTATAGCTGATATAATAAGATAAATCCTAATTTAATAGTAAAACTGATATCTCACCGATATTTATCAAGGAATTAATGGAAGTTCGTTTGTATCAACGGGGCTCATATATTTACAGGTAAAAACCTTTAAGTATATTTATTATAAAAATAACATTAAAACAAGTACAAATCGTATAAATTGTGTACAGGTAAAAGAAGTTAAAAGTTTCCCACTAGTTTATTTTTATTTTTTTATTGAAAAAATTTAGCCTTTAGTCAAAAAAAAGTTTTGATAACAAAAGATTATTAAATTTTCTTGATAAACTACATTCTTAATGTTTTTAATTTGTTACCACAATATGAGTTTTCAAGTCTCAAACCTCTAAATTGATTTTTCTCAAAAGTGTCATATCTGCATTTAACTCGTTTTTGAAGTAAACAGACGATTTATACTACTCGTACTCGTATTATATAGCTAAAAATACATCACAAAAAATATATACGAGTATATATTTTAAATTGTAAATAGAAGTTTTATAATTATGCTTAAATATACTATTTTAGAATTAGTATGAGAATAACTGCCATATAACATTTCTTCCTTTGAATTCATACAGATTTTTTTAATTAAATATGTTTTGATGCGTTGCGTAATGTTGGGAACCTCTTTCATCGACGTACTTATTGCTAATTGTATCAATAAAATGTTCGACACATTCTCCATGATTGTATTTTTATAAATGTCATTTAAAACAAGAACTAAATAAGAATAATCTTAATATATATAAATCTCGTGTCACAATGTTTATCTTCAATGGACGGCTGAACCACTTAACCGATTATAATAAAATTTGCACACCATATGCAGTTCGATCCAACTTGAGCGATAGGATAGTTTAAATCTCAAATTATAGTCGCAATTTTAATTTATCGCTAATTTTTTGTCCGTTATTATTTGGCAGTCATAAAACTGACAGATGTCGATACCTTTTTATTTTATGGGCGATTGTGAAGAGCGCGTGACGACTCGGTGCCTGTATAATTTTATTGAACAAGCAGAGGAAAGAGCAATTGTGATATTATTGGAAAATTTTTTAGAAGATCACAATCAACTAATTCAATTGATCAAAAGAGTTTCGCCACGACTGCATAATGACAATTATCAAATCGTCATAAAAGCCGACAAAGTACCATTAGGTGAACATGCTGGTAGATTCAACGCTCCAACTGTTGATGAGGTTGCTGTTATCATGGTTGGTGATCCAGTTGACAAAAGATCTATAAACATTACACGGCGAGACAACACTGTCAGTACGATTTCGGATCTACACCGTTCATATGACGCACTACAATATCCATTGATATTTTGGCAAGGACAAGATGAATATCACCTTAATATCAATCAGTATGATCCAAATACCGGTAAATTTGACAATTATCTATTTACTTTCTTACTGTATGTATAGATTTTAATTTCGTATTGCATTTTATTATTTATTTTTTTAGGTGATTACAGAAATAATAAAGTTAGCTCAATGAACTACTACGCACACCGAATAATGGTTAGACAACATCAAGACAATTATATCCTTCGATATCGTCAGCTGTTCCATCAATACATTGTTGATATGTATGCTAAGGTCGAAAGCGAACGCTTGCGATTCCTTCGATTCAACCAGGCAAAACTACGATCGGAAGAATATATTCACTTACGAGATGCTGTTGCTGGAAACATCGATGGAAATTTAAATCCCAATGACATCGGTAATGCTTTCATTTTACCTTCAAGCTACATCGGCAGTCCACGGAACATGCAGGAATACATACAAGATGCGATGACTTACGTACGTCATTACGGCCGACCGGATTTATTTATTACATTCACATGTAATCCGAATTGGGAAGAGATACAAACTTTACTATTGCCAGGACAACAAGCCATTCATCGTCATGATTTAACTGCACGTGTGTTTAAACAAAAATTGAAATCCTTAATTGATTTTATTGTTAAATATACAATTTTTGGTATCACACGTTGTTGGCTGTATACGATAGAGTGGCAAAAGCGAGGTTTGCCTCATGCCCACATTTTGGTTTGGCTTAAAGATAGAATCCGTCCTGAAGAAATCGATCAAATAATTTCAGCCGAAATTCCAGACCCATTAATTGATCAAGAATTATTTGATATTGTCACCAAACACATGATCCATGGGCCATGCGGTGTTTTCAACATGACGTCACCGTGCATGGAAAATGGAAAATGTAAAACTTCCCAAAGCCGCATACGAATGACACGATCACGGATATTGATGGTTATCCAATGTATCGCCGCAGAAGTACTGAGAATGGTGGCCACACATTTACAATGCGACTGCCGAACTTTCCAAATCAAGTTGAGTTTGATAATCAGTGGGTGGTACCATACTCACCACTACTTTCAAAAACTTACAAAGCTCATATCAATGTTGAGCTTTGCAGTTCTGTTAAATCAATTAAGTATATTTGTAAATATGTAAACAAAGGCAGTGATTTGGCCATATTTGAAGTAAAAAACATAAATAAAAATGACGAAATAGCACGATACCAAATGGGCAGATACATTAGCAGCAATGAAGCTATTTGGCATATTCTCAGCTTTCCCATCCACGAAAGAGATCCTGCTGTCCAACATCTGGCAATACATCTTGAAAACGGTCAACGTGTATACTTCACTGAAGAAAATGTTCTCCAAAGAGCGTTCGAAGCTCCGAAAACGACTCTAACTGAATTTTTTACATTGTGTCAAAAACCTGATGTTTTTGGCCAATTCGCGAAGACATTGGTGTATGGTGATGTTCCACGTTATTTCACATGGAACAAATCCAGTAAAAAATGGGAGCCACGGAAACAAGGAAAACCACATCCTTCCATTACAGGCATATTCAAAGCTAAGACATTGGGGAGACTTTACACGGTACATCCAAAGCAACGTGAGTGCTTCTATTTACGTTTGTTATTGGTGAATGTTCCCGGACCAACGTCTTTTGAATTTTTACGAACAGCTAATGGTCGAGTATTCAATACATACCAGGATGCATGTCGTGAACTGCAATTGCTAGAAGACGATAACCATTGGGACTTAACGCTTGCTGATGCTGCGTTGACATCAACACCGAATAACATTCGTCAGTTGTTTGCAATTATTTTGGCGACATGTTATCCCTCGCAAGCACAAACTTTGTGGGAAAAATATAAAAATTGTATGACAGAAGACATCTTGCACCGAATTAGACAAACAAATCAATGCCAAAACATAGATTATACACCAGAGATGTACAATGAAGCATTGGTCTTGATCGAGGATTTATGTGTTCTTATTTCAAATTTACCACTTAATCATTATGGTATGCCATCACCTAATCGTCCAGCCACCGACTTAGTCAATACCGATTTACAACGAGAAAATCAATATGACCATGGAAGTTTAGCAACAATTATCATGAACAGTGAACCATTACTGACAGCAGAACAAAAAATTATTTATGATCGGATTATGCTGGCTGTTGCTGCTGAACAAGGCGGTTTTTTTTTCTTGGATGCACCCGGTGGAACCGGTAAGACATTTTTAATATCGTTGATTCTTGCCAAAATACGGTCGCAACAAAAACATCGCATTAGCATTAGCATCGTCAGGCATTGCGGCTACTTTACTGGATGGTGGGCGAACAGCACATTCAACATTCAAGCTGCCATTGGACGTTCATAATAAACCAGATGCAATGTGTAACATCAAAAAGAATAGTGGAATAGCTGCAGTGTTGCGGAAGAGTTCTATAATAATTTGGGATGAGTGCACAATGGCACACAAATATTCACTTGAAGCATTAAACAGAACTATGCAAGATTTAAACAGCAATAATAAACTTTTCGGTGGTGCTATCTTACTTTTGTCTGGTGACTTCCGGCAGACCTTACCGGTTATACCTCGCTCTACTTTCGCGGATGAGATTAATGCATGTTTGAAACAATCATTCTTATGGCGAAGTGTTGAAACACTTCGATTGACCATAAATATGCGAGTACAATTGCAAAATGATCCATCAGCACTAATATTTTCCGAACAACTACTAGATATTGGGAACGGTAAAATAAAACTGCAACCAAATACGCAATGCATTAAACTACCAGACAATTTTTGCACTGTTGTTCAGGATAAAACTGAATTGATTCAGAGTATTTTCCCGGATATACAGAATAATTATTTGAATCATGAATGGCTTAGTCAACGGGCGATTTTGGCAGCCAAAAACGTTGATGTTGACGAAATTAACTTCCAGATACAACAGTTGTTACCAGGCGATCTGATGTCTTTTAAATCAATCGATACTGTTGTTGATGAAAATGAAAGTGTAAATTTTCCGATTGAATTTTTAAATTCATTAGTTATCCCTGGAATGCCACCACATAATCTTCGATTAAAGATTGGTTCCCCTATTATTCTCCTCCGTAATTTGAATCCACCTCAATTATGTAACGGTACGCGTTTGGTCATCAAAAAGATCACCGGAAACATTCTTGAAGCAACCATTTTGGCTGGGAAGTTTAAAGGAAAAGTGGTCCTGCTGCCACGTATTCCGATGATACCATCAGATTCTACCATACCCTTCAAAAGGCTACAGTTTCCAATTCGTTTAGCTTTCGCCATGCTATAAATAAATCTCAAGGTCAAACAATGTCCATTTGTGGTTTAGATTTGGAAAATCCATGTTTTTCTCATGGGCAACTATATGTTGCGTGTTCACGTGTTGGGAAACCGTCGAATCTATTTGTGTTAGCTAAAGACAGGTTAACCAAAAACATTGTGCACCGATTGGTGTTAAATTAAATTGAAACTGAAAGTATTTATAATTCAAAAAAAAAGATATTAATGTTTAAAAGTTTAAGACTGTCTGCCTTGCCTACCTCATTCATGAGTTTAAGCGTCACATGTTATTTACTGTATTATACTGTAATATACTTATATTTGTTATAAAATTAAATGGAAATAATAAATCTGATAAATTTTTATTTTTTACCTATTGATTTCTGCTTAGTATCAAGTGTAAGAACATTTTAATTAATTGTGTTCAACGTACTTCCCCTTCAAATCTCAATCCAGTGAATTTGTATACCAACATCAACATTTTCGTCTTAGTTCGTAAATAATTTCATTGTACTAAAGGGTTATAGTAGTAGAAAGTCAAATAAGGAGATCACCATATTTTTTTACAAATACCATCTGTGTGAAAAAGCATAGTGGACTCCGTGACTGATGTTCTCTTATTGTTCCTCTTAGATTGTTTACTATAATGTAATATAACAAAAACTTTAGCCACAGCAACGCGTGGCCGGGTCAGCTAGTATACTATAGGTATCTAATGTCACGATTCTGACTGTCTCTAAAAGTGGTATTTTTGGCGTTGCCACCCCAAAATTGTTGGATTAGTATCAATATGACGTGAGTTATTTTTAATAACGCTATGAGTGTTTCTTCCTATTTACACTATAAATTCGTAAATATTTAAATTATCGTAATTAAAAAAAAACACCTAGTTTATTTGTAATTAATTGTAAATACATATTATGTGTTTACAATTTACTTTTGAACTTGCACAGTCTGACACTGTCATAAAGTGTTTAATCACATTTTTTTCTTTTTTAAATAAATGCCTTTGTAACCATTATATTTCGTTTAGAGACAACTTGTTTACTATGCGTTGGTTTATAATACGTTTTCAAGTTTTTTGTTAGAAGTGGTTAGTTTTTTCATTTTAAAAATGTATTTTTTTTTTGTAACGTTTTTATAAACAAATAGCTATTAAGGTACATTTTTGCTATTGAATGTTTAAATTGTGTTTAACCTTTTTTGCTATTGTTTAAACTTTTCTATATATTTTCAGATACCTAACTGAATATTTTCTTCTGACTTGTAAGCCGACTGGTCGATCACATAGTAGCGGCTAAGCAAAGATTTTTTTTTTTTTTGTTCAAATATGGCATTTTTTACACAAAATGTCGATTCCATTAAATTCCTGGAACTATCTTTCGAAGTCAGAGTTGCAGTTTGAGGTTAGCATTAGAGGTTAAACGCCTGCTGAATATTTTTAGGGTACGTTTTAAGATAAATAAAACGTACGAAATGTTTGTGTAATACACAGTTAATTATTAGGTACCTTCTTTAGGACAGATATTTAGTATAGTTAAGAAGGCATCGAACAGAGGTTCACGCTCACGTCAAACGCTCACGGAACAACCATTTTTAATATGTATCCACGAATCTGTAACCTTTAAACGAGTATGTAATTGTTTCAATAAATAAATTAATTAATTAATTGACTATAAAGGTGAAAATGAAACTATGGTCAATCATAAACCATTCAACCCTAGGTACCGCAACCACCGCGACTCTGATTCTGTGCTGAAACTTTAAAGCGAGGATTTAGATAAATCGGTACAAACATAATAAATATAATAATAAGTAAGAATATAATTTTCGTCAAGAAATTTGACATATCGAAGTCTACCTTTTGCTAGCAAACATTGCGTCAATATTATTATAAATTTAGGCAGGTAAATATTTCGTCACTTCATTACCACTGTCTTCATTTCAAGACCTAAGTATTCGATTTTTGGCCAAAAACAAATTTGTTATAATAATATACTATCGTTAGATATTAAGAAGCAATCTTGTAGCATTTCTTTAAAAATATATTTTCAAAGTAGGTACTTAGGTAACGTTTTCATTAGTGCGTTTTTTTGCGACCTAGAAATGATTTTGCACTGTTACCTCAACCGCAAGCGGAAAAGATAATGATTAGATTGCATAATTGACAATAAGCTCATGAATTAGCTATCCGAGATATTTTTGAAAATTTAATTTGATTTTCTAACTCTTTTGGACCAATAAATATCGATTCGTGGATTACCATATATTTAATGTGTGGTCAACCTGTTTTTGGGAACGACCGAATAGGATTATATATATTATACTTATATCAGATACTATAAACCAATGCGTATAGTCAAATAGCCATATGCTGACCGTTTTTCAATAAGGACGGAGGCGTGAAATACGAATTGCTGAAATGAAATATGGTAACATTTTATTTTAAATAATATAAATTATGTTTGTTACTACGTAACAGAGTGTTAAATTATAATTTTCATTTCATTTTTACTGAATATTATTAATATTTCTGTATTAATAAATATTTCAATATTTTTGTTACCACATTTAATTTCGGCCACTAAATATGTTTTTCGTAAAACAAGCAACCGACTTAAGCTGCCAGCCTACTTAACTCATTTTTCTGCAATATTTTGTTATTGGCAACATTAGGTCGTCAATCGTTTTGACGTTTGGGCTGTTCAGAGTTTTTTTCCGAACTGGCTTAGTCTGTATCAGAACAGTTTCATTGAATGAGTTTAAAGCCATCTATTGTTCGGTTGATGAAGTAACTACTAACTATGATCGAACAAACGCATCCCTTTTAGTGTAGCGAATATTAATCCTATTGATCCGATAATAATTAAACTATACTTTTGAAATAAAACTACAACTTAAAATAAATTTTAATATGCTAATAAATTATTATTGCCATCTAACGTAACTCATGGTTACTTTCTTAGCATCTGCGGAGAGGATCTATTCGATTTACTAGCAAATATAGTTTATTATAATCAGATATACAAGATGGCGCTAGCACTACGCTACAATGACGCAACAATTATAAGATTCATTTTAAAATGTATTTTTTTCTTTATGTGTAATAATCATCCGTAATTATAATATTATTAAATTTTTTTTTGCACAAATAAAAAAAACACGTTTATAAAAGAACAAAATACTATACTGGAGGGCACTGACCGTGGAATTGTGTGAACTCTGTTATCCCGCCGTCCCACAACGCTCTATAGTGAGAGCAGGGCGCCGTTTATAACAGTAGTAATAAGTTTAAATGCAGCGAGTGTAATCACTCCACTTAAGAAAAAACTGATTTGCAGAAACATATTGACGGAGTTCATCGTAAAATAAAAAAGTTTTAATGCAACGAGTGCGTTTATTCATGTTTAAAAAAAATGCATTTTACAAAGCCATATTGCGTTCGTTCACTTGAATATAAAGAAGTTTAAATGCAGCGAATGCAATTACTCCACTTCAATGAATTCTTATTTACAAATTCATATCGACGGAATTCATTTACATATAAAAATGGGAATGGTCTCGGGACAACTTTATTAATGGAATATAGAAGCAAAAACAGCAAATCCCATATTATTTAAAAAAATAAACTAGTAAATAAATAAGGAGGTAACTCAAATCATACTCAACTCAAATTATAAGTCTTTGTTTAAATGTAATGAGTGTGATTACTCTAATTCCAAAAATACTGGTTTAAAAAGACACATTGACACAGTTCACTTTCTAAACAATTGGCACTTTCAAAATCGTATTGACTAGGAGCTGCATTTGCATTTAATATTATTTTATGCATCGTTCTCTAATTATTTACAAGAACCAATCGGACAACCCTAGTTTAGGAAGTGTTTTAAACGGATGTATGTATTGACTAGGTGCAGTTTGTGTTATTTAACCACAATTTATAAATAAAATAATAAATATAATATTTTAGGTATCTACTTAGAACTATCTAACTTATCGAAACAAGCCTATTCTATTATATCGCTTAATCTAGGTTAATATTTGAATCGAAAGGTGTTTATAGGCAAGCAGTTTGTATGTTTTTATTCTTAAATAGTACATATGGAATGTATAAATAGTTTGGTTAGGTTTAAAATATTTATTTGGTTTAGTACTTTTATTTTTAAACGAAAAAATATTATAATTAGGTTTATTATTATCGCATTTAATCGTGCTTGCTTGCTTGATTTACTAATTTTTGTCAATGCAATTCACGTTATTTTGAAAATATTTTGTAGTAAGTACGAACATTCGCATTAGGTTTATTTTTTATAGAATTTTATTAAAAGTTATAATATGGATAATTTGTATTTTGTTTACCGATTTTCAATAATGATATCACTTTAATGGTGTCTGCAAAGTCAATGCCTTTTTTATTAAACAAGATTGAACTGCCTTCTTCATTGTAGTATCGCAAAACCTACCAGTTTTAGACCACTATGTACTAAAGAATCACATTGATTATGACACAAATATAAATATAATATTAGACATTACTACATATGATATACGGCGCGTATTTAACTTGTGATTTCTTAGATAATAAGTTAGGTTTTGTAGATCATCCGATTTGAACCACTTAGCTTTCTAATTTGGGGAGAGCTAAGGAAAAACTTTTGCAATTAGCAAGTAGCAATTAGCGCTCAAATATGTCATTATAAACTTTGATTTTGAGATCGTAATCCTTTAAATAGGTAAAGAAGTTTCATTTCTACAGGGTGTTCCAAGACCATTACCAATTAAAAAATCCGCTCATTGGCCCTGCGATTCCAAACATGATTTGTTGCGACCTTATATCAAAATTCGTCATGGTTTCAGTATCAGATTTTTTTGTTGATGTATTATCCTTTTTTGATGGCACTAATTATTTAGGTACTAGCAGGCGAAGTCAATTTAAATAAAATAATAATTAATTCAAATAATTTTAAATTTAAATGCGTACCTACCTAACAAGGTCACCGTAGAATTTATCACGTGCGTCAGGTTATTACGACCGGTGGCATTTTTGATTCAGAAAAATGTTCCGACTAACACGACCAGACGCACGTGTCGAGTGCCTTCACAAAAATGTCTAGTTTTTATTTCAGAGAAAAATATTTTAAATGTTGTTTAAATGACCGATGTTGTGGTACAACAACATATTGTGAATGCGACTGTACATTGTACTAAGAACAGCGAATCGTGCTAAAAACACGGTTCTAACTTTCCTTGCACGCGATGGAATACATTTCTCCTTCAGAGATCCCCTCGTTGCTACTATAATTGATGGGTGAATTTTAAATAATTGTTAGCTTTAAATACATTTGACCATTGCTTAAGACTTGAGAATTTATACTGTTTGAATATGGCCTTAAAAGTTCGCGTGACTATTTGACCTATAAGAAAGTAGCAGTTGAAATGCAAATATTCACTTGAAAGGCAATTTAACGTGTATTTTTGGTAGATTTAATCAGGAAAGCTACCTAAAATATTCTGGAAAATGTCGACATTAACCAACCAACCTTTTTTTAGAAACTGTAGACTACCCATTGAAAAAACAACATTTGAAATCACACAAAATTCACAGCTCGAAACTCATTCAGTCTTACTGTCAGTAGTATGAAGGTTTTAAAATATTTAATTTAATTATTTGTAACACTGTAATATTAAATTTCTGCACTCTTCCGTATAAACTTTAACTAGGCATTTCGTCTTACTATTGGCTTAAAAGGGTTAAGTACAAGTTTTCTCTTCATGTATTAATATTATAGATAAAATGCTTGCCAAAGTATTTTGTATTAAAGTGGTTTACATCAAACATCAAAAATCTTACTTAAATGGTTTTTAGTGTTATTTTAGTTTGCACGACATTACCTACATCTGACCACATTAAATATTAGTGTTAACTGTGTTATTAAAATTATCGATTAATACAATCTAAGAAGAGATGTGTTCAACAGTAGATACAAAAAAAAATATGTTTAATTTTCATTGTAATTATTTATTATTATTAATATATTTTTAATAGTGGCAATAATATCCAACTCAAGAATAATAAACATTCGGTAAAACTGGAAAAAAGAGCGCGAACATGTCATTATGGTAATGATATTAATATCAAATGTGGCAACCCCAAATATTCCACTTTTAGTG
Source organism: Neomicropteryx cornuta (assembly GCA_020383195.1). Classification (NCBI taxonomy): domain Eukaryota; kingdom Metazoa; phylum Arthropoda; class Insecta; order Lepidoptera; family Micropterigidae; genus Neomicropteryx; species Neomicropteryx cornuta. The sequence continues at coordinate 6,859,988 of JAHKQU010000031.1, forward strand.
ACAGCCGGAACATAGTTTAATCTTTTCCATCAACTCTACAAGTCTGTAATAAATTCATTGTTTTGTTCGTACTCCTAAAGAAACATGTACCGAAAAGATATCATCAAAGCAGAATGTATTGAAGATAATGTATTGATGGATATTCATGAACCAACAAAGTCTACAGAAAATAGTGCAGAAGACTATCCCGCTAACAGTTCACACGGGTTAAATGAATTCGATCTGAGTATTAGTAACATAATCAATTCTACAAATTATTTACCGAAAAATGAAGAAAGTAGCTATGATCATATCACTGTACAAGATGAGATTGAGATAGGCGATATAACGTTCATCAAAACTGAGCCTCAAACATTCGACCCAATAAAAGATTGTAAAATTGATACATTACGAGTATTAGGTACACTCGATCAACTGAAGAGTGAAATTAAAGAGGTTGATTCTCGCAACAAACGTAATATAAAGTTCTTAAGCAGCGAATATAACAAATTGTATACTCAAAAAGGTCACTTGAAGACACCCATTGACAGTGTTCATAAAAATATTAAAAATTACAAGTGTAACGAGTGTAACAAATCGTTTACTCAAAGAAATAACTTGAAGATACACATTGATACTGTTCATAGAAATATTAAAAGTAGTACGTGCAGCGAGTGTAACAACTCGTTTACTCAAAGAAGTCACTTGAGGATACACATTGATACTGTTCACCGAAATATTAAAAAGTACGTGTGTAACGAGTGTAACAAATCGTTTACTCTAAGAGGCAGCTTGAAGACACACATTGATACTGTTCACAGAAAAATAAAAAAACATACGTGCAGCGAGTGTAACAACCCGTTTACTCAAATATGTCACTTGAAGATACACATTGATACTGTTCACAGAAATATCAAAAAATATACGTGCAGCGAGTGTAACAACTCGTATACTCAAAGAAGTCACTTGAGGATACACATTGATACTGTTCACCGAAATATTAAAAAGTACGTGTGTAACGAGTATAACAAATCGTTTTCTATAAGAGGCAGCTTGAAGACACACATTGATACTGTTCACAGAAAAATCAAAAAACATACGTGCAGCGAGTGTAACAACCCGTTTACTCAAAGATGTCACTTGAAGAGACACATTGATACTGTTCATAGAAAAATAAAAAAACACACCTGCAATGAATGTAACAAATCATATACTGGAAGACAAAACTTAAATATACACATTGATACTGTTCACAGAAATATAAAAAAATATACGTGCAGCGAGTGTAACAACTCGTTTACTCAAAGAAGTAACTTGAAGATACACATTGATACTGTTCACCGAAATATTAAAAAGTACGTGTGTAACGAGTGTAACAAATCGTTTTCTATAAGAGGCAGCTTGAAGACACACATTGATACTGTTCACAGAAAAATCAAAAAACATACGTGCAGCGAGTGTAACAACCCGTTTACTCAAAGATGTCACTTGAAGAGACACATTGATACTGTTCATAGAAAAATAAAAAAACACACCTGCAATGAATGTAACAAATCATATACTGGAAGACAAAACTTAAATATACACATTGATACTGTTCACAGAAATATAAAAAAATATACGTGCAGCGAGTGTAACAACTCGTTTACTCAAAGAAGTAACTTGAAGATACACATTCATACTGTTCATAGAATTATTAAAAAGTAGTACGTGCAACGATTGTAACAAATCGTTTACTCACACATTGCACAAGATTGTTCACAGAATTAATAAAATCCCGAGTGCAACGAGTGCTGAGAAAATGTGAAATGCAATGGCGTCCAAGAACCTGCAGATGTATTGAACTGTGGCTGACATTAGCAGCCTGGGTTTAGTCAGTGCAGGATCAAGAATCGTGAAATATTAATGAGGTGTTTAGACCCTGTAGTGTCGGTTATTTGAGAAAGGTGGAAGGCAAGATGGCCAGCTACCATGTAGGTATTTGGTCCGTTACATTATGGTATTTAATGTTTTCGATTGTAAATATTGATGTAACTAATATTTAAACTTATGTAATTGCTATTATTGTAGAAAACACTGTGTCTTCTTTTTCTAAACATTTTTTTTCTTTATACGTTTTATAGCCCCAAAATAAATATAAATTCTACATTCAAGAAATTAGGGCGCCTCTGTGGACTAAGCCCCAGAAAACTAAATTTTAAATAATTAACCATTAACCTAAAGTTAACACTCCGACTAGGACTTCATGGAGAGCAACGGATCTCCCTCAGGATTGATGTGAAAATAAAAAATATCTGGTTTGCAATTTTAAAAAGAAATAAAAACATTTAATAAAAAATCATCATAAAACTCTAAATTCCGAAATTAGTATTGTTATTCTAGAATTCTCCTGGAACGCCATCGCGAGCCCAAAAGCGTAAGGGACATTCTTGAATCAAAACGTATTTTTTTTTTTAACTTAGGGATAAGTAACCCACAATAACATAGTACCCTGAAATACGGATAAAAAAAGCAATTAAACTCGACATCAAAAGGTAGAGAACTAAATCAATGGTAAACCAAAGAACTACTTACCGCTTCCATCGGGAGAACGGATTTAGGGATAGCGAACCGAAACATTCCGAAACGAAGAGATGTGCTACTTAAATGTTGAGTTAAAATAAAATCAGTACTTTTGCAGTTTATCAAAACCAGTTTAATCGTGTTCTGCAATCATTTTTTCGGTCGAATTGTTAAAAGGAATAGTAGATAAGTGAATTATTTAAAAATATAAACTTTAAGAAATTTAAAATCGTTAATGTTTTCCAAAATATTGACAACATTGCTTTTTGAAATATACAGTCTATTTCCGATATTTTAAAAAGTGCCAATATTAAAATTATATTTGAATTCTGTGCATGACAAACAATCGACAACAAAGAATCGTATATTTTTCTTAAAATCCGAAATTTACTTGGGCTATTTCTAAAATGATTGGATACTGGATTAAAGCTATGTTCCTCTTTGCCTTCAAACATATACAATTCATATAGTTAATTATTTTGAAATTCACAATTCATTTAATTTATATTTGCTTTTAAAAATTATTAGTAATGGGTTAGGTACATTCAATTCTTAGCCTCGAGGTATTTTTAATAACTCAAACATGTTTCACAATGAGGTTTAGAAATGTATTTAAGGAACCAATAATATAATTGTTATACTTAAAAGAGTACCATTTTGTGGCGAATGGACATATATATAGTAATAAGTATAAGTGTAGAGAAAACGAGTCTCGTCAATGCCTGTAATGCAATGGTCTATGGTCAAAAAATAGCTTTGCCGAATAAACTTTCTTGATCCTTAGCACTAACGTCAGAAATTGACATCACATGTCAGAAACGCGATCTTAGGAATTAATTACACATATTTTACTAGTTATTACACTAATAATCAGAATATATAATTACACCTATTTACCTACAATGTCAGTCTCTTAACGAGTTCAAGATTGCAGTTCATATTTTATCGTTTTAAAATGGAGAAATACCAATTTGGGACTATTAAAATAGAGCAAGCAAAAATTTCGTATGAAAGCTATAGTAATAGTGATGAAACACACGTGATGAAATCGGACGTTAAAGAATTTGGTAATATATATATTAATTAAGTCAGAAATATTTGACAATAGCGGCGACAGTGACGTCAACCAACAATCTAATAAACAATATGATGATGAATCGATTAAATTAGAGACTCATATTATGAGAGTCGTGATGGAACCCGTTAAGAGCGAAGACCACGACATAAAACATAACCTATTCGAAAACATAATGGATACAACTAGGAACTATTACTCAGGATCAGATAATTGTAATTTACAAAAACATAAGGAAGGAGTTAAGAAAAAAAAATAAAAAGTTTAAATGCAACGAGTGTGATTACTCCGGTTCAAAAGATACTTGTTTAAAAATAACATTGACTCAGTTCAATTCCTAAACATTTGACACTTACAAAAACGTATTAAAAATGGGCTGCATTTGACACTTTGATCAATAATTTTCTATAATTCTTTGCATCGACCTCTACTTATCTTCTATAGCCAATCAGACTTAGTTTAAGAAGTGATTACTTGAAATTACGTACGTTCTTTCATACTATTGTCTGTTTTGAGTAGGTAAAGTTTCTGTTCTAATATATAAATAACATAATAAACCTAATTTATAAGGCTTGTTGCATAGTGGTGTTAACTTACTTAATTGCTTATTGTAAGTTAATATTTCAAAAGAAATCCTTAGATTGTATTTGTATAGGTAGGTTTATTAAACATAATTTAAAATTTTGATTTATAAATGAAATACCTACTTAGGTACCCACTTAATAAATTCATTCATTAATACTAGATTTAATCAGGCTTGCATTATATATATAATATTTGTCAATGCATTTCACGTTATATTGAAGTTATTATTTTTAGTAGGTTTTTATTATGTTTAGGTGCAGATTATCTATTTCTGGTCAAATCAAATTTTCAATATTAACTTCACTCTAATCGTGTTTGGATAATCGGAGGGAATTAAAAACCTAGAATTTTAATGTTGCATTTGAATAGCTTAACATTTGCATTTTCAGGTTGATTGACGGAATCTGTGAAAAAAATATATAAATAGTAGATATAAAGCGGAAAATCAGTTAATTTAGTGTAGTATTATTCTTTAATTTACCTTTACTTTACATATAATATATTTTTTAATATAACTACTTGACATTGCATAACCAGTCTTTTATAATAAATTGAATTGCCTTCTATAAAATGCGGGGTTCCCCAGGGCGGAGGTGCAAGTCATCTCATTTATTTGATTTCAATTTAATGTACATATAATTCTATCATTTCATTATTCTTGTCAATGTAATGTTTTTTAACACTAGGTTAAGGGTGTAATCAAAAAAAAATAAATATATCTTAATATATATAAATCTCGTGTCACAATGTTTGTCCTCAATGGACTCCTAAAACACTTAACCGATTATAATAAAATTTGAACACCATGTGCAGTTCGATGTGCACTTGAGAGATAGGATAGTTTAAATCTCAAATTATAGTCGCAATTTTAATTTATCGCTAATTTTTTGTCCGTTATTATTTGGCAGTCATAAAACTGACAGATGTCGATACCTTTCGACTGGGTTGATGGCGCTAATGTCTGTTATTATTTGACAGTGACAGTTATTCGACGCAAACGTATTAAAAGAGCCCATCAGTTGGCAGAACAAATTGAATCAAGAAATCCAGCTCAAAGAATCAGGACAGCAGAAGGTCATGCACAAGAATCTCAAAAACAGTGTAACGAACGTCTTCAAGAGAATATCATAAGAACAAGAAAATTATTATTTTCAGTCAAATGCCACCGAAAAAATCTAACCTCAACAACGCGAGCGGCAAACGTCAAAACGCAAACGTCAAAACTACGATCGGAATAATATATTCACTTACGAGATGCTGTTGCTGGAAACATCGATGGAAATTTAAATCCCAATGACATCGGTAATGCTTTCATTTTACCTTTAAGCTACATCGGCAGTCCACGGAACATGCAGGAATACATACAAGATGCGATGACTTACGTACGTCATTACGGCCGACCGGATTTATTTATTACATTCACATGTAATCCGAATTGGGAAGAGATACAAACTTTACTATTGCCAGGACAACAAGCCATTCATCGTCATGATTTAACTGCACGTGTGTTTAAACAAAAATTGAAATCCTTAATTGATTTTATTGTAAAATATACAATTTTTGGTATCACACGTTGTTGGCTGAATACGATAGAGTGGCAAAAGCGAGGTTTGCCTCATGCCCACATTTTGGTTTGGCTTAAAGATAGAATCCGTCCTGAAGAAATCGATCAAATAATTTCAGCCGAAATTCCAGACCCATTAATTGATCAAGAATTATTTGATATTGTCACCAAACACATGATCCATGGGCCATGCGGTGTTTTCAACATGACCTCACCGTGCATGGAAAATGGAAAATGTAAAAAAAACTTCCCAAAGCCGCATACGAATGACACGATCACGGATATTGATGGTTATCCAATGTATCGCCGCAGAAGTACTGAGAATGGTGGCCACACATTTACAATGCGACTGCCGAACTTTCCAAATCAAGTTGAGTTTGATAATCAGTGGGTGGTACCATACTCACCACTACTTTCAAAAACTTACAAAGCTCATATCAATGTTGAGCTTTGCAGTTCTGTTAAATCAATTAAGTATATTTGTAAATATGTAAACAAAGGCAGTGATTTGGCCATATTTGAAGTAAAAAACATAAATAAAAATGACGAAATAGCACGATACCAAATGGGCAGATACATTAGCAGCAATGAAGCTATTTGGCATATTCTCAGCTTTCCCATCCACGAAAGAGATCCTGCTGTCCAACATCTGGCAATACATCTTGAAAACGGTCAACGTGTATACTTCACTGAAGAAAATGTTCTCCAAAGAGCGTTCGAAGCTCCGAAAACGACTCTAACTGAATTTTTTACATTGTGTCAAAAACCTGATGTTTTTGGCCAATTCGCGAAGACATTGGTGTATGGTGATGTTCCACGTTATTTCACATGGAACAAATCCAGTAAAAAATGGGAGCCACGGAAACAAGGAAAACCACATCCTTCCATTACAGGCATATTCAAAGCTAAGACATTGGGGAGACTTTACACGGTACATCCAAAGCAACGTGAGTGCTTCTATTTACGTTTGTTATTGGTGAATGTTCCCGGACCAACGTCTTTTGAATTTTTACGAACAGCTAATGGTCGAGTATTCAATACATACCAGGATGCATGTCGTGAACTGCAATTGCTAGAAGACGATAACCATTGGGACTTAACGCTTGCTGATGCTGCGTTGACATCAACACCGAATAACATTCGTCAGTTGTTTGCAATTATTTTGGCGACATGTTATCCCTCGCAAGCACAAACTTTGTGGGAAAAATATAAAAATTGTATGACAGAAGACATCTTGCACCGAATTAGACAAACAAATCAATGCCAAAACATAGATTATACACCAGAGATGTACAATGAAGCATTGGTCTTGATCGAGGATTTATGTGTTCTTATTTCAAATTTACCACTTAATCATTATGGTATGCCATCACCTAATCGTCCAGCCACCGACTTAGTCAATACCGATTTACAACGAGAAAATCAATATGACCATGGAAGTTTAGCAACAATTATCATGAACAGTGAACCATTACTGACAGCAGAACAAAAAATTATTTATGATCGGATTATGCTGGCTGTTGCTGCTGAACAAGGCGGTTTTTTTTTCTTGGATGCACCCGGTGGAACCGGTAAGACATTTTTAATATCGTTGATTCTTGCCAAAATACGGTCGCAACAAAAACATCGCATTAGCATTAGCATCGTCAGGCATTGCGGCTACTTTACTGGATGGTGGGCGAACAGCACATTCAACATTCAAGCTGCCATTGGACGTTCATAATAAACCAGATGCAATGTGTAACATCAAAAAGAATAGTGGAATAGCTGCAGTGTTGCGGAAGAGTTCTATAATAATTTGGGATGAGTGCACAATGGCACACAAATATTCACTTGAAGCATTAAACAGAACTATGCAAGATTTAAACAGCAATAATAAACTTTTCGGTGGTGCTATCTTACTTTTGTCTGGTGACTTCCGGCAGACCTTACCGGTTATACCTCGCTCTACTTTCGCGGATGAGATTAATGCATGTTTGAAACAATCATTCTTATGGCGAAGTGTTGAAACACTTCGATTGACCATAAATATGCGAGTACAATTGCAAAATGATCCATCAGCACTAATATTTTCCGAACAACTACTAGATATTGGGAACGGTAAAATAAAACTGCAACCAAATACGCAATGCATTAAACTACCAGACAATTTTTGCACTGTTGTTCAGGATAAAACTGAATTGATTCAGAGTATTTTCCCGGATATACAGAATAATTATTTGAATCATGAATGGCTTAGTCAACGGGCGATTTTGGCAGCCAAAAACGTTGATGTTGACGAAATTAACTTCCAGATACAACAGTTGTTACCAGGCGATCTGATGTCTTTTAAATCAATCGATACTGTTGTTGATGAAAATGAAAGTGTAAATTTTCCGATTGAATTTTTAAATTCATTAGATATCCCTGGAATGCCACCACATAATCTTCGATTAAAGATTGGTTCACCTATTATTCTCCTCCGTAATTTGAATCCACCTCAATTATGTAACGGTACGCGTTTGGTCATCAAAAAGATCACCGGAAACATTCTTGAAGCAACCATTTTGGCTGGGAAGTTTAAAGGAAAAGTGGTCCTACTGCCACGTATTCCGATGATACCATCAGATTCTACCATACCCTTCAAAAGGCTACAGTTTCCAATTCGTTTGGCTTTCGCCATGTCTATAAATAAATCTCAAGGTCAAACAATGTCCATTTGTGGTTTAGATTTGGAAAATCCATGTTTTTCTCATGGGCAACTATATGTTGCGTGTTCACGTGTTGGGAAACCGTCGGATCTATTTGTGTTAGCTAAAGACAGGTTAACCAAAAACATTGTGCACCGATTGGTGTTAAATTAAATTGAAATTGAAAGTATTTATAATTCAAAAAAAAATATATTAATGTTTAAAAGTTTAAGACTGTCTGCCTTGCCTACCTCATTCATGAGTTTAAGCGTCACATGTTATTTACTGTATTATACTGTAATATACTTATATTTGTTATAAAATTAAATGGAAATAATAAATCTGATAAATTTTTATTTTTTACCTATTGATTTCTGCTTAGTATCAAGTGTAAGAACATTTTAATTAATTGTGTTCAACGTACTTCCCCTTCAAATCTCAATCCAGTGAATTTGTATACCAACATCAACTTTTTCGTCTTTGTTCGTAAATAATTTCATTGTACTAAAGGGTTATAGTAGTAGAAAGTCAAATAAGGAGATCAGCATATTTTTTTACAAATACCATCTGTGTGAAAAAGCATAGTGGACTCCGTGACTGATGTTCTCTTATTGTTCCTCTTAGATTGTTTACTATAATGTAATATAACAAAAACTTTAGCCACAGCAACGCGTGGCCGGGTCAGCTAGTCTTAATATATATAAATCTCGTGTCACAATGTTTGTCCTCAATGGACTCCTAAACCACTTAACCGATTATAATAAAATTTGCACACCATTTGCAGTTCGATCCAACTTGAGAGATAGGATAGTTTAAATCTCAAATTATAGTCGCAATTTTAATTTATTGCTAATTATTTGTCTGATATTATTTGGCAGTCATAAAACTGACAGATGTCGATACCTTTTTATTTTATGGGCGATTGTGAAGAGCGCGTGACGACTCGGTGCCTGTATAATTTTATTGAACAAGCAGAGGAAAGAGCAATTGTGATATTATTGGAAAATTTTTTAGAAGATCACAATCAACTAATTCAATTGATCAAAAGAGTTTCGCCACGACTGCAAAATGACAATTATCAAATCGTCATAAAAGCCGACAAAGTACCATTAGGTGAACATGCTGGTAGATTCAACGCTCCAACTGTTGATGAGGTTGCTGTTATCATGGTTGGTGATCCAGTTGACAAAAGATCTATAAACATTACACGGCGAGACAACACTGTCAGTACGATTTAGGATCTACACCGTTCATATGACGCACTACAATATCCATTGATATTTTGGCAAGGACAAGATGAATATCACCTTAATATCAAACAGTATGATCCAAATACCGGTAAATTTGACAATTATCTATTTACTTTCTTACTGTATGTATAGATTTTAATTTCGTATTGCATTTTATTTTTTATTTTTTTAGGTGATTACAGAAATAATAAAGTTAGCTCAATGAACTACTACGCACACCGAATAATGGTTAGACAACATCAAGACAATTATATCCTTCGATATCGTCAGCTGTTCCATCAATACATTGTTGATATGTATGCTAAGGTCGAAAGCGAACGCTTGCGATTCCTTCGATTCAACTAGGCAAAACTACGATCGGAATAATATATTCACTTACGAGATGCTGTTGCTGGAAACATCGATGGAAATTTAAATCCCAATGACATCGGTAATGCTTTCATTTTACCTTCAAGCTACATCGGCAGTCCACGGAACATGCAGGAATACATACAAGATGCGATGACTTACGTACGTCATTACGACCGACCGGATTTATTTATTACATTCACATGTAATCCGAATTGGGAAGAGATACAAACTTTACTATTGCCAGGACAACAAGCCATTCATCGTCATGATTTAACTGCACGTGTGTTTAAACAAAAATTGAAATCCTTAATTGATTTTATTGTTAAATATACAATTTTTGGTATCACACGTTGTTGGCTGTATACGATAGAGTGGCAAAAGCGAGGTTTGCCTCATGCCCACATTTTGGTTTGGCTTAAAGATAGAATCCGTCCTGAAGAAATCGATCAAATAATTTCAGCCGAAATTCCAGACCCATTAATTGATCAAGAATTATTTGATATTGTCACCAAACACATGATCCATGGGCCATGCGGTGTTTTCAACATGACGTCACCGTGCATGGAAAATGGAAAATGTAAAAAAAACTTCCCAAAGCCGCATACGAATGACACGATCACGGATATTGATGGTTATCCAATGTATCGCCGCAGAAGTACTGAGAATGGTGGCCACACATTTACAATGCGACTGCCGAACTTTCCAAATCAAGTTGAGTTTGATAATCAGTGGGTGGTACCATACTCACCACTACTTTCAAAAACTTACAAAGCTCATATCAATGTTGAGCTTTGCAGTTCTGTTAAATCAATTAAGTATATTTGTAAATATGTAAACAAAGGCAGTGATTTGGCCATATTTGAAGTAAAAAACATAAATAAAAATGACGAAATAGCACGATACCAAATGGGCAGATACATTAGCAGCAATGAAGCTATTTGGCATATTCTCAGCTTTCCCATCCACGAAAGAGATCATGCTGTCCAACATCTGGCAATACATCTTGAAAACGGTCAACGTGTATACTTCACTGAAGAAAATGTTCTCCAAAGAGCGTTCGAAGCTCCGAAAACGACTCTAACTGAATTTTTTACATTGTGTCAAAAACCTGATGTTTTTGGCCAATTCGCGAAGACATTGGTGTATGGTGATGTTCCACGTTATTTCACATGGAACAAATCCAGTAAAAAATGGGAGCCACGGAAACAAGGAAAACCACATCCTTCCATTACAGGCATATTCAAAGCTAAGACATTGGGGAGACTTTACACGGTACATCCAAAGCAACGTGAGTGCTTCTATTTACGTTTGTTATTGGTGAATGTTCCCGGACCAACGTCTTTTGAATTTTTACGAACAGCTAATGGTCGAGTATTCAATACATACCAGGATGCATGTCGTGAACTGCAATTGCTAGAAGACGATAACCATTGGGACTTAACGCTTGCTGATGCTGCGTTGACATCAACACCGAATAACATTCGTCAGTTGTTTGCAATTATTTTGGCGACATGTTATCCCTCGCAAGCACAAACTTTGTGGGAAAAATATAAAAATTGTATGACAGAAGACATCTTGCACCGAATTAGACAAACAAATCAATGCCAAAACATAGATTATACACCAGAGATGTACAATGAAGCATTGGTCTTGATCGAGGATTTATGTGTTCTTATTTCAAATTTACCACTTAATCATTATGGTATGCCATCACCTAATCGTCCAGCCACCGACTTAGTCAATACCGATTTACAACGAGAAAATCAATATGACCATGGAAGTTTAGCAACAATTATCATGAACAGTGAACCATTACTGACAGCAGAACAAAAAATTATTTATGATCGGATTATGCTGGCTGTTGCTGCTGAACAAGGCTGTTTTTTTTTCTTGGATGCACCCGGTGGAACCGGTAAGACATTTTTAATATCGTTGATTCTTGCCAAAATACGGTCGCAACAAAAAATCGCATTAGCATTAGCATCGTCAGGCATTGCGGCTACTTTACTGGATGGTGGGCGAACAGCACATTCAACATTCAAGCTGCCATTGGACGTTCATAATAAACCAGATGCAATGTGTAACATCAAAAAGAATAGTGGAATAGCTGCAGTGTTGCGGAAGAGTTCTATAATAATTTGGGATGAGTGCACAATGGCACACAAATATTCACTTGAAGCATTAAACAGAACTATGCAAGATTTAAACAGCAATAATAAACTTTTCGGTGGTGCTATCTTACTTTTGTCTGGTGACTTCCGGCAGACCTTACCGGTTATACCTCGCTCTACTTTCGCGGATGAGATTAATGCATGTTTGAAACAATCATTCTTATGGCGAAGTGTTGAAACACTTCGATTGACCATAAATATGCGAGTACAATTGCAAAATGATCCATCAGCACTAATATTTTCCGAACAACTACTAGATATTGGGAACGGTAAAATAAAACTGCAACCAAATACGCAATGCATTAAACTACCAGACAATTTTTGCACTGTTGTTCAGGATAAAACTGAATTGATTCAGAGTATTTTCCCGGATATACAGAATAATTATTTGAATCATGAATGGCTTAGTCAACGGGCGATTTTGGCAGCCAAAAACGTTGATGTTGACGAAATTAACTTCCAGATACAACAGTTGTTACCAGGCGATCTGATGTCTTTTAAATCAATCGATACTGTTGTTGATGAAAATGAAAGTGTAAATTTTCCGATTGAATTTTTAAATTCATTAGATATCCCTGGAATGCCACCACATAATCTTCGATTAAAGATTGGTTCACCTATTATTCTCCTCCGTAATTTGAATCCACCTCAATTATGTAACGGTACGCGTTTGGTCATCAAAAAGATCACCGGAAACATTCTTGAAGCAACCATTTTGGCTGGGAAGTTTAAAGGAAAAGTGGTCCTACTGCCACGTATTCCGATGATACCATCAGATTCTACCATACCCTTCAAAAGGCTACAGTTTCCAATTCGTTTGGCTTTCGCCATGTCTATAAATAAATCTCAAGGTCAAACAATGTCCATTTGTGGTTTAGATTTGGAAAATCCATGTTTTTCTCATGGGCAACTATATGTTGCGTGTTCACGTGTTGGGAAACCGTCGGATCTATTTGTGTTAGCTAAAGACAGGTTAACCAAAAACATTGTGCACCGATTGGTGTTAAATTAAATTGAAATTGAAAGTATTTATAATTCAAAAAAAAATATATTAATGTTTAAAAGTTTAAGACTGTCTGCCTTGCCTACCTCATTCATGAGTTTAAGCGTCACATGTTATTTACTGTATTATACTGTAATATACTTATATTTGTTATAAAATTAAATGGAAATAATAAATCTGATAAATTTTTATTTTTTACCTATTGATTTCTGCTTAGTATCAAGTGTAAGAACATTTTAATTAATTGTGTTCAACGTACTTCCCCTTCAAATCTCAATCCAGTGAATTTGTATACCAACATCAACATTTTCGTCTTTGTTCGTAAATAATTTCATTGTACTAAAGGGTTATAGTAGTAGAAAGTCAAATAAGGAGATCACCATATTTTTTTACAAATACCATCTGTGTGAAAAAGCATAGTGGACTCCGTGACTGATGTTCTCTTATTGTTCCTCTTAGATTGTTTACTATAATGTAATATAACAAAAACTTTAGCCACAGCAACGCGTGGCCGGGTCAGCTAGTATATATATATAAAGAAGTAACATGTTGCTAAACAAGTCTATACGAGTGAGTATCTGGTAGACGAGTCGGCAGGCTCTTCCAGAACATGTAAAGTGCTTACCTTGAATATGTGAAATAAAGGTCGCGAAAGCGACATTGAATTTGATTTGAATTTGAATTCAATCAATACCTGCGTAAAGTTGCTAATACTTCTTTGTAAATTTAGGTGATACGCGACAAGTTTATTATGTTCCGTAGGTAAATTATTTAACCAAGAGTAAAATGAATAAGATTTTTCAAAAAATATGTCATCGTTCGCCATGACGTTGTTATTAAAGAAGGATCAGTTTGCGATTGCGTTATTTGTCATTGCACCTGGCTATCATCGTTATTTGTGGGCGTGCTGTGGTGTCCACTTCGTTGATTTCCACTCGGTCCCGCGACGACAGCGACATCTGCAGGATCAACACTGAGTTGGTGATTCGATGATGAATTATTGAAGTTTGTTTCACGGCCGCGGCCGCATCCTTTCTTCGCCGGCAGAGCGCGCAAGTTTCTATGGAGTTTGTTACTTGTATTGTGAATCGGGCGAAGAGCCGCCGATTGGCTGCGGGGCTGACCGCGGCCGGCGCTCAGGCCGGTTCGCGCTGAACGCTTGGCGGGTAGATTCTCTTCACGTGACGTCATCAGTTTTGATTGTGATATGCCTGGGTTTGGTGATGTCGCCGCTGCCGCAGTCGGGGAGCTTGTGACGGTACCAGACCCGTAATTCAGTGTGATTTGCTCTTCGTCCAAATGATTGAGATTTGCATTCATCGGTAGTACATCACGAGATGTTGAAGGTTGTGCATGCTGTATGTCACTTATCTGGCTAAGAATGTCGGGGGTCCAGAGCCGATTATTAATAAATAGTCTAGTTCCCTTAAGCTGCGCGATATGTCCTTCATTTCTAGCTGCTTTTAAATGAGGGATTAATGATCTCCTTTCCGTTCTTTCCTGATGTGTATAATCTTCGCTTAGGTAAATGCCACTTCCTTTCAATTTACTTCCGTTTTGTAGGACATTGAGTTTTACTCCATAGTTAACAAATTGTACTAATATTGGTCTGTTTTGCTTCCGTGGACCTAGTCTACACGTAAATGCTATGAGAGACGGGTTTATTGAAATATCCAAACGTGATTTTATAAACTCACAAACCATTAAAATGAGGTTTTCGTATTTTTCGATTTCTGATATTTGCGGAAGTCCGTATATTATAATGTTCATTCTTCTGCTCGTTCGATCTATTATTTCGATTTTTTTATTTAGATTGTTAATATTATTATTTATTTTGTCTGTGTTCAAAGTCATTTGAGAAGTCAATGACTGTAACATATCTTGTATAGTATCTAATTTATCAAGCCGGAAACTAATTTTTTGAATTTCGGAAGCTTCACCTAGTGCTGCCATCTTTTCCTGATGATAACAAATATTTCAATTTGCCCAGTTAGATGGCGCTGATTATTAATAAAAATAACAATTAACAAACAACAAAAAAAAAAAGAAAGATGAGTCGGGCGGATTCGAACCTGGCTTGGCAGCAAGCGAACGAACGCCTTAGCAAACTGCGCTACCAGACACCTCTTCGATCGCAGACAATATTCTGAATGTAAATCCTTTAACTAGTGCTGTCTCGCTCTCCCGCTGTTTCGGTGTCTCGCTGCCTCAGTACGCTGTCGCTGTCGTGACGACGCGACTGACCGAAACGAGCCGCGGTTAAAATGGCCGCGTCGTTGCGGCGTTTTTTGATTGGCGCGTTTGAAACAAAAACTGCCGTGAACACTGCTTTGCACTTTGACTTCACTTCGATATAATTCACAAATTAAAACCTTAGATTCTCAATTATTAATGGACACAATCAAAATTAGATTAACACAAGATCTGAACACTGATCTTCACTTCAATTTTAAATATTATTAGTGCAATTGTTGTACGTTAATTATTAATGAACATTTATTTAAATGTAGAGACAGAGACCGTGCATACACTCGTGAAGCGCGGTGCGCGACTCTTATACGACACAATTAATAATAATATCGATAACATCGATTTTCTTCAAAATGTTTCATTCAACGTTCCTTCACATAGAATGCGAGAATAGTGTCTAGATTGATACATTTTTTTTTGATATAGGTAGGTATCTATTTATATATATTTATAGGTAGGTATCTGTCAAAGTTTGTAATACATTTAATATCAACTGGTGAC
Organism: Neomicropteryx cornuta; assembly: GCA_020383195.1. Classification (NCBI taxonomy): domain Eukaryota; kingdom Metazoa; phylum Arthropoda; class Insecta; order Lepidoptera; family Micropterigidae; genus Neomicropteryx; species Neomicropteryx cornuta. Next base: position 6,875,948 of record JAHKQU010000031.1, read on the forward strand.
AGACAGTAATCTTTATATTTGCTAACAATATATCAAAACATTTATTTTTATTAAATGTATATTAAAAGCAATACAGGGTTAGTTAATTTGTAATTATAACAATATTATATTACTAAATATTAAAGTAATTCATAAGAGAAAAAAAATAAATATACCTACATAGATTGCCAACCATATGACAAATCCTTTATTTATATTAAATGTTTGTTAAAAGCAATATAGTCAGTAAATTATTAGCAAAATATTTCAGTATTACCTATATTTCATCATCTGACAACAAAATGTTCACTAATTAAATGAATTTATAAACAATATGTCAAATCTTATTTGGAATGATACTCGTGTTTAAAGTTAAATGACTTAATTAGGGCCGGTTTTAAAAATATTAGATCTTTTTTCCGTTCTTTAAAGTTAAGTTATCGAACGGATGAGTAGTAGTAAACCTTATTACGAACGAGTGTTTTTTTAAAAGAAAATGGTTCATCCGTTAGAAATCGCAAACGGTTCGTTAAAATACAACAAACAAATACAACAAACAATACAACAAATACTATGTCACAGCGTATGCCTGTGTTTACGAAATTAAAGAAATATTGTTGAAAATAATTGTGAAAACTTCACGGAATATCAAACAAGAACCTTTAGAATAAAGGTAAAAACACAAATTTAGGATAACATAGCTAAAACATTGCAGATTAAAATGTTACGAAGCCATCCACGTGTAATACTCTGACATACGAATGCAGATATTGTTATTTTTGAAGAATTTTAAATTCAATCAAATTCAATAAATTCATATATAGCATATATTCAAGAATTTTTTATAATCCAAAAGAGGGCTGTGTATTATAATCCTGGGTTTAGGCCCAGGTGAGTCTTGCCAATCACACTTTCGGAACTTGGGAATTCTCACAATATATGGTATCTTCATCTACGGAACCCTCTGTGATTTTTTCTTAAAGAAAGAGGCTGCTTCAACACATAGCAATGTTCATTCGCACGACAAAACAATTATGTTCAACCAATTAAAGCTCGTACAACACAATTTCAGAATACAAGTGTTTATAGGGGGGTAGATTTATTTAATAATCTCCCCAATAATATAAAAACATAACAAAGATATCACAGCTTTAAGTCTGCTTTGAAAAAATATCTTATTGAAAAAACTTTGTACAGTCTTGACCTTAATTGAAGTTTATTTAATTTTTATTGCATTTACTGTTTTATTATTGTTTTTCTATAAATTTTATAATATTATTGTACTATTTAGTTTTTACAAGTATTTGAATAACTGTTTGTAAAGTGTAGTTATGCTAGTCTTAATTACTATATTTGTTGTTTGTATCTTGTTATTGTTATATTTTTCTATTTACTTTTATTGTTTTAAAACAAACCTGACCTGAAAAAAATAAGCTGGTGTGTCAGGTACTTTTAATTGTCAGTGCAGGATCTAGAATAGTGAAATATTAATGAGGTGTTTAGACCCTGTAGTGTCGGTTATTTGAGAAAGGTGGAAGGCAAGATGGCCAGCTACCATGTAGGTTTTTGGTTCATTACATTAATGGTTGAAGGTTTTTAATTGTTAATATTGATGTAACTAATTTTTAAACTTATTTAATAGGTATTATTCTGGAAAACACTGTGTCTTCTTTTTCTAAACATGTTTTTTCTTTATAAGTTTTCTTTATAGTAGGTACCTATACATTAAGCAAACATTTCAAAAATTGTTTATATTTAATGTGACTATCTGCTTTATAGTACATGCTCTCTCCCTCTCTCTATCATTGCCTCTCGTTCGCACACATGGCGTTATTTAGGTAGTATGGCGAATAAAAGAGGTGGATCGTGCATTTCTCGCAGGTGTTTATGAACCGGTTGAACGTGACAAACGCTGTCGTCTCACGCCTCAACGGATGATGCAACGAACTACAGTCCCTGTAGATACGCGAAATATATTGTTTATAAACGATAGACGCTGAGAAATTATCGTATTTTTGGAGAGTAAATCATTTTAAGACTGATTTTAAAAAGGTTTTTTCCTCATTGGGTGCAATTTCATAATTAAAATTAAAAAATATAGAATATTAATAAAATAAATACAAACTGAGTTTACGCTCCGAGGGTTCCGTTCCGAATCTTTTTTCTTTTACAATTTTATTATGAAATTGTTTCATTTTTCCACATATATTTCCAACCGAAGTTTTTTGCATGAATTCTTGGCTCGCGATACAGTAGTTTACGACTTAAAGTTCGGTGTTCAGTTATAGTATATGTAGAGTATCTTGAGTAGGTAACTTCAAATCAGTAGAACGTATTTAGTAAGAGTTTCTTAGCTTTTGCTGACTGCGACATTCGATCAGGAACTCCATGTGTCTCAACTAGTTCTGAGTTTCTAGGAACTTTGACTAACTACCCTCACACAGCGGGCCACGTCTCCACGTCCTGGCCATTATTAGGTATATTTTAATAATATTTTCGTCGCGCTTTTCTGGAACGTTTTGTGTTTCCAGGTTATTAAAACGGCTTCGCTGGTCCATTTCGTCCAAACGTTCTTTAACAGAACTAATTTCCAATTTGAGCGTTGTATTCTCTGCAATGAGTGCTCGACTTTTTTCATTTTTACCTCGAAATCTTTTAGTTTTTGATCTTTATCTTAAATCTTTAGTGTTTGAGTCTTGTAAGCTTGTGTATAAATTACTGATTTCATTATCCACATGTTTATTAAGGTCAGAAACCTCCCTTAACATTTCTTTAAACCTCATATCAATTTTATCTTAGAATAAGTTTATTTTAGTATCAATTGTCTCCATTAGCTTCGAATAATCCAGTCCTGAGGATATTGCATGTCCATCTTGGCGTACCGAGGGACTAAGAGTGCTGGGTTTGGCCTGTATAGCCGATGTTTTCTCCGTAGTACAGGCAGTATTCCCTCCCTTACAGGATCGACAACGCCAATTAGATCTCTTCTCCCCAAGTTTACGATAATTCGTTTCAGTTATAATGTCACAAGCAAAATTGAATACCCCTATAGCATATATATAAGTATTCAATTCTAAATGATTAATCAATAAACTAAAATAAGCAATAAAAGTAAAGAGTGAATAGTGCAAACAATGCGAACTTGCCAGCTATTGAGTCGTCGAACTTAGCTGCACGTGTGTGCGTTTAAATAACCAGTGACAACCACGCACAGCGCCACAATCTTGATACCGCGGCCTTTGATCACAGCGAATGAACGGCGGGTAGTTAAATTGATTTGATATTTTCAAGGAGAAGTTGATTTATCGTTTTGTGAATGTTGAAGCTAATCTCAAAAGTCACACCAACACTCGCCGCATTTAAACTTTCTTATTTTCCGATCAAAATGCATCATTAAATTTCTTTTAGTCGAAGTTGTATAATCGCATACATTTACATATCGCAGTGTGTGTGTATGTATGTATAAACATAGTATATTTTGTGTATAGATAAATTGATTTTAATATACAACGCTTTTATTTTGAATCAGATTGGCATGAAATACTTCAGATTTTTGAAAGAAACTCGCCACGATTTAGGTCAATACATCAACCTCGTTGAATTTAGTGTTGTAGGTATTGAGTAAACGGTACAGAACAGAGTTTCTGGCATAGTCTGCATTGCGCCTTGGCACCTGGAACAGAGTAGAAGGCACTCGCAGGTTGATACCTGATACAAGATCTGGACTGTCCGCTCTGTTATGTAATAGATCGTGTAGAAGTGCCATATCCGCTGTGGTACTTCGGTCCTCGAGGGTCTGCATATGATAATGATTAGCCATCTCGTCATATGTGTTGAATTCCAGGTCTAATGAACCGTTTCTGAATGCGTTCCACTCTGTTCTTGTACACATCATATTGCGGAGACCAGATAGGAGAAACAGACTGCGAAGGTACGCAAAGTATAGGGTCATGTGTGCCTGAGTCCCCGAAAAAGACTTGCATGACCTAAATATGAAGCCAAGTGTTTTGTCAACAATGTAGGATATATGTTGATCGCCGATTCATTTATGACCTAAATCTACACCCAGATCACATACATATGTGGCTTCAATTATGTCGTCTTTAGTCGCACCGATTGTATAAGTGAAATTGGTTTTTATAACATTTCGCGTATAAGATATCTTGTTGCACTTAGTTCAATTTATGTCAGTTATTATTTGTCTTGCTGCATATTAATGCAATCGTCCAAATTAGAGATTACTGAATACATTTTCATGTCATCAGCGTAGAGGTTGTGTTCGGAAGTGTAAAAACCGTTACCAATATCGCTGATATAAGCATTAAACAGTAAAGGCCCAAAGCGAGTTCCTTGAGGAACACCAGATGGAATTATTACAATATTTGAACCATCTAAGAAGATCACCCAATGCTTCGAGCTTGGCAATTAGGATACGGTGATTGAGTTTGTAATTTAAATACTATATTAAAGAAAGATTGTACTTTATGCAACGAATTGTTTAAACTACCTCACATAAACAATATATTTAATTGGGTATAGACCAATATTTTAGGAAATGATTTTCTTTTTCGTACTACAGGTTTAGATATCGGATATAGATAAACCTCCTAAAAGAAGCCATGCATTTGAAATACCCTGTTAATTACATCTAAACCCGCTGAAAACTAAACTAAAAAATAGTGAAAAACCTCCTTAAATTCCATCTGTTGCTTTAGAAGATTAGCGCCGACTTATTCTATAATATTTACTACGTAGAAAAAAAAAATATAAACTTACGTTTCGGAAATATATATTTTCTTTTTACCCTGAAGGTAATATCTATATAATTTTATTGTTTTCAAATTTACAATAACGTGTTTTGGTTAGTTTAATATGAGCAATAGTCGTGTGTTATTTAAGTCATATCATAGTACTTATTTTTTATATGAGTTGGATAAATAAATTATGCGGCCAAAGGAATCGCGTTCACTCTCAGTGCGTAACTCCACTGCAGGCACTTTGTATAGTCCTAGTCTACCCTTAAATGTAATGAAGTTACTCAAGAATTGCAAAAAGGTTGCTTTTGACTATCGGTCGCCTACATGTCTACAAACAAAAAAACTGTTTTTTTGGTATTCGACATATTTATTAAACCGCAATTAGGAGAAATTGTACAATTAACTATTTATAATCGTCAAACCCACTAAAATTTAATGTTTTTCGTTGACAACTTTCAATATGCCAATCTTATGTTTTAATTTCTCATAGTAGCATGATCATACTAACTGCATTAAAACTTTAATATTTTTCGGTGAACGCTTTCAATATGTTTCTTTAAATTTCCATTAGTTGAACTCATATAAACGCACTCGCTGCATTTAAACTTTCTTATTTTCCGATGAACGGCGTCAATATGCATCGTTAAATGTTGTCTAGTTGAACTCATATAATCGCACTTGCTGCATTTAAACTTTCTTATTTTCCGATGAACGGCCTCAATATGCATCGTTAAACGTTGTCTAGTTGAACTCATATAATCGCACTCGCTGCATTTAAACTTTCTTATCTTCCGATGAACGGCGACATTATGCAACGTTAAATCTCTTCTAGTTAAACTCATATAATCGCACTCGCTGCATTTAAACTTTCTTATTTTCCGATGAACGGCGTCAATGTGTAACTGTAAGGATGACTTTCTCGCAGTGGCATGATCGCACTTGCTGCATTTAAACTTTTTTATTTTCCGATGAACGGCGTCAATATGCATCGTTAAACGTTGTCTAGTTGAACTCATATAATCGCACTCGCTGCATTTAAACTTTCTTATTTTCCGATGAACGGCGTCAATATGCATTGTTAAATGTGTTCTAGTTGAACTCATATAATCGCACTCGCTGCATTTAAACCTTCTTATCTTCCGATGAACGGCGTCAATATGCATCGTTAAATTTGTTTTAGTTAAACTCATATAATCGCACTCGCTGCATTTAAACTTTCTTATTTTCCGATGAACGGCGTCAATATGCATCGATAAATACGTTTTAGTTAAACTCATAAAATCGCACTCGCTGCATTTAAACTTTCTTATCTTCCGATGAACGGCGTCAATATGCATCGTTAAATTTGTTTTAGTTAAACTCATAAAATCGCACTCGCTGCATTTAAACTTTCTTATTTTCCGATGAACGGCGTCAATATGCATCGTTAAATATTGTCTAGTTGAACTCATATAATCGCACTCGCTGCATTTAAACTTTCTTATCTTCCGATGAACGGCGACATTATGCAACGTTAAATCTCTTCTAGTTAAACTCATATAATCGCACTCGCTGCATTTAAACTTTCTTATTTTCCGATGAACGGCGTCAATGTGTAACTGTAAGGATGACTTTCTCGCAGTGGCATGATCGCACTTGCTGCATTTAAACTTTTTTATTTTCCGATGAACGGCGTCAATATGCATCGTTAAACGTTGTCTAGTTGAACTCATATAATCGCACTCGCTGCATTTAAACTTTCTTATTTTCCGATGAACGGCCTCAATATGCATCGTTAAACGTTGTCTAGTTGAACTCATATAATCGCACTCGCTGCATTTAAACTTTCTTATCTTCCGATGAACGGCGACATTATGCATCGTTAAATTTGTTTTAGTTAAACTCATATAATCGCACTCGCTGCATTTAAACTTTCTTATTTTCCGATGAACGGCGTCAATATGCATCGTTAAATACGTTTTAGTTAAACTCATAAAATCGCACTCGTTGCATTTAAACTTTCTTATCTTCCGATGAACGGCGTCAATATGCATCGTTAAATTTGTTTTAGTTAAACTCATAAAATCGCACTCGCTGCATTTAAACTTTCTTATTTTCCGATGAACGGCGTCAATGTGTAATTGTAAGGATGACTTTCTCGCAGTGGCATGATCGCACTCGCTGCATTTAAACTTTTTTATTTTCCGATGAACGGCGTCAATATGCATCGTTAAACGTTGTCTAGTTGAACTCATATAATCGCACTCGCTGCATTTAAACTTTTTTATTTTTTGATGAACGGCGTCAATATGCAACGTTAAAAGTGTTCTAGTTGAACTCATATAAACGCACTCGCTGCATTTAAACTTTCTTATCTTCCGGTGAACGGCCTCAATATGCATCGTTAAATGTGTTCTAGTTGAACTCATATAATCGCACTCGCTGCATTTGATTTTTTTTATCTTCTGATGAACCTCGTCAATATGTCTTGTTAAATTTCTTTTAGCCGACGTTGTATAATCGCACTGGGTGCATTTAAACATTTTTATTTTTAAGTGATCGGTGTTTAAATGTCTTAATAAACTGTGTCGCCTTGTAAACATCTTATTACATTCGCTACATTGTAATCTTTTTATTGATTGTTGCTCAAGGTCAATGTGTTCTAATAAAACCTTTGTTTTATAATCACTATAAAGGCATTCGAAACAAAAAAGTTTATTCTTTAAATACATACACCGTACGTTTAGAAAACCCTTGCAATTCGAACAGGTAAAGTCAATTTTCTTTAATAGCACTTTAACGCATTTTATGTTATTGACTATTTTTTCGAGACCGATACTATTTTCTAATTTTATAAATTTGATATTTTCCTCCATAAAAAGATCATCTTGTTGATTTGTTATCATAGTATTACACTGCTGCGGACCAAAGCAATCTTTGCTATCGATGTCTGATTTAAGAAGTGGTCCTGAGGCTTTTGAAACACTATTGTTGTCCGATTTAGACATTCGCGAATTGTTAAAATCACTGCAGCTTGGTTTGCAATCATACCCTTGCTCAGAAATATAATCTTTTTCTATTTTAACAGCAGTCTCAGTGCATTCCTCCATTTTTTAACTCAATCGATGGTATTTCTTATATTGTAATGGTCCCTGTAAGGTGATTATTAATAGTTATTAATACAGTGCTGATGATGTCTGGCACTAGGTTACATAAGACTCGGGATTTGACTCCATAATAGTAAAGACACGAAAGATCCGTGGAGTAACAGCCGGAAGATTCTTCAGCAAGCGCCTCCTGGCGCTGAGCTATTAAGATGGCGGTCGCGTCGCTGGTTATAGAATGTTTGCACACGGGCGCGAATTATGGACTCTGTGAAGGCTGTGAGGGATGTCCTCGCGATATCTACTATTAATATTTTAATCTATACGCACGGTTATATATTTAACATTTTATAAAGTACAATCTTAAACAATGATTTAGAAAGGATTCTATCCACCATCTGACAAATGACAGTTCCGTTTTAAACGAAGGTTTGGAATCGTAATGCAATGTTGCTCTTTCAAAATGTTTTTTTTTTATTTTAAAGGCATTAGCATTTATTTATAATTAAGCTACTATTTATTAAATTATGTAACTATTTAAAATTAATAATGTGATAATATGCCATTATAAAAAGAAATAGCCTTTTGTTTTCACGGAACACTTAGGTACCAATCTTCACAGATTGTAGTATTATGTGTAATTGTTAGGTACTTGCGTATTTAGCCATCAAAAAAATAATTCATAAAATATAGGTAGGCGATAAAGGTAATTAAAAAATATACATATTATGAAAAATGATACACTAAAGAAAGAGAATTTGCAATTTTGTGGCCTTGGTACTTTTTAAAAAGATAATTGCTTTTACCTTTAACTCGTGGAAAAGAATAAAAATATACTTTCAATTGTACAGGAGACAAAAAATAGTTTAAAAAAAAAGATATATGCTACAATATGTCAATTTCTACCTTATTTTGAACATTGTAAACACATCAAAGCCAGATTGAATTAGAATCAATTTAAGTTATTACCCAATCTAAATTTTAAACGTCAAGGTGTGGCAACAAATTATAAAAAATATTTGTTTCTCAGAAGAACAATTTTAATTGTTGTAGATGTTTATATATTGTCCAGATTTGTTTACTCTGAATAGTGTGGGATTACCAACTGGTACTGTCATGTTCTTCAGACGCCTTGGCAGTGCCTTGAGGTTGTCATGAAAATTAACTTAGTAAAAAATACAAATACCGTCGTAGGAGAAACAAAGTGGTATAAGTCGGTTAATAATCCAACTTTCGGTTAAAATGAAAGTCCGGCGCAAACTTCATATTTAGCAGCATCACTGTAAAATCACCAAAGGTTCCGTTTATACTCTTAATATTAAGATTTAAAATCATAAGATTATATTTAAAATCTTGTAATCCTGTTGTATTAAATTGTGAAATGTCATCTAGATCGCCATAAATCTTTATATTCATGTTTTCTGAATAGCATAATTTTATAGAGCAATAAGGAGAATTTAAATAAATAACTACAGCACCGCGGTAGAAGAAAAAAATAGGATATACAAAACATAAATTAATATTATAATGATAAGAACATAAAATATGAATAAAAAATATATATCAATATAATAAGGAAACTTGCTGTAGTACTCGTATAAAAATGATATTAACTTATATGGCGAAAAATATTATGTATGATCTAACATTAATATTATTTAAGGGAATATTATTATTATATATTGGCAGTAGATATAAAAGGTTTTACAATCACAAAGTATAACGAAATAAAGTTCAAAAAATATGAATGTCACAGTCCAATCGGTTAAAGGCCACAGTCACAGCCAGGGCACTATCAATTAACTATGCAACATCTGCTCCAAACCATCAACCTGGACAAGGCACAGAGACAGGTAGGGTAGTGCACTGCCTCAGCCTCCGCTTCTTAACTGGATTGATAACAGGCCACTGCAGATTAAACAGGCACCTTACTACCTCGGGCATTCCTGATCTGATATCCTCGTCTGCTGAGGCTCCAACGTAGAGGAAGGGACTGCAAAACACGTAATCTGTCACTGTCCAGCCCGACTTCAAAAAGAAGCGCTCCCAGGCCGAAATTCGCAGCAAGAATACGGTCTATAACCTGCGACTCGTATTGAAGACGGATTAGTTTTAGATTCGAAGCTGCACTACGAAGATATACAAATTGGGCCCCAAAACAATGGCCAAGTGCAGCAGTCACTTGACTGTCTTCCATTCATAACTCCAACCAGCCCATAAGAACACACGTGTCTAAGGTTAGACTGCTCACGCAGTTCTACAATAGATTGGGTATCACATTTAGTGTTTCTGTATTCCTAAGAGAAAGTCTTTGTGCATTTGTATCTACAGGCATTACATACTATTGCCTGAGGCAGTTTTGGAGGCAATAATTTCTTCAGCATTTAAGGCAATTACGCCACAGGTCTTCGTTTCTAATATTGATAGCCCAGTTGGTAGATCCAGCTCCTTGCCACCTCTTAGAAGGTCTAAGAGATTTCCAAATTGTTTGAACTACATCGTCCAGAATGGATTTAGCAATTTGCAACGCATCTTCAACACTCTTCAATAACTTTGCTATTGGCTAATATTCCCAAGTTATATTATGGCAAGTTATACTGGGACAGTAACAATATTATTGGTATAACACGCACCAATCGTGAAACATTTTTTGTACCAGCCTTTGTTCTAAGATGACTAACTGTAACTTCTCTATACTGTGCCCGCGGCGTGTAAACTCAGTTTATACTTGCGATTTTTGTTTATTCTTAAGATTTCTTACTTTCTTTTAATGTTTATTTAATTTATTTTTAATTTTAATTATGAAATTAGTTCAAAAAAGATGCCTAGGTTTATAACTCCAAAAATACGATAATGTCGTTAAAAGACGTTACTGTTTGTCACGTTAAACCGGTTTACAACCACCTGCAGAGAATGCTCAATTAATATCTTTTATTCGCGATTCAACCTCAAAGGGACAAGTTCAATGTATTACAATATAAATGACGCCGTGTGTACGACTGAGAGGCATGATACACAATGATAGAGAAAGAAAGAGAGAGAAAGTACCTACGATAAAGCGGATAGTAGATCTATACCACCGGAGGAATGGTACCTCCAAAGTATATGTAATTTTAAATAATAAAGTAGCGTTAGAAATAAACGAATATTTAAAATATTTGCTAAATATATAGGTATCTACTTGAATATAGAAAAAATGAATAGAAAAAGAAGACAATCTGTTTAAATTAAATTTACATGTAAAAATTAAAAGTTTTACCAATATTAATAATTGAATATTTACAATTGAAAATATTATCTAAATTGTAAACTTGAAATAACCCAAAGGAGAGTTACATACTGACCAAATACATATATGGTAGCGAGCGCGGATCCCAGGGGGGTTAAGGGGTAATTACCCCACCCCTCCCCCCTTCTAAGAACATTCAATAACACTCACCAGTACACGTTATGTAGTGTTAGTTTCATAGTGCGCTATACCATAGTCATACCACCAGAAATATTAATTTTAAATGGTTTTTTAAAGGGGGATAAAATCGAAAAATAAATCAACCCTAATACCAAACTAAAATTATTTTTATAGTTTTTTATTTGCTTTTCTCTATACAATATACAATTCCAAAGAAAGCAAGAAATAAATAAATGTGGAAATGTCTGCTGGAAATTCGTCTAAAACAATTCATCCAACTACAATGTATCTTTTCAGAGGGAGTTCTAGGCGATTTGTATTAAACGAATTTATTGTAAATAGACGAATTTTCCATGGGTGTCACATTTTACCCCCCCCCCCCCAAGATTTTTTCCAAATTCGCCCCTGTATGATAGCTGGCCATCTTGTCTTCCCACCTTTCTCAAATAACCGACACTACAGGGTCTAAACACCTAATTAATATTTCACGATCCTTGATCCTGCACTGACTAAACCCAGGCTGCTAAAGTCAGCCACAGTTCAATACATCTGCAGGTTTTTGGACGCCATTGCATTTCACATTTTCTGAGCACTCGTTGTATTCGATATTTTACTAATTCTATGAACAGTTTTGAGCAATGTGTGTTTTCAAGTAACTTTTTTCAGCAAACGAGTTATTACAGTCGCTGAAAGGAAACTTTTAAATATGCCTGTGAACATTATCAATGTGTGGGTTTAGGGTTTTTTTTTCAGTAAACGATTTGTTACATTCACTGTACCTAATTTTTTTATTTTTTTTGTGAACAGTATCGATGTGTGTCTTTAAATTACTTTTTTGACTAAACGAGTTGCTACATTCGCTGCACTTGAACTTTTTAATATTTCTGTGAACAGTATCAATATGTGTTTTCCAGTTACTTCTTTCAGCAAATAATTTGTTACATTCGCTGCACGTGAATTTTTTTATATTTCTATGAACAGTATCAATGTGCATCCTCAAGTTACTACTTTGAGTAAACAAGTTGTTACACTCGCTGCATGTATGTTTTTTGATATTTCTGTGAACAGTATCAATGTGTATCCTCAAGCTACTTCTTTGAGTAAACAATTTGTTACACTCGCTGCACGTATGTTTTTTGATATTTCTGTGAATAGTATCAATGTGTGTCTTCAAGTGACCTTTTTGAGTATACGATTTGTTACACTCGTTACATATGTACTTTTTAATGTTCCTATGAACAGTGTTAATGTGTGTCTTCAAGTTACCTTTTAGAGTAAACGATTTATTACACTCTCTGCATATGAACTTTATATTACGTTTGTTATGAGAATCAACCTCTTTAATTTCACTCTTCAGTTGATCGAGTGTACCAAATACTCGTATTGTATCAATTTTACAATCTTTTATTGGGTCGAATGTTTGAATCTCAGTTTTGACGAACGTTTTTTCGCCTATCTCAATCTCATCTTTGACAGTGATATGATCATAGCTACTTTCCTCAGTTTTCGGTATATAATTGGTTGAATTGATTATGTTATTAATATTCATATCGAAATTATTTAACTCGTGTGAACTGTTAGCGGGATAGTCTTCTGCACTATTTTCTGTTGACGTTGTTGGTTGATGAATATCCATCAATACAATATCATCAATGCATTCTGCTTTGATGATATCTTGTCGCGACATGTTTCTTATGTGCACGAACAGAACAATGAATCTAGTACAGACTTGTAGGGTTTTTGGAAAATATACTCAATCTAATGTCCCGATTCTGACTGTCACTAAAAGTGGTATTTTTGGGGTTGCCATTTTTAATATCAACATGCATATGTGTGCGGTCTTTTCCCCAAAATTGCCAACATTAAAAGTTTTCAAAAAATATATCAATAATAAGAAATTAATAGATTAAAAAATCCAAAAAATATTTTTTTAATCCTTTGTCAGTCTGGGTTGTATTTTATTCATTTCATTGTATTTTCTTCAATTTCCCATTTTATAACAGCCGAGCAATAAACTAAAAGTAATTTTATAAGAATAAGTAAATATTAGTAAGTAGAATATTGATTGTACCTACCCGCGCGAAACCTGTCAGCACGTCTCTGTTGTTTATTGTTTTTACTAGTGATAATAAGCTATATTTAGAAATTATGTGTCATGAACCGTTACCTGATACCTATGGGCATTGTACATATTTTATTCCTGATATAAAATGCTGTTCCTTCTTGCCGCGTATGTGACTCCCACGACTCCCTCAATATTTCACATCGTACCAATTGCCAATCGTACGATTTAAATGGAGATCGTATGCTAAATTTACGGATTATAATTTATTTTATCGATCATTTTTTTAGTATGGCAACGCTTTATGGATGCGTTCGTTTCCACATTCCAAATTAATATTTGTTGTAACAAATATAGTTAAAATAATATACTTATGTAAATTTAATATTACTTATCAATAATTATATTATTTATTATAAACCGTTTACTGTACCGACCTACTAACTAACATTGATTATAAAGCTATCTAATCAAGGCTATCTACTACATAAAATAATAATGTTAATATTTCATTTTTTTTTTTTAATTATAGTATTGTTATAACCTAGGTCATTCAATTATTTTGGGCCTTACTCAACTCAACTAAATACATATAATGTCCTGCTTGCCCATGAGGATACATTTAGAAATGAGTGGCTATCAGTGAAAAAATTCCAAATTAAAGACGAAAAAATTTTACATAAATGCAGTAAAAAAACACTAGTTACAAACCGTAACTATAGTGAAATATTACTAGATAGATCAATTTATTTACCAAAATCGACACCAAAGTGTATAGAAAATATAATATCTTCATTAAATGAACACAAAGCACCAGGTAATGATAATATTCGAGTGACAGATCAGCCCTTTATTGTATAAAATATTAAATTTATGTATTATACAAGGAACGTACCCAGAATCATTAAAAACAGCTATAGTGAGACCAATATATAGGGTGATGATTTTAGAGGCGTGGTTTTCAAGAAGAGATAAAACGCATTTATTTTGGTGTTATGGCTAAGAATTTAGTTTTATTATAAAGATAAGGGTTTGCCATTATGTTTTAAAAATGATTTCGGGTAAGTGGCCGCCGCGGCTGACTCGAACAAATTCCAGCCGACTGGCCCAATTTTCAACCACTTTTTGCAGCAAGTTGGGCCGTATGTCAGCAATAACGCGCCGAATATTCTCTTCCAAGGCGTTAATCGTGTCCGGCTTATCTGCGTAGACAAGCGACTTCACATAACCCCACAAAAAATAGTCCAGCGGTGTTAAATCGCACGATCTTGGAGGCCACGCCACAGGCCCACGACGCGAGATAATGCGCTCACCAAAAGTTTCCTTCAATAAATTGATTGTAGCGCCGTCTTGTTGGAACCAAAGGTCGTCCACACAACATCCTCCAATTCAGGCACGAAAAAGTCATTAATCATTGCTCTATAGTGTTCCCCATTGACTGTAACATTATGGCCGGCTTCATTTTTGAAGAAATATGGACCAAAGATTCCCTCTGCCCATGAGCACACCAAACAGTGACTTTTTGAGGATGTAACGGCGTCTCAACAATGGCTTGTGGATTGTTATCACTCCAAATACGACAATTTTGCTTATTAACGTACCCATTCAACCAAAAGTTAGCTTCATCGCTGAACAAAATTTTCTTGGGAAAATCGGGATCGGTGGCCATCTCGTTTTGGGCCCATTCACTTAACCTGCGACGCGCTTGATGGTCGTTCGGCACGAGTTGGATTTTGTAAGCCCGCAAACCAAGATCCTTCCAACAAGTGGATGGGCACAGCTCCAATTGTTGCGCGCGATGGCGGATGGACTCATTCGGGTCTTCCTCGATACTCTGCTCCACAGCAGCAATAGCGTCTTCGGTGCGCACTGTCTGAGGATGCGCATTATCCACAAGAGTAAACGTGATGCGAATCCGATTCATGATATCTCGAATTACCGACTCTGCTGGGCGATTATGTCGACCGAATATTGGACGCAGCGCGCGAACCATTATTTTGCTAATAAATTTGCACTATTTGCAAACGTTGTTCAGGAGTAAGTCTATTCATTATTAAATGGCAAAAACCAAACTGCGCATAAATCAAGTGACAGCTGTCAAAAACACCAACTACGAAAAAAGTAGTGCCAGATTGAAAACCACGCCTCTAAAAAAAACACCCGTTATATGCTCTCCGCTTAAGTGTAAGACCATATTTAAGGATAATTATGTAATTAAAATACTAAGTTTGAATATACGCAGCTTGCAAAAAAACTTTGATCAGCTAAATCTTCATCATCTGCATCAACTAGATTTAAATATTGAAATTATAATATTAACAGAATGCTGGATTAGCAGCCAAACTCAATTTCCTAATTTGGTAGCTATATTGCATACGGAACGAAGATGGTGTCCTAGTTGACATTAAATCCTATTTGAGTGTGACTATTGATTGATGAATTCGATATTCATGATGCAACGGGTTTTTGCATTAAAGGGCGGGATTTTGCTCTCTTTGCACTTTGCCGCTCTCCATCTCAAAGTAATATTAAGAGATTTTTAACTTCCTTGGACAGCATCTTAAAAAATATGACCTCAAATAGTAGTATTAAACACCTGTACTCGCAGGAGACCTGAAAATATCTACGTACGGACATAATCAACATCATCAGGCTGATGACTACTATAAATACAGCGACGAGACAACATAATGGTGTAAAAACATGCATAGATCATATTTACATTCGTAGTAATAACAAACCACATCTGCTGTTACACATACAACAATAACAGATCATTACTCCACCCTTCTGGCCATTCAAGGAAGAAATAGAGAACCAAAACCAAAAGTTATAGATATAAAATTAATAAACTATGAAGCATTTATGCATAAGTCTAAAAAATGAGGAATGGGCAGTCGTTTATAGCCTTATAAACGCGGACACAGCATTTGAAAAGTTTATAGAAACACTAAATACACACATAAAAAACAATTACAACAATACAAATAAAACAATTAAAACTAGACACAACAAACTTAAGCCATGGATGACCGAGGGAATTATAAATAGTATTAAATTTTCGTCAGCAAAGTATTCTAACGAAAAAAGGTTTCTTTTGTCGAATTCGATTTGTAAGCAAAGCGACCATTACAGGCAATTACGCGATTTGTGACACAATTGGTTATTTAATCAAAATATGGCGTCGATACTTTGTTGAAAGCAATTATTATTTTGAAACAGTGGAGGAGGCTGTATCAAATTTACCTTTTAACCTTTTAATACTTCGCATGTGCTAAAGCGGTGACGCGGTCTAAAAAAATATTGTTAACAAATCTAATGAATATTAAAGCATGTGGTATTTTTTTATTCGTACAACTATATAAAGGAATTCCTGAACGATTTGAGCTGATCATTTAATAGGGTAATAATTGGTCCTGCGGTTTCCAGTAATATTTGTTAAGAAAGTATATCAAAATACGCCATGGTTAAAACGAACAAAAATAACGTATTGAAAAACGGGTGATTTTACTTTAAAATCACTTCTTAGTCGTAATAGGTTACACAACACCGCCACATATAAAATAATGCTATACAAATAATGAATAACTAAATATAAATAGACTTAATGGGGTGCTTATGTTCACTATTATAAGAAATTATAAAAAAAAAATGTAAAAATAATCCAAACACAAGTTTATTATTCTCATTAAAGCACTGGTGCAAATTATCTTTTTTATAAGCGGCTACCATTGGCCACGCCGCGGCCACGTCGATCGGCTGTCGTGCCTATTACAAGAACCGTATAATATTATCACAAAAGGTTTCCTTTTTCTCAGAAATCGTGATGATGTTTTAAAAATGCATAAAAAAAAATATGTTTTTGGCCTAATTTGGTGCTTTTAAAAAAACATTTTTTGACAAAAACGTTGCCGGAGTTGGGAAGTCTTAACTAAATTATTAGTAAAATAATCCACCAATTAACTTATAAGTTGATAACTTATATAACTAACATTAGTTATAAAATAAAACTAAATATTGAATTTATGTATTTATTTATAAAATAAGATTCAAAACTAAATTAAGTAACAATCAAACTACTAATGACAAAAAAACAGCTTAAATATTAGAACGAAAAATCTAGGAAATATTACAAAATTCTTCTTCATAAAAATGCTTTTCCCAATTCACAACATTATTGTTAAAAATTGGCAAATATTATTTCTTATTATAAAAGGCGCTGGAGATTTATTTTTTATTATGTTGAAGGGAAATTATTTTTCTATACCAAAATATTTGAATCATTATTAACAAAAGTTTGAACGTGAAAAACTAATTCCGGGGAAAACTGCTTTCTGAATCGTATAGTAAAAGTAAACTATTGTGGGCTATTTGGTTATCGGATCGTGAACAGCGGTTCAGACGCAGCGCTTTTGTGCATACATAATAAATATAGACTACTGCCCTCTAACGTGATGCTAATCAATAAGATATGTTTTAAAAAATAATAAAATAAAACATAATTTATTTTACAAAATGAACCGTTTCAAATTAAGCCTACAACCTAAAAACTAAAAAAAACAACAAAAGATCTGTGCATTAAAGTCTGCCTGTTTTAGGTTAAATAAATACGTTTTAACTGTTCAATTTTTCATACATTTTAGATGTTAAGGTCAAATGCTCACCCTAACATAATTTTTGGTGACCTAACTCAAAGAAATCAAACATAGGATAACCAAGTCTTCAATTATTTATCCTACCCTACGCTAAACTCAGCCCAAATGTAACATCAATAATACATTTATGCAAAAAATATATTCAACATTACTTATAATAAAATTCATTTATGATACAGCTGATATGATACTTATAAATAACTTATACATAGAGAATATAGACAAAGTTATTAACTTTTTGACATTGATTTAACTGAACTTTAATTAGTATCATGATGCTTTGAAATATTTCATAATTAACAGCATTGCATTGGTCCTTTAACTTTTTGTATCGACTGGTATCGCACTGGCATTATTAAAAATATATACCTAACTATACGATGGGCTGTATCTATATATAATGATACTGTAAAAGTTGCTTATATGCACTTATTGCATTTGAATGTTTTATTATGAAATACGATATGGTTTTGTAAATATACTTTAGGTGAAGAATTCGGTTCGCACTCACTACATTTAAATTTTCTATTTTTTCCATGAATTATATCGATATGGTTCTGAACTCGGTTTATAAATGCATTTTTGTTTTCTTATTCGCTGTATTTAAAATTTTCTTAATTTTTGATGAACTTCATCAATATGGGTCTGTAATTGTTGCTTATATGCAGTCGTGTATTCGCACTCACTACATTTAAATTGTTTAATGTTTCGATGAACTACGTCGATATGTCTCTGTAAATTTCCATTAAGTGAGAATGTGTGATTGCACTCACTGCATTTAAATTTCTTAATTTTCCGATGAACTACATCAATGTGGTTCTGTAAGCGGTGTTTATAAGCATTCATGTATTCGCACTCACTGCATTTAAATTTTATAATTTTCCGATGAACTTCATCAATATGGGTCTGTAATTGTTGCTTATATGCAGTCGTGTATTCGCACTCACTACATTTAAATTGTTTAATGTTTCGATGAACTACGTCGATATGTCTCTGTAAATTTCCATTAAGTGAGAATGTGTGATTGCACTCACTGCATTTAAATTTTATAATTTTCCGATGAACTATATCGATATGGTTCTGTAAGCAGTGTTTATAAGCATTCATGTATTCGCACTCACTGCATTTAAATTTTCTAATTTTCCGATGAAATACGTCGATATGGGTCTGTAAATTTTCTTTACGTGAGAATGTATGATTGCACTCACTGCATTTAAATTTTATAATTTTCCGATGAACTATATCAATATGGTTCTGTAATTGTTGCTTATATGCAGTCGTATATCCGCACTCACTGCATTTAAATTGTTTAATTTTCCGATGAACTGCGTCGATATGGGTTTGTAAAGTTGCTTTAAGTGGACTTGTATATTCGCACTCACTGCATTTAAATTTTCTAATTTTTCGATGAACTATATCGATATGATTCTGTAATAGTTGTTTATAAGCATTCGTGTGTTCGCACTCACTGCATTTAAATTTCTTAATTTTCTGATGAACTACATCAATATGATTCTGTAATTGTTGCTTATATGCAGTCGTATATCCGCACTCACTGCATTTAAATTGTTTAATTTTCCGATGAACTGCGTCGATATGGGTTTGTAAAGTTGCTTTACGTGGACTTGTATATTCGCACTCACTGCATTTAAATTTTCTTATTTTTTGATGTACCTTATCGATATAGGTTATAGATTTATCTGAACTTACACCATATTTCAATTTAAACCGTTTCTTGGTACAAGTACTTAATTTTGAACGATGTTTTCGTTTTTCTTTACAATCCACACATATTAAATATGATTCATCTTGTTTATTAATTCCTTTATTTATAAAATAACTTTTATCGAGGGTAGACTTACAACTGCCACAAGTTAAATCGATTTTCTTCAATATTAAAGTGGGAATTTTCATGGTTTGTGGTGTTGGACGACAACATTTAAAAGTTGATTCTGCTTTAACACAATGTTGGAAACTCGACATATTTGGTTCTAATTTAATAAATTTAGTATTTTCTTCTTCAAAATAATCACAATCCTCAGTTTTTATCATTTCTTTTTGGACACAATCGCATCTTTTACCAAAACGAGTGGGATTTAATGAGGTTTCAAGAATATGCTTGCATGATGGCGTTTGTTTACCGTCAAAACGAGAGTCGAATGAATTGCAATCAATGGCTTCCTCATGTTTATTGCTGATATGGTCATCAATTTGTTCTATTTTAATAGAAGTTTTATTTTCGTTTTCCTCCATATTTGGTGTTTAAGTATAATCGGGCAGGTTGATCGTATGTTGGCAGATTGGTCTAACTATCTACCTAAACGTCATTATTGACAAATAGTAACGTCGTTTTTACATTTTAACATTTGAACACACAAATTAAAACAAAGAAAAGAAATATTTATTGTTTAAATATTAGGACAGGAATATTTTTCTTAATAAATACAGCCACATGCAGTATTTATCAGTTGTTATGGTTTTCACTTCACAGCCTATATCTATGTTTACAGCCTTGTTCAAAAGCGTTGTCCAGAAACGTCATTTTGACAGGTGTTTAGAGTGCTGCCAGATTATGGATGTAAAATAGCCATTAAAGAAAAAAATAATAATCATATTGTGGCTGGCTGATATATGATAAATATAGGGAAAAATATTTTAAACACAAAATGGTAACAGCAAAACATACAAACCTAATGCAAACTGCAAAAGTATTCCTCTTATTTAAATTAAACTCTTACACAAAAGTTGGTTATCTAGAGACGTACCTTTTTTTTGAACAATATAGGTAGGTATCTATTTATATATATTTATAGGTAGGTATCTGTCAAAGTTTGTAATACATTTAATATCAACTTGTGACAGACAGCAGTCTTTATATTTGCCAACAATATATCAAAACATTTATTTTTATTAAATGTATATTGTATATAGCCCAAAAGAGGGCTGTGTTTTATAATCCTGGTTTTAGGCCCAGGTGAGTCTTGCCAATCACACTTTCGGAACTTGGGAATTCTCACAATATATGGTATCTTCATCTACGAAATCCTTTGTGATTTTTTCTTAAAGAAAGAGGCTGCTTCAACACATAGCAATGTTCATTCGCACGACACAAAAACAATTATGTTCAACCAATTAAAGCTTGTACAACACAATTTCAGAATACAAGTGTTTATAGGGGGGTAGATTTATTTAATAATCTCCCCAATAATATAAAAACATTACAAAGATATCACAGCTTTAAGTCTGCTTTGAAAAAATATCTTATTGAAAAAACTTTGTACAGTCTTGACCTTAATTTAAGTTTATTTAATTTTTATTGCATTTTCTGTTGTATTATTGTTTTTCTATAAATTATATAATATTATTGTACTTTTTAGTTTTTACAAGTATTTGAATAACTGTATGTAAAGTGTAGTTATGCTAGTCTTAATTACTATATTTGTTGTTTGTATCTTGTTATTGTTATATTGTTCTATTTACTTTTATTGTTTTATGTTACTCATTTCTGTCTTTCATACACAACTGAAAAGTTGTGTTTTGAAATAAAAATAAGTATACTGAAATAATATTCTACTTACTTGTGGAATGTATTCCCATGGAATTTTTATTTCTTGTTGAGTTTGCACATATTTCCAAAACCATTTGACCATTTTATAGCCGTAATTTAATACAATAGCTAAAAAGGAGCGCTGGCGAATGCTCGTTTACGACAGGGCCGACTTAAACGTCTTAACCGACGGGGCTTACTTAAATGTGAGCGTGGGCGTACCTCTTACAGCGGCTCTACGTAGAAAACCGCGCATTACAAACTCTAACGCAGTACTTCCCAAACTAAGGGTCGCGAGCGAATATTGAGTGGGCCTTCGCCACTGTATTCATAATTTTTCAACAATAGGAAGTGATATATTTGATATTTCATTCAGCTATTTATAATTCCTAAAAATTGAAATAAACTCGAGTTACGGAAAATAATAATTATTTGAAAAAATGCTAAACTTCAGTAAGTATGTGATGTGAGACAAGCGCTCGGAGTGAGTGGCGCTGGCCCCGTCTCCAAACGCTTTGGGATGGCTATACTGACAGCTCTGCTTTTCTCTAAGACAGCTAAAAGGTGGGTCCCAAGATTGGAAAATTTTGTTAGATGGGTCGGAGCCCAGTCAACATTGGAAACCGCTGCTCTAACGTAATAACTGTCACCGCATGTAGAAAAAAATGTTGTCATCAGTTGTCATGCTTCGATGGTAGGTGGTAGATTTGTGCAGAGTAGAGCGCATTTCCCGTAATTAGCTACGGTGCACATGGCAACACTGGCCGAGACACGCATCCATAGTCGTTCTATAAGTTTTAAAAGATCTTTGGTTTCCCCTTTTCATGCCGTCAGATGAGATAAAACTGTATTTCGGGAAGAGGCCCCTTAAGGATTGTGAGTTGAAAGTAAGTACTTACACTTTGGCATAAAAATAGATTGGCAAAAATATAGGCTGCAAATTCACAGTGCCTTCGGCAAATTATTACTTTAGTTTTCTAATACCATCTCCGTTGGGATAAAGCATTTTCAAGTAGCGAACTTAGCTTTAAGATAGATACGGCTTTTGTGCGGTCTCAAGAAAATTATTCTCCACCAGATAACCAGTTCAAGTGTTCCAAGAAATGTATCGATCATGCATAAAAAAACGGTAAAGTAATGTCATCCATTAATTAACCAAACTCATTAAAAATATTTCTATCCCAATTTCTCCGTAAGATCGACGTGGCCTGTCGACGAATCCATCGTCACCAAGAAACTTCATGCCTTCCAAGTGGCCTAAGAATTTTCACGCTCATCAGATTCCATTTCGGTAGCGTTCTGGTAAATTCTTTCTTTTTTTCTATCCTCGACCCGAACACCCAATCTTTTACTTCCTCCATTAAAATCCCATGACCCATCTCACTTCCCATTCTCCTCGCTCACCCCTTCCTTTATTTCCTACCCCCACCGTTTATCGTCCAACGGCCGGTGGTTTCTATTGGCTCAATTTTGCCCCCATAATGTTTCGTTTTAATTTTGATAATTTTACTAATTTTATTTTGATAGTTTTGATAGACCTACTTTTATTTTAATTGCGTATTTTTATTTATCTACAACTACTTTTTTTTAATCTTTATAACAGTTATCGAAGAGGTTTTATTTCTATTCTAAATGTCTTATATTTATTTTCCCGAGTTACAATCGTTAATATCAGTATAAACTTTGAAGATGGCAAACGGATAATTTCCTACCGCCAATATACAAATACAGAAAAATGGTGTTTGTAAGCTATAAGGTCACGACAGTAACTGAATTTAAGAAGATTTAGCAACAAGAAATTAAGGATTAGTTTTATAAGATTATAATTCTTATTTAGTTCTTGTTTCAAATGACATTTATAAAAATACAATCATGGAGAATGTGTCGAACATTTTATTGATACAATTAGCAATAAGTACGTCGATGAAAGAGGTTCCCAACATTACGCAACGCTCCAAAACATATTTAATTAAAAAAATCTGATTGAAAGGAAACCTATAATTGAAAGGAAGAAATGTTATGTGGCAGTTATTTTTCATTCTAATTCTAAAATAATATATTTAAGCATAATTATAAAACTTCTATTTACAATTTAAAATATATACTCGAATATATTTTTTTTATGTATTTTTAGCTATATAATACGAGTACGAGTAGTATAAATCGTCTGTTTACTTCAAAAATGAGTTAAATGCAGATATGACACTTTTGAGAAAAATCAATTTAGAAGTTTGAGACTTGAAACTCATATTGTGGTAACAAATTAAAAACATTAATAATGTAGTTTATCAAGAAAATTTAATAATCTTTTGTTATCAACATTTATTTTTGGACTAAAGGCTAAGTTTTTTCAATAAAAAAATAAAAATAAACTACTGGGAAACTTTGAAATTCTTTTACCTGTACACAATTTATACGATTTGTACTTGTTTTAATGTTATTTTTATATTAAATACACTTAAAGGTTTTTACCTGTAAATATATGAGCCCCGTTAATACAAACAAACTTCCATTACTTCCTTGATAAATATCGGTGAGATATCAGTTTTACTATTAAATTAGGATTTATCTTATTATATCAGCTATAGTTATTTAAAAAAAAAAATAGAAATGAAGCAAGTAATAAAACACGCTTTTTTATTAAAAAAAAACACAAAAACCAAGTAATCTAATAACTAATTAACTCTTTTCCGCCTTTATAGCTACAAACATTTTAGCTTACAAAAAATATTGTAGAATAATAAAATTGAGTTTCTATATTCTTTATATTTCTTGTCTTCAACAGCAATAATCGTTAACAATGAAATAAAGTTACAAAAACCATCTAAATGAAATCTTACTTTTTTCTTTACAGCTACAAACACCTAGTAAAGTAAAGTAAAGTTATAAAATAATAAAATTATATCAAACATAAATATAATCAAGGCAATAATATAACATTTAATTATAATAATCTTCGTCTGACGATTCATCCAAAGCTGGTTGTGGCACTCGATCTTTTTCAGTGGCAGAGGCATTAAGATCTCTGAACCACCCATCACCTGATCTCTGAACCACCCATCACCTGATCTTCTGGAATAACACCTTTCTGGCATAATTTTAGTAAATCTTGTTTTTTTGTCTGACTTATCGGCAACGGTTTTTTCTACAATTACCTTAATTGTCCGGGAAGGATATTTATTAGATTAGTCATTGTTTGTGGAGCAGGAGAAATTCGGGAAGCCTAATTGATTCTAGTAGAGTAGGCTCGAGGAGTATTCGAAATGGCTGCAATATTGAGGTAGTTAAATTTTTGTGACATGTCGTAATTAAATTACATATTCTCAGGTTCTCCTTTTAAATATCTTAATTTCTTTATTTTAAGCCACTTAACAATACTACTTTGGTGATCTTTTGTTCGGTTTGTTAATACCAATTCAGCAAGGTGGTTTAGGTCGAAAAATTCGTCATACTTGAAGTCTTTCACTTTGTACGGTTCGACAGTAACTTTTTTCTTGTTTATTTTGCGTGTTTTTTGGGATCTAGCTCTCTCAAAAACAGATATCCATTCGTGCATTGCATAAATGGAAGAATTTTCCTTCGCAGATTCTATAGTACTATGCATCGAATCTACCTCCATGTAGGTAGGTCCAGAGAGAGATGATCAATGTATCGGAGAACAGGCTTACTTCCGTAATGTTGTTTGCTGAGGTAATAGTACAGGATAGATCCTTTTTCCGAGCTACCACGCTTTCCATTAATTTCGGACCATGGAAAACAGTAGGTTAGGTAAAGTTAGGTAAAGGACTTTCGTACAGATTGAGGTTATAAACACATAATTTTCGAACGTAATACAGAAGGCCAACTTTACCACTTGGTATCTGTAAAACTGCCTGTAGGTCAAAAGTTACAGACATAACATTATTTTCTTTTTATGTGCTCAGAGTATGCTAATTCTAAATCTTTCTTGGCACTAGAACTAGCTTTCTCATAATTAGTACAGATTAGGCACTGATCCTTCTTAGGAACGAAGAATCTTAAATTATAGTTATTAGAAAAAATTCTTCTGTAATTATTTCTGAAACCGGCTTTTCTATATTCATATTATCTTTACAGATTTCCAGATATAAGGCATACATTTTTTTAATACTGAGTGAGCTATCTAGATATTTACGTTTCGAAGATTTTCTGATGTAGTGCCCTTCCATACACGGAAAGCTCTCAATGTGTCATTTTACCTATGCGATAATATGTGAGTTTGTTTTATTTGGAGGCTCTTTATGACCTCTGTTGTCATTTTCGACATTAATCCAAGTTCAGTTTTCTTCTTATTACATCTGCAGATTTGCAAAGAGTTTTACACATCAAACTGGTATCAATAAATCGCCTTTAGGAAAAAAACATTTCTTGGCATACAATTTTGGTTTTCTTTGAGATCTAACAAAAAATCGTTCAGGCCCTTGAACGAGTTCATTAGATAATAAGACATTTTTCTTACTTTTAAAACCAAGCCTCCAGTAATATCTACATAATTGGATACATTTATCAAGGGAAAAAATCTCAGTGCATTTAAATTGGCATTTATCACACTTTGCTGGTTTAGGCACATTTGCAGGCATTATTTCTTTATTGTATGTCATATAAGATAAGCCATCACTGCGTCTACTTTTTGCAACATTACCTGCCCAGCTTTGAGGGTCTTTATTGCGCCATCTCTTTTTTGGTAAGACTTTTAAAACGTTTAAAAAAAAACGTTTAAAGACGTTTAAAACTGTCTCAACTATATTATGTGCTTCTGAAATAATAGAAATGTTTTGGATAGTTGTCATTAAATTTGGCTGTGTCAAGGTATTAAAAAAAACATTTTCTGTTGAATTGCTGTGCCGCGGAGAATTGTTTATCAGAATTAAGGGATAGTCCATATATTCGCCTTCATCTACTCGTGTATCCCTGATGGCTGTTGTGGTGGTAGATGTGTGTCTACGATAGTTCATCATCATCACATTCATCTACCACGCGTTGTTGCTCTTCATTGAGGTCTGAAGAATCACCCTTATGCGCAAAACAGTCTGAAAAAAATGCAATGTATTCATAAAAGTAAAAGGAAATATTTTCAGTGCAGTACGGCACTGTTCAAATCGTCTAAACGTATTTAACTTGTTTTAATAGTCATTAGTGATTAATATAATAGGGTCTATATTACCTGCTCAAAACATTTATAATAACTTAAGGTGTTTTAGCTAATATGTAGAATTATAAAAAAAGTTTTCAGTTAAACAACTAAAATAATTAATTGTAATTTAATGTTTTTTGTTTGTAAAACTGAAATATACATCTAAAAAAAATTACAATATTTAACTCTTTTTACTTAAAATATGATATGTCATGTCACAGAAAATATACTTCAAGGTATTTTGAGTTTTTTTCTAGAATGAATCTAGAAAAAAACTCCTATAAATTCACTTAGAAGATTAAATTGTAAACATTTCTGCGAATCAATGTATTTAGTCGGTATTTAAACAAGCTAACTTCTAAACCAGCCATCGTTTCATTTAGTGTGTTATACCAGTCGATAGAGCTCGAAAAACTGTATTTTTTTCTCATTTTACCCCATTTTGTCATTTAACTTGTTTTTGAACTAAACAGACGAGCCATACCCTCATAAAGCATCTATAGAGTCCAAATATCTGTTGACTGAGATGGGTCAGGACAATATATTTGATTTCGTAAAGCTGAGAATATTTATTTACTTCAAGTAAAAAACCATATTTTTTATTGTTTGAGTTTCCAAAATTCTTCTGCATTTTATTAAACAAAATGCCTACTTATTATTTTACTTATTTTAAACCAAAATTTGTTTTATTTCATACCAATTTATATCTCACTTATCACTTATAAGACAATCATTATTTGTAAATAATAATGTCCTCATTTCCAATAGTAAATAGTACGTTTTATTTGAAAAAAATGTTATTTGGACATTTGAGTTGAAAAATAAATCACATTATTAACAAACAAAGATATTTTTCATTTTAAACCCTAAAGTAACTAAATTTACTATCAAATAAAAAGTACTAGGAATGAATTTCGCTATAAATAACATTGACAGCGAGAATTATGTTTTTCAAAATTCGAATTGTGGCCTTAAAAAGTGACTCAAATCTGTATCTTTGACATTTTGACATTTTAATATTTAACCTAAATAACAACACAATGACAGCGCTGCCAAACAATTCGCAACCATTATATTTATTGCAAAGTAAGCTTTATTCGTTTTAAAATGCACCATTCCAGTTGGGAATTATTTAGTTCTGTTAATCTGAAAAATGAAGAAAATTCTACAAATGAAAACCAAGATATTAACTTAAATCAACAGCGGGAAATTGAAATAGGAGAAGTTCAATTTATCAAGAAAGAGCCTGATATTGACAATTTGGCGAATGTCGTAAAACACGAAGAAATTACAAAGAAAATTCCAAAAATAAATGTAAGCGCTTTAGATTTTTCGTGTACGAAGTGCGGGAGTCCTCTAGATAGCACCGCGTCCATTAATGTTCAATGCGATAGATCCGTGTGCAAAGACTTTTTTATTTTTTTATGTAGGTTATGTTTGAACGTCGAAACACCAAATAAAAATAAAATATTTGGACAGTTAAAATGTAACGAATGCTGTAAGTCGTTTGCATTTAAATATCTATTAATCAATCACATCAAAACCGTTCATAGCAGTGTAAAAGGAAACAAATGCAGCGAGTGTGATAAAATGTTTATGAGAAAAATAACCTTAAAAACACACATTGATTGTTGTTATCGCAAAATAAAACGATATAAATGCAACGAGTGTGATTATATGTGTATTACGAAAGGACACTTAAAAAGACACATTGATGGTGTCCAACGCAAAATAAAAAGATATAAATGCAGCGAGTGTGATTATATGTGTATTACGAAAGGACACTTAAAAAGACACATTGATGGTGTCCATCGCAAAATAAAAAGATATAAATGCAGCGAGTGTGATTATATGTGTATTACGAAAGGACACTTAAAAAGACACATTGATGGTGTCCATCGCAAAATAAAAAGATATAAATGCAGCGAGTGTGATTATATGTGTATTACGAAAGGACACTTAAAAAGACACATTGATGGTGTCCATCGCAAAATAAAAAGATATAAATGCAACGAGTGTGATTATATGTGTTTTACGAAAGGACACTTAAAAATACACATTGATGGTGTTCATCGCAAAATAAAAAGACATAAATGCAGAGAGT
Source organism: Neomicropteryx cornuta (assembly GCA_020383195.1). Classification (NCBI taxonomy): domain Eukaryota; kingdom Metazoa; phylum Arthropoda; class Insecta; order Lepidoptera; family Micropterigidae; genus Neomicropteryx; species Neomicropteryx cornuta. Next base: position 6,904,696 of record JAHKQU010000031.1, read on the forward strand.
CTGATTATATGTGTACTATGAAAGGACACTTAAAAACACACATTGATGGTGTCCATCGCAAAATAAAAAGATATAAATGCAACGAGTGTGATTATATGTGTTTTACGAAAGGACACTTAAAAATACACATTGATGGTGTTCATCGCAAAATAAAAAGACATAAATGCAGAGAGTGTGATTATATGTGTACTATGAAAGGACACTTAAAAACACACATTGATGGTGTTCATCGCAAAATAAAAAAATATAAATGCAGCGAGTGTGATTATATGTGTACTGAAAAAGGAAACTTAAAAAGACACATTGATGGTGTCCATCGCAAAATAAAAAGATATAAATGCAGCGAGTGTGATTATATCTGTTTTAAAAATGGAAACCTAAAAATACACATTGATAGTATTCATCGCAAAATAAAAAAATATAAATGCAGCGAATGTGATTATATGTGTACTCAAAAAGGAACTTTAAAAAGACACATTTATGGTGTTCATCGCCAAATATAATGTTTTTATAATGCAGCAATATGCGTTGGTGTGTCGCGGCTCTGTAATTAATCCTTCCAATCCATCAGCATTTTTTTTTTATCAGCCCAATATGCTTTATGACCTGGTAATTTTGACGTTCCGTAACTTTTACCATAAAAAAAACAATTAATTTTCTACCTTAGTTGCATTACTTAAATCCATTAGTTTATCATTAATTTAAAGTAAATATTTTTTTAATTTTAATAGTCTTTTTATTTTCTTAATGAATGTTTCATTTTAAGAGGTTTTAAACGAAGACGGATAGCTGACGTCAATGCTTTACAACGTTATAATGTTTTTCGTCTATTTCTACTTTTTTTTAGTTTTATCGTTCATCATTTCTTTTAATATAAAGTAGGTTCTTTTTTTTAATTTTGATGAAAAGGGTTTGTTTTAACTTTAAGGGTTTGTTTTAACTTCTCATAGCGGGATAATTTACCCAATTTATACTTTCTAACTACTCTTTTAAATTATATTATTTTATTCATTACTTATAATATGTTTTACTATAGGTACTTATAAGTAATAATTTGAAATGAATGTTTAGATATACCGGGGTTATCCCTATTAGATATGGTTGAAAAGTTAACATAAAATTATATTCCTTCAATGATGTTTTTCTTGAAGCCCCATACATAAATGTTAAAATATTTCACCGTGTGATCCGAAATTGGCCACAGTGTTGCCACATGTTACCTAATCGTATCGACGTATGTAAAATTAAAATGTTACTAAAATATAACTTTAAAACTTCTTATAGGAGGATCCGTTTTAGTGACAGTGATTTTAAATGTATGTTTTATTCATTTTTGTTTATATATATTTCTCAGATGATGAATAATAACATAACCATACCTAACTGGACATTGCCTGTACTAAACATATATGTTTAATTGGAGATGCCTGTAGTCGGCTTAGGTTGTTGATTAATGTGTTAATTAATCAATCAATTATTTGGCACAATTAATTTTGTTTTTTTTTCATTGGTTTTATTTTTAAATAAATAATGCTTTTGTATTCTATTTTGTAATGGAAAAATGTGTACCAATAAATATTATTATTAATAACTGCGACTTCGGCGTGCAACGACTCGTGCCTGCGGCATTTTTTCAGAAATTTTGCTATTCCTCCTTTGCAACGCCTTCTGTTGACTTGGCAATTTTATGCCCTTGGATCAATGTTGATTGCATCATCAGATTTTAGTGGTTTAGCTGTATCTTCAGCTTGTAGAATTGTGTGGACTGTCAGTCAAGCCATTGCTAATTTAAGAAGACATTAAGTTAGATTTAAACCTCTCGACACAGTAATCAGAGAATTCTATGAAATTGCTTAATTTCCAAAAATATTGGTAGAAATAGATTGTACGCATGTTAGAATAGGCCTCTGAAATATTATGATTTTAATATTTAATTTTAAGAAATTTCCTATTATATAACTTCCTATTTATTGTTTTGTCAAAATATATTGTTATAGCAGCCTTAAAAAATAAGTAAAACCACCTTTTGTATTAAAAATAAAACAAATTTTAAAAAATATATCTATTTATTCAAACTATGTACTTACAAGTCAACATTAACCTTTCGAATCTAAAAAATCTTTTAATTTTATGCGATACTCAAGTTTTTTCAACTTCAAATCTATTTTCCTAGTTTCAACTCCACTTCTAAAAATTGTTTTTTTTTTGTTTGATTATTTTGTTCAAGTCTGAAACAAAACAAAGGCAACCAATTAAAAAATACATCAATCGTTATGAAAAAGTGTATGACAAGTTAAAATTGAAACCGGCAAATGGTTTTCTTCACGATATAAGGCCGTTCAAAGTAACCAGAGAGCGGCGAAAGCACAGGGGAGATCCACGAGGGTAGCGAGGTATGAATGCCTACTCACTGCGCCACCGGTTTAGTTTCACTGTTTAAATTTCATAATATAAATAGTCTCGTTATAGACGTCATCAAAATTTTGAATGTACGAGATAATATTACACGATTCTTCTAATAAGTACGACAGCTGATCGACGCGGTCGCGTTCACCTATTTCAAGATACTACATTTACTATTATTGCATAAATATACGGGATTATCAAGTCATAAAATTATGACATTTAAGTATGAGACGAACAAATTAAATATTAGTAATTATAGGGATAAACAGAGTGTTTTAAGACTATTCCGGAAGGCTTAAGGGGGTGGTTATGTTCCCCATTACGCGTAAGAAATTGTATGAAAAATGCGAAGCTCGTGTAAACTCCCTTTTTGTATTTCGCTCTTTCAGTGCTCGCTTGCGCACGGTTAAGGTCGGTCAATGACCCGGAGCGGCGTGGCCTCGCAAGCGCACGAAATTACGACAAGAACGATTTAATATTATCACCTAAAGTGTATTTTTTTCACTGAATCCGATATGAAGTCAAAATAAATCATATTTGAAAATGAAGGGCCAATTAGCTGTTTTTTTTTGTATCAGGTTTTGGGATCTTTTGATAATATATATATATATTATCAAATTATTCTATTCATGTTTTTACTCTTATTTATTTAATCCTATTGTCTATGTTTATCACGACTAGAATTATTTATATTAAACTTATCTGAATTTTATTATAATTTTCTAATTGTTTGTCAAACAAAGCTTCTTCTAACTTTTTCAATGATGATAGTAAAAAAAAAATATGTACGATTTATTTAATGAAATAAATAACACGGAATTTGTAAAACACTAAATAAAGCTGTTTTTTTTAGAGGCGTGGTTTTCAAGAAGAGATAAAACTTATATAATTTGATGTTATGGCTAAGAATTTATATTTATTACATTATTGACTGTAACATTATGGCCGGCTTCATTTTTGAAGAAATATGGACCAATGATTCCCTCTGCCCATAGAGCACACCAAACAGTGACTTTTTGAGGATGTAACGGCGTCTCAACAATGGCTTGTGGATTGTTATCACTCCAAATACGACAATTTTGCTTATTAACGTACCCATTCAACCAAAAGTTAGCTTCATCGCTGAACAAAATTTTCTTGGGAAAATCGGGATCGGTGGCCATCTCGTTTTGGGCCCATTCACTTAACCTGCGACGCGCTTGATGGTCGTTCGGCACGAGTTGGATTTTGTAAGCCCGCAAACCAAGATCCTTCCATAAAGTGGATGGGCACAGCTCCAATTGTTCCTCGATACTCTGCTCCACAGCAGCAATAGCGTCTTCGGTGCGCACTGTCTGAGGATGCGCATTATCCACAAGAGTAAAGGTGATGCGAAACCGATTCATGATATCTCGAATTACCGACTCTGCTGGGCGATTATGTCGACCGAATATTGGACGCAGCGCGCGAACCATTACTTTGGTTATAAATTTGCACTATTTGCAAACGTTGTTCAGGAGTAAGTCTATTCATTATGAAATGGCAAACCAAACTGAGCATAAATCAAGTGACAGCTGTCAAAAAACCCAACTACGAAAAAAGTAGTGCCAGATTGAAAACCACGCCTCTAAAAAAAACACCCGTTATAAGCTCTCCGCTTAAGTGTAAGACCATATTGAAGGATAATTATGTAATTAAAATACTAAGTTTGAATATACGCAGCTTGCAAAAAAACTTTGATCAGCTAAATCTCCTTACTGCATCAACTAGATTTAAATATTGAAATTATAATAATAACAGAATGCTGGATTAGCAGCCAAACTCAGTTTCCTAATTTGGTAGCTATATTGCATACGGAACGAAGATGGTGTCCTAGTTGACATTAAATCCTATTTGAGTGTGACTATTGATTGATGAATTCGATATTCATGATGCAACGGGTTTTTGCATTAAAGGGCGGGATTTTGCTCTCTTTGCACTTTGCCGCTCTCCATCTCAAAGTAATATTAAGAGATTTTTAACTTCCTTGGACAGCATCTTAAAAAATATGACCTCAAATAGTAGTATTAAACACCTGTACTCGCAGGAGACCTGAAAATATCTACGTACGGACATAATCAACATCATCAGGCTGATGACTACTAAAAATACAGCGACGAGACAACATAATGGTGTAAAAACATGCATAGATCATATTTACATTCGTAGTAATAACAAACCACATCTGCTGTTACACATACAACAATAACAGATCATTACTCCACCCTTCTGGCCATTCAAGGAAGAAATAGAGAACCAAAACCAAAAGTTATAGATATAAAATTAATAAACTATGAAGCATTACGCATAAGTCTAAAAAATGAGGAATGGGCAGTCGTTTATAGCCTTATAAACGCGGACACAGCATTTGAAAAGTTTATAGAAACACATAAAAAACAATTACAACAATACAAATAAAACAATTAAAACTAGACACAACAAACTTAAGCCATGGATGACCGAGGGAATTATAAATAGTATTAAATTTTCGTCAGCAAAGTATTCTAACGAAAAAAGGTTTCTTTTGTCGAATTCGATTTGTAAGCAAAGCGACCATTACAGGCAATTACGCGATTTGTGACACAATTTGTTATTTAATCAAAATATGGCGTCGATACTTTGTTGAAAGCAATTATTATTTTGAAACAGTGGAGGAGGCTGTATCAAATTTACCTTTTAACCTTTTAATACTTCGCATGTGCTAAAACGGTGACGCGGTCTAAAAAAATATTGGTAACAAATCTAATGAATATTAAAGCATGTGGTATTTTTTTATTCGTACAACTATATAAAGGAATTCCTGAACGATTTGAGCTGATCATTTAATAGGGTAATAATTGGTCCTGCGATTTCCAGTAATATTTGCTAAGAAAGTATATCAAAATACGCCATGGTTAAAACGAACAAAAATAACGTATTGAAAAACGGGTGATTTTAGTTTAAAATCACTTCTTAGTCGTAATAGGTTACACAACACCGCCCTTAAGCCTTCGGGGCAACCTGTATATAAAATAATGCTATACAAATAATGATAAACTAAATATAAATAGACCTAATGGGGTGCTTATGTTCACTATTATAAGAAATTATATTAAAAAAATGAAAAATAATCCAAACACAAGTTTATTATTCTCATTAAAGCACTGTTGAAATTATCTTTTTTATAAGCGGCTACCATTGGCCACGCCGCGGCCACGTCGATCGGCTGTCGTGCCTATTACAAGAACCGTATAATATTATCACAAAAGGTTTCCTTTTTCTCAGAAATCGTGATGATGTTTTAGAAATGCATCATCAAAAATGAAATATATTTTTGTTGGGAAATCTGTTGACTAATTTTTATCCATTTCGAGTTATCTTAACTTATCTAAAATATTAGTAAAATAATCCACCAGTTAACTTATAAGTTGATAACTTATATAACTAACATTAGTTATAAAATAAAACTAAATATTGAATTTATGTATTTATTTATAAAATAAGATTCAAAACTAAATTAAGTAACAATCAAACTACTAATGACAAAAAAACAGCTTAAATATTAGAACGAAAAATCTAGGAAATATTACAAAATTCTTCTTCATAAAAATGCTTTTCCCAATTCACAACATTATTGTTAAAAATTGGCAAATATTATTTCTTATTATAAAAGGCGCTGGAGATTTATTTTTTATTATGTTGAAGGGAAATGATTTTTCTATACCAAAATATATGAATCATTATTAACAAAAGTTTGAAAAAATATTTTTCATACATAAATCGTCGCATCTTGGCAAGTCCCACGTGAAAAACCAATTCCGGAGAAAACTGCTTTCTGAATCGTATAGTAAAAGTAAACTATTGTGGGCTATTTGGTTATCGGATCGTGAACAGCGGTTCAGACTTCAGCGCTTTTGTGAATACATAATAAATATAGACTACTGTCCTCTAAAGTGATGCTAAATAATAAGATATGTTTTAAAAAATAATAAAATAAAACATAATATATTTTACAAAATGAACCGTTTCAAATTAAGCCTACAACCTAAAAACTAAAAAAAAAACAACTAAAGATCTGTGCATTAAATTCTGCCTGTTTTAGGTTAAATAAATACGTTTTAACTGTTCAATTTTTCATAAGTGTTAGAAGTTAAGGTCAACTGCTTACCCTAACATCATTTTTGGTGACCTAACTCAAAGAAATCAAACATAGGATAACCAAATCTTCAATTATTTATCCTACCCTACGCTAGACGCAGCTCAAATGTAACATCAAAAATACATTTATGCAAAAAATATATTCAACATTACTTATAATAAATAATATTAATTTATGATATCGCTGAAATGATACGTAAAGATAAACTTATACATAGAAAATATAGACAAAGTAATTATAATTAACTTTTTGACATTGATTTAACTGAACGTTAATTATACCATGATGCTTTGAAATATTTCATAATTAACAGCATTGCATTGGTCCTTTAACTTTTTGTATCTACTGGTATCGCACTAGCATTATTTAAAATATATACCTAACTATACAATAGGCTGTATCTATAATGATACTGTAATAGTTGCTTATATGCACTCACTTCATTTGAATGTTTTATTATGAAATACGATATGGTTTTGTAAATATACTTTAGGTGAAGTATTCGGTCGCACTCACTACATTTAAATTTTCTATTTTTTCCATAAATTATATCGATATGGTTCTAAACTCGGTTTATAAATGCATTCGTGTTTTCTTATTCGCTGTATTTAAAATTTTCTTAATTTTTGATGAACTGCATAGATATGGGTCTGTAAATCTGACTTCGGTGAACTTGTGATACTACACTCAGTGCATTTAAAAAATATTCATTTTATAATTTTATTATGAACTATATCGATATGGTTTTGTAATTGTTGCTTATATGCAGTCGTGTATTCACACTCACTGCATTTAAATTTTCTAATTTTCCGATGAACTACGTCGATATGGGTCTGTAAATATGCTTTACGTGAGAATGTGTGATTGCACTCACTGCATTTAAATTTTCTAATTTTCCGATGAACTACGTCGATATGGGTCTGTAAATATGCTTTACTTGAGAATGTGTGATTGCACTCACTGCATTTAAATTTTATAATTTTTCGATGAATTACGTCGATATGGGTCTTTAAATTTACTTTACGTGAGAATGTATGATTACACTCACTGCATTTAAATTTTATAATTTTCCGATGAACTATATCAATATGGTTCTGTAATTGTTGCTTATATGCAGTCGTATATTCGCACTCACTGCATTTAAATTGTTTAATTTTCCGATGAACTGCGTCGATATGGGTTTGTAAAGTTGCTTTACTTGAGAATGTGTGATTGCACTCACTGCATTTAAATTTTATAATTTTTCGATGAATTACGTCGATATGGGTCTTTAAATTTACTTTACGTGAGAATGTGCGATTACACTCACTGCATTTAAATTTTATAATTTTTCGATGAACTATATCGATATGATTCTGTAATAGTTGTTTATAAGCATTCGTGTGTTCGCACTCACTGCATTTAAATTTCTTAATTTTCTGATGAACTACATCAATATGGTTCTGTAATAGTTGCTTATATGCAGTCGTATATTCGCACTCACTGCATTTAAATTGTTTAATTTTCCGATGAACTGCGTCAATATGGGTTTGTAAAGTTGCTTTACGTGGACTTGTATATTCGCAATCACTGCATTTAAATTTTCTTATTTTTTGATGTACCTTATCGATATAAGTTATAGATTTATCTGAACTTACACCATATTTCAATTTAAACCGTTCCTTGGTACAACAAGAACTTAATTTTAAACGATGTTTTCGTTTTTCTTTACAATCCACACATACTAAATATGATTCATCTTGTTTATTAATTCCTTTATTTATAAAACAACTTTTATCGAGGCTAGACTTACAACTGCCACAAGTTAAATCGGTTTTCTTCAATATTAAAGTGGGAATTTTCATGGTTTGTGGTGTTGGACGATAACATTTAAAAGTTGATTCTGCTTTAACACAAAGTTGGAAACTCGACTTATTTGGTTCTAATTTAATAAATTTAGTATTTTCTTCTTCAAAATAATCACAATCCTCAGTTTTTATCATTTCTTTTTGGACACAATCGCATCTTTTACCAAAACGAGTGGGATTTAATGAGGTTTCAAGAATATGCTTGCATGATGGCGTTTGTTTACCGTCAAAACGAGAGTCGAATGAATTGCAATCAATGGCTTCCTCATGTTTATTGCTGATATGGTCATCATTTTGTTCTATTTTAATAGAAGTTGCATTTTCGTTTCCCTCCATATTTGGTGTTTAAGTATAATTGGGCAGGTTGATCGTATGTTGGCAGATTGGTCTAACTATCTACCTAAACGTCATTATTGACAAATAGTAACGTCTTTTTTACATTTTAACATTTGAACACACAAATTAAAACAAAGAAAAGAAATATTTATTGTTTAAATATTAGGACAGGAATATTTTACTTAATAAATACAGCCACATGCAGTATTTATCAGTTGTTATGGTTTTCACTTCACAGCCAATATCTATGTTTACAGCCTTGTTCAAAAGCGTTGTCCAGAAACGTCATTTTGACAGGTGTTTAGAGTGCTGCCAGATTATGGATGTAAAATAGCTACGAAAGAAAAATTTAATAATCATGTAGTGGCTGGCTGATATATGATAAATATAGGGAAAAATATTTTAAACACAAAATGGTAACAGCAAAACATACAAACAATGCAAAGTGCAAAAGTATTCCTCTTATCTAAATTAAACTCTTACACAAAAGTTGGTTTTGCTGGTTGGTTTTTTTTTTATCAATATAGGTAGGTATCTATTTATATATATTTATAGGTAGGTATCTGTCAAAGTTTGTAATACATTTAATATCAACTTGTGACAGCCAGCAGTCTTTATATTTGCCAACAATATATCAAAACATTTATTTTTATTGAATGTATATTAAAAGCAATACAGGGTTAGTTAATTTGTAATTATAACAATATTATATTTCTAAATATAATAGTAATTCATAAGAGAAAAAAAATAAATATACATAGATTGCCAACCATATGAATCATTTATTTATATTAAATGTTTGTTAAAAGCAATATACTCAGTAAATTATTAGCTAAATATTTCAGTATTATATTTCATCAACTGACAACAAAATGTTCACTAATTAAATGAATTTATAAACAATATGTCAAATCTTATTTGGAATGATACTCGTGTTTAAAGTTAAATGACTTAATTAAGGCCGGTTTTAAAAATATTAGACCTTTTTTCCTTTTTTTTTCATTAAAGTCAAGTTATCGAACGGATGAGTAAAAGTAAACCTTACGAAATTAAAGAAATATTGTTGAAAAGAATTGTGAAAACTTCGCGGAATATCAAACAAGAACCTTTAGAATAAAGGTAAAAACACAAATTTAGGATAACATAGTTAAAACATTGTAGATTAAAATGTTACGAAGCCATCCACGTGGAATACTCCGACATACGAATGCAGATATTGTTGTTTTTGAAGAATTTTAAATTCAATCAAATTCAATAATATTCTACTTACTTGTGGAATGTATTCCTGTGGAGTTTTTATTTCTTGTTGAGTTTGCACATATTTCCCAAACCATTTGACCATTTTATAGCCGTAATTTAATACAATAGCTAAGAAGGAGCGCTGGCGAATGCTGGTTTACGACAGGGCCGACTTAAACGTCTTAACCGACGGGGCTTACTTAAATGTGAGCGTGGGCGTACCTCTTACAGCGGCTCTACGTAGAAAACCGCGCATTACAAACTCTAACGCAGTACTTCCCAAACTAAGGGTCGCAAGCGAATATTGAGTGGGCCCTCGCCACTGTATTCATGAATTTTGAAAAATAGAAAGTGATATATTTGATATTTCATTCAACTAGTTATAATTCCTAAACATTGAAATAAACTTAAGTTACGGAAAATAAAATTATTTGAAAAAATGCTAAACTTCAGTAAGTATGTGATGTGAGACAAGCGCTCGGAGTGAGTGGCGCTGGCCCCGTCTCCAAACGCTTTGGGATGGCTATACTGACAGCTCTGCTTTTCTCTAAGATAGCTAAAAGGTGGGTCCCAAGATTGGAAAATTTTGTTAGATGGGTCGGAGCCCAGTCAACTTTGGAAACCGCTGCTCTAACGTATCTTAAAGTCGTTCTATAAGTTTTAAAAGATCTTTGGTTTCCCCTTTTCATGCCGTCAGATGAGATAAAACGGTGATCGCACCGGAGACATAGAAAAGGTCTTCGGGAAGAGGCCCCTTAAGGATTGTGAGTTGAAACTAAGTACTTACACTTTGGCATAAAAATAGATTGGCAAAAATATAGGCTGCAAATTCACAGTGCCTTCGGTAAATTATTACTTTAGTTTTCTAATACCATCTCCTGTGGGTTAAAGCATTTTCAAGTAGCGAACTTAGCTTTAAGATAGATACGGCCTTTGTGCGGTCTCAAGAAAATTATTCTCCACCAGATAACCAGTTCAAGTGTTCCAAGAAATGTATCGATCATGCATAAAAAAACGGTAAAGTAATGTCATCCATTAATTAACCAAACTCATTAAAAATATTTCCATCCCAATTTCTTAGTAAGATCGACGTGGCCTGTCGACGAATCCATCGTCACCAAGAAACTTCATGCCTTCCAAGTGGCCTAAGAATTTTTACGCTCACCAGATTCCATTTCGGTAGCGTTCTGGTAAATTCTTTCTTTTTTTTCTATCCTCGATCCGAACCCCCAATCTTTTACTTCCTCCATAAAAATCCCATGACCCATCTCACTTCCCATTCTCCTCGCTCACCCCTTCCTTTGTTTCCTACCCTCACCGTTTATCGTCCAACGGCCGGTGGTTTCTATTGGCTCAGTAGCAACCACCGTTGCTATAATGTTTCGTTTTAATTTTGATAATTTTACTAATTTTATTTTGATAGTTTTGATAAACCTACTTTTATTTTAATTGCGTATTTTTATTTATCTACAACTACTTTTTAAAAGCTTACATTTAAAAGCATTCAAGGTATTTTGTGTTTTATTCCTAGAATTAATCTAGAAAAAAACTCCTATAAATTCACATAGAAGATTTGAATTGTAAATATTTCTGCGAATCAATGTATTTAGTCGGTATTTAAACAAGCTAACTTCTAAACCAGCCATCGTTTTATTTAAAGTGTTATACCAGTCGATATAGCTCGAAAAATTGATCAAAACTGTATTCTTAACTCATTTTACCCCATTTTGTCATTTAACTTGTTTTTGAACTAAACAGACGACATACACTCAAAAAGCATATATAGAGTCCAAATATCTGTTGACTGAGATGGGTCAGGACAATATATTTGATTTCGTAAAGCTGAGAATATTTATTTACTTCAAGTAAAAAAACATAATTTTTTATTGTTTGAGTTTCCAAAATTCTTCTACATTTTATTAAACAAAATGCCTACTTATTATTTTAGTGATTTTACACCAAAAATTGTTTTATTTCATACCAATTTATGTCTCACTTATCACTTATAAGACACTAATCATTATTTGTCAATAATAATGTCCTCATTTCCAATAGTAAATAGTACGTTTTATTTGAAAAAATTGTTACTTGGACATTTGAGTTGAAAAATAAATCACATTATTAACAATCAAAGATATTTTTCATTTTAAACCCTAAGATAAATAAATTTCCTATCGAATAAAAAGTACTACGAATGAATTTCGCTATAAATAACATTGACAGCGAGAATTATGTTTTTCAAAATTCGTTTTGTGGCCTTAAAAGTGACTCAAATCAAGATACGTTTCTGTGGTGGGGGTTTTGTATCCATGAATGGTAATTTATTTAATTGTATGACGAAAAGTCTATTCATAGTAAACTTTAAATTGCTCTTGACTGTACATAGACACTTAATATTAAGTAGGTTTCTTTTAATTTCATTTTATCATACTTGACTTATATGTAATTTGAAATTTTGTATTTTGGTGAAAGTACCTGTTTATTTTATTGCTAATAAATAAATTATGTTTTGAATTATTAAATGAAATATGTTTTTCAAAATTCGAATTGTGGCATTAAAAGTGACTCAAATCTGTATCTTTGACATCAATAGTAATATTTAACCTAAATAACAACACAATGACAGCGCTGTCAAACAATACGCAACTTACTTAGTATATAAAGTATTGCAATAAATATACGCAGTATATTTATTGCAAAGTAAGCTTTATTAGTTTTAAAATGCACCATTCCAGTTGGGAATTATTTAGTTCTGTTAATCTGCAAAATGAAGAAAATTCTACAAATGAAAACCAAGAAATTAACATAAATCAACAGCGGGAAATTGAATTAGGAGATGTTCAATTTATCAAGAAAGAGCCTGATATTGACAATTTGGCGAATGTCGTAAAATACGAAGAAATTACAAAGAAAATTCCAAAAATAAATGTAAGCGCTTTAGATTTTTCGTGTACGAAGTGCGGGAGTCCTCTAGATAGCACCGCGTCCATTAATGTTCAATGCGATAGATCCGTGTGCAAAGACTTTTTTATTTTTTTATGTAGGTTATGTTTGAACGTAGAAACACCAAATAAAAATAAAATATTTGGACAGTTAAAATGTAACGAATGCTGTAAGTCGTTTGCATTTAAATATCTATTAATCAATCACATCAAAGACGTTCATAGCAGTGTAAAAGGAAACAAATGCAGAGAGTGTGATAATATGTTTATGAGAAAAGGAACCTTGAAAAGACACATTGATAGTGTTCATCGCAATATAAAAAAATATAAATGCAGCGAGTGTGATTATAAGTGTATTACAAAAGGAAACTTAAAAATGCACATTGATGGTGTCCATCGCAAAATAAAACAATATAAATGCAGCGAGTGTGATTATATCTGTTTTAAAAAAGGACACTTAAAAACACACATTGATGGTGTTCATCGCAAAATAAAAAGACATAAATGTTGTGAGTGTGATTATATGTGTTTTAGAAAAGGAAACTTAAAAATACACATTGATGGTGTCCATCGCAAAATAAAAAGATATAAATGCAGCGAGTGTGATTATATGTGTACTCGAAAAGGACACTTAAAAACACACATTGATGGTGTTCATCGCAAAATAAAAAAATATAAATGCAGCGAGTGTGATTATATGTGTTTTAGAAAAGGAAACTTAAAAATACACATTGATGGTGTCCATCGCAAAATAAAAAGATATAAATGCAGCGAGTGTGATTATATGTGTACTGAAAAAGGAACCATAAGAAAACACATTGATGGTGTCCATCGCAAAATAAAAAGATATAAATGCAGCGAGTGTGATTATATCTGTTATAAAAATGGAACCTTAAAAATACACATTGATGGTGTCCATCGCAAAATAAAACAATATAAATGCAGCGAATGTGATTATATCTTTTTTAAAAAAGGAAACTTAAAAATACACATTGATGGTGTCCATCGCAAAATAAAACAATATAAATGCAGCGAATGTGATTATATCTGTTTTAAAAAAGGAACCTTAAAAACACACATTGATGGTGTCCATCGCAAAATAAAACGATATAAATGCAGCGAATGTGATTATATCTGTTTTAAAAAAGGACACTTAAAAACACACATTGATGGTGTTCATCGCAAAATAAAAAGACATAAATGTTGTGAGTGTGATTATATGTGTACTCAAAAAGGACACTTAAAAACACACATTGATGGTGTTCATCGCAAAATAAAAAGACATAAATGTTGTGAGTGTGATTATATGTGTACTCGAAAAGGACACTTAAAAGCACACATTGATGGTGTTCATCGCAAAATAAAAAAATATAAATGCAGCGAGTGTGATTACATGTGTTTTAGTAAAGGAAACTTAAAAATACACATTGATGGTGTCCATCGCAAAATAAAAAGATATAAATGCAGCGAGTGTGATTATATGTGTACTGAAAAAGGAAACTTAAAAACACACATTGATGGTGTTCATCGCAAAATAAAAAAATATAAATGCAGCGAGTGTGATTATATGTGTTTTAGAAAAGGAAACTTAAAAATACACATTAATGGTGTCCATCGCAAAATATAAAGATATAAATGCAGCGAGTGTGATTATATGTGTACTGAAAAAGGAAACTTAAAAATACACTTTGATGGTGTTCATCGCCAAATATAATGTTATTATAATGCGGCAATGTGCGGTCCGCGCGTTTTACGAATGGTGTGTCGCGGCTCTGTAATTAATCCTTCCAATCTATCAGCATTTTTTTTTTTTATCAGCCCAATATGCTTTATGACTTGGTAATTTTGACGTTCCGTAAGTTTAACCATAAAAAAATATTAAACTTCTACCTTAGTTGTATTACTTAAATCCATTAGTTTATCATTTAAAGTAAATATTTTTTAAAATTTTAATTTTCTTAATGTATGTTTCATTTTAAGAGGTTTTAAACGAAGACAGTCAATGCTTTACAATGTTATAATGTTTTTCGTCTATTTCCACTTTTTTTTAGTTCCATCGTTCATCATTCCTTTAAGTGTAAAGTAGGTTCTTTTTTTTAATTTTGATGAAATGGGTTTGTTTTAACTTTGAGGGTTTGTTTTAACTTCTTATAGCGGGATAATTTACCCAATTTATATTTTCTAACTACTGTTTTAAATTATATTATTTTATTCATTACTTATAATATGTTTTACTATAGGTACTTATAAGTAATCATTTGAAATGAATGTTTAGATATACCGGGGTTATCCCTATTAGATATGGTTGAAAAGTTAACATAAAATTATATTCCTTCAATGATGTTTTTCTTAAAGCCCATAAATGTTAAAATACAATATTAAAATACAATACAACTAGCTGACCCGGCCACGCGTTGCTGTGGCTAAAGTTTTTGTTATATTACATTATAGTAAACAATCTAAGAGGAACAATAAGAGAACATCAGTCACGGAGTCCACTATGCTTTTTCACACAGATGGTATTTGTAAAAAAATATGGTGATCTCCTTATTTGACTTTCTACTACTATAACCCTTTAGTACAATGAAATTATTTACGAACTAAGACGAAAATGTTGATGTTGGTATACAAATTCACTGGATTGAGATTTGAAGGGGAAGTACGTTGAACACAATTAATTAAAATGTTCTTACACTTGATACTAAGCAGAAATCAATAGGTAAAAAATAAAAATTTATCAGATTTATTATTTCCATTTAATTTTATAACAAATATAAGTATATTACAGTATAATACAGTAAATAACATGTGACGCTTAAACTCATGAATGAGGTAGGCAAGGCAGACAGTCTTAAACTTTTAAACATTAATATCTTTTTTTTGAATTATAAATACTTTCAATTTCAATTTAATTTAACACCAATCGGTGCACAATGTTTTTGGTTAACCTGTCTTTAGCTAACACAAATAGATTCGACGGTTTCCCAACACGTGAACACGCAACATATAGTTGCCCATGAGAAAAACATGGATTTTCCAAATCTAAACCACAAATGGACATTGTTTGACCTTGAGATTTATTTATAGACATGGCGAAAGCTAAACGAATTGGAAACTGTAGCCTTTTGAAGGGTATGGTAGAATCTGATGGTATCATCGGAATACGTGGCAGCAGGACCACTTTTCCTTTAAACTTCCCAGCCAAAATGGTTGCTTCAAGAATGTTTCCGGTGATCTTTTTGATGACCAAACGCGTACCGTTACATAATTGAGGTGGATTCAAATTACGGAGGAGAATAATAGGGGAACCAATCTTTAATCGAAGATTATGTGGTGGCATTCCAGGGATATCTAATGAATTTAAAAATTCAATCGGAAAATTTACACTTTCATTTTCATCAACAACAGTATCGATTGATTTAAAAGACATCAGATCGCCTGGTAACAACTGTTGTATCTGGAAGTTAATTTCGTCAACATCAACGTTTTTGGCTGCCAAAATCGCCCGTTGACTAAGCCATTCATGATTCAAATAATTATTCTGTATATCCGGGAAAATACTCTGAATCAATTCAGTTTTATCCTGAACAACAGTGCAAAAATTGTCTGGTAGTTTAATGCATTGCGTATTTGGTTGCAGTTTTATTTTACCGTTCCCAATATCTAGTAGTTGTTCGGAAAATATTAGTGCTGATGGATCATTTTGCAATTGTACTCGCATATTTATGGTCAATCGAAGTGTTTCAACACTTCGCCATAAGAATGATTGTTTCAAACATGCATTAATCTCATCCGCGAAAGTAGAGCGAGGTATAACCGGTAAGGTCTGCCGGAAGTCACCAGACAAAAGTAAGATAGCACCACCGAAAAATTTATTATTGCTGTTTAAATCTTGCATAGTTCTGTTTAATGCTTCAAGTGAATATTTGTGTGCCATTGTGCACTCATCCCAAATTATTATAGAACTCTTCCGCAACACTGCAGCTATTCCACTATTCTTTTTGATGTTACACATTGCATCTGGTTTATTATGAACGTCCAATGGCAGCTTGAATGTTGAATGTGCTGTTCGCCCACCATCCAGTAAAGTAGCCGCAATGCCTGACGATGCTAATGCTAATGCGATTTTTTGTTGCGACCGTATTTTGGCAAGAATCAACGATATTAAAAATGTCTTACCGGTTCCACCGGGTGCATCCAAGAAAAAAAAACCGCCTTGTTCAGCAGCAACAGCCAGCATAATCCGATCATAAATAATTTTTTGTTCTGCTGTCAGTAATGGTTCACTGTTCATGATAATTGTTGCTAAACTTCCATGGTCATATTGATTTTCTCGTTGTAAATCGGTATTGACTAAGTCGGTGGCTGGACGATTAGGTGATGGCATACCATAATGATTAAGTGGTAAATTTGAAATAAGAACACATAAATCCTCGATCAAGACCAATGCTTCATTGTACATCTCTGGTGTATAATCTATGTTTTGGCATTGATTTGTTTGTCTAATTCGGTGCAAGATGTCTTCTGTCATACAATTTTTATATTTTTCCCACAAAGTTTGTGCTTGCGAGGGATAACATGTCGCCAAAATAATTGCAAACAACTGACGAATGTTATTCGGTGTTGATGTCAACGCAGCATCAGCAAGCGTTAAGTCCCAATGGTTATCGTCTTCTAGCAATTGCAGTTCACGACATGCATCCTGGTATGTATTGAATACTCGACCATTAGCTGTTCGTAAAAATTCAAAAGACGTTGGTCCGGGAACATTCACCAATAACAAACGTAAATAGAAGCACTCACGTTGCTTTGGATGTACCGTGTAAAGTCTCCCCAATGTCTTAGCTTTGAATATGCCTGTAATGGAAGGATGTGGTTTTCCTTGTTTCCGTGGCTCCCATTTTTTACTGGATTTGTTCCATGTGAAATAACGTGGAACATCACCATACACCAATGTCTTCGCGAATTGGCCAAAAACATCAGGTTTTTGACACAATGTAAAAAATTCAGTTAGAGTCGTTTTCGGAGCTTCGAACGCTCTTTGGAGAACATTTTCTTCAGTGAAGTATACACGTTGACCGTTTTCAAGATGTATTGCCAGATGTTGGACAGCAGGATCTCTTTCGTGGATGGGAAAGCTGAGAATATGCCAAATAGCTTCATTGCTGCTAATGTATCTGCCCATTTGGTATCGTGCTATTTCGTCATTTTTATTTATGTTTTTTACTTCAAATATGGCCAAATCACTGCCTTTGTTTACATATTTACAAATATACTTAATTGATTTAACAGAACTGCAAAGCTCAACATTGATATGAGCTTTGTAAGTTTTTGAAAGTAGTGGTGAGTATGGTACCACCCACTGATTATCAAACTCAACTTGATTTGGAAAGTTCGGCAGTCGCATTGTAAATGTGTGGCCACCATTCTCAGTACTTCTGCGGCGATACATTGGATAACCATCAATATCCGTGATCGTGTCATTCGTATGCGGCTTTGGGAAGTTTTTTTTACATTTTCCATTTTCCATGCACGGTGACGTCATGTTGAAAACACCGCATGGCCCATGGATCATGTGTTTGGTGACAATATCAAATAATTCTTGATCAATTAATGGGTCTGGAATTTCGGCTGAAATTATTTGATCGATTTCTTCAGGACGGATTCTATCTTTAAGCCAAACCAAAATGTGGGCATGAGGCAAACCTCGCTTTTGCCACTCTATCGTATACAGCCAACAACGTGTGATACCAAAAATTGTATATTTAACAATAAAATCAATTAAGGATTTCAATTTTTGTTTAAACACACGTGCAGTTAAATCATGACGATGAATGGCTTGTTGTCCTGGCAATAGTAAAGTTTGTATCTCTTCCCAATTCGGATTACATGTGAATGTAATAAATAAATCCGGTCGGCCGTAATGACGTACGTAAGTCATCGCATCTTGTATGCATGCATGTTCCGTGCCGTTCCGTATCGACATCTGTCAGTTTTATGACTGAATCTACCAGCATGTTCACCTAATGGTACTTTGTCGGCTTTTATGACGATTTGATAATTGTCATTTTGCAGTCGTGGCGAAACTCTTTTGATCAATTGAATTAGTTGATTGTGATCTTCTAAAAAATTTTCCAATAATATCACAATTGCTCTTTCCTCTGCTTGTTCAATAAAATTATACAGGCACCGAGTCGTCACGCGCTCTTCACAATCGCCCATAAAATAAAAAGGTATCGACATCTGTCAGTTTTATGACTGCCAAATAATAACGGACAAAAAATTAGCGATAAATTAAAATTGCGACTATAATTTGAGATTTAAACTATCCTATCTCTCAAGTGCACATCGAACTGCACATGGTGTTCAAATTTTATTATTAGTCCATTATTTTATTATTAGTCCATTGAGGACAAACATTGTGACACGAGATTTATATATATTAAGATATTGATACATAAATGTTAAAATATTTCACCGTGTGATCCGAAATTGGCCACAGTGTTGCCACATGTTACCTAATCGTATCGACGTATGTAAAATTAAAATGATACTAAAATATAACTTTAAAACTTCTTATAGGAGGATCCGTTCTAGTGACAGTGATTTTAAATGTATGTTTTATTTATTTTTGTTTATATATATTTCTCAGATGATGAATAATAACATAACCATACCTAACTGGACATTGCCTGTACTAAACATATATGTTAAATTGGAGATGCCTGTAGTCGGCTTAGGTTGTTGATTAATGTGTTAATTAATCAATCAATTATTTGGCATAATTAATTTAGTTTTTTTTTCATTGGTTTTATTTTTAAATAAATAATGCTTTGGTATTCTATTTTGTAATGGAAAAATGTGTACCAATAAATATTATTATTAATAACTGCGACTTCGGCGTGCAACGACTCGTGCCTGCGGAATATTTTCAGAAATTTTGCTATTCCTCCTTTGCAACGCCTTCTGTTGACTTGGCGATTTTATGCCCTTGGATCAATGTTGATTGCATCATCAGATTTTAGTGGTTTAGCTGTATCTTCAGCTTGTAGAATTGTGTGGACTGTCAGTCAAGCTATTGCTAATTTAAGAAGACATTAAGTTAGATTTAAACCTCTCGACACAGTAATCAGAGAATTCTATGAAATTGCTTAAATTCCAAAAATATTGGTAGAAATAGATTGTACGCATGTTAGAATAGGCCTCTGAAATATTATGATTTTAATATTTTATTTTAAGAAATTTCCTATTATATAACTTCCTATTGTATAGATTGTGTTGTCAGAATATGTTGTTATAGTATCCTTAAAAATTGACTAAAACCACCTTTTGTAATGAAAATAAAACAAATTTTAAAAAATATATCTATTTATTCAAACTATGTACTTACAAGTCAACATTAACGTTTCCTAGTTTCACACTCCACTTCTAAAAAGTGTTTTTTTTTTTGTTTGATTATTTTGTTCAAGTCTGAAACAAAACAAAGGCAACCAATTAAAAAATACATTAATCGTTATGAAAAAGTGTATGACAACTTAAAATTGAAACCGGCAAATGGTTTTCTTCGCGATATAAGGCCGTTCAAAGTAACCACAGAGCGGCGAAAGCACAGGGCAGATGCACGAGGGTAACGAGGTATGAATGCCTACTCACTGCGCCACCGGTTTAGTTTCACTGTTTTAATTTCATAATATAAATAGTCTCGTTATAGACGTCATCAAAATTTTGAATGTACGAGATAATATTACACGATTCTTCTAATAAGTACGACAGCTGATCGACGCGGTCGCGGTCACCTATTTCATGATACTACATTTACTATTATTGCATAAATATACGGGATTATCAAGTCATAAAATTATGACATTTAAGTATGAAACGATTAAATTAAATATTAGTCAATATACGGATAAACAGGATGTTTTAAAACTATTCCGGAAGGCTTAAGGGGGTGTAAATATAGTAAATATATCTTACATAGATTTAGTTTCCATGACAATTTGATGCGTGGAAACAATATATAAGTAATAAAATAAAACATTTATTGGACAAAAATAAATGTTTTATTCGATTATTAGATTCAATTTTCGTTTTGAAAACCATCTACAGAGTATATGACATGTTTACGGTAAGAACCTTTAATATTTATTTTACTTTTTAATAATTACCGAAAATTTCTGGAAATTATTTTAGTTTTAGGGTTTAAGGTTTATGTTGAAGATGGTTACTTTATTTTAAGTACATTTAATTAATTTGACCTTAGACTTATTTGTACATTTTCTAAATATTAATCGTAAAATTCGCATTCTAAAATCTGTTTGTATTTTAAATTATGATATCAATATGAAATTTTATTTTTATCGATTATAGCTCAGTGCCGGCTCACTAGACGTGACCGCGTGACACTTTTAATGTGTTCTGACTTTGAGTAGGAATTTATTTCCTTAAATTATCAGATTTCTCAGCAACTGTTGGTTCCTTAGTAGGGTTCCTACTTTAATTCATTTTTATCCACAAGTAACACTTCGTTGCATCATAGATGTTTGCAAAAATGTCATTATTTTTTATGCAACTGTTGGCAAAATAGTCAAACAATACAATACAGGCAATACATTGCAATATATATATATATATATTGCAATATATATATATATATTGCATTGGCAATATATATATATATTATCAAATTATTCTATTTATGTTTTTACTCTTATTTATTTAATCTTATTTAGTCTATGTTTATTACGACTAGAATTATTTACTTTAAACTTATCTGAATTTTATTATAATTTTCTAATTGTTTGTCAAACAAAGCTTCTTCTAACTTTTTCAATGATGATAGTAAAAAAAAAAATATGGAGGATTTATTTAATGAAATAAATAACACGGAATTTGTCAAAACACTAAATATAAACTCTCCGCTTAAGTGTAAGACCATATTTAAGGATAATTATGTAATTAAAATACTAAGTTTAAATATACGCAGCTTGCAAAAAAACTTTGATTTAAATATTGTAATTATAATATTAACAGAATGCTGGATTAGCAGCCAAACTCAATTTCCTAATTTGGTAGCTATATTGCATACGGAACGAAGATGGTGTCCTAGTTGACATTAAATCCTATTTGAGTATGACTATTGATTGATGAATTCGATATTCATGATGCAACGGGTTTTTGCATTAAAGGGCGGGATTTTGCTCTCTTTGCACTTTGCCGCTCTCCATCTCAAAGTAATATTAAGAGATTTTTAACTTCCTTGGACAGCATCTTAAAAAATATGACCTCAAATAGTAGTATTAAACACCTGTACTCGAAGGAGACCTGAAAATATCTTCGTACGGACATAATCAACATCATCAGGCTGATGACTACTATAAATACAGCGACGAGACAACATAATGGTGTAAAAACATGCATAGATCATATTTACATTCGTAGTAATAACAAACCACATCTGCTGTTACACATACAACAATAACAGATCATTACTCCACCCTTCTGGCCATTCAAGGAAGAAATAGAGAACCAAAACCAAAAGTTATAGATATAAAATTAATAAACTATGAAGCATTACGCATAAGTCTAAAAAATGAGGAATGGGCAGTCGTTTATAGCCTTATAAACGCGGACACAGCATTTGAAAAGTTTATAGAAACACTAAATACACACATAAAAAACAATTAAAACAATTAAAACAATTACAACAATACAATTAGAACAATTAAAACTAGACACAACAAACTTAAGCCATGGATGACCGAGGGAATTATAAATAGTATTAAATTTTCGTCAGCAAAGTATTCTAACGAAAAAAGGTTTCTTTTGTCGAATTCGATTTGTAAGCAAAGCGACCATTACAGGCAATTACGCGATTTGTGACACAATTTGTTATTTAATCCCAATATGGCGTCGATACTTTGTTGAAAGCAATTATTATTTTGAAACAGTGGAGGAGGCTGTATCAAATTTACCTTTTAACCTTTTAATACTTCGCATGTGCTAAAGCGGTGACGCGGTCTAAAAAAATATTGGTAACAAATCTAATGAATATTAAAGCATGTGGTATTTTTTTATTCGTACAACTATATAAAGGAATTCCTGAACGATTTGAGCTGATCATTTAATAGGGTAATAATTGGTCCTGCGGTTTCCAGTAATATTTGTTAAGAAAGTATATCAAAATACGCCATGGTTAAAACGAACAAAAATAACGTATTGAAAAACGGGTGTTTTTAGTTTAAAATCACTTCTTAGTCGTAATAGGTTACACAACACCGCCACATATAAAATAATGCTATACAAATAATGAATAACTAAATATAAATAGACTTAATGGGGTGCTTATGTTCACTATTATAAGAAATTATAAAAAAAAAATGTAAAAATAATCCAAACACAAGTTTATTATTCTCATTAAAGCACTGGTGCAAATTACCTTTTTTATAAGCGGCTACCATTGGCCACGTCGATCGGCTGTCGTGCCTATTACAAGAACCGTGTAATATTATCACAAAAGGTTTCCTTTTTCTCAGAAATCGTGATGATGTTTTAGAAATGCATCATCAAAATTGAAATATATTTTTGTTGGGAAGTCTGTTGACTATGTTTTATCCATTTCGAGTTTATCAAAATATTTTAGGATACTTATCTAAAATATTAGCAAAATAATCCACCAGTTAACTTATAAGTTGATAACTTATATAACTAACATTAGTAATAAAATAAAACTAAATATTGAATTTATGTATTTATTTATAAAATAAGATTCAAAACTAAATTAAGTAACAATCAAACTACTAATGACAAAAAAACAGCTTAAATATTAGAACGAAAAATCTAGGAAATATTACAAAATTCTTCTTCATAAAAATGCTTTTCCCAATTCACAACATTATTGTTAAAAATTGGCAAATATTATTTCTTATTATAAAAGGCGCTGGAGATTTATTTTTTATTATGTTTGCGGGAAAATGATTTTTCTATACCAAAATAATTGAATCATTATTAACAAAAGTTTGAAAAAAATATTTTTCATACATAAATCGTCGCATCTTGGCAAGTCCCACGTGAAAAACTAATTCCAGAGAAAACTGCTTTCTGAATCGTATAGTAAAAGTAAACTATTGTGGCCTATTTGGTTATCGGATCGTGAACAGCGGTTCAGACGCAGCGCTTTTGTGAATACATAATAAATATAGACTACTACCCTCTAAAGTGATGCTAAACAATAAGATATGTTTTAAAAAATAATAAAATAAAACATAATTTATTTTACAAAATGAACCGTTTCAAATTAAGCCTACAACCTAAAAACTAAAAAAAACAACAAAAGATCTGTGCATTAAAGTCTGCCTGTTTTAGGTTAAATAAATACGTTTTAACTGTTCAATTTTTCATACATTTTAGATGTTAAGGTCAAATGCTCACCCTAACATAATTTTTGGTGACCTAAATCAAAGAAATCAAACATAGGATAACCAAGTCTTCAATTATTTATCCTACCCTACGCTAGACGCAGCCCAGATGTAACATCAATAATACATTAATGCAAAAAATATATTCAACATTACTTATAATAAATAATATTAATTTATGATATAGCTGAAATGATACTTAAAGATAACTTATACATAGAAAATATAGACAAAGTAATAATAATTAACTTTTTGACATTGATTTAACTGAACTTTAATTATAACCATGATGCTTTGAAATATTTCATAATTAACAGCATTCCATTGGTCCTTTAACTTTTTGTATGTACTGGTATCGCACTAGCATTATTTAAAATATATACCTAAATATACGATGGGCTGTATCTATATATAATGATACTGTAACAGATGCTTATATAAACTTATTGCATTTGAATGTTTTATTATGAAATAAGATATGGTTTTGTAAATATACTTTAGGTGAAGAATTCGGTTCGCACTCACTACATTTAAATTTTCTATTTTTTCCATGAATTATATCGATATGGTTCTGAACTCGGTTTATAAATGCATTTTTGTTTTCTTATTCGCTGTATTTAAAATTTTCTTAATTTTTGATGAACTTCACCAATATGGGTCTGTAATTGTTGCTTATATGCAGTCGTGTATTCGCACTCACTACATTTAAATTGTTTAATGTTTCGATGAACTACGTCGATATGTCTCTGTAAATTTCCATTAATTGAGAATGTGTGATTGCACTCACTGCATTTAAATTTCTTAATTTTCCGATGAACTACATCAATGTGGTTCTGTAAGCGGTGTTTATAAGCATTCATGTATTCGCACTCACTGCATTTAAATTTTATAATTTTCCGATGAACTTCATCAATATGGGTCTGTAATTGTTGCTTATATGCAGTCGTGTATTCGCACT
Source organism: Neomicropteryx cornuta (assembly GCA_020383195.1). Classification (NCBI taxonomy): domain Eukaryota; kingdom Metazoa; phylum Arthropoda; class Insecta; order Lepidoptera; family Micropterigidae; genus Neomicropteryx; species Neomicropteryx cornuta. Next base: position 6,929,997 of record JAHKQU010000031.1, read on the forward strand.
CACTACATTTAAATTGTTTAATGTTTCGATGAACTACGTCGATATGTCTCTGTAAATTTCCATTAATTGAGAATGTGTGATTGCACTCACTGCATTTAAATTTCTTAATTTTCCGATGAACTACATCAATGTGGTTCTGTAAGCGGTGTTTATAAGCATTCATGTATTCGCACTCACTGCATTTAAATTTTATAATTTTCCGATGAACTTCATCAATATGGGTCTGTAATTGTTGCTTATATGCAGTCGTGTATTCGCACTCACTACATTTAAATTGTTTAATGTTTCGATGAACTACGTCGATATGTCTCTGTAAATTTCCATTAAGTGAGAATGTGTGATTGCACTCACTGCATTTAAATTTTATAATTTTCCGATGAACTTTATCGATATGGTTCTGTAAGCAGTGTTTATAAGCATTCATGTATTCGCACTCACTGCATTTAAATTTTATAATTTTCCGATGAAATACGTCGATATGGGTCTGTAAATTTTCTTTACGTGAGAATGTGTGATTGCACTCACTGCATTTAAATTTCTTAATTTTCTGATGAACTACATCAATATGGTTCTGTAAGCGGTGTTTATAAGCATTCATGTATTCGCACTCACTGCATTTAAATTTTACAATTTTCCGATAAACTGCGTCGATATGCTTCTGTAAAAGTTGTTTATATGCAGTCGTGTATTCGCACTCACTGCATTTAAATTTTCTAATTTTCCGATGAACTATATCAATATGGTTCCGTAATTGTTGCTTATATGCAGTCGTATATTCGCACTCACTGCATTTAAATTGTTTAATTTTCCGGTGAACTGCGTCAATATGGGTTTGTAAAGTTGCTTTACGTGGACTTGTATATTCGCAATCACTGCATTTAAATTTTCTTATTTTTTGATGTACCTTATCGATATAAGTTATAGATTTATCTGAACTTACACCATATTTCAATTTAAACCGTTTCTTGGTACAACAAGAACTTAATTTTAAACGATGATTTCGTTTTTCTTTACAATCCACACATATTAAATATGATTCATCTTGTTTATTAATTCCTTTATTTATAAAATAACTTTTATCGAGAGTAGACTTACAACTGCCACAAGTTAAATCGATTTTCTTCAATATTAAAGTGGGAATTTTCATGGTTTGTGGTGTTGGACGACAACATTTAAAAGTTGATTCTGCTTTAACACAATGTTGGAAACTCGACATATTTGGTTCTAATTTAATAAATTTAGTATTTTCTTCTTCAAAATAATCACAATCCTCAGTTTTTATCATTTCTTTTTGGACACAATCGCATCTTTTACCAAAACGAGTGGGATTTAATGAGGTTTCAAGAATATGCTTGCATGATGGCGTTTGTTTACCGTCAAAACGAGAGTCGAATGAATTGCAATCAATGGCTTCCTCATGTTTAAAGCCGATATGCTCATCAATTTGTTCTATTTTAATAGAAGTTTTATTTTCGTTTGCCTCCATATTTGGTGTTTAAGTATAATCGGGCAGGTTGATCGTATGTTGGCAGATTGGTCTATCTACCTAAACGTCATTATTGACAAATAGTAACGTCTTTTTTACATTTTAACATTTGGCACACAAATTAAAACAAAGAAAAGAAATATTTATTTTTTAATATTAGGAAAGGAATATTTTACTTAATAAATACAGCCACATGCAGTATTTATCAGTTGTTTTGGTTTTCACTTCACAGCCTATATCTATGTTTACAGCCTTGTTCAAAAGCGTTGTCCAGAAACGTCATTTTGACAGGTGTTTAGAGTGCTGCCAGATTATGGATGTAAAATAGCTACGAAAGAAAAAAATAATAATCATATAGTGGCTGGCTGATATATGATAAATATAGGGAAAAATATTTTAAACACAAAATGGTAACAGCAAAACATACAAACCTAATGCAAACTGCAAAAGTATTCCTCTTATTTAAATTAAACTCTTACACAAAAGTTGGGTATCTAGAGATTTACCTTTTTTTTGAACAATATAGGTAGGTATCTATTTATATATATTTATAGGTAGGTATCTGTCAAAGTTTGTAATACATTTAATATCAACTTGTGACAGACAGCAGTCTTTATATTTGCCAACAATATATCAAAACATTTATTTTTATTAAATGTATATTAAAAGCAATACAGGGTTAGTTAATTTGTAATTATAACAATATTATATTTCTAAATATTAAAGTAATTCATAAGAGAAAAAAAATAAATATACATAGATTGCCAACCATATGACAAATCATTTATTTATATTAAATGTTTGTTAAAAGCAATATAGTCAGTAAATTATTAGCTAAATATTTCAGTATTATATTTCATCATCTGACAATAAAATGTTCACTAATTAAATGAATTTATAAACAATATGTCAAATATTATTTGGAATGATACTCGTGTTTAAAGTTAAATGACTTAATTAAGGCCGGTTTTAAAAATATTAGACCTTTTATCCGTTCATTAAAGTCAAGTTATCGAACGGATGAGTAGTAAGTAAACCTTATTACGAACGAGTGTTTTTTAAAAGAAAATGGTTCATCCGTTAGAAATCGCAAACGGTTCGTTAAAATACAACAAACAAATACAACAAATACTATTTCGCAGCATATGCCTGTGTTTACGAAATTAAAGAAATATTGTTGAAAAGAATTGTGAAAACTTCGCGGAATATCAAACAAGAACCTTTAGAATAAAGGTAAAAACACAAATTTGGGATAACATAGCTAAAACATTGTAGATTAAAATGTTACGAAGCCATCCACGTGTAATACTCTGACATACGAATGCAGATATTGTTATTTTTGAAGAATTTTAAATTCAATCAAATTCAATAAATTCATATATAGCATATATTCAAGAATTTTTTATAATCCAAAAGAGGGCTGTGTTTTATAATCCTGGGTTCAGGCCCAGGTGAGTCTTGCCAATCACACTTTCGGAACTTGGGAATTCTCACAATATATGGTATCTTCATCTACGGAACCCTCTGTGATTTTTTCTTAAAGAAAGAGGCTGCTTCAACACATAGCAATGTTCATTCGCACGACACAAAAACAATTATATTCAACCAATTAAAGCTCGGACAACACAATTTCAGAATACAAGTGTTTATAGGGGGGTAGATTTATTTAATAATCTCCCCAATAATATAAAAACATTACAAAGATATCACAGCTTTAAGTCTGCTTTGAAAAAATATCTTATTGAAAAAACTTTGTACAGTCTTGACCTTAATTGAAGTTTATTTAATTTTTATTGCATTTACTGTTTTATTATTGTTTTTCTATAAATTTTATAATATTATTGTACTATTTAGTTTTTACAAGTATTTGAATAACTGTATGTAAAGTGTAGGTATGCTAGTCTTAATTACTATATTTGTTGTTTGTATCTTGTTATTGTTATATTTTTCTATTTACTTTTATTGTTTTAAAACAAACCTGACCTGAAAAAAATAAGCTGGTGTGTCAGGTACTTTTAATTGTCAGTGCAGGATCTAGAATAGTGAAATATTAATTTGGTGTTTAGACCCTGTAGTGTCGGTTATTTGAGAAAGGTGGAAGGCAAGATGGCCAGCTACCATTTAGGTATTTGGTCCGTTATATTGAATGTTTTCGATTGTAAATATTGATGTAACTAATTTTTTAAACTTATATAATAGGTATTATTCTGGAAAACACTGTCTTCTTTTTCTAAACATTTTTTTTCTTTATACGTTTTCTTTATAGTAGGTACCTATATAATAAGTAAACATTTCAAAAATTGTTTATATCTATGTTACTATGTGTAGTAGCATATAGTAATATGCTTTATAGTACATGCTCTCTCCCTCTCTCTATCATTGCCTCTCGTTCGCACACATGGAGTTATTTAGGTAGTATGGCGAATATAAGAGATGCATCGTGCATTCCTTGCAGGTGTTTATGAACCGGTTGAACGTGACAAACGCTGTCGTCTCACGCCTCAACGGATGATGCAACGAACTACAGTCCCTGTAGATACGCGAAATATATTGTTTATAAACGACAGACGCTGAGAAATTATCGCATTTTTGGACTGTAAATAAGTTTTAGACTGATTTTAAAAAGGTTTTTTCCTCATTGGGTGCAATTTCATAATTAAAATAAAAAAATATAAGAAATGATTAAAATAAATACAAACTGAGTTTACGCTTTCCGAGGGTTCCGTGCCGAATATTTTTTCTTTTACAATTTTATTATGAAATTGTTTCATTTTTCCACACATATTTCCAACCGAAGTTTTTTGCATGAATTCTTGCCTCGCGATACAGTAGTTTACGACTTAAAGTTCGGTGTTCAGTTATAGTATATGTAGAGTATCTTGAGTAGGTAACTTCAAATCAGTAGAACGTATTTAGTAAGAGTTTCTTAGCTTTTACTGCCTGCAACATTCGATCAGGAACTCCATGTGTCTCAACTAGTTCTGAGTTTCTAGGACCTTTGACTAACTACCCTCACACAAAGGGCCACGTCTCCACGTTCTGGCCATTATTAGGTATATTTTAATAATATTTTCGTCGCGTTTTTCTGGAACGTTTTGTATTTCTAGGTTATTAAAACGGCTTCGCTGGTCCATTTCGTCCAAACGTCCTTTAACAGAACTAATTTCCAATTTGAGCGTTGTATTCTCTGCAATGAGTGCTCTACTTTTTTCATTTTTACCTCCCAATCTTTTAGTTTTTGATCAAAGTCAGTAATTTTATCACTGCAAAAAGTGTTCGAGTCTTGTAAGCTTGTGTATAAATTACTGGTTTCATTATCCACATGTTTATTAAGGTCAGAAACCTCCCTTAACATTTCTTTAAACCTCATATCAATTTTATCTTAGAATAAGTTTATTTTAGTATGAATTGTCTCCATTAGCTTCGAATAATCCAGTCCTGAGGATATTGCATGTCCATCTTGGCGTACCGATGGACTAAGAGTGCTGGGTTTGGCCTGTATAGCCGATGTTTTCTCCGTAGTACTGGTAGTATTCCCTCCCTTACAGGATCGACAACGCCAATTAGATCTCTTCTCCCCAAGTTTACGGTAATTCGTTTCGGTTATAATGTCACAAGCAAACTTAAATTACCCTAAACATATATATACGTATTCAATTCTAAATGATTAATCAATACACTAAAATAAAAAATAAAAGTAGAGTGAGTTATGCAAACAATGCGAACTTGCCAGCTATTGAGTCGTCAAACTTACCTGCACGTGTGTGCGTTTAAATAACCAGTGACAACCACGCACACCGCCACAATCTTGATGCCGCGGCCTTTGATCACAACGAATGAACGGCGGGTAGTTAAATTGATTTGATATTTTAAGGAGAAGTTGATTTATCGTTTTGTGAATGTTGAAGCTAATCTCAAAAGTCACACCAACACTCGCCGCATTTAAACTTTCTTATTTTCCGATGAACGGCGTCAAAATGCATCATTAAATTTCTTTTAGTCGAAGTTGTATAATCGCATACATTTACATATCGCAGTGTGTGTGTATGTATGTATAAACATAGTATATTTTGTGTATAGATAAATTGATTTTAATATACAACGCTTTTATTTTGAATCAGATTGGCATGAAATACTTCGGATTTTTGAAAGAAACTCGCCACGATTTAGGTCAATTACATCAACCTCGTTGAATTTAGTGTTGTAGGTATTGAGAAACCGGTACAGAACAGAGTTTCTGGCATAGTCTGCATTGCGCCTTGGCACCTGGAACAGAGTAGAAGGCACTCGCAGGTTGTTACCTGATACAAGATCTGGACTGTCCGCTCAGTTTTGTAATAGATCGTGTAGAAGTGCCATATCCGCTGTGGTACGTCAGTCCTCGAGGGTCTGCATATGATAATGATTAGCCATCTCGTCATATGTGTTGAATTCCAGGTCTAATGAACCGTTTCTGAATGCGTTCCACTCTGTTCTTTACACATCATATTGCGGAGACCAGATAGGAGAAACAGACTGCGAAGGTACGCAAAGTATAGGGTCATGTGTGCCTGTGTCCTCGAAAAAGACTTTCATAACCTAAATATGAAGCCAAGTGTTTTGTATGTTTTGTCAACAATGTAGGATATATGTTGATCGCCGATTCATTTATGACCTAAATCTACACCCAGATCACATACATATGTAGTTTCAATTATGTCGTCTTTAGTCGCACCAATGGTATAAGTGAAATTGGTTTTTATAACATTTCGCGTATAAGATATCTTGTTGCACTTAGTTCAATTTATGTCAGTTATTATTTGTCTTGCTGCATATTAATGCAATCGTCCAAATTAGAGATTACTGAATACATTTTCATGTCATCAGCATAGAGGTTGTGTTCGGAAGTGTAAAAACCGTTACCAATATCGCTGATATAAGCATTAAACAGTAAAGGCCCTAAGCGAGTTCCTTGAGGAACACCAGATGGAATTATTACAATATTTGAACGGAGACGATTGCTTATAACGGATTTGAACCATCTAAGAAGATCACCTAATGCTTCGAGCTTGGCAATTAGGATACGGTGATTGAGTTTGTAATTTAAATACTATATTATAAAAAAATTGTACTTTATGCAACGAATTGTTTAAAATACCTCACATAAACAATATATTTAATTGGGTATAGACCAATGTTTTAGGAAATGATTTTCTTTTTCGTACTACAGGTTTAGATATCGGATATAGATAAACCTCCTAAAAGAAGTGCCATGAATTTGAAATACCCTGTTAATTACATCTAAACCCGCTGAAAACTAAACTAAAAAATAGTGAAAAACCTCCTTAAATTCCATCTGTTGCTTTAGAAGATTAACGCCGACTTATTCTATAATATTTACTACGTAGAAAAAAAAATATAAACTTACGTTTCGGAAATATATATTTTCTTTTTAACCTGAAGGTAATATCTATATAATTTTATTGTTTTCAAATTTACAATAACGTGTTTTGGTTAGTTTAATTTGAGCAATAGTCGTGTGTTATTTAAGTCTTATCATAGTACTTATTATTTGTATGATTTGGATAAATAAATTATGCGGCCAAAGGAATCGCGTTCACTCTCAGTGCGTAACCCCACTGCAGGCACTTTGTATAGTCCTAGTCTACCCTTAAATGTAATGAAGTTACTCAAGAATTGCAAAAAGGTTGCTTTTGACTATCGGTCGCCTACATGTCTACAAACAAAAAAACTGTTTTTTTCGGTATACGACATATTTATCAAACCGCAATTAGGAGAAATTGTACAATTAACTATTTATAATCGTCAAACCCACTAAAATTTAATGTTTTTCGTTGACAACTTTCAATATGCCAATCTTATGTTTTAATTTCTCGTAGTAGCATGATCATACTAACTGCATTAAAACTTTAATATTTTTCGGTGAACGCTTTCAATATGTTTCTTTAAATTTCCATTAGTTGAACTCATATAAACGCACTCGCTGCATTTAAACTTTCTTATTTTCCGATGAACGGCGTCAATATGCATCGTTAAATCTCTTCTAGTTGAACTCATATAAACGCACTCGCTGCATTTAAACTTTCTTATCTTTCGATGAACGGCGTCAATATGCAACGTTAAATCTCTTCTAGTTGAAATCATATAATCGCACTCGCTGCATTTAAACTTTCTTATTTTCCGATGAACGGCGTCAATATGCATCGTTAAATGTGTTCTAGTTGAACTCATATAAACGCACTCGCTGCATTTAAACTTTCTTATCTTCCGGTGAACGGCGTCAATATGCATCGTTAAATGTGTTCTAGTTGAACTCATATAAACGCACTCGCTGCATTTAAACTTTCTTATCTTTCGATGAACGGCGTCAATATGCAACGTTAAATCTCTTCTAGTTGAAATCATATAATCGCACTCGCTGCATTTAAACTTTCTTATTTTCCGATGAACGGCGTCAATATGCATCGTTAAATGTGTTCTAGTTGAACTCATATAAACGCACTCGCTGCATTTAAACTTTCTTATCTTCCGGTGAACGGCGTCAATATGTAACGTTAAAAGTGTTCTAGTTGAACTCATATAAACGCACTCGCTGCATTTAAACTTTCTTATCTTTCGATGAACGGCGTCAATATGCATCGTTAAATGTGTTCTAGTTGAACTCATATAATCGCACTCGCTGCATTTAAACTTTCTTATCTTTCGATGAACGGCGTCAATATGTCTTAATAAACTGTGTTGCCTTGTAAACATCCGATTACATTCGTTACATTGTAATCTTTTTATTGATTGTTGCTCAAGGTCCATGTGTTCTAATAAAACCTTTGTTTTATAATCACTATAAAGGCATTCGAAACAAAAAAGTTTATTCTCCAAATACATACACCGTACGTTTAGAAAACCCTTGCAATTCGAACAGGTAAAGTCAATTTTCTTTAATAGCACTTTAACGCATTTTATGTTATTGACTATTTTTTCGAGACCGATACTATTTTCTAATTTTATAAATTTGATATTTTCCTTCATAAAAAGATCATCTTGTTGATTTGTTATCATAGTATTACACTGCTGCGGACCAAAGCAATCTTTGCTATCGATGTCTGATTTAAGAAGTGGTCCTGAGACTTTTGAAACACTATTGTTGTCCGATTTAGACATTCGCGAATTGTTAAAATCACTGCAGCTTGGTTTGCAATCATACCCTTGCTCAGAAATATAATCTTTTTCTATTTTAACAGCAGTCTCAGTGCATTCCTCTATTTTTTAACTCAATCGATGGTATTTCTTATATTGTAAGGTGATTATTAATAGTTATTAATACAGTGCTGATGATGTCTGGCACTAGGTTACATAAGACTCGGGATTTGACTCCATAATAGTAAAGACACGAAAGATCCGTGGAGTAACAGCCGGAAGATTCTTCAGCAAGCGCCTCCTGGCGCTGAGCTATTAAGATGGCGGTCGCGTCGCTGGTTATAGAATGTTTGCACACGGGCGCGAATTATGGACTCTGTGAAGGCTGTGAGGGATGTCCTCGCGATATCTACTATTAATATTTTAATCTATACGCACGGTTATTTATTTAACATTTTATAAAGTACAATCTTAAACAATGATTTAGAAAGGAATCTATCCACCATCTGACAAATGACAGTTCCGTTTTAAACGAAGGTTTGGAATCGTAATGCAATGTTGCTCTTTCAAAATGTTTTTTTTTTATTTTAAAGGCATTAGCATTTATTTATAATTAAGCTACTATTTATTAAATTATGTAACTATTTAAAATTAATAATGTGATAATATGCCATTCTAAAAAGAAATAGCCTTTTGTTTTCACGGAACACTTAGGTACCAATCTTCACAGATTGTAGTATTAAATGTAATTGTTAGGTACTTGCGTATTTAGCCATCAAAAAAATAATTCATAAAATATAGGTAGTTGATAAAGATAATTAAAAAATATACATATTATGAAAAATGATACACTAAAGAAAGAGAATTTGCAATTTTGTGGCCTTGGTACTTTTTAAAAAGATAACTTTAACTTTAACTCATAGCTTCGAATAAAAATATACTTTCAATTGTACAGGAGACAAAAAATAGTTTTAAAAAAAAGATATATGCTACAATATGTCAATTTCTACCTTATTTTGAACATTGTAAACACATAAAAGCCAGATTGAATTAGAATCAATTTAAGTTATTACCCAATCTAAATTTTAAACGTCAAGGTGTGGCAACTTTGTGTTATTTTTATAAGGTTATTCGCGGTTTCATCGAGAATCCCGTAATACTCGGTGATATTGGAATCTTTGTTTTGGACCGTCGTACTAGAGCGCGGAAGCACACGTTATTTAAGCGGTTAGCGTGTCGCACCGACGTATACAAGTATAGTCCGATTGGGAGAGCAGTCGAAGTATTAAATTCCATTTCCGTGGAGATTGATATTTTTGTCTGTTCGCCCAATGGGATTAAAAATCTGCTTTCTATTGCGCCGTTGTAGGATCGGCGTGAATTATTTATGTGTTAATGTTTGCCTGGTGGCATTATTTTAATTTTTTAGTTGAGTATGTTTCATGCTATTGTTTTTTGTTTTTAATGCTTTTTGTTTTTCTTTTGGTAATTTAATTTGTTTTACTGTAATTATAATGTACATGGGGAAACCTGTTAAATAAATAAATAAATAAATAAATAAATAAATAAACAAATTATAAAAAATATTTGTTTCTCAGAAGAACAATTTTAATTGTTGTAGATGTTTATATATTGTCCAGATTTGTTTACTCTGAATAGTGTGGGATTACCAACTGGTACTGTCATGTTCTTCAGACGCCTTGGCAGTGCCTTGAGGTTGTCATGAAAATTAACTTAGTAAAGAATACAAATACCGTCGTAGGAGAAACAAAGTGGTATAAGTCGGTTAATAATCCAACTTTCGGTTAAAATGAAAGTCCGGCGCAAAGTTCATATTTAGCAGCATCACTGTAAAATCTCCAAAGGTTCCGTTTATACTCTTAATATTAAGATTTAAAATCATAAGATTATATTTAAAATCTTGTAATCCTGTTGTATTAAATTGTGAAATGTCATCTAGATCGTCATAAATCTTTATATTCATGTTTTCTGAATAGCATAATTTTATAGAGCAATAAGGAGAATTTAAATAAATAACTACAGTACCGCGGTAGAAGAAAAAAAATAGGATATACAAAACATAAATTAATAATATAATGATAAGAACATAAAATATGAATAAAAAATATATATCAATATAATAAGGAAACTTGCTGTAGTACTCGTATAAAAATGATATTAGCTTATATGGCGAAAAATATTATGTATCATCTAACATTAATATTATTTAAGTGAATATTATTATTATATATTGGCAGTAGGTTTAAAAGGTTTTACAATCACAAATTATAACGAAATAAAGTTCAAAAAATATGAACAAAATAACCAACACGCTAAATTATGCAAATATTTTGTTAAACAGAAATTAAGTTTAATTTTAAATGTACCTTGTACTATTAAAATAGTTAGCATTAAAGTCTTAAAAAGTAACATAATCACCACAAGTGTAGCACAAAAGTGAAAATAAAGATTGTATAAGCAAAGAGGAAGAATCCGTGTAATATTGACAAGATCTTTGCGAGCGTTAAGAGCCAGTATATCGTGAGGTGAGCTCCGGTTATTTTTGTTCTTTAATATGGAGACGTTTGATGTCCTGAACAGCCCATACCAATTAGCATCCGCAAACGATGTCACAGTCCAATCGGTTAAAGGGCACAGTCACAGCCAGGGCACTATCAGTTAACTATGCAACATCTGCTCCAAACCATCAACCTGGACAAGGCACAGAGACAGGTAGGTCAGTGCACTGCCTCAGCCTCCGCTTCTTAACTGGATTGATGACAGGCCACCGCAGATTAAACAGGCACCTTACTACCTCGGTCATTCCTGATCTGATATCCTCGTCTGCTGAGGCTCCAACGTAGAGGAAGAGACTGCAGAACACGTGATCTGTCACTGTCCAGCCCGACTTCAAAAAGAAGCGCCCAGGCCGAAATTCGCAGCAAGAATACGGTCTATAACCTGCGACTCGTATTGAAGACGGATTAGTTTTAGATTCGAAGCTGCACTTCGAAGCTATACAAATTGGGCCCCAAAACAATGGCCAAGTGCAGCAGTCACTTGACTGTCTTCCATTCATGACTCCAAGCAGCCCATATGAACACTCGTGTCTAAGGTTAGACTGCTCATGCAGTTCTACAATAGATTGGGTATCACATTTAGTGTTTCTGTATTCCGAAGAGAAAGTCTTTGTGCATTTGTATCTACAGGTATTACATACTATTGCCTGAGGCAGTTTTGGAGGCAATATTTTCTTCTGCATTTAAGGCAATCACGCCACAGGTCTTCGTTTCTAATATTGATAGCCCAGTTGGTAGATCCAGCTCCTTGCCACCTCTTTGAAGGCCTAAGAGATTTCCAAATTGTTTAAACCACATCGTTCAGAATGGATTTAGCAATTTGCAACGCATCTTCAACACTCTTCAATAACTTTGCTATTGGCTAATATTCCCAAGTTATATTATGGCAAGTTATACTGGGACAGTAACAATATTATTGGTATAACACGCACCAATCGTGAAGCATTTTTTGTACCAGCCTTTGTTCTAAGATGACTTAATGTAACTTTTCTATACTGTGCCCTCGACTTGTAAACTCAGTTTATACTTGCGATTATTGTTTATTTTTAATTTTAATTATGAAATTATACACAATTAGGGAAAAATCTTTCTAGAATTAGTTCAAAAAAGATGCCTAGGTTTATAACTCCAAAAATACGACAATGTCGTTGAAAGACGTTACTGTTTGTCACGTTCAACCGGTTCACAACCACCTGCAGAGAATGCTCAATTAATATCTTTTATTCGCGATTCAACCTCAAAGGGACAAGTTCAATGAATTCCAATATAAATGACGCCGTTTGTACGACTGAGAGGCATGATACACAATGATAGAGAAAGAGAGAGAGAGAAAGCGGATAGTAGATCTAAACCACCGGAGGAATGGTACCTCCAAAGTATGGGTGTTTTTTTTAGAAGCGTGGTTTTTAATCTGGCACTACTTTTTTCGTAGTTGGTGTTTTTGACAGCTGTCACTTGATTTATGCTCAGTTTGGTTTGCCATTTCATAATGAATAGACTTACTCCTGAACAACGTGGCGTGGCCTCCAAGATCGTGCGATTTAACACCGCTGGACTATTTTTTGTGGGGTTATGTGAAGTCGCTTGTCTACGCAGATAAGCCGGACACGATTAACGCCTTGGAAGAGAATATTCGGCGCGTTATTGCTGACATACGGCCCAACTTGCTGCAAAAAGTGGTTGAAAATTGGGCCTCTTACCCGAAATCATTTTTAAAACATAATGGCAAACCCTTATCTTTATAATAAAACTAAATTCTTAGCCATAACACTCACCAGTAAACGTTAAGTAGTGTTCGTTCCATAGTGCATTAAACCATAGTTATATCACCAGAAATATTAATTTTAAATGGTGTTTTAAAGCGGGATAAAATCGAAAAATAAATTAACCCTAATACCATACAAAATTTATTTTTGTAGTTTTTTATTTGCTTTTCTCTATACAATATACAATTCCAAAGAAACCAAGAAATAAATAAATGTGGAAATGTCTGCAGGAAATTCGTCTAATTACAATTCATCCAACTATCTTCTATCTTTTCAGAGAGAGTTCTAGACGAATTGTTTTAAACGAATTTTATTGTAAACAGACGAATTTTCCGCAAATCTAAAATGGGTTTAACCCCCAAGATTTTTTTCCAGATCCGCCCATGTATGGTAGCTGGCCATCTTGCCTTCCACCTTTCTCAAATAACCGACAATTTATATTTCACGATCCTCGATCCTGCACTGACTAAACCCAGGCTGCTAATGTCAGCCACAGTTCAATACATCTGTAGGTTCTTGGACGCCATTGCATTTCTCATTTTCGGAGCACTCCTTGCACTCGGGATTTTACCAATTCTATGAATAGTTTTGAGCAATGTGTGTTTTCAAATAAATTCTTTGAGTGAACGAGTTGTTACAGTCACTGCTCGCGAACTTTTTAATATTTCTGTGAACAGTACCAATGTGTATCTTCAACTTACTTTTATTAACAAATAATTTGTTACACTCGCTACATGTATATTTTTTGATATTTCTGTGAACAGTATCAATGTGTATCTTCAAGTAATCTCTACGAGTAAACGATTTGTTATACTCGTTGCACGTACTACTTTTTAATAATTCTATGAACAGTATCAATGTGTATCTTCAAGTTACTTCTTCCAGAAAAAGATTTGTTACACTCGTTACAAATGTACTTTTTAATATTTCTATGAACAGTATCAATGTGTATCCTCCAGCTACTTCTTTGAGTAAACGAGTTGTTACACTCGCTGCAAGTGAACCTTTTAATATTTCTATGAACAGTATCAATGTGTCTCTTTAAAGTACCTTTTTGAGTAAACGAGTTGTTACACTCGCTGCAATTGAACTTTTTAATATTTCTATGCACAGTATCAATGTGTCTCTTCAAGTCACTTCTTCTAGAAAACGATTTGTTACACTCGTTACACATGTACTTTTTGAAATTTCTGTGAACAGTATCAATGTGTTTCTTCAAATCACTTCTTGCAAAAAACGATTTGTTACATTCGTTACACTTATACTTTTTAATTTTTCTATGAACAGTATCAATGTGTATCCTCAAGCTACTTCTTTGAGTAAACGAGTTGTTACACTCGCTGCACGTATATTTTTTAATATTTCTATGAACAGTATCAACGTGTATCTTCAAATCACTTCTTGCAAAAAACGATTTGTTACATTCGTTACACTTATACTTTTTAATTTTTCTATGAACAGTATCAATGTGTATCCTCAAGCTACTTCTTTGAGTAAACGAGTTGTTACACTCGCTGCAAGTGAACCTTTTAACATTTCTATGCACAGTATCAATGTGTCTCTTCAAGTGACTTCTTCCAGAAATCGACTTGTTACACTTGTTACATATGTACTTTTTAATATTTCTATGAACAGTATCGTTGTGTGTCTTCAAGTTTCTTTTTATAGTAAACGATTTTTTATACTCGCTGCATATGAAATTTGTATTACGTTTGTTGGGAGAATCATCGTCTTTAATTTCACTCTTCAGTTGATCGAGTGTACCTAATACTCGTATTGTATCACTTTTACAATCTTTTATTGGGTCGAATATTTGAGGCTCAATTTTGACGAACGTTATATCGCCTATCTCAATCTCATCTTGTACAGTGATATGATCATAGCTACTTTCCTCATTTTTCGGTATATTATTGGTAGAATTGATAATGTTACTAATATTCAGATCGAATTCATTTAACTCGTGTGAACTGTTAGCGGAATAGTCTGCGATATTTTCTGTTGACGTTGTTGGTTCATGAATATCCATCAATACATTATCATCAATGAATTCTGCTTTGATGATATCTAGTCGGTACATGTTTCTTTATGTGCACGAACAATACAATGAATCTATTACAGCCTTTTAGGGTTGTTGGAAAATATACTCTAACTAATGCCCCGATTCTGACTGTCACTAAAAGTGGTATTTTTGGGGTTGCCACGCTTAATATCAGTATTCAGATGTGTGCGGTCTTTTCCCCAATTTGACTTATTGTTTATTATGGTTTAGTTGGATTATTTTGCCATTATTAAAAATTTTCTACAAATATATTAAAAATAACAATAATAATAGATTTAAAAATTTTAAAAATATTTTTTCCGTCTGCGTTGTTTTTTATTCATTTCATTGTATTTTTTTCAATTTCCTATTTTATAACAGCCGAGCAATAAATTAAAAGTAAATTATTAAGAATAAGTAAATATTAGTAAGTAGAATATTGATTGTACCTACCCTCTAGGGTTGCGTCGCTCACTCTTTCGACGTGTCGATAAAATGATGAAGAAATGGACCGAAGCTGTCACTTTGACGTTTTGTCTGTAATTTGTCATTTATTGCAGTTTTAGACGTGATTTGTACGGATATTTCGCGTTACGCGAATATTTAAGTTACTTTCTGGTTATTTAAATCACGCAGGAAGTTCTATTTACTAACTTAGTATTTTGCTTTGATTAAAATCCATCGGAAGAATAAATCGGACGTAACTAAATTCTCGATTTTTGGGACATGCTTCAGAACATTCTAGACAACGATAGATCGTTGATTCTAGAAGTATTCTACCATGTTACGCAATGTCAAGTGATACAAAATATAGTATAGTAAATTTAAATATTAAATTAACTATCAATCAACGGCGTAAAGCAGTGTTTAAATAAGTCTAAAATTGTGTATCTGCATATAGTAACAATTGAGATTAGTGACAATTCGTCAATCATTAGGTCCCGTTATATTCATAAATTATATTGGGGGTTTCAGACTTCCTTTAAAAATATCAATTTACTCATATAAAATATATCTTTTTGGCAGTTTGTATTGCACATATTAGCATAATACTAAGGTCTTAGATTCAAGTTGTTTGACAAAGTTCCACCATAATTCTATAATTAATTTTACTTTTATTTTCAAAAAATATAGTTTTTATCACAGCAGTGTTAAAAAGATTCACATCAGTTCAAATGCCTAGACAATTGTTCTCATTAAACTTAGAATAAATTTTCAAATCATCTGCATACAAAATGTGTTCAAACTTTAAAAAACGTTACATTTATATATAATAATAAGAGTCCCGGTTGTGAACCCCGTGGTACTCCTGATGTTATATTGTTCAGCATTGGAGCACTCGCAGGGTGTCGTCTCACTTTTGTTCCAAGAGAACTTTCTGTACCATTCTTTATACTGTAGTATAAATCTCTGTGGATAATAGAATGATTAACTCGATCGAAGCATTTTAAAAGTGTCTATAAACCTATATAAATATGTATTTCTAATTGTTATAGATATTGTATTTGGTGGGCAGATACCTAC
Source organism: Neomicropteryx cornuta (assembly GCA_020383195.1). Lineage (NCBI taxonomy): Eukaryota > Metazoa > Arthropoda > Insecta > Lepidoptera > Micropterigidae > Neomicropteryx > Neomicropteryx cornuta. The sequence goes on from JAHKQU010000031.1 coordinate 6,946,524, forward strand.
AGATTTATATTCGTCTCTAAACATACAGCCATCTCTGCGAGTAAGGGAGAAACTAATTTCTTTTACTTATAGGATTGCATGCGGGCCCTCCGTTGCGTTGCGGGGGTTCCGTAACCGTCACGGCTCTGAAACCCGCCTTTGTGATCGACGGATAAACCTTAAATCTTAAGATGTTTCATAACAATATTGACAAAACTCTGGGTGGAGTTTCTGAGTAGTCGATGTTTTGGACATAATGCTAGGTCCATGGTCGTATAGAATTTTACCATTAATAATGCGGTAATAGTGATCCATCATGTTGAATAAGTTTTTATTAAATATTATAAAAATATATTATTTTTTTTATAGAAAATAGCATTGTATTAAAGGTGATAAACAGACAATTAAAACTAAAATATATTTAATCTGGTATCCAGCAAAGGGCCGCACTAAGTGCTTTATTTTTTATTCTATTTATTAATAATATTTTTACCGCAGTGAAAAAATGTAGTTTGTTACTGGATGTGGTCGATGTGAAGATAAACCAGTGAGTGACGTCATTTTTTGACAAGATGACGTCAATCATCTCTTAAAATGGCCGCAGATAATAAATTGCAATTTAATGCCTCTAAATGTGTAGCGGAATCTTCCTCACGAGCCTTGAGCGAAAGTAAGTTTTGAGTACTCTCTGGGCAATGAGATTCTTCGCAGATGTGACTGCTGCGGTAGTGCTTTCACCTGTTTTTATTTATTAAGTGATTGTCACTAGCATTTCCATTCAAGAGAACCCTTAAATACCAAAGTGTTTGTTTAAATCCTACTTAATGTTGATATCTTGTGATCATAAGTAATGAAAGTAGGTATCTAAAATATGTTATATATTCGTGGAAATACAAATTGAATTGTTTTACAGTATGAATAAGTTTAATTATTAAGTTTAATGCTAGTGCCATCTAAATTAAAATTGATAAATTTAAAGAGAAAATCGATACTTTCTTTTGATAATAACAGATGGCGGCAAATAATATAAAAGTATTTAATAAAAATATATAGTTTAATAAAAGTAATCGAGAAATAGTGTCAAATACATATTTAAAGCATATCTTCAGACTGTTTTTGAGAAGATGATTTTTGCCACCTAGAAGTGGGAAGATTGAATTACCAAGTCATTTAATAGAATTTAGAAGAATTGGCTTTTTTTCAATCATTTTTGCTATTTCATAATTCAAAGTTTATTTTCCAACACTTTAAATGACGCAGATATCATTAAGCAATTTTAAGTTGGTATTTTGTGGTCTTTACGAGTTATATAAAAAAAACATCTACAATACAATAAAGGGTTGGCAACTTTGCGAGATTCATAAAGTAATGATTCGACTGACTCGAGACGTCGATTAGTAATCGTGGAAAGCCGATTTCATCTTAATAATAGTATTCTTATATAAAAACAATGCGAATCTGACGACTCGTTGACATAAGATTTGTATTGTTTAACAATGCGTCGATGCAGATTGTTAAACAATTTGTAGTGGCATTGTTCAGGCCTAAACCTTTGCAATTGAAATGATTTCTGAAACATGAAACGAGAGTATAATGTCAACGAAAAAGCAGATTTATTGTTTTCTTATTAAAGCAAGATATTTATTATTAAACAAATACATAGAAATTACATACATTGCTGTTACATATGTTTACATATAGTTTCAAATTTATATTATATTCTGGTGAATTATCTAGCGAGTCACAACTAAACGAATAAACTTTTTTTTATTATATTATAAAGGAATTATAAACTTCAGAATACATTTTGAGGTTAAAGTTCAAAATATTTGCAACTCATTTAAATTGGTAAATATAATTTTATAATTTGTTGATGAATACAAAAGATATTCTTCTAAAGAAAGTCTCTTGGAGTATATAAATATCTAAACTATATTATAATAATATTTGACGTCACATTTTTGTCCATACCAAATAAATAATATCCCAGGAGGAGTAACTATGCGTTTAAACAGGTAACTTTTACCTAGTTAGGAAGGTTATAGATTAGTACCTTGATAACTTGTCGAACAAAAGTTGAACAGTTTGAAGTATAGAATGACCTCCATAAAAGAATGTTCATCCTAACCTAAGTTCTATATAAAAGAACTGTTGTGACTAGGTAATATTCAATTAATTTGGACGCTACTCAACTAAGTTAAATTTAGGTACTTTTTGTGATAATGGTAAAAGGATCATTTATCTTTATCGATAGATGTCGTCGTACGCCGTAATAGTGTCAAGGTCATTATCGATTAATGAAGTAAAGTTTACCTTAGAACAGATGTTCACATATAGTTAGCTAAACACGGTACCAGATGCGTCGACATTAGCTAGTGTAATGAGTTCACGTTAAAACTTAACGTTGTATGGCGACTTATAAGAAATTGGGTTTGTTTTAGAAAAAGCGTTACTGTATTACAGGAATAATATATTTTAATTAAATAAATAAAATTTAAGAAAAGTAAAGCATTGCTTATTATATTAGTAAATAACTGTTTAAGTAAATATATTAAATGTTATTAATTCTTTGAAAGAATAATCGTAAGTTTAAATAATGAATATTTTTTTTTTGTCGTCACTTTTATTAACATTATTTTAGTTCTCTTTAATTTATTTAAATTGTAATTTTCTTATTTCAGCGCCATCTGTCGCATAGCTCGTCTACTGCGAAGACAATCTTTAAAAAAATATCAACTTAAGACCATCTGTTGAGTACTTTTGAAAGTGTTTTTTTATTAAATGTTATTTTATTAAACAACATTTCAAATTTATATTATTTTTAGGCTCAAATTTATTATTTCATAATATTCTTCATTTTAAATTTATTTATTTCAGCGCCATAGACAACATTAAATAGGTACTTAAATGGTTCAAAACTCCATATTTTATAATAAAAGTCGAACCTTAATTCCTTATATTTTATGATAACTTAGGGAGATTAGGAATTAAAATTGCACAAAATATAAAAAAATAGTTTTTGGTCTTTTGTAAAATCTAAATCTAAAACTCATGGTTTTCCCTCTCAAGTTACCTGTCAAGGAAAAACCGGGATAGGTCCAGCAGATATGCACTCGGTGACTGTCAATATTGAAAGCATCTCAGCTGAAATTAAACAACTGGACCTAAATTAAAGTGCAGGTCCAGATGGAATTCCAGCGACATTTGTCAGAAACTGTAGTGCACATTATCTAAAGCCTTACCACACTAAGGAAGGTTAGTCCTGGAATGGAAGAAGGCATATGATACTCCAGTTTATAAATCTGAGTCCCGTAACGCAGTGACAACTATCGACCTATTTCTAAAGTAAATACAATCGCTAAGTTATTTGAAAAAATAGTCCATTTCCAAGTGTTTGAGGTAACAAAACATTACATTTCGAACGCTCAGCATGGCTTCTTTACAGGGCGCTCCACTGTCAGCAATTTAGCTTTATTCGCCAACTACATTACTACCTCCATGGACCAAAAATGTCAAATTGATGCTATCTATATTGACTTTAGTAAAGCTTTTGATAAAGTTGATCGTAGAATCCTGTTAAATAAATTAGTGAAGATCGGCATTCATGGTGATCTACTTAGATGGTTTTCTTCATATATTAGCAACAGGAGTCAGTGTGTAACAATTGGTGGTCTTCGGTCGGATTGGCTTGTCATAACCTCAGGTGTTCCACAAGGCAGCCTACTTGGGCCGCTGTTGATCCTCTTCTACAACAACGACATTTTCTCATGCTTTCGTTTTGCACAAGTGTTAGGTTATGCTGACGATTTGAAAATATTCCCTATAATTAAGGTTTTCACAGACTAATAAATTACAGGAAAACCTAAATAGATTTTCTGATTATTGCCTTGAAAACCGTCTGTTTTTAAATGCGGGCAAATGTACTCATATTTCCTTCACGAGAAACCTTAATAAAATCGAGTTTACTTTTAGGCTCAGTAATTCGCAGATATCTTCAACCGATTGTATTGAAGATCTTGGAATAATTGTATTAAATAGTAAGATGCTGTTCGATAAACATGTTGACTATATTACTGCAAAGGCGTTCAAAGGTTTAGGGTTCATTTTACGAATCTGCATGGAGTTTAAATCGGGTATCGCTCTAAAGACCTGGTTCTTTTCTTATGTGCTTTTCTTATGTCCTGGAATAAGGCTCCCAAATTTGGAATCCTAAGTACGCGACACATGCATCTAAAATTGAATCGGTTCAACACAAATTCCATAAACACATGGATCGTAAGCCCTCCATACACTTTGCAAATAGATCCGAAGAAGTTGAAAGAAGGTCTAGAGCTGATGAGAATAATGTCAGGTGCAGTTAAGTGCAGCTCTCTGCTTGAGCGAATGCGTCTCAGGGTACCTTCACGTGCGACAAGATCAAACAATTTGCTAGACATCCCACGTCGTAGAACCAATTAAGGGCAAAACGAACCCATTTATAGAATGTATTCTCCCTTAAATGCAAAATATTCAGATGTTGATATTTAATGTTAATTTAGTGGCGTTCACAAAACTTATAAAAAATGAAACGTTAACTTCAAATTCCCCTTTTCTTTCCCTCCCTTCTCCTTAACCCCTCATCTTGCATTTTTTAGGTTAAGCGCTAATTGTATACTCATTCGGTGGAAATATTTAATTGGTTTTATTTTTTAATATGATTGTTTATGGACTGCCTTTATATGATTTTACTCATGTAAATGTTTTATTTCCCTAATAAAAATAAATAGATAAATAATAAACCCTCGTCAGTTCATGTGATGGTCAGTCAGATTGCTATAAATTCTTTTACATGCAACAATCAGTTGCTAAAGTAGCAAAGTAAAAAAACTATAGTTGTTTAACTACAAAGGGAGGGTGTTTATGGTACGCAAAGGGTACCATAAAGCGAGTCAGGGGCATTTCACGAAATGCACGTATTTTAACGATGACGATTAATTTACTTTTATTTATTAAACATTTAATAATTTTATTTGGCCTTGCGCAAAAACCTTCAATTCATTTTCCTGATAATGGCTGAATTCAGATTGTATTATATTTATAACCCTGAAAATGCCGACGGCGTCCGAATAAATCACCAGTTTTCTGGGTCTAGCTGAGGTCTTCCTGAAGTAATGTTGACTTCCCAGAACATGTCCAGCCAAAAAGATGTTCCGTAATGATAAGCAGCGAGGCCGCATGCCGCATTACTGAAGCAATTGTTAGCCCCAACAAACGCCAAGATTACAATATTGGTTATAATAAAAGTATAAATAATTACAATATAAATATTAACATATCGATTTATTTTAATATCTTTTCTTTCCTTTCCTGCCTAATTTCAAAAGCCTCAAAGTTAACTCTTTCTTTGTGGATTTAAAAGTACAAATGCAACTTCAGTACAAAGCATGCCTCTTTCTATCAAGAGAAAAATGAAACAATTTCATAATAAATTTGTAAAGAAAAAATATTCGGCACGGAACCCTCGGAGCGTAAACTCAGTTTGTATTTATTTTAAACATTTCTTATATTTTTTTATTTTAATTATGAAATTGCACCCAATGAGAAAAAAACCTTTTTAAAATCAGTCTAAAAATGATGCCTCGATTTACACTCCAAAAATACGATAATTTCTCAGCGTCTATCGTTTATAAACAATATATTTTGCGTACCTACAGGGACTGTAGTTCGTTGCATCATCCGTTGAGGCGTGAGACGTCAGCGTTTGTCACGTTCAACCGGTTCATAAACACCTGCAAGGAATGCACGATCCATCTCTTATATTCGCAATTCTACCTAAAAGGGACAAGTTCAAATTGTTTACATATAAAAAACGCCGTGTGTACGAACGAGAGGCAAGATGAACAATGATAGAGAGAGGGAGAGAGCATGTACTATAAAGCAGATAGTCACATTAAATATAAACAATTTTTGAAAAGTTGGCTTATTATATAGGTACCTATTATATAGAAAACGTATTTAGAAAAAGAAGACACGGTGTTTTCCATAATAATATCTATTATATAAGTTTAAAAATTAGTTACATCAATATTACACAATTAAAAACCTTCAACCATTAATGTAACGAACCAAATACCTAAATGGTAGCTGGCCACCTTGCCTTCCACCTTTCTCAAATAACCGACACTACAGGGTCTAAACACCTCATTAATATTTCACGATTCTTGATCCTGCACTGACTAAACCCAGGCTGCTAATGTCAGCCACAGTTCAATACATCTGCAGGTTCTTGGACGCCATTGCATTTCTCATGTTCTGAGCACTCGTTGCACTCGGGATTTTATTAATTCTGTGAACAGTCTTGTGCAATGTGTGTTTTCAAATAAATTCTTTGAGTAAACGAGTTGTAACAGTCACTGCACGTGAATTATTTAATATTTCTGTGAATAGTATCAATGTGTCTCTTCAAACTGCCTCTTTGAGTAAACAATTTGTTACACTCATTGCACGTATTCCTTTTAATATTTCTGTGAACAGTATCAACGTGTATCTTTAAGTTACTTCTTTGAGTAAACAATTTGTTACACTCACTGCACGTATAGTTTTTGATATATCTGTGAACAGTATCAATGTGTCTCTTCAAGTGATTTCTTCCAGTAAACGAGTTGTTACACTCGCTGCACGTAAAGTTTTTGATATTTCTGTGAACAGTATCAATGTGTATATTTAATTGTTGCCTTCCAGTATATGATTTGTTACATTCATTGCATATATATTTTTTAATTTTTCTATGAACAGTATCAATGTGTATCCTCAAGTTACTTCTTTGAGTAAACGAGTTGTTACACTCACTGCACGTATAGTTTTTGATATTTCTGTGAACAGTATCAATGTGTCTCTTCAAGTGACTTCTTCCAGAAAACGATTTGTTACACTCGCAGCACGTATATTTTTTAATATTTCTGTGAACAGTATCAATGTGTATCCTCAAGTTATCTTTACGAGTAAACGATTTGTTACACTCATTGCACGTACTACTTTTAATAAGTCTATGAACAGTATCAATATGTATCTTCAAGTACCATTTATGTTTAAATGATTTGGTACACTCGCTGCACGTGATTTTTTTAATATTTCTATGAACAGTATCAATGTGTTTCTTCAAGTTACGTTTTATAGTTAACGATTTGTTATATTCGCTGCATATGAAATTTGTATTACGTTTGTTGGGAGAATCAACATCTTTAATTTCACTCTTCAGTTGATCGAGTGTACTTAATACTCGTATTGTATCAATTTTACAATCTTTTATTGGGTCTCAGTTTTGACGAACGTTATATCGCCTATCTCAATCTCATCTTGAACAGTGATATGATCATAGCTACTTTCCTCAGTTTTCGGTATATAATTGGTAGAATTGATTATGTTATTAATATTCAGATCGAAGTTATTTACCTCTTGTGAACTGTTAGCGGGATAGTCTTCCGCACTATTTTCTGTTGACGTTGTTGGTTGATGAATATCCATCAATACATTATCATCAATGCATTCTGCTTTGATGATATCTTGTCGGTACATGTTTCTTTAGGAGTACGGACAGAACAATGAATCTAGTACAGACTTGTAGGGTTTTTGGAAAATATACTCTAACTAATGTCCCGATTCTGACTGTCACTAAAAGTGGTATTTTTGGGGTTACCACGTTTAATATCAATAAGCATATGTGTGCGGTCTTTTCCCCAATTTTACCGATTGTTTATTATGTTTTAGTTTTAGTTAGACACCATTAATATTTTTCTAGAAATATATTAATAATAACAAATTAATAGATAAAAAAATTAAAAAAATATTTTATCAATCTTTTGTCCGTCTGGGTTGTATTTTATTCATTTCATTGTATTTTCTTTAGTTTCCTATTTTTTAAGAGCCAAGCAATAAACTAAAAGTAATTTATTAAGAATAAGTAAATATTAGTAAGTAGAATATTGATTGTACCTACCCTCTAGGGTTGCGTCGCTCACTCTTTCGACGTGTCGATAAAATGATGAAAAATGGACAGAAGCTGTCACTTTGACGTTTTGTCTGAATTTGTCATTTATTGCAGTTTTCAGACGTGATTTGTACGGATATTTCGCGTTACGCGAATATTTATGTTACTTTAAGGTTATTTAAACCACGTAGGAAGTACTATTTACTAACTTGGTATTTTGCTTTGATTAAAATTCATCGGAAGAATAAATCGGACCTAACTGAATTATCGATTTTTGGGACATGCTTTAGAACATTCTAGACAACGATAGATCGTTGGTTCTAGAAGTATTCTTCCACGTTATGCTATGTCAAGTGATACAAAATATAGTATAGTAAATTTAAATATTAAATTAACTATCAATAAACGGCATAAAGCAGTGTTTAGAATATGTCTAAAATTGTGTATCTGCACATGTTTATTTAAAAACTGCAAGTTCATTATTATTTAACCTGAGATTAGTGACAATTCGTCAATCATTAGGTCCCGTTACATTCATAAATTATACTTGGGGTTTCAGTAATGCTCGCATTTCCTTTAGAAAACCAATTACTCCTGTAAAATTCCAACATTCCAACAAACTCCTTGTATGTATCCATGAGAAGATTAATAATGGACTTTTTGGCAGTTTGTATTGCACATATTAGCGTAGTATCAGCATAATACTAAGGTCTTATATTCAAGTTGTTTGACAAAAAATTGTTGAAGAAGTGGCAAGCCTCGAGTACCGAAGCCGAGGAGGAAACGTTGCATACCTTAATGACAATTTTTAATATATAAACTGGTCCAACGGTATAAGCACATTAGGCATAAAAGGTGGTTCAGTTTGAGCACTCTCGCTGCGCAAGGGTACAAAATATCACAAACGGTAGATTTCGTCATAATGACAAATATGAAGGATCAGTCGAATAGAAACATGCTCCTGTTATTTGCGGTCGCCGTGTTTTATTGTCCAACCATTCAGCACTCAACTGCACAGGTGTCGCCTCACTTTTGTCCCGAGAGAACTTACCATTCTGTACCATTCTTTATACCGTGGTATAAATCTCTGTGGACCCAATTGCTTTTAATTTTTTGAAAGTAGTTTAGAATGATTCATTCGATCGAAGCATTTGAAAAGTCTGTATAAATATATATCTTAGTTTTATTAATTAAACTACAATATAAGAAAGATATAAAAAAATGTCAACATAATTTAATTACATATTCAATCTCAGAAATGAAAATGGCGTCTCGATTGACTACAAAGTTGAAAATACGTATTTTCAACCTATAAATATTAGGTAACACAATTAGGTCGCATTAACTAAACTTATAAGTCGAAGTTACTTATTAAAGTGAAAACGACTTCAAAGTAAAATTATATATGCACTAAAATAACATAATAAACATCTTACACTTTGATAACCAAATATTATAGGCTGAAATGAAAAACTATGACTTAAGAGAACAAATGAAAGAAAATAAATAAAAAAATACATTAATTCTAGCGCTGAATATTGAGACCTGTGCCTTCGCAAGCCAAATATATATATATATAAAGGATTAATATAACATTATTGATATTGATATCCAATCTGGTAACACCAAAAATCCCATTTTTTAGGGACTGTCAGAATCGTGACATTAGATAGAGTATATTTTCCTACAACCCTACAAGTCTGTACTAGATTCATTGGTTTGTGTGTGCACATAAAGAAATATGTACCGACAAGATATCATCAAAGCAGAATGCATTGATGATAATGTATTGATGGATATTCATCAACCAACAACGTCAACAGAAGATAGTGCGGAAGACTATCACCATGACAGTTCACACGGGTTAAATGAATTCGATCTGAATATTAGTAACATAAGCAATTGTACCAATTATATACCGAAAACTGAGGAAAGTAGCTATGATCATATCACTGTTCAAGATGAGATTGAGATAAGCGATATAACGTTCGTCAAAACTGAGCCTCAAACATTCGACCCAATAAAAGATTGTAAAATTGATACAATACGAGTATTAGGTACACTCGATCAACTGAAGAGTGAAATTAAAGAGGTTGATTCTCGCAACAAACGTAATACAAATGTCATATGCAGAGAGTGTAACAAATCGTTTTCTAGAAGAAGTCACTTGAAGACACACGTTGATACTATTCACAGAAAAATTAAAAAATATACGTGCAACGAGTGTAACAAATCGTTTAATCTAAGAGGTAACCTGAAGAAACACATTGATTCTGTTCACAGAAAAATTAAAAAATTCTCATGCAGTGAATGTAATAAATCGTATGCTACAAGGCAAAACTTAAATACACATATTAACACTGTTCATAGAAATATTAAAAGTAGTACGTGCAACGAGTGTAACAAATCGTTTTCTAGAAGAGGTCACTTGAAGAGACATATTGATACTGTTCACAGAAATATTAAAAAGTTCATTTGCAGCGAATGTAACAACTCGTTTAGTCAAAAAGGTAATTTAAAGACACACATCGATACTGTTCACAGAAACATTAAAAATTTTAAGTGCAGTGAATGTAACAAATCATATAGCCAAAGAAGTTACATAAAGAAACACATTGATACTGTTCACAGAAATATTTAAAAGTTCACTTTCAGCGACTGTAACAACTTGTTTGCTGAAAAAAGTTACTTGAATTGGTAAAATATCAAATACAACGAGTGCTCAGAAAATAAGAAATGCAATGGCGTCCAAGAACCTGCAGATGTATTGAACTGTGGTTGACATTATCAGCCTGGGTTTAGTCAGTGCAGGATCAAGAATCGTGAAATATTAATGAGGTGTTTAGACCCTGTAGTGTCGGTTATTTGAGAAAGGTGAGAAGGCAAGATGGCCAGCTATCATACAGGGGCGAATATGGAAAAACCCTTGGGGGAGGGTAAAATGTGACACCCATGGAAAATTCGTCTATTTACAATAAATTCGTTTAAAACAATCGTCTAGAACTCTCTCTGAAAAGATACATTGTAGTTGGATGAATAGTAATTAGACGAATTTCCAGCAGACATTTCCACATTTATTTATTTCTTGCTTTCTTTAGAATTGTATATTGAAAGAGAAAAGCAAATAAAAAACTACAAAAATAAATTTTGTTTGGTATTAGGGTTAATTTATTTTTCGATTTTATCCCGCTTTAAAAAACCATTTAAATTTAATATTTCTGGTGATATGACTATGTTATAGTACACTATGAAACTAACACTACTTAACGTGTACTGGTGATTGTTATTTTTTTTTTTTATTTTTATTCATTTATTTAAACATTGTATATTATGTAAGATCCAACCAAGCCCAAGGCTTATCAGTTGGGAATCATTGAGTGAAGCATGTTTAGTAGGTTCCATGATTGAGTAGGTCTGTACAGAGCATGCTTAACCTTTACAATTTAATAATTACATTGTTTTACTTAAATCTAAAACATTATTCCATAATAGTAAGTAGAGATAAATATCTTATGTAACTAAATTTTTGCGCTTATTTATCAAGTGTCCAATCTCGGTATCAAATTCATAGCATTTCGTTTTTAGGTTATTTTTGACTAACGATTTTTTTCTAGGTTTCCTTGAAATTGGCAACTTGTTAAATAGAGTTGGAATTAAATAAGGAAGTTTTCTTTTACCGTAAAAATTATTGTAAGAAGGTATGAATAATCTTTCTAACTGTCTACAAGCGTGTCTATAAGCGTGTTCTACAACTATTTTATAAGTGTCCAATTCGAAGAAGTGCAGAACAATTCTATATGAAAATAAAGCATGAACTGGTAGGATATTGCAGTGTCTAAAAAGGCCGATTTCATTGCCTTGGTATTTTTTTTTTTTATTATTTTAGGTACTATTATTTTTAATATTCGATATTGAATTTTTTTAATTTTATCTAAGTATGATATGAAGGTGTTTCCGTAAGATAGATTCAATTAGTGCAAAGTAAAGCATCCTGAATTCGTTGTATTTTAAAATGCCCTTAAGTTGGTGAAATTTAACCATAATTAAAGGCAGTTTATCGCATATGAGGTCCCCAATTGAACCTTTCATCAATCCTCACACCAAGATATGATCTGTGGTTTATGGAGGCAGTCTTCTCGGTGATTCTGAAGAGTCGGTTGAGATGAGCTGATCCGCAGTTTCTCCGATGTGCTTTTGACGCATTAATTATAAGACAATTCTTGTATTGTATTGAAGTCCCTTTGCAACAATTCCTATGAGTTGCAGCTATTATCGCTGTAAGTGTAAGTGGACCCCATATGCTTCCTGGCACGGTTCCAGGTTTAACGGTTCCAGGCACGGACAAAGAAGGTTTTCAATTTATCTCTGATCCGACCCGTTCAAACGCTTCGTACTAAATTTGTATGTATTTTTTGATACTTGAATTTGCTTTTCACACGAAATTCACAGTTCAAAACTCATTCAAAATTTTATTACTCCTCTATATAAACTTTAACCATGCCAAATCTCTTTTGTTCGGCAAGTTTTCGTATAGAGAACAAAAAAAAAATGGAAATGTATTGACTACAGTTAACGACGGGTAGTTTCACCCGGAGAGGTCAGTAACACAACAGAATGCGCACCAAACGTTCAACAGAGTGTTTATATTATCATATGCATTTTTTTTCGGATCAAATTGACCCCTGAAAAGACCTTTGACTGTGGGTATATCTAACTGATGTTGATGCTACATATTTTTTTTATTTTGTGTTATTTATTGTGTAACTGTAATGACATTTGTAAAAATAATATTAAAACGAGCTATCCGTATAGTCGATTTAATTTAATGTATCCTGTATAGAATATAATGAATATACTATAGTTATTCACGCTAATGTTAACAGAGTCTGCTGTCTCAAAATGGCGATTAAAAGAGTCATCAAGGTGAGTGAAGTCATCAGTTTTGAAGCACCTGAAAGGAGAAATGGAACATTTAAATCATGTCAGTATTAAATCATAAATGAATCATTTAAATCATGTCAGGATTAAATCATAAATTAATCCTTTAAATCATGTCAGTATTAAATCATAAACGAATCATTTAAATCATGTCAGTTTTAAATCATAAATGAATCATTTAAATCATGTCAGGATTAAATCATAAATTAATCCTTTAAATCATGTCAGTATTAAATCATAAACGAATCATTTAAATCATGTCAGTTTTAAATCATAAATGAATCATTTAAATCATGTCAGGATTAAATCATAAATTAATCCTTTAAATCATGTCAGTATTAAATCATAAACGAATCATTTAAATCATGTCAGTTTTAAATCATAAATGAATCATTTAAATCATGTCAGGATTAAATCATAAATTAATCCTTTAAATCATGTCAGTATTAAATCATAAACGAATCATTTAAATCGTATCATTATTGTTATTATTGTTCTAAGGCTGGGATAAATGCTTATATTTTTTGTTTGAAACATTTTATGATATTAGCAACCCTTACGGTGGGGGATGAACAAAATGTTGCGCCACTCGGATGCGGCGAAATCTACCTCCGCCTTCCGGCGTGCCGAAAGGAAAGGAGTCCTTGAAATATTTGTTCAGCAAGCAATTGACGCGTTTTATTCAATTTAATACCAACTTTACTATGTTTTGAACCTTCGTTCGCCTTTCAATTACTATTTTTCCCAAGGTAATTAGAGGGCAATTCAACTAAAACCGAACTATTAGCAGTTTAGAATTTATTAAATTTCTCAGAAATAGAATTGAATTTTAAGAATCTGCCTTTCCTATGTTAAGGACATAAGACTAAGGTATCTAACCATATTTTTTTTTATGATTAAATACCCAATGGTTACTAAATGCCAGCCATCTAACAAGGGGTCTGAATGAGTCGAAATTAATATGCCTTAAACGAAGAAACGTCCTCAAGGGACTTCGGACAAAAGAAATATGTAGATATATGTGAGTATATATATATATATATATATATACTTATAGTTAGTTAGCGAATAGGTGTATTAGGTAGATGGGTAGGTTTTCGTTATAGACGGCAGAGGTCAAGCGAGCGCTTTCTACCCGCCGTCGGGTTAATATATTTGCGCCGCGGCCAACTCTGATAACCATCTTCCGGTCTATTCCTGGAATATGGAAATCGCTTAGGGGTGTTTTGAGGTGTGTAGAGGGTGTAAGAGGGTGTAAGAGGGTGTAGAGGGTGTGAGAGGGGGTAGGCCGACTGCGAACGAAGAAAATGTGCGAAGGACAATGTTAATACGCGCGGCGATTAGCCCCGGAGGCAGCGATGTATTTTATTATAATATAAATAGTAATATAATTTATTTACGTTCATAGCGGTATTATTTTTAATGTTATTAACTTAGCACCGCTTTCCGCTGTGTTCTATGTTATATTTTAGATAATGACATAAATAAATATTTAATATAATTGTTTTAGTAATGACTATTCTCACATAATCATTTCATTATATTACGCGTAACTTTACAAATTAATTTCTCTGAAACCACCGTAAATTTTGATATACTTTCTTCACACATATTAGTGGAAATTGAAAGACGGAAGTATTTTTTTTTAATGGTATATGCCTTATATTTTATATGCTCTCGTTCTATAGAGAAATATTTTTTAACTACACAGCTACTTCAGACTACTAAATCGGTCTAAAAAAAATAAAACCGAAAAAATCCTTCTAAAATAATTGTTATTTATTAAAAGAGTCTATTTTTTTGAAGGTCGCGCACCGCAGTCCAGCGCCTTGGCCCGCTCCGCTCCGCGACCAGGTGCATAACTAGTTTTAAAACCATGGTTTCCAAATTTTGTATTATTTTTTTCTCGTAATTTGTAAAAAAAAAACCCTTAAGTTTTTGCTCATTTGCTTGCTTTTCGGTATAAATTTACTTACAGAAAGGATCAAAGGGATAAAAACACATTCTGTTTTTTTATAGAACTAATCACATACGATATTTTCCCTTCCTCTCCCCCCTCTCCTCATCTCTCCTGCATTTTTTAGGTTAACACTAATTTTATACTCACTCGGCGGAAATATTTATTTTATACTTGTTTAGGGTACCATTGTTTTATCTTATTATTAACTATTTTATTTCACAAATAACGATAGATAAAAAATAAAAAGATTTACCACCTGCCGGGAATGTTCATATATTTTTTCAAAAAGATATTAGTAAAGACTAAAAGAACTATATTTTAATTTAAATAAAAACTAAACGTTCTCGTTTAGTTCAAGACCCCGTTTAAATGCATAATAATGATAAAAACTTAATCTCTGACATATCATACCTATTTATACAAAATCTCTTTCGATTGTATGAAACTAACTGCTTTGCAATACTCCTATATATATATTAAGATAGAGTGTGTCATTTTTATAATAAACTTTCTAATAATAATAATAATGAGATTGATATATTTAGTTGTAATTTCAGTGAGTTTAAGCGTTATATTTCTAAATGTTTAACTGTCTAATTTCCTCTTTGTGTATCTAGCTATTGTTAAAAAAGTATATGTTAAAATTTGTTTCGTTAATTTTAAGTTTATGCGAATTACTGTTGCACACTAAAAAAAGGTTAACATAGTAATCTTTAATGTGTGTTTTTTCTATCTATTTACCAACTGTTAATTAACCAAATAAATAAATAAACTTGACGTTCAAAACAAACGATTTAGAAATTATGCATCGAATGTTGTTTCTAACCTATTTGGACTGAGCGCCTCAAACGTTTTATTAACTAGCAACGGAAACTTGCAGCTAACTTCAGTGTTAAACAAGAAAAAATCTTTGGATTCTGTGATAATTTTATTTTGGTATATATAAGAAATGCATAACTGTTTATAGAGGATGTCCTGACACCATTGCAGATGCCATACCATTGCAGATCAGGACATCCTCTAAAAACAGTTATGCATTTGTAATATATACCAAAATAAAATTATCACAGAATCCAAAGATTTTTTCTTGTGAAGTTAGCTGCACTGCAATTTCAAACATGATTCGTTAAGATTGCATATCGAAATTCATCATAGTCTCCGATATTAAATATTAAATAGTTGTCATACGCAAGTCAACGCATAACGCGTAGATCTTTGACCTCCTTCGGTCAAGGCTGCGAGCAAACACGCCACGGCAGAGGTAATTTACACCAGCGCTTTAATAAAAATAGTAAATTTTGACATGAATTGTTATTGCATTTTTTTTACATAATTTTCTTTGTCTCTCATGACACCATATTTATTCTCAAAGTTAATGATTTTATCTAATAGTATATAACATTAATGCAATAAATAAATATATATGTATATATATATATATATATATTTATATGTGTATGAATATATACTGGAGCATCTCCAAATAAAATACTGAGTGCCTCGAATATTTATCACTTCGATACAGGCATTATGCTGAGTGAAGTGATTATAATCCAATATGCCTGAACCTCTTTTCTATAGCTAATTATATTTAAGATCCTGAAATTTATATTTAAAAAAAAAGGGAATTATGTATGTTCTCATACTGTATTGTTATATGGATGGATAAATAAATAAATAAAATAAATAAATTTATGTATGTTATATAGAATAATTTGTGATTATTTTTGCACTTATTACCACTGGATTTTTCAATAAAATAAAAATGAGCGTATAATCGCGCATATTTGTATCGTGGCCTCTCGGACTAGCGTATAGGAATAATGTGCGTTACGTCATTCTATCGATAATAGAAGTAGTATAGTCGTCTCATTCACACATATGACTGCACTCTTCACTCTTCACTCTTCACTTTGAACCACCGTCAGTTGAATGGAGAAATACGGTGGCAATAACATTTTAATGTGATATTGTATGCTTTGCATACTGATTTCACCGCAAAAACGCTACCATATGCGTACCTTTATTCACATTCAAGATTTTCTTAGAAGTAACGAGGAGTTCCTTCGTTTGGAGCCACTCCTGGGTCTGGAATCAGGTCGTGCTAACCATAAAAAAGCGCTGTCATCGGAACTGAACACTCCGCGGGATGCGAGGAAGTGGTTCTAATCCAGCTCGCAAGATTCGACCTAAATCGACATGTAAAGTTGCCAGCTAGTAGAAAATAACCGCATTGCCAACCGTTTCGGCGAATCGCGTGCGCAGTGTTGCCAACGTCATCCAGAACGCCTGATATTATTGCGATGATACTTCTGCTCGTCTGCATAAGAATGCAAATCGCTCGAATCGGGCTTTGCGTACAATTCCGCTAAGGTTGCAACACATGTTTGTCGCGTTGTAGAGTCCCTTCCGAAATTTGAAGCTAGTTGTCTTATATTTCTGTGTGTGTGAGTGGGTGTGTGCGAACGGCCAAAGAAGTATAACTTCCACCGTCTGCTCCGACGCGGACCCAATTTTTTTGCAGTTCTTAGGCCGCGTACACACCTGAACGCTACGAAAATGCGAATTTTACCCGTTTTCAAAGGCGGTAGGAGAGATTATTCCGAGAAGCAATTATAGTTTCAGAAAACGTGTTATTATTGAAAAAAAAAACGGATTTAAAAGATATATCTGCTTTTTTTTTAAATAAATTATCTATTTAATGACAATTCGTGTTATAACCACCGCTCAACCCGTCAAATTGGACTTAATCAGTCACAAGCATTTCCTCTGTTTGGAAAAATGCTAAGTTGCATTTCGCACGCTGCGACGTCTAATGAGACGAGTTATAAATTCCTTTCTCACTGTTTGTCTTCGCTTTCGGTCTTTACTCACCGCGCTCCCCGACCAGACACCTCATGGGTACATTTTAGGTTGGAGTTACCTGAACACATGGCGAGTTCCTCGTCGTACGCCGTTCCAAAGTCGCACTGGCACAGCCCGTTCCTGCACTGCAGCATCTCCAGGTCGCCGTCGGCGAAGCACTCCCCGTTCCTGGCGCATCCCTCGCCGTGCACTGAAACAGACGGGCGGTTAGCTTCGAAGGGGCTCTTGCCGAAGGCATTGAATAAATTACAAATCCAGGGGGGTTAGGGGGCGGGGGGGGGGTATGTATCATTGCTAGCCATAAGAAAATAAATAAATGCTATCAAAATTTATGATGAATTAAAAGAATGTCGTGATCTATTATTTATTTATTTATTTATTGAAAAGAATTATGAACAGCGAAATAGAACACGATATCAGTTAATATTATATATAAATTATAGAAAAGAATTATTAACTTAAGTTTATATATAAGAATTATTAAATAATTAACAGATTTTTAAAATAAGCATTGCAATTATGTTTTTTTTTTAATTTTAATCCCCAGAACCCACCAAAAGTTGTAACAGCAGGTGGAGTAGCCCGGACGTGAGACGCTTTTATCGACGCGCGCTGGACCTAGCTGTAAGACGTCAGGTTCTGGTTGAATAATTTACTACTACCAAGCAGTCGATATTGAATGATAGCTACGGGGAGTCGTAGCCATTTTTTTGCATTGTTTTTATAATAATTTATAAAAAAAAACAAACACTAAACATTAGTTAACTCAAATGAGAAAAAGTGCTCCGTAACGAAACGCTGCAAAGGTGTACTCACGTTTGGTTGTGTAGCAATAGTCGTCCCGGAAGTGGTTGCCTTCGGCGCACCCGCAGCGGCCCGCCGCGCAGCTCGAGTCCGGCCCTGTCACACAGAGGATGTTGTACAATTCGACCTGATCGACTTTTGTTTTGCAAGTTTTTCAATTTGTCAAAAAAAAACTAGCAGAACAAAAATTGCTCAGTTTGGTTTGGAAAATTGGCGGTCTACGGAGTCTTTAATGACGCCTGTGGGGCCTAGCTGTTAGACGTCGGGTTCTGATGAAATAATTAACCACTACAGTTGATATTAACGACATTTTGGCGCGGCTTGCGCCGAGTACGTCCAATCAGAATGAAATAGAATTTGATCCGTCCGTTGCTCTCTCTGTGTATAGGACGGTGAATGTATTTTGCTCACCCAAAACTGCGGCACATTGAACGGTCTCCTCACACGTTGCGTTGAACCCGCCGGAATCTGAGGGGAAACAAATAAATACGATTAATATTTCGTTTTTCTGCGCCTCTATATACCTACCTTTATTTTTACCCCCTTGCGGTCGCAAAGGGCGCAAAAAACCTACGCTAGCAGCGTATTGGAGCGGAACTCAAACTGAACAAAAATGATGTGCAGAATCACCCTGTAGAAAGCATACGATAAGCTTTTTAATTTTTTATACTTTTTTTTGGGGTCATTCCTTACTCGAAATTCCTTAATGCACCACGGCTGAGGTAGAGGGTTTCCCCTCCGACGCAGTCTATAAAGGCGGACTCGTCTGCCTGACGTCACGCCAGTCCGCGCCCATACATTATGGAGTCAGACATGGAGTCGTCGACTGTATACAGGGTGTATTTAAATTCGCAATATAAAACATTATACCACTGCCAGTAGAGGTATAATGTGCGTTCAAACTTATTTCGGAATTGATTTAAATTCGAAGTAATATATTTTCTAGTCGTTATAGATCGAGCCTCCAGTTGGGGACGTCGTTACTCACGCGGCAGGCAGCCGAGGGTTCCGTTCGCCACGAGCTGGTCTCCGCACCGGCACTCCTCATCCTCGCAGACCGTTCCAGAGACGTCACAGTCGGAGTCGGCGTGGCAGAAGCCGCTGAGACCTGGACATTAGACAAACGCATGACATTAGTCAGTAGGCAAGTGGGCAACCCTAACCAGCTGACAAAATTGAGAAAAGCGCCGTCGAATTTATTTATTTAGGTTCACTTTGACAATATAGTATTGCAATTAGGAATGATGATTATTTTATTAGTTTTAGGTTAAATATTTAAAAAAAAAATGGTTCTGCGTCGAACCGGACGCTGGAAGTTAAACTTCTTTCGCCGTTCGCACACACCCACTCACACACATGGACAGGATATATACAGGATGTTCCAAGACCAATCTCGCAAACTTTAGGGGGTGTTTAAGTTCCCTATTAAGAGTAAGAAATTATGTACCACCAAATTTATTATTTTTGTAATAAAATTGGTGTAAATCGATCTTATCAATCGATAAATCGACCAATAGCATCCCTCTTACAACCGCAGAGAAGTGGTAAGGAGTAACCCCTTCTTCTTAGACCGACCTCTGTTCGACCGGTGGCATCTGACAGCGATCATTTAGCGCCGCCCTACTAGGGCGTTTCGAACAACGCGGCAGGGCATTAACCTCGATCTTGAACGACCGCGGCCCAGTGACCCAGTGACGTAGTTATCGGAGGGAGGAGCCATTGAAAAATATCTGTTTTACACAATTTAAAATAGAAACTTCAACATTTTTTTTCTCGAATACCATAATGAATTTTGATATAGTTTCTTAACAAATAACACTAGGAATCGTAGAACCTGTTTTTTTTATTGGGATTGACCTTGGAACACCCTGTATATGAAATATATAATACCTGATATGTAAAGATTGAACGGCTCGTGCCTGCACTATGGATTTTATAGTAGTCTAGTGGTCAAGGCGTCGGATTATTGGCCCGGAGGTCGCGCGTTCGGATCCCAAAAATAAAATGATTTTGTGTTTGTCGCTGGTTATATTTGTGGTATGGGCTCCCGGAATGTGATCGGGAACGGCGCGAACCTGTTTTACAGACGGAGTCCTCCAGGAAGAACCCCTCGCCGCAGGCGCAGAACCCGTCGCTGCAGCTGGAGTTCGCCGGACCGCATTCGAGGTCCAGCTGACAGGCCGTTCCAATATCTGCAATTGTAATAATAAATGTCACAGGGCGTTACAAAATGGAAGTAACGGAACCCCTCGTGTGGGGGTTCCGTGGGATAAATGTAATAACTTGAAGCGTTTATTACCGATCCACTTATTACATAAGAACTCCAATATTTAGTATAATGTCTGACTCCATAATGTATGGGCGCGGACTGGCGTGACGTCAGGCAGACGAGACTGCGTCGGAGGGGAAACCCTCTACCTCAGCCGTGGTGCATTAGGTGCGGCCGTTTGACGTCATCCTCGATCGGCTGACTGTGGCGTGATGCGGATGTCAGCATAAACCTGGACGCGGTCGTCATGTGGCCTTGTGACCTCCACATTTACATATATTATATATAACAGGCGTTCACCGTTAGTTCACATTTCTTATAAATATAAAAGTCTGACAGTATATTCGAATTCTTTTTAATATTTTTCATAATTATTGTTTCTTTTTTAAATCATTTATTTACTACTCGATCAGCTGTCGTACCCATTACAAGAATCGCTTAATATTATCATGAAAAAAATCGCAGGTAGCGTCGGTTTCATCTCACCCAAGTCGGACTGCAAGCACAGATTGTGCTCGGCGGAGGCTGTCAGGTTGCCGGGACAGGTGCACACGGAGAACCCCTGGTCCTCGTCCGGCAGGCATTCCAGCTCGTCGAAGGTCGCCGTCCTGCATTCGTCGGCGTTCTCGCATGGGTCGCCAACACCTGGAAATGCGTACAAGCGCACCTCCTTCTTTATACTGTGCCATGAGGGTTGCTCATATCAAAAAATGTTTCATATAAAAGTTGTAGGGAAATTATTGGCCTACAATTCACATTTTGAACCGATTTAATCGTATGCGTATTAAGGGAGGTATGATTTTTTGAATTTTGAAAAACCAATTTTTCCCACCTCTAGGGTCAATGGAAGGTGCTATCACAAAAGTTTACTTAAATAAGTTTTATACCCTTATCTAACGAGTAATATATCATTTAAATGAATTCGATATCTTATATACTAAGAAAGTTATAACCACAACTGCCCCCCTGGTCCGATTTTGCCCATTAACGAACTTGACCGAGATTTTGTGCCCCTAAATTGTATGCATCAATTCGAAAGTGGCATAGATAGATTGAGGGTGGTTTTGGGTTGTAAGGGTTTCCAAAAGTCATGACATCGCACCAATTGCAATATTTTTCAGCCGTTTCATAGACAATAAAAAAACGGGTAGTCCAAAAGGTCATTCGTTCGTTGAAAAGGTCGCTGAAAGAAGAAAGCAAACCTTGATAGTCGGTGCTGATGCAGAGGCTTCTTTCGATGTTCTGTACTGAAACGCTCTCGTTGCAGAGGCAGTGCTGGAGACCTGTCTCCACGTCGGTGTGACAGTAGGAACCGCTGCCGAAGGTGTAGCAGGACACGTCGCTGGTGCAGGAGTCGCCGAACCTGGAGGTAGCTGCGAAGTACACATTCTGAATATCGCCACTGTTACTAACATTCAATTTATTGCAAGGAATCCAAACATACGCTATAGTATAGTAAGGTTTTTATATGTAGATTCATCTCAGAATTATCCGAGCTTATAAATAATTTAAAAATTCTGACTTAAGGTCGTTCTTAGTTAGGATCAACTTAACTTTTAAGCACGACTTAAATTGAATTGTGTACTTCAGTTACTTTTTAAGTTCGACTTTGTTAAGAATATGTTTTCGCAATCGTGATTAGTTCGCCACTCGCCGCTGTGGTTTGTGTCTACAATATCTGTTTTGAGGTTATGTTGTCAGCTGTATACAGCTGTAACAGCTGAAATACACAATTCAATTTAAGTCAAGCTTAAAAGATAAGTTGATCCTAACTAAGAACGACTTTAAGCAAGGGCTGAAATTTCGGCCCTAAATCGAGGTTGTTTTGATTCTTAGCCAAGGCGGACTTTTATGTTCGACTCGACGCTAAGAGTGAGTTGAAATACGATGTTATCTGTTAAGTCTAACTTAAAATTTAGGTGTGTCTTAAGTAGGACTTGAAATTTCGGCCCTAAAAGTTAAGAGCCTCAAAAAATGTATTTTATAAAACCTTTATACCTAAATATTTCATTGTCTAAATACAAGAATCGAGAAAAAAAAACTATTTTTAATATAACTATAAAAAATCTGATTTTCACGATTAACTAATAAAGGTAGGTACATAGTTTTTCTGTTTATACAAAAGCCATTGTACGAGATATTTATATCGTATCTTTAAAACTAGATAATTCTATAGAAACCTAGTTAATCAGAACATTGCAGCGTTTGTATGGAGAAATGACCTCTTAAGGGTTAATTTTAATTCATATTAAATTTTATTTAAGCCCTTGAATGCGTATACAAAACTTCATGTCAGGAGTACCGTCGTCTGAAGTCATTCCTGGGTGTGGAATCAGGTCATACTAACCATATAAATGCATTATCATCAGAACTGAAGCAAAGTGTCAAATTTCAACTGCGCAGGATAAGAGAATGTGGTAAAAGCTGACCTTTAACGCAATCCTGCAAGCCAGCATCATAGAAGAAGCCATTGGGACACCTGCAGATTCCGTCGTAGACCTGGGCGAAGTTACCCTGACACAGCTCATCCGAGCTCGGCCGGTAGAGTTCTGGAAATGATACATTTCATAATGCGCTATTACAGGTCATTCCGTAGTAGGCGAAAGTTGTGAGATCTGGACCACTTTGACCTCGAGTGACCTTCAACCCAGTCCGCCCCTGTCTTCCTCCGTCTAAAGGCGTTTCGACGTAGGATTACTCATTTTTTCTCATACATATCCTCTTACGGGGTTAGTCTACAACTTTTGTTTTACAACTCTTCCAAATGATTATTATTATTTTCGCAAAAAAAAAATGAGTTCAAGTTTGGTTTGCCGCCCCGCGCCATGCAGGAGTTAGCCAAGGAATCACCCCCCTCCCCCCCCCCTCAAACCCCCCACGAGGGTGGGAGGCACATACTCGTAGGGTAACCATGCGTTTAAATGTTTCTAGGATTTTTTCTATAGCTTATTTTGCCTACTTAATCGACACATTGGAAAAGTTGTCCAGTTTGAAGCGTAGAAAGTTATCCTAGACATTAAAAGATATGAGGGTTAACCAAAATCAGAAAAATATATACAGGGTGAACTTAAAGTCAGCACGGATGATTCTGAATATAAAATTGAATACATTTTGTTCGACAACTTTGTTTCGACAGCAAAGAAAAGCTGGTCTAAGATGGCAGAAGAAAGAGTCCCGAAAGGATTTTTCGGTATGGTCACCTGATAAAATTTGTTGGGACGGGATGCTGCTGACTTTAAGTTCACCCTGTATATTTAAATACTGGCCTAGCGTAACACCAGAACAATCCGAGAAGAAGTTGTAACAAAACGGAGCAACGAAATTATATACATACCGCTGACGCAGCGATCGTTCTTGGGATAGAACCATCTAGCGCACGCGCAGATCGCGTACGGCGAGCAGATGCTGTTGGCGTCTTCGCAGTCCGAGGATTGCTGGCAGGATCCCCCGAGACGACTCTGCGCGTTCAGCCTCCGGGCGAGGGTTCCGTTCGGGTTCGGCGGCGCAGGGAGCGCCCGACGAGGCAGGGAAACGTCTGGATGTCGGTCGAAACAAACAATGTTAGTAAATAGGCCATAACTGATATGCGAGTAATATTTGTGTCATGGTTATGGCATGATCAAACGGTTGTCGATCAATTTAAACCGTATTTAATAATAATATCAACTCAATCACAATCAACAGATGTAACAACTAAGCGTAAGGAATAAATAATTAGATAGAAGGGTTAGAAAATAGGTATGTTAAGGGATCTCTCACCGGCTGCAGCCGCACCATCGACGCAAGTCCTCGAGATGTAGTCGCAGGCGCCGCCCTCAAACGAGCAGTCGTCGTCCAAAATGCACCCTTCCCCGATCGCTGCGGAAGGAACAGATTCGCATGGATCAGATCTTCGCTTATGCCATTCGGGAGTATGACCGCCTTCGATCACAACGCCGACGTCATAATAAATAATACGCTGATATTCTGACACCGGAAAATCTTCAACAAACCCACATTTCTGGTGATGCACCCCTCCTCAACCACTTGGCATTCAGACAAGTGGTTTATAGCATTCTACACATCGAAGACCTATCTTGTACTTCTCGAAGGCTGATTATGGGAATTGATTTTCGTTCTTGAAATATAAATTAAATAAAAAATATGATAATTTTTACGATTTACCCGAAAAAAAGTGCAAATTGTAGACAAAATAATAGGGTAGTTCTTAGCGAAGGAATATTAACGGCTAAGGATCTAAGGTCGACATTAGCGTGATCGAAAACTGTTCGTTGACTGAATAATACTTGGGTATTATACCTACCCAAATATTATAGGATGCTCCTTAAAGGTATTGTTAGGAAGAGTCTCACCCAGAGCGAGGCGCCGGCACTCCCGGCGCTGGCGCTCGTAGTAGCCCTCGGCGCAGGCGCAGGCGCCGTCCAGGCAGCGCAGGCTGAGCGGGTCGTGGTTGCCATAGCAGTCGCGGTCGCCGGCGCACGCGGCGCCGAACCCGCCGCTCGCGGGCCGGCACATCCCGTCGAGGTAGTAGCTGCCCTCTGCGCAGGCGCACGTTCCTGCTGAACCCGATGAACCTGTTGGAATGTTTGGAACACCTGTTTATCAAGCACCAATGTAAGATATGCAAAATATCCTTTTATTCTGAGGAATAAAAGGATCCAGGAAGGGCGGCAATTTTTACATTTACATGAATCCCTAATGGGAGACAATTCAACAATAGTAAACTTAAAAATGCGCGCGGTGGCTTACAAGCCTGCGCAGACGCCGACCAATCAGATCGCAGTCCAAATATGTAGTGCCGCTATAATTGATTTATTTTTTATTTATTTTTTTGTTAAAGTAATTTTAAACAGCAAAATAGAAACATGATTACGATTAATATTATATTGATAAAATCTCGTACTATAATAAGGAACAGTTGCATGCGAATATTTTTTGTTTAGAAGTAATCTATTTTATATTTTTTAAATATAAATATTTATTTATTTATTTATTTATGATGATATGATGGTTAAATAAGTAAATAATCATAAAATATAGCAATAAATAATTCCCAGATTAAAAAAATATTATCAAGTAATTGTTTTACATTTAAATATTCATGAAATGAATATGCAAAAGAAACGTGAATATCCGTGAGATATAAATATTTTAAATATAAGTTATATAAATATTATGTTAAAAAAATTAGGAATTATCAGATAACAAAACGATTTTGGATTTCTATTTGTGAATTCTGTCCTTCGAAGGGCCTAAAATTTATATTGATTAGTTTTCCAAAATATTTACTTAATTGATTTTTAAAAATGTTTTTAATAACTTCAAAAATGAAAATGCACGCTATCTGTTGGGCAATTTATAAAGTATTGAAAACAAATTTAATGCCATTGTAGAATATTAGCACGGTTAAAGGCGCTTAAAATTAAATATTAAATATTTTTTAAAAACAAGGTTTTATTTAAGTATAATGGGTGTACTGAATTTTGTGCCTGTGCTGTTGACCGCTGAGGAGTTCCTTCGCTTGGAGCCGTTCCTGGGCGTGGAATCAGGCCATGTTCACCATATAAATGCATTATCATCGGAATTGAACCAGCATGTCAAACTTCAACTCCTTGGGATAAGAGGAAGTGCTTCTAATTCAGCTTGCAAGATTTGACCTAAACGTATAACACGGAAATTGTACAAGCCAGCTGTGTAACCATCCTACCTGACGGGCTGCAGGTGTAGCCGGACAGCAGAGAGCTGCATTGGGTCGGGTCCGCGCACGCCGACCCGTGGTACAGCGCGGCTGCAACGAAACGGAGGGTAGGAAGATTAAGAAGGTCTCATCAGAGTCATTATTATTAAATTAACATCAAATTAACCGAAATAGGTGTTTTTTTTAGAGGCGTGGTTTTCAATCTGGAACTACTTTTTTCGTAGTTGGTGTTTTTGACAACTGTCACTTGATTTATGCTCAGTTTGGTTTGCCATTTCATAATGAATAGACTTACTCCTGAACAACGTGGCGTGGCCTCCAAGATCGTGCGATTTAACACCGCTGGACTATTTTTTGGGGTTATGTGAAGTCGCTTGTCTACGCAGATAAGCCGGACACGATTAACGCCTTGGAAGAGAATATTCGGCGCGTTATTGCTGACATACGGCCCAACTTGCTGCAAAAAGTGGTTGAAAATTGGGCCTCTCGGCTGGAATTTGTTCGAGTCAGCCGCGGCGGCCACTTACCCGAAATCATTTTTAAAACATAATGGCAAACCCTTATCTTTATAATAAAACTAAATTCTTTGCTAAATATGCGTTTTATCTCGCCTTGAAAACCACGCCTCTAAAAACATCACCCTATACAATCGATATTGCTGCCCTTAATACGTGAAAAAAGTGAATTTTGATTAAAATTAAAACAATCCCCTTGAAGGTTAATTTAAATTTTACATCACCTTGATAGCGTGCACTGCTAAGGTGATGTAATCCCTTATAAACACGGCTATTCAGCCGACAATTTATTTACCTACTAAAAAGAACCAAATTTTCCTAACAAAAAGTAATTTTACAAAATGTGTAATTGAAATTATTACATTTGGGGGGGGGGGTTTCTATAAGTTTTGTCCTGTAATATTTGAACAATAACAATATTCTTATACAGGCCGTTTTTAAATGTAGGGCCCACCTTCATATCTGTCAATAATATCCATAATTAATAAAAGCTTGGTGAAAATTTTAATTTTTCAAAATTCAAAAAATCATACCTCCCTTAATAAGCACAAATCAATTCAATTTTTAGCACTGATTAATGAAAACTTGACAGTACTTTGCATCGTGCAAACATTGCTCCTACCTTCGCGGCAAGCCGTGTTCGCGTTGATCATCTGCATTCCAGCGGGACAGGAGCACACTCCTGGCTGGTCTCCGGACGGCGCCGAGCAGAGGAACTGCTCGAAGATGCACTCGGAGTCGTTCAGGCAGGGCCATGGGGCGATGGAACCTCCCACGAAGGCCACTGGAATCTCATACAAATGTTTAAGTGCTTGAATGCGTTTACAAAATTCGCGTCTGTGCTGCCGAGGAGGAGTCGAGGAGTTCCTTCGCGTGGTATCAGGTCATGCTAAGTCCACCTCCACGTATAGCAAAAGATTTCAGAAAAAAGACTTCCAAAGATATTGGCCATTTAAAAAGCCGTTCAAGTTTGAATTTAAATATATCAAATATTTAGCGAGGTCTTTGATGTTTAAGAATAGTGATTCGTATGACACTAATACGAATTGGTGGTAGTCTAGTGGCGAAGGCGTTGGACCAATGGCCCAAAGGTCGCGGGTTCAAATCATACCAACTTTAACGGTTCTTTACCACCAACTCCTCTGACTCTAGTACAGGCACATTTGGCCTGGTTTAGTAGGGCCCGAAAATAATTTTATACGGCCTAGGTCATACGTAAATCAAATATAAATAGTTTAATAACAAAAAATTAGTACTAATTGAAGCATTGTCAATTCGATAGAGCGCTCAAAAACCGTATTCGAATTTCAAAAATATGACAAGGCGGCGGTTAAAACGTAGTATTTATTACTGGCCAGTTAAAATTGATTCAAACTCATCTAAGTTCGCAAATATAAACATGTTCAGTGCCACCATATAATTATTATAAGTTGAAATATTATATCCGCTTATTTAATAGTCAAAATTTACAAAAAAAAACACAAAAATATTATTAAAATTGATGTTGAATTGAAAGAATCTCATACCAATGTATGTTTTATTAAAAAATAACCACATCCAATGGTCTAAAAGTGCCGCAGGCACAAATGAAGCGACCCATTACGAGTTGGTACCACAGGCCCAAGTAGTGCGGATGGAAGAAGCCTTTTCTTTGTAAGACGTTAGGTTCTGGTTGAATAATTTACTACTACTAAACAATGTATAGAAGCGGTTGATGTTATATGATAGCTACAGGTGTCATATCGAATGTATTTTCATTAGCATTCAATAATGATTCAATAAAATAAATAAATTAGAAATAGAAAGTAAAATGAACTCACCTAAAACTACCGCCAATACGCGCTCCATAATAAATATTATTTTATTTGTAATAATATATAAATAATAATGTTTAGTTTTAAAAACTAGGTATTCAACGGCGACCGATGGAAAATCACAGGTGCGATACAATTATGAACACCTGTAAGGAGCGTTTATCGCCGATAATCGATTGATAACAGGGTTGTGGGCCCAGTTGTGCGCCGCTCCATTTAAATTAAGGAAAACTAATTAGTTCGTAGTATTTTTGTGACGGTCACTACGATAGAACCTAAATTTAATACGCAGGTATTCATTTTAATACGCATTTTAATCGCACAAAATTAACATTTATAACACATATTATAGATAATTTTAATTCTTAAAAAGGAATCCCTTCACGTATTATTAGGTGTTTTTTTTAGAGGCGTGGTTTTCAATCTGGCACTACTTTTTTCGTAGTTGGTGTTTTTGACAGCTGTCACTTGATTTATGCTCAGTTTGGTTTGCCATTTCATAATGAATAGACTTACTCCTGAACAACGTGGCGTGGCCTCCAAGATCGTGCGATTTAACACCGCTGGACTATTTTTTGTGGGGTTATGTGAAGTCGCTCGTCTACGCAGATAAGCCGGACACGATTAACGCCTTGGAAGAGAATATTCGGCGCGTTATTGCTGACATACGGCCCAACTTGCTGCAAAAAGTGGTTGAAAATTGGGCCTCTCGGCTGGAATTTGTTCGAGTCAGCCGCGGCGGCCACTTACCCGAAATCATTTTTAAAACATAATGGCAAACCCTTATCTTTATAATAAAACTAAATTCTTAGCCATAACATCAAATTATATGCGTTTTATCTCTTCTTGAAAACCACGCCTCTAAAAACGTGTAGATCTACCTTCTAATCTGTGTTCGCATAATATAGGAATGTGTGTTAATGTTAACTTGTATGTGAATCTGTAGATTTTTTTAAATTTAAATAAATAATTGCTCCATAATTAGCGCGTTCACCGTAATTTAACTAAATTTGATAAGTTTTAAAGATAATTAGATTAATCAGTTTGGAATATTGAAGGTCCTAAAATGCGATTAGCTAAGTCGAACTTAATCTAGAAATATTATTATTTTGATAGCGAGATAAAGTGAATCATAGCGCAGCTGCAGATTTTAGTAGGCAATGTCGATAGTAGCGATTTAATTTCGTAATTATGAAGAGCTGATAATTTCCTCCTGATCATTTTTGATGAGCATCGTCTGTCGAGGAGTGAAGGGAAGGCAAGCGGCATTATTTTCGTCTCAGAATAGCAGAATACAGGGTGTTCAGATATGAATGACGCCGGCGTTCCCGGAATTCTATCGATTTAGTGTCTCGCGATTTCTTCCTGACGTGATTGTCAGTGAAGAACCTGGAGAGGCACCCGGAGAAGGCTGGGGTCGTTCGCTCAGGTCAGATGCCGCATAGAAGGCGACTTCTCTGTCCTGCCGTGCGGTGCAGAGAAGTGGACCTTCGCTCCACTCCGAAAAAATGATGGTTTTTCCTTAAGTCGAGTCGAGTAAGTACGGCATCCTTAGGGCCGAAATTTCAGTCCTCGCTTAAAGTCGTTCTTAGTTAGGATTAACTTAACTTTTGAGCATGACTTAAATTGAATTGGGTTCGACTTTGTTAAGAAGATGTTTTGAATTTGTGTTTTCTGTGGTTAATTTATTTTATGGTTTTCTTTTATTCTGATTGGAATTACAGAATAACAGTTTAATCGCTCCTAGCGACCTATTTTAACACTAACTTAAGGCTTAAGTCGAGTTTGTTTTGATTCGACTTAACGCTAAGAGTGAGTTGAAATATGATGTTAATCGGTTAAGTCTGACTTAATATTTAGGTTAGTCTTAAAGTGTAATAATTCAAAGGCGTCGGGAGAGAAATCCTCAAGAGATTTGACTAATCCATTCTAATCTATAAGATTTCCATTATTATTCAAAAAATAACCTTTATTTCCTTTCATTAGCCTTTCAACCCTCATGCATAAGGAAGGTACAGTTATTTCAGTCAAGTTACCCCCCCCCCCCCTTAAGTTCACCCTGTATACGACAATAAATACCTATTTATAATGACGAAATGTGGCGAAACTTCATGCCGCATAAATAATTCGCTAATCTTACAGATCTCAAATTCCGATGGAGAACAGGTTGGAGGTCATGCGAAACTGGAACACCCTGTATCAACGATTCGCCCCTGAAACTGAACTGAAACGCGACTTCTAATACAAAAAGGAATTTTCCCGCTGAAATCCGATAATCGGGAAATATATAAAAGATTGCTTCGACCGAAAATGATATCGGTCGCGGAACAAGCTGCCACACGGGTGTGAAAGTCCGCGGACTCGACATTTCTAATGGCGCAGTGGCACGAGCGCCTGCTTCTAAGTCCAGAGGTCTCGGGTTCGAATCCCGAGCGGGTCAAATCCGACCGAGTCATCTGTCGACTGAGTTGAGTAACAAGACATTCGGATTTGCGAGATGTTTGCATGCAATGATCGACCTCGCATCTAGAAAACAACAATAAGGCAGTCGGAACTGCGCATTCCCGACAACACAAGCGCGTCCCAAGACCATTTCTGCGCTGCGATTTAGACTTTGTATGTCAAAATTCATCATGGTCTCGGAGAGAAAAATATTGTAAACTTCACGTGAAAATATTAGAGCGCAAGCGAGCAAACGAACGAGCTAAATGCAAAAAGGGGGGCATCCTGTATAATATTAAATTATTAAAGATGTGAACATCGGCAGTCATAGAGGACTGCATATAAAAACGCGGCCATCTTTGGCAGTGCCTGCGGCACTCGGCACGGGTTGCTACGCTGATATCTCTGGACCGTTCCACGAAACTCCCTTTGATTTTAACGGGATTATCTGCAGCCTTTGTCCACCCAGAAGGCCCACTCTATATATTGGTTAAAGAATTTTAATAATCGGTTAAGTAATTTCGGAAATAACCTAGCATGTCGGTGACGGTGACGCTGTAACGCAAACCCGTTACATTTTCGACCCGTGTCGAACTTGCGCAGCCGTGTGGCAGGCGATATGTGAGCGAAACGAAACAAAAAACGCCAGTCTGACGATTTATTATACACAAGGCAGTAAATTTGTTGGATGTTAGAGGGTCGGCGGGGGTTCCGCAGGGGCGTCCCGCCCACCTACACCCCTCCCCTCCCCCCCCCCCAACCCGTGCTTAAAGGGTAAGGTTCGGCACGCGCCGCGCGTTCTCAAACTGTTTTTAAGATTAGCAATTGCCTATGCGATGTGCGCATTGCATTTTCATCACCAAATTTATTATTTTTGTAATAAAATTGGTGTAAATCGATCTTATCAATCGATAAATCGACCAATAGCATCCCTCTTACAACCGCAGAGAAGGGGTAAGGAGTTACCCCTTCTTCTTAGCCCGACCTCTGACCGACCAGACAGCGATCATTTAGCTCCGCCCTAATGGGGCGTTTCGAACAACGCGGCAGGGCATTAACCTCGATCTTGAACGACCGCGGCCTACTGACCCAGTGACGAAGTTATGATGAGGGAGGAGCCATTGAAAAATATCTGTTTTATACGATTTAGAATAGAAACTTCAACATTTTTTTTCTCGAATACCATAATGAATTTTGATATAGTTTCTTAACAAATAACACTAGGAATCGTAGGACATATTAGATGTTTTTTTTAATGCGTGGAACCTTGGGACATCCTGTATAATTATAATATTTGCGCGCAGGAACCTACCCGTCGTTCACCGTCGCCAATACGGTTACTGGGTCTGGTATATTATTCTTTTCTTATCATTTTAGACCAGTTTTTTTTGCTTTATTTACAATTTCAGGTGGGGGGAGGGGTGTAGGTGGGAGGGACGCCCCTGCGGAACCCCCGCCAACCCTCTAACATCCAACAAATTTACTGCCTTGTGTATAATAAATCGTAACTTCAAACTGGACAACTTTTGTTCTTCCTATAAGTTTTCCTATTATATTAAATAATAAATAATAAATAATATAGCAAGCCGCAGAGTGGCCGGGGAGCAAATCGAATTAATCGGATAGAATGAAAGTTTGGAAAGCGCTGGATATTTTAATTCCAAATCGCAGTTAGTTGCACGAGAAACAGGTAAGGAGAATTACGACCTCCCTTAGCGGGCCAACCTTGCTCGAAGCGATTGCCTATTGCCCTCAGGGCGTAGGGAGGGCAGAGCGATCGATTATTTCGCGATCGAGTTTTTACGCGCGGTCATATGAAATAAGTTCCTTGTCAACATATCATTTATCGAACTATTTGTATAAAAAAAAATCTACATTTAGTAGAGTTATCTACAGTTACAAATATATAAACAGAGAGTGATTAGCGCTGCTACATACATCTTGTCTGTTCTAAGGAAGGCGGAGTTTTCTAGTACTAAAACTGCTTATGATGTCAAACCGTAGAGCGATGAAAAAATTGTCTATTTGTAAAAAATACTAAATATATAAATTTGTATCATTTCGTTGCATTTTCACCGTTTTTTATAATTATTGTTTCCTTTTTAAAAAAGATTTAAGGAAGATATTTCTCAATTTTACTGTCTTAAATATATTTATAATATATATATACAATACTGTCGGGTAGAAATTTCCTATTTATACAAACACATTAAATTATAATAATAAAACGAAATTGCAAGTATTAAGGAAATATATGTGTGTGTGTGTGTGTGTTTAAACAAGTGTGCGAACTCTCTCGCTAACACACTTCACAAAACTATCACGCCTCGATGGGAAATGTCAATTTCACCAAAATTCTAATACTTATTGCTGAGAAAAAATACATTTCCTTTCGATGCCTATCGCTTATACAGGCTGTCCCAAGGTTCCACGCAATAAAAAAAACAGCTAATAGCTCCTACGATTCCTAGTGTCATTTGTTAAGAGAGTATATCAAAATTCATTATGGTATTCGAGAAAAAAAATGTTGAAGTTTCTATTTTAAATCGTGTAAAACAGATATTTTTCAATGGCTCCTCCCTCGTCATAACTTCGTCACTGGGTCAGTAGGCCGCGGTCGTTCAAGATCAAGGTTAGGGCGGAGCTAAATGATCGCTGTTTGATGTTACTGGTCGACAGAGGTCGGTCTAAGAAGAAGGGGTAACTCCTTACCCCTTCTTGCGGTTGCAAGAGATGCTATTGGTCGATTTATCGATTGATAAGATCGATTTACACCAATTTTATTACAAAAATTATAAATTTGGTGATGAAAATTTTGGTACATAATTTCTTACTCTTAATAGGGAACTTAAACACCCCCTAAAGTTTGTGCGATTGGTCTTGGGACACCCTGTATATCGGAATTACGAAAATGGTCGTCGTTTGTGTTGCCCGTTCGAGATGCTCAATCAAACGGGCTCGACGTTTGATCTTACTAAAGTGTGCGCCATAGCTGCTTAAATTCTATTCGAAGAACCGAGTTCAATATCTTTCTTTTCCTTCAAGGACAGCTAAAGATCGCTCTATATTATATGATATAGAAATATCGATAGAGATATAAGATCTATGTAAAAACCTGTTGAACAAAAGGTTTTCGGATTCACCTCTTAAAAGGATACTTCTGGCTTTAAGTTTAACCTTTACGGGATTAGAGGCCTCGCCCAAGTATTAAAATTACTTCCCGGCACAGATGCTCGATTCTAGGGGTGTTATTAAGGCGCCACCAGTCCCTAAAACGTGTTTTGTAACGTATTTGGGTGCATTTTGTTGAAGTTATTCCCAACAAATGGCTAAAACTAAAAATACCACAATATTCTACATATATTAATTTAGTCCTTTGCTTAAAAAAAAAACGAAATACACCTTATTATAGTAATGAAAATAAATAAATAAGAAAGTGTTGTTTTTTTCTTGCAACGATTTTGTTTTAAGTTGTGTAAGTGACACGAACCTAATTTTTCTTTCTAAAGATAGACAATATAATAATCTAGGCCATTACATAAAAAAAACACTTTTTTCAAATGATAATAATTA
Organism: Neomicropteryx cornuta; assembly: GCA_020383195.1. NCBI lineage: Eukaryota > Metazoa > Arthropoda > Insecta > Lepidoptera > Micropterigidae > Neomicropteryx > Neomicropteryx cornuta. The sequence goes on from JAHKQU010000031.1 coordinate 6,981,347, forward strand.
TTTAAATACAAAAAACATGTTTCATCGATTCCAAATGTAACGGATTCGCGGTCGGCGAGTATATCCGTCTCTTTTCTACACGTCAATGTTCGAATAAATCCTACTCTTTCTAATCTCAAGGACAAATGCGTCCCGGGGCGCCTTATTGCGTATTTTCTCGTACTGAGTACGCGAAAATTATTTAAAAATCGATTAATTCCAAGCATCAGCGCGTCCCTAGTCCCGCCCGACCGTTCCCCGCCGAGCGCCGAGGGACCAGTCAGTTGCGCCCGCGAGCGCGTCGCACCCGAACAGCCCCGGCCGCCGCAACGCGAGACTCCGACAGCCGAAAGAAAGAGAAAGAGAAAAAGAAAAAGTAATGTGACAGCTATTTGAAGTCGAATTGCGTTGACAGGAGCTTCCTTCGTTTGACGTTTGCGACTAGCCACCAAACTGCGATAATATTTTCGTTAATTATCTATATATAAAGGTTTTGTAAACCCGTCGAAATAATGTCAAAGCAAGGAGGCTCCGAGTGTGAAACTCCACCGAAAGTAAGACTAACAATTTAAAATACAAAAATAAAATAAAAATATATAAAACGCTTGTGCTTTCGCCTAAAGTGAACTTTTTAAATAAAAAAAACTAACATAAAACTAAAACTATAAACATAACCTCACCTTTTTTACCTAATCTTTGAAGTTGTTTGTTTTTTGTCATGTTTTGTTGCTATAACTTCTGAAGTCCTTATCTTTTTTGCAGACTATATTATTTTTCTTTTATAACAATACAAGATTTACGAGTGTTGAGAGTTACAAAGTAAAAACTATACTACAGGATAGAATAGGGTAGGTATTATATTATTTACTTAAAGACAACGAAAGCGACCTGCATTAGAATTCTCTGCAATGAAGAAATATATAAATATATATATAAATGCATATATAAATACAATCTGTATCGAATAAAACGATTACATTAAATGAATTAAAACATTTATTATAGTAAAAGTATAAATACTAAAATGTATGAATATCTTATCCCTTAGATCTAGTATTAATTGTTCGAATTTATACTAACAACATAATAAATTAATAGTTATAAAATTCTCTGTGGCTTCCATTATAACTTAAATTAAACTCGATTGGTTTTATTATAATATTAATTCTAAATATACAAATTACTGTAGTTATATTTTTTTTAGCGCTTGGCGCATCCCTGGCAAATGTTTGTGTCGAATGTCAAAGAAATATATAGAACCAACATACTATATCTAAACATAAAAAACAAATTTAAGTTTAGTTTGGGAAAAAACCATAATTTTCACATTGCGAATAAAATTTAGCAACGTTTTAGTAAACTCTGTCCATTAATATAGGTTTGCACGGTAAAATCAACGAAGATTTTTTAGGATTTGCGTAGAGCGGAAAACATATTAAAACAAAATCAATTCTTTCAGGATTTCTGAACAACGTATGTAAAATTATTCTTCTAACAACTTTTTGGGCACATTTCACTCACCGCACCACTTAAGTAGTTATTATATAAAGATATCTTCAAATAAACAAAAAATACACTTATCTTCCACTCTGCACAGAGCAGTCTTCAGCACAATTTGCAAACTATAGTCTTCAGGATTGTTGGATCCTAAATCAGTTTCACTATAACGATCTGCCCCGAGACGCATTTGTCCTTGAGATTAGAAAGAGTAGGCTTTAATCTAACATTGACGTGTAGAAAAGAGACGGATATACTCGCCGACTCATTTGGAATCGATGAAACATGTTTTTTGTATTTAAATAATTATTTTCATTTGAAAAAAATGTTTTTTTTTAAGTAATGTCCTAGATTATTATATTGTCTATCTTTAGAAAGAAAAATTAGGTTCGCGTCACTCACACAACTTAAAAGAAAATCGTTGCAAGAAAAAAACAACACTTTCTTATTTATTTATTTTCATTACTATAATAAGGTGTATTTCGTTTTTTTTTAAGCAAAGTACTAAATTAATATATGTAGAATATTGTGGTATTTTTAGTTTTAGCCATTTGTTGGGAATAACTTCAATAAAATGCACCAAAATGCGTTACAAAACACGTTTTAGGGAATTAAGGAATTCGTTCAACTTTATGTAGATGATAATATAATTAGTCGCCCATCTTTAATAGCAGCCGTAATGAGTTCAGGTTTGGGATTCAGATCCCAAACCTGAACTGACCCCTGAACCCTGAAACCTGAGTAGTTTCTGCGACATTTCCTCAGAAACATATTCAGAAACACTTTCCTTCGTCGCATCGGCGGCGGGTAGTTTAATATTTAACGATTTGCTAAATTTATGTTTGTCTTTATAATATTATCGAAAATTTAGCATTTCAATTTATACCATTTTAGAATTGTCTATCGATCGAAATGCATTCGATAGATTTACCAGATACTTTACTATAGTTTTTCATAAACCTACCCTCACTAATAGATAACAAATTTGTTCAATTGTGTTTTATTTTTGAGAATGAGTAGGTACTTAAACAGGTTCAATAAGAATATTGTTGAGTCTATTATAAACTTTGGGTTTTTAATGCATAACTTAAACCTCGTTATCCACAATCTCTAGAATTATCTCCTGGCAACCGCTGATATTATCAATATCTGCAAAAGATTTTAAAGATGTTTCTTCAAATCGTCATTGGCGACTTTGGTTTTGGGGTTTTGACCTTGCTCGCCAATACTCAAATCTACCCTACATTTTAGGCTTTTCGGAGATTTTCTTTTATCGAGATTAATACACGATGATATAGGAAAAAAAATTAAATCGCTGGATGGATTTGTGCTAATTTCGGACGATTTTCCGATACTGGGACACCATCGGGCGGATCAGAGAGGTGGAATGCTCATTTAAGTATATTATATACCATTCATGTAATAAGCTACCAAGTAAAAGCGCGAAAGAGTCGATTTTTGCTCTTAAAAAACATTAAAGTCGACAATTTTTTAGTACTAATAACTGTAACGTTGACAGCCCTGTCATCGTCGAAGCGTGAACATATTCGAATTTCAAAAATTTGCTGCTGGAACGTATTATTTATTACTGACCAGTTAAAATCAATACGAGCCCATTTAAGTTCGCGTTGAAGTACTTAGCTATACAAACCAAAACTAGGGCCCAACTGACTAATAAGATATATAAAGGTAAAAAAGAATAAAATTTGTATATATTAAACGAATATAAATTAAATAAAAAAAAGATTTTAAAATAAACAGAAATACAACAATTTAAATAATGATTATTTATATAAATAGAAACAAAAAAAACGTATTTATTACAGTACTAAGTTGGGGATTTTGTTCGTTTTTTATGCATCGGATGCCGTTAATGACGCCTGCAGAGCCTAGCTGTAAGACGTCAGGTTCTGCTTAATTAATTTACCGCTATTAAACAATGTATAGAAGCAGTAGATATTAAATGATAGCTACGGGTTGTCATAGCCATTCTTGTTTTTTTTTGTATAATTTTTAAAATAAAAAAAAAAAACTAAGGCAAGGTAGAAAAAAAGTATAGATATTTCTAAGATTATATATTTAAAAAAATTGGGTCTGCGTCGGAGCAGACGGTGGAAGTTACACTTCTTTGGCCGTTCGCACACACCCACTCACACACACAGCAGACAGAATAGGCTAAAAAGTTTTGAAAACGGCTAGGTAATTCTGCACAAGGAGAGCCTAATCGCCAAATTAGAAATAGATTTTACTCCTAACGCGTGACGCGGTTTCTCGACCAACATCCCGTCCCAACGAGTGCAACGGGCGCAAAGAAGTTTAACTTCAAAAATAATATAAAATGTTGCTTGTTTGTTTGTTTGTAAACACTTAAACAAAGCGCCAACCGTTTCGAAATGCCTAGTTCTTAGTATATAGATTTTACAATACAAATGTTATTCGCAATAAAACGTCACACAGAATACTTTATCTAAATGCATTTGCATATAAATCTATCGAAAGATAAGAAATATATTAGATTCTCGTGTAATCCGCCATTTTGTCGGGCAAGACGAGATAAGACGCTAAACATTTACATTTACATTTCGATGCAGTTCGTCGAAAAATACGAAGATATAAATGAAATGAGTGCAATAAAAGAAGATGGCGATCCAGTTCATTGAAAAGTACGTTTTTTTTATGCAATAAATAAGTTTAAATAAACCAAACTTAACACATTGCAGTGTCTGCGACACCACATCTTTTTTCTAAACCATATTGATGCAGTACATCGAAAAATAAGATTTATTTATTTATCGTATGGCGAAAATGTGCAAAAAATGTCAGAAGTTAGAAATAAATATTAAAGTATTAAACATAATAATCTATAGGACTATAGGTTTATGTCCAGAGAATATACCCAGTCGATAGCATTTGGTGTGAGGTCCTCGAAGTGGGCAATCACTGATGATATGTTGGATGGTTTGGTTATCGTGTCCGCAATCGCATTTGGGGGGCTTTCTGACATTTTCCATCTAAAAAGCATGTCCTTACTTTTTCCGTGGCCTGTTCTTAGGCGGTTCAAAGCGCACCAAGATTTTCTGGGATGGTTAAAACCTGGAACGCATTGAGTTGGGTCTCGAATGTAGCCATACTTGTCAGGATTTCTATTAAACCATTCACTTTTCCATGTTAAAATTGCCTAATGTGAATTGTTGTCCCCTCTTCCAGGATGCTTTGCGTGAGATAAGTCGTTGTGGTCTTGTATTTTTATGTCATAGTGTATAACCAGGTTAGGGTTGTCTTGGACTTTTCCCCAGGTTTTAAATAGAGCTTGTAAACCGATTAAAATAAGAAAATTTGAATGTCGTGAGTGTGACCAAACGTGGTTCAAATAAATGAAATTTACATAAACATTTCGATGTAATTCATATCAAATTCAAGACATCTCGATGCAGTACATCTAAAAATAAAAAAAATATCAATGCAGCGACTGCGACTACCCATCTTTACATAAATCATATTTACAGTCATATCTTTGATTTCAATGATATGACTGTAAATATGATTATATGATATAATATAATCAAAGGTCATATCGATGTAGATCCCTAAAAATAAAAATATTTAAACCAAAAATTGAGTCAGAGACCTCAGCTGTCGAAATTATGTTTTTTTTTTAGCTTAAAAAACATTAAATTAAAATCTAATTTTGCCTTTAAATGAGAATAAAATTAGAAATAATTTAAACAGTGTTTATTATTCTTGCGACATTTTGGGGTTGCCAGAAACTCCGAATTAAAATTCGCCTTATGTTTGAAAAAACCCCTAAAAAAGATTAACTAAACCAAAAATGGCTTCTTGAGTGCTTGAAGGAGGACTTGAGTGCTTGAAGGAATAACGTGAAGGAGGTCCTTTAGGTTCTAAACTATGTCCGTATTAAAAAAAACCCATTTCCTGTTAAATAAAGATTTTGATGAGAAATTTCATAATAAACAATATAATAAAACCAAATTTATAATTATGTGATGAGACGGTATCCAATTTAATTTTAATTCTTTATCTTAAGAGTCACAACGATTTTGTATGAAGAAATGAGCTGGTTGTGAACTTTTTCAAGAAATTTTCAAAACGGTTGTCGAACTACAATAATGCTAGCCTTGCAGATTTCGTCCACTATGTAACGACCCTGATCTAATGATTAGGGTCAAGTCGAGCCGAAAATGTTGAAGGTTTTACCGGTAAATGCGTGTATTAAATCGAGATAAGTCGACTCTATATGAAAAGACTATATTTCGTCGCAGTTAAGTTCTACGCACGACTAAGATCGCCGGATACTCTGCTGATAGCGAAAATGTCAGGCGAACGTCGAAATGCCGAGTTCGCGTGTCGCGTGCCTTAAGCTGGGCCTTAAGGCGAATCCAAAGGATTAATATTCATTTAGAGCCTTTTTCTATGGTAACCATCGAATATTTAATCATTAAAAATATGTCCAGATACCTTAATCCTAGTCTTCAACATAGTAAAGGCAGATTTTTAATATTCAATTCTATTAGTTAAATTTATCTCTTAAAAAAGATAAAAATAGTCTTTGTCTTTGTAAAAATAGTGTTTGAAAGACAAATGAAAGGTCTAAAACATAGTAGAGTTTGTTTTTTAAATTTCTATATAATGAACCTGTAATTAAATAAAAACCAACAATTGAGAGTAAAACCTGACGCCCTATAGAAATAAAATGGCGAGTTTCAAGGTCGCCCGTGAGTGAGCGTCGCCTTAAGGCGCCGGGCGTTAAACGAGGGTAGTTCCACTAACAGCGTTAAAGATCGCCGAATATAGATTATCGCTTTAATATTTTCCTGCGGAGAAAATAGCCTTCTCGGGTGCCTTTTCAGCTTTTTTCTCAGCAACTAAAACGCATTTTTGGCATTTTAAACTGTAAACTTCGGTAAAAACTATAGGCGGTCTAAACGTGACGTCATGTCGACGACACATCTTGGGCGCCCACTAATTTCTATGGCGACGAGTTGTTTGAACCGTTCATATGCTGGGGACTCGCGGTTGAGATGTGTAAACAATTTAATTCTTTGTTTTCTCACTTGGGCTAGTTCTTTGCGTATTAATCCATACAAACCATACATATAAAAAAAACACTTTAGTATAATCAACCAACAATAATAAGGCAAAAGTCAAATTAAATCAATAATTTTTATTTACTTTACTGGACTGACGTTTCGTGTTGACGTTTGATTGTTTATCTGAGAAGTGCGCGAGTGAATTTAAAGTGTTTTCGCGAATTTAAAGTGTTTTTCGCGAATTTGGCGGTAAATAATTCGAGTTTTATTCACAAAAGCTATGATGATTTAATATTAAATATAAAAAACGCGTTCACAGTTTTGTAATTGATATTTTTGAAGTTTTGCACAAACATTTTGAAGTTTCTTTATTTATTTCTTTTCTTTTGCAGTGAGCCTGATTACCGTTTTAGAAATGCTACTAAATATGCCTTTATCACTTCATTACTGGGCAATGTTTACCAACTGCGTAATAACTTTCGTAGTTATTTTTGATAGAATAAATATTTTTTTCAGTAGGGTTCCGTTTTATTATTATAGAGGGGCTGTGCCATCGTAACTCGCAAACGGATGGACCGATTTTAATGATTTGTTTGAAAGGTGACTCGATCGAGAGCGCTCTTGGCTATGAAAAAAAAAAATCTGTTTAGCCGTTTGTTTATTATTATTTAAGTTCTTTAATGATAAAAATCGAAAGATTTAAGAGTAAAAAGACGTTTCTTTTTTCAATTATTTTATTATTATATTTATAACATAACAATTATGCAATGGACAAAAAAAAACAATTGAATCTTTTTTCTCATCGGGTGTATTTTAATACATATCTTAATATTACTACATTTAAATGACTAATTCTTGTTTTTATTTTTGTATTTGTATAATTTATTGCATTATCTTAACGCCTGAAAGCTATTTTCTCGCCAGTTTCAGGTTTCTTTCAATTTAGGTTTATCAATAGAAATGTCCAGGTTGCTGTCAGGGTAGCCAATCGTATGATTGCATTAAAACCTAAACTGTTTTCGGCCTTAGTGGCATATGCCTGCCTCACGTTCAACCTAAACCTAACCTAAAAAACTAACTTCTCAATGTTTACAATTAATCTGTTTAAAAAATATATGAACCATTTTAAAGACCAGCATTTTTTGGACCCGATCACTACTATAACTAATTAAGTACTTAGGTAAGTACTAAATTCTGTTTGATAGATTTATGGAAGAAATATGACAATATGGTACAAAAAGCGATAAATATAAATAAACAATAAAATTCGCGTACAATGACTGTAGTGTGTTGCATCTCCCGTTGCGACGTGAGACATCGGTGTTTGTCACGTTAAACCGGTTCAAAAACACCTGCAAGGAATCTTTTATTCGCGATTCTATCTCAAAGGGGATAATCCTAAGTGTTTATATATAAAAAAGCCCTATGTGCAATGATTATGTAGTATGAATGTGTAGTAACATTAGATATAAACGAATTTTCGAAACATTTGCTAAATACACAGGTGACTTGTAATTCGTTATATTTCCTCGAAAGGTTTTATGCTAGAGGTCATTTGCAACAAATTATGCTTAATTGGTCGGAAAAGAAACATGTGCTTCTCAGAAATTAAATATCTCAAAACAGTACCTAGTAATACTTTTTCCAAAATATTTTTTTTATTAAGAGAGCATTCATTTATCAACTATCAGTAAATAAAATTTGAGTGTCCAGATAGAATAGTAGGTATCTTTACAATCTTTACAATATGCAGAAAATCGAAATACTTAATTGTTAAAAAAATGAAACTACCATATCTTTAGAACCATTCATTTTCGACGACTTGTTGATGAAGAATAATTTATTGCAAATGACCTCCAGAAATAGAAAGAACTACAAGTCAACTATATAATAGGTATCTAGGTACTTACGAACATAGAAATAAATAAGTAGGAAAAGAAGACAAATTGCTTCTCTTAGTAATACCTATTATATAAGTTTAAAAAATTACACCAATATTTACAAATGAAAACATTCAATATCATAATATAAACCTAAAATAACCCAACTATGGTAGCTGGCCATTTGCCTATTTTGACTATTGACTATTAGCCGCCATTGCATTTTTATTTTCTAATCATTCGTCTCCCTCGACATTTTATTAATTCTGGGAACAGTTTGGAGCAATGTGTGATTTCAAGTTACATTTTTGATTAAACGTGTTGTTACATTCGCTCCAAGTGACACTTTAATATTTTTTCTGTGAACAGTATCAATGTGTTTCTTCAAGTAACCATTACAAGTAAACGACTTGTTACACTCGCTGCACGTATATTTTTTGATATTTCTGTGAACAGTATCAATGTGTTTCTTCAAGTAACCATTACAAGTAAACGACTTGTTACACTCGCTGCACGTATATTTTTTGATATTTCTGTGAACAGTATCAATGTGTATATTTAAGTTTTGTCTTCCAGTATATGATTTGTTACATTCATTGCAGGTATATTTTTTAATTTTTCTATGAACAGTATCAACGTGTAACTTCAAGTAACTTCTTCCAGAAAACGATTTGTTACACTCACTGCACATGTACTTTTTAATATTTCTGTGAACATTATCAATGTGTGTCTTCAAGTAACTTTTTTGAGCATACGATTTGTTACACTCGCTGCATGCAATTTTTTTTATTTTTCTATGAACAGTATCAATGTGTGTCTTCATATTATTTCTTTGAGTGTACGAGTTGTTACACTCGCTGCACTTGAATTTTCTAATATTTCTGTGAACAGTATCAATATGTATCCTCAAGTGACTTCTCTGAGTAAACGACTTGTTACACTCGCTGCACGTATATTTTTTGATATTTCTGTGAACAGTATCAATGTGTATATTTAAGTTTTGTCTTCCAGTATATGATTTGTTACATTCATTGCAGGTATAGTTTTTAATTTTTCTGTGAACAGTATCAATGTGTCTCTTCAAGTTACATCTAAGAGTACACGATTTATTACACTCGGTGCATATGTACTTTCTATTATATTTGTTATGAGAATCAACTTCTCTAATTTCACTCTTTAGTTGATCGACTCTACTTAAAATTGTATCAATTTTACAATCTTTTATTGATTCGAATGTTTGAGTCTCAGTTTTGACGAACGTTATATCGCCTATCTCAATCTCATCTTGTACAGTGATATGATCATAGCTACTTTCCTCAGTTTTCGGTATATTATTGGCAGAATCGATTATGTTATTAATATTCAGATCGAAGTTATGTAACTCTTGTGAACTGTTAGCGGGATAATCTTCTGCACTATTTTCTTTTGACGTTGTTGGCTGATGAATATCCATCAATACATTATCATCAATGCATTCTGCTTTGATGATATCTTGTCGGTACATGTTTCTTTATGTGCACGAACAAAATAACGAATCTAGTACAGACTTGTAGAGTTGATGGAAAATATTAATATAGGTTCCGGCTGTCACCAAAAGTGGAATATTTGGGATTGCCATATTTGATATTAATATCATTACCATGATGATAATAATCGCCCTCTTTATTCCAGTTTTACCGAATGATTATTATTCTTGAGTTGAATATTATTGCCACCGTTAAAAATATATTAATGATAATAAATTATTAATTTATTATCATTTATATTAATTAATATATTAATATATTTTTTTGTATCTATTGTTGAACACATCTCTTCTTAGATTCTATTTATCGATCATTTTAATAACACAGTTAACACTAATAATTTATTTATGTGGCCACTTTAAAACAAAATACTTTGGCAAGCATTTTATTTATATTAAAAATACGCGAAGAGGAAACTCATACTTACCCCTTTTAAGCCAGTAGTGAGACGGCATGCCTAGTTAAAGTTAATACTGAGGAGTGCAGAAAACTAATATTACAGTGTTACAAATAATTAAATTAAATATTTTAAAACGTTCATACTACTGACATTAAGACTGAAAATGAGTTTCGACCTGTGAATTTCCTCAGCTTTTGGTATATCATTGGTAGAATTGATTATCTTACTAATATTCAGATCGAATTCATTTAATCCGTGTGAACTGTTAGCGGGATAGTCTTCTGCACTATTTTCTGTTGACGTTGTTGGCTGATGAATATCCATCAATACATTATCATCAATGCATTCTGCTTTGATGATATCTCGTCGGTACATGTTTACACAATATAACACACTTGTATGTTGGAAAAGAGAGTCAATATCCCGATTCTGATGTCCCTAAAGTGGGATTTTCGGGTTTGCCACTTTTAATATCAAACCATAATGACATATAGGTACTTAAGTATGCGTTGTTTTTCCCAATTATACCGAATTTTATTATTTTGAGTTAGATATTATAGCAACCGTTAAAAAATCACTAAAAATGTATTAATGATAACAAATTAATAGATTAAAGGCTGTTTTTTACAATTAATTTAATTAATAATATTATATTATTAGGTTTTATATGAGGCGTTGTATTTCAATTGAGAGTTAAACGTTTTCGCTTGCATGTGAATTTATCTTTCGTTATAAACATGTCAAATTTCTTAATTTTTTCGCCATATTTAAGAACTGATCTGGTTTCATGACATAAACGCATGGAATTTCAAGACAATAAAATGATATCCGATTTTCTGGAAAATGCAAAAAATGTCCACTTGAAAATGATTATGCATTTAGATTTATTATGTTTAATTAAAGCTAGCATTGATTACTGCCGGTTTAAAGATTTCTCAACTCGTAAGAAGAAATTAACAACCACTGTTTAGTAACTAAGTCATCAGAATGAAGTTGGCACACAAGTCGCGAACACATTAATCTAGTAAAAAAATTGTACAATTTTATATTTTTAAAGATATATTTTGATATTATAATTATTTGAATTTAAACTGCAAATCGTTTGCAAATGAAATAGATCACAAGTTAGTGGAGATTGTAAGATTATCACCTATAAAGTTGAACTTATACGCGGTTCAACTTTAAAATAATAATTTGTGGTTTTCTCTAGATAAATGTGACATCCAAAACATATTATTTTTATATTTCTTTGCAAGTTTTAAACCCTTATAGGGTACGTATATACGATTTGATACATACTAAAACAATATATAAACGTGAGGTTAGTCTATCCTGAAAAAGACACTTGTGTGTACTTGTGTGTACACTGTACCTTTATTGTCAACTGTCAAGAGGACATTTATAAATTACCACTTTTTATGAGAACAACATTAAATACAGTAATATTAGAATAATCTCGATGAAATTTAATAATTATAAGTCTTATAACATTTTTGATTCAAATATTAAATAATCAACACAAAAAAAAACCGTAAAATTAAAAATATTCTTTTTATAATTTTATTATATAAAATGTTTATTAGAGCTAAATCTTTGATTTAATATAGGAGAAAATATATATTTTGTTTGCATTTAAAAAAACTTGTAAATTAAGAGTTTCCAATTTATTTCGGTGCGTGGGTATGTTTCTATTTTTTTTCGTGTGTATTTATTAAGTATAAAAACTTTTTTTTTGTTTGTGTTTTCAATGTGAAGTACCAATAAATCAAAATGTAAGTTTGCCATTTTAAATATTTTTATCTCGATTTATGCATTTTTTTTTAATTTAAATATATATTTTTTTTACATTGGTTATTGGCGTTTTGCCGCGTTGCCGTTGCCATTCACGAAAAGAACGATTTAAAGTAGAAGTCATTCCAAAATGGCCGCGTTGTTGATTTGCTAAAGATTAAAAATGTAAGTTTCTCCGTTTGCGACCAGAACTCGAGGGCGTCTAAAAATAAAGCGGCGTCGATTTGCCGCGTCCTTCGGCGCCGAGCGACGGGCGGAAATCGGCGCTCAGAGCAAACGAAAAGTGACAGTTGACTGACGTTTCGCGGCGGCCATCTTGAGTTGTACACTCATCGCGTCGCGTCGACATTTTTATGTTAGCTGATCTCCAAATACCTAAAACTCCATTTCTATACTTAAGAAAGAATTATATAGAATTATACCCAGAAAGAATTTGCACCATCGTAGGCGAGAAACGGCAGTTAAAAATAAGTATTTTTTTTAAATAATAATGGTAGCTAAATAATTGTTTTTTTAAATAAATAATAACATTAATTTGGTATACAACCTTTTTAACTCAGTTAAATTTTCTCGTGTTAGTCTGTACAGACAGCGGTTAATACATAGTTCAAAACCTTTTTAAATTTAAATTTATTTATTTATTTTTTTAGATATATTTGTACTGCACTCTGTCTTCTATTCAGCAATAGATTATGTAAAAAAAATATTAGCAATGAGCGTTAACCTAATAATCACGAGATTTCAAAATAGCCTAATGCTTATAATCGGTTACAAAATAACTGCTTGATTTTTACCTGAATTTGTCACCGTGCTTCATTGTCATCGTGTGGAAAATAATAGGGCGACTGCTAAAATAGCTTCTGTGTAACTGAAGCGGCTTCGTTGAACGCGATTTCGTCACCGCTTCGGTAACGCAGCTATTCGTCGCGCTGGAATAATAGCGCGATTTAAACGGTCTCGCCGATTGTTTCTGGAGACAGCCGTGACCACTTACTCTACTCCCGATATGGTTAACCCTCGGGTTTGGTACCGTCCATAAGATCTGTTTGTGTGGTTGTGGTGCCAAGATCGAAACGTTTTATATTGGAACGTTCGTAAGATTTCAGTACTGGAATTGGCGAATGCGCCCCACGCCAGTGCACCGTATGTCGATAATCGTATCGCTTTGGAATTCACATTTGTTTATATTCAAACGCCTTAGGGTCATTTCACACCAATGTATTCCGATAACTTTTTTATATATTGTATCTATTTTGTAATTTTAAAATAATAATTCACATACCTTTATTCATACTTATTTTTTATTAATATTATTCCTTAAAACCAAAAATGGATAAAGAGTTTATATACATAAATTATGAATGTTATATATGTATAAAGTAGGACTTACCTATTGATGTGACGGTGCTTGTTTGAGGGTGTGTAAATGTGTGAGTGATTTATATGCCTGTGTATGTTAAAAGAGGGTAATAAAACAGTTTATAAATAAAAGTAGTAAACGATTGTAATTAATTTATAGTATTTAGTGTTATTTAGAGCTATTGTTATAATGCACGCTTAATCACAGCTTAATAAACGCCATAAATAAGCATAATTTGTGATGCTAAAGTGACTTTTTGATTTGAATTATTTAATTATACGAAAACATGAAACACTCCGACATAATTTTTATTTAGTTTAAATATTTTGTTAGAGATTTGGCACAGTTGAAGTTTATATGGAAAAGTTTAGAAAGCTATCATTATGTTATAAATGTCTTTTTATTTTAATATTGATAAGGTTTTCTGACTGACAGATTGAGTTTCGAGCTGTGAATTTTGTGTGATTTCAAACTTTCCTATTTCAATAGTCTATCTATAAATGTCAACTAAAAATAATTATTAATGCCATCTTAAAAAAAAATTAAAACTGACTGTGAATTGTATCAAAATATAAATAAAGTAATTGCGTTTTTTATTCAACTGTTGCTAAAATTAATATTTAAATTTCAAATGTATTGCAAGGAAATAATGCTAATGAGGTATTTGCAAATGTTCGCAGCTGACGTTATATAACAAAATTAATATATATTTATATATACAGGAAGTCCCAAGATTATTCCCGTTAAAAAAAAACCGCGAATTGTCCTTCGATTTCTAGGGTTATTTATTAAGAAACTATATCAAAATTCATAATACTTTCAAAGAAATACAATCTTAAAGTTTCTATTCTAAATCATGTAGAGCAGCTATTTTTAATGGCTCCTCCCTCGGATAACTACGTCACCGGGTCACTGGGCCGCGGTCAGTCAAGATCGAGGATAATGACCTGTTTCGATTTAAATGATTGCTGTCAGATGCCACTGGTCGAACAGAGGTCGATCTAAGAAGGAGGGGTAACTCCTTACCCCTTCTCTGGGGATGTAAGAGGGATGCTATTGGTCGACAGATAATATTGATTTATAGATTTACACCAATTTTATTACAAAAATAATAAATTTTCGCATTTTGTTACATAATTTCTTACTCTTAATAGGGAACTTAAACACCCTCTAAAGGTTGTGAGATTGATCTTGGGGCACCCTGTATATATGCAATGATTATAGAGGTTAACTCACCGTGCAAATATTTATAAACGGCCTCCCATACATGTGTGCATCTTTTCTTTGTTGTTTCGTTTGGGAAAAGACGAACTATGTGCACAAATGGCTTCCCATTTGTGCGCCTTTGCACATATTTGCGCACACATCTGCGACCGGCCTAAATAGCTTACACACTTCGCACACACCACCACACCACGTAGCTATACTTATTTATAGTGATTTTTTTTATTATGAATTATTTAAGGGGTATAACGGATCGCACGAACTAATATGGCGACCAAAGTTCGCGCGATTTAAAAGTGGCGACCTTTTGAGGCGACGCGGCGGTTTAAAGCGCCCTGCGGACGGTTTTTTTTTTTTTTTTTTTAATTAAAAAGTACAAATTGACACACAAATTTTGATTCAGAGCAATTACAGCATAATCCCGCGAAAGGTTGGACATTTTACTTCGTTATAAATGGCTTTTTTTTGAACGCTACAAAAATGCGAATTTTGCAGTTTCTCAAAGGCATTAGAATAGAAATCCTCAAGAGATATGAGTAATCTAGTTTACTTATATTAAATATCATTTATTATTCTAGGGAATTACCGAAGACAAGTTTCTTTAAATATTACCCAAAAAAAAATTAAAAAAAAACAAATCCACCGTGTTTTTGAAATAGCACTTTAAAAGGTTACCCGCTTCTGAAAGCTTTTAAAAAAAATATATTTTCATGACGAAAATTTATTTAAGCGATTTAAAATACATAGTATAAAAACTTAGGAATAAAATAACATAGTTTGCCTTAAATTTGAGATTTTTACTTTAGTTTTTGAATATGAAAATGCCAATTTATGCTATTTTTTTTTTAAATTTACAGCAAAACAAAAGTTTTTCATTTTTATTATAAAAAAAATGATTTAAAAATACTCGTTATTTTTCAAAAAAAAAAATAATGCTGTGAATATTTCAAACAAAATCATAGAATTCACACCTTTCCGTTCATGGTACAAGGTTTCTTTTCGCAGGTCAGAATCGTTCAAAGGATTCTCTTCGCTCCAATTTAGGTGTGTAGTCGCCTTAAATTGTCGCCTTCCTTGAAGGTCGCCGCGGAAATCGCGCCGAAAGAGAACGCAATACATTTTTTTTTAATTCTCTTCTCTCCATTTGTTGGAAAAAGTGTAGCTAATTTTGTAGTTAAAATTGTGAAAATGTAGTTTTCTTTCACATTAAACATAAAAAAACTATTTGTTCTTTGTTATACTTAGAATAAAGTTTACCCGTGCGTCGACGAAATCTGTATATTTCACCTTTCTATTGATTTACTCTAGTATTATAGTATACAGGATGTCCCAAGGCTATTCCCGGAGATTTTAAGGACGTGTTTATGTTCCCTATAACGCGTAAGAAATTATATTAAAAAACCGCGAAAATAATTTATACCTAAATTTATTATTTTATCGAAGTGCTTGTGTAACTATGGTGAATTTTCATATGACGTCAATACAAATCATGTTTGAAATCGCAGGGCCGTGGTCTTGGGACAAGGTGGTATATATTACAATAATATCACACTGAAATAGTATTAATATTCACAGCCATTCTAGTGAGCGCGAGTTCGAATCTCGTTAGTTGAAGCGAATTACCTTTGACATAATTATGTATGGAAAAAATAACAATGCCAGGTTATAAAATATTAGATTATTATTAGATTAATGTTATTAGAATATTTTCGTTTGTTATAACTAGATACTAAATATGTATGATTTTAGATTGGATATTTAATTTTATCTCATTTTCACGTTCAAAATTTTATGGCGCGCCTCAAGGATGCAAATAGGTCCTGTTTTTTTTCAAATGCTCCTTTCATACAAACAAAAACAATCACAATTTAAATCTTTCTTAGGTATTTTAAAAGTAAAAGAAAGTCGTAATTATAGTTAACTATATAGCATAATCGCGTGTAAGACTACCGTCTGTAGGGAGAGTCGAAAGTGTACTAAAATCGAAATGCGTCTGTGCATGACGTTAGCCAGGATGGTGTCGCGCCTGGCTGCTGGCGCCTGGATCCTGCCCCTCATCCTGGGCGGCTGGCTGGCCGGCGAGTCCAGCGAGGCGCTCACGACCTTCGGGAAGACCAGCCCCAAGGAGACGCTGCCCCCGTCGCCGACCCCGCCACCAGGTGACTACCATATTCTACTTTGTTTAGAAAGCTATCAATTGCCATGGGTGCCATGTCATTGCTTCCGGAAAATTCCAAAACCACCCTCAATCTATCTATATCACTATCAAATTGATGCATACAATTTAAGGGCACAAAATCTCGGTCAAGTTCGTTAAAGGGCAAAATCTGACCAGGGGGCCGTTTTTAAAAAAACTTAGTAGAATTTTCATCTGTATAAAATAAACTATATAATTAGTTTTATTTTCTCGATTCTTGTATTCGGTCAATGAGATATTTATGTCTAAAGTTTTGATGAAATCTATGGAAAAGTACAAACATTTCGAGGGTCTTAACTTTTAATTATATAAGCTCGGATAATTAGGAGATAAAAGGACATCTATAGTTATTTTTCTTTTAATTAGAAGACAGAATTCGTATGGAGAATGACCGAAAGGAGAGTTGCTGGTTAAAATTCACCAAAGCAGCTTGGCATCGATCGCCACCAGGGCGAAGAAATTAACCTTTTAGTTACTTTCGATTAACAATTTGAATGAATTAAAACCAACAAAGAAAAACCCGCCCGCGACCTCAACCCTCAACCCTCAACCCTCAGCCCTGTCGTGCGAATGCTAAATAAATTATCAAATCATGGCAACACGAAGGCGTGGCCGGTGACTTTCCGCGTTAAAATATGTAGAAAAAGCGACCGATTGACCTTTCGGCGCTGCCCGTGCCGTACCTGCGGCGCCCTGCGGTGCGCTCAATCTACAATTCAAATTGAATTCGGAACACGAAGAACAAAATGGCGTTGTTTCCTTGAAGCGCCCGGCGCTGCCAGTGCGGTGGTAATTTGTTAGTATATATTACTTATAAATCACTACGTTTACAACCCCGCCCCCCCCCCTGCACTTTTGCCGAGTAGCGTTGCCAGCTTTTGACTCGAACGCGTCTTTAGATTTGTTTAAAAGTATTGGTTGCCATATTGATATCAGAACTGCAAATCAATGAGTTCCAGTTGAATGTTTTCAGGCCTTTGTCCAACTGGGTTAATTTCAATTCTTAATTGGGAGCCACTAACTATAAGTCAAAGCTAATGCTAAACTGTGTACGACTATTCAATACCCAACAGGGTCGCACTTATGCGGGTACCGGGCCACTCGGGCATTGATGGCAACGAGAAAGCAGTCGAACTGGCCAAGAAAGGGGCTACATCACTATGATAGGCCCGGAACCGGCCTGCGGCATAGCTATGAGTACTACCAGCAGACTTCTAAAAAGCTGGGCTTGGCAAAAACTCTGAGCTGTTATGGCAGGTGCAGATTCTGCCAAGGGAGCCCAGAAACCCCTTTACACTTACTGGGTGAATGTGGGCCCCTCATCTACAAAAGATACCAACTTCTAGGCAACCATCTCCCCAAGAGATCGGAACAATCGCACACAAAAAGATACTCAACGGGACTAGAGGGCGAACGGGACTAGAGTGAATTTAAAAGTACAATAGTTCTGCAAAGGACGCGGTTCAAAGAGGGTAAATAAACCCCCATATTCATTACATCTTTAAGGCATTTTGAATTCAGTTTAACTAGATTATAAAAAACTGATGAATGAACCTGGCTGGCTGGTTTTGGGAGGATGGTCGCAATGACCATCCTCCCCAAATAAAACCTACCTTGAGGTAACGGGACATTGGGTTTAATTCTTTTCTTTCTAGAACAATTTACCAATGGAATGCTCTTTAAAGGTTAGTGTTTGTCCATTTTCCTTGTTCCAAAACTGTTTTAAGGGTAGACTGCGAGTTGTTGAGCATTAATTTTATCTATTAAACTCATTAATATCACCGGAGCGAGCATCTAAACATTGTAATTAGTTAATAAATAAAAAAATAACATGATTATTGTTGAGTTTTGGTAAGAGTCAAATTGTTGGAAGGTTATGTGTTATTTCACTATCGTAAATTATACCAGTAACGTCATCATATAAAGTCTCCCGCTAAAGCGGATGTTTACTTCTTTATCAGTACTAAAAGAAATTCGTTAAATATTGCAAAGCTTTGCAATCGAAAGTTATACTGCGCGGAAGTTTCATATAGGGCGGAAAAAAACCAAAATGGTGGCGTGTCAATCCGCCCCAACAGCCTCTTTGGGCGGATATCGAATATTTAGATAGAAACTGCCTAGTCTGATTTCTCTATTTTATATTATTTTTGCTTTGATGAGTCATCAAACTACTTTGATGAATTTTAACCAGAGAAATTGGTCACTCTCCATACGAATTCTGACTTCTTACTTAAAAGAAAAATAACTATAGATGTCCTTTTATCTCTTCATTATCTGAGCTTATATAATTAAAAGTTAAGACCCTCGAAATGTTTGTAATTTTTCATAGATTTTATAAAAACTTTAGACATAAATATCTCATTGATCGAATACAAGAATCGAGAAAATAAAACTACAGTTAAATAGTTTATTTTCTAAAGATGGAAATTCTACAAGTTTTTTTAAAGTTCCTTAATATCAAACGCAACAAATACATTTAAAAGACACTTAAAATACAATTATAAAGGTGTTACGGACAGATGTTGAAGTAAAATCGACTCTCACATTGAAAATCTCAAAAAGTTACAATCTCAAATGCATCCTCCAGCCTCCAACCCTCAAATCATAAAGACAATGTGATTAGAAATATACAATCTTTAAACAAGGGTAGTTCATTTAAATGCTATAGATAGTTGGATGTTAATGCAAATAAATAATAATACGAATTTAAATAGGAGGGATAGGAGTAACGATTATAAATGTTAAGAAACGAGAAATTTACTAATGTTATGCTTTGGTTGTAAAAAAACGATTTAATATGAAATAAAACTAGGAATTTAGTTTGTGGTTTTGTGCGTCGGTAAAAAATTCGAGAAGTATTGCGACACTTTTGGCGAGTTATTGAAGCGGAGATCAATTTAGGAGAACCGGATGGAGCCATGCACCCAGCATCTCTTCTGTAAACTGCGAGACGGCCAGCATATTGGCGTCGGCTTAGGGGCGACTTTGGTTGCAGGTTTTACGAAAATTAACATTGTTAAAAACGAGGTTTTATCGAAGAGCTCGAGGGCACAAAATTTCGCGTCGGTGCTGTTGGACGTTTGCAGCCACTTCTGGATGTGGTATCAGGTCATGATCACCACAAAAATGGGTCGTCATCGGAGCTGAACCGACACGTCAAGTTTGAACTCCGCAGGTCAAGGGGAAGTGGTTCAATTCAACGCAACACAACGGATTCCAGCGTCGAGCGGCGGAGCTGTCAATAAATAAAGATGGCCGCCGGTCGCCGGAAGTCGGCGAAGGCGATTCGCGTGACGCCACATCCGCCGGAAGTGGCGCCGGACGCCATTTTGCCTTTTGCTCAGCGGCGCTCGCACTCCCACTTCGAGAGGAAATTGCCATTTAAAAGTATTGGACTTAAAATGACTTCAGGGCGTCGGGCAACTCGAGCCTGCAGATGAAGACTATTTTCCACTAACGCTGAAACTATTTGTAAAGTAATTCTCAATGGATGCCTATATTTATTACTTAAGATAACATAAATATAAAATTATTGTTTTCGATTGTAATTTATCTAAACAATCAAAAATGCGATCATATTAGTTATTTATTAATTTTAACATAAATCTAAAGATTTACAATTACATACGAAAAGAAACAAAAATAACATGGCATGGCTGAATTTATTCACTTTTATTCATTCCAAAAATACAAATAAAATTTAAAAATATGCCGCTGCTAAGAACTACCCCGTTATTTTGTCTACAATTTGCACTATTTTTCGGGTAAATCGGACGCAGCATAATCGAATGCGAGGCGAAAAATAAAAGTGAACTCTCATTATTTTACTTAATTTTTATTTCAAAAACGAAAATCAGTTTCAAAAATGGCTATGACACCTTTAGTACTAGTTAATTATTTAACCAGAACCTGACGTCTTACAGCTAGGCCCTATAGGTGTCATAATAGGTATTATCCCCCAGACTACTCGTTCCCGTCTGTGGTTTCAACTTGTCATCGGGTACGATGGTATGATGATATTCATTCAATTCATCATAAATTTTATCATCATTTCAGTTTTTTATGTAAATTCTGAGGTAATTAACCATTTTTTTAATAAGTCGGCAAAAGTTTTGTCTATTTTATCAATACTATGCCAAAACCCACGGACGAAATTCCCAGTTTAATTGCGTATTAAATTAGTTTTTTTAATTTTTTCATACTATGTATATAAATAATAGTTTAAATTGGTGTATGTTGTAATTATGTTCTCTTTGTTGTACCTATTTTAAAATTGAATATAGTTTTTTCTATTTATTACATATTATAAAAATTCGTTTTGATATATTTTAATATTATTTTTTTACGTCATTACCTGTACTGTGTTGAATGTCTGTTGTATAACCAAAATAAATAAATAGGCATGGATATAATATTTTAATTTATAATAATTATAACGTGAACATTCTCTTACATATTTATATTTGTGCTCATAGACGAGTATAATATATGAATTCTATCTGGCCAGTAATAAATAACACGTTCCAATGCGCTGTCATTTTATTGTCATGTGTCAGTTTTATATTAAAAAAATGTTGACTTTATTATCAAATATCTATACAAATTGAGTAGATTTCGATGTGATTAATCTAAACATGAGCTTCTCAAACATATAGAAGCCAAAACTGCTTCGTAATAAATCTTTGAAATGTTATTATTGACAATTATTGACATTTTTCTTTGAGTTTTTTTGTGGGTTATTTTATACACAATCGGAAGATAATATTTTTAATGAGCATTTAAATAACTAAACAATATACTTACGTAATAATATTTAGAGTAATTATCAAAATAAAAGTAAAATAATTAAAAAAAATATATACATACGGTAAACATAAAAAGCAAACGTCTAAAATAATACGAGCAGGTATCAGCCCAGAACAGACCTTATCCAGTGGCGTGATGATATCTATTTTACTATACATATTGCCCCGTATAGTTCATATTGTTTTATTCTTTTTTTTTATTTATAAATCATATTGGCCGATGAGTACATGTCTATGACCTTCCTAGCCAGGTAAGAGTTACCAGTTCTAAGGAAGGTTATATATGAAGTGTTACAGTGGGCATAATAGAAGAGACCAGCGCAAAACCCTGTGAAAATATAAAAATTAACTAAGGCACAAATATATACACAGATATATACACCTACACACACAAACTCACACATAAATACAATTTAAGTGCCTAGTCTTTAACACTTAATATACTTATTAAACAAATGAATAAACAATTTTTAAATATAGGGTGATGATTTTAGAGGCGTGGTTTTCAAGAAGAGATAAAACGCATATAATTTGATGTTATGGCTAAGAATTTAGTTTTATTATAAAGATAAGGGTTTGCCATTATGTTTTAAAAATGATTTCGGGTAAGAGGCCCAATTTTCAACCACTTTTTGCAGCAAGTTGGGCCGTATGTCAGCAATAACGCGCCGAATATTCTCTTCCAAGGCGTTAATCGTGTCCGGCTTATCTGCGTAGACAAGCGACTTCACATAACCCCACAAAAAATAGTTCAGCGGTGTTAAATCGCACGATCTTGGAGGCCACGCCACGTTGTTCAGGAGTAAGTCTATTCATTATGAAATGGCAAACCAAACTGAGCATAAATCAAGTGACAGCTGTCAAAAACACCAACTACGAAAAAAGTAGTGCCAGATTGAAAACCACGCCTCTAAAAAAAACAGCCCTATATATAGGTAAATAAATATTCAATATAAAATAGTGTTATACCTACTACATATAGTATAGTAACTTATATTTATATATAGTAAAGTAGTGATATATATTTATAATTATATATATACATTGGCCATAAACATATTAAAGTATGAGGTATGACGTATCTAAGTAAGCATTTTTTTTTTTTTTTTTGAAATATTTTACTTATATTGTTTTGGATTCAATGAAAAAAGAAAGATATAGAATATTTATGATAGAAAATTCCTAAGCAGGCGTTATATTTCATAGCCAACGAGAAAAAGTTGGTGCAATCCAACGGAAAACTGGCTTTTCTTTCATGCACTGCGACATTTTCAACTTAAATGTCTCGCAATTATTACAAATTTACAGTTGTATAGATTTTTCATAGAGTATAATACGCCTTAAATATAACTTTTAATTAATTCAAATTTTGACAGCGCGCTCGATAAAGAAAAAATGAATATTCATAAGAAGGCAGAAAAAACTCTATCGCGTGGCTGCAAAATGACAGCGAAGCGTATATCTATTGTCTGATCTTGGCTGACCATAAAAAGGAAGAATAAATCACTTTATCACAGCCGGAAGCGCCATTTTGTTTGCGACGGTGACGTCACGCCGTTCTGACAGTTCGCGACGTCTTCGACTGTTGCTATTAAATATATATATATATATATATTAAACTGTTTTAATTTCGATTAAAGGGCAACTAAGATAATCATAAAGTGATTTTAATTCAAAATGCGTATTTTTAAGTGCGCTTACCTCATTCGCGAATGAGATTTGGTCGTAATAAACATTTCCGGAAATAAAAAAAACCCCTCGACATCCCACATCTCATCCTAAAACTTCGGACTTATCGCATAGGATTTAAAAATCGTCTCATTCTAAAGAAATTTATTTATTTATTTATTAAAATATCCATTATGCAAATTAATATTATTAAATGTCGCATTTTATTGATATTCTAGAGACGAAAAGTATAATAAAATTGAAATAAAAGAGCTATTCCTACAATGTTTATTTTAATTTAGTATTTTTTTTGGGTTTTTGAAGGATATTAAAGAAATTTAAATCTTGATGTGACAACCATAGCCGTTCAGATCTCGCCGGAGGCTGGTCGGATGAAAGAGATGAAAGATGTTGTTTGTTGGTTGCAGGCCGCGAGTGCAACCGGCAGTCGGACTGCGCCGGCATCGGCGGCACGAGTTGCGTGCGCACGGCCAATGACCCACGCACGCGCTGCCTCTGCGGCGACAACGCGGCGCCGCTGAACGGCCGCTGCAACGCCGGCCAGAAAGGTACGACCCCTCCAAACAGCGTGTCTCCGTCCGCAATACGACATTCGCTTATTAATATAATATATATTTTTTTGGTTGGTCCTTCAATGGCTCCTAAATAAACTGCATTTTACCAGCAGCAGCACTTGGCTAATATCCCGCTGTGAGCGGACATAAACCTGCACTTTAACTCCTAACGACATGCTAATTAACTAATTAAAAGCAGTCGACGTCCCGAGCGAATGGCGTGTTCAAAATACAGCCAAAAGTGTTTTAATTATAACTATTTTTACTATCGCTGTGTTCACCCACAACAAAGCGCGCGCGCGACGTGAAGCTAGCAACAGTTGCTGGCTTCGTGGCGCACGCGAAATCCCCCCGAGCAATGCGAAATATCCCCATTTGGGACATGTCACAACTTCAGCTTATCTGCCCGAATGTCGAGATCTTTATATGTCACAACTTCAGCTTATCTGCCCGAATGTCGAGATCTTTATATGTCACAACTTCAGCTTATCTGCCCGAATGTCGAGATCTTTATATGTCACAACTTTAGCTTATCTGCCCGAATGTCGAGATCTTTATATGTCACAACTTTAGCTTATCTGCCCGAATGTCGAGATCTTTATATGTCACAACTTTAGCTTATCTGCCCGAATGTCGAGATCTTTATATGTCACAACTTCAGCTTATCTGCCCGAATGTCGAGATCTTTATATGTCACAACTTTAGCTTATCTGCCCGAATGTCGAGATCTTTATATGTCACAACTTTAGCTTATCTGCCCGAATGTCGAGATCTTTATATGTCACAACTTTAGCTTATCTGCCCGAATGTCGAGATCTTTATATGTCACAACTTTAGCTTATATCATCGAATGTCGAGAACTTTACTCGGCACGGGTCGCTTCGAAAATAGTAAAAGGATCGTGTGACATTGCTTGCAGGCCTGCACCACCTGTGCGCCGAGTCGACGGAGTGCGTGGAGACGATGATCTGCGCGGTGCCCAACGTCACGACGACCGCCGCGCCCGCCACGGCTGCGGGCCACAAGGGCGCCTTCCTCGCCGCCCAGCAGCAGAGCGCGCTGGCGACGGCGCTCAACGAGAAGGTCTGCGTCTGCGACGAGGAGGGCGGCTTCAGCGAGCGCGACTTCTACTGCAACGGTACTTCTACTGCTTGGCTCTCGCGCGACATCTCGTGCGCGCGCTCGTCTTTCATATTTTACTGCTATGTATTTATTTATGATAAATAAACTTAGCGCTGAGTTTTATAAAAATGCATTTTTAACTTTCATTTATTCTCTTTAGTGTAAAATATTAATGCATTTTTATAAAACTCAGCGCCCTGAAGTACAGGACCTCTTTAGAACCTTTAAAAATATTATGCTATCCAGCACTTTATCAAATAATCAAAAACTTATTCAAAATTTTTCAATATTGTCAAAGATTGTGTCATTTATCTTTTCAGGCGATTTACCGTTATTAAAAAACATTAATTAATTATAAGTCAAATACCTTTACAACTCAATTATTTATTTATTTATAAACCTACAAAAGAGCGATTCAAGTAGATAATTCTCTAATCTAATACTACATTTATATAACTAGAAAAATGCACCAAATATAAAGATGGTTGCAAACATGAAATTAATTAATCAAACTTAAACAATGTGTGCTGCCTTTATTTGTGGCACGGAGATGTTTGTGTGTGTATATAAACCTATATATTATTAGTGATATGATATAATTTAAAAAAATAATAATAGCTATGCATCACGAATTTTTAATACTAATAATCAATAATATAATAATACTAATACTATAATATTTATTTATACATTTTTTAATTTGTAAATGAAATGTCATTTATAACGAATTTCATGCAAATAATAATAATTCTCTTATTCTCTTGGAATCTATGAATTGCGTTGAATTTTTCATTCTATGCGCTTAAGACCATGCACAAAACACATCGTTGCGTTTTGTGCATGGTTAGTAAGCGTCAGTTTATATTGTATAAAAGTCGTGTATAAACATTTGGAAAATTTTGATTCTTATTATTAAACAAATCTACATCGAATAGTTTACTATATCTAAATATAAATATAAATATATTTTATTATTTAAATATATTAGACACACTAAACTGTTTCACTCAGGAAAGCCTCTCACGAGACGACAATTCTCACAGTCTGTCGAAATAGCAATTCAAAATGTTAACTTAAAACCTTTTCTAATAACCATTTAGTTATTATACCGGACCTATTTTTTATATTTGTAGGATGATTTATTTATTTGGTTTTTAATTAAACAATTTTGTTACTAAAAAGCTAAATTATTTTTGATCAAAAGAAGTCGTCATTTTAGCTTATTTTGGGGGACATAGCTATTCTCTTATCGTTACCTTCTTGAATAATTAATAGCCATTCTGTTAAATGTGATAAATGTTTAAGTAAACTATAGTTTAATTTTACTAAATTAAAGGTTTGTTTGTTAAGAATACGAGAAAATTGTTTTAAGTGAATCAAGCTATTTAACTGTACTCGCACGTGTAGCCATTTTAGGCGATTTTAGCCGAAATAAAACTCGAAAAAGTGTTGATTTCGAAACACGCTGTAGGATTTAATATAACATAAAATGATTGATTGTATGAGGCAACGCGGGAAGTGTGTGCAATAGCTTCGGTTCGGAGTACAGGGTGTTTAAAAGAAAATGATTACACTTACAATTTTGGGTTAACGGCTCCAGTTTATTTTTTGGCGTAGAAAATGTTTTGTTATTTAATGACCTGAGTTGATTATAGTAGGTATTAAATTGGTTATAATATGGTTTTTAGGTTACTCGCCTCATATGAATCGGTAGGCGGCGAAGTATTGATTCCGAGATGAAGATGGCGCTATTCGTATTATTTTGGTATTAAAATTTCGATCGCAGGCAGCCTAGACGCAAACCGCGCATAGAAGCGACATATTTGCAGTTTAAACCTAAACAATATATTGCCATCTGTCATCGAAATGATGAAAGTGCTTCTTACGATGTTCGCTGCGCCGTCGGCACCGCGGCGGTCGGACCCTCGGCGCCGGGCTGCCGAAACGCAATGCGTACTAATTGATATCGCTTTCTCTTTTCAGATGGATTCAAGCCGAGGGATCCGCTATTCGTGATCGCCCTGTCGGCCATCTTAGTGCTATCCGCGCGGCTGCTTTAGACTTGGACTTTATAGATTTTAATAT
This sequence comes from Neomicropteryx cornuta, assembly GCA_020383195.1. NCBI lineage: Eukaryota > Metazoa > Arthropoda > Insecta > Lepidoptera > Micropterigidae > Neomicropteryx > Neomicropteryx cornuta. The sequence goes on from JAHKQU010000031.1 coordinate 7,008,504, forward strand.
CCTCATAGATTTAATACTAACAGATTCCACTCTAGATTCTCCTTCGTTTCATTTTGCACATATTTTCGATGATTTAAAGAGTCGTTAGGGCGAAAAACTGACCACTTATGCAAGTTAATCGCTTTGCAAAATGTATAACTACCCACATATAGGATGATCCTGATTCGAAATGATCTGCGCTATCATCCAATTTCGTCTGGACCAAGGAGTCTATACACAGGAGGAGAAATTCGATAGGAGGGGGTAAGACGAAAAAGTCCTTTGAGCCGCGCAGTACTAAGCCAGTTTAACCTCCTTGAGCGCTCTGTTAGTGTGTGTAATACGTGAGTCGTCTTCCCCCCCCCCCCCCCCCCCCCCCCTACTCTTGGGTGTCATGTATTTGGGGCTGAGTTTCTTCTCCTGTGTATAGATTCCGTGGTCGGGACCTTAAATTTTGGATCATCTAGTATAGTTAAATTGAACAAAAAATATTTTTGCGGATTCAAAATGACAGCGAGTTGCATTAAACAAATGTCAAACTGACAGCGAGGTGCATACAAACATCAAACTGACAGCGGTTTGCATTATGAAACGTCAAACTGACAGCGGTTTGCATTATGAAACGTCAAACTGACAGCGATTTGCATTATGAAACGTCAAACTCAAGTATGTCCTTAAAATTAAAAATAAATACCTACGAAAAGCAATATCATTATCCAACTAACTGACTGGTAACTGAAAGTGGTCCGTTCTAGTGTCGTTTACCCTAAGTACAATATTTGATTACAGTTCACATAGGAAGATGATACTAAGAGCAGATTTAGTGGGTATGCACAAAGCATCGGTACAGTCAGAAACGTAATAAAACGAAATATTCACCTTTTTATGACCATTTCGTCGCCTTAATCTGTAAAAGAGTCAACTCCCGCTTAGATAAGCGAAAGTATTTTATTCTGCGAATCGTTCAACACACAAAAGATAGGTTATAATTAGTTACATTGGCGATTGTCCTTTAAATAACTTAACACTGTGGTAACTCCAAAAAACTGCTAATCCCATGAAAGAAGGTCGCGTCACAATCGAATGTTTTTTTTATCAAATTAATTCCGAAATTGTTTTGACGTTTGGCGCAAAATGGCGGCGATTTCAGTGTTGCTAGAAACCCAAGCCGTAGTCGAGTGATTTGTGTGCACTCTGTTGAGGATTGCAACTGGCAACTGGCAGTAGAAATCGATCCCCAAACTGACCCCAAACTGACCCACAATATTTACACACGATAAAATATGCCACCGAAAACCGTTTTTTGACCAAACCTGGAGTTGTCCACATTGCAGATTATGGCAACGATTTGCGGTTTATAAGAATGTGATTTTTTTATTTTATTTATTTTACAAAAGGGTAGGTTTTACTAAACAACTATAACTGAATCGTTCACTCATTCCGCTCATATGCCTGCTTCTAAATCCAGAGGTCCCGGGTTCGGATTCCCCGGTAGGGGTCAAATCCGACCGGGTCATTTTACGCCGTTGAGAATATTCAACGGCGCTTTTCCTGTCGACTGGGTTAACAAAAAAAACCCCATTAATGTTGTTTGCCTGTAGTGAACGGCCTCGCATCATGAAAAAAAAATATAAGGCAGTCGGAACTGCGCACTATGGTGCCTCCCCGACAACACAAGCCATACGAATAAAGAGGAAACGACCCGTCCGTCCGATCCGTCCGATAAATGTATTAACTTTTGACGCAATCCGCCTGGAAATGCGCTGCAGCTCAAGACTTCGAGCAGCCGCGGTTGGCTTCCATTCAAAAACGACGCTGCTAATAATTTTGGGCCGCCGTTTCACCACCTTCAGTGTTGCTAAATCAATATTTGCGCCCCGAATTGACCAAATTGACGCTCACTTCGCTAAAATATGTAACGCACTAAATAATGTATTTATGGTATTAGTAACCTATTCGTAAAATATTTATTATTTTTTATAACCAACTTGTTTTTTATAAAAATATCACATTAAATATTTAAAACATATTTGTTGCGCACTTTAAATTAATCTCACATAAGTAGACTATAATAATAATAATATAATAAATATTATTGGAAAAGTTAATCAGATTTATTTTTAGTACTTGTTAGCTGATAATATATATATAAAGATTTTGAAAAACCTCAAAATGTTTTAATATAGATAGTATTTTTTGTAAGCGATTGTGTTTGTATTGAAATCGTTGTGCGCACGCGTGGTTTTGGTAGTGATATTAATAAAAAAAACACGATAATTCTTGTTTTAATTCACGATTTTCTACCTCCCATTCGATTCGTGAAACGCCGAGAAATCTTCCCGAAGGAGAATCATAAAACCATCGCTTTGTAGTCGACAAACTATAGGGTGTTTATTTCAGAGGCGTGGTTTTCAATCTGGCACTACTTTTTTCGTAGTTGGTGTTTTTGACAGCTGTCACTTGATTTATGCTCAGTTTGATTGGCCATTTCATAATGAATAGACTTACTCCTGAACAACGTGGCGTGGCCTCCAAGATCGTGCGATTTAACACCGCTGGACTATTTTTTGTGGGGTTATGTGAAGTCGCTCGTCTACGCAGATAAGCCGGACACGATTAACGCCTTGGAAGAGAATATTCGGCGCGTTATTGCTGACATACGGCCCAACTTGCTGCAAAAAGTGGTTGAAAATTGGGCCACTTACCCGAAATCATTATTAAAACATAATGGCAAACCCTTATCTTTATAATAAAACTAAATTCTTAGCCATAACATCAAATTATATGCGTTTTATCTCTTCTTGAAAACCACGCCTCTAAAATCATCACCCTATATATGGAGACATTTCACGCCTATGCGTGTTACTACAGAGAAATATGGCCGCGAAAAAGGTGTTGATCATTGAATATATTCTATGTTTCTTACATAAAATTCTAAAGGATAATATTCGTATAAATTTTCGTATTTAGAACATATACAGGGTGCTCCAAGACCAATCCCACAAACTTTAGGGGGTGTTTAAGTTCCCCATTAAGAGTAAGAAATTATGTAACAAAATTTTCATCGCCAAATTTATTATTTTTGTAATAAAATTGGTGTAAATCGATCTTATCAACCGATAAATCGACCAATAGCATCTCTTGCAACCGCAAAGAAGGGGTAAGGAGTTACCCCTTCTTCTTAGACCGACCTCTGTCGACCAGTAACATCAGACAGCGATCATTTAGCTCCGCCCTAATAGGGCGTTTCGAACAACGCGGCAGGTCATTAACCTCGATCTTGAACGACCGCGGCCTAGTTACCCAGTGACGTACTTATCGGAGGGAGGAGCCATTGAAAAATATCTGTTTTACACGATTTAAAATAGAAACTTCAACATTTTTTTTCTCGAATACCATAATGAATTTTGATATACTCTCTTAACAAATAACACTAGGAATCGTAGGACCTATTAGCTGTTTTTTTTATTGGGATTGGGACACCCTTTATATACCTTTCTAGATTAATATTGCATTGTATTTTTTGTTAAATACAAACATAACACACACGTTTATAAGAAACATATTATTGATCAAGACCTTTTTTGCTGCAGTAGTTAGTTTGCAGTCAGCGTATAGTTTTTCGACTATACAGGCTTCTGACGGCCATTTTGAATGAAAGAAACCATTTGATAAGTAAGTATTAATTCTTCAATACATCCTGTTAACAACAATATAATAATATATAAATGCATACGCTATAATACACATTACTTATATATTAACATATTATAATTTATAGTAACAAAGTACCTAATCCGCACACCTATGCTCCGTGTGTATGGCCAGGGCCGGAATAGCGAGTTGGTTACACAGAAAGGGTTGGTAGTTTCACATGTTAACAGCACAAAGGTCCTGAGGTGGAGGGAAATCAATCCAGGTCTTCGATGCCCTTGTTAAATTATTTTACGACAGTTCGATAGTGCGCTCAAATATCATATTGATTATTACTGGCCAGTTAAAATGAAAAAAAAGTCATCTATGTACGCAAATAGAGCATGTAAATATTGCGATAATAAATTCGTCTTTATTTATTTATTTATTAACAGAAGTTGTAATTAGTCAGGGGGGCCCGACTGACTAATTAAGATAGTTACATGTAAAAAAAAAGATATTATTAACTGATCAACATTGATTAGTAGTAGAAAATTACTTAACCAGAACCTGGCGTCTTACAGCTAGGCCCTAAGGGCGTCACTGAAGGCATCGCCCACCCATGACTACTCGCGCTGTGGTACCAACTTGTGATGGGTCGCTTCATTCCTATCTGATCTCCGTTTGTGTCTGCGGCACTCTTAGCCCATTCGATGTGCATTTTGGTTGTGTTATTTTTTATGCCAGAGTAGGTTAAAATAAAAAAATATATTTATTCTTCATAAATTTAAGCATTAATTTAGATTTGTTTTTAATTTTGATGCGCGGCTTGTAATTAAACAAACAAAATATTTCAATTAATAATAATATCTTATAATTATATGGCACTGAGCATTCTTATGCGTATTTGTATTTATTAATTATAAGAATAATAAATAATTAGATTTAATTGACAATGTTTTGATCTGATATTATTCGACCAGCCTCCGGTGCGATCGAAACGGCTTACTTGGGTTGTTTTGCAAGCGCATTTGTACGCTTCGAGTTGGAAGCTGCGACTGATGGTCAGTCGGCCAAAGGACGGAGATAGCTTCTTCATAGATAGTTCTAATATATAGAACCTGCAAATTAACCGACTCGTTAATGAGGTTTTAACAGGTAGGTATATGCATACACTAACTATCATATTTTTTTTAATAACATGAAATACATCTTACAAATATTACTACATTTAATGAGAGCATAAGTCAATCTGGTATTTAGTAACTTTTATATTAAAATTTATTAAATAGGTAAATAGTTAGATACATTTTATGAATAATTTATACTAGGAAGGTACGTATTCATTAAGCACCCAGTACTATTTATGGATAATAAACACATTTAACCTACCGTATACCATCCAATTTTAAAATAAACTTAAAATTAGTATTTTACACTACCGAAGTGCAAATAATGATATAAAAACAATTTTAAATTAAAGTATATAGTTCTCAAATTCGCTATTAGGGATAAATGTATAGAATAGGTTAAGAAAAATATTTATAAGTGTGACGAATGCAACAATACGACGTATAAAATCGATGCATTTCGATATATGTGCATTTAATACGCTATAATAACTGCATTCACTGCATTTTAACATTATTATTTTTCCGTAAATGTCAATATCTAGAAAATAGAAAAACTTGATCCTTCGTTGTTATCAAATTCAGTTCATTAGAACATACTTAATGAATGATCAATGAATGAATGAATGTCATTTCAGATGAATGTCATTTGTGTGACTGATAATCGCATTTAAGCGAAAAGGCGTAAGTGCATTCGCTGCATTTAAAGCTTTTTGCTTTCTTGTGAACCGCGTCGATATGACGTCGCAAAAGCCGTGTATGTGAACAGGGGCAGTTAAACCACACTCATTGCATTTAAACCATTTTAGATTTCCTTGAAGCGGAGTAATCACATTCACAACACTTAAACTTTTTTATTTTCCGATGAACTGCGCCGTGATGTCTCCTTAAATCGGCATTTTTTGAACTGGAGTAATCACACTCGTTGCATTTAAACTATTTTAAACTTTTTATTTTCAAATGAACTGCATTAAAGTGCCTTTTTAAATTGGCATTTTTAGAAGATGAGTAATCGCACTCGTTGCATTTAAACTTGTTTACTATTCCGTGAACTCCGCCAATATGTCTCTGTAAGTAGGCCTTGTTGAAACTGGAGTAAGCGCACTCGTTGCATTCAAACTTGTTAATTTTTTTATGAACTGCGTTAATGTGCCTCTGCAAATAGGTTTTGTTTGAACCGGAGTATTCGCACTCGTTACATTTAAACTTATTCCGTTTCTGATGAACGGCGCCAATATGTTTCTGTAAATAAGTTTTGTTTGAACCCGAGTAATCACATTCGCTACATTTGAACTTTTTTATATTTCGATGAATTCCCTCGAAATGTATCCTCATATAGGATTTGCTGGAGTTGGAGTAATCGCATTCGCAACATTTAAACTTTTTTATTTTCAGATGAACTGCGTCGAAGTGTCTTTTTAAACGATTTTTTTTATAACCGGAGTAATCGCACTCGTTGCATTTAAACGTTTCATTTTTTCTCTGCGCTTTTAAATCAGTATCAGTACTGGAATAAATGTAATTATCAGATGGATTCGTTAAGTTTTCGTTTGTTTTTTGTTTGATATGATGGTCTTCTCGCATCGTGGCTTCTATAATATCACTCTCACATTTAATCGACCTCACGTCATCATTTTCATAGCTTTTTTGATCCGCGTGGCTATGGCCGCTTCTGTCGACTGTTTCTGACTTAATATTATGATAGTTACAAAGTTCTTTAACGTCGGATTCCGTCACTCGTACATGGTCATGACAGTTATTATAGCTTTGATGACAGATATTTACTTGCTCAGTTTCGGCGAGCTCAATTTTGATAGTCTCAATTTTGAGTTTCTCCATTTCGGAACGGTAAAAATAAGTCCAGGTTAAAACACATTTATTCTATTTACTTGTCGATACGCTTAAATCAACAGTCGCCTTCCTTTTTGACATTTCTAGGTACTGATAAGCAAGCACCTCCTAGTCAGCTCGTAGTCATGGGCGCGTCGACGACTCATCTGACTTCGATTCAAATTCGAGAACAGAACTATTATATTTTTTATTCTTTGCCGTTCGCAAATTAAATTATTTGCATGACATGAATATAATAATTATTTTGAATGTCACTTTGAATTATTACGTACGATTTTAGATGGAAAATTAGGATACCTGTTCATATGATATTAATATGCAACCTGCAACGAAAAAACAAACAGTATACTAAAAAATGTAAAAGTTTAACTTGAAAAAAATGTATTATATTTAAACATTAAAATATTTATGCAAACAATAAACTTAGAGTAGCGAGTTCTCTAAAATAATAAGGATATTAGGATATTAAAATGTCTTTAAAGTGCGTTAATAATATTAGGTAATGTTTAAACAATGCAATACCTACTAAAAGAGTACGTGTGTGCCAGCCACGAACGAATTATGTAAAAGAAACAAAAAAAAATGCATAAAAATACCTATAAAAATGCATCCACGGCGTGGTATAAATGGTTACCATTCTAACCCTCTAACCACGAACGCTGTGAGATCCGAGGGTTGTACCCGGATGAGATGAGATGGTGGTTTTGGTTTGTAAGTGGTGTCGATTTTCCATAAAACTAAACTTATGTGGGTACTCAATAAAAAGTGATAACATATTAAACATCGATAATTATTTAAATGTCACTGTGGCATAACTCCGCTATAATATTAATAAATTATGTGAATTTGTAACGACATCTCAAAGGGAGCCATTAAATATATTTAAAAAAAATCGATTAAAGATTTATATTCACTCTCACTATTCAGTTCAGTTCAATGCCGTCAACAACGGCGTTTATTTCAACATAGTTATTTTATTACAATCAGAATGAGCAAGGACCCATTAGTCAGAGACTGTCGACAGGTCCTTTTAATAAGTTTCTTAACTAATAATACATAATTAAAAGGTCAATTGACAATTTCAAGGTCAAGGACAATTTGGTGGTTACAAAATATTTACTATGGAATAGTCTTAAAATGCTTTTTACTCAAAGATGATGGAGGGGTTCAGGCATTCGGTCCAGTGCTAATTAGTCCGTGATAAAAGTGATATTTTTTAATAATAACTCCTTATTAAAAATCTGATATGTACGAAAATACGTAAAAAAATAGAAATCATAAGAAACGAAAAAAAATATTTATTTATTTATTTAACAGGTTTCCCCAAGTACATTATAATTAAAATAAAAACAAACAACATTAAAAACAAAAAACAATAACATAGAACATACAATGCTAAAAAATTAAAATAATGCCTACAGGCAAACAAAATATATTCCATAATATCATACGTTAAAAAAAATGACATATTTGACTCGATAGGATAATGATGATTTGATATATTAAATATTTAAATAGTATTTAGTATAATTTAAGTACTTTCATAAATGAAATATCAAAATTTTATTTATAAATCTTTATTGTCAATGAATACTAATATTTAAGGATTAAACTTACGCAACATGTTAAATCTAATGCATATCTTTACACAACTTTTAATTTAAATATTAACTTAGAGTTTTATTACCTAACATTTTAATCTAAATGCAGACAATGGCATATAAACAATTGCAATTAAAGTATATGGTAGCCCGATATAAATATTTACCAATGTGTCGAATGCAACAATACAGTGTTACAAGTGGAGATTGCATATACTATGCTATAGTAATTGCATTCACTGCATTTAAACTTTTTACTTTTCATTTCATTAGATTAGCTTGGTCCGATATTATCAAATTCTTTTCTTTCCGATGAATGCCGTTAATATGAGTCTGCAAATTGGCTTTAAGTGAACAGGTGTAAGCACATTCGCTACATTTGAAGTTTTTTATTTTCTTGTGAACCATGTCGACATGACGTCGCAAAACCCATTTGTACGAAGACGGGTAGTCGCACTCGCTGCATTTGAACTTTTTTATTTTACGATGTACGACTTCGATATGATTTCGCAAGTGCTGTTTGTTTGAACTGCAATAATCACACTCGCTGCATTTGAACTTTTTTTATTTTCAGGTGAACGGCGTCGATGTGATTTCGCATATAGCTGCTCTGTGAGCACGAGTAATCGCATTCACTACATTTAAACTTTTTAACAAGCGAATGAATGCCCTCAATATGTATCCGTAAATTGGCTTTTTTGAAGAAGACTATACGCATTCGCTACATTTAAACTTTTTTATATTAAAATGAACCGGCTCAATGTGAGTCTGTAGAGAGCATTTCTTTGAACTGGAGTAAACGCACTCACTGCATTGGAACTTTTTTATCTTCTGATGAACTGCGTCAATGTGTTTCTCTAAATCAGATTTGTTTGAAGTGGAGTGAAGGCACTGGTTGCATTTAAACTTCTTTATTTCACGTTAATATGGTCTTTTAAACGATATTTTTGTGTACACTTGTAATCACATTCGCAACACTTAAACTTTTTTATTTTCATGTGAATTATGTTAATATGGTCTTTTAAACGATATTTTTGTGTACAGTTGTAATCACATTCGCTGCATTTAAACTTTTTTATATTTCTATGAACTCCGTCGATATGTGTCAGTATTACAGATTGTCTTGAAGTGGAGTAATCACATTCACCACACTTAATTTTTTTTATTTTCCGATGAACTGCGTCGTGATGTCTCCTTAAATCGGCATTGTTTGAACTGGAGTAATCACACTCGTTGCAATTAAACTTTTATATCTTTCGATGAATCCCGTCAGAATGTATCCGCATAAAAGATTTCCTGGAAGTGGAATAATCACATTCGGAGCATTTAAACCCTTTTAGTTTCAGATGAACTGCGTCAATGTGTCTTTTTAAATCGGTATTGTTTGAACTGGAATAATCACACTCGTTGCATTTAAACTTTTTTATTTTAACTATACCGGAACGGCTGTTAGATGTATTCGTTAATTTCTCGATTTCTTTATCTTTTAGATGATGGTCTTCGTGGCTAAAAGGTTCTATCTTGCCGTCTATACTATTATTCTCTAATTTAATCGATTTAATATTATAACTTTTATTATATTGTTGATCGAGACCGCTATCACCGCTGTTGTCAACTATTTCTGACTTATTATTTTGTAAATTACAAAGTTTATTAACGTCAGATTCCGTTGCTTGACAATAACTATAGCTTTGAGACTCAGATTCGGATTGCTCTACTTTTATAGTCTCAAATTTGCACTTCTCCATTTTATAAGGACTAAAATCTCGTTAGACTGACATTCTAGAAGTAATTTTTTAGCGATATGCTAGAGATATAACGAGAAGGCGTGTTTTTGATAACAGCATTCGCTTTTCTGACATAAATATTCAATTATAACCTTAAATGCGAACGACTTGTTGAAGTTTATTTGGCAAAGCTGTTTTGACAGTCGCTTTATCTACTCTATCTGTGTACTGAGTACCATCATCGGATTAGACATTACTTGTCTAAAATAAACTATCCTTTGCGGTCTAATTAATACTCGATGTACTAATTTAATTACCTACAACTTCAATGACTATGTAACCTTCTCACCCAACTTAAGTTGGCTTTTTGACATTTCAACTTATTTGTCAAAATTGTTGCACGAAGTCGCCAATTGCCAATTGCCAAGCGCGAATTTTTGAGGTCTAATTGAATGGGTACCCAAAGGCATTGAACCTTCGACAGGAGGTCGATGTTTTAGAATGCTAATATTCTTAATGCCTTTGTAAACATTCCACGCAGCTAGAATACGTTTCTTGTAGGTTTAGTATCATTCTCAGAACAGAACCTCTTACCCAAAATGAATAAAGGGAAAAATGTTTGTTGACTTAAAAATGGTTATTCAATTAATATTTGTTGGATGTATAAATAATATTACATCGTACAAATAGTAATAAGTGACTGTTACCTCGTACTTTTGTTTCCTGGCAGTTTCATGTGCCACTTCCGTAATTTGATCGATGCTATCATAACATTTAAAAATTAAGTAAATACAATTTATTAAAAATACAAGCAAATCGATAAAAAAATACATATAATGTGATAAACTGTTTCATAAAAATAATGTGCGCACATACATTTTATATATATACAAAAAAATAAACCGGTACATATATATTAAACAGTAATATATAAATATAAACAAACAAAATAATTTAAATAGATTACTGAATTATATATAAATTAATATAGGTACATACTCGTAACTATATTTTAGAAGGGTAGGTAAAGATATCTAACAACTAACATAGTATGGTCGAAAGAAGAAACCAATTTGCAACAACAAATGCTTATAGTGAGGGGAAGACTGAAAAAGTTACTATAGTAACGTTTGAGTTGAAACAACCCTTTTCGCGAGTTAAACTTGGTGACTTGCTGACCAGTGGTTAAAAGTTACTATAGTTAAATCGAATTTGACCATTGATCACACAACCGGCCCTAAGAAGCAATCCTTTCAGTCAGACGCCATTAAAGCTATCACCAGTCAATTATGTGAAAATTAAAATATATATTTAAACCGATTTACTATGTTTATATCATGTGAATTCAAGCCATGTCAGCATTTTGATATGATTTAGAGTTAAAAGCATAATTTAACTATACACGTTTAGTTTCTATCATAGTTTTTGGTGTTATATTAACAGTAGGAATCTTTGATGAGTTTTACGAATACATTTTAAGAATGTAAATTTATCATTAATACCAATTGTTTGTAAAACTGTTGATTTCTCTTAATAAAGAATAAAGAATAAAGAAACCAGACAAACTGGCCTCAATGTCCTCGACTCCTGGGTTATGTTCTTAAGACGCGTCCTGTCAATATTGCGACTGTCAATATTGCGACTGTCAAAATTGCGACTGTCAATATTGTTATATGTTAGTATTTCATTATAATTGTCATCATTAAAGATACCAGTGGTCTCCCCGTCCCAGTGGTTGAAATTCGTTGTTAAACCTCTTTAATACGGTGGTTTTACTTTTATATTTATTTAATGTTGTCAGCTACGAGCTGCCAAAATATTAAAATGTAGTAGGTAGGTACATTATTCATTTAAAAATTAAAGATCTAAATTATATAAATATTTTAAAGCTACCGTTATTATTAAAACGCCAATAGTAACTAAACCTGCAAACTTAAAACAAACAATTAATTTTATACTACCATATAAGTAAGCCTGTCAACCAAATATATTATATTTATTATTTAATTTATAAATTGTGGTCAGGTACCTGAGGACTGTACCTACTCAATACAGTCAATGGTAATCACTTTTTGAACTATTGTAGTCCGATTGGCTACATAAAATAAGTAGAGGTGGATGCAGAGAATATTAGAAAATTATTGAGTCAATACGATTTTTCAAGTGTCAAATCTTTAGGAAATGAACTGTGTCGAGGTGTCTTATTAAACCAGTATTTTTTGTACTGGAGTAATCACACTCGTTGCATTTAAACGTTTTTATTTTCCGATGAACTACGTCGTTATGTCTCTGTAAATCGGTATTAGTGAAACTGGAGTGCTGCATTTAAAATTTCGTATATTTTGATGAACTCTTTTAATATGTTTCTGTAAAACAGACTTGTATGAACTGGAATATTTACACTCGCTGCATTTAAACTTTTTTATATTTCTATGAACTCCGTTAATATGTGTCAGTATTAAAGATTTCTTTGAAGTGTAATCAGAAACATATTGACGCAGTACATCTGAAAATAAAAAAGTTTAAATGCAACGAGTGTGATTACTCCAGTTCGTCTAAGTCTGTTCTACAGAGACATTAAAAGGGTTCATCTGAGCATACGAACGTTTAAATGCAACGAGTGTAATCACTCAAGTTTTAGCAAGGCCGATTTACAGAGGCATAGCGACGTAGTTCATCGGAAAATAAAAAAGTTTGAATGCTCCGAATGTGATCACAGGCAGTGCATTTATTGTTTTTTATTTTCCGATGAACTCGTTTAATGTTTCTGTAAATCGCCATTGCTTGAACCCGGGTAATAACATTCGCAGCATTTAAACTTTTTTGTACTCGCGTCAAAATGTTTTTTTAAATAAGTATTTTTTGAACCAGAGTAGTAGTAATATTCGTTGCATTTAATATTGTTCATTTTTTGATGAACTGCGCTAATATGTCTGTAAATATGGTTTGATTGAACTCGAGTAATTACACTCGTTGCATCGAAACTTTTTTATTTTTCGATGGATTCCCTCAATATGTATCTTCAAATAGGATTTGCTAGAAGCGGAGTAATCACACTCGTTGCATTTAAACTTTTTTATTTTCAGATGTACTGCGTCAATATGTTTCTGCAACTCGGCATTGGTAAAACTAGAGTAATCACAGGCAGTGCATTTATTGTTTTTTATTTTCCGATGAACTCGTTTAATGTTTCTGTAAATCGCCATTGCTTGAACCCGGGTAATAACATTCGCAGCATTTAAACTTTTTTGTACTCGCGTCAAAATGTTTTTTTAAATAAGTATTTTTTGAACCAGAGTAGTAGTAATATTCGTTGCATTTAATATTGTTCATTTTTTGATGAACTGCGCTAATATGTCTGTAAATATGGTTTGATTGAACTCGAGTAATTACACTCGTTGCATCGAAACTTTTTTATTTTTCGATGGATTCCCTCAATATGTATCTTCATATAGGATTTGCTAGAAGCGGAGTAATCACACTCGTTGCATTTAAACTTTTTTATTTTCAGATGTACTGCGTCAATATGTTTCTGCAACTCGGCATTGGTAAAACTAGAGTAATCACAGGCAGTGCATTTATTGTTTTTTATTTTCCGATGAACTCGTTTAATGTTTCTGTAAATCGCCATTGCTTGAACCCGGGTAATAACATTCGCAGCATTTAAACTTTTTTGTACTCGCGTCAAAATGTTTTTTTAAATAAGTATTTTTTGAACCAGAGTAGTAGTAATATTCGTTGCATTTAATATTGTTCATTTTTTGATGAACTGCGCTAATATGTCTGTAAATATGGTTTGATTGAACTCGAGTAATTACACTCGTTGCATCGAAACTTTTTTATTTTTCGATGGATTCCCTCAATATGTATCTTCAAATAGGATTTGCTAGAAGCGGAGTAATCACACTCGTTGCATTTAAACTTTTTTATTTTCAGATGTACTGCGTCAATATGTTTCTGCAACTCGGCATTGGTAAAACTAGAGTAATCACAGGCAGTGCATTTATTGTTTTTTATTTTCCGATGAACTCGTTTAATGTTTCTGTAAATCGCCATTGCTTGAACCCGGGTAATAACATTCGCAGCATTTAAACTTTTTTGTACTCGCGTCAAAATGTTTTTTTAAATAAGTATTTTTTGAACCAGAGTAGTAGTAATATTCGTTGCATTTAATATTGTTCATTTTTTGATGAACTGCGCTAATATGTCTGTAAATATGGTTTGATTGAACTCGAGTAATTACACTCGTTGCATCGAAACTTTTTTATTTTTCGATGGATTCCCTCAATATGTATCTTCAAATAGGATTTGCTAGAAGCGGAGTAATCACACTCGTTGCATTTAAACTTTTTTATTTTCAGATGTACTGCGTCAATATGTTTCTGCAACTCGGCATTGGTAAAACTAGAGTAATCACAGGCAGTGCATTTATTGTTTTTTATTTTCCGATGAACTCGTTTAATGTTTCTGTAAATCGCCATTGCTTGAACCCGGGTAATAACATTCGCAGCATTTAAACTTTTTTGTACTCGCGTCAAAATGTTTTTTTAAATAAGTATTTTTTGAACCAGAGTAGTAGTAATATTCGTTGCATTTAATATTGTTCATTTTTTGATGAACTGCGCTAATATGTCTGTAAATATGGTTTGATTGAACTCGAGTAATTACACTCGTTGCATCGAAACTTTTTTATTTTTCGATGGATTCCCTCAATATGTATCTTCATATAGGATTTGCTAGAAGCGGAGTAATCACACTCGTTGCATTTAAACTTTTTTATTTTCAGATGTACTGCGTCAATATGTTTCTGCAACTCGGCATTGGTAAAACTAGAGTAATCACAGGCAGTGCATTTATTGTTTTTTATTTTCCGATGAACTCGTTTAATGTTTCTGTAAATCGCCATTGCTTGAACCCGGGTAATAACATTCGCAGCATTTAAACTTTTTTGTACTCGCGTCAAAATGTTTTTTTAAATAAGTATTTTTTGAACCAGAGTAGTAGTAATATTCGTTGCATTTAATATTGTTCATTTTTTGATGAACTGCGCTAATATGTCTGTAAATATGGTTTGATTGAACTCGAGTAATTACACTCGTTGCATCGAAACTTTTTTATTTTTCGATGGATTCCCTCAATATGTATCTTCAAATAGGATTTGCTAGAAGCGGAGTAATCACACTCGTTGCATTTAAACTTTTTTATTTTCCGATGAACTGCGTCGACATGTCTTTTTAAATCGGCATTTTTTGAACTGGAGTAATCGCACTCGTTGCATTCAAACTTTTTTTTTTTTTCTTAACTCCTTCCTTATGTTTTTGTAAATTACAATTATCTGTTCCTAGTTGTATCCATTATGTTTTCGAATAGGTTATGTTTTATGTCGTGGTCTTCGCTCTTAACGGGTTCCATCACGACTCTCATAATATGAGTCTCTAATTTAATCGATTCATCATCATATTGTTTATTAGATTGTTGGTTGACGTCACTATCGCGGCTATTGTCAAATATTTCTGACTTAATATATATATTACCAAATCCTTTAACGTCCGATTCCGTCACGTGCGCTTCATCACCATTACCATGGCTTTGATAGGAAATGTTTGCTTGCTCAGATTCGGAAAATTCTATTTTAATAGTCTTAATTTTGTATTTGTCCATTTTATAACGATAAAATATGAACTGCAATCTTGAACTCTAAAATACTAAAATTGTAGGTATAAGTAATTATCTAGTAATTATTGCCAACAATGGCGCTCCCGAGTCCCGACTCCTGGGGCATGACAGTTCGTCTCCCGATGACTTCTTCTTATCTTCATCATCTATTATGGCAATTAGACTTTAAATTAGCCTCGGTGAGGTAGTTAATTATAAAATTAACAACGAAAAAGCGAACATATAAATGGTGGGAAATAGAAAATATAAATACAGCGAAATAATATATTTACAGAATCGATAAAGTGGTAAGAATGGAAAAAAAGGAAAATATATAACGGGTAAGTATATATAGTAAAATTAAATAATGTATTGCTTAAATACCGTATTTAGATGATTCCTTGCATTATAAAAGGCGTTCGCCGTTAGTTTATTTACTTATATAAAAATCTGACAGTATTGACATTTGGAAAATTCGAATGGCTTTTAATATTTTTATAGATTGAAAATTTTCAAACAAATTATAAAGTCAGAATGTTCAAAGAAAAATTAATAAGTACTGTCTTTTCTTTTGAACGTAGGAATATTCTTTTGATCTTCCTGCTTCGCTTAAAAGCCAGGGTCGGACTCTTCGGTGTGGCGACGACCTGCGGGGCGGATCTAGTCCGGACCTGTCTAATCTTAGATTTAGTAATTTAATTTTCTTTTGACAATCAAATATTCGTACCTACTTCCATTAGGTATGCCGCGACATGGACCATCGACTGGTCGGCGCGAGAGACAAAGAAGAAGGCAATGTGTTTCGATTTCAATTGACCAGCCGTTGCAAAGCAAACATTTGTATTTGCACTCAATAAAATATGTTTTCGTACAAACGTCTCGTCACACTCGCTACACTTTTGTCATGTCAGGTAATGGTTTAATGGTTTAATGGTCTAATGGTTTAATGGTTTAATGGTTTAATGGTCTAATGGTTTAATGCGTTCTTGTGTTGAGTCTCAGACAACGTTGAAGGATGTGTTCATTTTCCTTTGCATTTAAACACATTCAATGGCATTTCGAAAAAACGAACAAAATCGCCCTATAAAATGCGAAATTCAATACCCAATCGATTTATTTGTTTATTTATTTGTTTGCTATCAAAGTAAAACTTAAAAACGAGGTAGTTTACATATCCTTCGAAGAAAATCATAAAAGTTGAAATAAGTTTCCCACCGAACTGCGTCGAAATACCTACTTAGTTGGCAGATCATTAAAAAAGCCAAGGAAAATTAAATATAATTAAAACTAATTCTGCTATACCTAAATGAAGATGGCTGTGACGCCTTCTATGCATTAACCGCAACCTAGCGTCTTACAGCTAGGCTCTACGGGCGACATTAAAGGAATCTTCTGCCCAGACTGCTTTCGACTTGTGATCTCTTGAGTAGATTCAAACAAAGAATAACTCAGCCGCAATGGTTTGATGACCTTCTTTCAATCCATCATAAATTTCGGTATTTTTTTGTAAAATATCTTACTGGCCAGCAATAAATAAAATGTTTCGATAGCAGCGCTGTCATATGTTTAACATTCGAATATGAACGCGTGCTAATGTTGTGCGCTATGTCAGTTAAATATCTATATTATCCGACCAGCTTTCGGTGCGATCTAAACGGCTGTGGTTGCTTTTCGAGTGCATCGATCCGCGCACAAAAATTCAACTCTTTCGCATTCGTCCCTGCCTTTGTTAGACGAAAGAGAGGTAGGAAGGCACAAAGGAAAATAGGAAAAAAGGGAAGAAAATGAAATTGTTTTATTGAATTTTAAGAATATATTTTCTTCTCATTTCTTGAGTAATATATTCAGTATTCTTTTTGGTAATTAAATTAATTATTTGACATTTTCGACTAATTCGACTCTGTGTACGCCAATTGCTACGGGTGGGTCTCCAGCCTCCATTGTAATCTTACGAGGATCTGCACGTCCTTTACAGCATAAGAAATAAATAAAATCGTAAAGCTAATTCTTTCAAAAAATTACGAAAATAGAAATTTACTTGCCTAAACAATTACTATAAAATTAAATTTAAGTTGAACGCCAATCAGTTAGGCTAATTTTGACTATAGGTACTTAATTCTTAAGGTTCCCATCAATTTTTAAGTACCTACTAAACATTATTTTATGCTCCTCTGTACCTACTCTATTTAAACCGTAATATTCTTAAGGCCTAACGCACTCTTTAAAGGCTATGCCATCTGTTGAGTATTTTTGAAGTATCATTTAAAATAAATGCACTTTTTTTAAACATTTCCTAATATATTTTATTGTTTGGTTAAAGTTAAATTTTACTTAGTACCTATCTTTATTTTGAATTTCTCTAGCACCTCATGAATGTTATTATTATATAATATAAAAAACATAATTTAATTTATTGTAAATAATATTTCAAATGCCAATTTATTAAGTTTTAAACGTTATTTAAACTAATGAAGTAAATATTGCCTATTAAAAATTTCAGCCGTGCTCGAAACTAACGACAATATAACAATAAGCTAAGAAATGTTTTCAAATTATTATTACTAATGATGGAAACAAAAAAACAAATAAATAATGAAAACAGCGCTCAGGGGTGAGCAACCTTCGAGTTCCGAGCTCCGCGCCTCCGCAGGAAATTAGCGATAAAATAACAAAACTTTAGTCAGTTTATATAATTAGTTTCATTTAATTAAACCTTTTAAACAATGAAATGTTTTAAACAATGAAATGTAATAAACACCCTTTTCCGAAAACCCATCATAACCACAAATGGCAGTTGCCAAGAATAATATGAAAACAAAGACCTTCAACCGTCCAACAAAATAATTATGGACAGTTTAGTTTCCAACCAAAGTTATGTCGGACACACATTTCTAAGGCAAAAGCAATTTAGGTGAAATAAAAAATAAGTTACCCTAAAATAACATTTTAAGATAATATTTAAAAGAAAACAATTTAAAAAAGTGCACTCGAGGATTAAATTTAAAATTTATAAAAATATAAAAACCAAAAAGCAATTTAAAATACTTAATTAATAATAAAACAATATTTATAAGAAACCCTGTAAAAGCCAGAATTTAATTTAAAAGTAATATTAAAATGGGGTCAAAGAATTAATAAAAAAAATACCATAAACAATTATAAGAATCTTTCCTCAGAACGCGAGGCGGGTTGGAGGGGGGGGGGCTGGATAAAACAAATGTCGCTGGCACTCGAACTCAGTCGGGGTTTAAGAGTTAAGAGAAGGGTAGGGGGAGAATTTTGGTAATTTAATTAACCTCAAATTAATGATCGCCGGCAACGACCGATGCCAAACTACGAAAAGAAGAAAACAGCCTCGTGACCTTTTCTTTTTAACAATTAAAAAGAAATAAATTCAATTCAATTCAATTCAATCTTCAAATGAAAACTACAATCAGGCTTACAAAGTCAAAAAACAAACAAACAATTACAGGCCGCCAATAGCATCGATGGAATTCTTTTACATTTTGCCTAATATTAGCGAGTATCGCCAGCCAAATCTATTAGCGATGGTATCTGACCCGGGATAGTTGCAGCGGCTTGAGGCCGCTTGATCAACAAACCGGAAGGGCGTTCCCGGACGGGTCAACGCAAGAAAGACCCTCGCGAGTCTGTCCCTACCCTCTCCCTCATGCCATAACGGGAAACTATGCAAACAGTGTAGACAGAGCGAAAGAGGGAACAGTCTGTTTAAAGCTACTATGAAAATTACGCTAACAAATTCATAAATAGAGGCAAAATAAACAGTTTAGACTCTAACCACGAACGCTTTTACTGTTGGAGATTAGCAGCGGCCGATGGTCAGAACCACGAAGAAGGCAAGAGAGACAAAGGTGCTATTTACAAGGGCGAAGAGGGAGACGCAATTAGAATTTGCAAACTCCTCGAGAGGCGCACCCGACCCTGCCAGGACCTTCCACTCGCCCGCCCAACTCTTCAGGGAGGTCTTAAAGGTGGCAACATTGGAAGGCGACGATACGAAGTCACCAAACCAAACTGATTTTCCGTAACGTCAAGTTCCTTCAGGAGTAATTCTCGTTCGTCATGCGATGTGTTCTGCAGTGTGAACACCGCGTCCACAGCCACACCAGGGGTCGTCGCTGAGCCTAAATCGACAAACTTTGCTTTGAGCGTACCATGACCATATGCATTCTTCATTCTCTACCGTCCCGAGGCCTCGCTCCTGCCAAACGCGTAATGATTCAGACCTCAACGAAGTTTAGCTAAGGTCAACGGAGAGTGAAAGGTACTCAACTGTGAGCACCTCAATGTCAGTGCCAAGCGCCGGCCATTGCGATAGTAGAAGTTCACAAAAGTGCTGAACATCAACGTTGTCCCAACGACTTCTGCCTGCAAAGTTTATGGTATTTTTAGTTGCATTGACCTGTTTGCTGGCCGTCGAGTTTGGAGTTTGATCCATAAAACAAAATAACCGAATTATATACTCTCTTCTTAATTCTTCGTCACCATTTTATTTCTCTACAAATTAAAAATTTATATTAAAGCTAACAAAGCCTTAAGCTTTTCCATAAAGGATGAGCGTGGTTTTGGCCTGTTGCCCTTTGTTATCTCCTCTGGTGTGGTTCCCTCTGTGATCTGCTCGGGTGTGGTTCCCTCTGTGATCTGCTCGGGTGTGGTTCCCTCTGTGATCTGCTCGGGTGTGGTTCCCTCTGTGATCTTCTCGGGTGTGGTTCCCTCTGTGATCTGCTCGGGTGTGGTTCCCTCTGTGATCTGCTCGGGTGTGGTTCCCTCTGTGATCTTCTCGGGTGTGGTTCCCTCTGTGATCGGCTCGATGGTGGTTCCCTCTGTGATCTGCTCGGGTGTGGTTCCCTCTGTGATCTTCTCGGGTGTGGTTCCCTCTGTGATCTGCTCGGGTGTGGTTCCCTCTGTGATCTGCTCAGGTGTGGTTCCCTCTGTGATCTTCTCGGGTGTGGTTCCCTCTGTGATCTGCTCGGGTGTGGTCCCCTCTGTATTCTCTTCGGGTGTTGGGGACTCTGTGATTTCCTCCGGTGTGGTTTCCTCTGTGACCTCCTCGGGTGTGGTTTCCTCTGTGCCCTCATCGGGTGTGGTTCCCTCTGTATTCTCTTCGGGTGTGGTCCCCTCTGTATTCTCTTCGGGTGTTGGGGACTCTGTGATTTCCTCCGGTGTGGTTTCCTCTGTGACCTCCTCGGGTGTGGTTTCCTCTGTGACCTCATCGGGTGTGGTCCCCTCTGTATTCTCTTCGGGTGTTGGGGTCTCTGTGATTTCCTCCGGTGTGGTTTCCTCTGTCACCTCCTCGGGTGTGGTTTCCTCTGTGACCTCCTCGGGTGTGGTCGCCTCTGTGAACCCATCGGGTGTGGTCACCTCTGTGATCTCCTCGGGTGTTGTCGTCTCGGGTGTGGTGGTGGTGGAGGTGGTAGAGGAGGTAGGCACGTTGGGGATCCAGTCCAAGTTTATGTCAGCTGTGTTTTCGATCCACTGATGAAAGTATCCCGGGCGCGTGTAACCTGAAATTTTTTTTATTCGATTAAAATATGACATTTTAATCGAATTATGATTAAATTACCATTTTTATTGAATAATACGAAATATTTAAATTTTTTGGCCTCTTGGAAGGTCAGAGCCATTTCTCGGAGCGACTTTTCTGTTTTAAAGTGCCTTAAAAAAAAGAATTGCCTCTCAATTCGATGCGTAAGTGGTTATATGAAGTTTAGTTAAGTTCCGTCAATTATAAGGTAGACACAAAAAATAAGTTTTTCAATCAAAATATTTTAAAGGCAAATTGGTTAAAGCGAAAATACTAAAAATAAATTGAACTTAGTTCAAAATAAGTCTATAACCAAAAATTAAGAAATAATACGATACCCTTGTTACTTATTGTTAACTCAATAATGAAAAAGGATCCACTAAAACTTGAAGTTGGCGCGAAGTTTCATTTGTTGTAGTTATTCTAAAGTTAAGTTAAGTTAAAGTTAAAGTTAAGTTAGTGGCTAAACTTGCAAAAAAACGAAATACACCTAAAATAGAGTAGGGCTCGTTCACTAAGGTCTAATAGTCCAACCATATCTACCTAATATTTTATTATTATTTAATATAATATTGAAAGTTGAAAAATATTATGTGGGTACATAAACTAAACAAGTACTCAATGAAATATAATTGAAAATATTTTGCAGGATATTTTTCCCTGTTGGCTCTTGGACTGCGAACTTGGTTCAGATTTGAGATTCACGAGACTCACCCGTTGGCAGTTCATCGTCGGAGCAGCCCAGGGGGTGGCCGAAGCTGAGCACACCCACCAGAGTGCCGTAGCCGTCCTCGTCCCTCAGCACCAGCCCGCCGCCGCTGTCACCCTGTGGGGCAATATGAGATCAAAGCTACAACGAGGCTCCACAAACCAAGTTAATCCAAATCAGATAAATGCTTCCCTCGTAAATCACAACATAAAATGCTAAATGCTTATTTTAAAATTAAATTTTTATAATTCATTTTTTTTTTTATTTGACCATTTAATCAGTAAAATATCAATCTCACCTGGGAACTGTTTTAAACTGCAATTTGATTAGTTTGGAAGTATTTTTTCTACGAATTTTGGAAGAATTTAGATTCTACGAAAGCCTTTGACGGGGAATTCCGTCTCTGCTGTGCGGCTAAACACGTCATCAGGGAGAATTACGATCGGAATTAGCTCATAGACAACAGAGATAATTAGAAGAAAGTAATCCAGAGAGTAAAAGACTAAGAGAGTCCCCACTCCCCACTCCCCACTCCCCACTCACCGCGCAGACGCCATGCTGGACTCGCGGCGCGGCCCTCGTGCAGATCGTGGAGTAGCGGACGCGGTTGGCGCCGTGACCCAGGAAGCACTCCACGTTCGAGATGATGGCCAGGCTGATCTGGTGCAGGCGCTCGCCGGGATTGCGGCCTGGAAGACAAAACACGATCGGTCAACTTGGAAACCGGGGTTGGACTGGACATGGAAATCGATTAATTCGATTCGCAAGGAGTTTTGAAGCATAGATTTTTGGTTGCGTTAATTTAACTTAGTCGGTCGTTTTAATCGTCAGTGACTTCTCATTTGTATGGCATCAGCTAAAATGTCACTGGTCAATGATCGCATCTCACTCGCTCTGCGCGCGTTCTTGTTCTAAAGAGATGCTTTTAATTAGTTAAGGACCCAAAAAGATACTCATAATAGGCTAATAATAGTAAGGACAAATAAAAACAAAGCGTATTTTGTTATAACAAAATACGCAATAACAATATATTGTTGATAGGTAATGATTAGTTGTAACATTTAACGACATGTAATTGCAATTATATATAGAATATACTCATTATAATTAATGTGAACATGTCTCTCAAATATTAATATTAATCTGTATTTTATTTACAGCCTGATTTGCAGCAAGATTGGGCTTGGAAATGTAAAATTATTGAATACAAAAAATAAAATAAATATATTTTAATAAGGAAACTAAATATCTTGTGCATCTAATAGTAATATAAAAATTGTCAGAAATCCTTAATTGGTTTTATAAACTAGTCATTAATTCTGTTTGTAATTAGTTATCTTCTATCGGATTTGACAAAATGTGGTTTCTGTTGCAATACGATTAGGTAGGTAAGAAGGGAGCGTCCCTCGGACCGACCGACCTTGGACCGACCGACCTTGGACTGACTGACCTTGGGCTGACTGACCTTGGGCTGACTGACCTTGGATTGCACTGGCTGCGGCGAACCCGCTGAGCGCGGCCGCCTCCTCCAGCCACTCCCGCTGCGCCTGGTGCGAGCTCTGGATGCGGATTGGCTGGATGCGATCTGAAACAGGACGTGATGTTGTTTGTCAGGCCAATTTGCGACATTTCCTTGGACTATTCGCACCCCTTTCTTAGCGATTTCACATCGTTTAAGTTTATACGAGGAAGGAGTGCAGAAAGCTAAACATTATCTATAATATGTCAAATAAATACATTCAGATTTTTGAATTTTGTGTGGTTTTAAATGTTCCTTTCTCAATAGTCTGTCAATGTCATGCGAAAATAATTATTAATGCCATCTTATACTTCTATGAATGTTAAGTCTCATTTTTAGATGAAAAAATTAAAACTGACAATGAAGTGTATCAAAAAATAAATACAAATACAAGCTGTGATGGTTTTTTTTTGTTAACTGTACTCGCTCGTAGCTGACGTTAAAGAACAAAATTTAAAAAAAATAGAGGTATAAGAACCCCAATAATGCTCAAACCTAATAGTTTTGAATTACGGTCGAATTACGATCACTAATTGTTAATATTGGTTATAATAGTATTTTGAAGCGAGCTCTTCTGATATCGCTGAAATAGAAAAATCTTGTTATCTAATAGACAACAGTCTACGATTAAAGAAGTCTCTGTTCGGTTTCACCGCAGAACCGCTCAGCGCACCGAAGGCGCCAAGTCCGGGAAGGCAGCGGCCACAACAGCAAACCCCTTTTTTTCACCAACAAGACTTTCGTAATATTTTGTTTATTAAATGAATTATAAACAGCGAAATTCAACAAGTTAACAGCTAACATCATGCATATCATATAACCAACTAGTTATAACCCAAAGATTAGCAGATTAGTATCGCGTAATCGTTATACTCGTACTTTTAAAGTCATGAAATGAGCTAGGATGAGTGAAAAAGCTCCCATCGCAAGGTATTTCATGATTTCAGAAAGAAAAGGTGGCTTATAGTTCTAAACAATATCACATACGGCCTTAATGAATTGGTTAGGGCTTAGATGGAATGAATCAATGCTTTGGAAGATTTTATTAAAGTATCCTGAATTCTATTAAGCACGGCATTCTGTGCGCAACTTGAGTTACATTTAGGCGAATGAAACGGGTACTTCAGGAGTGCGTGAGAGGCGAGGGTGTGCGCGAAAAGAGTTTTCACTCAGCAAGTACGAAGAACCTACTTTTGAGTGCAAAACGTCATACCACTAATTGTACGCCTGTTTTCAAGTGACACCATTTGATAAAGTATCTAAAGAAAACAGGGTCAGCACATATTACATAGTTCCCCTGCATTTCTATCGCCAAGTAATCGTCGCGGAACAAAGACACCATTCGCGAATACCCCTTTGTTTATACTATAACTAAAGTTAGGTTGAATTCGCTCAGCAGCACTCACCGGAGAGGGCTACCCTCCTGCCGAGGTCCAGGAGACTGAGGTCGTTGGCCAGGCTGCTGGGGTCGAAGGCCGGGTGCGGAAACAGGCGTCTGGTTTCCACGATGACCTGCGGGACGTTCAGGAACGTGCCGCCCAGTCGCACGGCGGCGTACGCGCGTCTGCAATTTGAGGTTTCATTCAAAGCAGGCTTGGCTAAACCTTTTGGGCGGAGGACCACATTAGAAATATGAAACAAGTAAAATACCGACTTCTTTTACATTCTGTGGACTATTATTTATTATTGTGATCGATGGGCCGCGCGCCGCGGTTGAGCCGGACTGGCTTCAGACAACTAAACTGTGCCAAACGCAGTACCAGAGGTGATACCATTAATAACCTGGCAAAATTATAAAGAAGCCTACATCTAAATCTACTATGAAATTTAATTTAATCTGATCACCCGCAAATTAGACTATATTTCAAATATTTTATCAAACCTTTCCACATTCTAGCGTCAATAATTTTGACAGTTATAGTGCCAAGTAATAATTATATAAATATTACGACGGAAGATCATAGCGATGGCTAAAGTTCTCTTCATAAACAGTTATAAAGGTAAAATTCTAATTAGGATTATTTTAAGAATGCAGAGATTTCCCGCGAATCAACTTGGCTCAATATAAGGCCAGCGTTACATGAGATGTTTAGGTTTAACAATAAATTGAAATAATTAGAAATAAAACAGTTCTATGTAAGCGTGCCTTTGCAATATCACCTGCATCGGCCTGACTGCTGAGTTAATATAAACGTATTATTAGTATAAAAAGTGATTCTCTACCAGATTTTGATTAGGAGGTTTACTAATAATGTCCTCATATTAGATAATAACCTATAAATCCAAAGTAGAGTACGCTAGGACTGAATCTATTCGTTCATAAAAGATATTTTAGTTTAGAGATCCTTAGAAATATTGCTTTTATGATTTTGACGCCAATCCAATCGCAAACGGAAAGCTAGTAGGTTGGGTTAGGTTGGGTTAGGTTAGGTTGTTCTCATTACCCTTCGATGCAGCCGGCCGAGGACAGCACCCAGCGCTCGTGGACGAGGCTGCCCGCGCAGCTGGACACCTGGCTGGGAGACCTGGCAACCCTCAGGGCGGCGTGGTGGGGGGAGTCCTGCACCTGCGCCGGCTGCCACCCCGAGCCCTCCCCCTCTGCGACCTCCTCCCCTAGATCTGGGAATAAATTACAAAAAGAAATAGATAGGACAGCACAATATTAGGTAGATTTCATTAGAAAAGCTACCGATTGCAATGCAATGGGTGACTTTCAAGTCGTGGCTTCCGGAAAATATCCATCACTTTCTTGTGGACACGATAACTGCCGTCATTTCACACCAATCACTTTCCAATTGTTTCACAAAATTATGTGCACAAACTAGAACATGTGGGATTAGGATGATTTTTGAAAAATGTGAAATTTTGCTATAACTTTCTCACTATATAAGATATCAAATTCATTAAGTTTTATTTTATTTCTATTGGTCGTAGGGGTGGGGAAAAATCGGCGAAAGGTCAAATCAGTTCAAACTGTCAATTGTAGGCCAATAATTTCCCTACAATTTTTTTATATGGACAACCCTTACGGCACAGTATAAGAGGGATTCATTATATGCACTCTCGCCCGCGCAATGTTTGATACAAGTTCGTACAATTGGAGTTCCCCTATCCCCTACTTCGATCCGGCGAAATCTACCTCCGCCTTCCGGCATACCAAAAGGGATTTTTTATAACAAACTGAAAAACAGTAACAGTATATATTCTTGTATATACAAGAATACTGTTTAACCCCTTTTCAGAAAAGGAGACGATGAAAATGTTAAGAAACTGCTATCAATTGGATGGTTAACCTCATTCGTGATATTTGACATGTTTTTGACAATTTGGTTTAATTCCTATCCGAGGCCTTTTCATTTCATGGAACTTCTAATATTACTTATCAAAAACGAAGCCATTAATTGAGTCGGCCTCAATTCAGTCGCGAAAATGGAGGCCGAATTGACGAATTGATAAGCGATTCGCTCATTTCTCGACGATAACAGATAACGGGAGCGCAAATGCAACGCTCTTCACAGACCTAGCCAAGGCGTTCGACACAGTTTCGCATTTCGTTCATTCAAAAGAGTCTAACTAATAAACATTTCTGAAAGGATACAAAAGAACGGTACTGCGGTAATGTTTGGTGTGCCACAAGGCGATGAACTAGAACCGATTCTTTTTCTTTGTTAAATGAATGACATTTATACTTATATTTATATTTTTTAATCCAAAATATACATCCGAAATAACATAAAACAATTAAAAATTACTTGTCGATCGTACAAAAACATATTTAACCATATTTTAAGCCACCCCGACAAAGCAAATAACTGATGCACTAGGCGAGGTCTGTTCGGGGGAAATAGCTTCTAGAATTTTGCTACATTGACGTTTTTTTTTTGTTTTTATTTATGTATGTTTCAATATTTCTTTTTTTATATATTGTTAAACAAATTAAATACATATCTAACATACAGGCAAGACAATTTTCTCATGCGATTTGCTTGACATTTATATAATATAAAATGTTATAATTATGTTTGAATATAAATTAAAATATAAAATTCATATCTTTATTTGCGGCCTCGTCAAATCGATTTTATCACCACCCTACTCAATCAATCAATCTCTACTTATAGAGATATTAAAAGAAGTAATTCATTTAACCTCATTAAATTATTTTGCATTAGATTATCTACTTTTAGTACCTAATTAAGTTAATAATATTTTTAGTTTAAATTTTTTTTTTCTGGAACTTATTCCACTTTACTAGGCGAAAGACAGTCATATGTCTGCGCTAAATCCTCAAAGCGAGGGTTCCGTCCGATGCAAATGCCTTCGAATTAAATCTGGTTAAGGCCTAAAGGTTAACATTGAAAATAATCCACATTTCTGATGATGCACCACTCCTCAACCACTAAGCGTTTGGACGACTGGTTGAGGAGTCGCATTGCGTACACCAAGGCCTATCTCGCACTTCTCGAAGGCTGATTTATTTAAATTAATTTTCGTTTTTGAAAAATTAAATAAAAAAATGTGTTTACTTTTATTCTTCGCCTCGCGTTCGATAATTCAGCGAACGATTCACCCGAAAAATAATGAATATTGTAGACAAATTAATAGGGTAGTTATTAGCTAAGGCGCGCTTTTAAATTTAACTCTTATTTTAGAGATATTTCGCCGAGACTCGGCCATCGATCGACAGCTCTCCGGGAGAGGACTTAAGGTCGACATTAGCTTGATCAAAAAGTGCGCGTTACGATTTCTCGATTGAATAACATTCGGGCGAAGGGTCTTAAAGGCGTTTTAAGCTGATTTAAATCGATTGTTAAACTATTATATTATATATACAAAGGTCCTTAGCTAGGCTAAACGTTGAATAGCGAGGGGAACAAACCTTCTGCGCGTTGAAGTGTTCCTCTGAAGTATTGTAGGAAGTCCAGGGCGCTGCCGACGGGAGTCGCCTGCAAACAAATGCAACATTTTCTAATTAAATTCTCTACCAATGTCTACATAAAATTAGAATAATTAGACTTGTTTCGTAGGAAACAAGATTGGTCTAATATAAAGCAAGAATGGCTGCTTACCCCGTATTTATCATATTATTATAACATCGAGTGCTTCCTTCTATGCTCGTACATTTGTATTTTGTATAGATGAGTTTGTATTAATTTTAACTGGTCAGCAACAGCCGTTCTGTTAATAACTGTCGAGTTTAATGTTCAATATCAAAATTATTCAGACAGATTTCGATGCGATCTAAACAGGCGAACGGACGGACGGGGAGAGTAGATTCTTATAATACATCGCCCTATACGGATAGAGCGATGCACACAAAAATTAACACAAAAAACACAAAAACTTTTGCTATTTGAGATACAAATAATTGCAAGTCTACGAGTTTTAGTTTCGAAGTCAGGTATGAAACCTCAAAAATCTCAAAAAAAATAAATAAATACGTTTACTAACAGACCATCCCAAGTAAAGGTTCGCTTAAAAGATACTAATTTTAAGTATATATATAAGAAGATAATCCTGGAATATTTGACAGGCACTTAGCACATGTCATGTCATGTCATGTCATGTCATACGAAACAGAACATTGCAGCTGGAAAGTGTCAGGATGAACAAAATAAATTGGCTTTAAATAATGAACTGAACTTAACAAAATTTGACTCAAAGTTGTACGAGATTTGTTTAAAACTAAGTTCAAACCTATTATTTGTAAAAACGAGTGTCATTGTAAAATGATATTGTGGTGATGGCGACGAAGGGATAGCGGGGGAGGGGGGGGGGGGGGAATTTATTTTTGTTTTGAATAGAATGACATTTGCGAAAATTCCACATGAATTCGCTCGATCGCACACGACGACGTTCCTGTCCTTAACCCTGGGCATTCCATGATGGAGTGGAGCGGGTCTCCGTCCAGGTTGTATGGAAGATCAGCTCTAGTGCTGGTAAATAAAACTTCAAATATGACTTTTAAAATAAGCCAGGAAGAAATTTTCACGTTTTTGAAATTGAAAATGAAGACACTTAAAAAGGAAAATAATAATATAAACAGGTTTAAAATTGTTAACTTAAACTAGTTTATATAAAATGCTTTACCTATATAAACATAAATAATATAAACCGGTTAGGAATCCATATCCATAGAAATACTTAAAAAAAATAAGACACTTCATTCATTTTAAATATAACAAAAATGGCGTTCGTATTAAAACAAATTTATATCTGGCGAGTTGACGGACCCACGTTCTCAACTGGATTCGACGCCGTTAATAGTTTAGAATTAGTTTCTTAATTGAGATTTGAATAAAAAAGCTGAACCGGATATATTCTTCTTTTTTATAAATAAAATGCATTTTCGGCGGGTTTTTTAACAATTTTTTTCTGAAAACTCGTTTATAAAACCGTATTTCATAATATTATAACGAATAAGCACGACTGGGTCCATTTCTGGAAAAGGGATATCTCAAATGTGAAGTTAAATAATTAATATAATATTCTCTCTTTTTTATTACAAACGAATCCGGTTTAAATTCGACTCCATAATTTGTTATTTTATGTTTAAAAGTATTTAAAAATTCATCTTTAAAACCAACGGGATGTCGAAAGCGGTCGACGGTCGACATATCGGCCCGCGCAATTTAAGCTTAAATTAATCTGATCAAAAGAACGTATTAATTGAATACAGTCAACCACGTAAATAAGCCAGCGGACTAACGAGATGAACATTTGAGCGTGCCTAAGATTGACGTCGTTGACTGTACCAAATACACTTTCGGACCACACAAACGGATTTCGATTTGCGTGTAGTTCTGAGTTCCAATTCTGAGTTCCAATTCTGAGTTCGAGCGAATCCATAAAATAGATATGAATTTCGATTCATTTCGACCGTTTCTTCGATGGCCAGCATTTAGTAACGATTGGATATTAAATCATAAAAAAAATATGTTTAGATACCTTAATCTTAGGTTTTCAACATAGTAAAGGCAGATTTTTAAAATTAATGTTTATTTCTGAGAAATTGAATAAATTCTAAACTGCTAATAGTTCGTTTTTAGTTGAATTGTTCTCTTATTAAAGACAAATGGCAAATGGAGGGTCAAAACATAGAGAAGTTTGTTTTTTTTTAATTCCTATATTATGAAGCGCAATCGAATAAAACCCGACGATTGCTGACCGCGCGGAGAGTTAGAGCGACTTTCCAGGTCGATTGACGCATTGTGAAGCAAGTGAAGCATTATAGCAATGGGCGTCATCAATTAGGCCTGAACTTGATCTGCGCAGATGAGCAAGGAATGCAGGTCTAGAAGACGGGGTCTATAAGCTAGGTCTAGTTCGCACTCACCTGCGCCGCGAAGACCTGCAGCAGCAACAGCAGAATCAGGCCGAGCTGTGCTGGGCGAGCTGAGCGAGCTGAGCGAGCTGAGCGAGTCGAGCTGGGCGGAGATGGCGCCATGGCGAAGTCGGGAGGTGGATGTGTCCGCAGGGCGTCGCGACGCCTCATTTATAGCTGCGTCGGCCGTCACTCATCGATGATTGATCGTTAATCGATTAATCGATTATTCGATCGATCTGATTCGGAATAAATCCGAGCTTAACACGTCTTCGAGAAATCCTAAAAGACTACTTTTTAAAAATATCCAAATATTTATTACTACCTATTGGTTGGTCGAAATTCATTAACAGTTCTTAAATCTCTATTACGATAGTTGCGAGCACATACGAACAAATGCGTCCTTAGCGTGTGTTGTTTGACTCAATTCCTTGCCTTAATTCCTAAGAAATTTAATATTTCATTCAGCTTGTATTTGTGTTAATTTTTTGATGCAATTCATTGGCTGTTTTAATTTTTACATATAAAAATGATACTTCACATTCATAGCAATATAAGATGGCATTAATAATTATTTTTGCTTGACATCGACATTAATATTGACATTGACATTGGAAGCAGCTGTCAGTAGTATGAAATTTTAGCTTTCTGCACGTCTACTCTATATAAACTTTAACTGTGCCAAATATTAGAGTCCTCCGTGCGCGGACTATGCTTAGAAAGGGGTGCAAAGTTTTCCCTTCACTTATTATTATATAGATATATTATATATATTTTTGAAGTAAGACTTCTTCGCGCGCGGTAGAGCGAGTTGCGCTCACGAGATGAGTCGCCGGGAAGGCATATTCGCGTACTCCAGGCTAAAGACATGCATTGCGCTGCATTTATCGTTACATTTCCATGCGCTGTGGTAATGAGAAAAGTGCGGTAGTAGAGAGAAGCCAATTTGCCCTATGTGGAAACGTTATGACGCTTTCGAAAAGGCCAACTTTGAACTTGAGTGTATCGGATCGCATTTGTATAGTATTTTATGTATTTTAAAATTTGTTTTTCGATTATTTATTTTATTTTAATCAAATAATAATAAGTAATACAAATTGAACTTAGTCAAACAAATACTTCTCAAGATGGGTATTTATTTGTATGAGGAGGTATTATCGGCGTTTTTTGTCCGTCTGTTGACATTTTGTTGTAACTGGTCAGCAATAAATAAAACGTTCGAATAGCCGCGCTGTCAAATGTTTGAAATTCGCGAATGAATATGACGAGCGCTATGGCAGTTTCATACCAAGACTGTGTCGAGGCTAATGTTAACTGCTGCTTACGATATCCGACCAGCCTCCGCTGCGGTTCAAAAGCTTCAATCTGCAAACTTTTCGCTTTCGAGTTGAAAGAACTTCACCACGGTACCATTGTATCTATTTCTTTTGGTTTTAATCTATTCAGACCTGAAAATGAAGCGACCCATCACAAGTTGGTACGACAGGCGCGAGTAGGTTGAATGGAAATGCCGTTAACGATGCCTGCAGGGCCTAGCTGTGAGAAGTAAGGTTTTGGTTAAATAATTTACTGCTAGTAAGCAAAGTATAGAAGCAGTCGATGTTAAATGATAGCTACAGGTGTCATAATCAATTCTTATTAATTTTAATATATAAGTGGTTCGCCGTGAATGCTTATTTTAGGTCCAGGCCAAAAGGGAATTTCTCTTAATGAGTTGAGTATGCAGGTCTTGACAGATTTGGTGCGTAATTGCAACATATTTAACTATAGTTAAACAGTTACTATAGTAACTTTTGAGTTGAAACAACCCTTTTCGCGAGTTAAACTTGGTGACTTGCTGACCAGTGGTTAAAAGTTACTATAGTTAAATCGAATTTGACCATTTGACCAGCTGTCGAGCTGTCGAATTAAGCGAACTACTAAAATATATATTTATTTCATTTGTGCCTTGATAAAATATAAAAATATTTATATTTGAAATGAAAATAAGGATAAATTACGAAGCCGCTTTTGGCATTGATTGGCGGAAGTTGCCATTTATTGTTATTATCTCGTAGATTAAGCGAACTAAGTAAGCCATTTCAATATTTAATTATAAATTAAGCCAGTTTAGCATTTGGCGTCATAATTGTGAGATAAGTTACTTTAACGTGTTTCGATTTATTTTTAACTTTAAAACTGCTCTCGTTTAAGTCATATTTCAAAAGAAAAATTCGAACCAACCCATTATTAAAATGAAAATTTAATATATTGTAATGAAACCAGCCACCGTTGCGGGCAGTTTCAACGATTTGCTAACGAAGAGGGCAGGTAGCTGCCGGAGAACCGCAGTCGCCAGCTCAGGAAACTTATCGTGAGAATGGAGTTTCTCCAGTATCTCACATTTACCGTTACTAAAGTTTTCAGTAGGCTCAACAAACGTTCGCTATGTCCAGCCGAACTCCGGTGCACGTGGACAAATCGACCGTAAACTACTACTGATCGTTTGATTGACGTAACAAAACAGTCTTGTAAGGTGAACACAACTTATCATTTGAACGGTGCATTTAGGTAGATTGTTTGGTACAGGTTGTAAGCAAATTTTGATAGGCGATTTATCAACCTACAGGAATTGGTTCGTACAGTCTATCAAACGGATTGTACACAGCACCCAAAATTCATTAACCACAGCAAATGATGATTCCACTGAACTTTCCGGTTAAATCAGAGCTTGATATTATTTTCGATCATCGCTTCGTTGATTCTTTTACCCTTTTTTTTTAAATTTTTACATTTAAATAAGTTTTATTTTCCAGAATTGCGTAGAGATTAAGATATAGAGATCGTTCAATTTGTTGGTCAAATGTTATCTCCAGAAAAATTAAAAAGATTAAAAGAATAAACATAAAAAATAAGTAGATATTTCCGAGGCCAAATGGCTTTCGCGAAGGCGACGATAATGCAGTCGCTGACGTCATCGGCGGGGGATTAATTGTACTAAGAGCCGCGCGCTCTTTACGGACTTAGCCAAAGCATTCGACCACATTCCACGAGATAGATTATCGTCGTTGAATATACAATAATAACATTCAAATTAAGCAAGCAACCATAAGACCAAAATATGCAGTTTATGGTGAGGTTTGTATCACACCTTTACCTCGAATATCCTCGGTCTATGGCCCTTTCAAAAATTCATTTCCCCCTCCCCCTCCCCCTCTACTGTAACTGTCGAGCAGTGATAAAAGGTCTGTCGTAGCACCAACATCAGCGTCCTCCACTCCGCGACCTGCAAAGACAGTTGCAGAGGCACCTGAGCTCGACCATTGGCCAAGTGATTCCTACAATTGCTACTATTTGCTACTGCCTGAACGTGGAATGTGGGGGAAAACCTAACCGCTGTCCAAGAGACTCAGACCCTCCAAAGCCTCTTCGAAGGGCCCACTTTTGTGCTTGAAAACCCTTCGCTAATCCCCTAATCGGTCTAATTTCCTTGAAATATTTTTTAAATATGTTTGACCTTTGACCATAAAAAAAAACTCGCACCCGTGGCCAAAAAATGTGCCCTATTCCGCCCTCCTATTCCGTGCAGGTTCGATTCGTCTGTAAAATGAGCCAATTTAGGCCCGTGTCAGTCAGCGAGACTGCTGCAGGATGCACCAAGGTAGGCGATAGGCGAACTCCAATTGTACGAACTTGTATCAACATAGCGTGCACCTCAATATAGGCCTACAATTTGCATGTTAAATTTATTTGATCCAGTCATATTAAGGAGATGTGATTTTTTTATGACTACAAAAGTTATGTAATTTAATGATAAAATCGTGGCCATCCTGCAGTCGTCTTACTAAATTGGGTCATTGGGTCATTGGGTCATTGGGTCATTGGGTCATTGGGTCATTGGGTCATTGGGTCCACACGTCATTAAACCTTTGCAATGTCATTAGTAAATACCGTATAGCGGCGGTCAATGCGTTTTGGATTTCATAGTCTTGATTTATTACCCGCTAGATTTTTACTGAATTTATAAATTAAATAAAAAGAAATAAAATGAAAAATGGTCGGTCGGCGTCAAACAGCGCTCCTGAAAGTGTTCCGAGCAGACAAACAGAGGCCGGAACATGTTGAGAAGAGCTGTTCGAAATCGTTGTCTAAAAGCCACCAACGAGACAACTGGGCTGACAAATTATGTTATTTTTTTAGCGTCTGTCGCGTTATTCTGATGGCCTTTTTCAGATGACCTGTCAGAGAAATAAATAAATATCTGCATTTCAGGAATGCCAGCTTTATCGATGTTTGTGTGGGTGTGAAGGTGTGTGTGGGTGTGCAGGTGTGCAAGTGTGCAAGTGTGCGGGTGACCTTGGAGGGAACACGTTTTTCTTATCGCACTCATCAAATTCCGCAAAAATAAAACTAATCTAAAAATGTCGAGGAGCTTATCAGATTAGAGCGTGCAGTTTTGCCGAATGCCCGAATGCCCTAATTTGTGCCAATTCGCTCTGACGTCACGACGCGACACGAAGCGACACGACGCGACACGACGCGACACGACGCGACACGACGCGACACGACGCGACACGACGCGACACGCTCTCGATGCACGCTATCGTCGCTCATTACCAAAACGATAAAACGTGCGAATTCACAATACAATGCGCTCTACACAAATTACGCAATTGAAGCGATTCGTTCAACGTCCGGCGAGCGAACCTCCAGGATTGACCTGGACTGGACCATGGGATTGGAATGTATTGCACAGCGAGGACTATTGATAGCACAGTTGATGGGACATTGACAGATAGATCAGTTAGATAATTATTTCAAATAATACTTTTCCCAAACATTTATTCGCTCGCAGACAGTTCTACCGAGTTATCGACATACAATTCATATTTGTTCTCTTTAGTAAAAAGGAGTTTCTGGACCAATGTCCGTTAACAATATTCCGTTTTGAAAATCTTTACGTCGAGCAGTAATTCCTTTTTTTGGCCGTTTGCGTCAGTCCTACTTAGCTTGAGGTTTACTATTAATGGTTTCGGGGATTGTGAGGAGTTGGGAGTATCCCCAACCTTCCAGGCGCGGAGGTGCCGTCGGGTAAATGGTCGCTCCTGCCCTTGGTGGTCGTGCGTGGAGGTCTCCCGTTTCGGGACTGGATGGGACAACTGGATGCTCCTTTCGCGAATTCCTCACTTGGACAAATGTTCGTATCTATTCAAGTCGTCATTCTGCAATATCGACTTTTTCCTGACAAAACATCGTAACTGACAAAAATCAAAATATTCAGGACAATGTACCGATGTTTCAAGAGCAAATTGTTGGCTACGAGGTTATGCTGTTCAGCAAGGAGGACGGTCCTCCTGCTTAGATCTTGGCTGAAGAAGCGCCGGTCCCAGGTTCAGGACGTTAGCAGTCAGCTTGCGTCTGCAGTCGGCCAAAGCAATTCTTGTTACGATCCTGGGCAGGTTAGGTTAGGTTCATTCATTAATGCTTTGTTAAATTTAATTTTACTATAAAATCTTTAAATATCTCTACAAAACTGAAACGCAATTTGCTTTAGTCTGACTTTATTACCCTATTAATTTAGGTAAACCTCACAAATGTTTCCAAAGTTATTGATTGTCGTAATTATTTATGATACTGAAATCTTATATTTTAGTATCCCCGTATCATTTTATACAATTAAATCTTGGCATGTCGAATGGCGTTTAAGGAAGGCTGTCATTGTATTTAAAAAAAAATCTTTAGACCGCTTAAATTGTCGAAAATATTTGAAGACATTATTCAACACTGGCTGACCATCCCCTGAGCAAAATAACTTATATTTAATAACCTATAAGCCAGTATGGATCGCCCTTGATTCTACAGAACATTGTCAGAGAAAAAAAAATAGGTTGCTGTGTTTATCGACCTGGCTAAGGCATTTGATACGTAGTTTTAATTTTAACGTTTTATTTATTACTAGCCAGTACCTATAAATTAATATAAACTAATAAACCGAGCGCAAATCAAAATATGTAAAAAAACGTTCAGTGCGACATTATATTTATTATAAATTGAAATAGCATGCCCGTGTTTATATATTTATTTATTTATTCTGGTTACCCAACAATTGTTCACAATACAGGTAATGGCGTAAAAAAAGAATAATATTAAAAGATATTTAACGAATTTAAATAAAATAAAAAAAACATGAAATACACCAATTTAAACTTTGAAAAAATAAAAAAACCCTGATTGAGTACGGCACTAAACTAGGAATTGTGTCAGTGGTGTTGTGTCCCTATTGGTATAGCATTTATACGAACGTTGGTTTAATAGAAGCTTTTGCCGAGTTAAAAAAGGAGGTCAATTCGGGAGAAGTTAGTGTTAAAGAAATCAAAGAATGTCATGATATTTGATCTTCTTGACCCATCGCAAGTTGAATCCAAAGGTCTGTTGCATAATTTACCAATTAGGGCCGGTTGTGTGATCAATGGTCACATTCGATTTAACTATAGTTTAACTTTTAACCACTGGTCAGCAAGTCACCAAGGTTAACTCGCGAAAAGGGTTGTTTCAACTCAACAGTTACTATAGTAACTGTTTAACTATAGTTAAATATGTTGCAATTACATAAAACGCACCAAATCTGTCAAAACGTATTATTATTTACTGGCAATAACTGCTGACAGCTGACAGCTGACGTTTAGCTGTCAGATGGCCGGCGGATGCTTTTTACTACCTTCCCGTGTCTTCATAAGCGAATAAACAAACGAGAAATTTTCACTCGCGATTTTGCCGACTTCCGGTAAATTATATTATCAATTAATTGCTTTAGTACAACATTTGTTCAAGCTAAATAAGCTAAAAGCCTTTTGGTCCTTGCGCGCCTCGCATAAGGGCTACATTTCAACGGCGAAACGGCGAAACATCGCACGTGCAAAATGGCGACTTTCAATTATCGAGCTTTGATTTAATCGAGAAGTTCGATAGAATTCGTTCATAATCGGTCGTGACTAAGTCAGGTCGTGGTTCTGAACGCTAGCAGGCCCGACCGACACAACTTTCTTGCAACTTCGTAGATGCAAGGCTGTTTTGTTACGTCGACCAAACAATCAGTAGTAGATTCGCTGTAAAATCCGTTCAGTAGATTAAATCCATCGATCCATCCATCCATCCGTAATGCCATCGATATCGATATTGTTACTTTACTGCTAGTGACGTAAAACGATGCTCGATAAGTCTATTAATATTGCTTTAATCCCGAATCGGTCAAAAGGCCGGCTTTGTACGGAATTTGATTTCAATTCATCGATAAGGAAGTATTTTCGCTTGTTTTTAACTCGATTGTTTTCATATCTCTTTGCGCTCGTTAATACGATTATCTCCGCCGGAATCACGTCCCTATTGCATGCTTATCGAGCGCAGATTTTGGGCAGAAGGGCTGCCCGTTGCGATGCCAAGGCCACCGGAATATATCCGTCTGTCCGTCCGTCCATATCACTTTCTTGTGGACACGATAACTGCCGTCATCTTACACCGATCGCTTTCAAATTGATGCATACAGAAATTCTGTAAATTCTGTGTGAAATTCTGAATTGTGAATTGTGAATTGTGTGACAGAAATTGTGAATTCTGTAAATTGCAAGGCCCTTATTACATTACTTATGTAATTTACTTTCAGATACAGATATTAAAATTATAATTTACTTTTAGGTACGATGTTAATTCTTTAGTTCTACGATTTTTCTAATACTTAATTGGCATATAGGTATGCCTGAATTTGCCTAAAATTGAGTTGTTTATATAATAATTAATTTAGAATGATTTAACTGACTCTAGTTTGAGTTTTTTATTGGCTGGGGTATTTTAGGTGCTAGTTGACTTATTATTTATTCTGGTGTCTTATTCTGCAAATTATTAATTTAAGGAAATTCGAAAGGTTTTGCCTTGTATCAGCATTTTTCATGCATTCGCTCCATTCTGTTTGACAGATATTATTATTTGAGCAGCTGATGCTCAACTCAGATTGGCATTGGGCAGGTGGTGATTAAATGTTCCATATTTTGTTCGCTTGCTTGATGCATGGGCATTCTTTGACCTCTCTTCTTTTAAACCTGTGCAGGTAGTACCTCGTTGCCCCGTGACCTGTGACCTATGACCTGTGAGAGCTTGAGTCAATTCATGATTTATTTGAACATTTTTGAATATTCGCCAGGCCTCCGTTACTGTGGGAAAGAATCCTGGTGAAAGTCCTCTGCTCAGAGCTGCGTACCGACGTTCCCACTGCATGATGGACTTCCTTCTCAGCTGTGCCTTTGCTTGGGTAATGGTAATGGTACGGTGGCATAAAATGAAAGTATGTAAATAAATATACAATAAGTAGGGAAATAAATAAATATTGAGTAATAATCATGAATAATGCCGCCTACTGGAGTAAACGTGAACTATAGGGATGTGAATAGAAGGCCTCAGCTAACGTTTCGATAAGAATTACACAGATGGCACAGATGGCGAAATTAAATATATGAATATTGATATAATATTATTTATTTATTTTGATTCCGATTAATAAACGTCACATACTTGATGATCAAAGCGAAATTTGACAAAATAATACATGGAATGAAGTAAAGTCAAGGAGGTCTCCAATTAATACCAACGCAACGGATTGATTGGTGAGATTTTAATCAAGTGATTCATTATTTTTTTTCCAAATTAAGTATTTCTTTTATATAATTGAGGTTCGGGTTATATTTAGTTGTGTGGGTTTTGTTTTCGATACATAACAATGTTGTTGGCTGCATGCCTAAGGCTGAAATATCATGTTTTAACAATGATCTTTTGACACCGAGGACGCGCCATGTGAATCATGCTGATTTGCCTCAATCATGCTGACAATTCTATTATTGTAGCTTAAAAAGTACAAGTTATAAAATTGTATTGTTACAAAATATTATTAAATAACATGTTAGGAGCGAACGACAGAAATTATCATTTCTTCTAGGAAAACGTTATGGTCTGTCCTCGAAATTTTGCTCAAACACAAAGGAAATATTGAATATTAATGTTTTTATGATTACACAATCTTGAAGGGAATGAAAAGGCGGTCATAAATATGTATAGTAACAGTTTTAGAATGCATGTCGAGGTTTTTTTTAATATTTATTTAACCTTCAATGAAAAACTTTGTATTTCATTCACCAGTGTATTCATAATCAATTCAAATATTATCGTCCGTCTCATTAATTTTCATTAAAAAGTGTGCAAGTGCGAAAGAGCAATAGTATTATATCTATAGAAATACGTTTATATTTTTGTCGCTCACAATAGTGAAACAGATACAAATAGGTTCAGTTCTAATCGCTTACTTCTAATTCTTTGCCTAAATCTGCTCAATATTTTATCTAAATTGTATCATCAATTGAACCATTCTTCAGTTCCTGACTTCTTGCCATCATGACGCTACATGACGCTTCTAGAAACGTCAAGTGTCGCCAGTACGCTTTGATAAAATACATTTTTTGGTGGCAAACCATAAATTAGCATTAATAACATAAGTAAATGTGTATCTTATTGCGAACTCAACACACATGAGACCACTCACCACCAATTGCTGCACAAAGTGATCTGCAAACTGCAACGAGGCCAATAAGTGCAGACTCGGCCTCAGGTCGTCGCACGCCAGGGGGTAGATTCCATAATTAATTAAAGCATTATGAATTATGGCAATACTTTTAAAACATTTTTATGATCAGCATAATAAAAATAAATGTTCCTAAAAAAGATTAAATCGAACATATTAATGATGATTTTGATTTATTTAAATTATATAGTTTATTGTATATAGGGTGGTGGTTTACTTATTCGATTTTGACAAGTTCAATAAACTCTTCAACTTTTATACAACAAGCAAAGCATCCATTTTAATAATTTGTCATAAAATTTACTATAATACTTTTTAGATGCATATATTAAGTTTAAAAAAATTAATTGGACTTTAAAAATACTTTCTTTGATCGCACCTAGTTAAATTAACTTAGCTTGTTGATTATAATTTTAAAATGTTATACGATTGCTAATTATAATTATACTTAATTTTGATTATAATTACTGCTATGCTATAAAAATATATACAAGTAATATTATTATTTTTATCTCATTAATAACGTGTAAAATACAGAATTAAATAATGTGAACGTATTCACAAATACTAATATCTACCCGGTTTCAAACAGATGTCTTGGGATTGGCTGGTACAAATAACTGCTGTAAATATGCTTTGCTTAAACTTCCGTAATTGCACTCGCTACTTTTGAATTTTTTTATTTTCTTATGAACTCCATCGATATGATTTTGTAAATGTGGTTTTCTTAAACTACTGTGATTGAATTCGTCGCGTTTAAATGTAGGGTAATCTTGAACAATAAAATCAAAGTACTTTGAAAAAACGTTTTGCATTCAGTCAATGAGATATTTATGTCAAAAGTTTTGATAAAATGTATGAGAATTTTCGAGACTCTCAACATTTAAGTAGAGAAGAAAATAGCAAATCAAATAACCCGAAAAATCGCAGGAGCCCCACTATAAATGTTTACCTATCAACTTTTTTTTTTTTACATAATTTACCTACACTAGGAAATGCTTATTTTACGAGTCACTTAGCATTTATTG
Source organism: Neomicropteryx cornuta (assembly GCA_020383195.1). NCBI lineage: Eukaryota > Metazoa > Arthropoda > Insecta > Lepidoptera > Micropterigidae > Neomicropteryx > Neomicropteryx cornuta. Next base: position 7,049,806 of record JAHKQU010000031.1, read on the forward strand.
TTTAGTCACTTACGCAAGATAAATTCACTTTGCCGTATTCAATATTTAATCATGAATGTAGAATTTAAAAGATACTAATATTTTTATCGGCATTTATTTATTTTTATTATTTATTTATTCATTATAGTACAATAAGAAGTTACAACAACAAATGATATAATAACACTGAACAAGGAATTAAATTAATATAATATAGACAAATTAAACACCAGTCATTTATTGTTGCTCTGAAGTAACGTCGCTACTCTAACTAGGCTAAAAAAACCTGTTCTAAGGGCGGCCAGAAGAAGGTTGCAGAAAAAATACAATAACTATTACGTACGCGAGATGTTACTTATAAAAAAAGATCTTAGGATAAATAAGATGTTTGAGTTGGAAGATACTTAATGCACATAAGTAATACATTATCGTATTCTACACAAATATAGGTATTAAAATGACTTAATTCACAGGCACACAATATCTCTCTCTTTCTCGCACACAGTTAAACACATCCTCTATACACAAATGCTATAACTACTGTTTGTAAACAGGAAGAAAATCCAAATTCGGTTTTATTATCTGATTCTTTTTTAATGTAATATTGATATAACTATGTTTTCCCATATGAATAAATAAACAAATAAAATACTATTTGTATATGAGTATAAATATGAATATAATAAAAAAATGTATAGATATGTATTACGAGGGCTTATATACTATAATAGAATAGGAAAAGTGTGATATTTAAACCTAATTTAAAATAATGGTAAATCACAAAGACCTCACGGGGTAGACGAAAGCAAAAAGTAATGAAAATGTGTAAAAGTATTTGACCTTATATTTAAATTTGATATTTTTTTAAGAACGTCAAATCGCCTTACAAAAAATACTACATCATTTTTGAAATTAAAGGGGGTAGGTCGAGCTATAAGGGTTAATTAGACGGGTATAAAGCGCCTGCGCGTGAAGTCGGATATATGCAGCGTGAACTTATTTAAGGGGTGCTTCTGGGCATGCATATGAACACCTTTTGTTCAACAGGCTTAGATATAGCTATTTTTACGATATCAATATCGTAAATTGATGAAAAAATCGTATCACTCTGTATGTTGGCTGCATGCAATGCGATTTGGAGGGTAGCAGGGTAGCGAGTCGGGCCCTCGCACTTTCTCACATCTGTTACCGAAAACACACGGACGCACACACAGACACAATTTGCTATTTACTCTGAGCCCCGAGGAGGGGTCGCGCTGACCTCGGCATCAGGGTTAAAACCCATAATTAGCACTTCTTCAATCCATCATCTTTTTCATACATTTTTGCTCAGAAACCCGTCGACTAATACCCATAGCTTTTTTTTACATTTTAATATTTTAATGAACTGCAAATGATTTGTTTATTTATTGTTTATTTTCATATGAAATGCTTCGATATGTTTCTCTAATTAATTACACTGGCTACACTTAATTCTTTTCGATGAGCTATATCGTTATGATTCTGCGAGTGATTTGAATCGCACTCGCTGCATTTAAATTTTCTTTATTATTTAAAACAATTTATACACTTTTTACATCAACATCTTTTAAGGAGAAATAATTTTATTGTAACTTTTCCACTTAATTCACACGGAAATCGTCGCTAGGTAGGTAGGTAGGTAGGTAGTTTTATCTGACCATTCATTTCTGATGACTAAGATCCTAATTTATACCGATTTCAAAAAAATACACTCCCGGTATTAAGGCTTTTTTAAATTGAAAATATTTACCAAAAGCCAATAAGTGAAACATGAAATACAATTCAACTATAATATAAGTACTTGTTTAGAAAAAAAAGAAAAATAATATAATATTGTAAATGTTTGAAACACCGACTTCAAAAAATTTAATACGAAAAAAAGAAATTAACTGAATTAAAATATTTATTCTATTTATGTTAAAACCTAGGTACTTTTAATATTACAAAACACTCAAACCGAAACTTTGAAATATTACAATAAAAAGTTTTTTTTTTTTATAATTTTGTTTGATATAATATAGGAAAATAAAAATCCATATGAGGTCGGTAAAATTTTATTGAATTCTACGCAAATTCTACCGAGTCATCAAGCATGGGTTTCTAAAACAATAAACTAAAATAATAATAAAAATTCCTTAAATTAAATTCAACATACTTAATCATTTTATTTTAATATTTGAAATATTTAATATTCTAATATCGATTAAGTAAAAAAAAACATATTTTTTGGACTTGTAAATATTAATTAGTTAAAAAAATAAATATTTTACCATAGACCTGATGTTGTTAAATATGTTTGTTTTATGGCAGTTTTAACAAAATGAATTTAATCATAAACGCTATCCTAATTTAATTATTTTATTAACAGCTACGATGTAATTTATATATTTGTTATCAATATTATAACGATTAACAAAACAATAATTATAATTAGGCACGATAAAGCTAGGTATGTTTATTTCATTTTACCTATCAGGTAAACATATATCGATACGAATAACTAACAAAAGTAGCAGAAAAACTGAATAGACCACAGTAAGGTACAGTAAGGTACAGTAAAGTACAGTAAAGAAACAAGTAGGTAAAAATAAATTTGAAGGTAACGATTTGTGTGTCAGAATCACTCCTCAGAAGGAATCTTCATTCACGTATTTAGTCGCCTTCATTTCTATATTATTTTCGACGCATCCTGTATTTTATAGAGTCGAACGGTAAAAATCATCCTGTATACTGATGAGATATGTTTTTTTTTAATTGTATTTAATTTACATTTCGAAGTTAAACCTATAAAATCTATGTCGTCTGCGTAGATAATGAACTCAAAGCCATGTCACAGATAACATTTTACCTTTTTTTACAATCGCAATCGCTACATTTTTTATATATTTATTTCGGGTTGAACATCATCAATGTGTGTTTCATCAATTTCCTTTTTGAGTACAAATATAAATTACAATAGCTGCATTTATATATTTTTTATTTGGCAAATAAACAGTTAGTTACAACAGTTATACAAAAACAAAGATAAGAATGTTAACCTTTAAGAATTTGCAATGTTAAAATATAATTAATGTGCAACAACAGTAATTCGCAAAAACTAAAACTAACGAAACAAAGATTTAACATATAATTTTTAACAAAAGGTAGAAAGACAAGAGGAAATTACACATTCAAACTATTAGAAATTTGATGCTTAAACTCACTCAAATTACAACTAAATATATTAATAACATTATTGTTTTGGGAGTAATTACTTTTGCATATGGGCAGACGAAACAGCTCTTTATGTCTAGTTAACCGAGACACGAAATTTAATCAAAGCAATTAGTTCCATGGAACTAACAAAATCATTTAAGATTTTGTATAAGTACAATAAGTCAGAGATCTTCTATCTGAAAGATTGGCCATATTATATTTTTCTAATGAAATTGAGAAAATGTCAGGAAGAAAAAATGTACGATAATACAAATACTTAATGAATTTCATTTCAATTCGTTCCAACCTCTCAATTGTAATGTGGATTCCATATTTGAGATGCATATTCAAACTAACTTCGGACGAATGATGATCTTGAAAGGAAAAAATGAATTAAAATGCTTACATGCTCTAAGAATAAACCCAACATGCCGAAAGCTTTATAAGTAATTGGGTTAACATGCTTTACAAAAAGTAATTTTCGATCAAGTGTTATCCCCAAATCTTTAACAGTTACTTTCTCGGTTAAACAAGTGCTTTTAATTTTATAATCAAAATCAATAGTACTGGTCTTTCATCTAAATGACAAAGAGTAGCATTTAGATACATTTAAATAGAGTCGATTAACTTTGCAATATGTAGCAAAACGTTCGATATCTTTCTGTAATAGACGGCAATCATCAACATGTTTTATAGGATAGACAATTTTAAGGTCGTCAGCATCTGATAAGTGTTGAAGCATGGTGAAAACAACTATCAGTATCATTAATATAAAATAGAAATAATAATGGGCCCAACAGACTACCTCGAGGAACCCCTGATGGAATAAATCCAGTTAGATTTAAAACCCCGTATAATTAGACTTTTTAATTTGCGGTGAACACCATCAATGTGTCTTTTTATGTGACCTGTACTCTAGCACGGATAATAACACTCGCTGCATTTATGACTTTTTATCTAGCGATGAAAACCATTAATGTGTCTTTTTAGGTTTCCTTTTAGAGTACACATATAATCACATTCGCTGCATTTATATATTTTTATTTTGCGATGAACACCATCAATGTGTCTTTTTAGGGTTCCTTTTAGAGTACACATATAATCACATTCGCTGCATTTATATATTTTTATTTTGCGATGAACACCATCAATGTGTCTTTTTAGGGTTCCTTTTAGAGTACACATATAATCACATTCGCTGCATTTATATTTTTTTATTTTGCGATGAACACCATCAATGTGTCTTTTTAGGGTTCCTTTTAGAGTACACATATAATCACATTCGCTGCATTTATATATTTTTATTTTGCGATGAACACCATCAATGTGTGTTTTTAGGTTTCCTTTTAGAGTACACATATAATCACATTCGCTGCATTTATATTTTTTTATTTTGCGATGAACACCATCAATGTGTGTTTTTATGTGACCTTTACTGTTGCACACATAATTACACTCGCTGCATTTATGACTTTTTATCTTGCGGTGAACACCATCAATGTGTCTTTTTAGGTTTCCTTTTAGAGTACACATATAATCACATTCGCTGCATTTATATATTTTTATTTTGCGATGAACACCATCAATGTGTGTTTTTAGGTTTCCTTTTAGAGTACACATATAATCACATTCGCTGCATTTATATATTTTTATTTTGCGATGAACACCATCAATGTGTCTTTTTAGGGTTCCTTTTAGAGTACACATATAATCACATTCGCTGCATTTATATTTTTTTATTTTGCGATGAACACCATCAATGTGTGTTTTTATGTGACCTTTACTGTAGCACACATAATTACATTCGCTGCATTTATGACTTTTTATCTTGCGGTGAACACCATCAATGTGTCTTTTTATGTGACCTTTACTGTTGCACACATAATTACACTCGCTGCATTTATGACTTTTTATCTTGCGGTGAACACCATCAAAGTGTCTTTTTAGGTTTCCTTTTAGAGTACACATATAATCACATTCGCTGCATTTATATATTTTTATTTTGCGATGAACACCATCAATGTGTGTTTTTAGGTTTCCTTTTAGAGTACACATATAATCACATTCGCTGCATTTATATATTTTTATTTTGCGATGAACACCATCAATGTGTCTTTTTAGGGTTCCTTTTAGAGTACACATATAATCACATTCGCTGCATTTATATTTTTTTATTTTGCGATGAACACCATCAATGTGTCTTTTTAAGTGACCTTTACTGTAGCACACATAATTACACTCGCTGCATTTATGACTTTTTATCTTGCGGTGAACACCATCAATGTGTCTTTTTAGGTTTCCTTTTAGAGTACACATATAATCACATTCGCTGCATTTATATATTTTTATTTTGCGATGAACACCATCAATGTGTCTTTTTAGGGTTCCTTTTAGAGTACACATATAATCACATTCGCTGCATTTATATTTTTTTATTTTGCGATGAACACCATCAATGTGTCTTTTTATGTGACCTTTACTGTTGCACACATAATTACACTCGCTGCATTTATGACTTTTTATCTTGCGGTGAACACCATCAATGTGTCTTTTTAGGTTTCCTTTTAGAGTACACATATAATCACATTCGCTGCATTTATATATTTTTATTTTGCGATGAACACCATCAATGTGTGTTTTTAGGTTTCCTTTTAGAGTACACATATAATCACATTCGCTGCATTTATATATTTTTATTTTGCGATGAACACCATCAATGTGTGTTTTTAGGTTTCCTTTTAGAGTACACATATAATCACATTCGCTGCATTTATATTTTTTTATTTTGCGATGAACACCATCAATGTGTCTTTTTATGTGACCTTTACTGTTGCACACATAATTACACTCGCTGCATTTATGACTTTTTATCTTGCGGTGAACACCATCAATGTGTCTTTTTAGGTTTCCTTTTAGAGTACACATATAATCACATTCGCTGCATTTATATATTTTTATTTTGCGATGAACACCATCAATGTGTGTTTTTAGGTTTCCTTTTAGAGTACACATATAATCACATTCGCTGCATTTATATTTTTTTATTTTGCGATGAACACCATCAATGTGTCTTTTTATGTGACCTTTACTGTTGCACACATAATTACACTCGCTGCATTTATGACTTTTTATCTTGCGGTGAACACCATCAATGTGTCTTTTTAGGTTTCCTTTTAGAGTACACATATAATCACATTCGCTGCATTTATATATTTTTATTTTGCGATGAACACCATCAATGTGTGTTTTTAGGTTTCCTTTTAGAGTACACATATAATCACATTCGCTGCATTTATATATTTTTATTTTGCGATGAACACCATCAATGTGTCTTTTTAGGGTTCCTTTTAGAGTACACATATAATCACATTCGCTGCATTTATATTTTTTTATTTTGCGATGAACACCATCAATGTGTCTTTTTAAGTGACCTTTACTGTAGCACACATAATGACACTCGCTGCATTTATGACTTTTTATCTTGCGGTGAACACCATCAATGTGTCTTTTTAGGTTTCCTTTTAGAGTACACATATAATCACATTCGCTGCATTTATATATTTTTATTTTGCGATGAACACCATCAATGTGTCTTTTTAGGGTTCCTTTTAGAGTACACATATAATCACATTCGCTGCATTTATATTTTTTTATTTTGCGATGAACACCATCAATGTGTCTTTTTATGTGACCTTTACTGTTGCACACATAATTACACTCGCTGCATTTATGACTTTTTATCTTGCGGTGAACACCATCAATGTGTCTTTTTAGGTTTCCTTTTAGAGTACACATATAATCACATTCGCTGCATTTATATATTTTTATTTTGCGATGAACACCATCAATGTGTGTTTTTAGGTTTCCTTTTAGAGTACACATATAATCACATTCGCTGCATTTATATATTTTTATTTTGCGATGAACACCATCAATGTGTGTTTTTAGGTTTCCTTTTAGAGTACACATATAATCACATTCGCTGCATTTATATTTTTTTATTTTGCGATGAACACCATCAATGTGTCTTTTTATGTGACCTTTACTGTTGCACACATAATTACACTCGCTGCATTTATGACTTTTTATCTTGCGGTGAACACCATCAATGTGTCTTTTTAGGTTTCCTTTTAGAGTACACATATAATCACATTCGCTGCATTTATATTTTTTTATTTTGCGATGAACACCATCAATGTGTGAGATTAAATTTCTTTTGTGGTAACACATATAATTACAGTCGCTGCATTTATGAATTTTTAATTTGCGGTGAAAGACATTAATGTGATTGATTAATTGATATTTACAGCATTCGTTACATTTCCATTTTTTAAATACATTTTTTCGGTTTTTAATTGGCGTTTTTACGTTTAAGCATTGCCAACACAAAAAAGTAAAACACTCATTAAATATTGCATTGCTATCATTGCATTGAACATGGGCGGACTTGCTTCTATCAATTAGACACCCGCATTTCGTACACGAAAAATCTATAAGATTTAGATTTACTTTCGCAATTTTCATTGTGGCTTCTTCTTTTTTGTATTTTGCGACTTTCGCCAAATTGTGAATATCAGGTTCTTTCTTGATAAATTGAACATCTTCTATTTCAATTTCCCGCTGTTGATAATTGTTAATTTCTTGGATATCATTTTGAAAATTCACTTCATTTTTTATATTAACAGAACTAATGAATTCTGAACTGGAATGTTTCATTTTGAAAATAATAATTAAAGCTTACTCTGCAATAAATATAGGTTGAGTATTTTTGACACCTCTTTTACTGTGGGCTTTGATCGATAGGCTTTTCGATATTTTTTATAATTGATACTCACTTTTATCTATGATCGTATTAGGGTATTATTGTTATTATTTGAACATAATATAAGAAAACAATTATATTTTTAGTATCATAGTTTACAGCAAATGCTTAACTGACAGTGACAGTGACAGTGACAGCTGTTCATCTATCGAATTTTGTTAGTTTAAAATATTGCCATTATCTATAAGATTCAAAAAATCCAATTCATCTTGGTTGGGTTTTAAAAAGTATTATAAAACACTAAAAAAATAATGGATTTTTGGCTTCTAAAACTGTGTTCGGAAAAGCAATCGGTCGTGCAATAAAAAATCAATAATATTCGAAGTAATTTGAAACATATTTTAGGCTTTTATAAAATGCAAATTTCACATATCTAGTACTTGTATTAGATATTCACGAGAAAACATTATATACAGGATTTAGGCATTTGAAAGTTCAAAACCCACGGTGACTTGAACCCACGGTATTCAAGTCATAATACTGGGAAATTCCATGGGAATCTATCAAGCATGGACGACATGGAAGGATTAATTTATTTATTTAAACATTGCCACTGTTCTAGCAAAATCATAGTTTTGGGCGTTCGAAAATTCTTACTAATAAATCCTGTTTAGCGAAACGAATGGTTAACTAAGTTGACGTTTAGCAGGCGACGCGTTTTTTGACACATTTTACGCTAGCAATAGCGCTGTCAGTTCACTCGCGTCGTGTCAGCTGTCCGCTTTGGTATTTGACTGATTTATATATCGCTATCGAATTTTAACCGTTTTGTCCCATTTGCTGATCATTTTATTCTTTAAAATTAACTATTATCCAAGTTTGATTTGTTTTCTTGGCGATGGAAAAAATCACCAAAAGAAGGAAGATTTCTTCCCAAAACTGGGAAGAAGGTGAAAAGGTACCTTTAAAATAATTAACCTAATATTACAGGTCGAGTGTTGTTTATTATTCTTTTTATTCAGGTTCAAACCACGTTTATGGCGATTTATTACTATGAAAACTCACCATTGTGAAGAAAAATCAGCTTTGGTGACCTGGGACGTCCAATTGCTACAAATTTGGTGTCATCTGAGTCACTATGAATCACTATGAATCACTACTGCATTTAGAAAGATGTCATCGGTTTTTATAAGCTGATTTGAAATCGAACCAATCACATCAAAACAGTGTTGATCCTGATCAATACTGCATTTAATGCTTACTTAAAATGGCAAATTGGTTCTTATAGCTTTCACCTAGTGGCTATTTTTGTATGGAGTTGAGACGGAGTTGCAGCCCTCTCACTCACACGAGCGCGAGGGGAATGAGATAGACAGTGACCAAGACAACAGTTTCATTGATCCCGTCGTAACCAAGTAAGGCTTTATGGGGCTCTCAAAAACCTGGCAAATTCCTATTTTGCAGTTTCGGGGCTGAGTAAACTTCTTGTCCTCATCAAACACGATTAATCACCAAATGTTAATATAATCAGCGAAAAAAAATATTTGTTTTTGTTAGGTTATAATGCTATGGTGCCTAGAAATGTGTCAAAAAGTGGCTGGAATTACTCTTCATAAGCAAATCAATTTTAATTTCAACTCATTCATTCGCATGCGTTTAGAACAAACATTTAATTAAAATACTGATAACAGTCAACGATGCTACGACTTGGTAACGAAAGCATATTTCACACCTGTGGAATTGCCAGATATACATATATCAGGGGTGAGTAATAACCACGCTCTTTGCGCTTGCTTCAGGAAACTACCTAATAAATAAAAGACAGTTTTTGACAGGTTTATAAAATTGTTTCCTTGTATTTAAAAAAAACTTCTTCCTCCCAATACAAATATGTAGATTTATGCAGTTCTCAATAAAACAAAAAAAAATATATAAACAGTTCTTTTTAGTAAAACAATATAAACTCCTTCCCGCGTTCGATTGATATGGGTAATTGTTAATAAAATAAAAAATACAAGTCGTTGAGTCCACAATCCAGCAGAAAAAGAAAGTTTGGAAGGGAGGCCGTCCCTTTTATATCTTCTGTCAAACTGACAGCCCGAGATGTCGGCTGTCAGATTCCGAAAAAGAAGAAAAAACTAAAACTGAAATTCATAGAGCGAATTATTCTTTTTTTTATGAAAACGAAACAAGGAAATGATCATTGAATTAGATTTAATTTCTAAATGAAAAATATGTATAAAAATTATTTCAAACCATATTTATTTTATTTAAACAATTTGGGGTTGCGAGAACCTCGAGACTAAAAGTCGCCTCAAGGCTTGGGGGAAAAAATCGAACATTTTAAAAATCAAACTGCTACAAATAATATATTGTCGTATAGAAAGCGGGTACTATTTCAATGTTTACGAGTAAATTTGAATAAATACTATTCAACGCCTTTTTAACGGATTTTTCATTCAGAAATATGCCGAGCCCCTATAGGGTGGTTCAGAAAAAAACATTTTGCAATTAACATTAATTTGAATTCAAATACTCATATCGACAGGGCCGCTGATATTTTACGCTTTTTTTTAAGAAAAACCGTACAAAAAACATAAGCACTTATTCTTTTTAGATCATCGATCCGGTTTAGCCGGCCGTGCGGTTATAATTAGATATAATTATAATTAGAATAAACTAAATTAATGAACTCAAATTATAACTCGTCGCAATTGTCATATCAGCGGGCGCGCAAAGCAATGCGCGTGCAGATAACTTTGCGTGAGGGAGAGGGAAGATCAAAAAGCGTGTCTTTAGAGTGTAGTTATCCACTTATGGATAAAATTCACGTATTCCGTAAACACCAATATATTTATGAACATACTAGATCATTGGGTAAATGTAGGTATTTATAATGAAATCCGTTTAATACATAATAATATCGGTTAATGACCTTTTTGAATTTTGTCATAATTAGGATATATATATATTTATATATATAGGGTGTACACCGTGTCCCAAAACCTGTTAAAAAAAAACAGCTAATTGGCCCTGCGTTTTCAAATATGATTTATTTTGCCTTCATATCGGATTCAGTGAATAAAAATACACTTTAGGTGATAATATTAAATCGTTCTTGTCGTAATTTCGTGCGCTTGCGAGGCCACGCCGCTCCAGGTCATTGACCGACCTTGGCCGTGCGCGAGCGAGCACTGAAAGAGCGAAATACAAAAAGGGAATTTACGCGAGCTTCGCATTTTTCATACAATTTCTTACGCGTAATAGGGAACATAACCACCCCCTTAAGCCTCCCGGAATAGTCTTAAAACACTCTGTTTATCCCTATAATTACTAATATTTAATTTGTTCGTCTCATACTTGAATCTCATAGTTCCATGACTTGATATTTATTCATTAATATTAAATGTAATTATCTTGAAATAGGTGACCGCGACCGCGTCGATCAGCTGTCGTACTTATTAGAAGAATCGTGTAATATTATCACGAATATTCAAAATTTTGAGACTATTCATTCAACCGAGAGTTCATTTAAACTTTTGATACTAAACTTTCAATTCAAAACGCCGTTGCCGGTATCAAATAAATAATTATAGTCTGTTTATATTATGAAATTTAAACAGTGAAACTAAACCGGTGGCGCAGTGACTAGGCATCCATACCTCGCTACCCTCGTGCATCTGCCCTGTGCTTTCGCCGCTCTGTGGTTACTTTGAACGGCCTTATATCGTGAAGAAAACCATTTGCCGGTTTCAATTTTAAGTTGTCCTCCACTTTTTCATAACGATTGATGTATTTTTTAATTGGTTGCCTTTGTTTTGTTTCAGACTTGAACAAAATAATCAAACAAAAAAAAAACAATTTTTAGAAGTGGAGTGTGAAACTAGGAAAATAGATTTGAAGTTAAATAAACTTGAGTATCGCATGAAATTAAAAGAATTTTTAGATTCGAAACGTTAATGTTGACTTGTAAGTACATAGTTTGAATAAATAGATATATTTTTTAAAATTTGTTTTATTTTCAATGCAAAAGGTGGTTTTAGTTAATTTTTAAGGATACTATAACAACATATTTTGACAACACAATCTATACAATAGGAAGTTATACTAAACAATCAATTATTAATCTCAGGTTAGATAGTATTATTAACCTTATGAACTTTATTATATTTTATTATAATATATACACAATCATTTCTTAAAATTAAATATTAAGATCATAATATTTCAGAGGCTTATTCTAACATGCGCACAATCTATTGTGCCAATAACTTTTGGAAATGAAGCAATTTCATAGAATTCTCTGATTACTGTGTCGAGAGGTTTAAATCTAACATAATGTCTTCTTAAATTAGCAATAGCTTGACTGACAGTCCACACAATTCTACAAGCTGAAGATACAGCTAAACCACTAAAATCTGATGATGCAATCAACATTGATCCAAGGGCATAAAATCGCCAAGTCAACAGAAGGCGTTGCAAAGGAAGAATAGCAACATTTCTGAAAATATGCCGCAGGGACGAGTCGTTGCACGCCGAAGTCGCAGTTATTATTAATTATAATATTTATGTTTTTTTTTTTATTGGTACACATTTTTCTATTACTAAATAGTATACCTAAGCATTATTTATTTAAAATAAAACCAATGAAAAAAAAACAAAATTAATTATGCCAAATAATTGATTGATTAATTAACACATTAATCAACAACCTAAGCCGACTACAGGCATCTCCAATTTAACATATATGTTTAGTACGGGCAATGTCCAGTTAGGTATGGTTATGTTTTATTCATCATCTAAGAAATATGTAGAAATAAAAATGAATAAAATAAATAAAACATTCATTTAAAATCTCTGTCACTCGAACGGATTATCCTAAAAGAAAATTAACATCATATTTTAGTAATATTTTAATTGTCACACGGTGAAATATTTTAACATTAATGTAATGGGGCTTCAAGAAAAACATAATCGATGGAATATAATTTTATGTTAACTTTTCAACCATATCTAATACGGATAACCCCGGTATATCTAAACATTCATTTCAAATTATTAACACCGTGGCTACTTTCGGTTTTTACTTATAAGTACCTATAGTAAAACATATTATAAGTAATGAATAAAATAATATAATTTAAAACAGTAGTTAGAAAGTATAAATTGGGTAATTTATCCCGCTATGAGAAGTTAAAACAAACCCTCAAAACGCTTTTCATCAATATTTAAAAAAAAAGAACCTACTTTACACTAAAAGGAATGATGAACGATGGAACTAAAAAAAGTGGAAATAGACGAAAAACATTATAGCATTGTAAAGCATTGACGTCAGCTATCCGTCTTCGTTTAAAACCTCTTAAAATCAAATACATTAAGAAAATAAAAAGACTAAATTAAAATAAAAAAAAATATTAACTTTAAAATAATGATAAACTAATGGAAAGAAGTAATGCAACTAAGGTAGAAAAATAAATGTTTTTTTATGGTAATCGTTACTTAACGTCAACACTACTAAGTCATAAAGCATATTGAGCTGATAAAAAAAATACTGAAGGATTGGAAGGATTAATTACAGAGGCGCGGCACACCAAACGTCAAACGCGCGGACCGCACATTGCCCGCATTATAAAAACATTATATTTGGCGATGAACACCATCAATGTGTATTTTTAAGTTTCCTTTTTTAAAACTGATATAATCACACTCACTGCATTTATATCTTTTTATTTTGCGATGGACACCATCAATGTGTATTTTTAAGTTTCCTTTTTTAAAACTGATATAATCACACTCGCTGCATTTATATCTTTTTATTTTGCGATGGACACCATCAATGTGTCTTTTTAAGGTTATTTTTCTCATAAACATATTATCACACTCGCTGCATTTGTTTCCTTTTACACTGCTATGAACGTCTTTGATGTGATTGATTAATAGATATTTAAATGCAAACGACTTACAGCATTCGTTACATTTTAACTGTCCAAATATTTTATTTTTATTTGGTGTTTCTACGTTCAAACATAACCTACATAATAAAATAAAAAAGTCTTTGCACACGGATCTATCGCATTGAACATTAATGGACGCGGTGCTATCTAGAGGACTCCCGCACTTCGTACACGAAAAATCTAAAGCGCTTACATTTATTTTTGGAATTTTCTTTGTAATTTCTTCGTATTTCACGACATTCGCCAAATTGTAAATATCAGGCTCTTTCTTGATAAATTGAACATCTTCTATTTCAATTTCCCGCTGTTGATTAATGTTAATTTCTTGGTTGTCATTTCTAGAATTTTCTTCATTTTTCAGATTAACAGAACTAAATAATTCCCAATTGGAATGGTGCATTTTAAAACTAATAAAGCTTACTTTGCAATAAATATAATGGTTGCGTATTATTTGGCACCGCTGTCATTTTATTTAGGTTAAATATTACTATTGCTGTCAAAGATACAGATTTGAGTCACTTTTAAGGCCACAATTTGAACTTTGAAAAACATATTTTATTTAATAATTCAAAACATAATTTATTTATTAAGCAATAAAATAAACATAGGTAAACTTTCACCAAAATACAAAATTTCAAATTACATTTAAGTCAAGTAAAGTATGATAAAATGGAATTAAAAGAAACCTAATTAATATTATGTGTCTATGTACAGTCAAGAGCAATTTAAAGTTAACTATGAATAGACTTTTCGTCATACAATTAAATAAATTACCATTCATGGATACAAAACCCCCACCACAGAAACGTGTCTTGATTTGAGTCAATTTTAAGGCCACAAAACGAATTTTCAAAAACATAATTCTCGCTGTCAATGTTATTTAGAGCGAAATTCATTTCTAGTACTTTTTATTTGATAGGAAATTTAGTTATCATAGGGTTTTAAATGAAAAATTTCTTTGATTGTTAATATTATGATTTATTTTTCAACTCTATTGTCCAAGTAAGATTTTTTTCAAATAAAACGTACTATTTACTATTGGAAATGAGGACATTATTATTTACAAATAATGATTAGTGTCCTATTAAAGTGATAAGTGAGACATAAATTGGTATGAAATAAAACAAATTTTGGTTTAAAATCACTAAAATAATGAGTAGGCATTTTGTTAAATAAAATGCAGAAGAATTTTGGAAACTCAATAATAAAAAATTATGTTTTTTTACCGTACTTACTTGAAGTAAATAAATTCTCAGCTTTACGAAATCAAATATATTGTCCTGACCTAACAGACAACAGATATTTGGATAGATGCTTTATGAGTGTATTTCGTCTGTTACTTCAAAAACAAGTTAAATGACAAAATGGGGTAAAATGAGTTAAAAATACAGTTTTGATCAGTTTTTCGAGCTCTATCGACTGGTATAACACACTAAATAAAACGATGGCTGGTTTAGAAGTTAGCTTGTTTAAATACCGACTAAATACATTGATTCGCAGAAATATGTACTATTCTAATCTTCTAGGTGAATTTATAGGAGTTTTTTTATATATAGATTAATTCTAGGAAAAAAACACAAAATACCTTGAATGCTTTTAAATGTAAGTATATTTTCTGTGACATGACATCATATTTTAAGTAAAAATAGTTAAATATTGTTTTTTTTTTTTTTAGATGTATATTTCATATATACTTTTACAAACAAAAAACATTAAATTACAATTAATTATTTTGGTTGTTTAACGAATGCTTTTTTTTATAATTCTTCATATCAGCTAAAACACCTTAAGTTATTATAAATGTTTTGAGCAGGTAATATAGACCCTATTATATTAATCACTAATGACTATTAAAACAAGTTAAATACGTTTAGACGATTTGAACAGTTCACTTGTGCGCGTTTCGGCCAGCCGTACTGCATTGAAAATATTTCATTTTACTTTTATGAATTTATTGCATTTTTTTCATGCTTTTTTGCGCATGAGGGTGACTCTTCAGACCTCAATGAAGATCAACAACGCGTGGTGGATGAATGTGAATCACTTTTTGGAGATGATTTATCGGATGATGATCCCACATACAGGCCTTATGTGCCTCCGTCAAGATCTATTTCTTCAAGAACTATCTACCACCACAACAGCCAGCCAGCCAGTGCAGGAATGAACTGGATACACGAGTACAAGTCATTTAACTTTAAACACGAGTATCATTCCAAATAAGATTTGACATATTGTTTATAAATTCATTTAATTAGTGAACATTTTGTTGTCAGATGATGAAATATAATACTGAAATATTTAGCTAATAATTTACTGACTATATTGCTTTTAACAAACATTTAATATAAATAAATGATTTGTCATATGGTTGGCAATCTATGTATATTTATTTTTTTCTCTTATGAATTACTTTAATATTTAGTAATATAATATTGTAATAATTACAAATTAACTAATCCTATATTGCTTTTAATATACATTTATTAAAAATAAATGTTTTAATATATTGTTGGCAAATATAAAGACTGCTGTCTGTCACAAGTTGATATTAAATGTATTACAAACTTTGACAGATACCTACCTATAAATATATATAAATAGATACCTACCTATATTGTTCAAAAAAAAGGTAAATCTCTAGATAAGCAACTTTTGTGTAAGAGTTTAATTTAAATAAGAGGAATACTTTTGCAGTTTGCATTAGGTTTGTATGTTTTGCTGTTACCATTTTGTGTTTAAAATATTTTCCACTACATTTATCATATATCAGCCAGCCACTATATGATTATTAAATTTTTCTTTCGTAGCTATTTTACATCCATAATCTGGCAGCACTCTAAACACCTGTCAAAATGACGTTTCTAGACAACGCTTTTGAACAAAACTGTAAACATAGATATAGGCTGTGAAGTGAAAACCACAAGAACTGATAAATACTGCATGTGGCTGTATTTATTAAGTAAAATATTCCTTTCCTAATATTTAAAAAATAAATATTTCTTTTCTTTGTTTTAATTTGTATGTTCAAATATTAAAATGTAAAAAAGACGTTACTATTTGTCAATAATGACGTTTAGGTAGATAGTTAGACCAATCTGCCAACATACGATCAACCTGCCCAATTATACTTAAACACCAAATATGGAGGAAAACGAAAATAAAACTTCTATTAAAATAGAACAAATTGATGACCATATCAGCAATAAACATGAGGAAGCCATTGATTGCAATTCATTCGACTCTCGTTTTGACGGTAAACAAACGCCATCATGCAAGCATCTTCTTGAAACCTCATTAAATCCGTCTCGTTTTGGTAAAAGATGCGATTGTGTCCAAAAAGAAATGATAAAAACTGAGGATTGTGATTATTTTGAAGAAGAAAATACTAAATTTATTAAATTAGAACCAAATATGTCGAGTTTCCAACATTGTCTTAAAGCAGAATCAACTTTTAAATGTTGTCGTCCAACACCACAAACCATGAAAGTTCCCACTTTAATATTGAAGAAAACCGATTTAACTTGTGGCAGTTGTAAGTGTACCCTCGATAAAAGTTGTTTTATAAATAAAGGAATTAATAAACAAGATGAATCATATTTAATATGTGTGAATTGTAAAGAAAAACGAAAACATCGTTTAAAATTAAGTACTTGTTGTACCAAGGAACGGTTTAAATTGAAATATGGTGTAAGTTCAGATAAATCTATAACTTATATCGATAAGGTACATCAAAAAATAAGAAAATTTAAATGCAGTGAGTGCGAATATACAAGTCCACTTAAAGCAACTTTACAAACCCATATCGACGTAGTTCATCGGAAAATTAGAAAATTTAAATGCGGTGAGTGCGAATATACAAGTCCACTTAAAAAAACTTTACAAACCCATATCGACGCAGTTCATCGGAAAATTAAACAATTTAAATGCGGTGATTGCAAATACACGACTGCATATAAGCAACAATTACCGAACCATATTGATATAGTTCATCGGAAAATTAGAAAATTTAAATGCAGCGAGTGCGATCACAGTAGTTCAAGGAAAGCAGATTTACAAACGCATATCGATGGAGTTCATCGAAAAATAAGAAAATTTAAATGCAGCGAGTGCGATTACACAAGTCAAGCAAAGCACATTTACAAAGGCATATCGATGGAGTTCATCGGAAAATAAGAAAATTTAAATGCAGCGAGTGCGATCACACTAGTTCAAGCAATGCAGATTTACAAAAGCATGTCGATAGAGTTCATCGAAAGATAAGAAACTTTAAATGCAGTGAGTGCGATCACAGTAGTTCAAGCAATGCAGATTTACAAAAGCATATGGATGGAGTTCATCGAAAAATAAGAAAATTTAAATGCAGCGTATGCGATCAGAGTAGTTCAAACAAATCAAATTTACAAAAGCATGTCGATGGAGTTCATCGCAAAAAATTAAAAGATTCATCATCAACTTTAATTAATCGAGATCACAAAAATCACCGTTATAAAAAGTTCAACAATAAGCAATATGTCAAAATTTACATTTGACGATATTGAGTTATAATTAAGAGATAAGTTCAAATTAAAATTCTCTTTATTTTGACAAAAAATGATCCTACAAACGTATTTTATTTGTAAATCATAAAAAAACGCTTTTACTTATTCGTTAATTAATTAATGTTAAAATATGGAGCAAGTTATCGTATTTCACAATATGTGTATGTAATTACGCAGTTAAGTTTTAAAACGGAGCATATTTAATGGCCAGATAAAACCTTCTATTCCACGCACTGCGCACTAGTTGCCAATCGTTTTGGAGAATTATTTTTTTCGTTAATTATATTTAAATAATGTTTAAACTGTCATTTTAGATTTAGATAAAAAAACATGATTTAAAGTAGAGTGACTTTAGTTAAGAATATTAGTAATTAATACTAGTAATGTAAGAAAATACCCTATATAAAAGGCAGCTTATAAATTTGAGAAATTTGAAGAGAATTACATCGCTCTAAAGGTTAACGGAAAATATCCTGTTAGTTATTCAATTTGGGTAATGAATATGGTCATAAAATAATTATTTACTATAAATTTAACCAACTTGACTAGGCTAAGTATCGTCTGTTCTAAGGTTGACTATTTATTATTGTTTTATGAATTAGGTTATGTTAGACAATGGAAGTAATGTGCGTATTATAATTTTAATAATGTATAAGTAAACATAATATTACTTAGTTAAATAATTATGTGCTATTTTCGCCCATTCTATAAAAATGAAATCTCTACTATTCTATCTTAGGTATATTTGGGAAAGTAGGACGGTATGCCACGCATCAAGGCTTTGAGAGTTATACTATCCTTAGTCAACAAAAAAACAGTATAACTAGATATTTACAGTTAATTACAGATTTCATATTTTTTGTATAATAATTTGAAATACTGAATTTTATTCAGTTTTTATTCTATGTTTGTATCATAATATTATGTAACGTAGAGCTATCAGGATCAAATAAGCCAACATAATGAAAGTCAGTATTATCAAATGTAAACTAAAACACCAGAAAACAACTAATCGTCATCATCTCCATCAACAGCATCATCGAGATCATCATCATCAGTAGTGGCCCACATATGCGAGGCCAGCTATGCACCGACTGCATATTGGCCAATATTCCCACTCATTAAGAAGGAAAATGTTTCTTTATTGAAAAATGTAAAACAAAAATAATTACTGTGAACATAATTACTGTCAATTGTAAAACATATACAAAACAAAATGTATGACCGGCATAGAAAACTATATAAAACGAAGCTAAGTGCTGGTGGTTGTCGACACCTAGTCCTGAAGGAGGCAAGTCGTTCCAGGCCAATGTGGGTCTTATGTTTTGTTAATCCGTCGATATGTCCTGCAAAAAGACCAGGATAAGATTTTCTACCTATAAAATTGGAATACTCGGAAGATCGTCTTTTCCATACGAATCGGTTGATAAGATTTTCTTTTTAAAATATTGTGTAACTTTAAATTTATCACATGACTGCTTCATATTAATATTCGGTCATTTGTCGGTCAATGTCCTGAAAGCTCAATCACAAGGAAGAAAGGATAATTAATTGATAATAACTTTGAATAATAAATACCAATATTAGTTTTGATTTTGAGAAACATGGCAGGTACCTGTAATAGAAAGATATGAATTAGGTACTGTTTATTTTTGTTTACTTATTTTTTTATTTATAATGATGCTTGCGAGTGTAATTATAAAATAATAAAAATTAACTCCAATCTGAATAACTTAGTACTTACAGTTTGAGAATTGTTAAATGGTAAAAGGCCAGTCCTTTGAACGTCCAGCGTCATAAACATCACTTGTTGACATGACCTTAAGTTTTGAGGGATCTACTTTAGTTGAGGACGTTGCGAATAACGCCTAAATACCTTATCAGCTTGGATCTTATCAGCGTCTTAAGTTGGTGGCTCAGAACTGCTATAAGCATGTTTGATGATTAATTTATAATTAATTCATAAATTTCATATTATTGTTTGTTTATCTGTCAATATAAGAGTGTCGCACTCATTGGAATGAATACCTAATCTATTATTTATCTGCTGGAGTTGCCATGGCAACTAAGCGTTTTATTGAATATTCCTTCTTCAAATGTTTGACCTAAAATTTAAAGATTCATTGAAATTGAGAAATATTAATTTTTTAATTTCACTAAAATTATGTAGATATAATTTTTAAAATATAAAAAAAACTTGAATGGTTAGAATGGTGAGAAAAACTCGATAAACGACGACATTTCTAAATGTAATCAGTTTAGAAAGTTGTATCTAAATATTTATATTTTAAAAAAAATGTTACGATATGTGAAATTTAGGACATCTTATCTGTATATCACAGTGTAGGGTTGCCAGATGGTATCCTATTGGAGGACATGTCCTCCTTTTTATGATTTGTCGTCCAGTCTCTATGAATAAAATAAAGTAAATTATATAAAAAATCTCGTTTAATTGTGAAACTCCTCCTTTTTTTTAAAAAAAAAACAATCTTTTTCCAAATAGTCATCTGGCAACCCTATCGCGGTGTTGCAAGGCCGTGATTGATAGAATAGCGTTTATGATGGCCCAATAATCAGTATCGTGATAATATTAAACCTTTGCTGTAAAATAATCGCTAGCTGATCACAGCAGCAGTTCACGACTCCAGGTCTTTCATCGGGCTCATGAATATGGCGTTAGTGCTTTAATAAAAACTAATTTAGGGATGAATTATTTCACATTTTTTTTTTACTCGTAATAGGGAACATAAACACTCTCTTAAGCTTTCGGGAATATGCCAATAGGAAGCAAAGTGACCGTTCCAGTGCCCAAAGCACGAGAATTTCATATAATAAATTATATTTTTAACCCCCGACGCAAACAGAGGGGTGTTTGGAAGTTTAAAGAGTTTGTGGATCGTTGCTTCATCTTAACTCTCAAACGGATGATCGGATTTTAATAGTTTTAGCAAGGTGACTTGATCGAGAGTATTCTTAGCTATGATTTAAGAAAAATCTGTCCAACTCTTCCTGGTCCTCGTGGCTTCATCCTCCGACGAGATGGAACGGCTTCTGCTGGTAGCGGACACAGCCTCCGTTTGTTTTGCGCCGGATGAAACCTCCGCATTTGGATCCCTATAAGAAAGATAAATGCTGCATTAAATGACGTTTTCAGTCAAAAGCGCGTTGTTTTTTGTGTTTTTAGAAGTTTTTTAAATATTAAGAGCTATCGCCGACCAGTTAATTAGTTAATTAATAGGTATTTTAAAGGAGGCTTTTAAAGTTTAGCATTTTAACAACTTTTTGGTATGAAATAACACTATTAGCAGACCAATGTTCATGATCATAAATTTAGCGTTTTATTATATTTTTGAAAAAACAACAGGAAACAATTTTAAAATATTAAATCTACAAATTGGAACTCACTTAAGTTTTACTATTTAACTTATTTTATGAAAAATGGTCGGGTTTTAGGTACATCAAAATATAGCTGACTGGTTTAGCGACTACGGTGGTCGGTGAAACAGTTGGGTGACTATAACACCGACTTCCTGACGCTTCAGATGACTATAAAACTTATGACCTCAACCATCAAGTCGAAAATCACGAAACAGACGTCGACAGCAGATGGCATATATTTTGTCTATGGACCAGGTATGCTCAACGTTTAAAACTCATTTTTATTATTTATTAGGATATGTCAGAGAGCTAAAAGCAGGAGAAAAAAACTTTTTAGGAATTCCCTTCAAATGACAATATAAAAAAATATTTACACATTATGACTTGAAAATTATGACAAATTGAATAATAATCTTTGTTACTTACTAAGTTTAATACATTTCAGCTATGAAATAATATTATAACCATATAATATTAACAATGTTTGCATAATAATAAAATTGATTATGACTTGGTATGCTAATATGTATGAAGGCGACGCCCATACAATGTTTTCTCTATGGTAGGAAAATAGAGTCGATAAGAGGAAGGGAGACATAAAATGTTTAATAAGTACAATTTACACAAGCTTTTTATTAAATTTAAAATAAAACAGTTATGTTAGTTTATAAATAAAACGAATGTTTTGTGATTGGTACTCTATAAAGCTTATTTAAAAGGATTCTTTGTATCAATGTCTTAAGGAGAGGTGAAGCGCACTTTCACCTTATATGGTATGACAACTTAGAAATAAAATACAAAATTTGCCTAAAATTGGTGATTTTCGTTTTAGTTTTTAAATTTGAAAATGATAATTTATGCTAAAAGTTTTTAAATTTTTAGAAAATGTATGTATTTGTGTTTTTATTTTAAAAAAAATGGATTTCAAAACATATCCCTTATTTAAAAAAAAAAATAACTGAATGCTATCAATACTTCATACAAAATGGCAGGCCGCGGTTTGTGTTATAAGCGCCGTTATGCTCGTCATAGAGTTTGCACCTTTCCGTTCATGGTGCAAGGTTTCTTTTCGCAGGCAGCAATTTGTAGGTCAGAATCGTTCGAATGGTGCCCTTCGTATGAAGTCCCGTTAAGTCTCCACCAAGTGCCGAATTATACAGATAGTAATACTTTTTACTGACAGCAGCATCCCAGCTGCATTCATCTCGAGGGCGGTTCAACCAGGGAGGGTGTTAACGCACCATAGATAATATTTTAGCCTTTTTTTCAATTTTTCGATAATTTATAGAATATTTTTAGTCCGTTATAATCCAAATAATTACGCGTTTGTTTTAAATGATATTGTTTTACCATAGAGCATCATTAATATATACCAGTAGGACAGTGATTCATACCGCAAATAAACTTTCTTATTTTCTGGTGAACGGCGTCAATATGAGTGTAAATTGTATTGGCTAAACATTAAAATTGTCAATGAACGCCATCTAAAACCAAAAATCCAACACTTTTATTAGTTCAACATATATTTATTATCCAATTAACGCCAATATAAATTCCTAAATTTTAGTTACTTGAATATGCATAATCGGTCGCTGAATTTAAACAAATTAAAGATGATTATTTTATTGTGTTTTGTGGTTCAGATGCTTTCTGCTAATTCAACATTAGAAAATGTTTTTTTTACCCTATCGGGTCTGATTATACAATTAGGTGATGAAATATTTGATTCGGATGATCTAATAAAAAAATTGTTATAAAAGCTGGCTATTATTGTTGAATTTTGCGAGTTTTTGTCTTAATATTTTCAGTATTTTCATTTTAATAATATTGCTAAAATCTTGAGACAGATCTGTAAATAAATATCTCTCGTAAGTTCGGTATAGGAGCATTGAAGCTGAATCTATATGAGATTGGGATTTTTATCTATTCATTTAATTGTTTATTTATCTACCTTTATCCACTCAATTACTTGTTAATTGCTTTTAAAAGAAGTTCAACACACTGGCACGACGGAACCACGCAAAAACAATCTTAGTCCGTTTTATAGGCGCCAATCGTTTTGAAATAAACTAGAAATTATAATCAATTTCTAAAAAAAATATGAAAAAATGTAATTGCATTATTTTTGTGTAATTTTAACTTCTAAAGTAATAAAATGTTAATAAATATATTGTTTTTAAAAATGTAAGGACATTCCTAAGTATAAAAATGAAATAGTGTTTCCCACGGGATTCCTTATCACTTGACTTCCTCGCCTCTGGACTAAATGGGTCAACTTTTTCTCGTGCACGTCCTTTTATGGGGTTATTTTAGACATCAAACGAAACGACTATTGTTTTAAAGGTTTTCTTAATTTTATCATTTTTTCCAAACAAAATCTATAATAATCTTAAAAATCACGTGGAATGCTTCTGCATCTATCTCAATGCAAAAATATGAAACTAGTTAAACCCTTCAACATTTGCATCTTGCTATTTCCTGCTCGAAAAAGATATTCTCTTTAACAACACATCCTGGCCAAATGCGACAAATTTGCTAGGATAGGTGGAACCCGCAGACCACAAAGGAATACTTCCCTGGTGACTGCTACTCAAAACGCCGCTTTCTGAATGCTGGGTTCCACTGGTGCACCACTCACTCACGGCTGACCACAGAAGCATGTGGTTCAGAGGAACGGCCTACTTAAAGGATCTTCTCTTATTTAATTTAATTTTAAAATTCCCGTCTGCAGTTGAGTCGCTCTACTCAAAATCCAAATCATACTGACAGTAAAAAAAGTGACAGCATTAGGATAAAATATCAGCGCTGCCAATGTCGAAACTAATGTATTATAATATTATTTAATTTATTTATTATTATTCTATAGTAATTGTGTGTTTACTAATGTGTTAATATAATATTGTTTTTGATGCCAATTTTGAAGTGAGAAATGTTAATGAGGTATGAAATTACTTTTTTGTATAATAATATAAAAAACTTAATCTTAATGTGAAAACGGAACAATTTTTTATAGGATTATTTTACTGCCCATTTGAGTTACTTTTTTGGCACATTAAAAAACTTGTAGAATAAAATTGTCCAGTTTCAAGTGAAGAATAACACCATAGATCGATTTGCTTGAGAAAAAAAACACCTAAAATTGACAAAAACACTAAAATTCCTAAAAGAAAACATCTGACCACTAACTAGTGTTATTTCCAAAAACGTCGAATTCATAATTATTGACGCAAAAGGATTGAGTTCGTAGGCAAATACGAGGGTAGAATGAATTAACCTATTAAGTACCTAGTTGTTGCAATTATAACGATTTTACGCAAAACTGTGTTATGCGCATTCAAAAGATAATTACCGTGGCTGTAATCATTTTATTCAAAATGTGCAAATAACAGGAATGTTTCTGTAAATATCTGAAACTCCAAATGAAATACAAAATATCTCTTAAAACCACACACTTTGCATATGAACTTTTCTAATTTAAGATGACAGTACTTAATTGTAAATTTATATCTGAAATGCTACATTAAAAACAACATATTGTCTTAATAATATGATAATGTTTTTGTTATTTAAATGAACCTTAATGAACTAGCTGAACTTTCTTATATGTGGTGTCTATAGTTATGTATTTGTAATTTTTGTTTAGCAAAATTTGTAAAATCACACTCGCTGCATTTCAACTTTTTTATTTTCCGATGAACGGCGTTAATATGCCTCTGTAAACTTTCATTAGTTGAAGATGCATATTCACATTCGCTGCATTTAAACTCTCTTATTTTCCGATTAACGGCGTGAATATGTTTCTGTAAATTCCCATTAACTGAACTTGCATAATCACACTCGCTGCATTTAAACTTTCTTATTTTCTGATGATTTTATGCTATTTTTGTTTTCGGCTAATGTTTTTAATTTAAAAAAAAAGTTGTATCAGATCTTTTGGATTTTTTTATATCGGATAAAGAAGACTATCTTTAATGTTTTAGAAAAGAAATTTCATCACTTTCTTGTGGACACAATAATTGCCGTCATTTCACACCAATCACTTTCAAATTGATACATAAAGTTATCAGATAGGGGAAAAGTGAAATTTTTCTATAACTTTCTTAGTATATAAAATATCGAATTAATTTAAATTTGATATTATTCCCTAAATAAGGGCTGAAAACTCACAAAAGTAAACTTTTTTGATAGCGCCAACCATTAGTCTTAGGGGTGGGATAAAGTGCTTTTTCAAAATACAAAAACCATAACTCCCTTAATAATGACAGGATCAATTTCGTTCGAAATGTTAATTGTAGACCTCTAATTTCCCTACAACTTTTATTTGAAACAATTTTTGATATGAGCAACCCTCACGCCACAGTAATAAGAGGGATTCAATATGCGCACTCTCGGTTGAGCCGCGCGGCAGCTCGCGCAGAGTTTAAAACAAGTTCGTACAATTGGCTTTCGCTTAAAAAACACTATCTACTTAAAAAAAATGCAGTTGCCAAATATTTAAATGAATATATTTCAAAGTAAATGCAAGAGAAATGCACAAATATATTATTATATATTTTTTATTATAATACAGTAATAATCTTGGATTTTAGAATTTGTATTAATTTTATTAAATCCTCACTTAAATAGTTTTTGAACAGCACATTATAATAGCATTAAACCACAATTATTTCAAATATACGAAACTCAATTTCAATCTCAATTCAACCAAATATAAAAATAATGGTGAGCATCACATCTGCATATTAAAATTGTTATTTGAGGTGTCTTTAAATGTAAAAAAAAACTTGATTATGCTAATCATATAATTATTTTTTTTTGAACAAAAGATCTTCTTTCAGGTACTATTTAAGTAGGTACTTTTTGTTTGCACGCTTGTAATTGCAAATCGATAGGTTTTTTTAAATTCGTATTTATTGAATTTGTGCAATCGCACTGCCTGCTTTCAATTTTCTTTCATTTTCTGATGTAATTAATGCGTGGGTTTGTTATTTTATGTTAACTTAAAATGTTGCAGGGACGAAAAGATAATAAAAGTGTATAATTTAATGTTTATTTTTAATTAAGGCAAAGCGCGTTTAATCGTGCTAATATTACGGGCGCGGACATAAAATTTAATAAATTATTTTATAACGAAAGTGGTTTTATTTCAAACCAAGAGCGAAATAATATCACGTTTTATTTCAATTGTGCTGTTGCATTACAATACCTACTTTATTTTTTAATGACTGACTGAAATTAACACCAAATACTAATTAATTTGATTATCTGAATGGAAATTAAATTAACCGGATCTACTTAATTTAAATTAAATTCAATAAAAGTTGACTTTTGTGAACGCGTCGACCAAAAGGCGCGAATGACAATCTCGCTCTAACCTGTTCTAGGGCAGGCCAGGGTCGGCGCAGCGCTGGGTTTAAACTATTATTTTACATGTTATTGTAATTTTATGAACAACATTATGATTAAAATTAGATTGAGATGAACTTAACTGTAATTGCTGCATATAAATTTTCCATTTTTTTGATAAACTTCGTTGAAACTCTACATATTTTTTAACTGTAGGCATTCTCTGCATTTGAATTTAATTGTTTCACAATGAATTGCATCTACAGAATGTATTTATTTTTGCTGATGTCTTTTTGGGGAGTTAAACTATATCGACAGCTAAACCGGTCCCCTGAAAAGAAACCATCATACTAAAATAATTACATAATTAAAAAAACTTTGTTTTTCTTCGAAGGGCTTGCTTCGCGATTCTTTCGTAATTATGCTTGCTTCGCTTGCTTCGAAGGGTTTGCTTCGCGATTATTTCGATGGTTCTTTTCGTAATTAGGAAACATTTTTACAATATTTTTTGCTCATTAATGTTTGATTATTGATCTATATCAACCACTTAAAAGGACATCGGCATACACCTGTGAATGCTTCTGTAACTGTCCTTTACGTGTACTCACACTGACTGCATTTAAATTCAATAATTTCACGATGAGTTGCATCGATATGCTTCTGTAACTGTCTTCTATATGTACTCGTGTAATCGCACTCATTGCATTTAAATTTCTTTATTTTCCGGTGAATTGCATCGACATGTATCTTCAAATTTGATTTGTTTGTAGATGTGTGATTGCATTCGCTGCATTTAAATTTCTTTATTTTTAGGTGAATTGCATCGATATGTTGTTTTAAATGTGTTTTATATGCATTGGTATATTCGCATTCGCTGCAATGAAATTTTCTTATTTTCTGGTGAATTGCATCGACATGTATCTTCAAATTTGTTTTGTTTGAACATGTGTAATTGCAATCGCTGCATTTAAATTTTATTTTCCAGTGAATTGCATCGATATGCTGTAGTAAGCCTGTCTTATATGCACTGGTATATTCGCAATCGCTGCATTTAAATTTCTTTATTTTTAGGTGAATTGCATCGATATGTTGTTTTAAATGTGTTTTATATGCATTGGTATATTCGCATTCGCTGCAATGAAATTTTCTTATTTTCTGGTGAATTGCATCGACATGTATCTTCAAATTTGTTTTGTTTGAACATGTGTAATTGCAATCGCTGCATTTAAATTTTATTTTCCAGTGAATTGCATCGATATGCTGTAGTAAGCCTGTCTTATATGCACTGGTATATTCGCAATCGCTGCATTTACATTTCTTTATTTTTAGGTGAATTGCATCGATATGTTGTTTTAAATGTGTTTTATATGCATTGGTATATTCGCATTCGCTGCAATGAAATTTTCTTATTTTCTGGTGAATTGCATCGACATGTATCTTCAAATTTGTTTTGTTTGAACATGTGTAATTGCAATCGCTGCATTTAAATTTTATTTTCCAGTGAATTGCATCGATATGCTGTAGTAAACCTGTCTTATATGCACTGGTATATTCGCAATCGCTGCATTTAAATTTCCTTATTTTCCGGTGAATTGCATCGACATGTTTCTTCAAATTTGTTTTGTTTGTACATGTGTGATTGCATTCGCTGCATTTACATTTCTTTATTTTTAGGTGAATTGCATCGATATGCTGTAGTAAACCTGTCTTATATGCACTGGTATATTCGCAATCGCTGCATTTAAATTTCCTTATTTTTCTGTGAATTGCATCGACATGTATCTTCAAATTTGTTTTGTTTGAACATGTGTAATTGCAATCGCTGCATTTAAATTTTATTTTCCAGTGAATTGCATCGATATGCTGTAGTAAGCCTGTCTTATATGCACTGGTATATTCGCAATCGCTGCATTTAAATTTCCTTATTTTCCGGTGAATTGCATCGACATGTTTCTTCAAATTTGTTTTGTTTGTACATGTGTGATTGCATTCGCTGCATTTACATTTCTTTATTTTTAGGTGAATTGCATCGATATGCTGTAGTAAACCTGTCTTATATGCACTGGTATATTCGCAATCGCTGCATTTAAATTTCCTTATTTTTCTGTGAATTGCATCGACATGTATCTTCAAATTTGTTTTGTTTGTAAATGCGTGATTGCATTCGCTGCATTTAAATTTTATTTTCCAGTGAATTGCATCGATATGGCGTTGTAAACATGTCTTATATGCACTGGTATATTCGCAATCGCTGCATTTAAATTTTATTTTCCAGTGAATTGCATCGATATGGCGTTGTAAACCTGTCTTATATGCACTGGTATATTCGCAATCGCTGCATTTAAATTTCCTTATTTTTCTGTGAATTGCATCGACATGATTCTTCAAATTTGTTTTGTTTGTAAATGCGTAATTGCATTCGCTGCATTTAAATTTTATTTTCCGGTGAATTGCATCGACATGTATCTTCAAATTTGTTTTGTTTGTAAATGCGTAATTGCATTCGCTGCATTTAAATTTTATTTTCCGGTGAATTGCATCGACATGTATCTTCAAATTTGATTTGTTTGTAGATGTGTAATTGCATTCGCTGCATTTAAATTTTCCAATTTTCCGATGAACTACATTAATATGATCCACCAAATAATATTTGTTCATAAAATCCTTGTTACATTCATTACATTTGAATCGTATTTTTTTGTGTACAGAATCAATGTGACCTAATAAAATAGAGTTTTGCTTAAATGTCCTATTACACTCGTTACATTTATAATTTCTTTTTTTAATTTTATGTAATTTAGAGCATTTTTTGTTCAGAGGAGCAGTCAATGTTAAACAAAGTTTTGCCTTTTCTTTGCAATCCAAGCATAATAAATTTGACTCGTGTTGATTAAGTACGCTATTTATCAAACCGCAATTATCAACGGTACACTTGCAACTACGACACGCAAAGCCGATTTCATTTGTTGTCAAAATGGATGTTTCTACATTTTGCGTTGTTTTACATTTGAATTTTTGATCTGCGTTAACACAATATTCTCCACTTGAAATATTAGCTTCCGATTTGATAAATTTAGTATTTTCCTCTTCAAAATAATCACAGTGGTGATTAATTATAGTTTCTTTCTGGAAACCATAGAATCTTTTGTATTCAATGTGCGATTCACTAAAACGATCTGGATCAAGACTATTTTCGCATGATGGCTGTTGCGTCCCGTCGAAATGGCTGCCGGACGGATTGCAATCAACTGATTGCTCATATTTTACGGTAACATTGTCATCGTTTTGTTCTATTTTGAGAGCGGATTCATTCTCGTTTCCTTCCATAATTATAACCTCACTTAACCTAGTTCGGACATTTTCAGACAGTTCATTTTGACATTTCGACCTGATTATTCTTTTTACAAAATATAGAAATAGGAAAGAAAAATAGTTGACAAGACCGATTAATTTATTTTTAAATATTAAAAATAATTGTAAATTTTAATCGTGAATATCCGAATAGCAAAAATATTACTATAGTTTAATAGTATAATAATCTTTAACAAAATAAATTTCCCACCTCAGTTCATGAAAAATAGCAGGTGATGTAAAATAGAAGGCGATGAAAAATAGCAGTTATTAAAAGTAGCAGTTATCGAAAAA
Source organism: Neomicropteryx cornuta (assembly GCA_020383195.1). Classification (NCBI taxonomy): domain Eukaryota; kingdom Metazoa; phylum Arthropoda; class Insecta; order Lepidoptera; family Micropterigidae; genus Neomicropteryx; species Neomicropteryx cornuta. The sequence continues at coordinate 7,080,624 of JAHKQU010000031.1, forward strand.
TAGCAGATAGTAAAAAGTAGCAGGTAATAAAAAAATGCAAGCTTTAAAAAAATAGCATGAAAAATAGCCAGTGAAAAAAAATAGCAGTTCATGAAAAATAGCAGTTATTAAAAGTAGCAGTTATAAAAAAAAAGCATATAAAAATAGCATGAAAAATTTCAAGTGAATAAAAATAGCAGTTCATGAAAAATAGCAAGTGATGTAAAATAGAAGTCGATGAAATATAGCAGTTATTAAAAGTAGCAGTTATCGAAAAATAGCAGATAGTAAAAAGTAGCAGGTAATAAAAAAATGCAAGCTTTAAAAAAATAGCATGAAAAATAGCCAGTGAAAAAAAATAGCAGTTCATGAAAAATAGCAGTTATTAAAAGTAGCAGTTATAAAAAAATAGCAGATAAAAATAGCATGAAAAATTTCAAGTGAATAAAAATAGAAGTCGAAGAAAAATAGCAGTTATTAAAAGTAGCAGTTATCGAAAAATAGCAGATAGTAAAAAGTAGCAGGTAATAAAAAAATGCAAGCTTTAAAAAAATAGCATGAAAAATAGCCAGTGAAAAAAAATAGCACTTCATGAAAAATAGCATTAGATGAAAAATAGCAGTTATTCAAAATAGCAGATATAGAAAAATAGCAGATAGTAAAAAGTAGCAGGTAATGAAAAATAGCAATTTAAAAAAAATTGCATGAAAAATAGCCAGTGAATAAAAATAGCAGTTATGAAAAATAGCAGTTATCGAAAAATAGCATGAAAAATAGCCAGTGAATAAAAATAGCAGTTTATGAAAAATAGCAGTTATCGAAAAATAGCAGATAGTAAAAAGTAGCAGGTAATAAAAAAATGCAAGCTTTAAAAAAATAGCATGAAAAATAGCCAGTGAAAAAAAATAGCAGTTCATGAAAAATAGCAGGTGATGTAAAATAGAAGTCGATGAAAAATAGCAGTTATTAAAAGTAGCAGTTATCGAAAAATAGCAGATAGTAAAAAGTAGCAGGTAATAAAAAAATGCAAGCTTTAAAAAAATAGCATGAAAAATAGCCAGTGAAAAAAAATAGCAGTTCATAAAAAATAGCAGTTATTAAAATTAGCAGTTATCGAAAAATAGTAGATAGTAAAAAGTAGCATGTAATAAAAAATAGCAGCTTTAAAAAAATAGCATGAAAAATAGCCAGTGAATAAAAATAGCAGTTTATGAAAAATAGCAGTTATCGAAAAATAGCAGATAGTAAAAAGTAGCAGGTAATAAAAAAATGCAAGAATTAAAAAAAAGCAAGAAAAATAGCCAGTGAAAAAAAAAGCACTTCATGAAAAATAGCAGTTATAAAAAGTAGCAGTTATCAAAAAATAGCAGATAAAAATAGCATGAAAAATTTCAAGTGAATAAAAATAGCAGTTCATGAAAAATAGCAGGTGATGTAAAATAGAAGTCGATGAAAAATAACAGTTATTAAAAGTAGCAGTTATCGAAAAATAGCAGATAGTAAAAAGTAGCAGGTAATAAAAAAATGCAAGCTTTAAAAAAATAGCATGAAAAATACCCAGTGAAAAAAAATAGCAGTTCATGAAAAATAGCAGTTATTAAAAGTAGCAGTTATAAAAAAATAGCATATAAAAATAGCATGAAAAATTTCAAGTGTATAAAAATAGCAGTTCATGAAAAATAGCATGTGATGTAAAATAGAAGTCGATAAAAAATAGCAGTTATTAAAAGTAGCAGTTATCGAAAAATAGCAGATAAAAATAGCATGAAATATTTCAAGTGATTAAAAAATGCAGTTCATGAAAAATAGCAAGTGATTTAAGCAGGCGATGAAAAATAGCAGTTATTGGAAAATAGCAGTTATAAAAAGTAGCAGTTATCAAAAAATAGCAGATAGTAAAAAGTAGCATGTATTAAAAAATAGCAGCTTTAAAAAAATTGCATGGTAATAGCAAGTGAATAAAAATAGCAGTTATTAAAAGTAGCAGTTTAAAAAATGCATGAAAAATGCATGCAGTTATCGAAAAATAGCAGATAGTAAAAAGTAGCAGGTAATAAAAAAATGCAAGCTTTAAAAAAATAGCATGAAAAATAGCCAGTGAAAAAAAATAGCAGTTCATGAAAAATAGCAGTTATTAAAAGTAGCAGTTATAAAAAAATAGCAGATAAAAATAGCATGAAAAATTTCAAGTGAATAAAAATAGAAGTCGAAGAAAAATAGCAGTTATTAAAAGTAGCAGTTATCGAAAAATAGCAGATAGTAAAAAGTAGCAGGTAATAAAAAAATGCAAGCTTTAAAAAAATAGCATGAAAAATAGCCAGTAAAAAAAAATAGCACTTCATGAAAAATAGCATTAGATGAAAAATAGCAGTTATTCAAAATAGCAGATATAGAAAAATAGCAGACAGTAAAAAGTAGCAGGTAATGAAAAATAGCAATTTAAAAAAAATTGCATGAAAAATAGCAAGTGAATAAAAATAGCAGTTATTCAAAATAGCAGTTATCGAAAAATAGCATGAAAAATAGCCAGTGAATAAAAATAGCAGTTATTCAAAATAGCAGTTATCGAAAAATAGCAGATAGTAAAAAGTAGCAGGTAATAAAAAAATGCAAGAATAAAAAAAAAAGCATGAAAAATAGCTAGTGAAAAAAAAAGCACTTCATGAAAAATAGCAGTTATAAAAAGTAGCAGTTATCCAAAAATAGCAGATAAAAATAGCATGAAAAATTTCAAGTGAATAAAAATAGCAGTTCATGAAAAATAGCAGGTGATGTAAAATAGAAGTCGATGAAAAATAGCAGTGATTAAAAGTAGCAGTTATCGAAAAATAGCAGATAGTAAAAAGTAGCAGGTAATAAAAAAATGCAAGCTTTAAAAAAATAGCATGAAAAATAGCCAGTGAAAAAAAATAGCAGTTCATGAAAAATAGCAGTTATTAAAAGAGGCAGTTATAAAAAAATAGCAGATAAAAATAGCATGAAAAATTTCAAGTGAATAAAAATAGCAGTTCATGAAAAATAGCAGGTGATGTAAAATAGAAGTCGATGAAAAATAGCAGTTATTAAAAGTAGCAGTTATCGAAAAATAGCAGATAGTAAAAAGTAGCAGGTAATAAAAAAATGCAAGCTTTAAAAAAATAGCATGAAAAATAGCAGTTCATGAAAAATAGCAGTTATTAAAAGTAGCAGTTATCGAAAAATAGCAGATAGTTAAAAGTAGCAGGTAATGAAAAATAGCAATTTAAAAAAAATTGCATGAAAAATAGCCAGTGAATAAAAATAGCAGTTATGAAAAATAGCAGTTATCGAAAAATAGCATGAAAAATAGCCAGTGAATAAAAATAGCAGTTTATGAAAAATAGCAGTTATCGAAAAATAGCAGATAGTAAAAAGTAGCAGGTAATAAAAAAATGCAAGCTTTAAAAAAATAGCATGAAAAATAGCCAGTAAAAAAAAATAGCACTTCATGAAAAATAGCATTAGATGAAAAATAGCAGTTATTCAAAATAGCAGATATAGAAAAATAGCAGATAGTAAAAAGTAGCAGGAAATGAAAAATAGCAATTTAAAAAAAATTGCATGAAAAATAGCAAGTGAATAAAAATAGCAGTTATTCAAAATAGCAGTTATCGAAAAATAGCATGAAAAATAGCCAGTGAATAAAAATAGCAGTTTATGAAAAATAGCAGTTATCGAAAAATAGCAGATAGTAAAAATTAGCAGGTAATAAAAAAATGCGAGAATTAAAAAAAAGCATGAAAAATAGCCAGTGAAAAAAAAAGCACTTCATGAAAAATAGCAGTTAAAAAAAGTAGCAGTTATCAAAAAATAGCAGATAAAAATAGCATGAAAAATTTCAAGTGAATAAAAATAGCAGTTCATGAAAAATAGCAGGTGATGTAAAATAGAAGTCGATGAAAAATAGCAGTTATTAAAAGTAGCAGTTATCGAAAAATAGCAGATAGTAAAAAGTAGCAGGTAATAAAAAAATGCAAGCTTTAAAAAAATAGCATGAAAAATAGCCAGTGAAAAAAAATAGCAGTTCATGAAAAATAGCAGTTATTAAAAGTAGCAGTTATAAAAAAATAGCAGATAAAAATAGCATGAAAAATTTCAAGTGAATAAAAAAGCAGTTCATGAAAAATAGCAGGTGATTTAAAATAGCAGGCGATAAAAAATAGCAGTTATTAAAAATAGCAGCAAAAAAATAGCATTAAAAATAGCAAGTGAATAAAAATAGCAGTTGAAAAAAATAGCATTAGATGAAAAATAGCAGTTATTCAAAATAGCAGTTATCGAAAAATAGCAGATAGTAAAAAGTAGCAGGTAATAAAAAAATGCAAGAATAAAAAAAAAAGCATGAAAAATAGCTAGTGAAAAAAAAAGCACTTCATGAAAAATAGCAGTTATAAAAAGTAGCAGTTATCAAAAAATAGCAGATAAAAATAGCATGAAAAATTTCAAGTGAATAAAAATAGCAGTTCATGAAAAATAGCAGGTGATGTAAAATAGAAGTCGATGAAAAATAGCAGTTATTAAAAGTAGCAGTTATCGAAAAATAGCAGATAGTAAAAAGTAGCAGGTAATAAAAAAATGCAAGCTTTAAAAAAATAGCATGAAAAATAGCAGTTCATGAAAAATAGCAGTTATTAAAAGTAGCAGTTATCGAAAAATAGCAGATAGTTAAAAGTAGCAGGTAATGAAAAAATGCAAGCTTTAAAAAAATAGCATGAAAAATAGCCAGTGAAAAAAATAGCAGTTCATGAAAAATAGCAGTTATTAAAAGTAGCAGTTATCAAAAAATAGCAGATAAAAATAGCATGAAAAATTTCAAGTGAATAAAAATAGAAGTTCATGAAAAATAGCAGGTGATGTAAAATAGAAGTCGATGAAAAATAGCAGTTATTAAAAGTAGCAGTTATCGAAAAATAGCAGATAGTAAAAAGTAGCAGGTAATAAAAAAATGCAAGCTTTAAAAAAATAGCATGAAAAATAGCAGTTCATGAAAAATAGCAGTTATTAAAAGTAGCAGTTATCGAAAAATAGCAGATAGTTAAAAGTAGCAGGTAATGAAAAATAGCAATTTAAAAAAAATTGCATGAAAAATAGCCAGTGAATAAAAATAGCAGTTATGAAAAATAGCAGTTATCGAAAAATAGCATGAAAAATAGCCAGTGAATAAAAATAGCAGTTTATGAAAAATAGCAGTTATCGAAAAATAGCAGATAGTAAAAAGTAGCAGGTAATAAAAAAATGCAAGCTTTAAAAAAATAGCATGAAAAATAGCCAGTAAAAAAAAATAGCACTTCATGAAAAATAGCATTAGATGAAAAATAGCAGTTATTCAAAATAGCAGATATAGAAAAATAGCAGATAGTAAAAAGTAGCAGGAAATGAAAAATAGCAATTTAAAAAAAATTGCATGAAAAATAGCAAGTGAATAAAAATAGCAGTTATTCAAAATAGCAGTTATCGAAAAATAGCATGAAAAATAGCCAGTGAATAAAAATAGCAGTTTATGAAAAATAGCAGTTATCGAAAAATAGCAGATAGTAAAAAGTAGCAGGTAATAAAAAAATGCGAGAATTAAAAAAAAGCATGAAAAATAGCCAGTGAAAAAAAAAGCACTTCATGAAAAATAGCAGTTAAAAAAAGTAGCAGTTATCAAAAAATAGCAGATAAAAATAGCATGAAAAATTTCAAGTGAATAAAAATAGCAGTTCATGAAAAATAGCAGGTGATGTAAAATAGAAGTCGATGAAAAATAGCAGTTATTAAAAGTAGCAGTTATCGAAAAATAGCAGATAGTAAAAAGTAGCAGGTAATAAAAAAATGCAAGCTTTAAAAAAATAGCATGAAAAATAGCCAGTGAAAAAAAATAGCAGTTCATGAAAAATAGCAGTTATTAAAAGTAGCAGTTATAAAAAAATAGCAGATAAAAATAGCATGAAAAATTTCAAGTGAATAAAAAAGCAGTTCATGAAAAATAGCAGGTGATTTAAAATAGCAGGCGATAAAAAATAGCAGTTATTAAAAATAGCAGCAAAAAAATAGCATTAAAAATAGCAAGTGAATAAAAATAGCAGTTGAAAAAAATAGCATTAGATGAAAAATAGCAGTTATTCAAAATAGCAGTTATCGAAAAATAGCAGATAGTAAAAAGTAGCAGGTAATAAAAAAATGCAAGAATAAAAAAAAAAGCATGAAAAATAGCTAGTGAAAAAAAAAGCACTTCATGAAAAATAGCAGTTATAAAAAGTAGCAGTTATCAAAAAATAGCAGATAAAAATAGCATGAAAAATTTCAAGTGAATAAAAATAGCAGTTCATGAAAAATAGCAGGTGATGTAAAATAGAAGTCGATGAAAAATAGCAGTTATTAAAAGTAGCAGTTATCGAAAAATAGCAGATAGTAAAAAGTAGCAGGTAATAAAAAAATGCAAGCTTTAAAAAAATAGCATGAAAAATAGCAGTTCATGAAAAATAGCAGTTATTAAAAGTAGCAGTTATCGAAAAATAGCAGATAGTTAAAAGTAGCAGGTAATGAAAAAATGCAAGCTTTAAAAAAATAGCATGAAAAATAGCCAGTGAAAAAAAATAGCAGTTCATGAAAAATAGCAGTTATTAAAAGTAGCAGTTATCAAAAAATAGCAGATAAAAATAGCATGAAAAATTTCAAGTGAATAAAAATAGCAGTTCATGAAAAATAGCAGGTGATGTAAAATAGAAGTCGATGAAAAATAGCAGTTATTAAAAGTAGCAGTTATCGAAAAATAGCAGATAGTAAAAAGTAGCAGGTAATAAAAAAATGCAAGCTTTAAAAAAATAGCATGAAAAATAGCAGTTCATGAAAAATAGCAGTTATTAAAAGTAGCAGTTATCGAAAAATAGCAGATAGTTAAAAGTAGCAGGTAATGAAAAATAGCAATTTAAAAAAAATTGCATGAAAAATAGCCAGTGAATAAAAATAGCAGTTATGAAAAATAGCAGTTATCGAAAAATAGCATGAAAAATAGCCAGTGAATAAAAATAGCAGTTTATGAAAAATAGCAGTTATCGAAAAATAGCAGATAGTAAAAAGTAGCAGGTAATAAAAAAATGCAAGCTTTAAAAAAATAGCATGAAAAATAACCAGTAAAAAAAAATAGCACTTCATGAAAAATAGCATTAGATGAAAAATAGCAGTTATTCAAAATAGCAGATATAGAAAAATAGCAGATAGTAAAAAGTAGCAGGAAATGAAAAATAGCAATTTAAAAAAAATTGCATGAAAAATAGCAAGTGAATAAAAATAGCAGTTATTCAAAATAGCAGTTATCGAAAAATAGCATGAAAAATAGCCAGTGAATAAAAATAGCAGTTTATGAAAAATAGCAGTTATCGAAAAATAGCTGATAGTAAAAAGTAGCAGGTAATAAAAAAATGCGAGAATTAAAAAAAAGCATGAAAAATAGCCAGTGAAAAAAAAAGCACTTCATGAAAAATAGCAGTTAAAAAAAGTAGCAGTTATCAAAAAATAGCAGATAAAAATAGCATGAAAAATTTCAAGTGAATAAAAATAGCAGTTCATGAAAAATAGCAGGTGATGTAAAATAGAAGTCGATGAAAAATAGCAGTTATTAAAAGTAGCAGTTATCGAAAAATAGCAGATAGTAAAAAGTAGCAGGTAATAAAAAAATGCAAGCTTTAAAAAAATAGCATGAAAAATAGCCAGTGAAAAAAAATAGCAGTTCATGAAAAATAGCAGTTATTAAAAGTAGCAGTTATAAAAAAATAGCAGATAAAAATAGCATGAAAAATTTCAAGTGAATAAAAAAGCAGTTCATGAAAAATAGCAGGTGATTTAAAATAGCAGGCGATAAAAAATAGCAGTTATTAAAAATAGCAGCAAAAAAATAGCATTAAAAATAGCAAGTGAATAAAAATAGCAGTTGAAAAAAATAGCATTAGATGAAAAATAGCAGTTATTCAAAATAGCAGTTATCGAAAAATAGCAGATAGTAAAAAGTAGCAGGTAATAAAAAAATGCAAGAATAAAAAAAAAAGCATGAAAAATAGCTAGTGAAAAAAAAAGCACTTCATGAAAAATAGCAGTTATAAAAAGTAGCAGTTATCCAAAAATAGCAGATAAAAATAGCATGAAAAATTTCAAGTGAATAAAAATAGCAGTTCATGAAAAATAGCAGGTGATGTAAAATAGAAGTCGATGAAAAATAGCAGTTATTAAAAGTAGCAGTTATCGAAAAATAGCAGATAGTAAAAAGTAGCAGGTAATAAAAAAATGCAAGCTTTAAAAAAATAGCATGAAAAATAGCAGTTCATGAAAAATAGCAGTTATTAAAAGTAGCAGTTATCGAAAAATAGCAGATAGTTAAAAGTAGCAGGTAATGAAAAATAGCAATTTAAAAAAAATTGCATGAAAAATAGCCAGTGAATAAAAATAGCAGTTATGAAAAATAGCAGTTATCGAAAAATAGCATGAAAAATAGCCAGTGAATAAAAATAGCAGTTTATGAAAAATAGCAGTTATCGAAAAATAGCAGATAGTAAAAAGTAGCAGGTAATAAAAAAATGCAAGCTTTAAAAAAATAGCATGAAAAATAGCCAGTAAAAAAAAATAGCACTTCAAGAAAAATAGCATTAGATGAAAAATAGCAGTTATTCAAAATAGCAGATATAGAAAAATAGCAGATAGTAAAAAGTAGCATGTAATAAAAAATAGCAGCTTTAAAAAAATAGCATGAAAAATAGCCAGTGAATAAAAATAGCAGTTTATGAAAAATAGCAGTTATCGAAAAATAGCAGATAGTAAAAAGTAGCATGTAATAAAAAAAAGCGAGAATTAAAAAAAAGCATGAAAAATAGCCAGTGAAAAAAAAAGCACTTCATGAAAAATAGCAGTTATAAAAAGTAGCAGTTATCAAAAAATAGCAGATAAAAATAGCATGAAAAATTTCAAGTGAATAAAAATAGCAGTTCATGAAAAATAGCAAGTGATGTAAAATAGAAGTCGATGAAAAATAGCAGTTATTAAAAGTAGCAGTTATCGAAAAATAGCAGATAGTAAAAAGTAGCAGGTAATAAAAAAATGCAAGCTTTAAAAAAAAAGCATGAAAAATAGCCAGTGAAAAAAAAAGCACTTCATGAAAAATAGCAGTTATAAAAAGTGACAGTTATCAAAAAATAGCAGATAAAAATAGCATGAAAAATTTCAAGTGAATAAAAATAGCAGTTCATGAAAAATAGCAGGTGATGTAAAATAGAAGTCGATGAAAAATAGCAGTTATTAAAAGTAGCAGTTATCGAAAAATAGCAGATAGTAAAAAGTAGCAGGTAATAAAAAAATGCAAGCTTTAAAAAAATAGCATGAAAAATAACCAGTAAAAAAAAATAGCACTTCATGAAAAATAGCATTAGATGAAAAATAGCAGTTATTCAAAATAGCAGATATAGAAAAATAGCAGATAGTAAAAAGTAGCAGGAAATGAAAAATAGCAATTTAAAAAAAATTGCATGAAAAATAGCAAGTGAATAAAAATAGCAGTTATTCAAAATAGCAGTTATCGAAAAATAGCATGAAAAATAGCCAGTGAATAAAAATAGCAGTTTATGAAAAATAGCAGTTATCGAAAAATAGCTGATAGTAAAAAGTAGCAGGTAATAAAAAAATGCGAGAATTAAAAAAAAGCATGAAAAATAGCCAGTGAAAAAAAAAGCACTTCATGAAAAATAGCAGTTAAAAAAAGTAGCAGTTATCAAAAAATAGCAGATAAAAATAGCATGAAAAATTTCAAGTGAATAAAAATAGCAGTTCATGAAAAATAGCAGGTGATGTAAAATAGAAGTCGATGAAAAATAGCAGTTATTAAAAGTAGCAGTTATCGAAAAATAGCAGATAGTAAAAAGTAGCAGGTAATAAAAAAATGCAAGCTTTAAAAAAATAGCATGAAAAATAGCCAGTGAAAAAAAATAGCAGTTCATGAAAAATAGCAGTTATTAAAAGTAGCAGTTATAAAAAAATAGCAGATAAAAATAGCATGAAAAATTTCAAGTGAATAAAAAAGCAGTTCATGAAAAATAGCAGGTGATTTAAAATAGCAGGCGATAAAAAATAGCAGTTATTAAAAATAGCAGCAAAAAAATAGCATTAAAAATAGCAAGTGAATAAAAATAGCAGTTGAAAAAAATAGCATTAGATGAAAAATAGCAGTTATTCAAAATAGCAGTTATCGAAAAATAGCAGATAGTAAAAAGTAGCAGGTAATAAAAAAATGCAAGAATAAAAAAAAAAGCATGAAAAATAGCTAGTGAAAAAAAAGCACTTCATGAAAAATAGCAGTTATAAAAAGTAGCAGTTATCCAAAAATAGCAGATAAAAATAGCATGAAAAATTTCAAGTGAATAAAAATAGCAGTTCATGAAAAATAGCAGGTGATGTAAAATAGAAGTCGATGAAAAATAGCAGTTATTAAAAGTAGCAGTTATCGAAAAATAGCAGATAGTAAAAAGTAGCAGGTAATAAAAAAATGCAAGCTTTAAAAAAATAGCATGAAAAATAGCAGTTCATGAAAAATAGCAGTTATTAAAAGTAGCAGTTATCGAAAAATAGCAGATAGTTAAAAGTAGCAGGTAATGAAAAATAGCAATTTAAAAAAAATTGCATGAAAAATAGCCAGTGAATAAAAATAGCAGTTATGAAAAATAGCAGTTATCGAAAAATAGCATGAAAAATAGCCAGTGAATAAAAATAGCAGTTTATGAAAAATAGCAGTTATCGAAAAATAGCAGATAGTAAAAAGTAGCAGGTAATAAAAAAATGCAAGCTTTAAAAAAATAGCATGAAAAATAGCCAGTAAAAAAAAATAGCACTTCAAGAAAAATAGCATTAGATGAAAAATAGCAGTTATTCAAAATAGCAGATATAGAAAAATAGCAGATAGTAAAAAGTAGCATGTAATAAAAAATAGCAGCTTTAAAAAAATAGCATGAAAAATAGCCAGTGAATAAAAATAGCAGTTTATGAAAAATAGCAGTTATCGAAAAATAGCAGATAGTAAAAAGTAGCATGTAATAAAAAAAAGCGAGAATTAAAAAAAAGCATGAAAAATAGCCAGTGAAAAAAAAAGCACTTCATGAAAAATAGCAGTTATAAAAAGTAGCAGTTATCAAAAAATAGCAGATAAAAATAGCATGAAAAATTTCAAGTGAATAAAAATAGCAGTTCATGAAAAATAGCAAGTGATGTAAAATAGAAGTCGATGAAAAATAGCAGTTATTAAAAGTAGCAGTTATCGAAAAATAGCAGATAGTAAAAAGTAGCAGGTAATAAAAAAATGCAAGCTTTAAAAAAAAAGCATGAAAAATAGCCAGTGAAAAAAAAAGCACTTCATGAAAAATAGCAGTTATAAAAAGTGACAGTTATCAAAAAATAGCAGATAAAAATAGCATGAAAAATTTCAAGTGAATAAAAATAGCAGTTCATGAAAAATAGCAGGTGATGTAAAATAGAAGTCGATGAAAAATAGCAGTTATTAAAAGTAGCAGTTATCGAAAAATAGCAGATAGTAAAAAGTAGCAGGTAATAAAAAAATGCAAGCTTTAAAAAAATAGCATGAAAAATAGCCAGTGAAAAAAAATAGCAGTTCATGAAAAATAGCAGTTATTAAAAGTAGCAGTTATCGAAAAATAGCAGATAGTAAAAAGTAGCAGGTAATAAAAAAATGCAAGCTTTAAAAAAATAGCATGAAAAATAGCCAGTGAAAAAAAATAGCAGTTCATGAAAAATAGCAGTTATTAAAAGTAGCAGTTATAAAAAAATAGCAGATAAAAATAGCATGAAAAATTTCAAGTGAATAAAAATAGCAGTTCATGAAAAATAGCAAGTGATGTAAAATAGAAGTCGATGAAAAATAGCAGTTATTAAAAGTAGCAGTTATCGAAAAATAGCAGATAGTAAAAAGTAGCAGGTAATAAAAAAATGCAAGCTTTAAAAAAATAGCATGAAAAATAGCCAGTGAAAAAAAATAGCAGTTCATGAAAAATAGCAGTTATTAAAAGTAGCAGTTATAAAAAAATAGCAGATAAAAATAGCATGAAAAATTTCAAGTGAATAAAAATAGAAGTCGAAGAAAAATAGCAGTTATTAAAAGTAGCAGTTATCGAAAAATAGCAGATAGTAAAAAGTAGCAGGTAATAAAAAAATGCTAGCTTTAAAAAAATAGCATGAAAAATAGCCAGTGAAAAAAAATAGCACTTCATGAAAAATAGCATTAGATGAAAAATAGCAGTTATTCAAAATAGCAGATATAGAAAAATAGCAGATAGTAAAAAGTAGCAGGTAATGAAAAATAGCAATTTAAAAAAAATTGCATGAAAAATAGCAAGTGAATAAAAATAGCAGTTATTCAAAATAGCAGTTATCGAAAAATAGCAGATAGTAAAAAGTAGCAGGTAATAAAAAAATGCAAGCTTTAAAAAAAAAGCATGAAAAATAGCCAGTGAAAAAAATAGCACTTCATGAAAAATAGCAGTTATAAAAAGTAGCAGTTATTAAAAAATAGCAGATAAAAATAGCTTGAAAAATTTCAAGTGAATAAAAATAGCAGTTCATGAAAAATAGCAGGTGATGTAAAATAGAAGTCGATGAAAAATAGCAGTTATCGAAAAATAGCATGAAAAATAGCCAGTGAATAAAAATAGCAGTTTATGAAAAATAGCAGTTATCGAAAAATAGCAGATAGTAAAAAGTAGCAGGTAATAAAAAAATGCAAGCTTTAAAAAAATAGCATGAAAAATAGCCAGTAAAAAAAAATAGCACTTCATGAAAAATAGCATTAGATGAAAAATAGCAGTTATTCAAAATAGCAGATATAGAAAAATAGCAGATAGTAAAAAGTAGCAGGAAATGAAAAATAGCAATTTAAAAAAAATTGCATGAAAAATAGCAAGTGAATAAAAATAGCAGTTATTCAAAATAGCAGTTATCGAAAAATAGCATGAAAAATAGCCAGTGAATAAAAATAGCAGTTTATGAAAAATAGCAGTTATCGAAAAATAGCAGATAGTAAAAAGTAGCAGGTAATAAAAAAATGCGAGAATTAAAAAAAAGCATGAAAAATAGCCAGTGAAAAAAAAAGCACTTCATGAAAAATAGCAGTTAAAAAAAGTAGCAGTTATCAAAAAATAGCAGATAAAAATAGCATGAAAAATTTCAAGTGAATAAAAATAGCAGTTCATGAAAAATAGCAGGTGATGTAAAATAGAAGTCGATGAAAAATAGCAGTTATTAAAAGTAGCAGTTATCGAAAAATAGCAGATAGTAAAAAGTAGCAGGTAATAAAAAAATGCAAGCTTTAAAAAAATAGCATGAAAAATAGCCAGTGAAAAAAAATAGCAGTTCATGAAAAATAGCAGTTATTAAAAGTAGCAGTTATAAAAAAATAGCAGATAAAAATAGCATGAAAAATTTCAAGTGAATAAAAAAGCAGTTCATGAAAAATAGCAGGTGATTTAAAATAGCAGGCGATAAAAAATAGCAGTTATTAAAAATAGCAGCAAAAAAATAGCATTAAAAATAGCAAGTGAATAAAAATAGCAGTTGAAAAAAATAGCATTAGATGAAAAATAGCAGTTATTCAAAATAGCAGTTATCGAAAAATAGCAGATAGTAAAAAGTAGCAGGTAATAAAAAAATGCAAGAATAAAAAAAAAAGCATGAAAAATAGCTAGTGAAAAAAAAAGCACTTCATGAAAAATAGCAGTTATAAAAAGTAGCAGTTATCAAAAAATAGCAGATAAAAATAGCATTAAAAATTTCAAGTGAATAAAAATAGCAGTTCATGAAAAATAGCAGGTGATGTAAAATAGAAGTCGATGAAAAATAGCAGTTATTAAAAGTAGCAGTTATCGAAAAATAGCAGATAGTAAAAAGTAGCAGGTAATAAAAAAATGCAAGCTTTAAAAAAATAGCATGAAAAATAGCAGTTCATGAAAAATAGCAGTTATTAAAAGTAGCAGTTATCGAAAAATAGCAGATAGTTAAAAGTAGCAGGTAATGAAAAATAGCAATTTAAAAAAAATTGCATGAAAAATAGCCAGTGAATAAAAATAGCAGTTATGAAAAATAGCAGTTATCGAAAAATAGCATGAAAAATAGCCAGTGAATAAAAATAGCAGTTTATGAAAAATAGCAGTTATCGAAAAATAGCAGATAGTAAAAAGTAGCAGGTAATAAAAAAATGCAAGCTTTAAAAAAATAGCATGAAAAATAGCCAGTAAAAAAAAATAGCACTTCATGAAAAATAGCATTAGATGAAAAATAGCAGTTATTCAAAATAGCAGATATAGAAAAATAGCAGATAGTAAAAAGTAGCATGTAATAAAAAATAGCAGCTTTAAAAAAATAGCATGAAAAATAGCCAGTGAATAAAAATAGCAGTTTATGAAAAATAGCAGTTATCGAAAAATAGCAGATAGTAAAAAGTAGCAGGTAATAAAAAAAAGCGAGAATTAAAAAAAAGCATGAAAAATAGCCAGTGAAAAAAAAAGCACTTCATGAAAAATAGCAGTTATAAAAAGTAGCAGTTATCAAAAAATAGCAGATAAAAATAGCATGAAAAATTTCAAGTGAATAAAAATAGCAGTTCATGAAAAATAGCAAGTGATGTAAAATAGAAGTCGATGAAAAATAGCAGTTATTAAAAGTAGCAGTTATCGAAAAATAGCAGATAGTAAAAAGTAGCAGGTAATAAAAAAATGCAAGCTTTAAAAAAAAAGCATGAAAAATAGCCAGTGAAAAAAAAAGCACTTCATGAAAAATAGCAGTTATAAAAAGTGACAGTTATCAAAAAATAGCAGATAAAAATAGCATGAAAAATTTCAAGTGAATAAAAATAGCAGTTCATGAAAAATAGCAGGTGATGTAAAATAGAAGTCGATGAAAAATAGCAGTTATTAAAAGTAGCAGTTATCGAAAAATAGCAGATAGTAAAAAGTAGCAGGTAATAAAAAAATGCAAGCTTTAAAAAAATAGCATGAAAAATAGCCAGTGAAAAAAAATAGCAGTTCATGAAAAATAGCAGTTATTAAAAGTAGCAGTTATAAAAAAAAAGCATATAAAAATAGCATGAAAAATTTCAAGTGAATAAAAATAGCAGTTCATGAAAAATAGCAAGTGATGTAAAATAGAAGTCGATGAAAAATAGCAGTTATTAAAAGTAGCAGTTATCGAAAAATAGCAGATAGTAAAAAAGTAGCAGGTAATAAAAAAATGCAAGCTTTAAAAAAATTGCATGAAAAATAGCAAGTGAATAAAAATAGCAGTTATTCAAAATAGCAGTTATCGAAAAATAGCAGATAGTAAAAAGTAGCAGGTAATAAAAAAATGCAAGCTTTAAAAAAAAAGCATGAAAAATAGCCAGTGAAAAAAATAGCACTTCATGAAAAATAGCAGTTATAAAAAGTAGCAGTTATTAAAAAATAGCAGATAAAAATAGCTTGAAAAATTTCAAGTGAATAAAAATAGCAGTTCATGAAAAATAGCAGGTGATGTAAAATAGAAGGCGATGAAAAATAGCAGTTATTAAAAGTAGCAGTTATCGAAAAATAGCAGATAGTAAAAAGTAGCAGGTAATAAAAAAATGCAAGCTTTAAAAAAAAAGCATGAAAAATAGCCAGTGAAAAAAAAAGCACTTCATGAAAAATAGCAGTTATAAAAAGTAGCAGTTATCAAAAAAATAGCAGATAAAAATAGCATGAAAAATTTCAAGTGAATAAAAATAGCAGTTCATGAAAAATAGCAGGTGATTTAAAATAGAAGTCGATGAAAAATAGCAGTTATTAAAAGTAGCAGTTATCGAAAAATAGCAGATAGTAAAAAGTAACAGGTAATAAAAAAATGCAAACTTTAACAAAATGGCATGAAAAATAGCCAGTGAAAAAAAATAGCAGTTCATGAAAAATAGCAGTTATTAAAAGTAGCAGTTATAAAAAAATAGCAGATAAAAATAGCATGAAAAATTTCAAGTGAATAAAAATAGCAGTTCATGAAAAATAGCAAGTGATGTAAAATAGAAGTCGATGAAAAATAGCAGTTATTAAAAGTAGCAGTTATCGAAAAATAGCAGATAGTAAAAAGTAGCAGGTAATAAAAAAATGCAAGCTTTAAAAAAATAGCATGAAAAATAGCCAGTGAAAAAAAATAGCAGTTCATGAAAAATAGCAGTTATTAAAAGTAGCAGTTATAAAAAAATAGCAGATAAAAATAGCATGAAAAATTTCAAATGAATAAAAATAGCAGTTCATGAAAAATAGCAAGTGATGTAAAATAGAAGTCGATGAAAAATAGCAGTTATTAAAAGTAGCAGTTATCGAAAATAGCAGATAGTAAAAAGTAGCAGGTAATAAAAAATGCAAGCTTTGAAAAAATAGCATGAAAAATAGCCAGTGAAAAAAAATAGCAGTTCATGAAAAATAGCAGTTATTAAAAGTAGCAGTTATAAAAAAATAGCAGATAAAAATAGCATGAAAAATTTCAAGTGATGTAAAATAGAAGTCGAAGAAAAATAGCAGTTATTAAAAGTAGCAGTTATCGAAAAATAGCAGATAGTAAAAAGTAGCAGGTAATAAAAAAAATGCAAGCTTTAAAAAATAGCATGAAAAATAGCCAGTGAAAAAAAATAGCACTTCATGAAAAATAGCATTAGATGAAAAATAGCAGTTATTCAAAATAGCAGATATAGAAAAATAGCAGATAGTAAAAAGTAGCAGGTAATGAAAAATAGCAATTTAAAAAAAATTGCATGAAAAATAGCAAGTGAATAAAAATAGCAGTTATTCAAAATAGCAGTTATCGAAAAATAGCATGAAAAATAGCCAGTGAATAAAATAGCAGTTTATGAAAAATAGCAGTTATCGAAAAATAGCAGATAGTAAAAAGTAGCAGTTAATAAAAAAATGCAAGCTTTAAAAAAATAGCATGAAAAATAGCCAGTGAAAAAAAATAGCAGTTCATGAAAAATAGCAGGTGATGTAAAATAGAAGTCGATGAAAAATAGCAGTTATTAAAAGTAGCAGTTATCGAAAAATAGCAGATAGTAAAAAGTAGCAGGTAATAAAAAAATGCAAGCTTTAAAAAAATAGCATGAAAAATAGCCAGTGAAAAAAAAATAGCAGTTCATAAAAAATAGCAGTTATTAAAATTAGCAGTTATCGAAAAATAGTAGATAGTAAAAAGTAGCATGTAATAAAAAATAGCAGCTTTAAAAAAATAGCATGAAAAATAGCCAGTGAATAAAAATATCAGTTTATGAAAAATAGCAGTTATCGAAAAATAGCAGATAGTAAAAAGTAGCAGGTAATAAAAAAATGCAAGAATTAAAAAAAAGAATGAAAAATAGCCAGTGAAAAAAAAAGCACTTCATGAAAAATAGCAGTTATAAAAAGTAGCAGTTATCAAAAAATAGCAGATAAAAATAGCATGAAAAATTTCAAGTGAATAAAAATAGCAGTTCATGAAAAATAGCAAGTGATGTAAAATAGAAGTCGATGAAAAATAACAGTTATTAAAAGTAGCAGTTATCGAAAAATAGCAGATAGTAAAACGTAGCAGGTAATAAAAAAATGCAAGAATTAAAAAAAAGCATGAAAAATAGCCAGTGAAAAAAAAAGCACTTCATGAAAAATGCA